>CM042215.1:15193485-16553485 GCA_023566465.1 Cottus gobio | reverse complement strand
GGCGAACTTGTCACATAGAGCCCTGCCTGCCGTGGACGGAAAAGCCCGAGAAGCTGCCCGGTAAATCGTTACACTGTCACAAACCTTAACCACACGACATTCAAAACATTCTTCTGCGCAGACTACTCACCGTCGTATAGGGTCAACATGAACCGGCTCAATTTTTGGATTTTTTTTTTTGTTGCACTCTGGGTTCAGAAGCTCCAGACGCCTCGTCTGCAGTTGAAAACCCCCCTTCGAAGACAAAAAGCTCCAGCGGTGCCGAGGCGCTGTCACTCGGGCTGCACGCACGGCGCTCTGCGGGCGTCACGCTGACCGCTGCTGTGGTCAGTCGACTGTCATGACGGGCGGACTCGACCCGCAATTCGCGTTTGCGCTCAGCAGCCACGAAGATCCCGGGTCTCTGTCTGTGCGCTCCGCTCGGCTGCTGAACCACCGGAACTACTTCCAACGCCAGCCGGAGCACGTTGAAGATAAATTCATGCACCACAATGGGGGAAAATGAAATCACATCCATTTAACTAGTTCCCAAATTCAGTATCAATGAGACCCTACCGGGACACACACACATACACAATGACATAATTAACCCATGGATAACATATAAGCCTTACAGATAATAACTATTAATAATAACAACGTGCCATCTTTATCATATCACTTTGTTTTAAGTAATCACATCATCTGATGCACTCTAATCATTAGAAGTATGACTAATTATGAAAGCACGACAGTCATTTTGACTGTTTTGTTAAAAAGGTGAAACAATTATTTATTTCTTAAACACTGTGATATCCAGAGTTACGGTAGGGAGGGAAACGTGCATTCAATGTACACACTGCAAAAAGTGCCACAAAACATTTGTTGCAAAAAACCTACTATTATATGTATATACTATTATACTGTTTGGTTATAAAAAAATAAAAATGCATTGGGGGCTTGTTGATTCCTCAGCTATGCTGCATGCCTGTAATTTGTTGAATAAATGCAAGGAAAAGCTTGATGTGAAGCACAGCGCAGCCACCTGGACAGAACATCAGTCAGAGCATCTTGTTGGAGCTGGAGCTGTCTGGTCAGGTACAGAGTGGTATTTGTTTCACATGTTTAACTCACTCAGTCTCAAGGATTTGTTTTGCAGTGTATGGTCTCACACTGGCTATACTGTTGCTGCAGTATTTACTTTGCAGTTGTTTGCATTTTTTATGGGTTTGAACATTGTACATTAAAATAGGAATTTAAAACCCCGAAGACATATAGTGCTGAACGATGAGCGTGAGCTTTGCTAATCATGCATCCACGACACACAGACGGCTGTCGACAATGTAATGTCTTGTAAATCAGTTGCATAAGTAACTTTGAGGGAAATCTATATCTAAAAGTCACAGAGGTCAGCATTTAATACAATTCTTGAATGGGATATCAACCACCAAATATGCATCAAAACTAAATATGAACAACAGCTTTATCTGTTACAGCTCCTCATGTCATCCTACAACATGTTGGCTATGCTCAGTATATATGCATGTAGCCAGGTTTAAATCTATGCAGACACAGAAGGCTTCAGATTACAATTTGCTTGGCAAGTGTACAAACCCACTAACTCTTAGCTCCATAATCCCACCATCACCCTGAGAGGATGGGTGAAACAATTCATTCCGTGTCAAGACTAGTTGTATGAAATTTCAATTTATGTAGTGCGAAGCACTTTGAACTGCCTTATGGTTGAAAATTGCAAAAATAAACATATTAAGAACTAATTAATACTGGTTTGATGCCGGCCAAATGAGGAAATTAAAAATAGGGAATATTTGGCCTGACTTGCAAATAATAGTAGTTTTGCGTATTGCTATCCTTCACTTGGATGTTTGACCTTCAATATGGAGAATGACGTATGATGACAGTTTGACCGCAGGGCTGTTTTCATATGTATCTGCTGAAAGAAGGGGACGTTTCTCTGTGATTACCTTAAATCTGACGTCATAGCAAGCATGATTTTGTGACATTACATTACATTACATTACATTACATTACATTACAACTGGTTTAAATACCACCATTGGTGCTGCAGCATGTCACTTACACATGTGTGGTGATACGTGAACCCTCCGGGGCGAATTTACAGGGGAGTAAAAAACATTTTGTGTCCAACAATTGAAAATAGATATTGTGGGGTTTTCAGTTAGGGAGAGAGTAGACAGCATTTCTTATACGTTTTATTTAGGTAATTCAACTTTTTTTTTTTTTTTTAAATGTCTGAATGGGATCTTTAAGCTTCCTGCAAATACTAGTGTTCATCTATCAAAACAACTACAACAACATTTCTGATCAGTATTCCTGTAATAATGTATTCCCCTGTCAATTAACACCACTACAGTTAGTCAGCCCAATTATGTGCTTTTGTCTGCGAACTTGGTCACGTGATCCAGTCCTACTTCAGTGTTGGCTCAGAAATAACTCAGTGCTGCACTCGTCTGGATGTTGGAGGTTCTTGCAATTGCAAATATTTGTTACAGGATTTTCAAAGCAGCAATAAATCGATTTGTTTTTGTCTGAAGGAGATTGTAAACCTGTAACGACAAAAATCCATGTAAGTTAATTAATTTTATCTAATTTTATTCTTTGAAATATTCTTCATATAAATGAAGAGCCAAACATACGAATAACTATAGTAATCTAAACGGTTGTAATTTGTAATCCACCACCAGAGGACACTCCAGGCTCAAAAAGAATGTGTTGCCATAGTTGGACAAACCTATTAAAGGTTGTTTTTTTTAATATGCACGTATCTGTGTTTTGTGTTATTTTAATATAGAATGCACTTAAACACTGTAAACTGTGAACAGCCACGTGAAAACACTCCAGACTTGTCATCTTTTAAGTCGTTAAAATATTATCACCTGTCTGCTCCTTACAAAATGCAACCAGACTTGACTGCGTGGCGATAATCAGGAGGAATGTGTCTGCTTACCATTACGTTGTGTCAATTAGGCAGCAAGACTGGATCTGCCCTGAACAACACCCTGTGCAACACGTTATCAAGGCAAACATTTGTATTATTATAGGCTTCGGGCTTTCCGTGTCCTCTGTTTGAGTAAAGACCTCAAGGAGAAAGATTAATGACTTGAGACTTTATTTTTGTGTCATATTCGAAGAGGGAAACATGACACAGCCTCGCGAGAATACGCCTAGCTCGCCACGAGAAAGAGGTGCGTGCTACGCATGCGCAACAGCTGCATCTGCTATAACAATTATCCCAAAGGATGAAAAAACAATACGTTTGCTTGTGTAGGTTTGCGTCAATATATATATATATATATATATATATGTATATATATATATATATACATATACATATACATACATATAGATAAATTGGCACCATTAACAGTATACTAAATGAGCTATTACCTTTCATATTTGCAATATGTACATCCATGTACAAACATGTACAAACATTCCTGTAAAACAGTCACTGGATTACATTGAATGTAAGAATATATGAATATCATGTCTGCGTGTTTACATCTGACTGGAGTTACCACCCCCCCCCCCCCCCCCCCCGAGGCTCTCTGGCACAAGGACAGAGTGAGGAAGTGGGTCACTCGCATAATTTCGCACATTATCACATGGAGTGTTTTCCCTCTACCCAGCCGATCGGCTGTCTCTGGGTCCCGCTGCTAGACAGCAGCCAGCCCAACTATTAGTTAGATGTCGGTGGAGAAAACGCCTCTCGGTCTCTGGGATCTGACGCAGAAGTGACGAGAAACAAAAGGAAGATAGTCAGAGGGTTTGGTTGGCGATGACCTTGTTTCATTTCCTGCCACTTCGGCATAGAGACAGCGCCTTCGGTATTCGCCAAACCTACTCGCACCGTCTGGTCTGAACCGGTTCGGGATGTGCGCAGTCTCGTGCGCACTGCAGACTCCACGCAGCGCCCCGCGCCCTCCTCAGGCCCCGCCCCCATTGGTTAGGACGCTCGCATCCCGCCCACATCTTCCGCGTGCCGTGTGGACAATGGGGTCGTTTCCGATTTACGATTGGTCCGCGCCCCTCCAAAACTTTTATTTTGGGGCAGGCCCCGTATGTTGTGCACGGGCACGCAGAGAAGTAGAGTTGTAAACGAAGCTCGTGCACGTTTCAGCACCAAAACTCGTGGACAGCACCCAACCGAAGGAGAGAGGGTCGTCGTTGTCAGCTAGCTTATTGTGTACTAAACCGACGAGCCTGCGGTTTGCAACGCCACACCGCTGCAATCGCGGGAAAAACTTCCTTGGTAGTTTTGAGGCGGAACGAGGGACAATATAAAGCGGCACGGCTTTGGCTTTGTTCGCCCCGGCGGGCAAGTAGTGCCGAGAGCTGGACGACGGCAGGAAACAGACCGTTATTCTCGGCTTCGCTCGTGTCGAATTAGCGCCGCCCGGGTTCAGCTAACTGCACCGCGGGAGACTAGCGCTACATGGCTGCAGATGAAGGCGCCCGAAGGTGATACAGAACAGTCCTAGCCGGATCAGTCCAGTTGACGGTCGAGCCCGTGGTCCTGTTTTTAGCCACATCACAACCCGCTCGTGCTGCTAGCCGAGCTCTCTCCATTGTGTGAGCCGGATCACCACGCACACACCTGCCGCCTCGACACAGCTACAACTGGCTGGTTTCGGCCGGATTTTTTTTTTGTATTTTGTATTTTGTTTTTTTACTTTCTCCACGCATCCCAAAAAAAATGTGTTCCCGGGTTTGGTTCGTGACCGACCGCCGCATCAGCCAGGAATACCCTCAGGTCCAGATCCTCCGGGCTCTGAAGGAGCGCTGCGCCGACGAGGACGTAGAGTTCCGATCTCTCCTCATGGATCAAATCGTGCTGACGATCAGCGAGGGACAATTAGGCAAGTAAACCCAGCACGATCAGTCAAACCGGGCGGGCGTTTTGACGTAAAACCGAGTACACGAATGGCGCAGTGGAGCGGGTTGTTCTCCGTGCTGCACGAAGTTAATGGCAGGCGCTTATTGTTTGGGGACCCACACTGCTGCTCGTGAGGCGGGGAAGGGCTAGCCCGGTCTGCCCGCGAGCGAGGAAGCGGAGTGTAACCACAGACGTGACCGCCTAACCCACTTTCCAGCTCGAGTGCCTCCATAGGGGAGCGATGATGCTTGATTTAATTTCGCTGAATACGTTGCAATCCTAGCCACGACGCCGTCGATGGGTACGGCTCGCCTCATCACAGAAGCAGCAGGGATCTGCTATTGCAGAGGGCTTGTAATTGAAACGCTGTGGCGTGCTCTCATGTGGGGGTTTCATAGAGAGACCTGGCCCCACGCATGCTAACGTGCTTCACGCACAAAGGGGCGTATGTAGCCCAGTTGAGTTCAAGGGACCGAGCACATGTTTTCTATATACAACGTTATGTGCACCGGATCCAACCTGCACATAAAGTCTTATATCTCTTAAAATTGAGTTATAAAAAAAATGTACATTAAGCACATCTCGCATTAATGGAGCCATAACTGGGACTCGTTTGCTGATATTACTGGATAAATTACTAAATTGGTATTTTGATTGTCAAAACTTAGTCGACTAATCTTTTGTCTTTGTTGACCAAGTAAACTAGTTATTTTTAAATGCCTTTTCATGCTGAATGACGAGAAACTTACAAGCACAACACTGGCAAACAAAGTGAATTTTTACAGATCTATGGGTTAAATCAACTAATCAATTAGCCAGCATAATGTGTTAGTTGACTCAGCTCTGTGTTTAAGCTTTTTTTTTTTGGTTTTCTGTATATTTGACCTTATCTATGCTGCCTTTATTATGTCACACTGACAGATTGTATATACATTACATTTATGTATTGTCATTTTGGTACAGCTTTATCCAGAACACATTGTTTGAGTTCCGCTTGTCATAAGACAACAACCTTTTCTCACTATTTACCCAGGAGGCCTTGAGGGAGAGATGGTAACAGTAGGATCTACCAACAAACAGACACACATGGAATTCATCGGGGCGTTGTGAAGTGGAGCTGGTGTCACCAGATGAGAGGCGTGCGGTCTCAATTAACACATAAATGGTGTAGGTTGGCTCTGGCAGATGCCGAATAGTTTTAAGACCATGTGGGATGAATAGGGGGTGAGACGGAGCAGCACGTCCCTCGCAGACCACATTCTGTTGATACTGTTACATCAGATCTACTGTACAGCTCGGTCATGGCAAAGCTTTAAGATCAACGTGGGGCTTCATATGACAACAATGTAGTACTAAAGGGGAGGGCATGACATTTAAGAAACCACATGTCTCTTTAACACCTTAGTTCAGCCAAAGAAACATTTGTGAACATAAGGAAATCCTGGAATCTTCTATTTGGATAGAGAATATCTATCGCATAGAAATCACATTACGATACCATTTGTGCGACCATATTGAGATAATCCTATCTGAAGAATATGATAATCATCAAAAAATGAGAACAATATCAAGAAAATACTGAAAAATTAGACCGCATTAGCCAAAACAGAGATGTACGTAGGCGGCTGTCAAGACCTGTGGTTTATGAAGATACTGGAGCAGGGCAGTTGGCACGACCTGTAATGCATCCTGGCCCCAAGTCTGTATACATTTTCTGAGCCGTGGCTTGACATCACAGCTTATCAACCAGTGGACAGATTAGCCATGCTGTGGGCCTGCTACACATGCTCTGTGGCTGCGGCCTTGAGATGCACACCTAGCATTACATGCAGCTTTTTTATCTAGATTTTAATTAAACCACATTACATTTACACATACACTATAGTAGCTCTACAGTTGGAAGATACTTTCCAATGCAAAATCCAATGACCACATTGTCTTTACCAAGCTTAAGGGGGCCAATCTTGTAATAGGCACATCTCAGATGAATACATTGTATTTCAAAGAAACAGACTCTCATACCAGAAGATTAGCCCTAAGCTAGAAGTATGTCTCGGATACCTAGTATTTGTGAGGGTAGGGCAGAATTAAATCCTAAAACTGAAAACGCCTTCACAGCCTGCTCAGTTTGAGGACTGCAGTTCACACTGTAGTTCATGGTTTCAGTTTGGCCCCAAGAGAAGATATACTGTAAGTACACACGTATGCCGGCCAAACCAGTATTCAGCTGGCCAGAGGCATTTCACGTTTCCTGTTTTTCCTGCGAGATGTTTAAACATGAATAGTTGTTATGGTTCTTTGCGAATCCTCACACTGCCAGTGGGGAAATTTGGCACCAAAGATGATAAATGCTCTGCTCCTATATGTCAGTGAACTGGGAAGCTGAAACGTAAAGACATTCTCAGTAATCTTGAGTAAATGTATTTTAGCATTAACATATATGTGGCGAAGTTGTAGCCGTAATGACAATCCTTGTTTAGTTGTTTATGAAGCATATACTCCCCATTTTATGATAAATGAGACTATATGATGACCAGCCTATATGCCATGGATGTTATCCTGATCTATATCTACAAGCTGTTTTTTACAAGTTCATGCCATAAACTGAAAAAAGGGAAGATTTTGATGGCTAATAATGTTTACCCCCCACAGTAGTTTCTTAGTTGCTCTTTTTTTTGGGAAAAAAAAGCTATAGCAAATATTTGTGAAACTAAGTGTGTTTTAAGGGCTGTGGTTTAATTGCACATACATCCGTCAAAGAAAACTCCTTTGTATGTTAAACAGCCTCTCGTGAGCAAAGTTTCACATGCAGCTAATAACATATACATGCTATTGATATTGCATAAGAGGCTTGCACAACTAGCTTTTTCCTCGTGATGGAAAAGCAGAACAAATGTATATGTTATGATCAAATAAGTCATCTGACAGAATCATTAACTGACACTCCCTAAAAGTATTTGTTACTGTTATTGTTGTACCTGGAAGCACTGTTCCTATAACAGCACCGTATTAGGGTGTGAGTGTCTGACACATCTTTCCCATATCCAATCTGACTGTTGTGAGTGTTCAGCCTTTCTTTTATACAGTCATACAGCAAATAAGCACTTGTGCTTGTAATTTGCATAGTTGCTGTAGCCAACCAGTATCTGCTTTATTATTACTGGACTCCAAACCTTCTAACTTTATACTATCTGATGCTGAATGATGTTGCATCGCTGTAAAAACTGTGTTGGGAATAAGCTGCAGGTTAACACAAACCTACAAATAGTGTTGAAAGAATAATGTTTCTCTGCCATTTTCTTTGCTGATTGTACTGTCCTAACACATGAATGGCATACCGCACATGTTGAGCAGCCACCACACCAAAGTTGTTCAGTATTACCACATTATCACTCTGGCAGGAAATGAGTTGGAGATGTCAAAGACGCATCATTTAAATAGCAGGATTGAACTGGTTTTGTTTTGTTTTTACGAGCTCATGTGGCTGACTAAAAAAAATAGTTATTGAGTAAGGCTTGGCAAAAGTATGTACAGACGCACTCTGCCACTATATCCAAGTTCTTCCTCCTCCACTCCCTACCACACATTACATAATGACATGTTGCATTACTCTTTAATAGCAATGCACTTTATTATAAGTAGTCTGTGAAGTGTGATGTCAAAGAAACGTGGTATCTTCATAAACATGTTTAATTCTTCTCTGAACTTTATCCGTTTAAATCAGGTGGCAACCTCCGGGTCTGAAAGGTGAAGCCAATATGGAGGTGCCTTGAACATGCATTATTTCTAATGGCCATCAGGGGGCCATTAAAGAAAATAAACAACAAAGCAGGTGATGCTTTATGGCGTGGCTACCTTACGACTGACTACCAATGCGCGCCTGGGAGTTGTCAGTCTTCTATTTCTGGAACTTAATCCCTGTCACAGTGTGTTTCAGTTCCTGGAAGTTTATTGTTACCTTTTTGGTTACCTAAAAGTGTCTCATTCAATGTTTGTTTTTTACTTTGCTGTGCTGTGCCAATGCTCTGCGTCACAGTAGGCCGACAGCATATGTTTTTGTCTCTTAGTTACTGATGACAGATATGCAAATAGACCATTGAAGGCATTGTTAGCCCAAGCCGAACCAGAAGAAACTGTAGATGAACCTTCAGCCCCATCATGCTAATTGAGACGGGATACCCAGACTGAGAGTGGACTCAAAGCTGGCGGGACCCACCAGCCGAGCATTGGCACAGCATTTGTCAGCATGGCCTGTCTCGTTGCAGCGGTATGCATAGAATGCTTGTAACGCTTGCTTGCTTTGTCCGGCAGATTGAAAATGGGACACACACACACATATACAGTCCATCGAACCACACACACATCAGGAAAGAAGAAATCTCATCCGTTGTAACTCTAACCAGGTCCCACCCGCACTAAATGTAGACATTGTCACACAGGAAAAAAAAAACTTGTTGCCTTTGTTGTACGCCAAGATGGTCGGGGAGGGCTTCTGAATGTTTTTTGCAATGGTCACATCACGTACAGTGCAGTGCACACGAACACTTGCACAAATGAATAGGACTGATTCATCTGGCTGCCTCATTGGTCTCTGTTTGGTTCCCCTGGAGATGGAGACGAGCACCATGAACAGTTGAATACTGTCTGTCAAAAACCATGAGACCGCATCCCCTGACACTTCCCACTGTAATACCAGTCTCAGTGCTCTCAGTAGCTGCACAATCAGAGCAGTGTGGCTGGAGAGACAGTAAGTCCTCTTGCTTCTATACTGAGATTGTGGTGAGGAGGAGGAGAAAAAGGGAGGGGTGGCAGTCCTTTTCATGGCTTCATACTGCTTCTTCTTTTTTCCCTTCCCCTCCCTTCCTCTCTCCCTTCCACTGTGTTCATGCTACAAGACATCCCTGACCTTTTCCCTCCTCTACCTGTCTCTGCACTGAACTGCCTAGTTCAAGTGTTGGCTGGGCCCCACCCATAGTGCATGCGCGATACCCACCGTGTAGGCTTGATGCGCAGTGCATCTGCCGGCACATCAACAGCTGTCGGTTCTTATTACGTATGCAGCAACCATCGAGCTTCTGGTGACCTCTGATGATCTCTGCCAGGGGCGCTGTCTCTATTGTGAGCCTGCAGATGCTAAGATGGCTGAAATTCAGGTCACGGCAGAGATGAAGTGCTGTGCTCGTGACAAATGTGTCTCCTCCCTTCTATCCAGTACATATATGTGTGCGCATACCCACACGAACACACAGGTTTGTGTTGTCACCCAATCTGTTCTTCCCGATGAGCCGTTGGGTCGCATCGCCTGCTCAAAAAAAATCTCACAGTCTGTCTCTGTTTCCTCTTCTCGTCCAGGGTGACAAACTAACACCAGTCACCAGTGAAATGCTGCCAAATCTCTGGCTTTGGCTTGTGAATTTGCCATCTGTGTTTGGCAAATATCAAGCCAATATTCCATCAAAATGGTATTCTGTTCTGCAGAGCTGTTGATAGAGACGGGAGATGGCGAGTAGGAAAGTTAGTCGCTCCACGTGTTCAGTTAGCCTGTTGTATTCACGAAGCTCACTGAGACGTCGACGACCAGTGTCAGTTTGACTTTCAATAAAACAAAAGGACTAGGACAATTATCTTTGCTTTGTTCATAAAAAAAAAATGTATGACCAAGTAAAATATAGTGTTTCCAACCAGACCTTTCGCCGTGATTTGTGTTCATGTGTGATTAAATTCAAGACCCTCTGGGTTTCCGACATGTCTCTCTACCCCACTGCCCTACATTGAGGCAAAGTTGTGTACAGTGTTAGCACATCAGCAACAATATCGCTCTCTCAGTCAATGGAGAAGATGATATTAAGCCCCAAAAGGCAGAGGAGCTGGCATCACTGCAGGGGAGTGCTGTTTATGGATATGGGCTGCATGTAAATAATCGTATCAGCTAGCAAGACAGCTTCCAAATTCACGACTTAACGCCACCAGCCTCGGAGCTGGCTGCCTCTGCCTGGTCCTGTAACCCGGCCAAGTCAGTCTGAGCGGTGTGGTGACGACTGCAGCAATGTTCACAAATAGTCTCCCCATCAGACCGACCACTTTCACAATATTCCCAGCTCCTGTAAATATGGCTTTGGGGATGTATTGGTCGCTAACGGGGCAATTATAGAAGACGAGCAAGGTGTTGGCTGACTGCGTGGTTACATACGAGTGTGTTCTCTGTATTGTGGCTCAGAATTGTATTGCGTTCATACCATGTGAATGAGGGTCAGGTCCACCGGTTGGATACTTGTTTAATGATGGCCATCTTGTTTCCCCTCCCTTCCCCCCCACCACCTCCTCCTCAACCTCCAGGTCTGCGAGTGGAGCAAGAATTGGTGACCTCTTATCCACAGGTGGTGGTGGTACGGGTGCCCACGCCCTGGGTGCAGTCAGATAGTGACATCACCGTGCTGCGCCACCTGGAGAAGATGGGCTGCCGGTTGATCAACCGTCCCCAGGCCATACTCAACTGTGTCAACAAGTTCTGGACCTTTCAGGAGCTGGCCGGCCATGGTGTGCCTCTCCCCGACACCTTCTCATACGGTAAATCAACACTCGGCGCAGCACTGTGTTGTTGTAACTAAGGCCTCTGGAGCAGCGTGCTTCTTCTTTGTGACCATTATCAGCTGGTCAGTTGATGAAAAGAGTGACGCAACTGGCATTAGCTTCCCAGTGTGTGCACAGCAAGTAGTCCACGCTGCATTGTACCGTTTGAAGGGCTCTAGGGGTCCGGTGCAGAAGGCAGACTGTAGTTCCCTCAGCGGAGGGCATAAAGAAGTGTGACTTACAAATGCACAGACAAGTAAACACAGAAACCCTGGCTCTAGTCAAGGTCTCCGTCTCAGCACCTGCTGGACAATTCCTTATCGGCAGTCCCAAAGATTTTGTCACGCTTGCTTCAAAGCCTCCATTCTTTCATACATCATTCATCAATTCTTTATGAAATTGTGTCCTACATGATTGTGTTGAAAAGAAATATGGACAGCCATTGTTGCTTATGTCAATGATATGGCTGTGTTTTAGTCAAATTAAGTGATATTGAGTAAATGCAATGCTATAGATTATTATATATTCTATTATTATAGATGTAAATATTGTCTGCAAGTATGTATAACAAATTGTAGCGGAATCTAACTGCATCATATACGGTGAAATGATTACTAGCATAAATGCCAGCACTGCTGTGTCAAGTATGTTGTTTTTCCACAATTCAATCACATTAATTGCATCACAGGCTGCGGTCCATGTGTCTGAACAACAGTTTAATAGGCCATTTCTTACTGTTGATCAGGTCAAGATGCAGCCCTCGCAACACAGGCCTCTGCTGTGTTTATTGCTAGTAGTTTGCTGATTGTATAAGACAAAACCCGAGGCTGACAACCAACACCACGCATTCCCCAAAAATCGACAGCGGTGCGGTGTTTGTGAGAGCAGACAGAGAAGGAAACAGACAGACAGAGAAAGAAAGAAGGAGGAGGGGGTGTTTGGCCTGCATTCCAGCCGTCTCTCTGCACAGTAGGCCAGGCGATGCATGCAGAGCGGCTGGAGAGCTTATGTAACACCCCCTCAGCGCCCCACCCCATGCCCCCTCGTGATTTTTCAAAATAAAAGATGCCATTGCCTCCCCTCTTTCTCTCCACCTCAGCAGCTTATGACGTGGTTGGACCCGCATTTGCTGCCCACTCTCTCCTCCTCTGCTTCCTCTGTTCCTTCTCCCTCTCACTGGAAAAAACTGTGCAACAGGGTAGTTCACATCTGTTCCTCGGCGAACGCCAGATAACTCCAGACAGGCAAACAAAGAGAGAGAGAGAGAGGCAAGGTAGTGGAGATGAAGAGAAAACGATGCCTTGATTTTTCTATATTTCCTTCTTTTACACATTTTCAATCACTTCTCAAGCCAACGCAGAGAAAGCTGAAGCACATCTGTTGCTACACGCTGCCATTCTGAGTCAAAGTCAGACACGGTCAGCTGCTTCACATTAATGCATCCCTCAGTGACCGCTCTGTTCCAATCTCATGAATCAAGCGAGCAGCAAAAGGAGTACCGGTACAAGCGCCGGACAACACTCCTACAGCCTCGCTGTTTTGACTCACTTCTGTTGCCATGGCGACGGGCTACATTCCCTCCCCCCACCCTGTTCAGTCGTCTGTAATGTGTGAACAATGCTAGCAAAACAAGGGCAATTTTTTTCCCAATATATTTTTACACCACTGTGTGGGTGCATGTTTTCTGGGTGTGTGTCTGCTGCGTGTCTGTGTGCATGGCATATCCCAGGAGGGCATGACAACTTCCGTAAGATGATTGACGAGGCAGAGCCACTGGGCTACCCTGTGGTGGTGAAGAACGCACGTGGCCACAGAGGTAAGACCATCAGTCTATTTCTTCCTGTCACCAGCTCTGTTCACCCCACCACACCTTAAAAAAAGAACCTGCGCGCTGCAGCCCCCTCGAGGCAGCTCGGTCCATGAAATTCGTTGACAGAGTGTTAAATGATTAGAGCTCTGGCGCTGCAACAGCCAGCGTAACAGAAGCCTGCAACGCCGCTGGGTTACTCACCTTTTGTTTCAAGTGAATTTACCCAGGGTTCCTCGTTTTGCATGAAGTCACAGGGGCCTTGTGTGGGACATCTAAGCCTGGATTTTAATGTTGGAGATGAGCCCCAGTGCCTTTTGACCCATTAGGGGTTTCCTATTCATAGTAAATGACACATGAATGGCTCGCTAAGGAATAACAATGCACCTTGGCTCGCCCAGAGTTCTGCATCTCAAGGGTCGCTTTCCTCCCCTCTGTGTTTAACCATTGTCATTGGCTTAAGTCCAGCTCGCCTTGAGCAAATATAAAGGCCTGTAAACAATTAGAAAGGGCTGTTTCAAAATAATCTGTGTTGTTAGGTCACTACTAATTCCCACATTTCATGTGCTTTTCCTGACCAGTTGGTGGAATGTGAAATATTGTAATTGCACAATCTCCACATCAGTGTTTTAGTACATCCAGTACAAAGTAGTCATGTGTCTCACTGAGCCACGGGACCATGATTCCTTGCTTGTCTTATTTTTGTAAAGTGTGCCTGCCACTGTCCATCCTCACATCTTCATGATGTTACCGGGGGATTGCCGTGTCATCTTGTTTGGATTGTCACCTACTCACAATGTACACACACATAGCAAGCGCAACATTTTCCCTGGTGCTGGATCAGGACTTGACAACCAGGAGACAGAGCCAAGTGGAACTAATTAAAGCAGGCGTTCTCTATCCTCTGTGAGAAGCAATTCTGCGGCTGCGAAGAGGAGCGTCCCATTACAGCAGACACGGGAACTGGCATTAGACTTGGTCAGCAGAAGCGGCTTCTTGTCAGCAAGACTTTGAAATTACTTTGAAATTACCCAACGTCAACTAATATTACATATATTATAATGTGTTCAAATAAACACAGCCTTAAGGAATAGCTCCTCTTTGCTTTGATCCTTAATCTTCTCTGTCCACCTTTCCCCCAGGCAAGGCTGTTTTCCTGGCACGGGACAAACACCACCTGACAGACCTGTGCCACTTAATCCGCCATGATACCCCCTACTTGTTTCAAGAGTACGTCAAGGAGTCGCATGGCCGGGATGTCCGGGTGGTTCTGGTGGGCGGCCGCGTCATCGGCTCGATGCTCCGCTGCTCCACGGACGGTCGCATGCAGAGCAACTGCTCCCTGGGTAGGCAGACGCCCGAGAGTCAATGATTACACAGAGAATTACTAAACCATTGAGCACTGTCACACACACACACACACATTACATTACTTAACTTGCTTCCCCCTTTCCCTAATTTACATGTTCCCCCAGCACTCTTGAACTGGAACGGTTCTTAATCTTGCAAAACTAGTCTATTTTTAATGTTTGGGTTTTTACTTTACTGGCTTTTACTTGATTATTTGGATCTTATTGGATTTTACAAAAGGAATAGAAAGGTCGGATCATTTGTGTCGGACCATATTTATTGATTATATCATCTTTCTAAATGATTTATCAAGTATAATGGTCCATCTTCTATGCAAACCAGTTTTGGGCAAATCAACAAGCTTATCCTAAATCAGTGACGCATAATTCCAGCTGATGAGACTGATTTTTTCAGTGTGAGAGCATTGACAGGTTTGGTCCCGTTGGTGCTGTAATGGGCTGTGGCATATTTAGGACACCAGCCATCAGATTATTCTGCATTTATGAAACGGACACGTTGACACTGATTGTAGGTGGATGTGACGTGGTGTTTTGATGATTCTTATAGCATCCACATATACTGTATGTTTTAGGATTGCTCGTCATAGATTGATTGTTTGACGTGCAGATAGCTGTGGGTATTAATCAGTTCCACGTCTCTCTCTGGATTAGGTGGCGTTGGTATGATGTGCCCACTGAGCGAGCAGGGAAAGCAGCTGGCCATAGAGGTGTCCAACATCCTCGGGATGGATGTGTGCGGCATTGACCTGCTGCAGCTCAATGACGGCTCATTTGTAGTCTGCGAGGCCAACGCCAACGTGGGCTTCATCGCCTTCGACCAGGCCTGTGGCATGGATGTGGCCGGCATCGTTGCTGACTACGCCCTGTCGATGCTCCCCAGCCGCCTCACCCGTAAGATGTCCCTGCTGTCCGTCGTGTCGAGCACCAGCGAAACCAGCAGCGAGCCAGAGGTGTGCCCCGTGCCCACTGGCGGTGGCTCGCTGCCCGAGGCCGTCTGCAACATGAGTGTGGGATCTACTTCCAGCGAAAGTGACCCAGAGCTGGCCGAGCCCTCCCAGTCCTCACCCCGCCAGTCCACAGCCCCCACCCTCCCCGATCTCCCTGATCCAGCCTACAACTTCAACACTCTTCTCGCCAATGAAATCAAATTATTGACTGAGTAAGATTCAAGCAGCTTCATGCACACACAAACACCACAAAAACATATTGAAAACACGCCGACACACACCTGTACGCATGCCAACCTTTTTAAAACACATATCAATCCAAAAACAATTAAAACATTGAATGTTGAATGCAAAAGAGAAAAAGAAACCCACACACACACAGACGCAACCACCGAAAAACAAAACATGAGCCTTCTCCTCCTAACTCCAGTCAAAAGTAACAAAGATCTGAGGCTGCTCCCCTGACTCACTTTGCACCTCTACTCCCAAACTGCAAACCCCACTATCCAAACTTAGCTCACACATAAGCATGGTGGTGACATGGTGGTAGGATATAGTACATACGATAACTGCCAAATGGGCCTATTTAAGTTTCTATTTCGCAAAGATAGTGAGGGTAAAAGTAACTATGCTTTTTGGATGGGTGTGGGATCCTATAAAGGCACCTGCCATATTTTTATCCTTACGTTACCATATTATTTAAAGGAGAATCTACAATATGTTGTGATTTTAAAAAATGGTGAGGGGGGGGTTTCCTGTGGAGACTGTAGTAAGGTTTGGTGGATTGGAGGCAAAATTAAGTGTTTTTCTTCTTTTTTTTTCAAGTGATTAGCTTGTTGGGAGAGGAATACATCCTCATGCTAGTGGGCACATGATACTGACCGTTCCAATGTAGCAATGTAGTACTCTTTTCAAGGATACATAACAGGATGGGATCCTGCAGCAACAGAAGAAGGAGGGATTAGGGTCACATTTACTGCTATTCCCAATAACTGAAATGAGACTTGAATTCACGACACGTCACATGTTGTAAATCCAACTACAACAGAATGTATACACAATGTTTTAGCTCCGATAACTAAATTATCATTCTTGAATTCCTAATATTTAAATGTAGCCAGAGCTTCTGCTGTCACAGTTGGTAAGAGGCTGACGTTGTGCTGTCAGAATGATTTCCCTCCATTGCGCTGATAAGAATACCATCAAGACTACGAGCCCAGAGCACATCCTGGCTGCTGACACGGTGTCTGTTCACCGTGACGGAAGCAGGCTAATATACATGTCAGCAAAGCTGCACTAACCTGTGCAAGGTATGAGAAATAACAAATGGCTGTTCTGTTGAGTCACATCCCGAAAAAAATAATATTAATTGAGTGCCATGACTTGAATTCTAGTTTTTAATTCTTAGATAGCTCGTTTGATTAGCCTTACCAGCAGCAGCAGTCTGCAGCTTTTTAAAATTCTTTCAATAGCACTTTATGATAAACAGATGCTTTTTTTTCTGCTTTTTTTTGTCGCTCAGATGGCATATTTAGGAAACACAAGACAGAGTGTGAAAGCTGCGTCTGTACATGCGAACAAAATATACCTCAAAACAGTGACGTTTCACTGCCATAACAACATAGATATTCAAACATACAGAACATATCAGCCAGGCTGCTTGTGGTTTTCAAATGGCCGCTGATATACCAGGTGTTCCTTCTCTTCATGTCCAAGAGCTAAAACGGTAGTAGTGTTATTATTAGATTTAGGTTTTTTTTGTAAATACATAGGTAGTCAATTAGCTTCAGTGCATATACTAGTATCCAGCGGATGAAACTGGAAGGGCTGACACAACTGCCAACATTGAAATTTTCTAAAGCTAATGTGGACAAACTTGTTTGTACCTGCAATATCAAAAGGTTTAAACTGCAAATTGGTGCTGGATTTGGTCAGATGTGTTTTCAGTCATTTGATTTGTAGATTTTACTTTTGTTGTTTTCACCTTATTTTTTGATAACAATGAAGTACCTAACCCACAAAATCTGTTGGCATGATGTTCAAATAAAAAAAATGGGAACTACATTTTTGCAGTCTCTTTGATTAGAATGCTATGTTTTCTTTTCTTATTAAAGAAAGAAAAACAAATCCAGGGATTTCAGTGGCCAAGAGCTTATTGCTTCCAGTTGATTTACCCCCTGCACACCTGCGGAGATAACTATCAACATAGAGGTAGGGTATTCTGGTGTAAATGTCATCCAGTCAGAAGAATAATTTACAGCTCTGATCAAAAGCACAAATTCTTCAGTTCTACGTTGTGACGTCTATGTTTTCACACTCCGGACCTTTTCACTACTCAGGGAAGCAGCCTGGATCTCACCCCTGACCCCCAAAAGCACGACATATTCATTCGAGCTAGAAACATGTGAAAACATGACACATACCTACAGGCAGACAAAAAGATACACAAACAACTGGAAAAAAAGGTTGTAAACTACAGTATAAGACGACGTGCTGTATACCATGGTTAACACTCACTTTTTTTCCTTGTTTGTTTTATATTGTTCTTTGTTTTCTTCCTAATTTATAGTATTTTTAAAGAAAAAGTGGGTTTTGTGCACTAATATTGTCTCAATAAAGTGAAACCGCTGTGAAGCTTGAATTAATTTTTCCTTTTTTTGTGGGCCAAATTTACTAACTGGACCTGGAATCTAACAGGGACCTGCTTGAGGGTGCCAAATCTGAACAGGAAACAGGACCTGCAGCTTATATTTCCAGTCTGCTGTCAAGTGACCACAGTGGCTCCACTGAGAAGATAACAGCATTTACACGTTGTCCCATATCTACACAATGAAAGTATCTGACAAACAAACTGTGAAATCCGCTGATGTCCACTCTCCTGACATGCAAGGGCTGGTGGCCTTGATCATCATCGAGTCGCATCCCAACATAGGAGCTGATATGAGTGAACTATCTCCAGATGTGGTTATCCTGTTTTTTTTTAAAGTCTTTGTCATTCTATTGATGCCTGTCACTCTACATTGTGTCCTTACATGTAGATCAAAGATCACATATCCTTAACTTTGACAAGCCAGCCATAGGAGAGAGTGGAAATGTTCGTATCATTCTTACAGCCCTGTCATTTAAATTTGTAGTTTACACAGCATCCGTACTCACACAGAGCACAGCTAACCCTTTCAGGTTAGGGCTGTGTCCAGACTACTTTCACAATGCCTTTTCTTTGTCTGGCTTCCTCTGGGAGCAATGACTTGAGGATCATTGTTGAATCATGATCCCTGTTCAGGTGGGCTTCTTTCTGCTTGGTGTTTATACATCAGTGGCCGTGATAAAGTGGATACGAGACCTGGATGCTTCTGAAAGAAACGGGTACTGCCTGCTTGTGACACATGGAAGGAAGAAAAATGTGTAAATCATGAAATGATTGAAAGTGTGTTGTCCTGCGTGATGCCTGGGAAGCCTGGAACAAACATGTAAGGACCTTTGGACTGGTCACTGTGCACAACAACGCACAGCAGAGCACAAGGTTACCATTTCATTACAAACTGCTGCTAATGTATATTTGGCTCCAAAATTAAAAAGGGAATATGTGGAAATCCCAGGGTTTCCATGTTTTGCTGCCTCTCGACACATAAAAATGAATCTGAATGCCAAAAAAAATAATTTTGTTGTACAATTCAGTGGGATGATATCAAAGGTGATTCTTTGTTTTGATATAATGAATACATGTTTCAGAATTGTATAATATGAAGAATTTCACTGCAATCATCGGGTTTGTTTTTTGTCAATGTGTTTTAAAACGAACCTGAGGTTTGATTAGGTTTACAATATGCTTTGATTTGCAGAAGGAAAATGCAATGTTTATGCTCTGTTGATTAATAGACATTAGATTATACTTGCATAACACGGTGAATGGATAATGAGGTTCTGGACAGCTGAGTACGAGGCACGCAAAAACATTGCGCAAAAAAAAAATGGTTTTAGCAAATGCCCTAACCATTTTCTGTTCTGTATCATTCTGACAGTGTTACAAAATGATCCCAAAATCATGTCATTTACAAATGTGCATAATGATGTAAATATATATCCTTCTTTTTTTAGATTAAAAAGATGAGTCATTATTCAAAACCAATGAAAATGAATCTCCTCCTCCTTATGTTTTTTGCCTGTTAAAGATAAGTAACCGAGCAACAATGTGAATGTTTTTTATTATACGCTTACGATACAAAATCACAACATCTGTTCTTACTCCAAAAGCTCTGTACTCTTTTATTCGTCACCAATTCATTGGTTTCTACATGTACATGGATGAATCATTGTAGGGCTGAACAGATGTCCCGGGGAAGCAGATCTGTAAGCAGAGGGATCGACACGGCAGGTAGGGAGACTAGTCAGAACCGGGGGGTTGTTCTGTCTGTAGACTCTGCACCAGCTGCAGCAGGCCCTGGATAGGCTCCGTCAGGTCATGGTTCGGTATCAGCTGGCTGGCCTGCAGGGCTGTGCTGCCAAATCCCAGTGCCTGGCACAGAAACACATACGGAAACAAACACAGCAGCTGCAGCTGTTAGACTCTCCGGGGAGAGTAAAGCTGACTTATATAATAATATCACTGAAAATTGGATTGCAACCTGGTCGGCTTAACTTATCCCACTTAACCCCTCCGACAACCTGATGTGGTCGGTTGTTACACTGTAACAGCTAACAACCCCGAGAAAATAAGGCTATAAAAGCACTGATATATACTGTTGATAAAACTAGGACAATAGATGGAAACATGCCAGGTACAATGTGGAATTGTTGCGGTTTGCAGTGGCATCCGTGGAATTCCTGCAATTTGTAAACCGCTATGCATTGTGTATGTGTTACTCAAGTGTTTGTGTTATATCCATTCAGAGCGCTCTCAGTAGTGAGGACCCAGGCTCCGGTGCGTTCTTGTTGTTGTTTTTTACTTCAATAAATCTCATCTGATTTGTAGTAAAGACAATTAGACTGAACAGTAGACTTGTGGCTTGGTGGCACAGAGGTTGAGCAGATGAAGTTCAGTCAGAGGGACTCTCTTTACACTTTTCATTCATAATCTCTCAGTCTCTCTCTCCCTGGGACTACTCTATCAGCTGACTGTGGGCGTTGGCTTGAAATGAACCAACCAGGTTCTGCACAGTTTCCTGAAGCCAATTCCATTGTTGCTGTCAAACTTTTAAAATGTTCTCCTCCTCTGCTGCTGTCAGTTGTCATTTCAGCACAATGGGATGAGACGCTCCTCGACCCCAGTCACCTCCAGTCAGCATCACAGTCACGCTCGTCCCCACCACCACCAGTGTGTAAACTGCAGGGGGATTAGGCCTTATCTGACCTCCGCATCACTGCCCCTCTATTATCCTACTTCAGGACAGAGTCCAATCGCCAAAGACTTTGCACTGTTTAATTTGTAAGCATGTGTAATAAATGATGGTTAAATTATAATAAAGTGTCTCCTGATTGAAATCCCTCCTATAGTAACACCCTAAGTTAAGTACCATGGCACTGTCCTGGCATGGTGAGCCTTTGTCCTTACTCCACTCAAAGAGTGGGTAAGTAACTGTGTTATTTTGCTTAACATTTTGACCTTGGAGAAAAGTCACCACTTTAAAAGAGTTTTGGAACTCTCTGGGTGTGGGTGAAACACAAACAAAACTCCAAACCACCAGATAGAAACATGACTGTGAAACAATAGAGCACATGAACTGTCTACCTGTCTGGTGCTGTGTGTGTTTCTATGTTTGCTGGAGTAAAGCTACTTGCACTTTGCCATAAGATCTTATCCAATCTTTCAATCTCCACCTGCCCAAGACCCACTGAACTTAGACCCCAACAAGGTCTTAAGTGGCTGTGGCTGTCACCTCACTGGGACAGGATGTCCTGTTCAATCAGTAGTCTGGACACACACACACGTACACACACGTACACACACACACGTACACACACACACGTACACACACACACACGTACACACACACACACGTACACACACACACACGTACACACACACACACACACACACACACACACACACACACACGTTCTCTAAACTGGCGTGACACACTAGAGCTCTGCTCATTCATCCCACATCGAAAGAGGTGTAGTTTTCACAGACAAATAAAATATCCTCCAAAGCATTACAGAGACTGGAGGAAGTCAGAGAATGGAGACAGTCACATCAACTCCCGTTAATTCCCACCTCATCTTTACGGCTTTACCAATTAGAGATAATCCCATTTTGAGGACGGCCATCCAAAGTGCGTGCATAAAGGGGAACTTGGGAAGTGTGCCACTGTGTCAAAGCGAACCTTTAGTGCCACACCTCGTCAGGGGACTCACCTTTAGGGAGTCTCCTCCGAGGAACCACAGCATGGCCAGGCAGTGGGCCACCAGGGCAATCTGAGTGGAGTCTTTTCGGGAGTAGTTTTGCTCAAACTCCAAGATGGCTTTTAACATTCGCTGGCCTTCGTCTGATTGGAAGTCAAGGATAAAAACAAAGATGCATTTGTTCGTTAGCTTTTACAAGATTTGAAGATTGAAACACCTAATTCATTTAATAGTGATCAACATAAAATTCTGATCTGTCTGCATCTTCTGTATAGTTTGTTCAAGCTTCCACGTCCACTTTTCTTTGGGAAACATCCCAGAATGCCTTGGAAATTGCATGGCAGTTAACAGGCTTAGAATCATATGCAGGGCAGCAGCTGCGATAGAGGGTAGTGGTGCGGATGCAGCCCAGCCAGAGATGTGTCAGCACTGGTCTCTAGTCAGCCCTAAGCATGCTAGTGTAAATCTGGGGTTTAGCTTTCGGATTGCACAGCAAGACAGCTCAGATAAATATAGGCACTATTGACCTTGTTTTTTTAGTGATACGCCAATGGAGATCTCTGCTGTTTAGCAAGTGGAGTAAATGATGGATTGGTGATGTAATCGTATGATTCTTTCTGTTTTAATAGTGTGGGAGAATTGGATGATTAGACACATCCTAAATGTGTGTATTTTGTTGGGGTTCTATATTTCATTAAAGTGTGCATATTTGATGATAAGACGCACCATAAGAGGGCTCCAACACCATGTCAGGATTTTGGACATTTTGGAAGTGGGCTTCGAGGTGTTTGGTCAAATGGCAGTGCCAAGTTTGTGCCACCTACAATATGAGCAATATAAAATAAGCCATGCGACACATTAACATACTTGGCAAAAGTGCTTCATGCCTCATCCTATCTGTTTTTTTTTTTACCTTAGAGTACAAGGAACGAGCAGTGGGCATCTCCCCCTGTTTGGCAAACACATCCGCCATGAGAAAGTATCCACCACAGGTGACTGTGCTTTCCAGACCATATTCCTCACTGGAAAAGTATATCTGATAAGACATCGGGGAAATTAGCTATTTTAGATTTCCAATTTGTTTGTGCACAAAATAGTGCACACAATAGTGCACGTCCTGAGTGATCAACAATGTCCACCATGATGCTGTTCTGATCTCACTCAGCTTTAAGACGTATTTACGCGCTGCGAGACACAAGTTCATATGGTGAACAGAGTGCAGGAACAATACATATAAAGTAACTGAATAGTTGAAAATAATTGATGTACTCAAGCCATTTCTGGCGAGTGAGTTATTATTGACACAGACATCATTTGCAAAGTTAAACAGAGCTGCTTCCAGGTTTCCAGTCGCTGTGTGGAGGCGGCCCATGCTCCTGTGCAGCTGGTGGTGGACAGAGCGTTCTGGGCTTTTGAGCCCCGCCCACTCTGCCTGTGACAGGAGCTCCGCTACCTGGGAGAGATTACTCAAACCTGGAAAGTACGAATACACACATTAAATATCATATTGGGGATGGAGAAAAGAGACAATTTGAGCCGAGAAATCATGTTGTGCTCTTTCCTCACCCATGTTGGCCTCAGCCAGTAGCAGATAGGCGGGGATCATTTGGACCGTACTGGGGCCATAGACGTCTTTGGAACAGCGCAGGCAGAACTGGGCGGCAGGCAGAGCCTCCTGGTGTTTCCCCTCAGACAGTTTGCTCTGAGCCACCGACCTACAAATCTCAATCAGCTCCAACTAAGTACCAGACCAAAACCGAAGTACTCGTCAGGTTCTTTTTACCCTTCATTAATTCACAGTAGTAAACCACTCTTTTTACTGACTGCAATCACAGGAATATTCCATATAAGCTTGAATATCACTATCGTAACATCCAGACATTGAACACTGAAGATGGTACACTGGAAGCAGTGACAACCAAACTATGAAACAAAACATGTTTTTGAGTAGTTCCCTGCACATGTCAGTCACAGCACTGAGTGCAGAAATGTCCTCTCTCTTCTTCGTCCTCGTAAACTAAAACCTTGTTATCCCTCTACCCTTATCTTCTCTGTTTTTCATACATTTTCACACAGCTTATAAAGTACTAGCAAAGATACAAGGTTCTTGTGTTTTACCATTACTGTTTCCTGAGAGATAACAGTCTGCATCCAAAATTGTGAGAATCTATGCTGTTTTGTTGTTGTTATTTGACAGTTATTTAATTGTATGCTCCAGGTTTGGATTTTGCACTTAATAATAAGTAATAATAATGCTAAAACTAAAAACCTGGATGTGAAACACGAGGCGATTTGAAAAGACAGGATGGATCGGAGCCAGACATGACAAAAAAATGTCCTGAAGACTTTTGACTGGAGTTTTTAGACTCCATGTTATTCTTTGGATTTTCCTTGACAGTGAGAAACGTAAACTAGACTCAGACTCAACACAAGATGTCTGTGTGTGTGCATGTGTTCCCAATGCATCACAGAGATCCTCACCTTATCAAGCTCTGTCTTATTGTGGCCGACCTGCTGGAGGCTAACGAGTGTTGAGGTGCGAATGGGAACCAGCAACTGACAGATTCTTTCATGGATTCCCACCCAGTCCGCATGCTGGTGCTCTGCATTACTGAGGAATTAAAAAGATGTGTTTTAAATGACTGCAACTTCAAGTCATGTTTACCATAACTGACTCCTTCCCTCAAGTCAAGTCAAAACTATTTACAGGACGATGTCATAAATCACAAATTTGCCTCGAGGGGCTCATTGCATCAGTTTCCCTCTGTAATTTTGTTCACCTGGCTCTCCTCTCCTGCACTCTTCAGTGGAAACTGCAAGGAACTAGTTTTCCTTGCAGTTTTTTTTTCTACTGAAGAGCATGTGTGTTTGCGCCAGTGTATTTATGTTTCTGGCCTTGAGACAGAGGCAGCGAGCAGGCAGTGATCTTGCCACGTCTCATCAACAGTGTGTGTGTGTGTGCCTATGCGTGTATGTGAGTGCACAGACGCACACAGATAAAGGGGTCTTCTCAGGTCGTGGGACAACTATATTTATTTTCTCTGCTGACTTTGCGTATAACTCTCTCTCTCTCTCTCCATAATATTAGTAAGTCAACACAGACATTAGTCTAAATACTAGTAAACCAGCAGCCTGATAATATGATATGGCTCATTATCTTCAGTCTTATTTTTGAGCCAAAAGACATACAAATTATGTTGTTCCAACAAAGAACAATAGCTAGCAAAGCTGTCGTATTTGCTTCAGTTCGTATGCATTGTTTCGAGGTATGAATTACACGTAGGCTATCATGTTTAATCTAACTCAAGAAATGTGCCAGACGCGTAGTTCATTTCGATCGCTGAGAAGGAAGCGAGCACAATACGTGTCCGTAAGCTCTTATAAGGAGACTGGGTTTAGTGCATCATCCCTTCACATAAATCCCTGCAGGGAGGGACGTCACCACGTGCTCCTCCCCACTCCCCATGCCGCGCCAATAAGGGTTTCACGAGCACCATCTTATGATCTGTAATTGACTCTGAAGAGATGCCCACCTCTGCCAAACGGTGTTGTTGATTCATTGGAAGAAAAATGAAAGTCTGATGTGAACATTATTCAAATGATCGAACCGACGTAATGTAAGGGCTTCCAGTTCCGTGAACAAAAAAATAACCGTTTTGGTAATTATACTTCCAGCTGTTCCGCTCCCTCTTGACGACACTGCCACGTGACCGTTCTTAACGTCGACGTGTCACGTGCGTTGTGGTTCCCTGTGCTGGGTTTATGCAGAGAAACAACGTGGCGAACACTGCCCCCTGACGTCCACGCCGCAGACATGTGGTTTCAACATGCTCACACACAAAAAGAATACAGCACGAGTTACCTCGTGGTATTTTAAAAAGTATGCTCTTACAAACTAGCCTGATAGTCACGAACAGCCTAACCCGAGTTTAGCTTACCAGTAGAAGGTGACCCGACACCCGGCGCACTGCAGGCGCGCCGCTCCTTGACAAAGTTCACACGACGTGTCCTTTCCTCTGGGCAGGGCGAGGGGAACCACCTCGTAGGCCGTGTCTAAAGCACAATCCTCGGCTTGCATTGTCGCAGAACAGCACGCGCCCAGTGTTCACCGGGATTGGCTAATGAAGCTAACGGATCTAATCCCAGCTGTTGGGGAAACTCAAAGTTTACGGTTCCTATGGCAACTGTTCTGTCTCTACGTTACTAAAGGTGGCAAACGCGTGCGCGCGCAGACACGTTAAACACTGTAGTCTATATTGCATATAAAGGAGGATACATGTTGTTAATATGATAACATAATGTCGAATTTACAGGTTTATTTGGTATCAAATGTGCATTTTATTTTATGTATTATCAAAAATGAAAACAACTGCGGATGCTATAGCTTCTGAATATATTCTTAATAGCTTTAGGTACAAAAATATATACATTTTCAGCTTGCTCTATAGGATATAGTGAAATTTAAAGTAGGTAATGTAAATGCCTAATAAGACCAGCAACACTATTAAAAAAATGCACAACACTGCTTTGGTATTTACCTTCCTTGGTCAACACAGTACACCAGTGGACAACAAAACCTCTCATGGTAGACATGTCTTAAAAAACAAAGGGCACATTATATATTGGATCGATATTGAGGATTCAATGTTTGCTAAATAAAAAACCAATATACACTGAGGCTATAACAACATTATCAAATTAACCAAATCCTGTGCAATTATCATGGCAGAGGTATAAGTGAAAAAACATTTCGGATTAACAAGTCAATTTGTTTATTTTAGCCATAAAAAAATGAACAACCCCAAAAAACTGTTGTTTTCCTTTTTCTGGTCATTCTTTTTTACGCAAGTGGATGTATATGACCCCGCTACACAGCAACAAGGGGACACACACCCAGGCCAGGATGAAGCAGTAGCCAAAGTGTCCGGATGTCAGTTCTCTGGAGTCCTGAAGGATTTCCTTTTTGTGTAATGTGTAAATGAGAGCTGCAGAAAAGGCGGCCAGCCCTAGAAATAAAAGAAACAAATAGATGCTGGTTTTAGGAGCAGAATATATGGAAATATGTGTTTGTAGCATGCTTCATTTCGTATATTGAATAATGTTATATACAATAGAGTGATCACAACCCCCTGCCCATCTGTACATCGCAACAACATGAACATACTAACTTTTAATATGTCAATAATATGCAAGCAACACCAAATCTGTGAATGTTTTTGGGTGACTCATTCGATATAGACTTAAAAAATAGAGGAATAGTTAATTGCAGATTTGCCATAACATGCACATTTGTGATCATAATGAGCCTCAGATGTATACCTTATCCACCACATTACACCGGTTTGAACCAATTTAGCCATCACGGAAAGTAATCTAAAGATACAGCCACTACTCAAGGATAAACAAATGAATTAATGACATAAATTAATCTAAACCTAAAATTTAGCCCAAATTTAGAGGGCCCAAATTTAGAGGGCCCAAATTTAGCGTATTTTCTCAATCAGAACAAGCGTTAGCCTTTTCAAATGTCATTATACTGAGACATGTCGGCGGGACATTGTTTCACTCCACTGTTACCTGCAAAGACTTGACACAGCCCGGTGAAGTAGAAGAGTCCACCCTTAGACATGGTGAATAGTTGACCCAGGAAGACCAAGAAGGACACAGAGGAGAAGACAACTGCAAGAACCATCAGGACCTGCACTGACTTAAGCCAGTCTGAGAAAAGAAAAACATTCCAACATCTAAAAAACTGGCTTAGTTCTAAAATTTTACCTTAGGGCGGGAAATGGTTGTGTGTAGAGATAGCGAAAAATACTTGTTGCTCACCAGTTTCTCTGGATGATGCACACAACCAGGTTCCTGTGAAGTTGTCAAACCTGCAGTTGTACCATAGGTCAGAGTTCTCCATGCCATCCCACACCCACCAGGACTTTAAAGAGAGACGAGACATGATACATTCAGCTGGATATGATGCACATACAGCTGAATATGTTTGGCTCGATTGTTTGCTGTCCTTAATATGACTACTACCTTCTCCATAGTTGCAATGAACATAATTGCCAGTGTGATGAGATGCAACAGGGTCACAAACATAAGCAGGTATGCCATTTTCAACTCCCTGCCAAAAACAAAAAAAAACTGTTAAATTTATGCTTCCTGAGAAACTGCCTCCAACATAACTGTGAGCAAGGAAATAGCATGCGACCAATTTAACATGTTTGCAGGTTCCACAGTGAAAATCAGTGTGAGGGAACGTTCTTGTTTTTGCCTTGAAACATAAAATGGAAAATCTGAGTAGCTGAACAGAGTATACTCTGTTATGTAAGACCAGGCTTCCAAACAGAGTGCAATGAGTTATTTCTGAAACTCCTCTTTGACTGGGCTGTGTGTGTCGCCATCGTACAGCAAACCACAGAGAACTTGGGAGGGACTTGAAATCTAAACGGTACCAAAATATTTACCCAATTAATCCCCTTCTGAATGGCTGGTTTTTAAATTGGGTTTAGGGTATACAGTATCTAATTCAACTTAAATTTGGTTTTCATTAAAGCTGGGACTTATAGTTTGAGGAAAGCCTGTTTCCAAAGCTATTTTACATTGCACTATGCAGTAATAAGCTCAGTTCACAATCGAACGCCTTAGAGGCTAGTTGTAGTGACAATAATTTCAGTTCACAATAAGGAGACATGCAAAGAGAGAGAAAAAGACAGGATGAAAAAAATAAAGAAAATAGAATTAGTAGATCTTTATCTGTAGGAGAGGTCCATTTGGGTGGGTGGTGGAGTCATAATACTGTCAAATGATGTCATTACACAAGATTTCATCCATCACATGAAAGTCAATATAAGGTAAACATGATGTAAAATGATGATGTTAAAAACAAAGGCAATGGTTATAAAAAATAATAAAAAATGTTGGTGCAAGAATCAAATCAAAATACATCAATTGCCACAGATTGAATGAGTAACATATTTTTCCCTGTGTCAGAATTATTTAAAAAAAGCTATAGCACACAAAATGTAGGATAGTAACAACATATGTCTTTTGACAGCATGGTTTTCTTGCTTCCTGTTACTTTCAGAACTTTCAGAAGATGTGAAGAATCACTATAAGGACATCTTTGTTTTACAATCAACTGTAACCGGATTTACTGAAATCATATAAAAAGTCAAGCGTTCATCTACTTACCCTGTGTATTGCTTGTCTTTCTGAATCAGGTCTCAGGAGCTGCGTAGAAGCAGCTTCACCACTCAACAACGTTTTGTCCCTCTTGGTGGTCCTTCCCTTTCCAGCCATACCACACCCCCTTATTTTTTCAGTCACTTCATCCAAACTTTCCGAGGAGAACGCCCATTTCCTCTGTGCAGAACAGAGCTCTCTTTTACTGTGCGTTGTAATTGCTCAGGTCAACATCACCCTCAAAAAGGATTCAAATGGGACCCACCCATGGGTAGTGGAGGCACGTAAAACCACAGGCTAAAGCCTCCTCTGTAAACAGTGCACTTGGCAGGCTTTTTTGGCATGATGATCATTCCACCATATCACGTCCATTCATGATTCCAGTCTTGGTAGGCATATATGAAAAATAAACACACAGCTTCAACATAACACATTTCTACACCAGAACATAATGAGTATTGAGAGTGCACACAGAAAACATCTGGGTGGGGGAGACCATGCACACATGCCTGAGTTAATAATGTAGTAAGGTCAGTGGAGGCTACAGCAAAACAACAAATCATGAAGTTTCAAAACACCAACTATACCTTTTCATCTATGTTAATAAAGAAAAACGTTAAAAGGAATCATGTACTTGAAAAGGGTTAAGTGAATGCTATTATCCCTCCATTGAGTCTATACATTTCATTTTATATTGTATTGCTTACCTCTATGTATAAATGCTGCCTTAGCGAATACAGGGATTCATGTGGGATTAATAAAGTATCTGTCTGTCTGTCTGTCTGTCTGTCTGTCTGTCTGTCTGTCTGTCTGTCTGTCTGTCTGTCTGTCTGTCTGTCTGTCTAAATAGTAAGATTGGAACTAAAATCATGACTACATTAATTCCCCCTCCCCGTAGAAAAAGACTCATGTGTATTCGTCGCCCCCTGGTGTTTACACCCATGGATTCATAAGGCTCTATGGACATGCTTTATCAAAAACGATGGCAATTATCTGTCACCGAGAACAGTGAATAACGCATGATATTGATCAAGATTGATCTCTTTTGGATTACTCCCTGGTGCCAAGGACGAAACCATTCTTGAAGATTGTTTCATTACCCATAGACTAATCCAGGCAGAGGGTCTAGGTCAAGACCCGGGTCATCCCTATCCCGGTTAGAAATAGTTAGTTAAGACTCGCGCCAAAATTGCAAAACTGTCATGTACAACGACAATGTTCCCGGTAAATGTATATTTATAGGCGCAAAACAAACACCACCACTTGGTTGCTTGCAACTTTTCCCGATCGACCGTCCCCCTGCATCATCTCAATGGTACAGTCCGTTGCCTAGGCGCTACTAGAAGCCAATTCCCTTCGCCACGCCTGTCCTCCTCCGCTTGGCTTTCTGACCCCGTTTACCTGTCGAAAGGTGAGTACAAGCAGACACGTTGCTCACTCAGGTTCCTCCACCGCAGTGCACAAGTTAGCGGGTTGAAGCAGGAGCCCTCAGTCATCTCAACGGCCCGCTCCCCCGTCGCTGCCGAGCGGTCACTCGGGAAAGCCATGGCGACCGTCAGCGAGCTCGCGCTAGCTGGACGTAAACTACACTAACGGTAACTTTAAAACTTCCCTGCTTAACCCCGCCGGGGCTGCGGGTGATAACTTGCGTCCGTTCCGCGTATGTAGTGTTAGCAGCCTACTCTAGCACAGCGTGGTCAGCACGTTAGTTCATCACAGCTCTCTGACAAGTGAGCGCGCGGCCAAAAGGAATGCAAGTGGCTGTTGTTCGACACAAACCCTCCTTTGCTCCTCCTCGTCAGACATTTTGGGAAGAATGGTTCGCTGGAAAGCAAATGTGTTTTAAGTCCATATGAGGGGGGGCTCTTCGTACGTACTGCTTGCACATTTGCAAGGAAGTAACGTTATTGGTAGAAGGAAAGATTGTGTCGCTAAATGCAACGCTCCCAACTGCACGCGCAAGCTTCAATGATGGAGACGACGTTGCCTATGTTGCTGTGCGGTCGTTGGATTCCTGCTGATTACATGCAGCAGTAGTTAAAACGTATAGCTAATCATCTCGAAGATTTGCGTGGCCTCCGGTGATGCAATGCAACTGTTAAACTGAAGTGTGCCTGCCTGAACTGAGAGATTGTCTCATCTCTAAACGTGTGGCTGCAAGTCTCAACACGACTGGAAAGCGTTGTTAAAAAGTATCTCGTGTTTTGCAGGGGAACCCGAGGACAAGAGACGTTGTCATGGATGGATTGCGACAACAATGGAAGTGATGAAGTTTGAAGAGTTGCTGTTCTTTGCAGGATCATTGCAAACTGCCTTGTGTTCTGGTGGATGCCATGTATATGTATAGGCTAAAGTGTCGTTTGGGATCAGAACTTTCACTTTTGAGGAACAACTTCGTCATTCACAGATGCTGGTTCATCAAAGTTGATGTCTGACCATGGATCATGAAGAGGTAACATGCATTACTCTGTTCATTTGCTTATAGATAAACACAGCTGCAGTTACTGTTGAGTGGCTTTGTTCCCGTGTTCGACACCAGACATTATGTGATTGCACTTGTGTTGACCATTTAAATCTACACAACTTGTGACACTGTTTGTAAATTTAACAAGAATATGTTACTGTAAAAACGAAAGCTGCAAAAGCGGTTGTTGCAGTGAACACATCTTGCACCCACAGCCAACACTCAGTCCATATGGATGCTGGTTGGAGTTGATGTCTGCTCCTCAAGCCATTTGTTCCACAAATGCAAGATCAGATACCAGCTTCTGTGATGTTTAAGTACAACAGGCACATGAGACCTGATACTTAGCAATGTGTTGCATGTTGTTAGGAGCAGTGGCCGCTCAAAGAGTAGTTTGAATGGGGGGGCATGCTCCGGTTACAAGCCTTACAAAGTACAGTATTGAATTCAGCAACAGGTGTTTCGTGCTGGCATGTCACTTTGATGTTGTGATGTCCTCCTCCTGTGTGTTACACACACAGGGTCAGCTTTCAGTGAGACTGAACACCTTGATGTTGAACACTTGTTCATGCTATTGCTTGCAGGGTAGTTTGCTGGATAAGTGTTTGGCAAAAGTAAGTTATTCACAGGTGGAAGTATGACTGTTTAGCTCATTGTACTGCAGTTGTCATAGCGTGTCACATATTGAAAAGCAACCTATCGCAGTATACATCCACATAAAGCAAAAACGTAAGGACATTTTTGCATATGTAGCTTTGAAATTGCATCAGCTTTTAGCTTAATGCAACTTGAGTTTAAGTTTATTATCCTATAACTGCTATGGCATGCATGCTACTCAATGCCTCTCATTCATTGGCGAGCCTCGTTTGTGGATGCTTATTGACTTACCACAGTACTGAGAGGGATTTCAATAATTTTATAACATTTTAATCAGAATTAGAATCATTTATTGCCACATATGTTTTCATGTAATTTGTCTTGGCCGGTGGTGCATACCATTAAACTATGAACAGTGCAAAAATAATAATTTTAAAAGCTGCAGCTTAACATAACAGTTCAACACTTATGTGATAAATATGATATCCGGTCACGAAACGTTCAGCTCCTCCTCTGGGTTCTCAGGTGAGGACAGAGCTGGACCAGATTTCTATGAGGCTTCAGGAGGATGGCTTGCCTCCAGGGGCCAGTATGGAGGAGCAGCAGCGCCACCTGTGGCGGCAGCTGCTTGCTCAGGAGGCAAAGCTTCAGTCAGCGACCCAGGAGCTGCAGACCTTACGTACTCAGCAAGACAGTGAGAGGAAGGAGGTGAACACTTTGGTTTATTTTTTTGTTTTAGTTCACCAATGGTACCACTGCCATAGTCTTCTTGACCTGATTGTGTATGATGGAACGCTCCCACGCTTCCTGTTTAACATACATTTATAATAAGTACATGACATCGCCAATTGCTCGATCAGTATGTCAGTCCCTGTCAGCAGTTTGATTTTTGTCTTTTTGTCTGTCAGGTGGAAAACTATGTTGCACATATTCGAGGGCTGCTGGAAGAGCGAGAGAGTCGGACTTCAGACTATGAGAAAGACAATGAACACTTGCGACAAGAGCTTCACCAGATCAGACAACATCAAGGTATATTCAATGTAAATATTATACAATGTTGGCATGCTTGACCATGCCTGGCTCTCCAGAGCCCCTGACCTGACCAGGATATTTCAAACACACCATAGTTTACAATTTCTAAAATCGTGCCTATGAATATATTGAAGCATTTGCTATCTTAGGTTGGATTTTGTACTTGCGTTTATGTTAATTCTTCTGCCATGTAGCACTATTTTCTTGTTATTCTGTCTTGTCTTCAATGTTATTTCACAGTCCTGCTGGACAAACCTCTGACCAGTGAAAAATCCCTTTCTTCCAGAGAGTCAGAGCAAGGAGCTGGAGGAGATGTTGGCTCAGGAGGACCTTGGGGAGATGGGCTTGAGCAGCCCGAGTGAGCAGGTGGCTTACTTGCTGGTGGAGAGGGCCACACTTCTGGAGAGGCTGGAGGCTGCTGAGAGGACACTGGAAAGCCAGAGCCTCACTGTCAACTTTAGGGAAGTCCACCACCAGGTAAAGTACTGACCTACAAACAGTAGTGTCATCAGAACTGTTCAGTTTCCTCAGAATATCCTTCATCCTTCACTTTTCTTCACAGAAAAGGAACCTACAGACAAAAGTCCATTTTAAAATGTTTTAACAGATAGTATAGAATTTATAGTGCTGTGGTTTATTTTCATCATTTCAACTGTACATGAGTTTTTCGGTAAAAGTGCACAACCTGTACAATCTTAAATAGTTTCAGTGAATGTAATGTTGTAATGTCTAAGGCAGGTACAGAGATCATATAAATGTGGTGAAGTGAGTGTGTCTTTCGGTGACACTTGGCTAGGAGCATATTCGCCACACGATGGGGGAAGAGCTAAGGCATCAGAGGGAGGAAATGCAGAAATCCATAGATAACCTGAAGAAGGTGAGGTGACTGTCATTGTGCCATGACTCTGTTACAGGCCTGTATAACTTTAGGTTGAATTAAATTTATGAAGGAAAGAACAGTATTGACGGGGATACAGCGTGATAGTTATGTAGTGTCTGTTGTCATTCTGCACACATGGGTCTCTCCTCTCAGCAGTGTTCATCCCAGAGTCCATGGAAGAAGCTCTTTGGGCTGCGCAGGTCTGGTCAGAGCAAACACAATATCACCCCTGTAGGTTTCCACCTCACAGCATATCCAAACTAAGTAACTAACACTGATCTTGTGATAAAGAGGGTGTTGCAGGCTTGTTGCAAAGTGTTACTACCTTTTGAAATACATTCCACGCTGACTATGTGCTTTGATATCTGCATGACCAATGTGATGCAATGTGACGACATTGCTTGTCCCAGTAACACATCTGTGAATGTCATTTTCTAACTAATGAGTGCTCGGAATAGGTGGAACAGTAATGGCATGTCACGGGTAACAGCATGTGTACTTTTTGTCCCACTGGCTTCTCTGTGCAGGATAATGTTTAAATATAAGATAATAACTCATTGCCCTCACTCCTTTTCCAGGCCTGTGATGATGGGGAATCTCAACCTCTGAATGCATGTCTCTTACAACAGCATGCTGGGACACTTGCATCTCCAGTCTAACTACCAATCTTCTTTCCTGTTGCATTCCTCCCACTCTTACCATCCATGCTTCATTCTTTTACATCAGGCCCACAGTGTGCAGATTTCCCAGGAGCGAAATGAGCGCCAGCGGCTAGAACGAGACCTTGAAGAGGCGTCTAGGAGGCTGGCAATGGCTCATCAGGATATTCGCAGACTCACCAACGAGCTGGATGCTGCCAAAAACCACAACTTAGACCAAAATGGTATGTTGCAAGACTTACAGTATGTATCCCTTAAATAATTGTGAGTCTGGGTTAGGTTTTGATGCAATGTTTCTAAAGACGACACAATAAAGTTGTGTATTTTGTTACTGAATTAAGTGGTTGGAAGAAACATACAAATGTAGCCCCAGTCTCTGGTCCACCCAGCTGGCTACCTCCAACCTTTTAAAACCCTTTTATCTCCACATAAAGTAGCTTCAATGTCGTGCCCCACTGGTATGCCAATATTATTTGTTTTCATGTGCAACTGGTGTTTTCTAGAAATCTGCAGGACTTCGTTCACAAAATGTTATAAAAGTCATGGATGAGAAGAACTCATATTTTTGGCTTTATGGAATAAAAAAAATATGTTTATAATCTCAGGATCTGAGCTTCAAGGAACGGTCCAAGAGGTAGAGAATCTAAGGAAGGAAGTGGACAAACTGAAACACTGTGGTGAGACAGACTTGGGTGTGAACTTAAAAACTGCCATTCATGGGACGTTAATGCCAGCCACATTGTTTGGAGATTTTATTTGACTAATCTAAAGTTCTGGTGGGTTGAAGAGTTAGGGTTGGGTAATATTTGTATATTACTGTTCTGTTTGTAGTTAGGAAAACATATAATGCTTCAACAAACTTCTTTAATTTTTCCTATTTTGGTTAATTTATTTATTTAATATATTTATTCTTTTAAATGTAATTCATTTTGATACAGGTTACTAGTAGAAACCCTACCCGATTAGGAGGTAGATTTACTTACTATCACTTGTATACTGTATATCCCTCTGCATTGGATTGCACACTTTAAAAGGGTTTATTCTATTATTCCCTTCCCTATATTCATATTGGTCTGGAGAAACATGTTTGCTTATGTTGGTGTTCAGCCCCATACTGCTAGTGGTTGACTGAATATTTTAGTTTTCTGAGTCAAATATCAAAGCAGCTGCCAAATGCATCCATAGTTTGGCACGACATTTGGCAAGTAAACAATCCTGCATAACCAGACAGATGCACAGTCACTAATCTGTTGTAACACTAGTCCCAACAGAAAGCTGCATTTGTTAGTTAAAATGCTTAATGCTGTCGTTTACAGACTGAATAAACATATTTAACTCTCTTAACAAATTGATCAGCTACCCTTTGTAGTTATAAGTATTATTATCATAGTTACTACATACCGTATACGTGCAACATTGTATAAAATGCTAATATGGTTTAAAAAGACAAAATAAGATGAAAGCCAAAATGTTTTAATGTCTTTAGATATCCACAGTCATGGTTTGTCTTTTTACAGATATGATTAAGCTGCAGCGAGCCAAAGAGAAGAATGACACACTAGACGTTGAGAATACAGCTCTGAGGGAGAGAGTTTGCACTTTAGAGTCGGAAACCAAAAAATTCCTGGACCAGGTTGGTATTTTATTTATTTTATTTTTTGAATTGAAAAAGTATACTATTGTTGCAGCAGCATGGCATTGTTTTGTGTTGTATTTGTCCAGTTGGCAATAAAAGACGCAGACCAAGATATTGTGACCAAAGAGGATCAAAAGGACAAATGCATTAGCAGCGAACAACAAAACAATCTGGCTGGCTCTTCAACCCCAGACAAGGATTACATTCACAAACGGTATATACATTAATTGCATCAGATAAAATCAGAAAATAACTTTATTCATCCTACACCAGGCAAATTCAGTTGTTACAGCAGCTCGATAGTGGTGGATCGTGTTTACATGAATGCTGACATTCTTCTAAGACAATCCGACCTGCTTTTTCTGACTGAAATCCTCATCATTCTCTGTTAGGTGTCAGGCGGCAGCAGAAGACATGCTTATACAGATGAGGGAGCTGCAACGGCAACTCCAGAGGCTACGCAAGGAACAGGAAGAGCTGGAGGAGAGGAATGAAGAGCTGGAGGCTCTGCTCGGGGAAGCCCAGAATGCCAGCAAGTCGGAGAGGCATCGCCACGATGGAGAGCTCGAGGGACTACACAGGAGGGTAATGAGCAGCGCTGAAAAAAAAATGTCTTAACAGAACAAAGGATTAATTAATTAATTACTAAATGTGAGTTTAAAAACATCTCACCTGACATGTTGAATGAAGCTAGTGTCTCAGACATTCAATAATGTCAGTCCTTCACTATTAGGACTCGTACACTATAATTTAGTCTTGGACCTGTCTTGGAAACGGTCATCTCCCTAATGGCTGAGTAATAACCGTGACTGGTCAATGGCAGATCAAAGGCCTGGAGGCAGACTTGAAGAAGCAGGATGTCCATGAAAAAATGTTGAAGAATGGCGATGAGGTCAAAACTACTGAGTCCTACTTACAATTGGTAAGACATAACTGAATAATTAATTGAATATCATATATATTTGTTTTTTTAAATATTTGTATATATTTGTTTTATATATCATATATGTTTCTTCTGTGCTCATTTCAGTGGTTTGTTTACACAGCAAGAGCACTACAGTTTGTGATGAGCACACAGATTTAAATATAGCATGAAGAGGTGTAATAACGTGCCTAAAATGTAAACTAAAGATAGTTTAAAAAACTAAAAATGTTGGCGATATATGCAGCAACAGGACAATACATGCCACTTAGACAGTTATATTCATTCATTAAATCTTTTACAGTATCTCAGGTTTGACCAAGAATATGTAACTTTGACTCAAATGAAACTGGTTTTCAGTCAACCTCTAATACAATTCTGTCAGATTGACATGCAGAGAAAGTTAAATGTGAAAAAGGAGGAATAAACTTAAACTTCGACCATCAGCCTGCAGATTCTGTGACTCAGTGCAGCCTATAAATGCTTTGTATTCCCCTGACACCATGTATGAAGCACCTAAGGGACAGCAGCCAGGAGAGGCTGGCTCTTCTCGATGCTCGTCTGACTCAGGAGAAAGACTGGAGGAAACAACTGGAGGTAGACCTCAGTGCTGCCCAGGCCGCCCTCAAAAAAGACAAGGAGGTAAAAACGCCACATAACTAATGTCTGGCAGAAAGCCATAACCCCACAGCTACACAAATATGTGAAATTCTATTTTCATTTTAAAAGATTTAGTCCTTAAATACAAAATTAGAGTTATAAGCCACACAGATATGTTATCAGAATCCCCCACTCTCTCCATTAAAGGCTTTGCAGATAGGTGAGCGAGAGCTGAAGAAGCTGAGACTTGAGGTCAACAGCCTTCAGACAGAATGCCAACAAGGAAAAACACTCATCAAGAGCCTAACCCAAGTCAAGGGGGAAAAAGCAGTTCTAGAGGAAAAGGTTTGTTGATCCAGGAGCAGGCCTGCTCCTTTTTGATAAAAAAATAAAAACACATATATCTGCGATAGGGTTAAGATTGAATACAGCAAATAAATGAACTCGACAACATTTAAATATGTCACTGGGAATTTACAGCACGTATCAATTTCACCTCTACACCACTGAGACGAGTTTCTGACTACTTTCCTGTCTTTGCTTCTCTGCCTGACAGGTGGCCCAGATGGAGCGTGCCCGCAGCCGGCTGGAGAACGAGTTGGAACGCTACAAGGACAGTAGCCAAACCCAGGAGGACAAGAGGGAGAACCGGCTTCAGGTTGACCAGCTGCAGCAGCAGGCTGACCGACTAACTGCTGAGCTCAGCAGCCTTCAGACAACACACAATGCCTTGAGGTGGTTGTCAGTCCAGAGTTCACTCGGTTCTTGTAGTTTGTATTTTTTTTTAATAGATCAGTGTTGGGTAATAAGTGATAGCACTGCTGCAGTTGGATATCATGTATCATGCCCAGTTTGATCCTTTGACTGGCCACGATACAGCGGAGATTACTTGTTTTGCATAACTTTGCATATGTTTCAGGGATGAGATGGTTTCTGAGCGGCTGCAGACTGCCGAGCTCCAGGCCAAGCTGAGCTCTAGTGTCCAGGAGAAGCTGACCGCTGAGGGGCAAAGAGAAAGACTGGAGCTTGAGATGCAGCACCTCAAAGAGCAGCTCAAGTGGCATCAAGAGCAACTCTCCTCAACAAAGGAAGCACTCACGAGCACCCAGAAGTCTGAACAGCCCACAGCTCATATAGAATCTAGGCTTAGTCCAGTTGAGAGGATAAAGGAGGAGTGTCAGGTAATAATAATGATAATAATACACATTTAAAGCTTTATGTGCTTTTCAGAATACATTTACAAAGTGCTTGACATGGTTGAACCAGGATGAAAACATTTAAGGACTCAAATCTGGCGAATAAACAAATAATACATGTTGAAGATACAATGGTTTGCTAAAATTATAAAAAGGCTTTAAAAAAAAAAAAGTGTAGGGAAGTCAATGCCAAAGATTCTGCAAGCCTCAGGCACTCATGCAAGTCCATTCTAAAACTGACCGGTAACCAGTGAAGAGAGGCTAAAACAGGACTGATATAATCTTGTCTTCTAGTATTTGTTAAAACCCGAACAGCTGCGTTTTGTACCAGCTGGAGGTAACTGGATTACATGTCCTCTGGTAGTTTTAAATTGGTTTGTAAAGAGCTCCCTTATGTAAAGTTATCTAGTAAGACTGATTCATTGTTTAGAAGCTCAGCAATCGGGGTAACTGGCTAGAGTATATGTCCTTCAACATTACAGCCCCGGTTTAATGTGCTGCAGTTTGTTTTTATGTCCTTCAGTGAGGCACTAGTTCCCACCAGCTTGGGTACTGAAGCTGATCCTAAACTTTGACCTGCTTGTAGAGAAAGGCGAGCAGAGAAGGAATCATGTATTATTCATACTCTATACGTGTGTGTTTTCTAAGTGGCTTTCTTTCATGTGTGAAGGAGGAGCTGAATGATCTGCAGACCAAGCTGGGGCAGGAGCGGCAGCTGGCCTCTCAGCACCAACTGGCCCTGCAAACTCAGATCGAGGAAGCCCAGGCTCGCATCATGGTATGCATGATTCTAACTCACCTTTTATTGTGCCCTGATAGCCATGCTGTTTCTGCAGTGCAATTCAAAATCTCTAATCATCCCGGTCTCATTGTATTCAGTATTTCAGGAGTTTCAGTTTATTACTCTCTTTGTATCGCTTTACTTTGGCCTAGGCAGCAGCCATTTGAGCATTCATGGCATTCTTCCTCTCTTTAATATTAATGATAAATGCTGCTGATTTAAAAACAAAAACTCCAGGTCTCCCAATTCCTGTGCTCATGCTTTTTACAGAATTTAACTTTTCATTCTTTTAAATTGAGGGCACTTGGAATTTGCTTGATGATTCACAGAATCCACAATAAAAGCTTAGCAGGGCTACCTGTATTTGTCTGTAATCCCTTTCAACATTTCCATCTTCAGTCCCAGTACTCAGTGCTGATCCAGAAGGAAGAGGAGGCTAAACAGATGAAGCAGGATCAGCAGAGGGCCCAGAGCCTGTTCACCTCAGCAGAGCGAGAACTGCGCTACGAGAAGGAAAAAAACATAGACCTGAAGAGACACAACACCTTGCTGGACCAGGAAAAACTCAAAGTGGGTATTTAATTACCGTACAGTTGGAATTTCCCGAATGCCTCTGACATTTATTACATAATCATCATCCTAATCGCTCTATTCGTTACCCGGTTATCTCATTGTAAAGAACTACCATGAGCAAATGTGAACCTGTAACTTAGTTGGTGTTGAGCGTTGGTGTTGGTTTTGTGCTCCTCCTCTGTGGTTTCACATGCTTCCTTCAGCTTTCTGCAGAGCTGAAGCAGGTCCAGACCAAGCTAGTCCAGCTGGAGCAGAGCGTTCACACTCAGGCTGCTGAGTGTGGACATCACCAGCAGAAGATCAAGGAACTGGAGTTGGAACTGGCACGCAACTCTGCAAACCGGAGCACCACTACCAGTCTGCAGGAGGACCTTCAGGCCGAGAGGGCGCGGCTCATTGCTGCTGACAAGAAGGTCAGCACTTTCATCTCATCTGGTGTTGAATCTGGTGCTCTTTTACAAATCCCAACTAGTTTGGTTGGTTAACCCAGAGTTAACGGGGCTATTTGGTAACCAGCTTTGGGTGACCTGTTATCCCTGGATGCTGGTTATCCCTGGTTATCTCATGTTGAGATTCTGCTTATCAGTGAAATCCCGACTGAAAGCTGTATTCTTAACGCTTAATGGAATATGGTTTCCCATCCTTTGGAAGATGTGATTCATCAAATGGAATATTGAAATATATATTTTCATACAAAGCACGCAGTATAAATTATGTTCCTAGTTTGCCCTTGAGTTTTAATTAAATGTACCCTTATCTTAATCTTAATGAGTGTGCAGAAGAAGCAGTTGCCCCTTGTATAGAAACCATGGGACATTTTATAGAGATATAGCGGGTAAAATGTGCTTCACTTGGTGTAGCTGTTTCTCAGGGTTATTCACCAACATTATAGACTATTTGTGTCAAACACCTTCAGGAAATCCCGGTATACTCTGGAAATGGTGGGAGGTTGGTAGCTCATGTTATCGGTTTGTCACTCTGAGTGAAGCCTTTGGCTCTGTTGAATGACAGGTGTTGGATCTGCAGCTGCAGCTTAAGAGTGCCCAGCACCAGCTGCGCGTGGAGGAAGCCCGGGCCGGAGAAAGCAACCGCCTGGAGAGGGACAGCAGGGATCTGTCTGACACCTTGTCGGCTCTGAGAGCCCAGCAGCAGGAGGAGCACATCACCAGGTGGCACAAATTGCAGGGCTGCTGACGCTGCCCATTTTGACTTGGTCTCAATGGCAGTAATGGTGCCAATACCAACATTGCAAGGCACCCTTTTTGTTGGTAATCCTTGTATCCATCTTTTCTTCCATTTGGATCTCAGGAAGCTGTTAAAGCAGCGTGAGGAGGAACTGCAGCAGCAGGTGCGCTCCCTGAGGCAGAAAGAGGCCTCCATGACGAGGACACATGCAGAGCTCAGCCACCGAGCCCAGCAGCTGGACACCCGTCTGGCCATCCTGGAGGCTGAGCTTAGCAAGGCCAGAGAGGAGGTAAGGAACAGTGTACAACAGCTCCTCAGATGTTATTGGTACTGCAGGGTATTAGACACCAGTCTTAATGTCTGCTTCACATCCTTTAAAAAATGTGGATCAAACGTGACTCAAAATGTGTATCCATTGTTGTTCTTAGCCTGTACTCAGCTTTTTTTGACGTTTTTGTTTTGTGACTCGTTGACTTAAAAGGTTTTCCTTTCTGTATTTCCTATGCACAAGTTAAAATCAATTAAAAGGAGTGTAAAATACCATCTGTCGGCCCTGTTGCTTTATCTTCACTTCAAATCTTGAGCAGTCTCAATATTTCAGTCAGTATCTGCAACCCATTAAATTTCCACGAATGTTTTGACTATAATAATATATTACCAGGATTTTTTCAAATCTGCTTGACTTTTGGCTTTAATCTTTGCAAAGTCAGTATTCACAGTCCTGTATATGTGTATATATACATGTACAGTATATGTATTTATGTATATGTTTCTCTCAGGCAAGAGACAGCCAGAAGTCAAACCACCAACTGCAGGAGGACTTGATGGCCAGTCAGCTGGAGTGTGACAGACAGCAGGGGGAGCTGCAGCAGGTTCTCCTCCAACTGGACACACACATCCGGTGAGACACCCACACATGCATGAATACTGGTATTTACATTGAAATATATTTAACTCTGGTACTCTGGCAAACAAATGACCATGTATTTTCTGAACAAGGTTATAGCATAATCTGTAATTAAAACGCTTGGAGAACTAGTTTTATTTTCCTGATGTCAATTTCCTCCGCTCCACCAACCAGAAAGTACAACGAAAAGCAGATTCAGCACAAGATCAAGCTGCGTCATGCCAAGCAGGTGTATCTCAAGGAGACTGCCCAGAGGGATCACGTCATCCAGAAACTGGAGAACGACCTGGTGATGGCCTCCAGCCTCTCGCACAAGGTCACACACGCATGACGCAGAACACTCTCTGACTTCCTCGACTTAAATATCTCACAGTAAATGCCCGAGAAATATTTTCTAAATTACGCCTGTTTTTGTTTTTCCCTCCCTGGTGGCTTCAGGAGAAGGACAGGATCCATACAGTGACGGAGGAAAATGAGAAGCTTTTGGAGGAGAAAAGGGAACTGTTGCGGAAGATGAGCGAGGCAGAGGAAATGGGCAGCAAAGGCATGAGGACCGCCTCCACTGTCCAGCACAGGTATCTTAATGAATCACACCAATGAATTACTTTTTACACACATACATTCCGCTGTTTCTTTTGAGGTGTCAAATTAAGTGTTATGATTGGATATCAGATTTCAGAATGTATGTTAACTTGACTGAATTGCTTTATTGGTGCAGTTTTTGATTGTCAAGGTAAACTACTGAAGCAAAGGCCAATGAGTCATGGGTTTCATTCTAAGTCTTTCTCCTAAAGTTTTTCTGGATGCCTTATGAACTGCACCACAAAAAAGACGCTTTTCATTGTCAACCAAAACTGTCAGTAACCTACATGTGCTGGTGAGGACATTAAGGCCACATTGGATGAATTGTTATTGTGAGTGTGAACTCTAATCTGTGTTCAAGGGTCAACGTCTTAGAAATGGAAAACAGACAACTTCAGGATCGAACCCTAAAGCTCTCCAACCAAGTCAGTTCCTTAGAGCGAGCCCTGAGGAACGTCCAATCATTCTACAGCCTGGAGGTAACCCCATACAGATCTTTATGTCTAAATGAGACGTGACGCACAACATTCTCAGGCTTTATGTATTGCTTTGAAATGCTTTACATCACGGCCAAGTGATGTGTGGCTTCTTTTATTGTAAAGTTAAATAATGATGTCATGTGTTTTGATCTAAATGGTGCAAATGCCCAACAGAATGCCAAGAAAGTGCTCCCCTCTGAAAGTCTCTGTGATGGCTTCCTGCATACATCCACGCTAAGGTGAGGTGGTTTTGAGACAACTATAATTGTTCTCTTATGATTTGTTGATTCATTAGTAATCTGTGCTGTCTAATTTATGTGGTTGGAGGAAAAAATGTAATACACTGCATTATTAAGCTCTTCAAAGAATTCTTAACTTAATTTTCTCCTCATATCACAAATTGAGAGGTTTACATATAGGTGGATGCTTGTATGTGCAATTTATGCCAATTCTCACCCCCACGTCTGTGTTGCCAGTCTGACGGCAGGTTCGCGTGACCCACTCGACATCCTTGATGCAATCCGCCGTGTGAAGGTGGATGGCACTCAAACGTCTGTCTCCACACACCAAGCGTCAGAGCAGAGCTACCTGAATCTCACCTCACCATTAGGTTTTCCAGACACCAAAGGCACAGAGGGGAGCTCTTATACCAGTGACCAGGTATGAGCGGGGCTGAGTTTCTGTGCTAGAAGTCAATGTCTTGTGTTGTACAAAAGCATCCGCCACTTTCACCGGAGATGGAAGAAGAAAATAGGATAAAAAATATATTGAATAACAAAGAATCCCTGTTTAAGGCAGACTTTTGAAATTGGAGCTTCCACTGCAGTTCTGCTCAGGGTGATATTTCTTTTTTAATAGAAGGCTGATTGTTGTTCAGCTTGTCAGCACTGTTTTTTTTTATCCAGATTAAAAATCAACATTTGGTGGACTTTGTTTGAAAAAAAAAAACTAGTTTACATTTTAATGACTTATATAAAAGAAAACCGAAAGTGATAGGATATTTGATTTGACAGCTAAACACATGGCTCATCATTGTTGCTCACCTGTTTGCATATGTCTGGGACGTTGGTCAGTTGTTTGCATCGGCAAACCAAAGCAAATCAGAGCACTAAAAAGGGAAAGATGATCATATTTTAATAATTTAATGGTACAAGATAAGACAATATTTGAGTGAGACTTGTTTAAACTGAGCACTTTATAAGACTTTTTACTTGTGTTTTACATTTTGGGAAATTGTAGCAGTGGAATATAAGTGTGTCAATAGTACATATTGTTTTCAGTTGAATTTTATCCTGGCAGTGTTTTCAATGGGGAAAAAATGCCAATGATATTGTATGTCTATGGTTTTATTGTGTCAAAAATATTCACACATTTTGACTCGTACCATACAGTATATAACACTGATATTTAGGACCCACTTGCCTATTGCATGTGACGTGTAGCCACTCCAGTATTTACAATTTGCCTCTTCGCTTGGAGTTTAAAAACAGCCAAAATGTCAGAAAAGGCCTCAGAATTCCATTTTGTTTTTTTCATTTACACATTTTTAATAATTAGTCAACCTCAATAGTTTCCTACAGGAACGCTTATTCAGAAAGTACTTTTACGAAGAGATGTGTGCGACATGGGAATTAAATACACATGAACTATTACTGTTTTTTGTAAATAATAGTATTGTACAGTGTGGAACGCATTGTCTATTTTGTCTACAATGTGCCTGAAATGATGAAGAGTTTCACTTTATCCTGCTGCTGTCAAATAACAAACGCCTATTTGCAACAGACATGTAAACCGAGATCTAACAGACAAGAAATTTGACTTGTGTTGCATCCATGTAAATACATTTTTAAACAAAAATATTTTTATAAATAAAAGTGAATGAATAACAAACGGATTTGTTTCCTCCTTCCTGCTCTCTTAATCCACAGCTGTGTCGGCAGGTACAGTTTTTAGTACAGAACACGCAGTCAGTGGTGAATTTATAACAGTCTGTTTATTAAACAAGGTAAAGATACAAAGCTTGTTTTCCTTTTTTAAACATTGATAACCTTAGTTTAACTTCTCAGTCTTGGCTGTGCATATTTAGTTGTCTAGAAACTGTATATGAAACCACAATGCAAGACAGGAAAAAGTGTAATAAATCTACGCAATATCTTTTCATAGAGAACATGGGTTAAACAGTTATCATACAGATTACAGCTCAGGAACTCCATGCGGAAGGAAAAAAAATTAAAATGTTTACACGACTGAATACTGCAGAACACAATACAGATTAATGGAAATGGGATGATAAAACAGTTAAGGCTTACATGTAAATAACTGATATAAAACATGAATATTAATAACATATGGGTAGACTAAAATAATTACAGTAAGTTCATACATAAACTTTTACAAAACCCAAACAGAGCATGTTTATGAAAACTAAAAAATAGGTACTATAAATGAGTAACATGTTTTACAGTACAGCAACATGTACATTTTCCCATTATCTCAAAAGAGAGATTAAGTTGAAGAGGCAGGGTCTGTTGTTGGCGTAAATGTCTGTTTTCAGGCCAGTGGCTTGAGTAATACGTTTTTATTCTTTTGAAAACATACTATATACTGTATATGTATTTTACATCATTCTCAGTTCCATCTCAAGCGTAACGTCTAGCCGTAGCACCTTTTCCGAAGTGCCCTGAAGAATACAGGGTGCTCTATTAGTACCATCCAGAGGTTAAAGTTACAGTAAAAATACAAGAAACAATACTGTGTACAATAAAAAGAATACAAAAGGAGAAAAACAATTAAAAAGGAGAAGCATCACCTCCACACAAACTCAAAACATAGGCCTATGGAATATGACTTGTACTGCAGTTTATTTCAAATGGGTAAAGCTTATTAAAGTTAAAAAAATACTTAACCGGGTCAAAGTAGCTGTACATAACTTCACATTTTGGTCCAATGTTTGGATTTAAAATTTACCACTGGGGTAAGATGATCAATTTGAGCTGAAGTGTGTTTGAAAGAAGGGATGAGCGGAGTGGAGCCGGCACGGACACGTGTGCAATCCATTCAACTTCTAATACTTCTATTAGTCAAAGCTTGACTGACTAGAGAAAGCACACTAGCTATGGCAAGATTTGCTTTCTCTCAAAACCTAAATAAGGTTCATATATGGCACAAGTTAATGGGACGTTAGGAAAACATGTCAAAAACAGTGTTTCTTTGATCACATGTTATGATCATAAAGGTGCCGTATAGGTGAATGTCAAATATGGAGTGAAAGATTTTGGGGGAAAAAACATTCATCCTTCTTCCCTTCCAGGTTGCTCTACTTTTTGCCTTCGCAAGTCAATAATGCAACTTCTTAATACAATCATTAAATGTTTAAATTGTCATCTAGCGATTGCCTTTCTTCAAATTTAGATGACCCTGTAAATGTGTACTTTCACAAACTGAGTAAAAACAAAACAAAAGTAAAAGAAAAAGACTGTTATTTATACACAGACAGTACTCTTAGCTGCCACAAATAATGCCCTTTGGCATTTCCCATCCAACAAGATTGAAACAATTTGAGCCATAACCACAAGGCCTAAAAGTGCTTTAAGATTATCTTTGGATGTCTCCAGAACACACCCAGCAAACATTTTGTTATATTTTCTCAATTCTTTATAAGGGCAAATATCATCTGGCACATTTTGGAAACCCATTTCATGGTAGAGGAAAACAATAAAAACAAATCTAACTAAAACATTTCTGATGGCCAATGCATCCGGCAGTTTACATGACGCTTACGAAAGTGCTTATTAAATCTGACGCAAGACATTCTTTGCCACTCGATCCTCCGGGCAACATCTAGCTGTATTTTTACATTCACAAAATAACGCTGTGCTCATTTTTGACAGACAGCCTGTGTCGAGATGGATGGAGGCAGTCTGTTTACTGAATCTAGCACTGAATGCTTATGTCAGCTGTCATAATGCTAATGTAAGCCTTATGTAGATGGCGGTGGGTGCAGGGCCTCGTAAGCTCCAGCCTAACATAGACTTTGAATCCGACCTGCTTTTGAGCGGCCGGGAGCTCAGATGAGGGAGATGCGTATGGGGATGCTGGGGGAATCGGTCCTCTGAGGCGACTGGTGGCTCACTAGGTGCTCCACCACCGTGTGTTTGGACATGTGCTTCATAAGGTAGGTCTCCTACAAAAGACAAGAATAAAACAAAAAGTCCAAGATTACATTATTGCCATTAGGACAACAGACTGGGCAGCTTTTCTTTGTCAGCAATAACAGTTGAATTTCCTGCATTACTGCTTACTGACATTTTGCTTCAGGATATTGGAAACTTTTCATTGCTTGAATATGAAGTTAAAATAGCCCTAAAGTACATTACAAAATAAGACATATTCTAGATAAATATATGTGAAGTCAGTGGATCCAGCAAGAACAACTGGAGCAAAACTCAAAGATATTCACATTATTATTATGAATAAAAACAGCCAATATTCACATTTTAGATGCTGGAACCAGTACATATTTGGCATTTATGCCTGAAAGATGCCATTACAATTATGCTATGATTGAGGTAATTCATTTTATGTCGATTGAGTACTAAATTAATTGTTTCAGCTTCAGAGTAATCTGTCGGGCTTAGAAAGTAATTTGCAGATTGGCGGAGGTAGAAAACATTTTGATTTGACTGAAACAAAAGATTAAATATGTATCTTGGAAAACAGTTTTACAAGTAAAAATGATAAAGTGAACTGGTACTTCGTAGATCCATGTATGCTAAAAATAAGGAGTGGGCCCTTTTAATTATAAAAAAGACGTCACCTCTTTTCTGTATGTTTAAGTACGAGCAAAAACATGTTGAATTGTTAAATATCACAAGGAGGAAACTGCCAGTTTCAAGCGATGTGAGGCAGAGTGACATCAAAGGCCACCGCCTTCTCAGCCCGTCTGAAGGCACACTGGAAAAAAAAAACCTGACGTACATAAAACAACATACAGATAAGCAGCGGTTTACTCACTGAGGTGTATGCCCGGCCACACATGCTACAGCAGTAGGCCTTAGCGTTTTTGATGGCGTGCGCTGACAAGTGGATCTGCAACGATGCCGAGTCTGAGTAGGCACGGTAGCAGTTAGGACATTTATACGGCTTGTCTTTGTTGTGCTGCCTCTGGTGAGACTGTTGGGGAAGAAACACAGACACATGCTGTTAATTCTGACATCCGCCTTCAAAACAGTGAACCTGTTTTTTAAATTAAATGTGTCACTGTGCAGTTGTCCACCTCAGTGTTAAGTAACAGTGGTTGTTGTAATATCTACTGTGGGAGAGTGACCATTTACTGACCTGGAGGTTAGACAGCTGGGTAAAAGCCTTTTCACACCCAGGGTGAGCACATTTGTACGGCCTATCGCCAGTGTGGATTCTGTGGCAAAAGAAGATCTCATTAAATAGGTTTGCTTTTTCGATGAGAGATGACCCCAGTGTTGCAAACAAGTCCAACTTCATGCCAAAAGTTTTAGTCACACTGTTGATGCATCTTATATACTTAAGTGAAATACCTAGCCATGCAAATACATTTAAAGATTAAGATTGTATTCCCCAAATGCTATTCCTGAAGTGTAAAGGTATGTCAGCAGTCATATCCACAGCAAGAAAAAAATACACTTTTAAAAATGCTGTAAATATTAGTAATGTGAGATATCAGTTTCAGTTTCAGTTTCCCGGGTCTAGCAAAGTGAGTTGGCGGTAGCTCCTCCCCCCTCCACTAGCTTGGCTTCCCTTGCTTTGTGTTCACAGCTGGACCGACCTGGTGTGCTGCTGCAGGTGTGACAGCTGACGGAACGAGTTTTCGCAGTAGGAGCAGTGGTAGGGTTTGATGCCCAGGTGGATGCGCAGGTGCTGAGACAGGTAGGAGGCGTTGGCAAACGTCTTGGAGCAGTGGGGACACTTGTGTGGTTTGGCCTCCGTGTGGGACTTAGAGTGCATCTGCATCTCTGACTTTGTTAAGAAGGTGAGCGGGCACACTTTACATCTTGGCGAAAAAAACAGGACACAAGAATGCATAAATGTGATCAGTTAAGGGTGTGTGTAGAAATAGAGCCTTATAGAGACAATACAGTGTTACGCCATTGATGTTGTTCAGTATTGAACCACGGTTTTCCCAATACAAGACTACTTTAGTCATTAAGACATATAAACCAGAACAAGACCAATCTGAATCATAATCATAAAGCGGTAGCACTGAGTCCCAACCAAAGTCAGAATAGAATTTAATTCTAGATTGATAAAAAAATTATAAGTCGGTAGTGGTTTAGTATCCAACCGAGTATTCCAGGTGATAATAGGGGGCAAAGATCAATTGGCAGTCAACTGAGGGAATCCAGTCAGGTGAAAGATGGGTTCATGTTGATGTCTCCGTAAGGAGGACCACATCTCAATCATCGACAGCCTACTTAAAACTAAACTCGTCTCAAGTAAATGCCTATTGATCTGTTGTACACCGCAATTCAATTTGTGTATTGGCTTTACGAGGCCCACGCTGAAAGGAAATATCCTTCCGTCTGTCCCTGTGTGATGCATTAAAAACTTCAAGACAATAGTAGCAGCTTCCCGTGGCCAACCTGTAGATTTTGCCCTCTTTGGGTGCCACAGTGCCACAGCCTTGGTCAGCTAGGATAGGGTAGGGCACCACCAGCAGAGGGCCAGTCTGGTTTTCAGCTTTGATCTTCTTCCGTCCACGGGGTGCCTTGGGTGGGGGGCCCAAGAGGCCAGCCAGGCCTCCGAGTTTCATGTGGTCCATGCCAGGACCGCTGGCCAGCCCAGAGATGATGTTCACAGAGGGGGCACCGCCCAGGCGGTTCTGGCTGCTGGAGGTTGGAGTCGTGGGGGTCAGGGCCTCTGAGGTGCTGTGGCTGTCCGGTCGGGAGGAAGGAGCCAGACCTGTTGGAATGAAAAGCAGACCCGTTTTAACACGAAGGTCCACCGCAACACGACACAGGACTTGAGAGGAGTTCTACAGATTTACATGTTTATATTTTTCAATGCATGCTATACCGTTTTTTATTTTTCAATGAATATTTCCTACGATTAAAAAGAGCCATTGGTTTCCATTCCTTTCTGTACGATTATAATGATCTGTTAGCAGACTCCTAGAACATGTTTGTGTTGTGGAATGCACCACAGTAAAGTGAAGTCTGTATGCCATTTTGCCAGTGTTACATGACATGTGGTACACATCTTAAGTTTCAAAAGCCTGTTCAGGGATTTTTTTCCTTGTACAGAAAGAAATAAAACCCAATGTCTGCCTGGAACAGGAGCACACATTTACTGAAATGCATAAGCAGCAGAGTTTGCTAAATGGTTATCTGTGATCAAAATACATGATGTGTAGTAAATATGCTACAACAATGTTTCACAGGTTTGGCTTGCACCAACATCAGGAATCTAAAACTGCATGAAAGCCAAAGGCCACATTGTTCCCCAACTATCGTTGGTACTCTGATGCACCGCCCAGCCTGTATGATACACCCTACATTTATTACCATACTTAAAGCCTCATGCACTGTGAAATAAATGTCTTATTTGGTGTTTGGCACACCAAACTAACTGCCTAATGCTCCACAAGTATGTATGTATGGACACTGAATGTTAGTACTTGTCATATTACTACCTATAGTCATTTTTAAATCGAGTGTAATCAGTCACACTGTAAAACCCCACCAGAGGATTGTTTTGCTGCTATTGCCCCATGTCAACAGACCACCTGGCTGCAGTACCTGAGCGATGGTTGATCCGGCCCTGTTGCTCGCTGAGCTGTCTCATGTGCCAGTCTTCCCACAGTCCTTTGGCCTTCACTGCCGACTTGTCGTCCATATTTCCATCTGGAAGATGTCAAGTGGTGGCATTTTAATCCATGAACAGTTAATGGTCTTGATACAGACAGATTTTTTATACTGTGCAAGGCTCATGTGTGAGAAAACCACACAATGCAAAGTCAGCAACTGTAGTCTGTAGACACCGTCACCGCCGCACAATCTTGAGTTCCTCATTCAAAATTATTGGATGAAAGAAAACTTAAAAATACATATCAACTAGATAGCTCATTAACTTAAATTTAAAGAGTTAATAAATCCACAGACAACTAAGGCTTGGTGTGGTCTGGTATTTTTTTGATACCCATTTGGCACAGATAACACAAAATGATGGCTGAGTTACTGTACCAATACACGCACTTTATATGCTTGCCAGTTATACATTTAACAAAGTACCTGGCCCAGAGCTGGAGGCGGGGCGAGCGTGGAGAGCAATGTCCGGTTGTCCAGAGCCCTGTGGCTGCGGGTGGTGGCCCTGCACCTGCTGCGACTGGAGCTTAGACACCGACATGACGTGCTGAGCGCTGCCATCCGGGGACGAGGTGGGCAACAGCAAAGACTGCTGGGATGGGGTCGAGGTAGGCGGCAGGTGCAGGGGTCGGATCTTCTCAGCCATCAGCTGCTCCTTGATCTTGTTAATGAGCACCAGGTTATCCAGCTGAAAGGGTTAACGGGTCATGCTCAACAGAAAACAGCCACGTGTGTGAATGTCATTCACGCCCCATAAACACTTCCCAGGAAAAGAAAACACGGACCAGCACACAGTACAAGTTTAATTTTTACTTCTTTTTTTTTATCTACGAGAAAGACCTGTGAAGGATTCTCGCTGAATGGCTGAACAGACATTCACACATGGAAACAAGAGGCAATGAAAGGCATACATGTTATAGTAGCTACACACGACGAGTGGACTTACCTGGCCTGGCATGGATGGAGGCGGCGGCCAGAAATACGGGTTGTTAAATCGAGGCTCTGCCATCCTGAAATGAATAAACTGTATTATAGTCAAGTTCAAGAGTCAAGTTATACTTGTTGAGCTCGGTCGGGATCAGAAAGGGGTTTATGATACAAACCCCTGTCAAAATGTTCTGAACAAGATCTACAGGCAGTGTGCGTTAAAGTTACACACTGGCAGACTTTAAATGGGAAGAAAAAAAACGATTACTGTGTAGGTTTCATTAGTTTCCAACACACTCATCTTGCTTTGCATACACTTCCATGCTTAATCACATAGTTTACCAGTCATGGTACTCAAACTGCTACACTTATCCACAAGCACAGATTTTGTTCAGGAACTTTTGAAATAAATGAATTTAGGAGCCAGGTTCCACTGGCCTGGTTACACAATAACGAGCAACTGGAGGATATTTAATAAGCAGCTCCATATAAGTTATTAATATTTTATATTTGTTCCAATTTCCTGAAGGACAAATAAAGAGGTTGCATTTGACAGGTAAAGTAAAAAGGGAAGTTGGGTAAACCTAAAAAAGGAGGTAAATGCTATGTTGGGTTTTATGGGCTTTTAGAACTTAAATCAATCAAATAATTTGGAAAAAAAAACACATTTACATCTTAATTGAATTTAAACAGAACTTGGAAACGCATAGTTTGATAATATTAATACAAGTTTCACTTATTTATCAGCATCTCATGAACAAACTCCAGCTACAGAGGAGGACGGAGAGATGCATTTGAAAGGTGGAACATCCTAGGAAGTGGATCTGGAGTTTACATGTCTTTGTCAAAACAACTGGATTTAAGATATTGTGTATCTATGTTTAAAGGACCTGCATTAACCTTGAAAATAATTTTTAAAAAAAATGTCATAAACCTTGAATAGATATTTTTAGACTATTTGAACAGTGAGAAGTTGCTATAAATGTATGTTAATAAGCTCAGTGTGTGGAGCCTGTGAGCCAAACTGTCTCTTTTAAGTAAACACAGGTCAAACATTAAATGTCGCCTAGAAATAGTGTCGCGTATAAAAAGGCGTCAGTGTGACAGAGCCTCAGCCGACTAGCTTCAACATTTAGCTCCTCTGTTCCTTTTGTCTGAGAGGAATTCTGAAAATAAGTGGACGTCGCTTTAAATGTTCAGATAAACGCTATGAAAAAAACAAAAAACTTTCCGTGCTTTGACTTTTCGGACATGTCGTCTGTCTGGAAGCATCTCGCGAACCCAGACTGATGGAGGTTTTTTTTTTTTTTTGCGGATCGACCCTCCCGGTGCGACTCAGACATTCTCAGACAGTTTTCTTTAAACATTTCCAGACAAAAGAGAAACAAAAATGGCAGCCTTATTTTTTATAAGGCGGGACGCCATATTCTGCAGACCCCCCCAAAGAATTTAGGAGCGTGAACATGTAGTCGCGAGGCGTTGGTGTTGTGGAGAAGACGCGAGCCGACGCGGACACAAAGGTGTGTTTATCATGTCAAAGGCATGAATGATTGTTTACGGCGAATTGCAGGTTTGAATAGCCCGGCCTCCCCACCTCTTAAAAAAACTGACACTTCCTACAACAACCATGCCCTGCAAAAAAAAAAAAAAAAAAAAAACAGCACGGAAACGGACAAGATGCAGCTCGACCCAAACACCGGACCGATTAAAACAACCGTAGCGACGCGTTAAGGTCACAATGTAGCCGGCGCACGTTGTCCTTTCTCCCGACTAACGCTGTGCCATCTTAACCACATTTCCACTTTTAGGGCAAGCTTTTTTTTTCACATTCTGCAACTTTTGGACGAATCAAAAGACAGCGATTGCATTTTTTTTCATGCACATTGCACGCATCTAGGGTGATATAACGTGTCGGAGACATGCACAGCAGCGGAGACACGAAAATACATGCAGCAAATACCTGGTGTCCTGGTTGCAGATATTGTCTTGCGAGTAGGCTACAGCTATAATATAAAAGGTTGATGTTCTTTCTGTCTGCTTCCAGTCGGACCACCGCTTCCGGGTCGCTTTGTTCACTTCTGGGTGCTGCTGCAGGCTCAGTGCAGCACAGACACGGAGGGAAGTATTCGGCTAATGTTATTATTTTTTTTTTAACACGGTGACCTGCTCGGTTAACGTTTAATACGCACGCATGATGCATCTATAACGTTATTTACGCGCGTATCTGGGTTGGATTTAGCCGACAGATCCGCAGGGGTGGAAGTAGTAGGACACTCAAATCCTAAAATAGCAACGCCACAGTGTAACAATACTCCCATCACAAATAAAATAGCCTACTCCTGCGTTCAAAAGATCAATTAAGTCAAGTACTGATGCTAAATATACCGAAAGTATCTAAATAATCAATGGTTAAATACGGCAAATGGCAAATGTCGGGGGTTAAATTGCTGAAACTATTAAAGAGGTGTTGTTGGGTATTTTAATTTGCAATATGCATCATATTTGGAGTCTATCTACATCATACTGGTTTATGGTCAGTGTGAAGTCTTGCAATATTAGAAGGGCAATCCCATACATATACATGCAGTGAAGGTTGCATTTCTATAATCTTGTCCTTCATTGGACCAGGTAGAAGTCTCAGTCTTTTTTTAACTTTCACTTTTCAATCAAATGCTGACCAGTTATGAAATTATAAGGCTAGGTTTTCATATTTGGTCATATCCTGTCTATAAGATATATATATATACACACATATGTGGCCATATTTCACTGGAAAACTAATGTTTTAGGAATTGCGCAATTGAAACAGTGTTGCAATTGTAGTTATATGTAGCTTAGACATCTAAAACATTTATTTTTCTCCCCCATTCATCTCAATTGTAACTTTCATGTCTGGACAGCTTCTGACCTCCAAATCAATACTGACTGGTTAGGCGCTCTGAGGACGGATTGGTCTTGTTTAAGTAATTCATATGCTCTTCCTTTCTGCCATGCACCTCACTCTGTCAGTATTTTACATCTTTTAGGGTAGTACCACATACCACGTCAATATTGTTTTGTGTTTATACATTTTAATCTAAATCACAAACGGCAAAAAATGGGACTCCTTATTTCTATATCTTGTAGGGAAGTAAATAATTAATTTAGCCTGTTGTTATATATAAGTTATTATTTATAATATATTACATAAGGTATACATACACTAATAGTCCAAGACCGAGAACTTTCCTTTGAACTCTCACCCTGTGGAGTTTACTCCATACAATCTCATCTAAATATGTATCTGTGGTATCTGGAAAACAAAGTTGCATCAAAGCCACGAATGTGCCAGTATATCCAGTGTATATCTCTTCTTACACACAGACACACACACGCACACACACGCACATGCACACACGCACGCACGCACGCACGCACGCACGCACGCACGCACGCACGCACGCACGCACGCACGCACGCACGCACGCACGCACACACACACACACACACACCACCACCACCACCACCACCTACATCCAAACATTGTATCCAGCCCACAGATTATTCTCATGTACGTATGTATTGTTAGTAGAATAATAGGAAACAATCAGGTCGAGGATCTCTTTGACGTGACGTGATCTCACTGTTTCCTGTTTCTCGCATCACTTCTCTGAAGATTTCAAAGAACTGACAGCTCTGACACACAAACACACAGGCTTCCTTTAACACTTTATTTGACTCAATTTAAGAGGAAATCTACAGATGGCTTCAAGTCAGAAGCACTTATCCTTCAGGGGGATTTCAGTGAGGTCCTCACCTTGTGACGACTATATGTCATTGTCTAACTTTTTGTTTTTCAAATGAAACTAACACCAAACTCTAAAGTTGATTGTAGCATTCCTCTACTCTTTCACCATGGATTTTGTTTTGGTGAGTAAATCCTCTTCACGGTTGTTTCAGGGATGATTGAGCTTCTTCATCACTCATCATGACAGTAGCTGCTGTCTCTGTATTGCTGTTAGTTAGTTCGGCTCTCCTTCGTGGTCTTGCAACTCCGTAGCAGCAAATGTCTATACATTTAATAACTTAATAAATGTGTTTGTTTATTGAGATTATCTACAATATTGTTTGATTTCAATATTATTTAATTGATCATTTGGTCTGTAGAATATCAGAAAATCTTCAGATGCCTTGCTTTGTTTGATCATCAGTTCAAAGCCCAAATATATTCACTTTACTGTCATAAAAGACAAACAGAAAACTGTCACCTTTTGAGCAACTCAATCCACAGACTTTTTGCAATTATCATTCATATTTGGTTGGTTGACTAAACGATTAATTGACTAATCGCTTCAGCTGGGAGACTGACATAAATTGGTGCGTCTGTGACCAAAAGATATAAGGGCTTGTTTCACAATGGCTGGCAGAACTTAACTCTGTAAAAATGCTGAATACTGAACAACAAACTCACAACCCTGTCAGCTGCCTCTGAGCAAGAGCCTTTTTTACCAACAACCTTGTTGTCTTTGAAGCTCCTAAAATTTGTCAGTTTATGATTAATTTCGATCATTTAAAGCATCCTATTGTGGCTGATCTGTGTTCCAGGGCTCACAAATAGCAGAAATGTCCTGGGGGTTAGCTATTGGCCCGGTTTATTCCCCATCCTTATGCAGGGGGCTGCTTCATTCCCCAGCTGACATCAAATAGTCCAAACCTTTTTTCAGGAGTGGGTGATAATTGTTTAAGATGAGGGTGTGAGCCAAGCACCTGCTGCCATATTGTTTGAACAGAGGTTTTTGATACCCTTTCAAACTGTTATTAATCTATATTCAGGGTGGTCTTAAGGAAGGTTAACAACAATGACCTTCACTACATTGCTTACTCAACAAGTAACTCTCCTCAAATGAAAAACAAAAAACACAATTTCATCTCAATCTCAAACAAAGTGTACATAGTGTACATAGACAAGGCTCAACCAGAAAGTTGGATAAGAGCTGCCAAACTTCTCTGCTTTTTTTTTTCAAACTTGGACAAATCCCCATTAATGTACCATTGTTTTTTTGTGTCACTTTTCCTCTATGTTGCGCTTTGATAGTATGTGTTTATATATGAGACGCATTTAAATATTTTAATGTACATGTTTAATAACTAGAATATCTGTTTGATATATTAGATGCATGGAAATAATAAAACAATAGACGCCACGACTACAGTTATTGAGTCTTATTGAGACATGTTTCCACGACAGCTGTCCTTTTGTATTGCAGCTGGAGTGGAAATGTGCCACTTGATTCTTGATATGAGCATCTCCTTATCTACACATACTTGAAACCTTGTCTTTGGTTTTAGGTGCTGATACTTGCCTTCCTTTCCACTGGACACAGTTACAATAAGGATACAGAACAAAAGTGTTATGTACTGTGCCCGGCTGGTAAGTTAACACGGGTCGATATGCATTGGCCTTGTCTATTACAGTTTAAGTGTATTAACCACATATGAACTCATTCACATTCTCCTTTTTCCACTGTTATCAAAGGCTTTTATAAAGTTGGTGAATGTGATGACCCAGTCGCAAAGTACAGATGTGAAAAATGCGACAATAACTCATTCACAGCAGAAGCAAACTCTATCAATAAATGTGAGAGGTGTAGCACATGTAGTCGTAAGTATCTTCTTCAAATACCGTTATAAGGCGATAGAGACACATGCCCTCAGCTTGTGGGGTGTTATGTACAATTGCATTTGACCAAGATAATGAATTGGATTAACATTTTCTGGTGATTTAAATGAAAATATTATGTTTTTTTGTTGCAGCTAACGTTCAACTCTTTTCATAATGATATTCACTTTTTGGGATCCAAGGAACGTTTTATGTTTGATAAGTTAAAACGTAGTGTAAAGTAGCAGGTTTAGGCTATATAGTATCTGGGGTTAGTGGCATTGTTCTGTGAAGGCAACGTTTGTATTCATACACTGAGTGGCTCTAGGTTAAAGGGTTAAAGGTTAAAGGGTCTCTGATTTTATTGTACAGCATGTAATCCTGTGGCCACCTTGTCAGGACTGAGTGTAAAATGCTGTGGATTGAGACAAAAACAGTGTTTTGTTTTTTCCCAGATTATATGGAGCCAATAAAGGACTGCACCCGTAACAGTAATGTGGTATGTGACTGTAAGGAGGGATACTACCGCAAGACCAAGTCTCACGACTCAAATTGTTTGAAATGCAAGTGTAAAAGTAGTGAAGGTAAGTGAAGTCAAAAGGAGTTAAAGCGCTAGATTGGCATACACAGCTGCCATAGTGAATACTATACTGGTTTATTCAATATAATATACCCTCAAAAGGAAATATATAATTCTATGAACTCTCACAATTTCCTTTTTTTCAGATGCGAATAAATATCTTGACAACATAAAGAAGTGCCCGCCCTGCCAAAGGTAGGAGATCGTACAATATGATAGCTGTCTAAAACTGACATATTTGAGATTTTCTTTTGGAGTGGAGAGTGCACACAGACCTGCAACCAAGATAATGCAGAAAACAGAACAGTTGCTATATTTACCTTTTTGTGAGTAATACTTTAATCATAATCACTTAGTTTTGTTTTATGACGTATGCATTTGGTGTACATTATCTGGCACACTAGTAAATTCAGTATATTTTCCATTTTATTTTTTACAATTTCTTTTGCGAGGGTTAGGTCAGCTCCTCTATCTTTTTAGTATGGGAGTAGAAGGACTTTTAATATTTAGTATAACTTTCTCTGTAATGATACTTAGACCAAGCCTGACAAAAACCTCTGTGAGGTTGAAACTAAACATGAAACAATTATTAGTTGATCGACTGGAAATGTATCTTAATGATTTTGATAATCAATTGTTTTTATAGTTTAATCAAGGAAAAATATTGTTGACTAGCTTCTCAAATGTTATAATTTGTTTTATGCTGTTTATATTATTCAAAAGTTGTACCCAAATTGAGTACATAAATGTAAGACATACGACAACTTGTTTGTTTTACTTCCTTTTAGTCTTGATCTAAAATGTATCTTTTTCCAAATCATGCGTGGCATAATTTCAGGCCAGGGGGGCATGTTGTCTTTGTGTTAGAGTGGTGGAAGCTTATGACCATTCTGTTGTACATTTCCAGATTGTTTTTCACCGCTCTTATAAACACTCAGTTCCTGTGGTTTTACTGAGGCCCTGCACTATTTGTGCTGAACAGTATGGCTGCAGATGTGAAACGTCTCAGCGTAAAGGCGGTTTTGCTGGGGTAGCCCCACTAATAGTAATAATCATTGAAACACACACACACACACACACACACATTAAAGGATAGCAATAGTCAGGTGTCCTTAAGATAATATAAGCAAAAAGGGACAAAATCCACACTCCTCAAATTTCCCTCTGTTGTGACTATGCCATCCGTCCTCTACAGCTCAGCAGGGAGACACTCTCCGGGCAAACACAAATAGGACATTTTATATTAAAATTACTTACTACTTTTTAAGATATCTACTTAATTTGACTTACTCAGACTGTTGAAGCATCAGATAAACCTTGGAGTGTATTTTCAAACAGAACAAAGACTCTGGACCTTGTCCCCTATCACTTACATTGGAATTACATCAAGGGGGGAGTTTTTAACGTCCAGAATTAAAAGAAATAAAGCGAGTAAAGGTTTTGATGTTTTGACTCTAAAGACTGTAAAAAAATGTTTTATTGATGGATAAATGTGTTGTCAGATTCCTCTGTTGTCTGTAATAGTCTCTCTTTTTTCCAGGTTGGAAAAACCTACACACCTTCCACCTTCTACAAATTCATCCACAGCTGCATCTACATCTACATCTCCAGCTACAAGAACCACAGCTTCAAAAAACACCTCAAATCCTTTTGTGAAACCAGTTCCACCTAACAGTTAGTGCTAACTATGTGCTGTACTTTTTTTTTAACAAGTGACATGACATAATTGCTCATTGGTCCAGGGTTTCGTAGCTTTGTGACCCATATGCCCAAACCTACTTTACACTCACATTAGCTGTGGATATTTTAGTGAGTTTAACAGAACCTAATTATTCAGCTTTCGCTGAATCTAAGCGTTGAGTATTAATTGCTAGGTAGTCAAATGATGTCAGTGTTTCTGTGTGTCCACATCAGTGAATGAAATGTCCTGGCTGTTTCTCGTGGTGGTTCTGGTGACACTTCTGTTATTCCTTTGGCTCCTCCTGCTGATCGCCAGGAGCCCCTTCAGATACCCAGACAGTTGTCTCTGCCGCAGCGTGAACAAACACCTGGACCTGCCTCTCGAGGACCCCGACATCAGCGGTAACTATTGTTGGAATGTATCTATTTACTTAAGTGCAGTTTTGAGGTTCTTGTACTTTACTTGACCCTTTACAGCTCTGTTCCAAGTTACTTTAGAGATCAAAATTTGAAATTAAAAAACGTATATGATCAGTAAATATGACAATGTTATATATATTTATCTTATCAAAGGATGAACATTAAAATGCTTCTTACACATGTCTCAATCTTTGATAATAGTCAAGTATACTGCCATCAGATAGTATGCTTAGTGCTTTTGATACTGTACATTTAGCTCTAGGTACTTAAAATACAGGGCCTTTACTTATAGTCTCTTCTATATAGACCTCTTCAAACAGTAATGGAAGTCACTACATACTGGTGATTTGGGGTTTGGTAGTAATCCACTGTGATTCACACACAGTGAACAAACACTCATTTATATATATGCAGCAGATGCACACACACATTCATATATACTCCCATGTATGATTATTTACACAATTAAAACAATTTAAACATGTTTATTGCCACAGAATGTATTTTCAGTGTTAAACCAAAAATGTATGTTTAACTGTGTCTTAATAAATGTGCTTTCTCAACTAAGCACATTCAAGCAGGAAGCCTACTGATAATATCTGCTTTCCTCCCAACAGAACAAAACAGTCATCAAGGCAGCAGCCCGAACACGCTGGTTAGTGCTCATTCGTGCGTCTTGTGTTCTGTGAATGATATCCAGATTGTATTAGTACTTTAGGTGGACAGTCAGAAGGCTTTGTGAGAAAAATATCACGAAAGGTCAATAAGAGCAAAGGTGAAATGTTGATCACATTTTGAAGTTAAATTTAACTAAAGCTGTGATTGATTTAAGAAATAATGAAGAATTTCACAAATCACTAACATTTTAGAGATGTGGTTGGAACAAATATTTTGACTTCCTCTTTCTTTTTTGTCCTTTCAAGACATTAAACATATCTGAGCATAGTCCCATGATGACTCTCAGTCAGAATCCAGCCACGGCAGAACATCTGACCCACATCAGTTCTCAAGACGATGAACTAAAAGGTAAGATTATGTAGTTGATGCACAAATCAATGCACAGCCTGTGAAAGCCTCGATGGACAATCTTTTAACATTTTGTGATGTTTAACATCATTGTTTCTCTCCTCGTGCAGGAGTTGCATCTAAAACCGTCCTCATGCTGCCTTGATATTCTACTGAAAGGCTTTTTGAAAAGTATTTATACTGCATGACATCAGATCTTCAGCACTGCTCCACTCTCAGGAGTATTAACCGTCAGAGACGCTTTTTAAGGTCTTGAATTACAGCCACTGATACACATACAGTGGAAAAGTGGACTGGGAATACTCTGTGGCAATCTGTAATTTCACATTTAAGCTTACAAAATTGACACAGAGTTACCCACGGCTCCATTCTCTGGCTTCTTACCGTAATCATGCAGACAACACACACATTTATATAATGATATCATTTTGGGTCCATACATGTACTCACCAAGTCTATTCAACAGTAATTTAAGCAAGATAAAACAGAAACTATTCTCCTTGGACCCGAAGGACAAGTAAAAGTGTGTCCTCAGCTTCAGTCGATCACGTTTAAGATTACAAACCATGCCAGAAATCTTGTGTAGCCACGGACTCAGACGTACATTTTATCATCCACATTAAGACAATTAGAAAATGTGGTTATTATCAGCTGAAGTATACATAAAACATGTGAAGACTATTGTCTCAGTAGGATTTAGACTTAAACCTGAATGTCATTCCCTTGTTGTTGTAAGGTGCTGATCAACTCGCACTGCCTTACCCTATAGTATACAACTAACTTGAATTAAGTGAACTACAGCTTCTTAAAATAGGCTTGAAGGGCTAATCAAGGATTGCAGCTATTTGTTATCAAAATCAATCAATCAAAAATAATGTAATTAGAAATATGTGGCAGTGCATTGACCTGTACTATTATATTTTTCCTTCACCCCTTAAAAATGGAAGGTCAAAAATCATCTCATGATATAACACTGCAAATAATAACAATAAGTAATAATAATCAATAATGTTATAGGAAACATACATTGAAGGCTGCTCAGAGGTGTTTTGGTATACTGAATCAAGCTGTGGTGAAATACTCACCCCATATGAGCAGAGCACCTTCCCTACTGTGGTTAGGTGTGAAGGCAGACTCATATTTATCAAATACAATTTTTGACTCATGAGAATAAGAAACTACTTTCTCCACAACTGGCAAGAACTATTTGTAAATCTGGTCTGCATTAGAGTCAAGTCAAGACTTTGTCAGGAGTGTTTATGGAACAATCGTTTTGAACTCACGTTAAGATAAACTGGTCATTGGAAGGCAAGAGCAAACTCCCTAAACCTCAAGAAGTATAGGATACAGGGTAATAGAGACATCTGAGATCTCAGAGAGCCCGTTTGGATAGATTAGAAAGTGAAAGAAAGTGATAGGAAAGGTATGCCATTAACGAAAAGTCTAAATTGGGGCAAAAAAGCAAAGCCATGGTTTCAGACAAAATGACTAACAATGTCAAGATATGTTTGTTTTGGGGAATAATACATTTAAATGTCTCTCCTGAAGTTAAGTGTCCTTGAGCAAGACACCAACTCCTTTCTAGGTGATGGTTTGAGATTATTGATGATACAAATACTGCTACTCTAACTTTGATGCTGGGATTTCTAGTGAAAAGGTAAAGTTCCAGTTGTATCTTATTCCCCGCCCCTCCACCACCACTGTTTCTTTATCGTGAACTATAGCATACCTTGTCATCATGTCACTCATGCCAACCACCGTGTGAGCAAAAATGAAAAGAAATATCGTCCGCTGCGGTGTTTTTACTTTGTGCCCTTTTATCTCTGCTTGTTCAGCGTTGTTGGGCTGCCTTGGCCCACAGTGTGAAAGTGGAAACCGGGAAACAGGACGCCCTCACTTTTTAATCTCCTTTTCAGTCAGCTATTCAACATGAGAGGAAATGACAAATCAGATAGTGAGTGCATGACAGTTAGCCATGAACGATTTGCATCCTTGAACATCAACATCCACACATGTCCAGATATTATTTGTAGTAATAGAAGTGTGAAAGGTTAATGAAGCCACATACATTTTCCCCTGCTTTCTTTTAAACTTTCATTTGCTCATTCACAGAATCTGTGATTTTATTAGTTTTCTCTATCTGAAGCAAAGTACGGCAGATGAATGCTTCACTCTTAATAATGCCATTTGAGTTGTGACACTGTAATTGTCTGGTACAGGTCTATGTTGATAGGTAAACATTTGAAAATACTTTTCGGAAGACCTTACATATAACTACTGAATTTCCTGTTATTCATAATAACATTGTGTCTGGCATTTGTGGTTGAGTTGAAAACCCCCCTGTGTTTGTAGGGCTGTTAGTTTTGTGGTGAGGATGTTTTCTCTCTCTTTCCTTTCATAAAATGGAGATGGTGGTTGCCTGCTTTTCTTTTACTGTGAGGGACACAAGGTGGACACATTAAAACAAACCTGCATCTAAGTCACTGTCTACTAAGTGCTGTTGGTTGTCCGGTGCACTGTGCTGTTCTGTATCAGGGTGTTGAGTGATTTGACTGTTATTTTTCCGCTTGTGTGATTCAGTGTTAATTTTTCTCCCCAAAACTCCGTTCAGGATGGGTCTGTCATTATTCTGTATTTCCTTATTGTGCACACGTGTTCCTCCATCTCTCAATACTTTCTGACTTCCCTATTTTGTCTTTAGCACTCAGATCCAAGCCTATTAGTTCCTACTAAAGAGGTACATCTTAAAAGAACTGCTCATAAAAGTTAATTCTTTTTTAAAGAAGGCTCAGTAATTTTCGCACTATGTTATATTTGGCAAACACACGGTGGAACTACACATAATGAAAAGGACAAAGACAACAAACATCACATGTAAGGCAGTGCAACCGTGTGGAGCTCTATGGAACAGGGGAATAAGCTATATCAAGCTTTGGCATTAGATATTAGTAGACCTTTTCATAATGAGTGCAGTGCAGGGCTAATCTCCTCACATGGTCTACTCAAAGGTCTCTATACAGCTTCTGTATCTTGATGACCTTTTTAGTTTAGTTTGAATCTGGGTTTACAGTTGGCCAAAAAACAGACATCACGCTCCTGCAGCTGACCTTTTTCCACCACAGAGTTTTCAGTGTCCTCCTTTGTCTGTGATTCTGTTCATCCAGCCATCAGACAACATGTGCAATCGGATCACTGGCCGGCCATCGTCCTCTATGCGATCATCAAGGAGGTGCCCCTGCGTAGGTGGAAGGAGTTCCTGCGTCTGCTCTCGGTGACGGATCAGCAGCTGGAGCGGGTGGAGCTGGATGCCGGCTTGGGTCTGTGTTCCATGGAGAGGCAGTACCAGATGCTGAGGCTGTGGAGCCAGTGTTCCTCTGTGAGCCTGAACGATGTCTTCTCGGCCTTGCATTACATGGATTTATCCGGCTGTGCCCAGCTGCTGCAAGAAAGCCTGGAGAAGCTGCAGTTTGCAGGCCTGAACTGAAGCAAGGTTTCACAGCCTGCATAACAGACCATGCTTTCAATGGTGCATTGCAGGACACCTGAGACTAAACCAGTGCACCTGTTATGTGCACCAATTATGTCACAAATGACTCATACTGAGTAATGCAGATGTATATTATAATCAGGCTAAGAGTTAAATGGCAGAACGGAGCACTGTGGAGATCCTGATAGGCCCAACTACAGTAAGGATATTTCCGCTTCTTTTGGTAATTGTATCATTGAATGCACTCCAGATAAGTGTTCAATGTTCCCTTCTTGAGTGCTTATTGGGTTGAGCTTTTTTTAAATTCCCAAATGACACTTCAAATGGAGAATATATTGTACATATCGAAAATACTAGATTTGTTGTTGTGCAGATTCGGTTGCAGAATTGGGGAAGGGACTTCCAGTAGCATTTGCGGCGTGTTAATTCTCAGGCAGAACTTCAGTAATCCAGGTAGAGGTAAAAAAAGGAGAAATCCCCCATTTTATACGATTTATACGCCCCCTAGCACACCACTTAACCTCCAGCTTGTTGTTAAATGCCAAAAGTTATGGGTTGTGGTTTTACAGCAGAATGTAATTGTGTATGTGATAAGAAGTGAGTGGTGAAAACAAAGATACTTTGAATTCTAAAGAAGAATCGTTTTTATACCTCAAGACTCCTCTTCAGTTTTAGTATTTAAACTGTGTGAACATTTTAGTGTACATCCATGATGTTTAAGCACCAGCTCCATCGAGAATGAAAGTTTGGAGTAACAACTCATCAACTGCTCATTCTTGTTGAGCACCCTTGTAAGAGAAGAATACTGAAATCCCCCCACAGGACATCAGATTTTCAGTTTCCTGCAAATAAATGGTGTCAAGGTGCAGTAGGCTGGGTTTTTCCTCACCACATATATTCCATCCAAACTGATGGTTTCCAGTTGTGAGGCTGGGGTATCTCACTTTGAGAAGTTCTGTGTGTCAATTCAGTTCCTAGCAGTCAATGATTTTCCAGTAAAGGAAGTACATTAATGAATGTTTAAATATTAATCTAGGTTTGTGGTTTGTGGTTTGTGGCTTCGGGCCTTGAGACATATGTGTGTGTATTTTATAATCATTATTTCTGTTAATTGTGTTACATTTTGTATATTTTAATACAAAGCTCAATGAGTGGACTATCATATTAAAACTGCCAGAGCTAGGAATGTTATCCTTACTGGAGTCACCTACCTACATGGTACAAATGTGTGTTAGTCAGTGCCATGTAAAGAATAAAGATGTTGGCCACAAGGTGGGAGTGTTGCCTGAGTGTTTGAGCAGCAGCAGCTGGTGTGCATTTGAGCACATCTCCATACAAAGAAAATGAAGGCAGGGTGCTTCAGGAGCTTTTATTCTTGTGGTGGATTCGACCAATCTCATGAATTGCAAATTCTGCTTCAGCACAAAGAACAGCTGTCCTACATTGTTCATATTCTTTGGATAGAAAAGCATAGAGATCTCATACAGAGGCACGTTTTTCCAACTTGGCAGTATGTTAGTAGACACACAACCACAGCATCTTAACAGCAGGGTTAAAACATACTTTACGTGTATTTTGCATAGTAGCCCACGAACACATGCAGACATGTTGCCACATATAGTTGAGAAGTTGTTATGCCACTTAAGAAATAATGAACGTCTGGAAGTATTTAAACAACTTTTTTCTCTCACTTTTTACAGTTGTTTCACGCTTTTAACAATCCTAGAAGCATTAACTTCTATAAAGGAAATTTATTTTTTTTATCGCCGACTTTTAAGCTGTTGAAGCAGCGGGAGGGTACTGCGGTCTTCCCGTGAGCACGAGCGTTAGTAGTTTCTATTGGCAACCGGACGCGCGCTCACGAGAACAACAGCTCGCGCTCGGCTGAGTTTCCCATGATGTGAAGTGAGTTTCGGTGAGTTTGTTGTATCGTCTCTCTCTGTGTCTTTCCACCTGCAACACTCTTGGAAACTAAAACAACAAAAAACTTTGCAGCAGCTTTTGTTTTCGGCGCGGACTCACTGTGTTGCCCTGGCGACTCTGGGCCGACAGCTATTGAGTTACACACGTTAACAGGTTCTCTGTCCTGGGACCTGAGCAGCAGAACATGGTTTAGTTTGGGTTCCCTCAGGTTAGGGTGGGTCTACTGCTGGCGACGAAGGCCAAATGAGCAGGTATGTGAAGCATGGGCGAGATAAAGACTTCTGAGTTTTCAGAATGCAAAAAATAGTCATCGTAGTAGGCATGCCTTTTATTAATTTGGACCACGGTGTCTTCCACCTACATTATTGGCTAATGCCATATTAGGGCATTAGTTACATTTTGTTTACACGCAAGAGTTTGTGCCAATATATATTTGTTTAACTCAATTCCAGTTTTTATAGAGGTTCATTTCTTATTTTGCAATGCTGGTGCTAAGCATGTTAATACTTTCAAACATGCTTGACTGAAAGTAAGTATGTCTTGTTAGTTTAAAACAGTAGTAATACTGCAAAATTGGGAGTTGCATCATTACCACACAAAACAAATGTAGCAAAACGCAAGTTCCAGCCGTAAAATAATATTTAACCAGTTCTTAATGAATGATTGCTAAATTCCATATATCTGCTTCAGTTCCTTGCTTCAGACACTTTAATAGAACAGAGCCATCATTAAAGCTATTAGTAACACCTGTGCTTTTCCTGCTTATAACAAGTCAACATTTGTGTAACGTCATCCTCATTTCCTGCTTTTTAACTATCAGGTGACATCAATGTGAACAGGCGAGGAGAGACAGACGGATAGAGAGGGCCTGCTGCCTGATCATGACTGCTCTGGTTCGACCTGGAGGCCATGTTTCCGGGCGATGTGAGGATGGAGACAAGCTCCTTGCGGTCGGAGAGCTGGAGAGAGCGACCTCTCTCTATTTGTCTGCCTTCAGGACTCACGCAGCCTCCACCGTTACCCACATGCGGAAATTGAAGTCTGGTCTGGGTGGGGTGATCTCAACTTTAGAAGGTTGGCTTGACAGTCATGAGGAGAACTACCCCACCGAGGGTCTTAATAAAGGCCTTGCAGCGGTGTTTCTCTCCACGCTCTGCCCCAACAACCTGTCAGCCACCATTTTCAAGATGGAGTCCCTCCTTCAGAGTGGTGGGCATGGCTGCGACGAGATTTTTGCTCGCTGCACTTCTCTGCTTGAGGGGATGCGAAACACTCATCCACAAGATGTGACTCATGTGGTGTTGGAGATAACTCGTGCCCTGGCCTGCTTGTTCTCAGAGCCTCACAGTATCAAGGGGCTGAAGCTTTACCTCAAAGCTTACCAGAGTAACAAATCTGAAACTGTCACTCTGGTGAACAGCAGACAAGCTCAGCATCTACCCAAAATAGTGAAGGCCTTTACAGATCAATTACTGCTCATACATCCCTCAATAATATCTGACAGCGAGTGTGCAGTGACAACAAAGGAGAAAGAGAAGTTAGATGTAGAGACTGCAACAATTATTGGGTTTTTGTTGGCTATCTCGCCTGGCAATACAGAGGTGCAGGAACTTCATGCAGCATTTTTGTTTTTGAAAGGCAGGTTTTGGGACAGTGCAGATGTGTACTCTGCTCTTTTGCACCATGGTCATTGTCGGAAAACATCAGAGAGTAGTACAGACAAGTCATTCCAAGACACTCCTGAGAGGAGAGCTAGACTCTTGATTAGCCGAGCAGCTTCCTGCATGTCGGCGGGTGGACGTACTGCTGATGCTTGCAGGGATCTGGGGGAGGCATTTGAGATGCATCCTGCCACTGCCCGGACTTATTTTCAAAAGCTATTCACAGATCATGATACAGGGGTGGCTGCTCGCAGCCATCTTCGTCAGCAGGCAGAGCGGGGCCTGTCAGGTTACAGAGAAAGGGTACTCATCCGCACAGACCTGCGATCCACGGAAGGAGTTGAGCTCCTGGACCCTGTGATCACTCAACTACGGACTCTGTGCTATTTAGAGCCGGACGGAGGAGGTAGAGAGCTGCGGGTACGACTGGCCGACTGTCTTCTCCTCAGAGGGGAACACAAAGAGGCCCTCTCCATCTGTAGCCAGCTAGCCGCTGCCCAAGGTCAGCAGAGCTATCAAAACACGGTGCAGGTTCTTCGTGGATATGCACGCCTTCTCTCAGATGACGACAAGGGGGCATTAGAAGACTTCAAGGCTGTGATTGAACACAATACCCCCCACCCGTCCAGCTGTGTGCGGGCACTCTGTGGCAGGGGGCTCCTGCGCATGATGGGTGGGTCAAACTACCTCACAGCTCTGGACTTTGTGACAGCCAGCATGCTACTCCCCCAAGAAACAGCACTGACGGTTCGCTGCTTGGTGCCTTGGAACTACCGGGGGCTGCTGTTTACTGTATTGCTGGAGCAGGGACGAGTCATGCTTGAGGGGATGGGAGGACACAAATCCAAGTCCAGTTCCAGTGAAGACTCCCAACAGCCCCAGCTGAGGGATCAGCCGCAGGCCCCATCAAAGAGAGACAAGGACAGATCAGGGTATGATGTTGGTCTCCCTGCAGTTTTACTTAATAGACAGTCCCAGTAGGAAAAGCACTGCTGTAAATAACAAAAGGAATAATGGCTGAATTCCAATTGGCTACCTGGACACTTAGAATTGAGCCATCCTTAATTCTATAAACACCTGAGATTTTCCTGTCATAGTCAAAATGTGTGCTGTGAAAAAGGCCTTTTATCCAACATTTTAAATTAACAATGCAATTTTTGGAAAAGGTATTTAGTTCTGTTGATATTTCAGATAAGATCTCTGTTTTGATGAAAATCCTCATTCATGTTTTCTAAATTAAATGCATTTTCTTGTTTTTGTTCATTAGTACTCCTGCTGGTGTTCAGTCTCTGGCTGTGCTGCTGATGGAGCTCCAGCCGGGTGCGGATGGGTCTCAGATCCTGGCAGCAGATGCCTTGTACCAGCTTGGCCGGGTGGAGGAGGCCTATCGGCTTCTTCTTTCCATCGGACCTACCGGTCCTCGGGCACCCATCCTGGCTCGACTCGCTCTGCTGCAGCTGCACAGAGGCTTTCTTTATGACACCAATCAGGCAAGTAGGTTTGGGATGGTGCGTCCCAAAGTGACGTGGCCACCAACATCTTTTTGCAAGGGGGATCCAGCGTTTGTTCCCACCTAATTAGTTACTAAACCTAATCACCTAATTGTTAATATAAACAGTTTGGGGATTTATGCCATGTGAAGATTTGGCAAATGTTTCAATCAGTAATTTTTCCAGAGTTACTATTATTTTCCTCTAAAGGAGTAATATTTCATCATTTTGGAGCATACTAGCCGTAGCCAGTACAGTAGGAGCAAATATTCAGAATGAAATCTTTTGGAGTAAAAGGCTGTGACCACGCCCACCACGGTTCCTTAAGTTCCGTTTCCGCCGCCATGAAACCTCTCGCTACACTGGAACGAGCTGTGGGACGGAAGAGAGCTAAAGGGAGTCAAATCTATTCTATATAATTCTATAATTCTATTTAGAGTTTAATCCAATTCTATTTATGTTCCGGTGTAAGGTAAATTGGATAGGCCTGGTTTGCTTTTCAGCCATTTTATTATTTTTAAACAGCTAAGACATGTTGCAACTTATTGTAACTACAAAATAGACAGACAAATGTGAATGGTCTCAGCCTTAAATGATTAGTTGAATTGAAATGAATACCATCATTTTGCCATTATTCAGAAGTCATACAGTTACAACACAGTGGTGTGTCAGGTCAGGTAGCTTAATACATTTACATATTTTACAGTGAAAGAGATAAAGATATAATATCTGTCTCTGCAGCTGCTGAAAAAGCTCATTCAGTGCGGCGAAACGAGCTGCTTGCGCCCCCTGTTGGCGGTGGCTCAACAGAAGGACCGGGCTTTGCTGCAGGGTCACTGCCACGCTGCTGCGAAACGAATCCTGGAGGGCACGCGGGAGGAGAGCGACGTCAGGGAGGCTGTGGCATACCTATCCATCGCTATCATCGCCTCTGGTGATTATGTTTGGATTATGAGATATTGATGTTTGTTATTGGACTCTTTCCGATTGTTGACTTAATAAATAGTGGGTAATACTTTAATCAAAATAGGATTAGTGGGATAAAGAGAAGGGCTTGTCACAAAAGAGAGGCTTTGTTTCTAATTTTGGCTTCCGTTCAGCAGAGGTACACAACTTTCAAAACACTGAACAGAAAACAGGCAGATTGGCTCCATATTATTTAACTTGAAGAAAACCAACTTGAGCAGAAGCAATTATAACTCTTATCATATACTGTATACTCTGTGTGTTTGGATCAGTGCTTTGTTATCTGGGGATATGGAAGGAGAAATTGAAAATGTTCATGCTGTGAATGTTGTTTTTCAAGGTGGCGAGGCAGCAGAGTCTTTGCTGGAGCGAGCAAGGTGTTATGCCCTGCTGGGCCAACGAAAGACAGCCATCTTTGATTTCAGTGCCATTCTGAAGGAGCACCCTAAACACATCCAGGCTCTCTGCGGAAGAGGCTTCACTTATCTCATGCTGAACCAACAAAAGGTCCTCTTGAGTTGAAACAATGTATCATATCATGTTGACAGAGAAGTCAGCAAACCTAACAACAGGAATAATTTGGGCAAATGGGATCTCCAGAGTGCTCTTTTGTTTTTACAAACATATTTAAATTTTGGCTGATAAGCAGCTGCAGCCAATACTTATGTTCATTTATGTAAATTTAAAATTCAAACTGCTTCTTCCCCTCAGGAATGCACTCATGACATCCTGGCAGCACTTCAGATAAACATTGACATAGTCACCAAAGAAATCCTGTCACTCAAGGACAAGGCACGGAAGCTGGTCTGTGATTGGCTGCATCAGTTCTGTCGGACCAATCTGTCAGACACCCTGTTTACCAAAGCTGTCCCCTGCCATGAAGAGCAGCTCAGAGAGGCTTTTATAATTGGTGGAGCTCTGATGAGGACTGACTGCAGAGACCCCAGATGGCATCTCCTCTATGTGGACACACTTATAGCCAAAGGTGAGATGAGAACTTTGCCAAACTTGCCGCTGAAATTCACAATGGGATCCTTAATGTCACTGGAAATGGTCTGGTTGGAGATACGTAGTGTTTCCACTTCGATAAAGAGAACCACTGTGCCCCTTGTTTACAGTAATGTTTACTCCTAATTGTATGGTCCATCTGCTCCAGGTGAAGTCAAGGCAGCAGGCGCTCATCTGTGCCAGGTGTTTGGCCAGGAGCCAAGAGATGCAGTGGCCCAGGCCAGGATGGGTGTGGTGGAGGCCTGGCAGCAGAACTCCCGCAGCGCAGCTCGCAGGCTTAGCAAACTGACTGAAAAAGATTCATCAAGTCTGGTCTTCCTGCTGACCCTGATCCCATTTAATCAGCGAAAACGCATGGCACAGGTAAGCCTATACGCAGGAATCCTAGATTCAGTTTAGAATGAGCGGCATTGCCAGGGTTATTTGCGCTAGTTATAGATCGAGAGCAATATAGTATAGTAATATTTTCAGACTAAACTGAGCTCCTCTGGGATTCTGTGATGTGAAGCTCATGGCGTCTTTTATTAGGATAATTTCTTATTTTGCATGCATGCATTTTTGCTTTAATCTCTTCTCTCTGATGTTTTTACATGGTGACATTCTTATTTACTTCAAATACGTTATGGTTTAATACAGTGCAGACCAAAAATACACAACAGACTAAATAAAAACAAAATTGTCTGAAACTGCAGTGGCACCTCCCTCAATTTAGGATGTTCTCCCTGAACATATCGCAATGAATATTTCATATGCTTGAAACGAACACTAAGGTAAAAAATGATGGAAAGGTATGCATAAAGTATGATGAGAGAATTTAAAAAACATTTACAACACAGGGCAACTGCATCTTTCCCTAATCTAGCAAACGTATGGTACATTTTACAGTAATTAATAGTCTATAGATTGCATATGAATTGCTTGGCTTCTATATTGTAACAGGCTGCAGCACAGGAGGCCAGCAGTGTGTCATCAGGTGGCCAGTGGGATCAGGCCCTTACACTCCTGAATGTGGCAGTACAAGCCATGGGAAATCAGAGACTCCAGTATCTTCGCCAGCGCGCTGCCTGCCTCGCTCAGCTGGGGCTACACGAGCGGGCCATAGCTGACCTGGACAGAGTTATCCAGAAACACAATGGGTCTGACTCCAGCTGCTCGGATGATTCTCAAGTCTGGGCAGAGGACCTGTGTCGACGAGGCCGCAGCCTGGTGCTCTGTTCCAAAGAAAGAGCAGCTCTGGGGGACTTCAGTCGGGCCTTGGAGCTTCACAGGAATCAGGCCATCCAATGTGTGGAGGCTGGTCTGGGGAGGGTGCGTCTGGCTGAGTGCTTCCTGCGGGGGGCGCTGCAGCACTATGGGGAGCAGCAGCTTAATAAAGCCTGGACAATGATTGAGTGTGGCCTCCTTGTGGACAATGAGAACGCAGAGCTCCGCAGACTGAGGGCAAGGGTCAAACGAGAAGTGGCCAATCCCTGCAACGTCAACTAGTGTTAATAGTGAGAAGCGCACAGGAGCTTCAGCTGAGCTCACTCAACGTACGCCAGTGACTGTGGGGACGGTCTAACGGATGAGAAATCTTCTCCACTTTTATAGCGCGTTTGATGATTCTTTGCTAGTTTGTAGCATTAACAACAGTGTTTGTTATGGTATTCATCAATATCTTTATAATTACAGCAAATCAGTATATTGGATATGGGAGGTGAATGTGAAAGGTTTCAACACCACAGATTTATTTAACATTTTATTAATATTCATATTTTAAGAACAAGTTTAACTTTGGTACTTCATGCTTTTTATTAATGAAACATCAGTAGTAATTTGTTAATGTGAAAGAAAATCATGCAACTTCAAATTAAATATAGTTTAATTCAAATAATTACACTTAGTTATAAGATATATAAGAAAGTGGCTCATGTGCAGGTTTTATGCTTTTGAAATGGAGAAGGCACACATTTCTTTATTCATATGCATGACAGAAAACACAATTTATAACACATAAATACAGGAAAACTGAAATAAAGTATATTTAACATACATTAAAGTATGAGTAAACACAAGAACACAATCAGTACCTTAGTACTCTTCTCAGTGCACCTGAAGAAGGACTTTAGAAGATATTGAATGAACATGCATGTACATGTAACTTGTGTTGAGAAGCTACGTGTGTACTTTGATATTATGCCAACACAGTGATGTATTGTGGTTCCATGTTGCCGAAGTAGGATTTCTCCCACTCACTCATGAGGTCGAAATATAGCGGGCGATCACAGAAGTTGCAGGAAGCCGTGGCCGGGCTGTTGAGCAGGAGCCCCGCCTCCTGCCACACCTCCACCAGCTTCTCTGTAAATGAAACATACAGAATGAACAATTAAATGCCAATATTTCTTTATCTTTTACTTTGCTGCTTTAGAATGTAATCTCTGCTCATTATAGCAAGCACACACCACAGTGTTGTGTTGTTGTTGTTTAGCTACTAAGGGACAACCATTTAAAGATCTCCACCGAGTATTGTCATTTTTACTGCATTGATGTTTATGGTGCCAAGTGGATGCCGAGAGACTTACATGACGAATATAAATCACTTGCACCGGCCATTGTCCCCACTTACCTTGATTGGACATTTACTTGAACAACTCTGACCTAATTTCGAGAAGGATCCCCACACTCACCCACAAAGTAGTCCATCATGGTGGGGTTGTGATGAGGAGACGGAGCCAGCCTCAGCAGCTCCTCACCCCGAGGCACTGTGGGGTAGTTGATGGCCTGGACATAGATGTTGTGCTTCTCCAGCAGTGTGTCACACACCTTGGTGTTCAGCTCAGCATTGCCTACCTAAAAAATGGTTCATGAAAGTTGATGTGAGGCGTTTAGTGTAACATTTGTACATTTTCCTTAAAATCACATCATGCACTTGAAAAGATAAATTAGATATTGATTAATTAAATATGCATTTAAATGATGCATTTGAAACTGATAGTCCTAAATTACTTTTAAATTGTATCACAAAAAATGGTATGACAAAAAAAATTGAGTTTGCATAATTTAAACGCAAACTTCATAATTTTTATGGCTTCTAATTGCGTCTGAAAGATTATACATTGATCATAATTAAAAACTGAAAAAGGGACACACTCTGCTCCCCTTATGTTCTGTGTTGTACATTGCTACAACTTGGATGTACAAAATGGCATGTTCCCATAGGTTTCTTATACATCATAGTATTATGTTATGCCTCCAATCTTAAGGTGGACAGAGAGGGATGCTGTTAGTTCGTTTAATAATGTAATTATCTGTGTCAATTATGAGAAAAACTGCATTGTTACTATTTCTCTGGACTTAAAGATACTAGAAAAGGAGGAGCTGGTGCAGTGAGATGTGAGGAGGCAGCAGCACTGCTAAAGCTTCCTACCCGTATGGGGATGATGTGGCTGGGACAGTTGAGCACAGGTAGGCCCTTATCCATCAACAGCTGCCTCATGTGTTTGACGTTCCTCTGGTGAGACCTGCGCAGCACCTGCCCCTCGGGGCTCTTCAGGACCCGGACAGACTCCAGGGCTCCAGCCAGGACCATCGGGGGCAGGGCGGTGGTGAAGATGAAGCCAGCCGCAAAGGAGCGCACCGTGTCAACCAGGGCGGTGCTGCTGGCGATGTAGCCTCCAACACAGCCAAAGGCTTTGCCTTGAACCGCAACAGACGAAGGGTAAATAATCAGTAATGGGAGGTGCAGTTACAAAAGTACAAATATAATACTTAACTTGACTTTTTCCACTTTTACTTCACTTTTTCAAATACAATACAATACAAATTGTACTCCATGCATTTACTTTGCAGCTGAAATATGCATGGTTGCAGATGCAACTACCTAAACGTATAGTTAAAATAACTGTTCTATTAATAATAACAATAATACAGTTATATAACCTATTAAACAATACAACAGTTGGAAAATTACCTTTCTGCATTATATTTACTTATAGTTTAAATGTATATTAAAAAATACAAATGTTTACATTTTTAATGCTAATTAATTGTGATTATTTATTTTTTAAATGTAGTATTGCTACTTTCACTACAATAAAGAATCCAATGGATTCCTTCTCCAACATAAAATATATCATGCATAATTACACATGACATATGTTTACATTATTATGCATTATTGGGCATTTAATCAACATATTCTATTGATAATGAGAATATACTTCCACTGTTATTTATACCTATAAGTCTTATATATTATAGTTTTGTATAGATATGATGAATTGATAAATGATTGATTGTTGTTTCAGTGTCAAATAAGGACATCATTTTGACCTTAACCCTCCCGTTGTCAGAAAGCTACACTCTCTCACGACTCCCTGCTGATAGTCTTATCAGCCCGACCAGAGAGGGAGTATAGCCGGCCCCAGCTGATAAAACCTCTGCTTCTACTGATGAGAGCTCACACCTCTCCTGCCATCATTTGCCAACTCCAGAGCGGTTCCATGCTGGTTTAGAGCTATTGCTGCCGCGTGGGCAATATGAAAGGGTCAGTTAAAGCAAAATTGGAGTTCGGCCAAGGAAAGAGGCAATTAATCTAAGACAGTTGAAGTCGTTTGCCATGCCCTTTCAGTGTCTCATACTGTTTTCATGCCCACTTTTCAAAAAACAAGATGATGAACGAGATGAAACAGAACAGTTGGCTTACTTGTATAAAAATGTCAAAGGGAGAAGAAGTTCTTCAACAGATACTAACCTAAGGTCCCAGAAACAATGTCAATCTTGTGCATAATGTTGTCCCTCTCTCCCACTCCTGCTCCATGGGCTCCGTACAGGCCCACGGCGTGAACTTCATCCACAAACGTCAGCGCTCCATGACGATGTGCGACATCGCACAGCTCTTCCAGAGGACATATTGCACCTGGAAGCCTCAGAGAATGAGGTGTTGAAATTAGAGCTGTGCAATATACATTATGACAACAGCAGAAAATGCATGCATCAAATGTTATTACTGTGTAAAAGTGAGATACTATATGCTTCAAACGTATGCAGAGATATTTGCACTATTTGCAAATATCAAAATCTCTGTTTTTTTTGTGTGCTGGTGTTTAAAGAAAATCCTCCTGGATATGGTCCTAGTCCTCCATTCAGTTCACATCCGTTTTGTGCTTTATGGAGCTGTCAACGGTGTAATATCACACAGAAATAGAGCTGAGGGGGAAAACTATTTCCTGTCACGGAGAACAACAAATTATGCAGGCTGAATAATTGTAGGGTGAAGAAATATACATACTCAAATTAATAAACCTGGCTTTCTTTCTATTAGCTGTGAAATATGAATGTTGTATGGTGATTGGTTTTCATTTCTAATATACATGCAGAATTACCAATGTAGTCAGCATCTTTTTTTATTATCTTAGAGCATCTAATTATTCAAACTACAAATATATTTTATCTTAACAGTGAGCTGGATATTTTCATAACCACTCAGCCACCAATGTATATAAGCAAAGATGACTCTATTCTTAAAAAGACACATTTATATATTTTTTCTTTTTAAAACTACTGTATATTGATATTATACTGATATTACTCAGATCAGTCAGAGTAAATAAATACCCCAATGTATATATCTCTTGACCCTTGATAAAATGTATTTATATATAAACTCTTTCTGCAAATGAACACATTAGAAAGGACACACTTAAGTAAATTTACCCTCCACTAAATAAATAAGTAAATACATGAAATCAAATAACACCCACCGTCCATTGAGTGCACGGTCTCGAATGCCACTATTTTAGGTGTCTTGGGGTCTGAGCGTTGCAGCAGCTCCTCCAGGTGTCGGCTGTCATTGTGGCGGAAGATGAAGCGCTTGGCTTGGCTGTTCCTGATGCCCTGAATCATCGATGCATGGTTCCCTGCATCAGAGTATATCTCGCACCCTGTGTGGCACAGTGAACACACAGTGAACACGCAGTGAGACGACTTCCCTCTCAATAGTATCAACCCTCAGATTCTATCACTTTTTCTGCAACGTATGAAACAAGACAGATGGGTCAAAGGTCAGTATTCACCTGGCAGCATCTTAGCCAAAGTGAAGAGGGTGGAGTCATTCGCCACGAAGCAGGAGGAGAAGGACAGCGCTGCGTCTTTCTGGTGTAGCTGGGCGAGTTCCTTCTCCAGAGACACGTGGAAGTTACTGGTGCCGGAGATGTTCCTGGTCCCACCAGCTCCTGCGCCGTGCCTGTCCACAGCATCTCTGACAACATCCAGAACAAAATGATAAAACATTCAGCTCACATGATCTAGATCCATGAATAAAAAAGGGTCTTGTCGTCAGAAAGACAGTGAGGATAGATTGACATCCACCATCTAAATGCAAATGGTGCAATGGTTGGTTTTTCGCCAGAGCTTTAGAATCAAATGAGACTTAAATGACAAAATTCAGGACTTGTTACTGGACTTGACAAACATAAGACTTCATTAATTAGATTAGATTAATTTGACATTTGCCTTCTTGAGTTGACTTGAGACCTGGCAGTGAACTAACTCATTAAAGCCTCACATTTGACCTGATGCAAAAATGAATTATTAGGCTTCTTCATTAAAATGCTTCATCTACACTATGTAAAAAAAAGACTATTAAGACAGCTTTGAAAGGAAGTGCAGTCAGACACCCGAGAGACTTATTATTTTGAGTTTTCCTACTTTCTTCATAAGACTTAAAAACAAACTAACTTTTCCTGTCTCACGTTACCTGATGGCGCTGAGAACCCGAGGGTGCCGACTCATTCCCAGATAATCATTGCTGCACCAGACAGACACCTGGGAGCCTTCCCGCCCGGAGACGGAGTAATCCTCAGCAAAGGGGAAGATCTCAGCGCTCCTGTTCACGGTCTTGAAGACTCTGTATGTGTGATCGTCCTTTTTCTCAGCAATCTTCTCAATGAAGAAGCGGTCATAGTCGTAGCTGGGGCCAACTGCAAAGGTGATAATTGTGATTTTGAATCAGTGGCAGCATTCATTGAATATCTAATTTAATCTAAAGATGCATATGTTACTTAGCTGCATCATATTACATTACAGGGTTTGAACTCATGTCCGCTGTAAAACATACCCATGTTGTCTTTGAGGAGCTGGGTGACACAGTCAGCTGATGTTGGGAGGATTGAATCCTTTAAACCCTTCAACAGAGAAGTCATCAAGCCTGTGCAAGAGGAGTGCAGCACTGTTAGTGTGAGATGCTCCTATTTCGTCGTGTATGTTTGCCATATTTAATTCTTCTTACCTTCTTGGACGTCCTCCTGCATTTCAGGGCTGGCTCGGACCATCCCAATCTGAGAGGTGACAAAGGGGCAGTCCTTCGATACAGACACAGCCACCTGTGTAGCCGTTTGAGCAAACAGCCTTCTTTGCTCCACTGTGGGAAGTTGGGGGTGCCGCCCGGCCTCCAGAGAGGTCGTGCCACTCACACTGATCTGGCGAGCGATGATGGGGCATTGGTCGGCCAGAGAGAGCAAGGCGGCTCCAGTTCTCCTCAAAGCTGGCCGAGGCGCCGACTTTAAGAAGGGGCAGTGATGAAGGAAGGCGGCCATTGTACTGTTGCTGTTCTTACTCCGAGTCAGGACAGAAGACAGGAAATTCATTTTATTCCACAAAACCTCCAAGGCTTATGCATTCAATCTGTAAAGAGTATGCATTTTATTGCAGCCAAAGTGTTATGTTTTTACGTTTTTCCTGAAGAATTTGTTGCTCAAAACTGAAATCTCATCCCTTTTTATAGTAAGTTGATCAAAATGGAAAATGAGGATGACTGCATTTAAAAATCCCATCTGAAACATGTTCAGAGGAGCCAGCAATGTATGCAGTGGCTCAGTTTAGCCACAGAGGAGTCGGTGCCTCCTCCAGGGTGCGGCAGGTTGCTGCTGCTTATCTTAACTCTGCAGGCGCTCAAGAATTGACATAATCAGTTGAGGCTGATATCAAATAACCCTCTTTTAAACACAGCAGGGATGCATCTTCTTGTTTTGAATTGCTAATATTTCCCTGCTGTTAAAAGTTTCTTAAACTCGGAGGACAGAATTAATGTTGGATGTAATTAATAAGAACCAAAATAAGTATGAATCCAGATTATAATTTGATGATGAGGACCTCTCTCTGTAGTTTATTTAGCGAACAAAGGCTGACTATCATTCCCTCACAATCTCCTGTGGTCAGCAGATAAGGCAATTCTTGGAATCTGTGGCTTTCTCTTGTTGTTACATTTCATTTAGCTGACGCTTTTATCTAAAGCGACTTACATTCTATACAGTAGACCGTAGACACAGCAACGGTGAGCAATTAGGGTTAAGTGTCTTGCTCAAGGACACATCGACATGGACTAGCGGAGCCGGAACCACCGATCTTCTGATTGTAAGACGGACCTGCTAACCACTGACCCACAGTCACCCCGTTGTTGTGAGATGTTATCTTCTCGCTGGTTTGTTAAAGGCCAGAGTCTTTTTAAACACCACATGCAAGTCAAAAGTTTTAATTAATGATGTCTTTGTGGTTGTTGAACACGTTCAATTATGAATCATGTGCAAAGAAAAGACACCTATATATAGGCTCTAGTATCCACAGATCATGTTTCTTCTCATTGTCTGTCAGAAAAAGTTATTTACATTACTATTCATTCATGGAGTGTGTTGTCTACAAGCATGGAATAAATAAAGAATGAATTATATGTGTGATATATTCCTTTCTATATTTGTCATGTACCAAATATTGTTATATGGCAGGGTATTTAACAATAAAACTAATTATAATAAGGTAAACTATTAAAAATCGAAATTATAATAGTTATGCTTACAACAACAACAACAACAACAACAACCATTATAATAATAATAACAATAATACTAATAACAATAACAATAACAATTAAACAGATGAGGAGTTAAGAAGCTCACCTGTTGACCTGCACTGAGGACGAACTTCAGAGCAGCAAAGACAGAAGTTCAGAAAGTGGCAACAGTTAGTCAGATGTTGAACAGTTATCAGCTGGTCTTAGCTTTGGGGGCCACCCAGGGAGGTGTGTGTGTGTGTGTTTGTGCGTGTGTGTGTGCGTGTGTCCAGTATGGGAGTTGCAAAGATGCTGATAGGATGACTTGAGGTTGCATTACTCTCTGTCGTGTAAAATTACTTAATTGTGGTCATTTCACTCTGAAGTCTGAGTTGTTTAAACATTGATGCTGCATTCTCAAAAACATACATTTATAATAATATGAATTCTAAGGTCAAATTAAGCTTTAAACATTGAACTATTCTACAAATATTTAAGTGAAGCTATAGTCTCTTTTATATATCTCTCAAATAACATTTATTTTAATGTAATGAAAATAACAACATAGTAAAACATTGTTTAACATGTATACTTCTTTACTCATAATTTTCTTTTTTTTAATTAACCAGAGCCAAACACTGACAACGAGCACAATTTAGGGTAGATAATAATATTTAAAACAATATTTAAATAATACTGTCTGAACTAAAAAGACAGCAGGTTTAAATCAAAATCAAACACCACTAAACATTAGTCAATGCCGGTCTATAGAGGGAACCAAAACAATATATTTAACACTACCTTTCAGCTCGAGCTTCTTTTGGTTAGCTCTTTTAAACTCACTGACTGAAACTAACCTGTAACAGTGTGTGTGTGTGTGTGTGTGTGTGTGTGTGTGTGTGTGTGTGTGTGTGTGTGTGTGTGTGCGCTCTCTCACCAGCAGATGGCGCCTTTTATGACTCGCCGCTGCTTCTCGTGGAGAGGCGGGGTTTTCCTTGTTGCGGGTGTCAGCGTGCAGGGGGCGGGCAGCATAGAGGGCAGCAGGCTGGGTCCATCTCATCCTGACTGGAACACAAATCCAACATCATCATCCACCATTCAGGCTGACAAGGACAACTCCTCCCCCCCCCCCAAAAAAAAACACAGCGACAGGACAATATTCTTATTTTAAAAACAATTCGCATCGAGAGCGGCAAGATGCTGGCCTGCACAGAGATGATCACCATGTGTCTCCAGTCTGCAAAGCACGACCACTTGAGGAAACAGCAGGAGCTTTGCCACAACCAAAACCAAGGCATCTCCCTTTTCCAAGACGTAAGTACACACTGCATTTTATGATGTTGAGGTGCTATTAGAATTCCCTTCTTGTCATTTCTCCGTACCTGTTAGTTTGGTGAATGCATGATTGTGTCCATATTTAGAAGCTTTTTTTTTTGCTCACGGGTCGTCATATAAAGGCGCAATATGACTAATATACAGTCCGTCATTCTGCTCTTTATGAATGGCTTTTATTGAGCCTCCAATTCACATCGTGCTGGATGTGCAGCAGCCCTATTATATAAGAAAGGTGAGTGCATGCCCACCAGTGCGTGAATGACAAAAATATGCCACATTTTATTCATGTGAGTCATTCGACCTGCAAAGCATTACAATGCTGTTCTTTTATTTGGTTGTTTTACATTTCTTTCTCATATAATAATGATACTCATGACATTGGTTGTACCCTAGATAAAACATGCATAGTGTCTATATAAAACATGATATGTTATGCATTTTTAATGAACAGCCTTCCGTTCACACAGCTCCAAACAGGACTGGATTTACATGCACATAAATGCTCTAAGCTGTCTGGTTATTCTGCTGTTTGATACAGTATGAAAAAATAGCAGGTGATCCCTTCATATACAATACAGCAATACTAAAGCAGTGCATGCAGTATTGTGTATATTTTAAACTCTGCTTTATGTTTGGAACCATAATGGCTGTTTTCTCTCTGGTTTACTGACTTAAATACAATGCAGTGTATTAGCAGCATCATTTCCCAGCCTCGACTCCCTGACAGCTGGCTGTAAATAAAATTCTCCAGTTTCCTCAAGGCAGATTATTGGCCAGCGAGGTGAACATTTGCAGAAAGTATAAAACGCTGCATAATGGTTCCTCTATTATATTACAGTGGCAAATGGATGGAGATGTATTCTTTAACAGCTGCAGAAAGTAAAAGTGTGATCATTACTCACCTGTCATTTGACTTGCACTGATTCATTTTATTCCTGTTTTCCTAACAACTAAAACACATTGGTGCTCACACTCACCTGCAGGGTTTTGCTCTTTTCTCATTACATTTTTTTTATTTGGGTCTCTGTCTCTCTTAGAAAAAAGTCTGTTTGTCTGTTTATATAATTTAGCTGAAGGACTCATTGTCTGATTTGACAAACAGTTACTCCTCCTGCTGCAGATGTATTGTGTTCAATCAGAGAGATAGACATACAACCTATCATCCATGTGGCTAATACTGATCTTCATTGGTTCTGTGAGTTGAGCTCCATCGACTCCACCAACCTCCCACCGAACAGCACAAAGGAGGGTTAAAGGCCATTACATTTCCTCTCAGGCTTCACTGGAACCGATGCTTATTGCTCTCATTGTGTTTCCCAAATTGTCTGGAGCTTCACACCATCACCTGCATCCAAAGGTCAACATGGACCAGTTGTGTTGCATGGTTTGTGCATTCACTACAACTCCTTTGTGTGGCCTCTCAATGGTTCACAGCATGAGCCAGTGGCTAACAGCTAATGGTGCTAACAATCAACATTTCCTTTCAAAACAAATGATTAGATATTTTGAAACACATGATTAATATTAGTTTTAGTCCCAATAATGCTCTAGTTTGTGTAATCTTCATCACATCTGATTTTCTTTTGTTTTGAGGCAACATTTTCTAAATAGTAAATCTGCACATGAACTGCATGAACATGCAATAATAGTTCAGCTTTGTAATACATGAGAGCAGACTTGTTCATTCACTGAGATTGATTATACACATTGATTATATTCAATTTTCAAGAGTCTGCAAGGGATTTTATACCACAATGAAAACCAATGGTTGCATGGAATTTTAGGGAATGTCTAAAACTATAGCATGTGTTCGAAAATGGTCAGCAAACATGTTAAATGTCCACACTAGTGTAGTCCTAGTACACTCTAAAATAAAGCATTACAGGTCCCTGATATATCTTTTGCAATATGTCTTATTCTGTACACACCTTTAGTATATTTCTTTCTTGTGTAGCTTCCTTTGAGGCTCAGTGTGTGCCTTGAATGAAGGAGAATGGGCTGTGAGCAGAGCATGTCCAGGCCTTCACACTCCGATGTGCTCGAAAGGTGACAGCTGCATGTGAGCGCACTCTGCCGATACAGTTAATCAACCAGCCCTGCACTATTGGTCCACAGGGTGATTAAACAGAAAAACACCCGCTCAGAAACGAAAGAGGTGCCACTCTGATCTCACACAAAACACTCCGCCAACGGATCTGACTTCTCACCGGTTCGATGTTACACGGGAGATTAGGTTGAATATATCAGAGATCATTCATGACTGTGTTCACAGCATAAAGCAGTTAACAAAAAGGACAGTTGCTTCCTGCTTTCAGCTTTTGCATAAACCAAGGAAACATCATAAGCTCAGCATGATAATATAAAAGCTATTATTCCAAAGCTCCTCGGCGGTGCACATAAATGTCAGCTTTTCATTTCCTGAGATGTCTCATGTTTCTTTTGTCATTAAAATGTGAAAATTACAGCTCCTCCGATGCTTTCCTGTGCATGAAAAAAATAAAAACCAGAATATGCCAAAAAAACCCAGCTCTTATGAAGATTGCCTCCCGGAACTGTTCTTCCTTTTAATTTCTCAAAACTTGCCGTTGCTGTATGTTGAACATTTAATTTTTTAAGTTGTGCTCAAACCTAAAAACCTTTAACACGATCCTCTCTTCTAATTGCAGATTTTCCGCCGGGCAGACAAAAACGGTGAGTCAGCAAATTTGATCACAAGGCTAATTAAAAAGTCAACTACAACTTTGCTGGCTGACAGGTGGCTTGTTTTACCTCTGAAGGGATTTGTGTGAGTCTGGTGGTGGATCTTTCTGTTTCAGTGCCATCCTTAAGAGATCAGAGTAGGGAGGATATAAATAACCACGGTCAGGTACAGCTGCATCATTTTGGTTTTGGGATGTGATTGGATTTGACAGGATGAACTCTTTTGATGCTGTTGCTCGCCACGCAATGTTCATCTCAGTGATTTCCAATCACATTTCCTATATGTAATCTCGCTATACAGTAAATGTGGTTTCAGTATACATTTTACCCATAATTCTACCAATTCACTTGAGACTTCCACCTAATGCTGTTTTACCCTCCCCCTCCTCTCCAGACATGTCACTGATACATTTGATTACTGTGTTACAGTACTACATTGAATTAATCTCTTTTCAAAGGAAACCCTTCCCTCACCCCAAATAGCATTCAGCTGTGCATGAAAAAGCAGTGCTGACAAACAGGAAAAGCTTTTCATTTTTTATTCATGCACTGCACCTCCGTTTAATGGAATGTAAAACGCCCAAGGGGCAAGAGACTAATGTATGTAGAGTATTGACAAACTGTGATCAGTTTCCCCAAGAGGACGGAGAAGGGGTTACATAAGAGCAGGATTAATGATGCTACATGTACCACCGGGAGCAGGGGTTGTCCGGGGTGCGTCACAGCTCGTGTGCAGATATTCAGATACAAAAGGAAAAAAGAAAAAGCAGTTTGTGAATTATGAAAAAGCCATGAAAAGATGCTGCTGTGAAGAAGCTGACGCAGACAGACCAGATTTTGATCTCTTCCAGCTGTGTCTTACTTGAATTAGAAGTGGGACACGGCAGCTGACAACTCAACATACAGTCAAGTCCATAAATATTTGGACATTGACACAATTTCCATTATTTTGGCTCTGTACACCACAACAATGGAGTTGAAATGAAAAAATCAAGATGTGCTTTAAGTGCAGACTTTCAGCTTTAATTTGAGGGCATTTACATCCAAATCAGGTGAACGGTGTAGGAATTACAACAAATTCAAATGTGGCCACCCTCTTTTTAAGGGACCAAAAGTAATTGGACAAATTAATATAATCATAAATCTAATTGTCACTTTTAATACTTTGTTGAAAATCCTTTGCAGTCAATGACAGCCTGAAGTCTGGATTCCATAGACATCACCAGGCGCTGGGTTTCGTCCCTGGTGATGCTCTGCCAGGCCTCTACTGCAACCGTCTTCAGTTCCTGCTGGTTCTTGGGGCATTTTCCCTTCAGTTTTGTCTTCAGCAAGTGAAATGCATGCTCAATTGGATTCAGGTCAGGTGATTGACTTGGCCATTGCAGAACATTCCACTTCTTTGCCTTAAAAAACTCCTTGGTTGCTTTCGCAGTATGCTTCGGGTCATTGTCCATCTGCACTGTGAAGCGCCGTCCAATGAGTTCTGAAGCATTTGGCTGAATATGAGCAGATAATATTGCCCGAAACACTTCCGAATTCATCCTGCTACTTTTGTCAGCAGTCACATCATCAATAAATACGAGGGAACCAGTTCCATTGGCAGCCATACATGCCCACGCCATAACACTACCTCCACCATGCTTCACTGATGAGGTGGTATGCTTTGGATCATGAGCAGTTCCTTTCCTTCTCCATACTCTTCTCTTCCCATCATTCTGGTACAAGTTTATCTTCGTCTCATCTGTCCATAGGATGTTCTTCCAGAACTGTACAGGCTCTTTTAGATGTTTTTTGGCAAACTCTAATCTGGTCTTCCTGTTTTTGAGGCTCACCAATGGTTTACATCTTGTGGTGAACCCTCTGTATTTACTCTGGTGAAGTCTTCTCTTGATTTTCGACTTTGACACAGATACACCTACCTCCTGGAGAGTGTTCTTGATCTGGCCAACTGTTGTGAAGGGGTTTTTCTTCACCAGGGAAATGATTCTTCTGTCATCCACCACAGTTGTCTTCCGTGGTCTTCCAGGTCTTTTGGTGTTACTGAGCTCACCAGTGCGTTCTTTCTTCTTAAAAATGTACCAAACAGTTGATTTGGCCACACCTAATGTGTCTGCTATCTCTCTGATGGTTTTGTTTTGATTTTTCAGCCTAATGATGGCTTGCTTCACTGATAGTGACAGCTCTTTGGACTTAATATTGAAAGTTGACCGCAACAGATTCCAAACACAATTACCACACCTGAAATGAACCCAAGACCCTTTTATCTACTCCTTGTAAATGAAATATCGAGGGAATTACACACACCTGACCTTGAAACAGCTGATCAGCCAATTGTCCAATTACTTTTGGTCCCTTAAAAAGAGGGTGGCCACATTTTAATTTGTTGTAATTCCTACACCGTTCACCTGATTTGGATGTAAATACCCTCAAATTAAAGCTGAAAGTCTGCACTTAAAGCACATCTTGATTTTTTCATTACAACTCCATTGTTGTGGTGTACAGAGACAAAATAATGAAAAATGTGTCAATGTCCAAATATTTATGGACCTGACTGTAGGTGACATTTTAATAGAATTGTGTTCTTTCTGTCCACCCGCCGCCCTCCAGCATCACACAAAGCTTTTATTTTTCAGTCTTTATAGCAGGAAGGCAGATAAAGCAAGGAAGTAGAACTCTGGCGTATGTTTGTTGGAGCTATCTTCAATTTGCAGCTGAGCTCTGTTTGGTTCCTCGTCTTCGCGAACGCACTGAGTCGTGCACCCGAGAGAGAAGAGCCTCCAACCAATCAGCACTGAGTGGGCCGCCATGATACGCCTCGAGCACTGCGGCTTTACCACGTAATGAGGGCTGGCTACCAACCAACCACACTCTTAGTCCTCCACGCTATTGTAATGAGGAATTACATTTTTTTAAAGCGGCAAAACAATTGTTCTTGTATTCTGTTGTGAATATAAGAACATAAAATAGATACTGAAAGATTTTACTCACCATTGTTTTGCTGGGATTAGATTCTAATACATTGATGTTGCTGCTCACTGAGCTCAGAGATGTACACACGGATTTGAACAGTGATACAATAATCTCATTTTTCAATGCAACTCTGATTTGACATCTGGAAATAGCAATAATCGGTGTGAAAAACACTGATAAGTAAGCAATTATATTTTAGTCTTCTAAAATGACTGAACTCTCTCTTAAGCCCGATAAGTCACATATTTGCCTTCAGGAGACTTTGATAAGTGTCGTCATCGGAGCTGAATTGCTATAACAAGCAGTGGGCTGAAAAATGATTTATCAAGGCCTTTAATTGGTTTCACATAACGCACAAGTTGTATAACGTGGACCAGTATTGTTTTACTTTATTTAGATTTATGGTATTACAAAGCATTTTCTATTCAAATAAGGTGCAGGGTAGTTTTGCTTTTTCTCTCTTGACCCACAGATAATAATCATCACTGTGAGGTTTCTGGCTCACATCCTTGCGGTCTTTTAATTAATGCTGTATGCCGTGCAGCAGCAGAGATGATCGTATGTGACTGCAGAATCCTCAAAGGATGCTGTGATGTACAGATATGCGGCAACTCTGGATGGAGAGGAACACAAAGTAGTTTGCGAGTATAAGATATTAATTTGACTGTTTAATCATACAATTATTCCATTATTTAGAACTGTTTTCACAGCTGGAATTTGGACAACATGTACAATCACTATACTTGCTTTCTTTTGTTCTTCTACCTTCTACCTTTGATATAAGGCAGGTTAATTAAACAGTTAACTTTATAATTCTGAACTTGATTCACCATGTTTCTCTGTCAGGTGAGTTTATCTATTGTCTGTTCTTATCTCTCATATTCTCCTAGAATTAACTGTATGGATTTATGAACTATTGGTGATTATTATTTTAGCACTTTTCGATTCCCTCAAGGAGATGTGATCCTGGTAAGATACAAGCTTCAACACAGAGACACTCATTGCGGTTGCAGTTAAAGTTGCAGTAGTGTGAAATGAGATCATTAAAACTAGTAAACGGCCTCAATTCTGTCTATCATCCATCTTAGCAACACTTTACATTCCCTGCAGAGGTGTTGTATTGACAGTTGTTAGTCACAAAGCTTGGGGATCAGTTGCTGCAAAATCTGCATATTCTTTCATTGAATCTCGCTGTTGAATCTCGCTGTCAAATCAGTTGTGCATTGCAATGTTCCAAATTATAATAATTAGTGCATGTTATGACACGTGATGGAACATGTGTAGTCTGCTCTCATACAAGCTGTTTTATATGTAAATATGTGTAAATACATATAATTTCTTTAATGTAAAAAATAAATTTACATGTAAAAGAAAAAGCAGGAAATCGGACCGTTTGAGAACAGTGAAGTGTTTGCCATATTTGCTTGATAAATGACAAAATAATTAACCGACTATCCAAAGGATTGTTGATGGACTAATCTATCAAATCCTCCAAAATAAATGTTTGTCCTCTGGTTTCCGTATAGTAAAGTTATGATTAAGATTCAGACAGCTAAAAGTTATAATAATCACTCTACTTCAGGAGACGACTATATTAGTGCCATGCTCAGAAAATGAAAACGTGAATTATTTTGAAGTGTTTGACCAAACAACCTACTGTATGATTTACAGTTAAGGAGAGTCTCACTAAACAATTAATTGACTAATTGTTTCCATACAAAATGTCATTAAGTTCCTCCAGAGCCTACTTCTGCACATTCTGATTAAGTGATTTAATTTGGAAACAACATCTTCCAGGGCAAGCACATGCTGCACAGATGAGACAAACACTGTCTAGAAGCTCCATCCTTCAAATGCTGCTCTGCTTTCTGAGAAAAAGCAAACGCTTGCATAATGGGCCATCTGAGCTGCGCTGTAACTTGTATTTGGGTGTCTAATCGGGTGTGAATCTACACCGAAGCGGTTCTGATGGAGAAGGCTGGGGAATGAGTCAGAGGTGCAACAGATTGTGTTTACTCCCACATCATGTGGAAAGTTTGAGAAGAGATTTATGGTTCTAATAGCGTTATCTACCATCTTAGCTTTAACATAGCCAGACCACAACATATGATAAGTAAACTCATTGATTTCTATCTCAAGGGTATGATTAATAAGTACTGATAAATAAAACACTTTCAACATTAATGTTATTTATTAAAAAGGGAAGTGTTGCCTAAATCAGAAGCAAATCAAATTTTTGCTCACAAGCCTTTTTATGCATCGTGTCCAGAGCCATCCACGGAGTGAGCTGGCAGAAAGTCAAAATAGTTCTCGCAAACATAACAGATGATATGATTTGCTGTTGACGCAGGTCTATCAGTCTGAGCTCTGCTGCCTGGCGGAACCGAGTCTCAAAAGGTTTCTGTGCTTACAGAGCGGAGCTGGCGAGATCTCATTACTGTCTGAAGTTAGTCAGCTGGTGAGCTCTGCTCTGACTATTAAAACTAGCCCTCAAACCTTGCTCCTGTTTCCTCAGGACCCCGCAGACGCTGCAGCACAAGATGCGGCTAATCAGCGGCAGACTGTGCTTATCTTCAGCCCATTAACACACACAGGAATATGGTGGTTAATGTGCAAACTGTGCCAATGTTATTGTGACAGAATTGAAAAAAAAAGAGACATTGACTGTCATGGAAATCAAAAACAGTGGGTATATTATTATGCAGTATCAGGTTTCAGCAGTGAGGAAATAAAAGCAGCGATGCTGTGTCGATTAAAACGCAAATGTGCCACTCTATTAGGTAATTATTACTGCTGAGAGCAAGCATTGGATTTCCAGCTTTATCACATCACAAACAAGTAATAATGGACTGCATTAATGGAGCTGCAGAATAGGTTAATTAATTTTATTGGAAAGTGTTGTTTTATACCCGACAGAGCTACATTAAGTCAGTTTTTGAGACTATGCCGATTGATGGGAAACATTTTAATTTGCAGCAGCACCTTTGAGGTCATCACTGGAATTAATATATTATAGTGTTGTAAAGCCAATATTAAATTATGGAGAAACTACTCATTCGGGGGAAAAACCCTTTCAGGCTACAGCTAGGTGTACTTTTCTCCTTTCAGACGACGGGAAGCTGTCCTTGGAGGAGTTCCAGTCGTACTTCACTGATGGAATCCTCACTGACGACCAGATGCAGGAGCTGTACGGCTCCATCGACCGGCGGCAGACAGAGTAAGCTGATTTTCCTTTTGGATGTCCTCCAACTCTGCTGCCATCTGTAGCCCATCCTGCTCCCCTGCTGCCTGGCAGTGAGATGTCAACGCCTGACTACAGAGAAGATTATGTCAATATTTCATTGAGAGCCTTAATTTGAACGCCTCAGAGTTTGCAGCATTCTGTATGCACACTGATGAACACAAATAAGATTGTGAAACATGCAAAACATTGCCTGTGCCAACGACTCTTGAAAAACATTTATTGAAAATAGAAAATGTCTGGTGTATGCTATAGCAAAAGAAAATACCCAAGAGGAGGTTTTGTGTGGTGTTTGTAGGCACAACACTGATGAAATACAATTGAGACATGCCTCTTTTGCCTTGGGCATCACTGAAGTACCAGCCAATCAAAGGGAAGAATGACCTCTCACGCCCTTTCTTGCATCCTGTCAACTGTTTGCAGTACAAAACAAACAAATAAACACAAACTGTGCATTAATTTAAATGTTGAAGGAAACATAATTAAAGCCATCATCTTTCAAAAGATCATCCAATACTGACTGAAACAACTCTAATATGATCTCCAAGACATCTGGCCCTACTTTGCCAATGTCTAATCAAATCAAGACAATTATTCAACTGTACAGTATATTGTAAACACATGACGTGTATATGAAGTGCTTTTAGGCTTAGTTGCAAGACAGTTGTGCTCCTGTGTTGAGTGCCTCGTCTAAACGCCCCTCAGTAGTGAATACCATTGCACCTCGTTTCAAATGGAAAGCTACAACAAGAAGACGGCTACAGCTTTGAGCTAAATGCTAACATGCAAACGATGAAATGAAAAGGCTAACAATGAAAATGCTTTTAAGCTAGTATCATTTTTACAGGTGTATGGGAATGTCATTAGTAACCAAAGTATATTGGACAAATTAAAATTCTGACTTTTAAATTTTATTTTTGGATCACCAAAGTCTGACAAAAAGTAATATTTCTCTTTTTGTCTTCTTCCCATTGCCTCATATAGCAACCTGGACATAGACAAACTCTCAGGTAATTGTGTGTCATTCTTGCTTGAAAATCATGTTTAAAACTTTATTGACCACACATAAGATCACAAATGTATGTATTACAAAAGCCAAATGCTTCCTTTTGTTAGCTTTGTCTGATGATAAGTGTTAAGAATATCCCACTTATCAGTGTGTTTATCAGACATAAAGTACGCTCAACAAATCCTATTCTCCTCCAGAGTACTTCACTCCACATCTGGGGGAATACGTCAACGTCCTGTCGGCTCTGGATAAGCTGAATGTGGCCATTTTGAAGGCCATGGACAAAACTAAAGAGGTGGGTGATGATAGTGATGGTGATGATCTCCATTTGCACAGCAAGACATTATTTAAATGCTGCATGACATCATCATGTTATAGCTTTCAGAACATTTTCAGAACAATTTGTAAGCATCCGTTGTCCGGCCAAGCATTCAGACTTTCAGGCTGTTTTTGTTCGTGCCTCAGCTGTCAGCGTGAAACCCTCTCAGAGGTCTTTGTGGTCACTCTGCCATGGCGGGCTGCTGTTCAGAAGAAAAGAGAACTGCCCAGCATGTCTCCCTGCTATCTGCTCTGCCTCTCCTCACTAACAATACATTTAGAGATAGAGATATCTTTATTTTACTCGATTTCTCTGACCAACAGTAAAAACAAGACTAAGACTAACTCCAGCCGTGCTCGTGGCTCTGTGAGGCTGCATAGGCACAGCAGCACTTTGAGCTAAATGCTAACGACAGCCTGCTGACATGCTCACAATGATAATGCTAACATGCTAATGTTTTGTAGGTATACTGTGCTTGACATGGTTATCATCTTAAGTTAGCGTGTAAGCTTGTCTAATTAGCAATAAGAAAGAGCACATCAGAGGCTGATGGGAATGTTAGTAGTTCTGTAGCTACAAAGCTAAGTATTATTTCAGTAAACAATAAAACAATTGACCAATTGAGGAAACATCTTCGATGAAGATCGATGAAGTTATTACAGTTGATTCTACGGAAGTCGTGAACGTGCATTTACTTAAAACGACAAATGTAAACTTCACTGTGGTGCTAGAGGACAGGTCAGGGGATCATACAAGTCAGTAGGATTCATCATCTAGGCACCATGGCATTAAAGATATAAATGGCATGGCCATCCATTCAATTGGTATGAGTTGTGCATGTGGCTAAAAGATAATCAACGAAGTTATAAAACAAAGAAAAGCAGCACATTCTCACATTTAAGACTTAACTCTTCTGTATTTCATTGTCACGATAGCCCTGATTGCATTGCATTGAATATTTTTTCCCTCATTTCTTTACCCAGTTTCTAGTATCATTACATGTTTCCATACATTTGGAGTCATGACTTGTTCCACCCTAATTGAGGAACCGAAATGGAGATCAATGCTTCTCAGTTCAAAAGAGCGAAACTTGTACTCACCGTGACTGGCTTCCAGATAACAAGACACAGAATAGCATGAAATCACCAGCCTTGAATTGTGAAACATGCTAATTAGAGCATTATGAACTCCTATTATGAAGCCTGGTCGAGCACAGCAGTCTGCTGAATGTTCCAGGAGATGTAGAGGGATTAAAGTGTCTGCCCCCGACATGCTGGGCTGTATTCATTCTGTTTTAGGCACACACGGTGGAGATCAACATCAGAGAACTTCCACTAAGACATAATCAATAGCTCAGCTCACTTTTGTATCGATCTCAGCTACCCACCACAAAAGAAAACTGGTGAATATGTATTTCTATCAGACAAGGGAAGACAATCGGGTGTGGACTTCTAATGGATGCTTGGATGTGGATGCAGACTATTAGGTTGTTTTCTGTGATAGAGCCAGCGACTTATTTGAAGTACAGGAAGTGGGCTTTCCTGCTGAAGAGAGGGGACATAGGGCGAGAGTATAGCATGGATGACAGTAACTGTCATGAGCTGTCCAACTGATCTGACGTCAGATGCCCTCTAAAGCACTGCAACCACAAACATACAACCATTTCTCAGATGCTCTAATCTCCTATTCTTTCCGTTTCTTTCCCTCTTTGTTAATCTGAGTCTATTATTCACTCCGATGCACGCCTCTCTTTCACTGTTTTATCTCCTTTCTCTGTACATCCATCTTCTCCGACATTGTCTTTTTCTCTTTCTCTCTCTTTTCTCAATATCACCCATGCCTGTCTACAGCTCATGCATTTTTCATGTTGCTATAAAATGGTCAAAAAGCTTTCTTTGCCCTGAAGAGCAGCTGCCCTGTTAGCCATACTGAGATTGCTCAAGCAAAGATAAAACTGATCCTATAGCAGTGCCCAAGGACCACTGAGTCACATGTAGCTTTAGGCATGGACAACATGTAACACTTTTACTTGAACTACAGTTAATACTGCTTTCGTACTGCTTCGAAAAACAAAGAGTAAAATGTGTTGTCAGTGTTTCCCCCGAGATAACAAGCAAACATCCGCTGTGATGTGGCAGCTCTTCTGTCTCCTAAATGAATGGAGGAGGAATTGAGAAAAGGATTGAGGTTCATTACTCACGTAGTGCAGCGTCTCTGCTGCAGAGAAAACTGAGAGTGTAGAAACAAGGATCACAACAAGCTTGGTGATCATTTTTCAAATGTGCCCTTATCATTTTTTTCTGAACTCAATTTTGTTGCACTGTGGGATGCTGTTGATGGTGATGGGTTTTGTTTCTCCACAAAATCTGAGTTTAGCTGTAAAAAACAGCTATGCTAGTGCCAGTCTATTCAATATACCATTATTACCTTTTTTTGCGTGCATTTATTAATTTAAGGTAATGTGCTGTTGACACCAAGTTTCCTTTTTAGTTTTTAGCAGTTGGTAAATATGTTATTTTAACTTTGTTCCTCTTACCAAATAACTCCAATAAGATACCCGTTCAATTAAGTACTTATTCCCTTTGTAAAGGGGGAGTGAGATCCTAATAATACAACCTCAAAATACAAGGTTTTCAGTGAATTAGAAGATTATCTGAGAATGAGCAATTTTCATGCTCAAAGCACAACATGTTTCAAGAATCAATTGCAGGTCTGGAGTTGCAGCGTTCTTCACAGTTCATTTAATCGCTCACGCTGAAGATTAACAAGCAAACAATCATCATAACAACAACAAAAAAGAAACATTACCTTCAAATAAGAAATGAGTGAACGTTTATTTTTTTATTTTTGATTTCTTTCCCCCACATCATGTCTGATTCTTGTCCTTCATTTATACCCTTACCCATCCTTTCAGGAGTACCAGGGTTCATCAGTGCTGGGCCAGTTTGTGACTCGCTTCTTGCTGAGGGAGACCTCCACCCAGCTGCAGTCCCTTCAGTCATCAATGGACTGCGCTATGGAGGCGGTGCATGACCAGGGCAGTGCTGAAAGGAGGATACTGAAGAAACCCGAGGACCTGCCTATCCAGAGGGTGCCCAAACGGCCCAGTCGACGCATCCAGAAGAACATGTGTCTCTCTCCTTCTGACCCTTACTCTGGCATGCTCACCACAGGTACGTTTCAGTAATATTACGATTCAGATGCTGGAGGTAAATCAAGGCAAAGGTTTGACAAAATACTCTAAATTGAACTGGGCATATTGCATAGACTAAGCCCAGGAGGATACTCACAGTAGGTCATCCAGAACAAAGTCATGCATCGCTTTGATATACTGTCATTGTTCAGACTTCATGTGTTGTGCTGTTGTGTTTCTGGGGTCAGGGGTCAGCGTGGAGCCAGACAACCACTGGGGCTCCCAGATCAACCAATTGGAGCAGCTCATAGACAAACTGGAGTGTGAGGTTTGTACAAGAACTTCCAGTCTTTATGCTAAGCTAAGCTCACCATCTGGCTCTAGTGTCCTATTCAGACAGACATTGGAGAGATGTCAATCTTTTCATCTAACTCTCGGCAAGAATTGAATATATTTGCCAAAATGTCTATCTATGGCATAAGAGATGGTATTATATTATACGTGTAGGACTCTCCTTTCTGAATTTTGAAGAGAGTTTTGAAAAGTCTTTTAAAAAAGAATTTAAGCTCTTTTATTGAGCCACAGGATCAGCCTTATACTGATGCGGTTAACACAAACATGCTTTAGTTTCAGTGTGATGTGTTAGAAAGACTAAAATGTGCAGCCAAAAGGTTTGTCTCATGAGGGAGAGTTGCTCTTTGTGAGGACCAGGTTTAACTACAGAGGATCAGCTGCTGCAGACAGAAATGTCAAACAGACCGTATGAGCCCGACTGTGTCTGCAGATTTTTGCCCTTTGGTACATGTCAGAGGAGATGATTTGTGCTAAGTGCATGTGGTTGTTGAGGCCAACAATACAAGGGGTATTGAACTACCCAAACTGAAGGTCGTTGTGGCGAAGGTTCCTCCTACCCGGGGATCCATGGCCTCGGACATACAGGTCAGACACGGCTCTTGCGGGTTTAACAGGCTTTATTCTTACACACAATAGCTTCCGCTCTACACTCATCCCGTGCTCTCTCACGCTATGTGTCCCTTCCTGTCGCTCACCCCCCCGGCTATCTAACCCTGCCGGGCTTAAATAGCCCCACGTCCCCGCACTCAATAGGTTTCAGCTGCAGCTTGATGACGAGCTGCAGCTGATCCCTGAGTGCCTTTCCCTCTCTCTCTGCGTCGCAGGTGCGCTGGCCCCGCCCCTACCCCACATACCCCCACCGCCCGACTTAGGCCGGGGAGCCACCGGTCTAACCAACTCCCCCCCTCCCCCTGCGGGCGGGCGAGGGAGTCGGCCCCGACCTTCTGCATCCCCGACCTATGGACCACCCTGAGGTTGCCTTCATCCAGGCCCGATGCCAACGGGTGGTCCGGGCGTTGACATCCCTCCCGGTGGGTCGGTGGAGCGGGACGTGGTCCGGGCGGCGGGTGATCAGGCGCCCCGGGAGGTCGGTTGCCCTCGCCTCCGTTCCGGGACCCAAACGGCCCTCACCCTCCGTCCGACGCGGTCACCTGCAACACAAGAGAGAGAGTTAGGAAATTAGCCACCCGGACGGGGTAACGTGGTCACACCCCCTGCGCCCGCTGGCCCTCCGCGTGGGCCCGCGCTGCCCGCTCGGCTTTTAGCAGCCGGCCCAGCCGGGTGATCGTCTGTTTGTCGCGGCGCCGGTCCTGGACGGCCCAGCGGAGTTCGCCCCGCAGTCGCTGGTTGTCCCCGCGGAGCCGCCCCAGCTCGGAGCACCGGCCGTACTTTTGGCCGCCCCCGGAAGACCGCCGCGCGCCCCCGGTGACGTCCGGCTCCCGCCGGACCAGGGCGACCAGCCGGCCCCGCCGGCTCGCTCCGTCCCTCCAGCTATCCTTCGCTCGCTGCTGGCATCGCCTCTTCCTCCACCACCGCCGGGCCGGGGCCGGCGTGATGGCGACTCGCGTTCCCTGGTCTACCTCCATCACGGGGCAGTCCAGGTGGAGGTGCCCCGGCTGACCACACGTCCAGCACGCCGGCCCTGGGTCCCGCCGGATGTGTCCGTTGCTCCCGGGGTCCGTCGTCGGCCCCGGTGGGGTCGGTCCTGGGTCAGGCCAGATGTCCCTGCGCCCCCAGGCGTCCGGCGTCGGCCACGTCGGGCCCCAGTCCACGGGTCCCGGGGGTGGTGACCTCTGTCTCCCCCGCCGCGTTGGTCGTCGCCGCGGTCCCGTCTCGGTCGGCGGTGGGCACGGCGTCTCCCGGGCCGCAGGGACCCGCTCCCTCGGGTCCGGCCGGGTCGGCGCCTTCCGGCGCCGTGGGGCCGGCTCCCTCCGGTGCGTCGGCCCTGTTTGTACCGCCACCTCCGCCCTGGACGCCGCGGCGGTCTGGACCGCCACCTCCCTCCGTGGTGCCTTGCGGGTCTGGGCCTCCGCCTCTCTCCGGAGTACTCGGGCCGTCTGCGTCGCTGATGCCCTCCGGGGGGTCGGGCCCGGCAGGGCCAGGTCTGGGGGTTCACCCGGCAGGTCCAGGGCCAGGTAGTCCTCGGCCAGGGTGACCGCGGCCAGCAGCGACGCCGGCTGGCGGCCGCGGACCCACGCAGCCATCCGGGTTGGCAGTCCCTCCATGAACTGCTCCGTGGCCACCAGCTCCAGCGCCGCCTCGATGGCTCCGAGGCCGTCTGGCCGCAGCCACCGTCCCGCCCGGTACCGCACTTCCTGTGCGAACAGGTGGGGCCGGTCACCGGGCCCCAGCCGCAGCGCGCGGAACTTCCTGCGGAAGTCCTCCGGTGTCCGCGTTCGCCGGTCCCCCACCTGCTCCTGCCGCATCTCCGTGACGCGGGTCTCCGTGTGACTCAGCGCCATCCCCGCTGGTGCCGTGCCCTCCATCCGCTGGACGAACCACTCCCTCCCCCCGCGGTAGGCCACGTTGGGCTCCAGTGTGGCGAAGGTTCCTCCTACCCGGGGATCCATGGCCTCGGACATACAGGTCAGACACGGCTCTTGCGGGTTTAACAGGCTTTATTCTTACACACAATAGCTTCCGCTCTACACTCATCCCGTGCTCTCTCACGCTATGTGTCCCTTCCTGTCGCTCACCCCCCCCCGGCTATCTAACCCTGCCGGGCTTAAATAGCCCCACGTCCCCGCACTCAATAGGTTTCAGCTGCAGCTTGATGACGAGCTGCAGCTGATCCCTGAGTGCCTTTCCCTCTCTCTCTGCGTCGCAGGTGCGCTGGCCCCGCCCCTACCCCACAGTCGTCCATAAGTATCGGTCTGTGAATACATTCTGCACGTTCCTCAAATTCTCAGCGCTTCACACAGATATTGATGCTTCAGTCCACTGGGAAAACAGACTAATGTTGAATTTTGTGAAATGTACATAAAGCCACCAGTATTTTGCCTGTAGGTCTGAAGAATAACACAAATAGCTTCATGGTGCTCTGGTGGGATTTATTTCATTTTTTTTTTATCTGAAGTTATGGATGAGATATTTGCTTAGGTTAGATATCAGCACTGCAAGGATAATTAGTTTTGAATAATAATATTTTTCTTATCTTGGCCATGCAGAATATAGTGTAACCACAGTTCTCTGGGCTGCAGTGAGGTTGATGGAAGGTTAATATGAATATAGTGACCTCTCTGCCTTGTGAAAGCCAGCAGTAACTAGAGGCCCTTCTTTTGCTGGTTTAGTTGAGCTGAATCTGCTCATGACTGACTGAAATATTTATGCCCGCATTTTCAGAGTCCACATCTTGAACCTCTCAAAGAGGACACATTGGCAGGGACGTATAAATCGGTGAGTCCTGCGTGTGCTGAATATAGGTGTTATGGTATGTAAATGGAGATAATACAAGATATCTTTCCACAGAACCAAACACATTTTATACGTAATAATATTTGATTCATATATAATATTTAATATGTACAACAATAATAGCTGTTATTCCTCATATGCAATGCACTAAAAATCAAAACCTTATCTGTTGATTTTATTTGAACATGTGATTATGGTGGTTTGTTTTCTCTCATCAGAACATACTTCTGATCCAAAGACAAATGTCTGTGAAGGAGAAGGATGTGGATCAGTTTCAACAAGCTCTTAAAATCTACACAGATGCCACCAGCAGCCAGCTAAACAACCTGCAGTACGTCCTTTTGTCTGCCTCCAGATCTCTCTGTGATTTAATGCAGCCACATCAAATAGCTTCAATTTTCCCACACATATGAGATAACCCCCACTGCCCTCTTTTTCTCTCTGACTCTTTATATTTTTAGCGTTTCAGTCCAGAACCTGCCAGACAGATCATGCTTCATCATGTACGAATTTTGGCAGGACCGTCTCTCCTGGATGAGGTAGGATCAGAAGAACTGGAAAGAATTGTCTAGAAATATCACTACTGAACCAAAATGTGCCCAAGATGCTCACATACTTTCTTTCAAGCAATATTGCGTTACTGAGAGGCAAATGGTCGTCTCATCTGTGTCATCCCTCTTTTTCCTCTCAGCTACCTGCAGTCGTCCATCAGTAAGACCTTCCAGCGCTGTGTTATCGACTCACTGGAAGAGCCAGAGATGGTCTCCACCATGCTCCTCCCAGGTACAAACCAGACCTTTAGACAATAAAATCTATTTTAGGAAAGGCTGCTATTTCATGCATATGATTGAAATTTCTATGAAATAATGATCATTATTCTCAGGAAAACTGTGAGAATGATTGAAAATAGCAAGGCCTTGTGTCTCACACAATACACACAGGTTTTCAGTTCAGTTTCAAGATACTAAGGATTATCTGAGGGTCTTCCTGGGGAAATAATATGTGGGAAACGATATTTAATAATAATAATATTTATCTAGATTATAGAATATTTAACTTGTTTGTATCTATGTTTTGGTTCACTCTCACCGCTCTCATCGGCTGCTGTTTTCGGCTAAAAAGCTCTGATAAACCCAGTGTGTGCTACCTGCCCAGCACTTAATGGCACACATTTTTAGCAACAAGCATGACTATAGTGGAGCATTTAGCAACTAAAGAGACACATATTTTCCTCAGGAGTTGGTGGAGACCAAAACAGAGTGAATATTGGACCTGCGTTCATCAGGTTCCCAGAAATAAATGAATATAGAAAGTTGCTCTGTATCTGCTGGATGTATAAATATGTAACTCTTTGCTAATACATTTGCCATCTCATCTTAAAAGGTGTGCCACTGTTGTGTTAACAGCTTGTTCCCACAGCCCCCAAGTGGCCAAACAAAATCAGTTAACACAGGCTTAATGTGTAAGAAATACTGTATTAGATTAGAAATCTTAGAAGGCCTTTGCTTTCTTATGGAAACATAGAAATACATGTTGATATTCAGCTTATCTTCCTGTTGTCATTGTCATTTTTTTGGCCATAACACCAAACATTGATGCTTAATTATTGTTTAATTCAACAGCCTCTTGGTGGATTATGAACAACAACTGACAGGACCAGGCTGCTGCTGTTTAACACAATACAAGCAGGACGAAGAGCTGATTGTGTAATTGTTTTATATTTTTGTTCTTTGATATCCACTTTTTCTTCATGGCATGACCAGGATTGTTTTGCAAAGCTATGCTCTGAGGTTATACAAAAGAACATGGCTCAGATAAATCAGTCAGGAGTGAAACAAAATTAAAACCTTGGAGAGAAAGAATATAGGTAATGCAATATTTTATTGTGTGATGAGGATTTGTGCCGACACTCATTTAACAGGCACATTTCTTGCTTCTGATTTAATAGAAACATAAGAACTCGAAAGAAAAGATTTGCATGATTTCTTATTTCTCAGTGCTAGTTTATTTAAATCAAAACATTTCTTAAAATATATATAATGTCACTGATGCCACAAAAATAGAAACACGAGAATGACAACTGATCTGCCCGTCCATCACTATCCATCTACATTCTTCTGTGCAGACAACATCAGGTATAGTGGTTGGGTTAACCTGCATTCCCCTTGTTCTCTCTGTGGTATTGTGCTTTGTTGTCTCCTTCAAAGCTTTGCAAGAAAGCATCCTTTAGCTGATGGGTTAGACAGCCAGAACGATTATGGTCCACATCTAAACTTTTATCATTATTGTGTCACTCCTGCACTTTAGAAAAATATGAGATGTGGACCTAATTGTGAAGAAGGGACATTTTATTGTTGATTGTCAGTTGAAAAGGTAGAATTAACTGCAGGTAAGAGCTGCAATGAAGTGCAGTGAGACGTCAGCAGACAACAATTGAATAAGTCAGTCTGCAGTTTACCTGTATTGTTACTCTAGAAATAAAACTCAAAAGCCATTGTTTTACATTTTGCAGTGTGTAATCAGTATACAGCACACACACACACACACACACACACACACACACACACACACACACACACACACACACACACACACACACACACACACACACACACACACACATATAGAAGTTTATATTTTAAGTACAGAAATTAAGCAGTTGGGTGTTATAACATTAGACAGAATGTCTATTTAGATTGTGAACTGTATTTAAGGAAAGCTGTAAGTTGTAAGTAATTGTTGTAGAACATTGGTAAATGTACAGTATGATAGTACATTGAGCGGTGGTTGCTCTGATGATGTGAGGAAAGAATGTGTTTGTATTTTATCATTTAATTTATGAAGAATAAACAGTTGTTATGTGGATGCTATGTTTGTTTTCTGGCACGAAATAAAGTTCATGACTTGTTGATGACATTAAATGATTGTCCTCTTGCTTAAGATGAGTGTGGTGTATATACATTGTAATTAAATAGAAAAAAAATACATCATTAATGGTACGGTCAACATGGTCCACTGTATTAACATTACATAACATGTTATTACATAAACACAATATGCCACCTCATATTGTGCTTATATTTATTACTGTCTCGAGTTGGCCTTACCTGTATGTTTCTAAATGGTATTCAAATCCAATTGATATATACAACAGCTGTAAAAGAAACTAAAAAATAAGAAATTATTTTCCATCTCCTAGATTGATTAAGACTGACAGACTATAAGCTTGTGATATAAGCTGCTGGAACCTTTGAGAAACATCTAAAACGCAATGAAACAATTTATTGTTTTGAATCAATTTCTTCTTTTCGATTCCTTCAACTTTAATCAACTCTAACCTGGAACGTTTAAGCACATATTTTCCACAGTACATTCCCAGTCTGCATGTCTGCATGTTTGTCTTCACAGCTTATTTATACCAGAGTGTATTAACTACCAAAAATAAGCAGTTTAAATTGTGGAATTGTTTTACTTAAAATTCTCCCAATTCGTAATTGATGTGCAATATAATAAATACAAGATGATGATATGAGGATTTCCTCTCAGTACTAACTATATTATTGCATCTGAAATTGAGACATTGAACAAAAGGCATGGTGTTACCTCTCAATGCAGCTTAAAGTAATAGAGGTCAGTTTCATAGAAATAAATATATTAATCCTATATGATTCTAAGGAAAACTAAACCTAAAATCTGTAGTTTTTCCATCAGGCAGGTAGATATGCCACCTTTCAGGTCCCATCAAAGGTAAAGCTAAATGGAAAGGTTTCTCTATGATGTAAGGTGAAGGAAGAGAAGATGGTGCAGGTAGGTGGTCTTGCAGCTGCAGCCTCATGGAGAGAAATGCTTCTGCTGCTTCAGATCTCACACTAATCCTTCCCTGCTGCTATTTTCTCCTCAGTGACAGTGAAGCTTCTGCCAGAATATCAAGGCCAAAACAACTGCCAGCTGTGTGGGCTAAAACAACATATTGTATACCATGTGTATGTATAAGCAGTAAGTCAGTTAGCAAACGGGGTGTATTGTCAAAACTCAGAGAATCTCTATGCAGTTTTATTGTGCAGAGAATAGTCAATAACACAAATATAAAATACATGTAAAGAGGACAGAAGAGAAATCAATATGCAGATTAATTGCCTGTAAATTGAAGCCAGTTTAGGTGTTTGGCACCATTAGCAGACAAGGCTTTTCTGTGGACAAGATTAAAGCACCTGGATGTCACTACACAACTATTTGGTCAATTAGCAGCTCATGTGCATGTGTTTGTGCTTATGTACAATTAAGAATGAGTGGTTACGATAGTTTGAGACAGGCTGAGAGAGAATAAACAGACTAGAAAGAAGAATTAATGATGTGTGACGAGACAGAGTACATTTCAGGGTCAATTGTCACGGCACATTGATGCCAAATGGAAGCAAACTCGAGCAGAAAGCCGGAGCTCCGGTATCCGCAACAGACTCACACACCAGTGGCCAGATTTGTGATAAGCTATAAGGTTTCAGGTTGAGGGATGGTGGAATGTGGAGGAGGAGGTGGGAGCTTCGAGCAGAGGATTCAGAGAATGCAGCGACGGGTACAGTTTCATGTCTTCTAGCATTTTCCGGCCAGCTCGGTGACAGTTTTATCAAGGAGGGATTACTAACGGCCCAAGGCACAAAATATATTTCTGGAAGTAGAAGGCGTTTGATCCGTCTTATCAGATGGGCTTTGATTCCTGTACTTTTATTGGCCACACATTCACTGGCAGATGATACAAATGCTTTTGGAGGAGTGCATCAGCTCATGAGCAGAACAACGGTGGAGATTTTTCAAATTGTTTTTCAGTTTAATGGGCAGAATAAAACAGAAATGATGACATAGAACAGTATGGTTATGTTCCTGCTCCTCCCCATAAACAAGAGCGATGGAGGGATTTTATTTCTTTGAATTGGCCTGTGCAAACATCAAGAAATAAGTACTAAGGCACTGCAGTAAGCACATACTTACATTTTACTTGCCTTTTCAGGTCTTGAATTGTAAGATGCCAAAAATGAAGACTGAACCTGAAGCACAAAATTGTGTCCCTGCTTAAAACCATGAGCACCCCAGCCATTTTTTGGCGAACATTGCGAATGGTTGGCATCCCATACTAAATACTGATTATCTCCTTATTCACAAGGTCTAATTGAATAATTTCAAATGGTATAATATACAGAAAACCCTTGTGAACATACATAATAAGTAAATATATGTTAGTGGTCTATTGGTTTATCAAAGTACACAGAAAATAAAAAGTAATATTAAAAAGAAAATAATTAAGTTAATTTGTATTATCGTAACGTTTTTTTTAAATAAATAAAATTGCTCTATATGGTAGAACTATATGTGCGAAGTTTGGCTTTGATTGAGGGAAGTTAAGTATCTTTAATATTTATTTTAGTTCAGACCTTTCAAGAAATCGTGTCAATTCCGCTGAGCGAGAAAGTTCCCACCGTCCTTGGTGGTCCATGAACGGTCCTCGCTTCACTGCTTGGGGTGCTACTCGACAGGAGCTATCCAGAGGAAGAAGTGCTGGATTATTCATATTTCAGCCATAAGTAAGTCAATTTTAATTTTTTTTGCAACACATAAATTGCAATGTTGTGTGTATCTTGGCGAGGCTTATCTGCTAGCGGATTTGGTGGTATTGCTGGATTCAGTAGGTTCTAAGGATTCCAAAACTGTTTTGTTTTCTTCTTGCTATCAAAACTCGGGATGCTTTCTTGAGTCACTTTTGACTCACTTTGAGTCACTTTGAGTTATACTTATGGTTTATGTTCATATGTATTGTGTAATATTGTTATACCCATGATAAATTAACTTATATTGACTTGTAAGGCCAGGATGTGCCATTTTCTTTTGCTATATCACACTAGTGGCTCTGCTAAGGGCTGGTATTTATTGATAGGCTCCGCATTTTTTTTTTTTTTTTTTTTTTGATAGGCTCCGCATTGATAGGCTCCGCATTTTCGAGGGCTCTGCATGGAAAAAGGCAAGCTTTAGCTCACTTAAAACAATCGTTCCATATTTGTAATAATTGACATTAAAAGAATAAAGGTTCACTTCTGGTCATTATTTTCTGAGTCACTATCTGGATAGTCTGGCTCGACTAAAAAGCACTTGACCAGCCACAGAATGGTGGAGAGGTTCAAGAGGACGTGCAGCCAAAAGCTCCACAAGGGTCCCAGAAAGAGATACATTATATAAAAAACTGAGCAATGAAAACAAGAACAGGGAGGTAAAATAAACCAAATTCATAACATCATCATCTTGTGCAGGCAGAGTGGGGTTATCAGGAGGAAATGCAAGAGGCTTGGGTGGAGGAGGCCTGATAAAGAGACTGATGAAACCGAGAGGACTGTGGGTGGGTGATGGAAACGGAGGGGTGGGGGGGGGGGACGGTAAATTGGCACTGTGAAATACACGGCAAAAAACTGGGGGAGAAGTAAATGAAGGAGGAGAAAAAAAATATCTATTCTATAGAATAGAAGAATATTTGATGTCGGACGGAGTGAGTGAGATGACAGCACGTGTGAGGTGAACGACACGCTGGAAATGCGTGATCATCTTTAGGGAGATAATACAAAAGGAAAACAGAAAAACTGATCCTGGGTGAAAAACCTGCTGTTTTAATGCATCTGCACTAAATGTCTGCACTAAATGGCCCAAAGTCTGCGGGCACCTCCTGTCCATAAAATGCTGTACTTTTCTTGGGTTGTCTTTATGTTTTGGACTCGACCCCTCCTTCATGTTTGTGAAATGTTGATGCTACAGCATTCAATTGCATTGCATACAATGGTGTGCATCCAACAAGGAGATGTCCACAATATCTAACTTATTTGTCTCTCCTTTCACTCCCTCTTTCCTTTTCTCTTTGTTCTTATCTCGTCTAACCCTTTCCCACGCCGCCCTCACATGTACATGCACACATAGCACAAAATCACTCATGCTCATTCCAAAAGGCACAAGTTTACATTTCCCCCATCCACAGAGATACCTCTATATCTGCATTGATTCCTTAACTCAGTTTCACAGCTATGTGAGGGATCTCTCCTCTGTTGCTCTTCCCGAGGGTTCTTACAGTTTGTTTGTGTTGTTTTTCTTACCTAAATTGAGGGTCTAAGGACTTTTGTATGTTGTACAGATTGTGAACTCCCTTGAGGAAAATGTGTGGTTGTGATATTGGACCTATACATTTTACATTTCGTTGTATCTGTGTTTTCAATTTGCACCACCTTTTTTCATTTAATTTTGCACTATTAAAAATAAAAAAAACATTAATTAACATTAATAGCTGAAATCCGATATCCACATACTTCTGCCATGTAGAATACACATATACACTGCAATACACGCATATACTGCATCAAACTATCAATAACACCTCTGCTTTACTTCAGGTCTTTTAAAAAATAAAAAAATGCTCAGTAATAAAACATTACATTTATCATTGTCTCTCCTCGTTTACAAACAGAGCAAAGCAAAAAAAAAAGAGATATCAACTGTGGAAAAGCGTAGGATGGGAGAGAGGAGTCAGACGGATAAGAGGACAAGAAAATAAGAAGAGAATGGGTGGAGAGAATGTAAAAGAGAATAAGCGAGAGAGACATTTTTTGGTTAAAAAAAGATTATGAATAGAAGATAGGATTAACAGGTGAAAACATGAAATAAGAGCAGGAGGAAAACCATTGAAGAGCAGTAAAAATAGTAATGCCAAAAATAAATGAAAGCAAGAAAAAAAAGGGAAAAGAAAATGGGAATATAGAATCAGATGCACATCCTATAGACAAAGCCTATAGATAAAAACGAAGTATGTGGTGGGAGTATTATGAAAGACAAAGGATGAGATGTCAGAACTGTTGTACCTGTCTGTCAGTTACACATTTTACACTGCTGCACTGGTGGCCATGTTTTTACTGATTAGCAGAGACGGCATCATGTGCTCAATAACTTCCTGTTCTTGTACACATGGGCCGTAACCACTGGTAAGTACAATTTGTGGTATACCAGGCTATAGGTATATATTTATGCTACTGGCAGTTATGCCTTATACTACATTCATCTGAAGTGATGCTGTATTCAACATATAATCTTTTTAAAATACTTCAAAATGTCAAATTTGTAGCACCAAGAGTAATGAATATAGTGTTGTTTTAGCTCTGTGGTAATGCATTTTTACACTGAGCACATAATCCTTCATTTGATGTGAAAATCCCCAGAGATACAAGGTGTCATTATTGTAGTTTAGTGATGGTTATTATTAGGGATGCAACGATACCATTTTTTACAAACCGATACGATACCGATATTTTTATTTGTGTACTTGCCGATACCGAGTACCGATACCGATACTTCTTAGATTTGGTCTCCATGAAAGTGCAATTAATTTGGAGGCAGATTTTATTTTATCCTCTGCAGATTATGTCAAGCCTATAGTACAAAATTAACAGAAGGCTATCCCAAGCTTTAAACTTCTTGTGGAAGTCCCTCTAATGTCGGACCATAAAACGCCCCGTGTCCGGGTTCATAATGTAAGCGATAATATTAGGTATCGAGCAATTATATAGGAAGCTGTGTTCCAAGTTATGTTTCCGGTGCTTTTATTGTGGAGGGAGAAACGGAAAGGAAAAGAGTGGAATTGTGGGATATACGTGTGTGAAGGAGATAAAAAAGTGGTTCAAGTTACCCTGCAGCGTGTTTTCATTTTATTAGAATTACAAATATAGACACACAACAGACACTCGGCTACAATAATATCATCCGTAGCCGCACAACAGCGTCTGAATGTGGCCGCTGCCAGCGCTGCTTCAGGTGGATCAGCAGCCGTTTGATTCAAACCGGCAGGACGGCGGTGATGACGCGCAGAGCTTCTCAATTATAGATGTGCATAGACTTTACATGTAATCTGGTCGCGCGAAACATTTGCGTCGCGTTGGGACGGACTGATTACAAGTAACTCCGGGGCTGTCAGCCACTAACAAGAGCACTAATATGAGCACTAATATGTCATACACACGTATGCAACACCGGTTAATAAGCACAATATCGATAAAGTCTTGTATTGTACTCGCGTCTCACTTTCCTCCTGTCTATTGAAAGAAGTGAGCGCTGCGTAGCGAGGATCCAAGATGGCGGCTCCAGATTCTGCTGTTGAGACAAACTGGCCATCTGATTGGACGGCAAAACAACTTGGATAGCGTGATTGGCTGCTCAGAAGTTGAGACTGTTGAGACAGTTGAGACAGAGAAGAGTGTCTCCGGCTCCGCCACGGGGTTGCTTCTCCACAAAGCGCGACCAGTTTGTTGTAGTGAAATACTGTTGAGTTAGTATCGGTTATTGGTATCGGCCATTGAAACCGATGCGATTACGAGTATTTAACACAGTATCGACCACCGATACCGATACCGGTATCGGTATCGGTGCATCCCTAGTTATTATGGTTATAATGGTAATTACACACTGCTGTAGTTTCACATATTGTAAAATCCCCAACAGTAAAATTGGTATATTTTACTGTTGATCAGCTACAACATTGAAATATGGTTTACTCATCAATAATGTAACACTTACAATGAGCCCCTTCATAATTTATATAATTTCAATGCTTGGGTACATTTACTGTGAACTAGCCTGTGTATTTTCACTGAGTATTTTTCCACTGCGGAATTGATACTTAATTCTTCCTCTGCCTCTGGTTACCGCCATCTATTTTTAAACTCTGTGTGCAAAAATGACAAACCATTGTCTTCCAGAAGGTACTGAAGGAGATAGAGCACAGACTCTTAATTTAAATCCAGAAGTGTAAATTCATGGTTTTTTAAAGATGCTACCTGTCATAGTGCTGTCTAAAGAAACCACTCCACACAGCTTACCCTTCTGTGTGGGCTGTCTTTCCATCAACATCTGTTGTCGGCACAAACTGTAATTAATGTGCCTTCATACACATGATCATATCAGGTGACTCGTGCGACAATGCATTTTTGAGCAATTATTGCTTGATAATTTACTTGCATGCATTGTTATAGACTGATCAAACTAGTTGTATATAAAGAAAATTCAAAGTAAGTAACAGTATCATATATGACAATACACCTAAATGCTTTTTTGTGCATAAAACACTTTATTTGGATTCCTTATATTGAACACAGAGCCTGTACTTGTTGGCCCAATGCAGTTTTTTATTTTAGTGATATAGCATACTTTTGATTGAATAAATACATGAATACCTATTCCACCAGTTGTTATTAGTGAATTAAAATAAAAGATCAGAACACAAGCTGGAGGTTAGTCTCAATATTTAAGTAATTTCTCCACTTCTTTACGTGTTTGTGTTTCAGTGGTGCTGACCATTTGCGCCACCTGGTTTCTTCTGAGTGAATTACTACCAGTATCCTGTGATTTCAGTTCGTTTCCCCACCAGATGCCAATCATGGTTTGAATGAAATCTATTGACTGCAAGGATCTTCCACCTTCATAGATTCAAGCATATAGTAATAGGAGTGAAATAATAAAATAATCATTATTGTACTGCTATTTTAAGAGTACATATTTTCTTATGGTTGCCATTATTTGACTACCACGCCTTTAAATATCCCATGAGTCCCTGCGGGTTTTGAACATTTTGAGAACTAAGCTACTTACTAACTACGGAGACGATCTTTGTTAGCGAAAACTATCGCTCGTATTAAATACGTTTATTGTTGATTAAAGTAACAATGTGAGATCAATCTCCAAATGTTACGACACCGTGATCGTAACTAACTGCTGGACGTCTTCGTATTAATACTCCGCGAGCCCTTTTCTTCATCCGGGCATTCAGAAGACTTGCTATCTGGGCTACATACAGGGGACCTGGTTTCTCTCACACCCGCCCAGGGGAAAGTCCCCGGACCCACAGGCAGAGAGTGCCCTGGCTGAAGCCAGTGTCGGCCCGCGGCTCATCCTTGAGAAGCTAAGATGTTCGATGAACGGAGCTCGGTGATCGCAGGTCGACTTTGTCAGCGTTACTAGTAATGCAAGTGAGCGGAACAGAACGGGGCTCATTCTCTGAATGCACTTTTGCAAACATGCAGATATTCTGTTTTCTATACACTAGTGCGGAAGTGCGCAGTTTATAGTCAGATCAGATAAGTCTATCTGGATCAGTCATGACGTGCATACTCTTGACTTTAGTATCATAATACTACTTATTAGGCATGCTATTTGTATTAATCAGACTCAGCTTTATTGGCCACACATTGCTCTCCTCGTACAAGAGCAATGTACATATTATTATTAAACAAATCATTATTATTATTATATACAAATAAACAAGATCAATATAAAAAAGACATTAAAGACAACAGACAGAGTATAACACAGAAACTAAGCATCCCCATTAAGATTTAACTGGTTTGTACAAGATACATATATAAATCTAATAATATATATGAACATATAAGAACAAAGCCAATGGACAATTAGTTTTGGATATTAATGCAGAAAGGTTGTAAAAGTGCAAGTAGTCTGATTAATTGTTCATCGGAGTGACGGCCAGTGGGAAGAAGCTAATTATTTAAATTATAATAATTTTCAACCCTTAACATTACATTTTACAGACGAGTCTGCTAAAGACAGAGGACAGACAATGAGCTTCATTTAAAGATTTATACAGGTTTAATCGGCTTATCATTACACACTCCGGTACAGTAGGGGGCAGCATTCATCTTTCACTGTTGGTAGTCCGGGAGTCAAATCAAAAGGGAAGAAGATGTACTTCTTCTTCTTGTACTTGTGATTCTGCAGGTTATATGCTGCAGTGACGTACTGCTGCCTTCTACGGGCTGTTAAATCCTCTGAACAGTAGTGCAGAAGTGCGCAGAGTTAAAAACTGTTTCTTCAATTGTTCCCAGGTTTTTCTTCAATTTGAGGTGAGTAATTCCCTCATTTGATGAAGAAGGATGCACCGGCCGTCAATCAGAGCCACTCATCTAGGCATTGCAGGCTAAATTGCATTTCTACTGTTTCCTCTCCCATTTTTCTTAATGTGATTCAGGTGTATTCTGGTGGTTTGATTAATCTCTGCCAGTAGACTTAATCAGCTCTGGGTGTGAAATGTATGTGTCTAACTGAAGTTAACACTGAGTCACTGCATATATTGAAATATGGTTTATTGACTACACCGGTTTATGTGAGAGGACAGAGTGTGCACTCGGTGGTTACTTCATAAAAGGCTACAAAGCAAATACATTTTTTAGAACTTGAGCTGCAAATAATTTTAGTACACCATCTCCCACTTGTCAACTTATACCGCATTGGTTGACCCTTAAGTCATAAAAACTTGAATATGTCTCCATCTAGTGGTTAAAATGGGATGTGCAACTAATTCAATTCAAGCCAAGAGCCTGACATATTTCGGGGAAATCAACCTGATGTTATACAATAATTTGGCAAATAAAAACTTAAAACCCTCAAACTACTGATGATTCATCTTTTTCTTTTGAAGCACTCTGAATGTTTTTTGTCAATTTCGGGAATACAATTAGCTGCAATCTTTAATATTTTATTCTAACATCTCAGATGCTGTCGGCCTCCCAAACTAGTTAACAGTCTCCATAGACAGTTATATTCTAAATCCACCATATTTTTAAACTGACTGGAAACTGCCATAATATCTACTGCTGACTGTACTTTATGTCACTCATCCTAGTGTGTCTATCTAAAGTATAGAGCAGTATGAGTACACTGAATATGATGCTGTGCCTCATCATCAATATTCTGCATTATGTTCACTGCCCTCGGCCAGATGGTCTCCATTTTCTCTCCGGTGTTACCTTTCTGCAGGCACGTGCACAGACATTTTGGGGGGCAGGTGCTCAAACCCCAAAAAAAGGGCACCCATCGCCAAAATTATTTATGAAATAAAAAATAATAATAAATAAATAAATTCTCCCTCATTTGTTTTACTAGTTGATGGCCTGATCCAAGATAAAAGAGAGCTGCTACCCTGAGCTGCTTGCTGCAGTTCCCTGTCCTTCTGCTTTTGGAGTCTGTCTTTTCTTGGCATTATGCTGCAAATTTTGTAAATGAGATAAATCAATGTTGTGCATAATAATCAAGAGGGACTTACATAATCTCTATAAAGCTGTACACAGTACACACACATCTTTTTTACTGTTTTCTGACTAGACAGCTAGCTAGATTAGACAGCTAGCTTACATTTTCCTTATGAATAAAGATGATTGGCTACATACTACATACCGATCAACATACTTTCGAAATTGTCTAAACAGCATTTATACAACAACACAAAGAAGATGCCTGCCTGTTCAAGCCTTCTTCAAGTTGATGTTAAATTTATCATGATTCTTTTAAAAATATGCAAAATAGGTCTACCCGAACCAGCGGACAAAAAATTCAACCCGCGGCAACACTTCAAAAGTAGCCCAATTCCGCGGGAAAACCGCGGACCTGGCAACACTGTCTATGAGTCAGATCAGCGGCTTGGTCACGTGACCCAAGGGCGACGCGTTATTATTATTATTTTAAATAATTACAGATTACTTTCGGGCCAGATTTAGAGTCTACGCGGTTTGTCTTATTTGTTTATTCCATTTTGTAGTAAAATGTACTCATGCAACTCATTAAAAAACACACATCGCTAAAACAAAAGATAAATGCGACCATAGGTACATATATATTTGCCTAACACGATGGTTTAATGGATAGCGAGCTCGCCTGTCACGCGAGAACCCGGGGTTCGAGACTGAGTATAGGCCCGTACTCAGTCGAGTGTAAAGACGTCTTTGAGACGGGATAGGTAAAGGGATACCCGTATGCTGGTAGAATATCGGCCGAGTTTAAATTCCTGCCTATCCCTGTACACTACGTTGGAGCCACCCTGGGGGTCAATAGTAAAGGCGTCTTTGAGACACGTAGGTAAAGGGATACCCGTATGCTGGTAGAATATCGGCCGAGTTTAAATTCCTGCCTATGCTGTACACCACGCCGGAGCTCATTGACCACTCAAATGACAGCCAACGTAAATGCCCTAAGTCTAAAGGACGTCACTTACGGACGTTAGGGGGCTAAGGCGAGTGACCTAGACAAGCATCGTGTTAGTGGCACCAAACAACTGGGCTAAACCCCTATAGGATGGTGCTGGGATTTTGGTTTTTTAAACTGATAATAACAATTATATATATTATATTGTTATATATGTTATATATATATATATATATATATATATATATATATATATATATATATATATATATATATATATATATATATATATATATATATATATATATATAACTCGATATATATATGACTCACATATTAGACCCCGATAGGTTGGTGCTGGCATTTTTTTTAAACTGATAATAACAACTGATAATAACAATTATATATAATATAATATATGTTATATATATTATATATATATATATATATATATATATAATATTAATGCAATGTATATTAGATTGCATTTCTAGTGACCAGGACAAGCATCGTAAGTGTAAGTGGTACTTACGGTACTAGCTAACTAGATCTTTAAGTACTTCTGCATGTAACTAGCATGTAAATATCTTCCATGATATATTCTCTGTGTGTTTACCGTTTAGTTTAAGTTTAGTTGTATAGAAGCTAATCGCAATGCTTTAACCAGATGGTGAATCAGAAACAAATGTAATATATAACTTGAGATCTGATCCGTCTTCACTCTGGTATGAAACTCCAGCGATCAGTCCAATCGGCTGCAGCGTCCATTCAAACAGCTGATAAACACGGAGGGGGCGCGTTGAACGTTAAAACACGTCCTCCTGATCACGGCTCCTCTGAGATCCTCCTCGCTCTTGAACAAGGACGTTAACGGCCGTTAATGTGGCGGCGCAGAACAACTTTCAGTTCAGTCGTAGAGCGAGGAAACGTTTGGCTCCAACTGACTGGCAGGACGAAATTATATTTTGGTTTAATTTGTGAGCATATCTCATAACGGTTAGACATTTGACTTTTTTTTTTTTTTTTATAAATAAAACTGGCTGACTGGAAAATGCCGCGGAGCATTTCCAGGGCGAAATTCTCACAAGAACTCAAATAAATGCCCCGTCAGATATCAAAACACATTTGTGGGGAATTGATGACAGAGAGAGTAATTTTTATTCTTAAACACTGATGAATGAAGAAAAAATTGGGCTCCAGTAGAAGGGGCACTTTTCTCATTCAGGGCAAAAGGGCAGGTGCTTGAGCACTATAGGGGTCTATCTGTGCACGTGCCTGCCTTTCTGCACCACAGAAGGAGAACAAAGACACTTGTTTTCCCATGTTAACATCACTATAGGGAGCACAGCATCCTTCCTAATACACTCTGACATGAGAGCACACACACAGGCGTTACATGGACATACTGTATACTACCGGATTAGGCGGCACACAAAAAGATTACAGCATCACATGGTGGCCCCTCCAAATGGTGCTTGCCAGTAACCTACTTCCCCCTCTAAGCTATCCCATCATTCATTTGGAGTGGGCGTCGGCTCACGCAGCAACAGCTCAACGGCATCATCACAAAGGTTCGGCTCCTCCCTGCTGTATCCTGGAGAGACGGAGGGAGGGAGAGACAGGGAGAGGATCAGGGTCAGATGAATTCTCGAGTGACGGAGGCAGTGTGTGCAAATGAAGAGGAGAGTTTGTGTGCATGTGTGTGAGAAAGGACGAATCAGGAAGGGCTAGAGACCGGGTTGGAGGGGCTGGGGGGGGGATTGAGTGTCTGAGGGAGACAGAGGAAATCCAGGCAGGAGGAGGAAGGGGACATAAAGGGAGGAAGGAAAAGGGGGGCAGGAGGAAAAAGACAAGACAAGGGGACCCAGATTAAGAAGGAAGATGGCTGAGCCGGAGCTGAAATCACGGAGCAGCCGGGAGAGCGTTGCCAAGGCAGCAAGCCAGGAGAAGATTGGGGGTAAGGTACAGTGCATGCTCACGGACCTGTGAATACCACATGGTGCAGAGCGGCATTAGTCCGCCATGCACTGATGCAACATTGTCTCATGCAAAGTTACCTCCAGATTGATCGAGATGCTTCGTGGTGTTTTGTGGTGATAGTGACAGGTGACCGAAGTGAAGGTGAAGAAATGTCAATCATAATACTTAAAAATAGAGCTTGTGTTTCCACGCCTTTACTGGGTGTGGAAGCACACTCACCTGATAATGTGTGTGTGTAAATTAACAGAGGGAGAGGGGAATAAGGTTAGAAAGCTTCTTCAGAAACAGATTTCTTCCCGTGTTTATGAGTAGTCCAGCCACACATTTTCCTAAATTGCTGAACCAGAATGTAGGGGAATAATCCCCCTCAATCATCATACGATATCTTGCTACTTTACACACATACATTAAAAACATGTCTGGTTGTTTTCATATAAGTTTGGTATTTTATTCTATTAAAAATAATCGGAGCCTTATATATCTCAGCAAAGACATTTGTCACTTTGATGATTTTCCATTTTTTGTAATCACTTGCAACACTTAATGGTTTAGCCTCAAATGTGAAACTCCTCTGCCGGTCTGCTGTCCCCTCTATTCTCCAGCAGTTGAAGCAGACCCAAACCAAGATGGTCTGATTGTCGAGCAGCCAGCGTCTCCATCTACCCTCATGGTCCCCGCTCCCACTGCCACGAGCCCGACCGATGACCTGCCCCCCAAAGGGGAGAAGATCGTGCTCAAACGCAGCATCACCCTCTTCAATGGAGTGGGAATGATCATCGGCACCATCATTGGCTCTGGCATTTTCGTCACTCCAACAGGCGTGGTCAAAGAGACTGGTTCAGCTGGGCTCTCCCTGATCGTCTGGTCGGCCTGTGGCGTGATCTCGACCATGGGCGCCTTATGCTACGCGGAGCTTGGCACAACCATCACCAAGTCGGGGGGCGACTACACTTACATCCTGGAGGTGTACGGCGAGCTGGCGGCCTTTCTGAAGCTGTGGGTGGAGATGCTCATCATCCGGCCGTCGTCACAGTACGTGGTGTCGCTGGTGTTCGCCACCTACCTTCTGAAACCCCTGTACCCAAACTGCCCCGTGCCTGACAGTGCAGCCAAACTTATTGCCTGCATGTGTCTAAGTGAGTTGGGGTTGTTGGCCGGGGAAACCTCGCAAATGCTTCTCTTTGCTCACAGATGATGAATAATACAAATGCACTTATTTCATAATCCCAGGTGATTATTCCCCTACAACCCAATTTGTAAGTTTATATGTTCCTCTCCCCGCCTCCTGCAGCCTCTTTGACGTTTGTAAACTGCATCAGCGTGAAAGCGGCCACCAAGGTGCAGGACTTGTTCACAGCCTCCAAACTAGTAGCCCTGATCATCATCATCCTCTTTGGCTTCATCCAGATCTCCACAGGTGAGTCCCACTTACTCACTGACTCATGAAGCCACACAGGTTTAATTTGTTGTGGTCAGGCTCATTCAGAGATCATGTAAATCTGTGCTGTCCAGCGTTCTCAAAACACAAAGAGACAAAAAGCAGCGACCATAATGCAACATTAATCAGACGAATTATAGAACTGAAGCTAATATCAACTTCCAGCTGTTTTAATTTTGTAGTTTAGTCAATCTCACTATTTGGTATAATTTCTGTAACATCTACCTTCAAACATCTTTATCTCAACTTAATGCTCCGTTGAGTTAGACAAGGTGATACTAAGTAAAATCTTTTGTAAAACCTTATTGTTAGACTGTGCATGTAATCAACAAGCTGGCTCATCTTCACTTTAGAGTGAAAAAAATGTTCTTGTTGGATGTGTGTGTGATGAGGCCTGTGTCAATATGAACACTCATAGTACGATTACCTCAGTAAAACTATTTTATATGGTTGACAATGGCTGACATGTTCTGTAGATTCAGATCCACTGGTGCTTTAACAAAAAAAGACTCATGTATGATCATACTTTGCTCCAAATCCTGTTTGGTGGGTGAATACGTATGTTGCTTTCTCTATCATCCAATATGATAAGTCTGTATTTCCCAGCATGCAGCTGTATACAGCATGTTAATCCATCTCCCGCTCGTTTACGTTTTTTATCAAAGTATAGTTATCTACATTATTGTCTCAGGCTCTCACTGTTGCTGCAGGTTTATTTCCTTTGTCTCTAATGATCAACAAATTGTTGACTAACACTAATGAGCCCAACCAAGCAGACTGCCCTCCTTTCAGCTTGTCATTAGTTAACTGAGCACAAGGCTCGTCTGTCTGCAGCCGTGTGATCGAGTCCGAGCGAGCGTGAAGCCACATACATGTGTCTGCATGGCTGTACTTTGAGGCTGAACACTGACGAGCACAATCTTTTCATACATGACTCCTCTGTACAATGTGTAGCCTCTATAAATATGTGCATTGTATATCCTGTAAAACTTTAAATATGTAACAGATGATGATATAATTGATAAAGTCACATGAGGTAAATTATGGAAATTGTAGAAACACTGATGCTGCTTCTTTGCCTGCAGTATTTAATTGTCCTTAATAAATCAGTGTAAACTGAATCTGCATATGATTGTTCTTTACAGGAGGCAACTGCTGATGTGATTCACAAGTGCAATGTCAACTCCATCTTGACTATATGTATATCATTTACATGCCACTGAACCAGTCATGCCAGTCAAAGGAAGTTAGTGCGTCCATCGTCTGCTCCATGCTACATCTGCTACTCCCTGCCACCCCCTCCCCTTTTTTTTTGCAAGGCCACACCCACCGCCATTGTGCTCCACACTGTGTTACCATGGAAACTAGGCGGCGAAGCCTGCCGACTGTTGTCACACTGTGGTCTTTCAGAGAGCGGACTTGTGTGTGTGTGTGTGTGTGTGTGTGTAATACATCTGAAAATTACCATCTGAAAGCGACAGGTAGAGAAGAGTGCCATGCAGAAGCAAGACTTCAAGCACGCACGCACACACACACACACGTGCACACACGCACACACATGTGGCAGTTCCCCTCACTGATGATACACTGGATTTGCTAACTGCTGTGGATACATGAGAGGACTGAGGTTTCCTTATCAGAAGATATCTTAAATGTCAGCTGGACTGGACCTGATTATGTCTCAGGACATCAAAGCAGCTCAAACCTGAAGGCAAAGTGTTCAGACAGTCCCAAATGTCGAGGCTGTCAAAGGGCAGACAGCAACAGAAGTAAAAGGGGAAATTAAAGAGAGCAGCAGCCTTGAATTTCTACGAAACCACACGATTACTTCTTAAACTAAAGTTGTTACAGCAGAGAGAGTTTCAGTTGTCTTAGATTCCTTTAACCTATTCTTCTTTTTATGTGTGTGCAGGTGATGTGCCGTACCTAAAACCAGACAGAGCATTTGAAGGCAGCAAACTGGGAGTGGACAATATCGTCTTGGCTCTTTACAGTGGACTCTTTGCTTTCGGAGGCTGGTGAGGCATTTGTGACCTATTTTGATGTAATTACAGACCAGAAATATAATTAATGTATTTATAGCGGCTAACTGTTTGCTTTGCGATACAACATACAGTAATTCCAGTTTTTTTATTCCCAATCGCTAAACTGTTTTCTAACTCTATTTCCCTTTTTAGGAATTACCTGAATTACGTGACCGAGGAGATGATCAATCCAGAGAGGTGACATGCATGTGATGAATGTTGCTTTGAAGACTGTACATGCCAACAGCGTGACTGCCCTCACCCATGACCGAGCTGTTTACCATCATTTGACTGAATGGAGAAACAGCATACAAAGAGACATGATGCCCTTTACATTTAAATGCAATCTAATAAAAAAACAATCTCAAAAACGTCTGTAAGCTGAATACACAGCTCTTGATAAGTTTTAGATTGTATAGTTAAGTGTTGCAGCTGCTTTGCTTTATTTTATATTATAAACTTTAGCACGATTGACTACTGTACGACACTAATCAGACGCTCACGTTTGTCCACTGGAATGCATGAAATTATATCACTGAGCTCATAAATACAATGGAAACAATGAAGTATTATTAGAAAATATGGTGGGTTTTCTTTCCCTAAATGACCTTTGACCTCCCCCACAGGAACCTGCCCTTGGCCATCATCATATCCATGCCTATAGTAACGGTGGTGTACGTGTTGACCAACCTGGCCTACTTCACCACCATCTCTCCTGAGGCCATGGTCGCGTCCGAGGCTGTTGCTGTGGTGAGCTTTGTCTTTCTGCCATGAAGTTAGCTGCAGCTTGCCGACTGTGAGTCAAAGACATCATCTTGCTGGTCGGCTGTGTCTTCTCATACATGCTGTGCTGTTTGGCAGAGTTTTGGAGAGTACCATCTTGGTGTGATGTCCTGGTTGATTCCTGTCTTTGTGGGACTGTCCTGCTTTGGAGCCGTCAATGGATCCCTGTTCACGTCAGCAAGGTGTGAGAGAATACAACTTAAGTAGCTGTAATACACCAGTTTGTAGCTTATATAAATAAGTTAATGCAAAGCTGATTATTTTGGAGCGCAGTTTATATACAATCGTTTTTAAATTAAAAAAGGCAAGACAAGGCAAGTTTATTTGTATTGCACATTTCAACAACAAGGCGATTCAAAGTGCTTCACATAAAAGCATTACAACATAATGCAGAAGCAAACAAGATTTAAAAACAAATAAGAACATTCTTTTTAAAACAGTCAAAAAGCAAAAATAGAATAAAAGTTGCAGTGCAGTTTAAGAAATAAAATGCAGTAGTGAGATGCAGAAATTGATAAATATCCTTGAATCTGGTTGAATCCGATTTGCAGTCAAATATGGGTCTTTAAACACTCACACATGTAGGGAGGATATGCAGTCGTATATGATATGACGGTACATCTGAGACTGTTACGGAGTAGAACATGTTATCAAGGCCAAAGGAACCGCTACAGAGCTTTCTCTCTTCCAGGTTGTTTTATGCTGGAGCTCGAGAGGGTCAACTCCCCGCTGCTCTGGGTTTGGTCCACACAGACCTCTTCACACCAGTGCCGTCTCTCATCTTCACAGTAAGACACCCGCTACTAACAGCTATGATCTGACAGTTACTTCTATGTGTTTCTTTTTCTTCAAAGATCACCTTTAGAAATTCTTGTTGTCAAATCAGCTCAACAACCTATGATGACATCCAATAAGGTTTTAGTAAATAAAGGTGCACTAAGTCACATATGACCTTTATGACCTATATCACGGCTATAGGCTATGTTTTTATTTGACAAGATTCCTTTTGTCAAAGCCTCTAAAACTAATCACAACTCTCTGAATTTCAGCATGGGAGCATTTAGCAAATTCCACAAGAATTTGTCTTCAATTATTTTTCCAAATAACTTCAGGAGTACAACATGTGTGTGTTTATATGCTATGATTACAAGCCTAATATATTGTCTTCCTTTTGTCTTCTCTCAGTGTTTGCTGTCCATGATGTACTCCATCTCGCAGGACATCTTCTCTGTCATCAATCTTTTCAGCTTCTTCACCTGGCTGTGTGTTGGCATGGCCATTGCCGGCATGATCTGGCTTCGTTTTACCAAGCCCGAGCTCAGAAGGCCCATTAAGGTAGAGTAACCGTGTCTGGCAGGCTGTGTTGCATGTGGAAAATGCTTTTTGCTCTGGAGATTTCTCTAAGAAAAGTCTTTTTTAAAGGATTTAAGACTCACTGCGACATACAAGTTATGTGAGACCTTTGCTCTATCTGAACCTCAGCCAGTTTCCTTGTCTGCCCAAAACATCAACACGTCTCCTGGTTTCATAGAGCATCCACTTTTATTTTCTTTAAAATAAATAAATAAGAAAAGCACCATTGTATCACTACTCTTGTTATTGGTGGAACCATACTGTGTTTTCAGAATAGGAGGGAGTGGTGTTTCCACACATACATGGCTCTTTGTTTCTGTTCCATCATGGGAACATTTGGTTGACCAGTCTTTCATCTTTGCTTTCAGCCTGAGTGCTCTCAGCCTATTTGTTTTATTAGATGAACCTCCAACAAGCAATAAATGGCTCCTAAAAAAATACCACCAAAGTAAAAGTACTTATTATGCCCAATGGTATAGTATAATATAATGATACATCATTTATTTATTGCCTTTATTTTGTATTATTGATCTGATAAAATCAATGCAGCAGCATAACAGTATTTTCCCCTCTGAATTGTAATGGAGTAGAAATATAAAGTAGCAGAACATGAAAATAATAACCCAATAAGGCAAATGACCTGAACGGCTTATTGTATCATTATCGTATTACATCGAAAAAGTTGCATTGATATGATGATTTTACATGATTCTTTCAATGACATTTCTAGTTTTGTTTCCATTTTACCAGCTATATAGAGATACATGTATCATTTCACAACATATTACTGATAATAACTAATGGCAGCAATGTAAAATAAAGAGTAACATTTCCTGATTTTCCTGGTCTACAATTGAATTCTGAAGGTAATTTTTTCAAACATTAATAGGCTTTTTTTATGTGCCCCCAGAAACAAACACCTACATCTAAGCTATTTTCTTTTTGCAGGTGTATCTGTTCATCCCCGTGACCTTTGTTTTGGGCTGTGTCTTCATGATCATCGTGTCCTTCTGGGCTGCTCCGTTTGAGTGCCTGGTAGGCAGCGGCATTATTCTCACAGGCATCCCGGCGTACCTACTGGGCTACAAGTGGAAGAAACCTCATGTGGTCCAGAAGATGCTGGGTGAGTGAGACATCTTTGTTTCTTTTAATACCGTCTTTGTCTATTAGTTCAGGCAAGACCGGAGAAGCATTCCTTACAGTTTGTTGTGAAATTCATGTGAGAATATCTGCTCGAGTGCAGTCGTGGGCAGTGCGATACATTTGGTTTGTTTATATAGTCGCAAACCAAAGACGTTGATCCGGTGTGGAATTAAATCAACCTGCAGTAACCTAGGAAAAGAAAACAGCCCGGGCTGATGTTGATGAGTTGTTTCTCCTCAGAAATCTTCACCATGTTCTGTCAAAAGATCTTCATGTCTGTTCCTGAGGAGCGGGAGCCACGTGAGGCGGCTGAATAACGCCGGACAGACTGAACAACGTGATGGACTGTGTCAATATTCTCGTCTGAACATTCTGAACATATGTCTACATTCATTCACTCGTGATTTGGCTCAAGCTATTTCTTTTAAAAGGTTAACCAACCAGGCATGTACCTGCGGAACAAATTGATATTGATAAGGGCGGCTTGTCGATCTTGGTACAGGAGGGTTTACGCATGATCTTAGGTAGCCTAAGAAGTATGAAGGCATATCTTGTGAACACTGCAGGTGTTATAAATTGGACAATTACGCCTCTTTTAATCCGAGAACATGCTCGCATGTTGCATGTTAGTGAGTTAAAGGAGAGTCCTGATCTTAAAGGTGATTAACGATGTGCTGCCAACACAGTGTTAGAAGCTGCATTCAGACACTCTAGTGGCCTAACATGCAAATGTATTATTCAGCTGACGTGCCCAGATAAGTAGCTTAGCGAGGGCAAGACATTTGATAACTACAAACCTCACATAGTTTTATATAGTTTACAGTTTTATAGAATATGAACACTACTGACCTGAGAGTTAACACTGAGGACTCACTGCAACAGATAATGATGTCTGGACTCTTAAAAAACAAATTTAAAAAGAAAGACACAGTAAATAGTGTATAAACAAGGCCAGGGTTGGAGGAGGCAATGGTGAACTAGCTGAACACTGATCACATTGTATTCATATGCTACTAATATTTGTGTGAATAACAACTCATTTTAATATTTGTATATTTGTTGCATTCATTTGTAAAATGAATCCACAGCACTATCTGAAAGCACAAGCTAACGAGAGAGAGAGAGAGAGTATGTAATGTTTCCTGAAGATGTGTTGCTGTGACGCAGGTCTGTTTCTTGTATCTTTTTATTCTTACATCCAACCATGTCAGAGTCATGCAGCGCTCCATATGTTGTGATATTTGATGAAATGACAGTGCCAGCAGCTGTTTGTGAGGCATTATTATAAGAAATTGAAGTACCTGCGTAGATGTCCTTCTGGTTGTATTTAGAAAACTCCATTGTAGTGTTAGTGTTTTGTGTTGTTTGTATATATTATCTGTGCCAGCAATTGTAGTACTGATATTTTTGTTATTGTCACTATAATGAATGTTGCAAATGTAGTGACATCAGCTTTGCTTTTATATTTTACCTATAAAATCTTACTTTTAAACTGAATATCTGAGGTTTGCCTAAAGTTATTGAAAGAACATTGTCAATCTACTCAAGATCCCAGAGGAAAAACAAGTCTCAGATGGAAATGAAGGAGGGTGGAGGTTATGTGTGTTGGAAAAGGTTTCTGAAATTTGCACAGAATAGAAACAGTCCCCTGAAAAATCAAACAATCCCGGTTTTGCAGGACACTGTCAAATACATGATCTGAAATTGAATAATATTCCATATTGGTTGAAGACATCAAAGCGATTAATTAAATATTTTCCAACATAAATCAAGCCAAAGCAGCAAAATGAGGGAAAGGCTGAAAGTCGTAACATCATTTTTGCAGCGAGAGATGAAATATGCCATTTTTCTTTTGTGAAACACAAGCATTCTACAACCGTCATTATATTTTTAATGGAAGTTGGACCGAGTTCTCTCAACAAACTAGACAACAATCAACGTTTAAAATTACAGCATTGGAAATAAATCTACCTGTATTGACCATCCAATGGCAATAACTCCCATAAAGACATCTAATATTTACACCAGATTGAAAGAAAAGCCAATATGAAAGTTGAATCTAAATTTTGGAACATACTGCACCTTTTCCACAACATGATTTATTAAAATATAAATGTCATGGACTGAATCATGTAAAAATGCAACGTTTACTGACACGCAAATATTTGCCTTAATGGGTTAGTTTCTAGTACTTTACTTATTTATACGAAAGATAGATACAAGCACAACAATTAACAGCACAATAGCAAAATAACAAACTGATTACATTTACACCCAGGGTGTCTAAACACACACATTGACCCTATCGTATATCTCATGTGATGCATGTACAACGTGCAACTGTGTGTATTAACCTATTTGCCTAATAAAAGTGCTCTGGGGAAAAAAAAAACATGATATTCAAAAAAAAAGAATTCAAGGTACCTGTGTCAATTATTGTAACTGTTGTTTTTCGGTACCAATGGAGGATACGCGTAACAATAAACATATCTTTGTTCAAAGTTATTGGTAGTTTGTGTTTTGTAAAGCACACAAAAGAAGTGTTCCTCAGTGGGTGTGAATCAGACTCCTCACTGCTGCGTAAACACAGCATCCTAATATACTTGCATCAGTTAACAAAAGGTCTCTGCAGATAGCAGCGTCTAATAGAACAAGCAATCCCAAAGCACAAGATAGCTTCTCTCCAAATGAGGATGTTTCATGAGCACGGTTCTCTCAAAAAGTCGGCCAGCGGCGGTATCATATCAGCCATCGAGTGTTCGGGTAGTGATCTGTATGAAATGCTCCGTCCTCTCTTGTTTGTCTTGTCTTGTTTGTTGGCTGTCAGACAATGGTGCTGCCGATGCCTCTGATGTCAGGAGAGTTCATATCCGTTTGAAGAGGAAATGAGAGCGTCTAATGGCTGCTGATGGAACCAGTATCAGAGCTACTGGAGACAATATTAGTGATGGGAGATTGGACAGGCAAGGAGCCAATATTGCACAAGTGACGTGTGGACTATTTTGATACCTTCTGCAAACGGGGACTTGATCAGTTCATTTGATTTGTAAAATAGTAAATTAGTACACCGGATATAGTGGAGTCAAATGTAATATTCTAAGGACTGGACCTTGTTATTGACATAGAAAGTAAACATAAATAAATAAAATTAAAACATACTTAAGTTAATGTATTAGTAGCAGTCTTTGCTATTATAGATTAAAATGTATGTAATGTAAAGATGTAAGAGATCTGGCCAGCTATCTGTGTTCTTAAATAACTCTGGGAAAAAACTAAATCAAATCAATTATATATAACTAGCTGAGATGAGATCGACTCAACTTTACAGCAAACATTCATCATCAACACCAATCTTTATACATTATTTAGTTGTTTGTATTGAGCCTTCAAGATCTATTTTTAATAAAACAAGAAACATTTTGTCAGTGAAATAAATCCACTTGTCACTGCGCAATGTGACTTGTTTCAAGAATGGTGCTAAAAAAATAAATAAAAAGAAAGCCCCAAAAAATGTACTAAAAGGTGTTTGAGCTACATTTTATAATCTTACATCATGGTTAGATTTGTTTGTCTTTGTTCACAATAGACTTATTGTTAAAGTTGAAGTCCTGGTCTAAATACTTTTTTTGCATATTGAGCAGCCATAAAATGAGACAAAAAATTAGGATGCTACCGATTAGGATTTATCTTCCCCTCATGTTGAGAAACCAGCATATATTTCACCAGCAGATGGCAGTAGAGGAACACTAATGTGAGATGGTAAACCAGCAGAGAGGTCCAGTCCAACACGTCTTGCTGTCATGCAGTTGTAATCAAGTATAACAGTATTTGTATATAAACCATCTGCCTTTAAAGCTTAATGAAGTGTGAAACCTTTCATTTTTTCCTCCTTGGTTGGTATTCAAATGATTTTGTGCTCCCATCTGCTCACAAATGTAACTTCTTTAGTTGAGTTTCATTTTCTTTCCATTTTAAGGGTACTTTTTCCATTTCACGATCACCCAGTGACACACATTCACATCTGGAAGCTGCCCAGTAAAACCACAGTGGTGGGAAAAGGCTAATGGTGGTGCTTAAATAGAAAGGTATTATATTTTAAGTCATTGAGCTGTAATAAACTGATTCTTTTAAGGTTAGGGGAAAGGAAAAAAAGTGGTAAGTTTTATGAATCAGCTCTAGGGGGCACTGCGTCATCATCATCATCATAGAGAGTGAGCAAGACATGGAGAAAGACATTGAAAGAGAGCAAGAAAGAAGCACACAGCGCAGAGAGAGAGAGAGAGAGAGAGAGAGAGGGGGGGGGAGGATAGATAGTTTCCATTTCTATTCTACCTTTAATCCAACTGTGAAATCCATAAGTAAAAGACAGTCCTATTTTTCTTCTCAGGTGGTTTCTCTGAAAGACCGTGTACTGCTGCATCAACTCTGAGTTTCATCATCACACCTTTACCAGAAAACACAACCAGCGGGCAGAAGAAATGTTGCTTGATATTGATCATGTCTGGTTTTATGAAAAGAAAAGAATGTGGAAAGGTTAAAGTTTAATAAAGGCACATCGTGGAGCCTCAACTCCTCACTTAATGAGCCATGTGACAGCAGTCACATCAACTTTCCTACAACATCAAAGATGATTCTCCTAATTAACCTCACACACATGCAGGCGAAAGCAAAGGTATGTTTACAAGCTGCCGCTGATATCAGGTGCTTCTCCACAAATTAATAATGAATGTATTGAGACTCAGAAATGCAAACAAAATGATATAATAAGTAGAGACATAACCATCAATTTCTCCACTTTAAACATTTTATTACAGACAAAAGAAAACAAAAGAAGTATTTGTGACACAAAATGAATCTAATGCTGGTACACTGGTATTGCACCAACAACAATTTCTGAAAAAATATTTATTATTCTAATAATAATGTTGTTTGATCAATAATAATATAATAATAATAATAATAATAATAATAATAATGCACCCTGATGAAAATAAGCCAAAATGTTACTTCATATCATTCATAAATAGATGTGAAACCTGCAACCAAATTAAATAGAATGACCATATCGTAAAACATATGATATTCAACAAAACAAAATGGGTTCTCTCATCACTGGCTTTACAAATTAAAGAAGTACATTTGGCAGGTTTATACACAAACTTAAAATATCTACCCCCACGCCTCCAAAACGCAAAAAAATCCTGCTACAGTGAAAAAACAAAATATCTTTAGAATTATTTTTCTTCACAAAAAATGATAAAGATGAGTTTAACACAATTCTAAAACACCTAATAAAACTAGTCAAAAACTTTAAAACCCACTGTTATGTTTTTTTTTTCTTTAGTAACATTTCACATTTAGCAACTTTTTTTTTATTCACCTGTACAAGTGGTGTCAGGACTAAGGAAAGGTGAGCGGGGTTACAGGTGGGGGCGGTCCTTATTGACCGAAAGGAGGAGGAGCTAAAAGGAGAGGTATCAACCTTTGACCTCTACAGTTCTGTCACGTCCTGAGGCCATGTGAAGAGAGTGACACTCTCTATCAGAGCACTGCCAGTTAAGGAGGAAATGGAGCGTTTTACAGTCTTTGCATTTCTCTCTCATTTGGAGAGAAACAAGACCAGTGAACACAGTTTCAACACAACTTTTAGTGTGTATTTTCCCTCACTGAATCCGCCCGCACGAAAATCACATAGCCAAACGAAAAGAATGTTTTTTTAAAAAGAAAGTAAGGGACTGCGGCTAAATACACACATAAGAGGGATCCATTGTGGTGATATTTACAATCACTCTGTGAGAACGAAAAGGAAAAGAGGGAGTCCTTTATTAGGGGCGAGGATGATTTACAAACGTTTAAAGTGTATGTGACTATCTTCTTTGAAATGTCACTTTGTTTTTACTCAGTCGGGGTGTTTCAGTATGTCCTGAAGTACATCCACCCCTGCTGAGGTGACGATATTCTAGTTTCCTGCATTAGCTTGTCTACCCAAAATCCCTACACTTTTAGTATGCTTAGAGCATTTCTTCTCCCCGATGAGGCCAATCCATGGCAAACACAGAGTAATGGAGTGAAGAGGAGAGAGAGCATCTTTAAAAAAGAAATCAAAAAAGAATAAGAAGACTTTTTTTTTTTTTTGGTCTTCATTTCCAGTATGTTGGCATGAGCTTAAAGCTCACTGCCCCTGCGGAAAAGTGAAAAGTTCACTGATAAGGAAAAAAAGCAAGAGAAGTGCCTCAGGCTTCTGGCCGATCTAAGTGCTTGGCAAATAGGTGAAGTTACTGTAGCAGTCTTTGGGATTTTCTGAATCCGTCACAAAAAAAAAAGAACGTGTAGAAGCAGATACATCGATGACGTTGTTGTTATGGTGAAAAGCTCCCTGGAGTCTGACATTTGGAGGTCTTTCAACTTCAAGTGAGGTAGAGAGGCTTGTCCCGAGCTCCCATGCCACTGCTGAGGAAGAATAGGCTGTGTTACAATAATGTATGTATGGATACATGTGCATACAATAATTTACTTTTGTTCATCCTATATTTCACCAGGAAATCCCAGCCAGATGACAAAAACTATTTCAAGTAAAACTTGGCTGAGAAAGCAGCTCCAAAACATAAAAGCTGCCGACAAACAACGGACATCAATCAGTATAAATAAAAAGTCAGAATATGCAGATCACTCGCTACTCGAAACGTCAAATACAAATTCTGTTCTCCGGTTATCTTTACTGACACACTGGAAGTAATTCAGTACGCTCCAAAACTCCAAACTACTATGATCTGACACTGAGGGAAAAGGTTTAAGCAAAAGACTCAATGTACTTCAAAGAGCATCAAACATGATTTGACCCAGGCGGGATCCCGTTTGACATCCAGATGAATCAGCTCTAAATACAAGAGACACCACCTCTGCTGCCTCTCGGAGAAGCAACACCAAGTTTCAGGTGCGAGACAAAGCAACATTCGTCTTGTACCTGCTCGAATAGCTTGATTCAATAAGGCAATGTGTGCTGAGCGAAACACAGGGAAACTTAATTGGATGTCACACTTTCTCCAAGCTCGGTTATAGCGTTGTTCTACTGCTGCAATACTCATTTCAATTTCAAGGAGATGCTTTGCTTTAGCAGAGGAATCACAGTTTATGATTAATACTGTCTGTGAGTGTGGAAGTGAAGTGGTTTAGAGCAACTCATTTGGAAAATGAGTAACTGTCAGACAAATACTTACTATTATCAACAATCAAATGTCCTGGATCGAATCTACAGAAGCCAAGAAATCTTTATTCTGGACCTCGATGTGATTTATTTTTGTTAACCATAAACACAACATTCACTACCACCATAACACAATGTGTGACGAGCTCACCCGCAGTGGTTAGGTCCACAGTCCCTGTTGCAGTACTCGCTGTCCCAGTCAGGGTTCTGGCCATGCACTGGGTTAGGGGCCCCTGGAGACTGTGAGCCCCCGACACTGTTCTGGTAATCAGCCTGAATATGGGAGAATCCCTGTGGACAGGAGAGGAGGGAGAGGAGAGTGGTTATACAGCGCTCTATCTTTGAGATGGCCAGCCATTAGAGTTTGCTGAGCCATGATACTGTGTGATGCCAAAGGCTGCCAGTGGTCTGGAGCACTTCTTTTCTCTCTCATTTCATTGCTTGGTTAAAACGGGTTTTAAAATCCCACTTCTTACACCACCATGACAACCGCCTGCTGGATTGGAGACATTTTAACATCAGAAGGAAAGGAGAAAATAGTTTGTTTGCCACTAAATTAGGGAAAAAAGTAAACTTTATAAACACATTTTAGCAGGCTGTGTTTTGTTCTTCTTCATATATATGCTAAAATGCGAATGAGGCCTGTTATACAATACAATGAGATTGAACTGAGAGTTGTCCCATTTTTATCATCTACTGATAAAATCCTTAGATATTATTTAAATTTAAATCATAGGCAGAAAAACATTACAAGCTTGTGGTTCTCAGAAATATAAACAATGCTTTGAAGTATCAGTATTTAGCAACAATTACTAATTGTAAGGCATATGATTACAGGTGATACATAATAAGAAATAATGATATATTATATAAGTGATCATATGAGCAGCTTTAGCAGATGTGTTTCATCGTTTTTCATGATTCATATTTTGAATCTCAATAATAATAGCCAGACCAACCTGTTGGCTAAGAGGGGGGGAATGCAGAGCCGCCTGGAGCCCCATTTGGTGTGAGATGATTGGCTGCGACTGCTGCATGCGGATTGGCTGGTTGAGCATGGAGCTCTGATGCAGGGAGAGTTGGGCGTGGGGGTGCAGTGGCGGGCTGATCTGGAAGGGAGATGGGGGAGAGGCACTCATGCTGGGCGGCAGCATTTGGGACTGGCTGAGGGTCTGGGCCAGGGTGTGGCGGGGCGGCCCTGCGTAGCTCTGGAGGTCTGACAGGGGGAAGGAGCCCGGCGGGCCCAGGTAGGGTGAGGAGGGCTGGGGGGGCACGCTGTACAGGGGCTGCTTCGGGGGCAGCATGTGGGAGGACTGGCTGTTCTGCTGGGCACTTTTTGGTTCAGGGTCATTGTATGTCTGTGGATGAATAAAACAGAAATGTAATGACATAACTTACTTTCAATTCAATAAATGTAAATCATCTCTTCACCAGCAGCACCCATTACGCTTAAAAGAAACCTGCAGCCCTGACCTGTATCTTAAAGGGGACTTCTGGAACCTGGTTCTTATTATACTAAAGTATGTCAGGAAGTTGAAAAGGAAGTGGTGTGTTGCTTGCTACAACAGCTGAAGGGATTTCAAAGGAACTACTTTCTGTCCATACTTTTTGTTGGATTGGTTTTTAAAATAATTTATTACACTTATTCGCTTTCTAGCTCACAGTTAGATAACAAGATTGAGATAGCCAAGCAAGCAGTTACCCCTTGTTTGTGCTGAGCTGAGCGTCTTTTGGCTTCAGCTTCATGTGGAACAGACATACTTGAGAAGTTATCTAACTCTTGGCTAGAAAGTAAATTTCCCACAATGTTCCACTAGTCCTTTAATATTATGTTACATTTACACATGGGTGATGACTGAACAGATATGTCAATAACACCCAGGTGGAGAAATGCCAGCATTCCCCTTTAATCATTTCCCCACAGCCTTCCTCAGTACTGGTCCATTCTGTCAAAACGCTCTGCTTCTCCACAGTGAAGCAGCGTGTGTGTGGCTTGCCTGGTGCAGCTGTCCAGTACAGTTTTAACAGGACAGTTGACCCTCAAAGCTCCCAACAGCAAATCTTTTTCAGCATATTGACGCGCACTGTTTAATGCGACTGTAGATATTTGATTTTCAGTCCATCACTTAACGCACACATGTAGACACGCTGACAGATGGGAAAACGGGGAAAACGGGGAAAACACCCACACTTTGACCTTTCTCGTTTTGGACAGCACCTACAAGAATACCTCCACCTCCATCTCCACCTCCACCCTGCCCCACCCTCTCCAGGCCCTTATGATAAGCTGTCAGATTGCTCATCTCCAGCCATCAGTGTTGATTAGAAGGTAATGGAGCCCATTTGTATGAATAGAGCTGAGACCGAGGTAATGATCAATAGACACCTTGACAGATAGATGGGAAAAGGAAACACACAAGCACGCACGCACGCACACACACACACACACACACACACACACATATATACATATATAAACAACTATATATATTATATGAATATATAGATATATAAATAACTATATAAATAACTATATATATATATATATAGGAGCTCAGGCAGAGAAATGAGGCTGTTTGCTTGCAGAACAAATGGAATGACAAAAGAAATCTTCTCCACACTACATTGTGTGTTGTTAATACAAGACGGCACTAAACAATGCAATCCGCAGCCCTCCTCCTGCCTTTCTTTATTCCCAGGTGCTACTATGCTGGTGCATACAAGACGCCATCATTCACTCGGCAAAAAGGATGTCATAGATCTGAATTAGTGAGACGGTGTCAGAGGTGGAAAGGCAGCAGAAAAGCCTATGATTGCTTGCGTTGATTTGGATGTACTTCCTGTTGTAAAGGATGAGAAGGTGGGAATCGATGATCTAATGCATAACACAGGTGTCTGCTGGGATAAGATACATTAAGGGTTTGTATTTTCTAATGATACACATAAAACGTAAACCTGATATTTTGTATAGCACTTGAGGGAGCAATCATTTTCTCTCCTCCATCCCTCATAGATGTTTTGGCCTTATGCTTGTGCTGACCCCTCCCCCAACTATATCACCATACCAACTACAATCCCCAACCCCCAACATCTGCACCCTATGGAAATCAGGTATTGTTCCAAATACGGACTGCTCTTTTGCATCAGATACCCCCACCCTTCCCACCTCATCCCTAGAAAGCCCCACCCATCCCATTAGCAGAGGTTTTCCATCCAATCCATCATCAGTCTTAGCCAGGGCCTGTGTGTCATAAGCGTTACCTTGGAAACCAGACTGGCTCGGTACGCGGCCAAGGCTTTCAGGTACTCTTTCTTAGCCGCCTCGGTTTTCCTCTTGTACCCCTGTGAAGAGAGAGAGAGAAAAAAATCTGAACGAGAGGCTTCGGGTTGACATGCTCATAAATGTGCAGACACACATGTCTGTCTCTAAACACACACACACACAGTTACACACAAATACTTTTTATCTAACACTTTCTTAAACACATCATTCACACACACACATCATTCACACACACACACACACACACACACACACACATGCACTCACGCACGCCCTTAATGTTTCTTTCCATCAGAACCAATGGTACAGAACACCTCTATTTCCTCATCACAGCACTAAAACTCCCTCATCTCAATGTGTCTCCATCTATCGTAGCAACACATCATTTCCATTCCAATCCACCTAGAGAAATGAACTGGAACTTCTCTCTCTCTCTCTCTCTCTCTCTCTCTCTCTCTCTCTTCTTTTAGCTCCACAATAACACTCCTATCAGCAAACCGACTGACATTAGTGATTCACCAGAATGGGTGTCGTCATTTGGCACATTAGGATGCGATCGCTGCATGTATATGAGTTTTGTTTGAAACTGTCTTCCATATTGTTAGTGTGATATCCGAACCTCTGTTGTCATACAACTATCGGCTGCTGCAGGGTTTGAATTATCTCAGTGTTTCCATAAAGAAAGTGGGCTCATATGGATGTGTTTGTGCATGCAGGTATTCTTTCCAGGCATTGTCTGTGTGCGCTTTAGAGAGTCTGAAATGGGGCTATTAGCTATAAGAGCTATAGGTGAAATGATGTCTATTATGCAAAACAAAAAGGAGAGAGAAGTATGTTTGTCAGTCGAAAACCAAAGTTTGCATGCAAAGTACTTTTTATGCAGGGCTAGATATCTTATTTTATACTCCTGCTGACGCAAGCACTGGTGCTAAGACCAAAATAAAAATATTTTATCAATACTTCAGCCTGAGAGAAACATGTTTTTTCTACAAACTCCTTTTTTTCACACTTTGCCTTATTAAAATAATGTAAAATTGCCAAAATGCTTGATGATTTAAATGAGTTAATATCTGATCAAATAAAGTAATTACTAATTTGATGGTGTCAGTGCTGTTTTAACAATTTTACATACTTGTTGCTACAGATACATTTGTTCGGTCGTGAAAGCACTGAGTTTTGCTACCCAGTCGTAATTTTGTGTGGTCCATGTACATGCCACAGAGCTGATGCTCCACAGCAAACATTTTGAAAAATAGCATATTCTGGATTACTGTCTACACACAGTATCCTTTCAGAAAAGTAAACCGTACTCATCCCAAGAGAATTGCTAATAGCAAAAGAGGCAAACAAATGTAGTTTCTCTTGGAGTTGAATACCCGTAGCACAAAATACCCTGACCCCCAATAACTCTGTCATCATTAGCGTATTACTGTTGCTCCGGAGTTGACGTTAAATAGCTACAAAAACAATAGACCACTCTTCCTGGATAGCCAAGATGCCCTTCAGCTAAATCCAAGGACAAGACGATAGTGGGGGGGGGGGGGGAGGGGGGGGGGGTTCTATAAATTCTGTATTCTAGGCAGGATCAAAATAGCAGGCGAGAGATATAAATAAGGAGAGTGGAAATGAGAAGTTCACACATCCCTGCTTGTCAGAGGGCCAATGAAGATGCATGATGTGGAGACATCAGCTATGAAGACTGGAGGGGGCCTGGAGCTTTGTTTTGGCAAAAATGATAATGTTCACTTCTTCCACTATATTTTTGGAAAACCCTTTTTAGCTACACAGCTGAGAAAAACTCAGAAGAAACCTTTGCATTGTGGAATGTGAAAACAAGTAGAGCACCACTGAGGGTTTGTTTTGCAGGTGAGCACCGGCACGTGGGTGTGAGTGAATCTACCCACTGCATAAAAAACAGTCGTAGACTCCTAAGATCTCCCCAGGTGCATTTCTATTTTTCACATATTGACCCTTTTTGCCTGTAAAATTGCCAACTTTGTTAGTCCCAGACTGTTTTACAGCTGCTGTTGCACATAACACTCCCCCAACCGCCCCTTCCTCCCCTATGCTTGAATTAAATTTAGAAAGAAAATCCTTTTTATGAGAGTCAGGGGACTGGAGATAAACGGATGGATTATCTTTAGAAAGAGAGGAACTAGCTCATTAAGGTGAGCTGTATCTCACAGCAATGTTCTGGTAATTACACAGCACATAATACCAGGGAAAGGCTGCTTGCCTGTTGCAGCACACATGCCATCTACTGGTTAGCTGAGAATGTGTGCATGTGTTTGTGTCAGTGTGCATGTACATTTTCCCGGCAAGCATAGACAATGTATGTACATATTTACATACAGAAATAAATGTGTGTACATTTGTGCAAAAATGTGTCACATGTGCAGGTGATAGTTGTCCCTTCCACTTAAAAAGTTCATTTTTCACGTCTATAACATGTATGTTTATCGTATATTTGCAATATTTTTCACCACATCTGTAACAGATTGCTCTTTTTCCTCATCCACTCTATTGTTTCAAATATTCCAGGTCTGAATTTTTTGTACCTGCTTCTGTTCCTCTCCTAGGCTGTCCCACATGGAGGCCACAATCTTGGAGACGTCCCCGAAGGTGGCATTGGGATTTTGTCCCTTGATGGCCGCCTGGGTGTCTCTGAAGAAAAGAGCATAGGCAGACACAGGTTTCTGCGGCTCGTTGGGGTCCTTCTTCTTCTTCTTCTTTTGAGGTTTGGGTTTGGGCTTCATCATTTCTGCGGAGGCCCGCTTCTCACTGTTTATCTGGAGGCAGAAAGAGGGATGGAAGAGACATTGCTGGTCATAAATCAGTTGATGAAAATAACTATTTTGCTTCAGCTTCCAGTGTATTTATGCACACGGTGCATTGGCTACTCTTGGTTTTCACGGTGCATTGGCTACTCTTGACTTTTGCAATGTTAAATATATATATTTAAAAAAACTTTAAGTAATGATGCCGAGCATAATTGAAAATAGCCAACAAGAACATTCAATTAACGCTGAAAAGAGGCTTAAAGCAGCAGAGTTCTGCGAAGAGCAGCTGCAGCCTGTTCTGAGAAGAGAAAACAGATCAATTCATGGACATGGGTGAATGAAGACTAACAGGACGTCAGTGAGACGCCAGAGAGTTCAGCCTCTGAGTGGGAGGGAGGTGTAGTTCAGGAGAAACTGGCCAAATATGGGATCGGCGGAAGAGAGTCCTGGGATAATACAATTATTGGTATCATTTTATCAGTTAAATTGCTTCAGGTTTGCTCTCACTTCTTTTTTCTTTTCTCTTTCATGTAGATCACAAACAATTCAACTTTATAAGGAAACCATAACAAAATAAAGATTATATCTATCTATATTTTTCATAGAATGTACCCAGTTGGTTTATCAACAATAACACACTGCAATCTCACTACATTTTCAGGAGGCAAAAACGGCTCACATCTGTGTGATGTACTCGATCAAATACACATGAATACATTTTCATTTTCTGTGCAGGGCTTTGACGAGGAGTCAAATCCAGGTCACCTGATCCTGGTTGTGATTCTATATGGAAATTTCCTTCTTTGCTGAGGAGAGAACACATCAAGCACGGGAGAAGGAGGGAGAGGAAGGGAGCAGGGAGTGAGAGAGAGAAAGATAAGGAGAAAGAGAGAGAAGAGGTGCAGCTGAGTGAGGATGGCGAGGAAGAAGTGACGGCTTGATGTTGCCATTAGTATCAGTGGAACATCAGCTAAATTTCTTGGTTGCTATAAAGGCAGGAAATAACAATCCAATTTCCACCCATATAATAGAAAATATAATGACATGCTGAATATATAATGATATACATTGGTATTATGTGAAATGAAGGATGCTTATGTGCACTATTTATGGGTGAGGGGTTATTGAGAGTTATTTAAATATTGCTTTGACTGAAGTGAGAGTGAACTCCTTTTTTGGCAAAGGCAGCCCATATCCAAGGCCACGTTCCTATTTCATCAGGTTGCATTTTAGAAATTTTAAACAGCTTTGAACATTCTCTTTTATAATCCGTTGATCCTGGGTTTCAGTGTTAAAACTCAGCAGGGAGGGAGAACAAACCACGGAAAAGATTTGTCCCTGTGCACGTATCAAACAGCAACTTGAGGACATTTAAAGACGTTCACATCCGTCTAATCCATACTTATCACGGGATTAAGCAACAGCCATGTTTTCTCCTTTAACTGTCAATTGGAAAACAGGAAATGACTGCCTTTGAAAATGGCATTGTTTCAGCAAAGCATTTGCAGCCAAACAACACACTGTATTCTACACAGCATGAAATTAACTAATCAAAATTCAAGGTCCAGGAGCACATTTGGCAGCTGAGGAAAAACTTCAAAATGGCTTTTGTGATGTGCAGAAATGAATGGATGTTCTCATTCATAGTGATGCGAAAGTATTGCTTGTCTATTTCACAGCTTACAGGTCATATTCATTTTTTTTGTGACTACGCCTGGTTTCATTAAAAAATAATCATCCCTCACTTTTAGGCAATGAGGCAGAAGACAGGCATTTGAAACGACATCTGTTCCACTCAAGCCTTTGAAGTAGAAAATAGAATAAACTGAAGGTAGAGCTAATGGAATGACAAAATAGGAAAAAAGAAGGCTAAATAATCTGCAGGAAAATTCACATGTATTCATACAGAGGAAAGAGCAATGGCACACAACAGCTTGCAGCTACATGCAATCAACCAGGAGAGCAAGGAGCATATTATTCTACTCTCTATTATTACTCTTATTGTACCTCTCATTATTCATGTTTGTGAACTTATAGGAGGGCAGAGGAAATATCAATAAAGCCAAAAGACACAAAGAAAACAGTTGGCTGAAAAGAGTACAATAAACTGAAACCACTCACCAGTATAACAGTTAAAGGACAAATCCAGCCTTCGCCATCTGTTACATACATAATCAATCTGGGATTTTCAATTTACTTTTATTCTCTGTCAGCCTGTCTTATCAACATTTACTGCAGTCAGTGGTTTCCTACATTTCCCAGAAGACCTTCAGAAATAAATAAATATAACTATAATGACATAGATATGCCCCAACCTGTCGATGTTACGTCAGCATTGGCTCAGGCGTGTCAAAATGAACACGAGCATTGTTTTGCTTCTTCACATTCACATCATTTAGCTTACAACTGAATTACGTTTTGCATTACCTCTTTTTGTGTATTCAATGCAAAATCTTTGTATATGTCTAAGATAACGCTACCATGGAGCACACACTGTCACTAACTGCACAACCTGAATACATATTGTCTAATTTTTGGAAAAACGAAAAGAAAGAAGCTAAAGTCTACAGATCCATGTGTAGAGGTAAACCTGGGGATGAAATTAAGGAACAACACTTTTCAGTTAAAATTACTCATTGGAACAATTACAAATCACAAATTATTGTTAGTGGATAAACAAATACCCAGCACATATCCACTATATTTCATCGGTTTTCTCTTGCCTGTGCAGAGAACGGTAATGATTATGATGGCTGTTGTTGTCATTTGAGAAAAAAGAGTCACATCCCTTATTCATAACGCAACATCTTGCGGCTGCACTGCATTCTGGTCTATTTTCTGATAGAGTCAGTGGAGAGATTGGTTATCTGGTTCTTTTCTACGATGGATTTCTCTCTGTGTGACTGTTGATGCAAAATGATGAGTCTGTAAAGTAGCTCTTTGATTTTGATGTTCTGACACTGGATCCTGACGTGTAAAATGTGTATTCTGGACCTTTAGACATCTTCTGCATCTCTGTAGTGGTCCTCGAGATATCATGAAGTGACATAATGTCACATGTCATTTCAGGAACATACCACAGTAAACATTTGAAAAGGTCTGCTTTATTGTCTTCTTCTGCTTCTCTTGATCTCTCATTTTACTTTTTAATATTTTTTCTTTATTATTTAAATATTTAAATTTGATTTGCAATACGTCCAATTGGGAAAACAATGTGACCTAAAAGTGAACAGAAAAAAACAACACAATTTAAAGTACCTATTCAATACCTTTCTTAAAAACCAAAAAAAAAATAGTTTTACCTTTTAACAAAAGAACTCTGGCAAAAATTAGCAAAACTTTGATTTAAAGAAATATGTTTCTAATCAATATTGCAAATTTGAGCCAAATTTGATGCCAGTTTTTGTTAGTATTCAAAACGTAGTGCTATATACACATTTTGGTCTGTGTGGAAAAAAACAAGGTATAATGACACCAGAATATATTAAGTATAATTTTATAAGTTTTTGATGTTTTTCTTCAAGAAAGAGGACAAACTGCCCCTTTACAGAGCAGATTAGCATTGATGCATAAAACAAATTCACTTAAGCTATATTTTAAAGACAACAACGTAGAGACGGCCCAAAACAACCCACCTCTGTTGCTAAGTAAGATCGCCGTGTCCTGTACAGAGCAGTACGGTCTTAATCTATTTCGTACACAGGTTACTAATTTACTAGTAAAAGACTGAACTATAGAGTCAGGCTTAGCTTCTCATCAGCGTTTCTGTTGTCTGAGGGGTGCTGGATGTGGGGAGACAGAGAGGGGGGAGGGGGAGCTGTAATTCTGAATGGACAGCACTGCACTGGCAAGACAAGATTAGAATTGACAGCCTGATAACTGCGTCACTATCAAAACAGCAGAGAGAGAGAGAGAGAGAGAGGAGTGTGAGATGCAAAGAAAAAAGAGAGAGGGCTGATGTAGAGAGAGCAGATAAAAGGAGAAGGGGAGGAGGAGTGATGTAGAGAGAAGAGGGTTGATAGCAAATAGACGGGCGGGCGCAGACGCAGAGACTGACACAGTTTAAGAGACATTAAATTAGACAATAAAATCAGGTAATAGTATGGGAGAATATAAAAGTGTTTGTCCAATCACAGCCTCCTGGATATATGGATCATCATCATCATCGTCATCATCATCATCATCATCATCATCATATACACTGAGCAGCAAAGTAGAGAGTGCTGCATGGCGCATCGATTTCAAAAGGACATAAAAACTAACAGGAACTACTCAGAGGTGATGCACGGATACACTTTCTCTTTTTCCAGTGATGGTCATTACACCAAAGCATGATGCAGAGCACAACACCAACTCAAATCTGAATGCCATCCATTTCCAAAGTCTATAACCCATCTGTGGATTTCAAGCCAAACAGCTGTAATATAGGAATACACACATACGCCCTGGCTTTCAGTATGTTGTACAGTTTGTGGTCCAGAGCAAGTGTGCAAGCATCAACAGAGAAAACACGATAAACCAATTTTTACATGCTAGTTTTTGCAGGGAAATGTTGTCTTAATGTGCCTGACAAATGAGACAATGCACAAGAACTACTCAGCAGCCGACTGTGGTACAGAAGAGGCTCTTTAAAAACAGCAGTTCACGAACATCAATCAACAATTGGTGGTGAAATAATCTTTGACCAAGAACCGACTTGGAAAAAAAGCCAATAAAAGTAGTTTAAACTTGGGGACTTTCTCAGCAATGAGAGTGCATATTGCATTGTTTTTCTCAGTATTTAGCTGCTTAAACATTAAACCTTTTAAAATATGCTTTTTAAGTGGCATGAAAGAGGCTTATGACATATAGTATATTGTGAATTCGAATTATCACTCTGCCTTGGTTAAAGGTGTTAAAATTAGAATTCAGAGCATCAAAATACCGAAAAACAACTATTTCCTGCGTAAAATTATTGTGAAGTCATGTCCGCCTGAGCAGAGAATGAAGACATGTGTGTGTTGTTAACAGAGCTTGTCTTTAGCTTTGTCTAGCGGGTGCTTGTTAGTGCATATGAGTCTCTCTCTCTCTGTGTGTGTGTGTGTGTGTGTCCCAATGGCTAGCTAAGGACCACTGCTCTGCATATGCTTTAAATTTGGACTTGAGTGCCTGAAAATAAATGTCCTTGGTATGTACATATACTTATGCGAACAATCCCACAATGCAAAAATTACAGTCATCCAACACTACACCTGTCAGTGACAACACAAGATGATGATTCAGAACAAAATCGCAATTTAAAGCTCACTATAGCATTAACAGCTGATTACTATTATTATACAGGGAGTGGGCAACGAGTGAACGAGGGACCGATTTCGGACACAAAGCTTTTGCCAAACAGTGACCACTGTGGTCACAAGTGGCAATTACAGATTTATAGCAGCTTGCTTTCGGCAACGTCAATTTGGTCAGACCAGACCTCGAGGAACTGGCAGCAAAACCCTGTTTTAGTGTATTGAAATGAATAAGCAGGATTTATTTAGTGGTCATTAAACCTGCAATAACCCATTTTTTTTTACCACTGTTTTTGTTTTCCTGATGAATCTAATTCCAATATTCACACTCCTTTTATTGAGAGTGAATTTGTACAATTGTAAAACTTGTATATGTGGCACATTGTAATAAATCTCAGTACAAGCACGGACCTCTCTGCACCAACATACTGAAGAGAAGCGCAGCTTAGTGCAGCTGTTACAGACTCTAAGCCTTTGTGGGTTTATAAATAGATAAATGGCCGTGGTTGGAGAAGCAGCAGTGAGAATAATGTAATTTTAAGATGCCATGTATAATTTTTCTGCAATTTTCACCACCAGCTATAACTCACAGCCTCAAAGAATAAGTGGGCTCCTGAAGGTTGTGTAGTGCAACAAAAACATCAGAGCACGAAGTTATTGTGGCACACGTCTTTCATACAAAGTCAGCGGGTTTAAAAATGTAAAAGCATGTTTGAATCATCCATCAAATTGTTAGCTGCAGCTTGCAGGATGCAGGCAGCACAGAAACGTATGATAAATAAAGAATACAATCCAAAGTTTCTCCAACAATATGTATTTGTAATGATTTACAACATCGAGTCTTCTACCTGACTGAGTGATCTGATGATTTTGGTAGAGTGGGTTTTGAGAAGGAGTAAGCAAGTCTTTGTTAAGTTTCCCTAATTAGGGCAGGGGATCATGTGGGCTTCCATTTTTGTATTTATTACATACATTTCGTTGAATTTAGGTATCGGTTTCACCTCACATTTCAAAGTGCCCCTGTGTGTAATGCTGTCAAGAATGTGGCCTTACAACATGTTGGCAGGCACGATGAGAACGTAAACAAAGCTGTTTGAGATCTGAATGATTCAACTTTCTCTAAACTAAGAATGCCTTTAAACGTCATGGTTGGAATCCAAAATACAGGATGCTTGTTAAAATTGTTTGAATATTACACAATGTGTAACTTAAACTGAATGTTCCTATAATTTATTCATATCTTATATACCGCCTGTCAATTATTTTAAAGTCACTGCGTTAGTTTTGTCTGTGTATTCTCATCATCTAGTTCACCATGACGCTTGATAGATTAGAATATATCTTAAAATATAAGCTCATCTGGAAGCGATTACAGCTCCATGTCAGACTGCCCATCTGTAAGCAATGAGCAGGACTGAAAGTCAAAGCCGCCGCACAGATCCCTGAGTAGAACCAGGCACTTGTTCAGAGAGCAGCACTCATCAAATAAAAACACAGCCCGGCCCAAACAATAATGAACCGGAAGTGCAGATTCCTGATCGTGATCTAAAAGACATCAAAGGACATCAGTGGGCATCGTATAGGCCTGATCTATAAAGAGCCCATTATGGAATATGTATCCAGTTCTGGTGCTATGCCATTACAAATACACAAGGTTTTCATGATGTGGAGTATTTTATTAATGTTTTAAAATGTCTTCTGGCACAACTGAGCAGGCATTGTGGATTTTGATTTCAAGCAATATTCCAATATTGCAGATATTTAATTGAAACTCAAGCCCAAAGCCACTGCTGAACTAAGCTGCATGATTTATTCGACTCTGGGAAATGACTGACAGCTCTGAGCAGCTCCTCCCTATGAGCTCTGCCTAAGAGCTCTGGACCTACTTAATCAGCCTAAAATTGCAAAGTTGAGACCCTTGTATTTGGTAATGTGGTGAAAACAGTGGCAAGTGAGAGCTAATTAGATTAACGGTGGTTTAACGAGCTGTTGGGGGGCCCCCGCAGATTGGATTTTAATAAATAGTGGCAAAAGCATCTGCTATGCACTTCCTGGCTCTGCTGGCATCCTAATTGGCCCCAGTGGGTTGCTGTAGCTCAGCACTGCACTGCACAGCTCAAGTTAGTAGAGGAAAGAAAAAAGCAAAATGCTTGTCCTCAGTCCAGGTAAAATGGTCTTTATGATTGCATGGCTTCCCAGGAATTGCTTTATTAACATTAATACAGCACTAATACAATTCTCAAGACTTTTATCACCACAGAACGTCCACCACAAAATGTCCACGCAGCAGGAGGAGAGAATATTTCAAAGTCCAAATAAAACAGATTTGGACATATTCATCTTTTTCTATTGTTTGTTTTCAAGATGAAATGTTCCCATGATGAGGTCTTTGTAGAGGCAGCAGCACAGAAAAAAACAATTAATCAAACATGAATGAGCGACCATAGCAGGGTTATTTCCATAGCAACAGCCCGAGGGGACAACTTGAACCCTTTAATGTGAGCTGGTGATGTCTCTTTGTAAACATCCACACAGCGGGGGGAGAAAGCCAATGAGAGAGCCTGGCAACAGAGGCATCACAGGGCAGCAACCTCTTGGTAACAATCGAAGTTTCCATTATCTAGTGTTGAAAGGACCTAAAAGTGCTCTGAAATATCGTATTCGGGAGCATTTGGAGGTGATAAGCGTCTTTGTACTACTGCTGTTAAGTGTCCAAAAACATTGAGGTAGTTTACAGTGAAGCCCGCAGCTGCTAAAAACAATATGCAAATGATCTGGAAAGAGGGATACTTCAAGAAAGAAGTTCATTTTTGTAGACACAATGTTTTTTTGCTGCTTGAAGAATCACTGAAGAGGCGACATCAAAGCCATTCATACAGACGTTATTCCTCTTACATCAGGCTACAAATCACAGTCATAATCTCTCTCATACTCATGTCTTATGCAACCTGCAACCAGTAGGCTTGTTCAGCTTCCAGCTGTGACCAACAACCAAGTGCACAAACGGTACAAAGAGCTATTACCAAGGTGGCCTGTTGGTGGCCATAAACACACTTGACTAATTTCACAAGTCTCAAATAGGAGAGAAATGCTGTCAAAGCAATTAGTTTTCTTTGTCTCCTGATGTGATGGAAATAGATTAGGCAATCTCCTCAAATACGAAATCTAGGATTTTAAAGTCACGAGAGTAATGCACGAGCTGAAGAGAAAGCTAGAGTGTCTAAAAATGACTGCAGTAGCATGTAGTATGCAATATAGAGTAAGTATAGAGTAGTGGAATAGCAGTTCAGCACACCACACGGGTCTCAGCATGGAAAAGGGAACAACCTATAGCTTAAGTCTACAATCCCTCGTATTAACTTTAAATCTGTTCTCAGTGAAGTGCACACAAACAAAAAATCCATAATTGCAGAAATATAACCAGTCTTTAAAAGCAAAAAAAAGAAAAGGATATGAACACTCAGTCAGTGCTGAAACAACTCATCAATGACTGGGCAGTAAGTGGAGCCTGGCAGCACCACCGCTGGCAGGAGCAGGTATCCGTAAAACCGTCTTACAAACACTTTTGTCCCAAACCTCAGTGGCTCCTTGGGCGAGAGTAATGGCTTCTTTGCACTGGGCCGTGCCATGCTATTGTAGAATCACAGAGCGGTTAATTGAAACAAATGACTCTAATAATGGGACATTATCCCCACAGGCTGGCTTTGTGGTGGGCCTAATTAGCGTTGCGGTGGTGGCGAGGAGGACGAGTCACCATGCTGATCTCTCAAAGGAAGCAGCAGAGGCCCCCTTTTAAGTGGGCAGTACTGGATCCTCGTACTTGCAGCTCTTCAAGGATGTCGGGCTTTTTCAAAAACCAGCGTGGTGAATGTAAACATATCCAGTCTGCCCCGGGTCACCCGGCTCCGAGGGTGAGTCCTGCTCTGTTAAGCGCTGCTTGCTGAAGCTCCCTGACGGAGCCAACTCAGGAGGTTTGAGGACAGAGCAAATTGACTTATCAAGTTTGACGAAATTTCAAAAGGGCTGCAACTTAATTACTTGCTTTATTGACTCTTTTTTTCAATTTATCAATTAATAATGTGATCTTCAAAATGGCAGAAAATATTGACAAACGCACATCAAAATTTACAATGTTAAATTGCTTGTTTTGGCCAATCAGTTTCTTTCTCAAAGGTGTTTACTTTTTAAATCATTACCGGACAAAATCCCACCGGACACTCCCCTGCACATAACCTTATACTTAAATACACTTGACACTTTAACATTGCACTTGCCACTTTCACACAACACTTACACTCATGCACATTCCATGCACTTTATCTTATTTTTGGTATTTTGATATGCTACTGTTTCAATGTAAATATTTATTCATCCATTCATCCTCATTTATTGCACTGCGTTAACTGTTAAATGTGTATTGTTAAATGTTAAATGTATGCACCTTCCCGCCAGGACAAATTCCTTGAATGTGTAAACATACATGGCAATAATTGGTTCTGATTCTGATTCTGATTAAAAAATGGAGAAAAAGGAACCAGTTAATAATTAACATTTTTGCTTTATAAATGTTTTAGATTTTCAAGATAGCTGTCAATTAATATTCAGTTGAATGACTAATTGATTAATATTCCACTAATTGTTATGATTATTACCAACTCTTCATCTCATTGTCCTCTCGCATGTCATCACGTTCCCCTTTGGAGCGGCAATGGCCCGTAACTAATATGACAACATGAGATATTATTTTCCAGATGTATTTTGATCACCACTGAAATCTGTTTTTGCCATTCCTAATTGTTTACCCTTGTACAAGATGATCCCAGAAAGTCAGCTGTAACGCAATGTTCAAATCTCTGTGACCAAGCTGTTTTATATATTCATTAGTCGTAACAGTCGCCTAAGGTTATTTGAATTAGTGGCATGAATATTCATGAGCAGCAATGAATGTGCATTTGTTTTTAATGCTCAATCTGTTAATACTCTTCTTCATTACTCCCCTCCGAAGCCTGCATAATAAGCTGCACAAAACAAAGCTTTACTTTTTTAAAGCTCAATTCTCTCGGAAGCCTATTTGTTTCAGTTTAAATGAAACGGGAGTGCCCTACCAATTATCTCGCTGTCATTTCTCTTGACAGATACAAGACACATTGTTCACCCCTGTCGTGGAGCGCAGCACTGAAGGGCATCTGTCTTTTTGTGAAATGAAAAGCCAGAAACAGAAAACATTTCTACTGTTACACAAAGTGATTTATCTGGGAACGTCACCGAGATGTCATTTCTATCCCAGTGAAAGGCAGTAGAGCAAGCGGGTCATATGAGATATGTCTAAAACCTACATTGAAAAAAAAGATTGCTGTTTCAATTTAAAAAAAACAAAAAAAAAACACAAGAAATCCAGATGCACTGAGCATGTGAAGTCAAGTCAAACTGCAATTTCTTTCTTCTTTCTTCTTTCCATTCTTGATTAAGTCTATTTTAAGACAGCCCTTCCCATTAGATAGTAGGTCACTAGATTCACACTGTGAACACTTTGCATTTTCATTTATATATTGATATATTTCTCTGCATATAACAAGTTTGTGAACAATGTTGATATGCTTATCTCAACATTGGATCTTTTTAATGGCTAGAGTGTGCTTCTATCTAACTACCCCCTGCGCTGTCAAACACAGCAGTCAATATTGTTTTTATGTTGCTGCATTAAAATAGTTATGGCCTTTTTTCCCGCTGTCTATGTCCTAAATGCCAAGTGATGCAAAATAAATTTCCTTTCACAGTCTAAATGAAGTCAAGCTCATATAACCTTGAAGCAATCAGTGACTCTGACAAAGACTGATCCTGGAAACAAAGCACACGCATACACATACTGTACTTGTGCACTACTGCACAGACTAATGCACTCAGTGTTTCTGTGTCATACATTTGGAAGGTGCTAAATACGGAACAGTTGACCTGAGGGGGCACTGGAGGGTGGGTGCTATGTTTATGCAACGATGCAGACAAAGACTCTTTTAGCTAATGTTTTGGTTTTACATCTTGATAATGTATTGTTCGGTACAGTCTAGAAATGTAGATAAGAGAATTTAGTCAAAATTAGAAAACAATCCTAATGTACAGGCTCAGCACCAAACGGCAGAGAAACTAATTTAGCAACTACCCGGGGAAGTCAAACATTTAGCAGCTAAAGATCCAGAATTGCCCTCAGGGCTTAGTTGAAATTGAAATAGATCTAAAAGGAGATTAAATACTATGCATATTTCTATCAGGTGGCCGCCAACATGAATCTATATGAATGCTCCAATAACAGCTTTATAAAGTGATAAAGTGATACATGTCAGAGGAGGACAAAAATATGTTAATGCAGCCTTAACAATTAATAACCAAAGCAGTATCTTCAACTGACAATATTTCTATGATATTAAAACTATAGCTTGTCACAACTTTAAAAATTGACTGACGATGGCCTGTCACAAGTCACACATCTTGCCCAAAATATTAAAATAGCACCACATGTTTAACAAAACTGAACAAACTTCCCACCAGGAGTCCTCTGACTGAATGTGTGACATAAACTTGTAAAAATGGCAGCTGCTTTTTTGACAGCAGGGGCCTTCCTCCTCCGTTACCAGCCTCATTACGCTGGTAATGAGACAGGGGCTGGTGCTCTGTTTCAATATTTAAACGTGCTGGCGCCCCTCAAGGCTCCATGTTGGGGCCGCGCTGCAAACTCCTCCACGACCCCTCATTACCATCTGCTGGTGAGTGTCCCTCCTCCTCTATTTTTTCAAAGCGCTAGATCTTGCTTGCATCTCCCCCCGGCTGTAGTCTCAGCCAGACCTGAACGATCAGGGGGCTTGTTGAACATGGGACCCCTGGGTGCCACCCTTTCCCCGAGCGCCAGGATGGCAGGAACGTTGACAGCTAAGGGTGAGACGGGGAATCTCCCTCTGCAATGAGCACTCGCATGAAGATGCGTTACATTTCGCTGTATCCAGTCATCCAAGACTTGACCCTTTCTTCCTTGCACTGACAGAGTAGGTCAGCGTTGCAGGGAGGAGTTAAGAGAATGTAAAAGCATTTCTGATTGTCAGCTCTTTCTTTTATAACGCCAATGATCCTTCTGCTTGTTGGAGTCCTTGTAAATGGTGCAATTTCAAGTCTGAGAAATGGTTCAAAACTGGCAGTTAAGACTGTTATGAACAACATGCGACTGCAGCAGAAAGGATCAAACCCTACACCTGAACAAAGTGCCGGTTCTGCCAGTTGAAAATAAAAATAGAAGAACCAAACCGCAATGTACATCAAATGCTCAAGCTTTGATATTTGCCTAATACTCAATGCAAGCTTTTGACACCTGTTTTTTTCCCCATCTGCTAGGTGCTTTTGATTCACCAGCTAATATTTCTGCTGTCTGTGGAGTCATAATTAGACAGAAAAGAGGTTGTCAGACATAATACATTTAGCTGAAAAAATAAAAACAGGGCTCTTGTAGAGACATATAATATTCTGCTTGCCAGAAATCATTAGATTGTTATATCGTCAACTATAAATGAGCAGAGATTACAGACTTAAACTCTACTGGGACAAACTGATGCAAAATTGTGTGCGTATACAGTATGCAGAATGAAGATGATGGTCAATCCACTGCGCTCACTGACGAAATGATTTAACTGTGTTTGCTGTAGGATCGATGCACGCTGAAAAAGAGAATCCCAAAGCAGGGAGAAGTTTACAGAGCGTTAGCCTCGGGCTAAATGTTGTACAAAAACCAGCAACAACATCCCTTGAGATGAAGCGTATCTGTTGCTCCAGCTGAGCTTGTACTTGTAGGAGGTTTATATGTGCTCTGAAGGATTGCTTTTATTGAAGAGGAGTGTATCCTTAAGGTAACGCTGTTGACTTTTCATTTGCTTCTTCAGCAATGGTGAGAGAAGACAGTTGAACGATTAGCGTTCTGGTTTTCCAGCTATCTCCTCCAATTGCGTTGGTTTACCAAAAGGGTTGTGCTAATACAACACAGCAAAGGTAAAAGCTTGTCTTTTTATTTCCGACCCCGGTTTCACGGAAAGAATATTTCCATTTACCCTTATTATTCTTTAAGCATTCGGCAGGCATAGATTTAATGTTCCTTATTACGCCTTTATCAGTATGAAATTAAGGTTGATTGACTTTGTTGGGGCAACATCAAATGAAACATCCCTAATGGAACCCAAATGAAAATAACGTCATCTTCAATTGCTTTAAAATATTTCTCAATATATAGCCTACTTTTCTATTCCACAGCCTCAGAAATAAGCTCCTCTTGTCCCAGGAGATAATAAATGAATTGAACCCCCCCTTCCTCCCCTCTCCCCCCACACACACACACTCCAACCCCCACCAACCCCCTCCTTCTTCCTTATCGGTCATCTATTTTTCCAGAGTAAGCTATTACTTGCTGGGGTTGCTAGGCAACAAGAAATATTAATAGCAGCTATTATTAGCCAGGCTCTGCTAGAGTAGTACTAAAATGTGGAAGTGGGAAACATGAATGTGTTACATAAATCTTTGGACCTTTCACAGTGTGTGCAAGTCTCTGTTTGTGCGGTGATTTATTGCAATGACGGTTCATTTATGAGAAAAGGGGGTGTGAAATAAGAAAATGGAACATTACCCTGAAGGGCTATTTGAAAATAAATAATTGCAAAGGTGAAACAAAAGCTGTTTAAGAAGCAGGCCCTCCCTCTCCGTTTCCTCCGAGAAAGCTACTGGAAGAAGAAGGGCTGCTTTGTAACATGTACTGGTGCGTGGACATCACATAAATATAAACTTTATACATAAATACTGCATACATGCATCCAGTTTGTATGTTATTATCCTCCAAAATCGACTCATCCAAATTATTGTGTAGGATTTTCAAAACCATCCATCGACACTAAAAAGCAGATTGCCTGAAAATGTTCCAGTCAACAAGATATTTCGCCTGCACCGAGCATATTCAGCACAGTAGCCGATGGATTGTGACCTAATCCTGAAGACTGGCTTTAATGGAGGCCTTAGCTACCACCCATGGAAAAAAATGAAGCTTGCAATTTATGCAGTTTGATTCTGAAAATCACATAAGACCTGATTAACGGAGGATAAATGCCACGGATGCTCACATTAAAGCATAAATATTCATGATGGAGGGCAGAGAGAAAAAAAGTAATATTTATGTCAGATGAAAGTATATAACGTTGAATAATTCACCACACAGGCCATCTATAATTCATCTGGTTCGATCCTATGATTAAAGCATTTGAATGTGTTCGCCAAGGGTGTTTACATGTTCAGTCTGAAGCATGTTTAACACAAGAAAAACTCCCTTTACTGGAGGGGGAGTGGGGTCCTCAGCGTCCTTTTGAAAAGAAAAATCAGCTGACAAGGGATATCCCCCTCTCCTCCTCAAGATGTTCTGTTCAAAACATTGCACCCCCTCCATCCCTCCACGCTCCTCTTTTGCTTTGCCGATCGTAACGAATGAAAATGTGCAGCGCCGAGTTTCTTGTTCCCTTTTTTGGCTCACTTTGAGGCAATGAAATCTTTGAGTTGAGCAGCTGAATTGATATTAAATGAGCTGTGTTGCAAATGTCTCATATTTATAAATGTTGCATGTGTTATACACTCTGGCCAAGACTGCAATGTCTCAGCCTCCTTGGTCTCTAACCGGGCCAATTATCGCTTTAATAGAAGAGCGCTTTGCTATTAAAAATACATAATCAGAGATTATTGAGAGCGCCAGACAGACAAATTATTCAATTTACTGTTTCATTGCTGCATTGTGGCCTTTATGTGTTTATATATACAATGGAGTTTCAATAACTTTTGGAAACGATTTTTCCATAACACAATCCTGTGAAACATTCAGAGAAAATGTTCGCTCAGCTCTTGCTGGCTGACTTCCAGCCCTCTGACCACAGAGACTAATAGCCCACCACAGCCCTTGACATGCACGATCACAAAGGGCCGCAGCTAAAAGGGGACAGACAAAAAAAGGTGTACTCACCGAGTGCATAGGCCCAGAGAGTAGGTGGGTGTCCTGACCCAGCATGTTGGACATCATGAGGGCGGGCAGCTCGGGGTAGGAGTAGGTGTTGAGCAGGCCGTTGTGCTGCAGGGAGTGGAAAGGGTAACCTGATTCGTGCTCCATAAGGTGCAGCAGAGAAGGGTCAGCATGGTTGGGGGGCGTGATGGGGGGGATCTCGTAGTCTTCATCCCCTGCTCCTCCGCCACTGCTGCTTCTTCCCTGACTGGAGTAGCTCTGGAAATGCAGAGAAGGGATTTTTTTTTAGAAGATAATAGAACTGCAATCACAGCAACCTTTAGTCATATGCTTACTTTTGCTGTATTTTCAGGGGTACAAGAGGCTAATTTGTTACCAACGCATATTAATAAAACAAAGGGAAATGTCAGTGCAGGTCCCATATAGTCTTCCATACGTATGGGACAATTAGAGTCTAAAACCCACCGACACTAATTTGCACGTCTTTGGAACGTGGGAGGAAGCACAGAGAAGAAAATCCACATAAACGGAACGACATATGAATGTTGTACCTGTGTCTCAAAACCGTGCAGCATTTAGTTCCAGCAGGAATAAAATAGTGGGCTGGTTGCATCACTTGAATCTTAAAGAAAACAACCGTACTGCTTCACGGCATTTGAATGGCAAACTGAAGTTCAACAGCGACGCAGGAGAGGAACTGCTACGAAACAAAAGATGTAATTAAAAAGCTTCATAATTGGCTTTTAAACACTGAACTGCAGCAGTCAATTCTGACTGTTTTGCTGAGAATAAAAATAATTAGAAATGCAAATTGTTATGCTTACAAAAGTGTAAAGAAATATTTCAACACAAACATACATAGCACATTAATTAGAGTTAGACAACAACAGCTGCTGTACAGAATAATTTGCTTTAGGAATCTTGACAGCTTCAAAGCCACAAACTGTCAGCCTGCACGCCTTTAAAATACAGTTAACCAAATTAAAATACCATTGACACTCAGTGGCCATTTTATAATCTCATTATAATGATGCAAATCCTATTTTCTAGGAACAAAGTGGACTGAACAAACCTTTCATTTCACATTATAAAATATGTCCAGTAAGTCCAAATGACCCCCAGCAGGTAAAGCAGCACAGATTTTATGGCACTAATAAGGTGATACATGACCGAAGCCTGTGCTTGTCTTTTCCAGGGCCTGTCTTGACATAATATTAGGCTGAAAAATATGGTTTTGTGCTCTCAAAAAGCATACTGGGTGTATTCACAAGGGAATGAAAAGCAATTTTGTCAGAGGCAATCTGATGCCAACTCCCCTTTATAATGACTGAAGAAAATTAATCATCACAAATAATATTCCAGTGTCAGCCATTGAAGAGCTTTTTAATAGAATTTTTATTATTCATGTCTCGTGGTACACATCAACTAGTCCGTTCTGCAACATTTCAGAAATCAATTCAATATCATCTTCGTGTAGGCTGTCATCTCGCCTGCCAGAGCAGCAATTCATCTTGCAAACAAATACTTTTAGCAAACAAATGGCAAGAAACGTCTAGGAACAGCTACAATGTCCCCACGAGCAGAACTGGTGCTTGAAGATAGGATAAAAGTCTCATAATGTGCACTATCATTAGGGAGAAAATACTAATAATAAAAGGGAATAGTTTACTATCAGGGGGTGATGTGCTGTTTTCTCTTCCCATAACACTCACTCTTGGTGCTTGCTCAGAAATATTATCACTGACAATTCCCATGATAAAGGTTTTGCAAATCTTTTGTCATTGTTTATTATTATTGTTAACAAGCATATGTGTTAGGTTACATTCAATAAACAAATATAAACAAATCTCCCTGGTTTGTGGATCTGAAGCAAATCTGCTGGTTCTAGTCAAAATTAGTATTTTGCTGCTTTTCTTATTCATCTATAATAAACTGAATATTTATGTGTGTAAAAACACATTTTAAGATGTCCCCTTGGACTCTGAGAAATGTGGATAGTGTGTTTTTTAAATTATATTCATAAACTGAGAGATTCATCAATTCATTGAGGAAATAATTAGAGGATTAATCAATAATTACATGTTTGTCCTCAGATCTAAAAGAGAAAGCATGGTTTTCCACTACCTTTCAGAACATAATATTCTGATCTGTCACAGCATTACAAATATGATTTGACAGTTTTCTCCTCTTCCAGCAGAACCATGTTGACATATTGGTTAGTGAGTTAGGCATAAACATAAACACTGCAGTCAGGATTTTGACCATTTGAACAAATGACTAATGCAGCTGTTTAAGGTAAAAAGGTTTACCTTTGCAGGACTCTAAAAACATCTCAAATGCAACAATCTGAGCAGGGAGCACTAGTCTTGTTGTCTCATCTCTACAGAGCTAGGACGCTCAACTGGGGGTTCAACCCTGTGCATTCGCTATGAAGATGAAATGAAAGAGAAGGAGAGCGTTAACACGTCGACGTATGTAGAAGATTTAAATGCTGTCAGAGGTTATTTTACGACCGTGCCTTTCATCGCTTTGGTGAATTCTTATTTTCTTTACAGCTTCTTATGATGCCCTTGGAGATAAGACACGGGACAAGGACATCACAAGTTTAATATTTTCAAAAATAGATAAATAATTCATAAATGTACTGTCTTTCAGGACATGGAGGAGAGTGGATAAAAGAGAGCGGGGTCAGAATGAGACGCCAAATGTTGATTCAGCCTTCTCTCTCTAACCTTCCCCCTCTCCCTTCTAGAGGTGAAATTTAAGCAAATCTGTCATTTTCCTGGACAAGGACGTTCCTTTGGACCTTTGAAGAATCTACAAATCAATGAATTCTTTACTTTCATTCTGTAACTTCAAAGCGACAGGACCAAGCTTCTTTTGTACATCATTTGTGATAAGACATCAAAACACCATATTGCTTTTTACTTAGTTTATAGATGTGAGATGTTGCTCTGTGGCATATTGACAATCATACATAAAGCAGAACCTGGTTCTCTGGGAAAAAAAGGACGGAGATAATTCCCCCGACTGTTGTGTCTTATGGAAGATCCAGACTGACAAAAAGTATACGACTTCTGAAGTTTTACACTTAGATCACCTAAAACACACGCTGGTTTTAACAAAAATCTGAAGACAATTTCTCTTCACTAAACTCGCTGTTTGCTTTGAGCCGACAATTACTTACATTCACAGAGTCAAATGCTTCTTCAAGACATCATGCTGTCTTGAAGAAGACTTGAAACTAGCAACTGGGACCATAAACTCATGTTGACAATGTTTACTGAGGCAATACATCAAGTGAGAAGTTGAGTCTTTTTCCTCATAGACTTCTGTACAGTCTGACATCTTTTTTCGCAAGCAGAGGAGTTGACCCCTGATGGCATCAGATAGAATGCACTTTCGCATTGGCTTCACTTTACAGGATCGGAGGTCGTGGCCCAACTTGTACATCGGTTTGCTTTAAAGAACAGTAGCAGCTGAAAATCTCGCTCTTGCTGAACTTGAGTGGTTTAACTTCTCACCTTGCAGCAGTGATGTAGAAGTGCACTCCAGGGTGTGTCAGTGCACAGTGACAACACTGTGTTAGTGTGGTTGCAGGTGTGACAGAGCACACTTCTGACCACACACAGACGCACCCTGAGGTGAAACAGAACTGAATGTTTCAACCACTGCTTTTCAGCCTGGTGTTAATGCTCTCTTGGAGACAGCACACTTATTTATACCATAAGAAAGTTAAGTTGATTCAGTATATAATATACATAGTATATTTTTTGTTTTTTGTTTAATTGTTAAGTTTAAAAAGTAAGCCTCTCTCATACAGCCCCTTAATACTGGGAGAACGGAAATGTCCAAATCATTCGGACTGGACAATAAATAATAATAATAACAATGATAAATTGACTTTACCCTGCCAGCTCCTGAGAACAAAAGTCTGTGTAATGTCTGATTGAGACAACGCAAGAAAACAAACACCCGAGGGTGAAGGAGAAGGGTAATTTTCATGAATACTACAACAAAAATGTCTTACTGGATAGACAAAATTTGGGAAGTTCTGTTAATAAGAGCGCCCAAATCATCAGAGCAATTCAAGGATTGGCATGACCAAATCACGAACCTGCTGCGTACGGATGTGTAACCTTCGCCTGAACCAGCCGTTTTTCCAGTAAGTGAGGACGTGTCTGACACAGACTATCTCCTGTTGTGTGCTACATGTGTGGACATTGTCCAAAGTGCATATCAGAAAACAGCTCTATAATCTCCAATTCTCTCAATCAGCTCTGCTAAAAGTTTTCTTTTGGCACAAATGCCTGGGAAGATGAGATGAAGTCATTAGCCTGGCGATGGAGTCATGGCCGATAAGGTGTTCAGTTGAAGACCGCTCATCTGGGAACAATGATGTGTTCGTCAAAGGGAGCAGAATGAATATGGTCCAACGTACACCAGAGAGCCTGTCATGGCTGATGGGGGACAAATTGTCCACAGACAAGAGCTGTCTGTCTTTGATAGACTTTGAATGTGTCAGTCACTGACGCTGTGATAACAAAGTGTTTCCTGGAATACGAAACCCTGAAATGCTTGAAAAAGAACTAATCAGAAAGAAAAAAAACAATGTTTGTGTCATAAAACTGTTAACTTTGAATGAGTATACAGTGTCCTATAGAAAGTCATCCAGCCATATGCTACTTTGTGAGAAGAAATGACAGCAGCATGATTTTGGTGACAAACAACAGCTGGCCATGCATACATAAAGGTCTTCACGTCCACTCGGCGTATTTCAGATAGACGGATGGCAACAGTAAATCTTTAAAACATCTTATGGGGAATTTCAAAATTCACCTTCAAAGATCAACCTTGGAGAGCCGAGAAATGGTAGAAATCAAACCCATCATCAGCGGGTGTTGAACATTGCTGAGGTGTGCTGCACAAGTGACCATTAAAGCGACAGTCTGCAGGGTCCACAAAGGCTATCTGACCTGGCTTTGAAACGACAAGGAACTGCATTTGGGTGATGTATCAAGGGAAGCAGACAGAGTAGTACAATAGGAAGAGAATGGAATAGCAGACCCACTGGGCTGACTGACAGCAAGACAGAACTGGGATAAGTGAAGTGTGCAAGGTGGAGGGTGTGGGGGGGTGTTTTACCACGACTGATAGTAGCTCAGGGTCATTCGCAGCGCCCGTTACCAAAGGTGGGCTGTGGTGTGCTTCAACCAATAGCAAAGGAGTGAGCTAACCTCCTCCATGCTCCCCCATGCACTGGTAATTCTCTCAAATGTCACATCAAAATGGATCTCATTTAGGTGGGCAAAAAGGACCTGACTCTCCATTGCAGATGTGGGTGGACCTGTGCTGGATTGTGTTTGCACTCTAAAAACACAGCTGCAAAGGAAGTGTTTTGAAAAGGTGTGGAAAAAGGGCAAAGTGCTGCACATTTAAGTGTGTTCAATTAAAAAAAAAAAAAAAAAAAAACTCACAGTTATAGATCAAAGAGGAAGGGTGAAGAAATATCTCTGATCTTTATTACTGGAACTGAGAGAAATAGAAAATACTTCAATGTTTGAACCAAAGGCTGCATTTCTTTTCTGGAATGGGGAGCAATACTGTGGTCTCACACATTTCCTATTCTTATTCATTAGAGAGAATCATATAAATAAATAAAATATGTTGTCTCGTAGTCACTCATCCCCCCCAAGGGAACATGGAAGCCCCAGTAATCACATATGGCACAATAGCTCGCCCATAATCCCCTTTATTTTTATTTTCATGATGTCACTCTCTTTAAGCTCCTTGCTTTATGAGTCGCAAACAGAGTGGAGAGGGGAGGAGAGGAGGAGCAGAGAGGAGAGGAAAAAGCAAGGGAGGGGTGAAAACAAATGATGTGGATCCCTCATTGTTCTTTCTCTATGCCCTCATTCCAGTCAGGGTAATAAGAGAACATTGTGATTTACTGTCAGTGAAGCGCAAGAGTGCATCAGAGAGAATCCACTGCGGCAGGGGCCATTAAAATAGATTTAACTTCCCACAGTATTAGGCCAGATGTCTACACTTCTATTATATTTCAATCAGCCATGACCTTGGTCTCCATATGATGAGAAAGATCACTGGGATAGAGGGAAAGAGAGAGTGAAAATAAACGGAGAAAACCAATAGAAATATCAAACTACTTAGTCCCACTAAATCCATCTGCTCCACTGTGCAGCAAATACAGAGAGAGGCTGGGACAGAAATAGAGCCAAGGTTTCAAGTTCTCTTAAAAGAGTGTATGAATCATTGAGTGCACTCTCGCTGCTGATAAGTTGCAGTTTTTAGTGGGGGGGAGTGCTGCTTTTCTGAGGGGTATGCATTTGAGGAGGGGCCGAGGGAGTACGCCAAAAAGAGTGGGACATTGGGTTGTTTTGACGTTCTTCAAAACCTCAGACATCGTGAAAGATGAATCTGTTCATATTCCTCGAACGAAGGGGAAATGTTGACATCTCACATCACCATGGATCCCTCATGTTGAACATTCCCCTCTAATATTTTGTCAACCTGTTGTTAAATTCTCAATAAAATCATCATCTGTACATTTTTTCAATAAACCCCTGACTGCGGCAGTGCGAGGCTTTTCATCCATTTGAGCTCCATGAAAGCAGAGCAGCGGCCATAGTATGGTCTAGTTCAGAGGCTGATGGTAATTGGACTTATTGCCTGACATGGACTGACCTACATAAAGAACTACCGATCCTTGGTTACAAATGTAACTTACAATCCCTCCTAGCATTGGCGTGTGTGCTGTGCTGATGTTCTCTGATGTTCCTCCAGCATTGTTTTCAGATATGTATGCCCCAGTGCTGGTTTACAGTTGAAAACTGTTTTCAGCCTGAATTCATGCTACTGAAATTGGACGCTCTCTTGAAATCTAAATAGACACCGTACAATATGTATCTCTTCTTCATTCTTGCAACCTTGCCAGCGGCTCCGTACAGCCTCAAAGAGGGAGTGAGATGTGTGTTGGCGTTCTCAGACCCTCAATTTTCATTTTTCATCCTTTGTCTCAAATGTGCCCCTAACTTTTTTTTGCACACAAAAAGGATGCAGGGGAACAGGGTTAGAAAGAGAAACACTTTCACTGAAGTTGGGGGCTTGTAAAGTGAGGAGAGTTTTGCATTAGTGGTGGTGGGGTATGATGGTGCACTGTGAGTCACTGTTAAGTAACGGTGTCTTTTCACATCAGCATCGCCCACATTGGGTGTGCAGAGCCAGGGTGTACTGAGGAGAGAGAGAGAGAGAGAGAGAGAGAGAGAGAGAGAGAGAGAGAGAGAGAGAGAGAGAGAGACCATCCATTGATGGTGGTGGTGTGGGGGACACACTCTACAAGACAAACAACATCTGGATTTCTATCACTAGCTGATTGGCAAATATCAGCAGAATGATGCATCTTTCTTTTTTTGATTGACATTTAAATAATTAGATATTTTGCAAATACATTATTAAAATACAAAAGATTTAGACCACCTTCATATCTGTACACACAATATTTAGGTTAATTAGTGGTATTAATCTTCTCATTTAACTCTTGGAGAGAAAGTGAAGAAGTGCATTTCCTTGAATGCCAAACTATGCCTTTAAGTTGTTTTAACTTATTAACAAACTTCAGATGTTTATTCTTATTAAATTACAGAGAGGCCACATGGTCTTCTCTCTAATCCAAATAAACATGCCCACTTCAACCACTTCTCATACTGTGGGTTTGTAAGTGCTTCCAACTAAAATGTTACAACCATTGATCAACAGCACAGATCTTTAATCTGAATGTGGTTTCAGCATGACAGCGAAAGCTGCAATGCATAATATGTACATATCATCTGTCACTACCAATATAAATCATACACGCTGTATAAACAGTAAATAGACATCTATATACATGCACGTACTGTACTGTACATCATCATCCAGTCCATGTATATTTAGTATTTATTTATTTGCACTATTTGTATTGTTTATTTACAACTCTCAGAACACTTGTATATACATGTTAAATTTGTATCATTGTTCATTGGAGCTTTTCATATGTATGTATATCCTATTATATTTACATATGTTCACATAATTATGTACTGTCTATTCTTTACCTTTATTTGTCCAGCTGTGTTGTCCTTGTTCCTATCTGTTATGTCTATTTGTCTCAGTCAATACTGAGAGCAATGCAAACAAAACAAACAAAGATTTATGATTCTGAATAGACAATATATTATATAAGGGAACAAAACTAAAACTGATGAACTAGAATAAAAATGAAGTCCACTGGAAATCAAACCTGTATGACTTACAACTTAATTTCTTATCTTGAGGAAGTCCAGTCACTTGATGTTTTTTTTTCGCCATGTAGTTGTTACATTTTATGATTACCATTACTTTGTAGTGTGTATATACATTTTTAGGTGATGGCAGTCAGCTGGGTAAGCGTGGGTGAAAAACCAGAGAAAGAAAGAGGAAGACAGATAATGAGAGAGAGAGTAAGGGCGTGCCAGAGTTAAGAAATGCACACACACACACACACACACACACACATATATATATATATATATATATATATATATATAGAGAGAGAGAGAGAGAGAGAGAGAGAGAGAGAGAGAGAGAGAGAGAGAGAGAGAGGGAGCCTGTATCCAACAAGTGTGGTTTCTATTCTAATCTCGACCATCAGCTATGTTCTTTTGCAGCCGGCCAAATCGATAGAGACGCACGGCTCAGCAAGACAACTGGAACAGAAAACACACAAACAGGCTGAAACCTGCGGCTGCTCTGAAGACCATTGACTCCTCAGTTTCCTCTCCTGCACAGGAACATAATGCAACAAGTAAAACACAAGAGTGGAAGAGACACACACAATAACTTTCCCGGTTCCCGCCACTGGCCTGTTTTCTCTTACCCTAACCCGGTATTTCGCTAAATCTACCCTCTTCTGTCTCTAATTTCCCCAAATCTATCGTATGCACAAATATACACATGGACATGCTTCCACATACTGATTATAGAGTGAGAAGCTAGCCAAAACACAGACATATACATGTCTGTGCATTCAATCTAAAAGATCAGGCCTGATATGAATCTAAATGAAGAGACCTAATTGTTCTTTATACAAAATGATACTATGTGTGGGCATGGTTGGAGGCAGCCATTTTGGTTTGGTTGTAATCTTCTCATGCAGCTATTTTCGTGCTGCAAAAATAAATACTGCAGTTAGCAATATTTGGTATGCATGTATAAGTGATAATCCAGCCTTATTATTCAGCCTGAAACCATGTTTAGGTGTTTTGTTTGGGAGGGTTATTTTACACTCAGTAGCGACTGGTTTGTCTGCAATTACTATTAGACCTTTTTTGTGCAAGAAATTACAACGACTCATAACGACTCCATTCCTAATAGAAAGCTCTGATTGGCTCGGTTGTTTTCATAACCGGGGAATCAGCAGTCAATGAGCACTCGCCACACCTAGATGTATATGAATCTGTGATGAAGTCTGTTTTATAGTATGCTTCTGGAGCAAGTCTATGTGAGTGATTCATACTCTGTTTGGCACACAAGAACATTCTCAGTCAATCAGGATAATGGAGATATTTAATCAACTTTAATTCAAACGACTACCCCCGTCGCTTTGTGTGAGGGTATACAACCCTAACTGATCAGCCAAATAACACGCCCACACTTTAGCATATAGGCTGAAACCTCAACAGATGAACCAAATGGAAAATATCAATATCAAAACGTCAGGGAGCTCCATATGTTCAGCATATCTTGTACAGAAACCGTAGAGTATTCAAAGCCTTGAAAACATCTTGTTTGAATGGACAGATTGTGTCCAAGCATACAGTAAACGGCCCCTTTAAAGCTGTTTCTGATTAGCGGTTTTCTCTTTTTAAAAGCCCAGCGATGTTATGTGTAATGCAATCTCCTGGCTGTGTCAAACTGCTACCTCAGTGTGTGTACGCTGTGGAAGACCCCAGACATTCAAACAAAGGAGTCTCTGTTCTGGCTTCATGCACCTTATTCACAGGCACACATCATGTAAAGGCTCGGGTGGGCATCTCGAAGCCGTGTCAAAACTTGCATTAAGAAATACAGGCTCCTTCGTTCACAATATGTTTGACCATTTGGAAGATACTGTAAGTAGGTAAAAGTCTTGCTACAGTGCTGTTTACACACATACACCGAGGAGGAATAGTTGCTATGCCTTCCATCTTAGCATGTCCTAAAGATTAAGAAGGATGGCTAATCTTAATAAAATATAAAAGAAACGCATACGCACCAGAAGGCATGTATGTATTCAGCATATTCATTAGACAGTCATCACAATTTCAAATGGATGCACAAACTTATTCCATATTTGCAACTTGTAATTTGCCTGATTTAACTTCAAAAGCAAGCTGTATGTAACAAACTACTGCATACAATTAGGCATCCGTTAAGAAATGATTGACTCACATGTACAGCGAGGAGTCAGAGTGATGAATTTTGTATGACGCATACATAAAATGCAGACATTTTGATGTGGTGGCTTTGAAGATATTTATAAGATAACCTCTTCAGACCCATTGGCAGGTTAACCATTGCAAATACGTGGCTTGTAGCCAAGTACTGCTGACATCTACAGAAATGATTCATTAGTCCAGATCCAGACACCAGAGGACATGCTAAATTACAAGGAAATATGCACAAACTTAACCAGAATGTAATGATGTGGCAAGCTCGAACAATAAAGGGACGTTAAGGGTGTATATGTGGTCAAACTTATGGAAAGGCTGTGTCTAGATATCAAGATAATGTGTTATTTGCCATCTGGGCTGAAACTATGCAACCGTAAACATAAAAGGGAAGGTGCTGGCCCTACCTTTTCCAAACTTCAAATTAAATCTGCTGTATTAAAAGAAATGGGATGCCAAACAGTGAACTCAGTGTGTTTGGAGGGCTATTCAGAACTGGTGTGTAAGCCTCTATTTGACGGCGCTGACAGAGCATCAACTGCAACTGGCATGTTTTGAAAAGCCTAAATTGCCTTATCCACTAAGAAGGTATTTGTTGACACAACACTGCAAACCTGGAATGGGTGTCAATGATTGACACATGACCGCTGCTGCAGAGAAACTACAAAGCTGGACATTTATCCCAATTAGCTCACACCCATGTATGCACGCAAAGTGACATAATTAGGGCAGACAAGGAAACGTGGCAAACAACGATGGACCTCATAGTCTGTGATGTGTGCTATGAGCAGACAATAAGCTGCTAAAGCTCCCACTCGACCCCTCATTATAGTCAGTCAATCCCAACATCAAAGGAAAGACAGCCTTATGGCTATAGGTTGACGGTGTGTGTGTGTGTGTGTATGAGAGTGTACATGTGTGTGGCGTTTTATGTGCACATGCATACATTCTTGTCGTCCATCACTGTTTTGCATGGAGGCTCCCTACACAAAATGAAGTCCACTTTTGTTGAAAATATCAGAGATGGGGTTGCACATTAAACCTCAAGTTATGTTTAGTACAACAAATATTTATTTAGAGAGTTTCAGAATTTTTTCATTAAGCAATTCTGGCGATAGAAAATCTGGGCTAAACCTCTGTGGTCATAGAAACAGCTGATTTTGCTGATTCTACCATCTCTCTGCTTTTTCCTTCTCCAAACTATTGTTGTTATATTGCCCTGTAAACTAAATGTCCAGACACCGCTCAGATAGGAGGGGAATGTTTTATTTATTTTTAATAAATTGGGTGAAGTGAATCTTTAAGGATCGGGTATGGGTATTGGTGAGCGTTACGTTAAATGCTACGTTCCTGATGAGCGTTCACGATGTGAGGCTATGGGCAAGGGAATTAATTATGTCAATGTGGATCCTATGAAGGATGAACATACTGTATGTGTGTGTGCATAGTTCGTACAGTATGTGAGTGAAACAAACTGAAATTGAGGCTGTCTTCATGGGCATGTGCTTATGACTTATGAATAACTTTGTGTCAGAGAATGTGTCATTTCCTATTACAGTATGTGTGTGCTTTAGTGTGCGAGTGTCTTTGTGTGTGTGCCCCGGCGTCCTCAGCTTTCTGGCCTCGTCCCGTGACTCTGACAGTATTTGGCAAGGCGCTAATTGATGAGGAGCCTCCACCTCGTCTTGTTTTGTCAGAACATGAAGGCCTCGCTGCTGGATCAACATATTCTGGAGCTGCAAATTCTGCCATATGCCTGGCCATGTGTTCCCATCTACCAGCTGGGAGCACTCAGTGCCGTGCTTGTCTAACTCGCTGACTGTGTGACTGGGACAACTCCTGACTGGGCAACACAATGACACCAATACGTCAAATAGTGCAACTTGGTCGGTGATCGGGCATGTGTCGGTGTCTTTTCAAAACAAACTTAGGAGTGGGACCAGTCCTTCAATCAGCTGGTAATGGTGACACGTTAGAGCTGGTGACTGTTAGTGACTGTCACTGTCACTGTTTAATCCCTCTGATGATATATGTTATGTTAAAGTGCTTTGGGTAAAATCCTCTATCAAACGGCACATGTTTTGTGGACTTAAAGGAATACTTTAGCTTATGAGGACTTAAGTGTTTTTCCTACTTAGCACGGGAGAGTCAAAGTCAAGGACGCCTTTTTAAGAGCGATGCTCCGATTTCAAAGCTTAATAATGTTGTTATAAAGACCTTTAGAGAAGCTTGAGAGAATTAATGATCTGACAAAGTGCGTCTTTTCATATACATTTCAGACACCTAGTAAAACTTTCAACCGTGAGACCAGACTACAGTTGATCACATGAGTTCCTTTGGAGATAAAAGAGTTTGGCGCCCGAGATTCCCCTTGGTCACAAAACTTGATCATATGCTGTTTGGCAAAAGCAACAGCTTAAAAACTGATTGTAACATTCTGACCGAAAGGACCAGTGTGTAGGATTTACGGGGATTTTTTGTTAAAGTACAATTGAGGTCTATCCATCCATCCATTATCTGAACCGCTTATCCTGTTTAGGGTCGCGGGGCCACAATTGAGGTCAGGAACCAAAATATTGGACAAGAATAAATTGTGACTTGGTGGTGGCACCAAGTCCACAAATATCAACGTGCTGGTATTTTATAAACTTCTATATATATATATTCAAATGATTAAATGTAGATTAATTAATTAATTAATATGTTATCATGCATAGAAAAACGTCATACTTGGCTTATGAGGATTAAAAAGAAAGATACGTCTTCATATTTACATTGTTTTCAAGGGACAATGTGAATATGTAATTAAACATGTCAGACCCACAACATTTAATTCTTACTGTGTGATTGGGTTTTCCTCTCGCATTAACCAGTACAAAATATAGCTATTTTCTACCCATATCATCAGTTCATGAGCTACGTAACTGGCAAACATCTATTATTTCCCAACACTTACCAAAACATATAATTCTATAAACTCTTCTCGTTAAATGCCGACAGCTGCAAAATGGAAGCTAATAACACGTCAGCTTCTGCAGATATTTACTTATACAAGTCTGTGGGGTTCATAGAAAAACATACGGGGGTCGTCTTACCTGGTTTGGTGACCGAAACTCTTGGTTGTCATTCATGTACATGTTGTCACCATCAAACTGTGGGAAGAAGCAGAAAGGAGAAATGAACAAGGTATGCAAGAGGAGGTTTGAGAATTGCGGGCAGCGGAGGTGGTGCGGAGGGGAAAAGCTCTTTACGGGTGGCCTGAAGTGTGAGACTAATGACTTTGTCACTTTGGTTAAACCTTGTGGTGGCACGGCATCGTGGGTAATTACTGCTCGTCAGCGGGCCGGTAATTAGGCTACATGAGCACAGTGACGGGAGATGGGCTTTTCCCTGTGGGCTCTGCTGTGTCTGAGAGAGAATGAGTGTGAATGAAACTGTGAGTGCGTACAGTAGCAAAGGGTGTGTGTGTGTCTTTGAGACTGTGAACCCAGTGTGTGTGCATGTGTCGCACAGTGGGGACATGCTGTGTCTTCAAATCGAGCTAACAAGGCATTGAAAGATCACTTGCTGCTGGTGCCAAAACACAGTTTGACACGGCAAATGACCCTTGACCCCCAAGGGTGCTGCGAAACAACACCAGGTCACCAGACAACCCCAACATGCAACAAATTACTACTGTAATAGTATCGTGCTCTTAAGCTGAAGGACTGAAGAATTCTCTGCTGAAAGCAGCTTTGAACAAGCTATAAATGAAGGGGAAAAAAACAACACATTCTGTTTTTAGCTGCAGAGAAAATTACATTCTGCCACACAAATGGCTCAGCAACTGAACGTGTGCAGTGCCAAGGTGACAGAGAAACTGCTACCATGTTAAGAAGAGCTGTATTGTGAAATGCCCTTGGTTTTCAAAGACATCAAGCTTTTTCATACCACGCTAGCAGCAAATGGAACAGACCTTGACTGGACTGGATAATAACGTTCATGAACACAAACACACACACAGAAAACCCGACGTGTCAAATAAACCCTACTTTTTGTTGGTTGGCTGAGGTCATTCTTTGTGATATCAATGCAAAGAGTCGGGGAAAGACCGCAGAGGCAACATGATCAAACTAGACAGCATTCCACGTCAAATTCCTCAGATGTGAAGATACGGTGGGGGTGTCGGTTGTGGGGCTTTTTTTGTTTGGGGTGATCCACTTTGTGCCCATGAAGAAAAGGACTGAAGGCTTGAAAGATAAACACACGCTAGATATGAACACAAACGGATCATGAGATATACCTTCTCAAAACAATAACTAGGTAGACTAATGGACGGAAATGGGCCGAATTCCTGGGGGTGATATCTAATATCTACACTGGTAGACAGGAAAATGTCAAAGTAGCTAAATGAGCACGAGAGTGGTGAGAAAGAGAAATTACTGTACATGATTGCAGGAGAACGGCCGGGGAAAGGAGTGCCTGCCTCAGGGAAATGGTTGGTTAACGATGCATATCATGGAAGCCCTTGTGAGGATTCACTTGGTTATTCTAATGATTACATTTAGGTTCCACCACAAACGCAAACATGAAACTGAGACTGAGCACTGCATTTAAACCCCATCCTCACCTCAACAATCCAAAAGCCCGACACGAGCTGGAAAAACTACACGTTTGTATCAAGTGACACGATATGCTGCACACTAATTGTTCAGTGCCACCTGCTGACGTCACAGACGCTCATTTGCTTAGTGGAGCATGGCGGTGTCAATCAAAACTGCAGTAAAAAGTGACATTAGCTCACTGAGAGGCCCAAAGTGATGTTGACCTTGATGACATATCTGCAATAAACTATTCGCTCCTCACATGAAAGCCTCTTGTCCTCGCTAACCGAGCAATTTCATTCCGCTGAAATCCACTTTGATATCACTGGTGACGTGAAGCCATTTTGAGAGCATCTTTAGGATAAGGTTCTCTCGGGTGAAAAGAGCACAATCCCTGAATGAAGTCATCTCTAACCACGAAACCTGATGGTGTATTTTAGCTTATTTTACAAACTGGACTCTTCAACGCAAAGCCTGATTGCTGTTGCTTTCGTCTCTACCGTAAGCAATTAAGTCAGACGGTGCTCATTTCCCCAAATTACATTTGTAAAATAATATTCCCCAAAAAAGGCCAAAGACAGCCTGGAAAGGTCAGCCATTTTGTGCTTCAACATGGCTGCCCATATATTGCAATGTAAAGCTATTTCCCCCTGCTCCTCTCTCGATGGATCTCCTTTGCACAGCCTCGCTCTCCCACTTAAAATGCCAATTTATCCTCGGTTCAATGCTATCAGCTCTGCCATTACTCAACATTTACTGCAGAAATCATCTTCTCTTTCTTTGTTGCTCCCTTTCTCTCTCATTTTCTCCCTCTTGCTCTTTTCTCTCCCCCGTTCTCTTTCCACTCTCCTCTCTGTGTGTTACAACCTCCTTCTACTTCTCCATCTCCCTCCCTAGCTCTCTTTCCCCCTCTCTTCCTCTGCTTCTTCAGTGGGCCTTGGCATCGCTTCCTCATCGGCAGTCTAATTGGGCATTCTGCCTGAGACAAGGGCCTCATTAAGCAGTAATTACACACATGTTGTTTTCGGCAAACATCTCTATTTGGATTGCTTTGCATGGTAATTGTTCAGCAGGGACCACTGCTCGCGATGTTTCCCTCCGTGACACACGTGGTGCTGGGAGAGAGGAATAAAAAACATTGGGGAAGAAGGATAGAGCGGCAGAGAGGGGGATGTGAGAATTGAGAAAATAATAATAGGTTGTGGAAGGGAGACAAATTGAGAAATAAAGAATGCATACATGAGAGAGAGGGACGATGAGAGTCACAGAGAGACAGGAAAAAAGGATGAAGGCACTGCTGAGGCAGTAAATGGAGAAAGACAATGAATAAATGACAAAGAAAGAGGTAGACAGATTCAGTGTGAGGAAAAAATGAGGTGGAGCGGCAGAGAGAGAATGAAAAAGACAGAGAAAAGGAGCAAATGAGGAAGAAAAGTGGGAAGACAGTAAAAGAGAGAGACAGAGGGAGAGAGAGAGTTAGAGAGATTCCCAGAACTAGGTCATGCCTTGCAATCATCGACAAAGCTGAGCGTTTCAAAAATAATGAAGCCACAAGGTGGAAGTAATGCTAACTAGCATATCCAGGGAAAACATGTAATATTTACACAGTGCTAATAGTGCGCTGCAATGCCGGGGTCCTTTCATCTCGGAGTGCACTGGTGAGACAGTTGATGGCGGGATTGGAGGCCGAATTACAGATGGCTCTGAAGATTGTTGTTGATTGATGGACAATTCAAATAAGCTCCTCATAAAGCTTTCGAGGCAACATCTGTTTGTGAAGGGGGTTGGGTGGAGATGAACCGCTTGTGTGCCTGTGTAATGCCACAACTGGCCAGTTGAGAGAAAAATGACCCCGTAATGATGAAATAAACCTTCATTTGAAAAGGCAGGAAACCAAGACATATGATCGCATGTAAAATATTATGCTTTGTTAAACATGTAACGACTAAAAAGTCTACTTTGGCAAGTTAATGCTGCTTATAAGTTATTGCATCAATATGTATAATGCAATTGTATAAATATCTGTGAAAGAGGCAAATGCTCTTACTTAAGACTTTTTTTTACATTGTGCCTGTTCTACTGTTAATTAAGTAAATGATATGACATCTTCCACCATGGGTTTTCCTACCTATCATATACCATACTACGGTGCATGGTAGAGGATATGACCGGAGAGGAATGTTACTTTTACACGATCAACATTCAAGTGTCTCTAAACATCTGTAAAAGTGCAAAAAAACCAACATACATCACACTAAAGAACAACCACAACAAACTTTTAGAACTTTTCAATATATATTAAAAGGGAATCTATAAGCAGAATGTGTAATACTTGTGACTTTAAAAGCCTTTGCCAGTGCACCAAGTCTCTAAAAATAATTCTCTCACCGAGCGGAATTAATAAGCCCAGAACAGTACACAGCCATTCTCTGAAGAAAGGGGTGTGGTGGTGGGGGGCTCATGCAATATGTATGCCTGTTTGAGCACCCTTCTTCATCATCTTCCCCCTCTTTTCTTTATTTCTCTTTTTACATCTCTCTCTCTACCTCGTCCTCTATTCAATTAAGCAGTAGGTAAGACCTAACACACCCCAACCTGAGACAATGTGCCTCTGAATTTTGATGATGCCCAACTTGTCACTGACGGTTCAAAGCCAGAAGAGAGGATGAGACAGACAGACCGACAGACACAGTCGCATGCACACAGACATGAACACACACACACACACACACACACACACACTTAGAGGAAGAGTGAAAGACAAAGACAGAATGGAAGGACAGAAAGAAAAGAAAGAATGAGTGAACAAAAGAATGAAAGAAAGGAAGCAAGCAAGCAAACTATGGTAGATATATTTCAGAGTTGCATGGCAAAAGGAGAGAGAAAGAGGGAGAGAGGAGAGACTATAGTAACAGTTGTGGTGTTGCACCACGCCCCAAGTAAACAATGAACATGGGCAAACAATGAACATAGCACACACACACATACACAATCGCACACACACACACACACACACACTCACAAAGCCCATAAAAAGCGCAGCCTGTGGCCATGGCGACACATGCTCTGTTGTCGTTAGATAAGGGAAACAGGGGCCTCTTCCTGGGTGTGAAAGTCTGATCCTGCACACACACACACACACACACTACACACATACACACACACACTACACACATACACATAACCTACTTGTGCACACTCTGCAGCAGCACTGGGGTCACATCCACCAACGCCCAGCATCTTGTGTACTCTCACCTTTATCTGCTGCATAGTTCATTTTCATATGCAAAACCCAGGCTGTGTTTATCTGGACACACTGTACTCCGGTCAGCGGCTTGATCAGATATCGATACACGGAGCAGCTACTTCTTTTTCTTTTAGGGATTTTGAGGGAATTCTGTTTGGAATGTGCTGGCCTCCCAATAAAGTATTCAGTTAAAGAATTGGAAACATACATTTGCGCCATGTTGCATTTCTTCTATCTAAGACTATCTGCTTTACCTCTCCAGCAGAATCTGCTAAAGAAATATTTAGTTTTATTTTCAGTGATGGTGCGATCACTTCACAGCTAATGAGCATCAGCTCTGTTTGTTATGATTAGGTCTTTAAAGCATTCCAGACGCACACAAACACACAGTGCCAGAAACGGCTTGGAAAAAAAGAAAAAAGAAAGAAGTGTTTTCACAAAAGACATGATACAGGTTCCAACCGCTTCCGGCTTCACCTATACCTTGTGATGTGTAAAAATAAAACAGCAGGCTGAAGCGCTCATTCATCCACTTTCTGTTGCACTGGAGCAACCACAAAACAGAAGTAACAGTCAACAGCAGAGATGGAAGGAGAGATTGAGGAGAAAGGATGCGTGTGTGTGTGTGTGTGTGTGCGTATGTGTGTGTGTGTGCGTGCATGTGTGCGCGTGTGTGTGCGTGCGTGTGTGCGCGTGTGTGTGTGTGCGTGCGTGTGTGGGCGTGCGTGTGCATGTGTGCATGTCGAGAGAGGCCAGGTGGGGTCGTGCTAAATAAGATGTTTTGTTTCGACTGTGAACTCGGGTTCATGGTTAGTTAGTGAGTTCACATCAAGATGAATTGAATATTATGATGGTAAGTCACAGGTAAATGGCTGTTTTTCTTATTTTAATTTACTTTTGAATAATTAAAATAATATGTCTAAAATAAATTAAACTGAAACAATTCTGTTACAGTGAAAAACCGACAAAAAAACAACAATAATGATAATCTTCATCTTAGGATGGCATGTGAAATAGAAACTTACAATAAGTAACTGTTTGTGAGGTTGTAACAATTAGAAAGGTGCACTGAGTAGAGAGTGCAGATCTCCAACAAGTGTTTCTGTAATGGCCACTTCTATACACATCCTTCATTCAAACTCAAAAACAGGCGCTGATGTATGCAGACAAGTCGTCGTACAACACACTTCATAGAATCTATCTGAAACCAAAATGAAACTCACCAAGCTGGCGACTGAGTGGCAACATGGTACTAAGCAGTGTGTGAACTGGCCGTTCTGTTAGCTCCTAGCTGTTAGCTCTGAGTCAAACACACCATCCATACTGTCAGCTGTTAGCCAAACACACTGTCCAAAACACATGTCACGTAGATGCACTCAGCTGTGTTACCACTAGCGGCCCCTACTAGCCAGGGGCCAGTTAGGAGTAGTGAGTGAGGAGTTAGCAGTCAGCAGGCAGTCACCGTAACCATGAGAGGTGAACATAGCCAGACTTTTGTATAAAATCTATCCAGCTGCAGCTTTAGTTCAAAGCTTTTCCGCCTTTTTTTTTGACTCGCTGGATAAAACATGACTGCGTTGTCTCTCCAAGAGGTCGACCTATATCCACATATATAGCTTGATTGTGTATCATCAGTGCAATCAGTATGTGTGCGCACTAATGAGAGTAAAGAGCTAAAGGAAGCAAGCTATGAACAAGCCATAAGCAAGCATCGCTCTGGAATGGGGGACAAATCTTCTGCTAAAATGTGCCTTTTTCCATCGAGTTGTAATGTACAGTACATGGTGCCACCCACGAGTGCATGTGCAAAAGGTATAACAGAAAAAAATGATCAGACCAAAGTGGTACCCACACGGCCTCCCTCATCCTTCAACCTTCCTGCTAACCAGATCTGGGAAACACCTTCTTAGCCTCTAGCACAGTGACATCACATGCAATTAGCAACTAGCCCCAGCAGGTGCAGTATAGTACCAAACTTCACATGGGTGCTAGGAGGAAAGTGGTTTTCCCACCAGTCTACCTGACACTCACACAATCTGAGGTGAGAACGAGAAGGTTAGTGTGTCTGTGTGTACAGTATGAGTAGCAAGTCTCTACGTGAGTCTACGCCGGTGAGGTTTCTCTGGCAGCAGGAGCGGATGCAGAGCACAAGCCACTTTTAACTGACTGGGGTAAACAGCTATGAGAGAAGATAAAAGGCTGAGTAAATGTCAAACTACCCCAGCCTTTTGCCTCTGTTCACCTCAGCATCAGATAACTGCAGCAGGAAAAAAAAAGTCTGGTTTCCTCTAACATATAATTGGTTATCTTATTGCAATCTACTGCTCTCTTGCCTCTGCACAGAATTGCATGAAAGTGCAATGGGAAAGCAAGAAGAAAAAAGGCTGAAGTTTGACTGTTGTGGCAGTAAGTAAAATAAATCACTATGAGCATAGGGAATACATCAGTCGATCTCTATATGTGCCCTTAATCTGCGTGTTGGACTGAGTCGCCTACAAACACCAACATGGCATGCACTTTAACATGCAGCATAAGACATACATAGAAGGTGGGAAGGAAGTGTTTTAATTGTACTGTTACTGACGATCAGGTTGTGCTATGTTTACTTTCAGACGCCACATAATTATAGAACCTGTAATACACGGTTTAATATAAACACACGTAACAGTTTTACAGTTTACTAAAGAGGGAAGTGTGCTATATTATTGCCAACAATATCAGACAAAAGATTTCAAATGCACAGGAAGTAGCATTGCATCATTTGTTTCTGAGAGATCTTTCTTCAGGAAGTCTGTTCATTTTTTGGCACTATTTATAATTGTCAAATAATTAAATTATTAATCCTTAAATAAAAAGCTGTTAAAGATTGATTCTGAAGATGTTAATAGTGCTTTCAGTTTCAAACTTAATTTGTTTCTTTGGAGGTACACACCCAACTGTGACTATAACAACCACAGGGGTGTATTTTGCACCTTTGCATGTTTTCACACTTGTGTTGCTGCAATTAAGAAACACAACTCCTGACATCATCTGTCATTACATTACATTTCATTTAGCTGACGCTTTTATCCAAAGCGACTTACATGATATACATTAGACCGTAGACACAGCAACGGTGAGCGATTAGGGTTAAGTGTCTTGCTCAAGGACACATAGACATGGACTGGCTGAGCTGGGGTTTGAACCACCGACCCTCTGATTGAAAGACTGACTTGCTAACCACTGAGCCACAGACACCCAAGTGGACTTTTTTTTAAATGCAAATATATGCAATATTTGCATTGTGTGTTGGAGAGTATAACATAATGAGTTATTTAAATGCGTTCACTCATGTATGTGAAAAACATGGATAGCATGTGTGTTCCTATGGGGATTTTCATGTGTTTAAGTAAATATGTCTCTCCACGAAGAGCAATTTCATCACAACTCAAGATATCCTCTGGTTGGAGCCTCCAAAATACCCCAGGTCAGTAGCTTGAGGTAGACCTTTTTAAATCAATTGGCTGACAAACAGAAGATGTTTCAGAAATTGGGGGCTTGGCTACTGTATCTCACCACAGCAGTGGGCAGTCTTTTCCTAGCTGGATTGATGCCTGGAGGGTGGGCAGTGTGGAGCCTAACCCCTCGTTCACCCACAGTGTACCGGGCCTGTGGTTAGAGAGAGAGAGACGGCAGGGAGAGAAAGAGAAGAGACAGAGAAGACAAAAGTGGGGAAGGAAACGAGATGGCGGGGCTTTAGTTTGCAAGATACAAGCAGGGCATTTGTAAAGGAACATGTCAAGACCCCCCCTCCTCTGTCACGATCCTTTCCCTCCTTCTTCCTTTCTCCAGTTGCTCTGCTCTGCCCAACATGCCCAGCACACGCGTACAGGGGGAGGAGAAATGACATGAGACCTACACTGTGACTCTACGCAGCGCCATGCAAGGGGGAGAATGGAGGTTAATGAGCTGACAACCCCTCCACCCCGAACACGCCTCCTCCCCATGCCCACCTCCCTACTCTCTTGCACACACTGACAAGCATATACACAAACCCCCTACAAAACTGTGGGGCTGAACGCTGGCACTGAGCCAAGGATCTGGAGACTTTTGGAGTATCATGAAGCAACGAGTGGATTTACACTGCATGCACATTAGTAATTGGTAATTTATTATAACCTGCATTATACATATGACCTGCAAACATCAGCTCATATTATCAAAAGCGTATAACACAGTGAACTTCAGGCACACTCTTGGCCTAATGAGGCTTGAATCCTCATTAGAAAATGACAAACAACTAAATTGTTGAATGGTTGAAAAATGTGTGGGGTTGAAAAATGTGTGGTGCCATGTTGTTATCCAAATGAAAATGATTAATTCTGTGAACACCACCGTTTTTGGAATATTTTGTCTCATAAGTCCGACTGAAATTTCCTCATTAGGTTACAAAGTGTAACTTTTAACCTGCTAAGTGAAGGAATATACAAAGGCATTAGGACTCATCCTCTAGGGACCACGAATCTTTGTCACAAATGTCAATACATGTAAGGTCAGATAGATTGACACTAGAGGATGGCTGAAATACAACAGTCCAACCGCAAGTATCAGCATCTTACAAAATACTGAGCAACTTTACACAACAGTTTACCTGTTGAGAACAAACACTTCTTGCACCTCGACCACAGACCGGGCTAAACATATAAAGCTATTGTATTGCATGCAGTGCTGGGAATTACCAGTCAGACCCTCAGATGCGACCCCATTTATTGGTTGTCACGTGGTGGTGTGTGGGTGTGCAAGATGTTAAATAAAACCTCAGTGGCCTTTAAGTTTCATCACCGGAAAACCAACAAGTAAAGGTAACAATTTCCACCGAAGTTGAAGCATGCACAGAGGCGTCCAAAGAAAAGCTTTAGAAAACCTTTCAGTTGATAAAAAACCCTAGTTGAGTTTAAGTTAATGTAAATACATGCCATTTGCATGAGCCTCTCTGAGGTTGAGGACTGCTGTTATTAATATAAGCCCTTATCCATATAGCTGCGTACTGGCCTGCTGCCCGCATGGTTGAGAGCTCCATCACAATCTCGACACCCCGCCTCGAGCATCTGATCTACAAGCTTTGGAGATATTTCATTTATTTTAAATAAAATGGCAATTGAGAGTATCCTACTGCAATAGCTGGTGTGCCTTAATTGTCTCAAATGAAATAAATGAAACATGTAAAAAACCACAAGGATAAAATATCATCCTTCATCACATAAGAGAACATTACTGAACATAGAAATATAATTGATAATGGTGTAGCAAAGCACTTTTATAGAGCTTGAAAACAATGGAAGATGGACGATTAGTCATTAACGCCCATTGTGAGTAATTTGTAGGAAGGCTTGTGCATTTTTTATATTCTTAAACTGAAGAGCCCTAAGAACACAAACTCCATAAAATAATAACAGGCGTTTCACCTTAGCACTATCCGAGTCTCTCAATTATTTACTACTAATGAATTGCCTGGGGCAATATCAACCATCCCAGAGAGGCTGATTCTACCCGCTCAAATACTTAAATAAATTTACTCAATTATGCTCACTGTCCCCAATATGAAAGAGACAAGAATGTACAAGCTTTCTTCTCCGTGCAGTTTCATACGCTCTGTTTCAGCCTTGATATTTCTAGAAAATCCTCACATGCACAACAACTCTTATAATGACGAATTGATCAAATGTTTTCATATAAAACGCATTAACGAGGCTCTTTCCCACTGTTTTTGCATCTGTGGTGTGGGAGGCTTGAATAAATGGATGTGTGCTGTTGTTTGGGTGTCTTGCCTCAGTAACATAACAGTACTGCAGGCAAGGTGCCAGGCATCCAGCAGGTTTTGCACTTTGCAACCGAACTTGCCACCTTGAATATCTTGTTGCTGCCACATCGCTGATGAGCCTTCAGGGGCCAGAGGCAGTCTGAGAGCAGAGAGGGGGGCTTCACGTCACCTGTTCCCAACAGGTAGGAAAAGGATGGGCATAAGAAGTAACAGTATGTAAAGGTACACAATATCAGTGTGGTATAATTGTGCGCATGATTAAGCCTTCAAACACAAACAGTATGAGCGCAACCCTGCCGTCACCTACAGTTTATATTTCAGAACAACGTCTCTGCTAAGTGCAGGAAACTGTTGAATAACCCTCAGTATTTAAATGCATCACCTAAGTGAATGTAAATAGAGTTTGCCATCTGTTAGCTTCATCTATAGGGGACATCTTCATACTGGGGAAACGTGTTTGAATCTATGTGCTTGTGTACTTTTCCACTGCTTATTATGCTCCTATTCATCCTTTCCGAAAAACGAAAACACATACCCAGACAAATTATTGTTCTCTGTAGTTCACAACATGTTTTTATTTCTTTCATAGAGCAACATGTTTTTTTTCAGATATTTCTTGTGAGAAACAAAAAACATTGCATTCGTCAACAAAGAAACATGTTTTCTTAACATTTCACATGTGAAATACGATCTTTCACACGGGAAAGCAAGACAAAAAGCTGGCTCGCTCAGATGATGGTTGAGACATTGTTTATTGTTTAGACACATTATAAACTATAGATCAACTATATGTGTGTAGACACAACGCACAATGTAATACAAGGTTTGTCCTGTGATTCTGAGCCTCATTTTGAGGTTTTTACATCCAGTGGGCTTGCACATGTGTAAGTGTTTATAAATGCGCATATTTAATATCAGCAGTCCACTCAAAGAAACAAACTGAGCATTCAGCTCTATTTCTATGATCGACACTGTTATCGCCATTCAATCAGAAACATTTCCCAACCATGATCTTCCACTGTGTAACAGAGCAGTTCAGGTCTGAATAGTATTTGTCAATTCCATGCTATCTGGCTGTAATCATCAGTCTTTGGCTGTAACTACACCAGAGAGAAATTTAAGCGCAAAGGATCCCGTTCCTAGACAGCTGGTGGTTGTAAATTCTTATCAAGGAATAAAAAAACATAGAGGGAGGGAGAGAGTTTGAAAGAAAACATATACTACTTTCATTTCAACTGCTTTAGGGATTACGGCTCAGGGCTCTAGAAAAAACTGCATTAAAATAATCCACCATTTGCATGTTTTATCTCACAAAGGAGGCTCACATAGACACACATACACACCAACCCCCACTCTCCCTCCCTCCCCCTCCCTCCCATCTTCTCCTGCAACCCCTCCCCCATTCTGTGTGAGCACACACACACACACACACATACACATACGCACGTCACACATATACACACACTGTCATCATAAAACACACACACACACACACACACACACACATTGAGATCAACCTGCTGCCATCTGCTCTACGCACTCTGTACAATCCTCACAGAATACATTATTCACTACAATACATCACATCACATTCCCTCAATGTCACAGCCTTGTGCTGGAGAAGAGTGAGAGAGAGAATAGGGGTGAGAAGAGAGCAAAACAGCTATTGTACTCTGGAGAGAGAGAGGGAGAGAGAGAGAGAGAAGGGGGAGATTTGGCCTGTTATATGGTGCAGTGGGAGAGAAAATTAAAGACAGCTTGATTTGGCTTTTAGACGAAACAAGGTTGTCAGCTAAACGTGTTCCAGTTACAGCTACTAGGCTAGATTAAAAATACAGACAAGGTGGTTAGTGTTTTAAATTGAGAGAGTGAGAGAGAGAGAGAGAGAGAGAGAGAGAGAGAGAGAGAGAGAGAGGTGCCTGGCAGAAGAATATACAGTATAACTTCTCATCATTTGGCCAGGCATTCGTTTGAGTAGGATTTTCTTGCTTCTTCTTTATTCCAGCAAGTGTTTTGCTTTCAAGTGTTGGAGTATTAGAGAATAAGTCTGATATATTTCAAGGAAATTACCAAAACCAACAAAGTGTTCCAACTTCTCTATCTGTGAGAGCAACACGGAGCAAAGAGAAGGGCGATTGTTGGATTTAAATTTGCCAGGTAGACAGAAGAAATGCATGTTAATGTTGCTCCATGTCTTCTGGATGTGTACACATGCAACTGTTTGAAAGTAGTAAACACAGGTATTTATTAAGGTTAACCATTACTCGTATATAAGAGCATAAGAGCATTTTTGGGGACTATTTCAGCTGTAAAATAATACAGATGTGGTGTGGTGGTGAGTCATATCAGCACCAAGACGATGTGGCTTATTAATCATTATTTATTTTATTTGTGTACATCAATAGAGGGCATAAAGGAATGAGCTATATCAGCCTTAGGCTAGAGACAATACTTTTTAGTCAGATGAAGTCATTGTTGGGTTTGGTCTTTTCATGGGAATTAAGTGTTCTCAGTTGGTCATGTACTGTTTTATTTTATTGTATTTACTATACTCTGTTTATAGTATATTCATAGAGTTGCAGCCTATCAGGCAAACACCAATTTACATTTAGGGGTTATAAACCAATAAGTTTGAGAAAACTGGCATGCAAACACTTCTATATTCCTTTGGTTGTGAGTAGCATGTTGTGTACTACTGGTTTCATGTGAACAGAGACAAATACATTCTTCACTGAATATAATTTAAATGAAAGAATACATACAAAACAATAGGTTTCTCCTTTGTTTACTTGTTTAACTCTGTCCCTGTTATTTATTGTGTGCAAAGCATGATGCACACATGATGTGTGTGTGTGTGTGTGTGTGTGTGTGTGTGTGTGTGTGTGTGTGTGTGTGTGTGTGTACGTGTGTCACCATTGTGCGGTGGCAGAGCAGAGCAGAGGGAGTGAACAGCTGGCAGGCCCACACTTGATTACGTATTGACCTGCTTTGCATTCACCTGTTATTCAGCCGAACCTAATGTTTCCACTTGGCTCTCCTGCAGCTGAGCTGCAATTAACCTCGCTGTGAGAGCAACGCAAGCAAGCCTTAAGTAATTTGTCAAAGTAGTTTGTCGAACTTTGCTAAATGTCATTCTACCTAATCCTGTAAAATTAATAGTTTTTCACTTTAATTATCGCACGATGACAAACAGAAGAAGAGTGTTTTCTAACCCTTGCCACACTTCCCAGTAGCTGTAAATACAGTCGACCTTCGATACATTGCTAACATACTGGTTTTTACACTCTTAAGGTTCTCGACTGGGTGCAGGTGATCTTCTGAATGCAGATAATTACCCTTTGAAAATGTCATTTGCCTGTCCAAGTACACCATTTGAATGGCAGAAAACGTTGCTGCGTCAGACGCTTCCCTTCTCTCCACTCCTCTTCGCCTCCTCTCGTTTTTTTTCCCACCCTCCATCCTCCCTCCCTCCTCTTTTTCCCAGATGCTCTCTCGGCTCTTGTCTGTGTTTGGGCTGCGACTGCGAGGGGTCACCGCCTGCCTTGTTCTCACACGTGGAGCACTGAGCGTGTGTGTGTTTGTACGTGTGTGGGAAAGGGAGAGCGAAACAGCAGACACTCATGTATGAATGATTATATGAATGAGTGTGTGTGAATGAGCAAGAAAGTCCCCCCCCAAAAAAGTGTGTGAGTGTGTGAATTTATCCCAACGTCTGCACAGTTGAGCCTGAGTGCCTTTCCCACTGTGTGTGTTTCAAAGTGTATCTTTCTCTTCGTGTGTGTGTGTGTGTGTGTGTGTGTGTGTGTGTGTGTGCCTTGCAAGCTCAGTGCCAGGTCTCTCTAATGAGTCTGTCAGGCGCTGTTAGCGACGGCGTGCTCCCCTGGCTCAGCGCACTCCTACAGACACACTGTGATTAGCCGGGCCAACGGCACGCCACCGGGCCAGATTAAACACTCACCACGCCGCCAGGGAACACACACACACACTCACTCTCTCTCTCTCACACACACACACACACACAAACTCAGCACAGCACACACTGGAGCATTACACTCGCCCGCGAAAGCACCACAGACTTACTTAAACACACACGGCTTCATCATCATCGTGCCCATTAGCCTGCTCTGATACTTGCCCTCCAGAGCCAGGTGTTGACGGCAATAAAACGGAAAATGAATGTGAAATATAAACAATATACAAGCCACCTATGGCACCCGCAAAATGCTAATATTTCATTAATCTGTCTGTGTTTATTGAATTCCTGTCTGCCACTAATCTTGAACATCACTCAGAATTAAGGCCAGCCCTTCTGGCTCCAACAGCTTTCAACATCTTCATTAAAGCGACATGAATCACTAATTACAGGTAATTACCCTTTAATGAGCGGCCCAGATGAATGAGCAGATATGCAGAGGAGGGGCAGGCGTTGAGGACACATCGTTTTTCATTCCTCAAGGGCCAAAAGCTAACAGGGTGTTACAGTTTGACCGTTAGCTTTGACATGGTGGTCTGGTGAGAAACGCTGGCTTGACTGCAATTTACACGTGTCAGACATAAACCCGGTGTACGACACAGGATACTGAATATGAGTTATTTTACCATTTGAACCAGATGGGCACATACTGGGTTGTCTCTGTCCATACAAAACCAGTAGTTCAGTACACAATAAGCTAACAATCACAGGAATATAGAAGTGTTTGCATGCCAGTATGTAACAGAATGAGAGATCACACGTTTAGCATTAGGAAGGGATCTCTTAACAAAAATGAAAAAAGAGGAATATGTATAGCAAGTTTTAATGTTTATATGGATGCCTGACTGTTAAGATACAGATTAAATAAATGTGAACCTCTCCTTGAATTTGGAAGAAAAAAAGCAAAAGTTCCAAAATGTATCTTCATTTCTAACTACACAATGTTCTTGTTTATGTTACTATACCATTAAACACTTTTTGATCCATCAAATACATCTTAACTGGGTGGGACTGCACCTGGACAGCCATCTCTGGGTTTTAGAAGTGAACCCATTAGAGAAGTGTCTTAAACATACATTATTTCTAATGGCCAAGGGGCAACTCCTATGGTTGCAAAAAGATTGTGTCAAAATCTTTGAGAAAAGGACCCTACTTTTCACTTGATTTATTACTTCAGTAAACATTGTAGAAATCTGTGGTCTCAATTGCTAGTTTAAAATCTTCAATACAGCATGATGTTCATTAAATAAATGATGGTTCCATTTAGAGTAAAATAGATGATAGAACCGGGTATGTGATTGACAGGTCACTACCACAGAGTTGTCTAGCCAGAGAGTTGTATGTGTTTTTATCTTATAACGTGGTCACGCCCACTTCTTAAATATAGTCTGTGGTGCCCAAGTTTGTGGTCCACTGTTGGATATTATATGAAATTAACAAGATTGTTGTGTTTCAAATTCCATGTTCCAGTTTGGTGACTTTATGATAATTGCATTTGACTTATACTTCACGGTCTTGTTAAAGCATCTTTGGGTTCAGAAAGTCATGTCTAGTCTCCACTATAGCCATATTCCGTAGGGAGCCTATGCTAGTGTTTGACACAAGAAGCTGCAGCATTGAGGGACTGGTTTAGACAAGCTGTGATCACCCTTCACACCAACAACAAATGTGGAGTTTCCCTGGGTCACCATTGAGAGGGAATATTACCGGCACTGTGAGAAGTGAGATGTGTAACACATTTAAGGTGGTAATGGGTTAAAGTGGGCAGATTTTCTAACTGTGAAGGTGTAGGAGGTGCAGACTGGTTCTTTGTTGTTAAACTATGGTTACTACTTTTTTTCTTCTGCCGCTGTTGCCTTCTCAGAAAACCAACAAGCAAAAATGAGATTGATCTGAACAACTTGGGAACATTACAGTTATGTTTCCGATCTTGGGCCTGCAGAAGAAAGTCCCTTCACAAGACACTGTCCACCAATGTTCCCCTTTTTTGTTTTTAATTCTTCTCCACCCTCATACTTCCAGCCAAAACGCCTATTTTTACCCCTCTGTGTGGCATCTACGGCTTTTTCTTGTCACCACCATGTTTCCTGCCATCAGTATACGGTTGAACAGTGCAGTTACTGAAAAGGCCTCAGCACTGTAACTGTTTCTCTCTCAGATGTGGTCAAAAATGTTTGTCTCCATATCCAAGGCAGTGTGGCCTTGACATATTTTTTCTCTTCTTTTTACACCTTGTATTTCCTCTACAAAGTACGTTAGATACATTAACATACTAAAGCAGAAATATTGGGCCAATCGGAAACTTTTCTTTGTTCATTTTCTTCTGTTTGTGCGCCTTTAATCCAGGCCCCTGGGATTAGGGTATTTACAGAAATAACCCTTTGTTTACACTCCACTAATCCAATCACCACGCTAAAGTTCATTCAATTTGTGCCCCGACAGTGACCCCCCCACCACGCCCCCCCTCCTAAGCATATATTCATCATGATGCCATATGCCCTGACACAACACTGCATCTTTTCTCTAGCAGAAATGTGCAGAATGTGACATACTGTACTGTGTGGCACAATAGAGTAATTGTGTTTTGTCCCTTGAGGGAGAGTATGAGTTAGAAGAGGAGGAATATCAGTGCAGGATGTATGCTTTACAGCCTCATCTGACGATTCGGTTGTAAGTGAGGGCAGCTCATGGAGATATAAATGAGCAACTTGACTTCTAGGATGTAACTGTCTTGCCTGACCTCCATTACAGCAGGCTTTAATGGTCTTCTTAGCTTTTTAAAGTCAAGACGTATCATATGTTTTGCAAGATAATACAATATACTTTAATACATTATTTTCCTGCAGGGCAAAACAGCATTAGGCATAGGCCTATATATTTCAAACTATTCAAAATCTGTTCCAGATGTGTGAGAGAAAAATACTTTTAGGAAAGAAAAATATAAGTTAGGACTTAAAATGATAAACAATAAAATGCCAAAAGACTGCATGAAGTTAACTGTCCTCGTTGTTCTTCGCCTCTCCTCCAGCATGACACACAGTGCCTCTTTTGTTCTGCCACTCATTGCTTATGTTACTGTAGAGCACTAATGCACACAGATCGATAGCATACTTTCCATTTCAACACATTGAGCTGATGTACAGACACACAGTTGGAATTGATCCCGTCCTGTCAACACAAAGTTTTATGTCAGTAAGTCTTCATCCCGCTGCAAAATAAATGGTCTTTAAATAAAAAGTGTTTTCACAGCGTGTTCACAAACTCTCCCCTTTGTAGCTCGACATTGACATCTCTGTATTACACATTAAATAAACTGCATTGCTGATGATGCTTTTAAAGGTAGGTGATTGGGAAATGGTGCAATGGAAGCACAGAAACAGCGCATCAAGATCAAAACAGAACATCTGGCCCATTCATGTGAATCAAATATAAAAAGGTTCTGTCACTTCCAAATGACTTCTCTTGCACATTGTAGACCTTTTATGATCGGGCAATACAGGCTCACATAAAACTATTTTGAAACAGCTGTAAAGTCATAACAACCATTACATATTTTAATACACCAATAAAACAATAAGTCAGAATTGTAAAGAAAAAAAAAATAACTAAACAATGCATGTCGCCTCCAGAACAAACAAACCCAGCAAAATCAATTTCCTCCCCCACAGGATGTCCACCGCATGCTAGCGGGTTTTTACGACCACGGCTGAAAGGTGCAAAAAACCAAGCATGTTTCAAGTGAGCAAAACTATCAATCTGCACATTTAACGAGCTCGCAGTACAAGGTGCACACAGTCTGAACATAGTCTGAAACCTTTAATGCCATAAAGGCTGAAAACAGGAACTGGCTGGTCTCACTCAAACAGGTCATTGTTTGTGATAAACTGTATGACCGTAGAAAAATAGATGACTGATTTACAAGAATTTTTTATTTTAATCTTGAGCATCTTGGAGAATCATACACGTACCCATACGGGTTGTTTTTGCAAAATTTGATTTTGCCGAAATGTACAAAAGATATTTGGTATCTTTTAATGTGATGTGACAAAAGTCTTGTCAAGGCAGCAACACTTTCCGGCAGTGAAAAGATGTCAAACCATGTCGTGTACATTGACAACTTGCTGCAGGCTATACAGCAACATGTCATTACACTTCAGACAATTCCATCAGTCTGTTAGGACCTCTGATTCGTCCTGTACACGGCTGTTTCATTATGAAAAACAACACCAGGATGAATCAGAATGTGTTTTATTTTTTCCTGCAATGAATCATATAGTGGTCTCTTAAAATCACACATAGGGGGAAACTCTTTCCATTTTGTGAAACTCTCAGCCCACATAATACAGATAACATGTTTTCGGTGATAACAATAAAACAGTTATTCTTGGTTGGATGAACCAAACCAACAGGCTCTGAAAGGCAGAGATGGAGAGAGAAACAGAGGGAGGGAGAGCACTAATCTCATTACCTTCTCTTCCTGGCATGTGAGAATATTCATTTCTCTGTGGCGACCGACAGAAAGGTGAACACCCCCCAAAAATTAAAAATTCAATCGCACATCCCACCATTTCATTTTCCATGTAATTAAATCAGTTAAATGTTATAAAAAAACATGTAAACTCCGTGAATTACTTTGAGCCATTTGCATTTTTAATTAGGCCAGATTAATTCTAATAAGCGAGCTGGGCTCAGGCGATGACAGAGCGGACCTATTGTGTGTCTGTCACACTCATTTAATTATGTCATTACGTCCCATATCCTATTATGATAATTGGCTTTTTATTCTCAATCAACAACCAACCAAAGCTATTAAGAAATAATCTCTGACTAGTGCACTTTTAACCTTAACATTATAGAAGTTTGCCACATTTAAAACAACAACCAGTTGATAAAAACTGTGCAATGCCGTGGCTTAGTCAGCCGAGCTATTTGCTCCAAATGAAAAATGACTGTCAAGAAGCTGCATGTTGACACTGGGTATAGGGTGTAAAGCAAACACATTAGACGGAGGAAATGGGTATCACCATCTTCCCCCTGCAAGGTAACTAAGCAGAGAAGACGAATGTGTCTGATGTGTTCAGCCATTTCCTCTGCTCCCTCTCTGGGGAGTCACTTGAAAACAAAATCTCTGAAGAAACTGACCCCGCTGTTTAATTGAAAGACACTGCTGCAAACAAATAGGGGAAGTGGTAACAGATTACAGCCTGGGAGACAAGCAGCAGGCCAAATGTCTCTGTCAAAAGGTTGATGGTATTTGGGTGAAAATAGGAGACAGAAAACCTTGCACAGCTGCAAAAATAATTGCAAAAATTACCATTTGTCATAATGGTTCATTAACTGGAAATGGTTTTAGGTTTAGTCATACAGGCATTTCTTTGTAGTATGTTACCTAGTAAAATATCAATGTATAAATGTAAAAAAGTAGTAAATCTTACCATTAAAATAAATAGATCAACTTCACATTTGACGTTACAAGCTCAGCAGGCAGTCAGATAGGCTCACAGCTACAGCTGATATTTCACTTTTTCAGTTAACAATACTCAGCTCCATTACTTTAATAAACCAAACATCATTTCTGCCTCTGAGAAATGTTTGTATGTTTACATAAAACTCCCTTTTACGCATCTATTCCTGGACTGTCTATTGTCATGATTTAATTAATTCTATTATCATGTAGGGTGACAAAGAAGGTAAAAACATTTCAATGCTTCCTTGCACAGCAGAAAAACAACCAATTGTACCCTCAGCTTGCTGCCTCAGCAGCACTAACAAAGAGGAGCAGTCACATGCAGTATGTGGTATTACAGTAATGCAAAGATGTAGGACAGATAATGCCAAACAGTCATATCACTAATCACCATTTGCAAAGACCTTTGTTGTCAATCACTTTTAACTCAGTCACACGACTGCAGCGTTTAAGTTATGTGGCATTTCCTTTAAATAGTTAAACAGGAAATGAGCATCGAGCTGTTACAGCACCACAGTGACAGTCATCTAAGAACCACAATGTAATTGTAATGGTAATGTTTTTTCTCACAAGTTGATAAAAAAAAGTGTAAAGTGAATGTTGTCAAAAATTGAGATAGAAAAGAATATATCCCTCAAGCTTCTTTGGGGATTTGAATAAGATTTCCATGATCTTCTTCAAACATAATCTAAGACTTGCATAAATTATGTGGAACAGTTAATTCCTAATTCAAGAGCATGATTTCCAGTCTTTCATTGTTGCAGTATCAAAGTTAAGACACTTAAGTGGAAAAGACAATCTTAACCAATCAAATGGAGTAAAGACAATTTGTATGATCCAAAAGCTCACACTCTTTCACACTCAAAATCATCTGTCAGGCTGGACTGCACAACAAACACGCTTCTTTACATGTCTTCATCTGAGTTTTGTTTTTATAATCAAGTCAGGTATTTCTCAGTTATTGTCTGTCCTCCAGTCCACAGCATACTCATCCATACAATCTGTGATATTGTCAGTCCTTTTGTCAGAACAGAGCTAGTATAATAATGTCAACCATTCAATGGCTCCAAATGTACTGTAAACAATGGCAGGAAGGCGTGGGGGCTGGGAGGGCTTTGTTTCAACAGAAGCCCCCCTGATGCAATTGACGGTTGAACCTTTAATGTTTGCAGTTTCTTACTGGCTGCTCTCCTCTCAGCAAAATGCTTGTGCAGTCATCTCACTCATGTTTTACTCTAAAATTAGCCTTGGAGTGCAGCAAGCTGTCAGTGCTGATTCAGTTGGACAGGCACAGCTTAGATGTATTAATTTTCTCATACAGGAGAAAAGTGCTTTTTCAGGTTTTGCTACACCCCCTTTTGCCCATATTCCTGTGCATTGGGGTCCTTTTGAGACACCAGTTTTTATTTACCAGGAGAGATTTTAAAGAGATTTATCTGCAATGCCAACACACAGACGCAAAAAAAGTAAATACGGCCCCTCAAAAAGTCTGATAGCATCATGTTTAGCGCTCTAAAGACAAGACTCACTTCATACTTAATAAACCTTTTTTTCTCCACGGTCCGACCTTATGAAAGTGCTGTATGGCCTCACGATTTACATTTTACTCAGTAATTATCTGTAAAGAGGACTTAATAAGTTCCCCCTTGAGTACACACAAGGTGAGCGTTACTATGGAGACGCAGAGTGCTCCTCTGTGCTCCGTGGCCCTGCAGCCTGCTCCATTGTGGCGAGAGACAACAGCTGTCTTTACCTTTGGCAGGCAAACAGGCTCATTAAGGGCGGCCATGTTTGTTTTTGTGCCCGATACCTAGCCCTAAGCAAACACTGCCATATCTCTTCTCCACAGCCCTCGCAGTCTCAACATTTCCTTCCCTATTGTGGAGGTAGGCCCTGGCACGTTGAGCCTGCTGTATGTTCTCTTTTTCCCCTAAAGCCATGGCCGAGTTGCCAGTGGCTCTCAAAGAATGCGTGCTTAATTGAGAAATTAAGTCGAGGTTGGAGCCGATGAAATGCTGCAATTCAGCTAGCGCACAGCTGAGATGCTATGAATGTTGTGTATGTGTTATATACATAATGTAAGTCGTTATAAGGCCTGGTATCACTTCTTGTGGTCTGGCACAAGAACGCCTTCCTTGTTTGTTGTTCCGTCGATGTGATAAAGGCGTCATTATTTGGTCTGCTCACAGCTAGCAGTAAAGTCTGCACTGAAAGGTTTCATTGGCATATTTTCTCCTCTCTCAGCACTGTCTGAGGCTTGAGCGACAAGGCAGGTTGGATTCATAACGCTTTGACAAAAATCCCATTTAAAAGGGAAAATGGCATTGAATGTCATTCCATTACTGCAGACAGCAAACATGGGAACACTTGAACCCAGAAGGCATTCACATTAACTTATACAAAATAGCTGAAAGACTATTTTTGTGGCTCTCCTTTAATATATGTAGAGCACTTGGAGTGTTTTCAGCCAGAGCATTTCAAGAGTAGCCTTCCAAAATGTACTCACTTATTTGATTTCATCCCTTTTCACCATTTGTCAAGCCCAAAGTCACAATGCATTGTGAAATGAGTTCTTAATGTGGAGTAATGAGGCTGTCATGGCAAAGCAGTCTCTGCTTGTTTGAATTTGACTCATGTCGTAGATTCAATTAAATCAGCTGAAGTCAGGCTGGCCCGAGGCCAGATCGGTAATGGGTGACCTCATTCAAACAATGCTCTGACATACTGAAACAATAAAAGGAAGGGCCTTGAGTCAGTTGCAAAAGCAAACTCCACTCGAAAGCGATAAGGTAGAAAAATTACAGTGAAGTCACCAAAGTGTTTGAAAGATTCATGGAGTCGTGTGTGTAGTTTTTTCTTCTTCTTTTTGCTGCCAAAGTTGTTGCTTGTTAAAGATGGCATTGGACAAGCTGGTTGTGTAATTAAAACCACAGTCCTAATGCACTTGGAAAAACATTTCAAAAGCAATATTTCCCCGTAAATAAAGGGTAAACAGCCCTATTGCAAATACACTGAAGTGCATATGCTGCATGAACTTTGACCCCACTTCCTTTGCCTATAATAACTGGAAACAAAATTGCTCGAGCTTTAGAGATAAAGCTACCTAACATATTTTAAACACAGCTGGACCATCTCTTCTTTTGGAGATTTACTTGTCCTCAGAAGTCTAAACTGATTTATTTGGATGTTGAAATGCCTGGAATCTAAATCATGACACAAACACTCCCAAGGCTATGTAAACAACCTTTCCACTTCCAGTCTACAACCATGCTGTCTGAGCAATAACTTGAGTGCCAAGGGCAAAAGCACTTCTCACTTTTGGAAGGGTCTCCAATGTCACACAGTTAAGAGAAGGCGCTCCCCAGTTTGTATGAACTTTTATTCAATTCTGTATCTATCTATTTCTGCTTTTTGCCTTCTAACTGTTTTTTATTGTTTTAATGATTGTTCTTAATTGTTTTTAAATCTTTTATTTTGGATTGTGTAATTGTTTTTAATTGTTTTTAAATCTTTTATTCTGCATTGTGTTTTTATGCTTTTAATGGCCGTATGTGAAGCACTTTGAATCACCTTGTGTTGAAATGTGCTATACAAATAAACTTGCCTTGCCTTGCCTTGCCTTGCCTTGAAAGGGCATAGGTATCGCTAAAAGGCCTATTCTACCTCTACTGTCAATGTACAATCAATTATGTTACTTATTTTAAGGTACATTTACCATTTATTACGTGTACATTTACAGTTTGGAAAAACAGAGACATCCTGAGTGCTTTGTAGAATAAACAGAAACGAGGTAACAAAATCAAAACAGAACATCTTGTTTTACTCACTCTTGTTTCTCTATTCACCAGGGCCAAGCGCGGTTACAGTAAACAGATGAAACACACACACACACACACACACACACACACACACACACACACACACACACACACTGCATCTCATTAGGCTGCAGTCCCTCTGGCCCTTATTCCATTAGAAATTAAAACTCGGGACAATTAGTTGCAGATTGGTCTCAGCTCAGTGCACTATAGTCGCACTCTCAAGGCGTCGAGATTACTTAATTACAGGCTCATCTGAAAACTGTGCGATGGCACTGTGCTGCAACACACAGTGTGTAACTGGACTGAGGGTGCGCCACACCAACGGGGCTCATGTGGTACAACTTTGCTACATTTTTGTTTTAATGGGTTGTCTTTTTGTGTTCCTTACTGGAGCGTGTATGGCATATGACAGATATGCAGTCATCAATATCGGAGAGGGAAGCATGCTTATTGGATCACGTACAGAAGACCTTGAGACGCTCACCACCCACAGCTTCTGCTGACCACCAAGCCGGACCAGCCGCACCAGGGGGAAGCTAAGCTAACCAAGCGAGGACCGCATATTCCACAAGGCTACTCAGCCTTCTCCTGGCTGTCTGATGTCTGGTCGCAGGAACATAATTTGGATGAAATAAGACTTCAAGCTAACCCAGCAATGGGAGGTTGATGGGAGACTGTTGACATCTTTACAGTCCTGGCATCCCGGATGAAGCTGCACTTGATGGGCGAACCACAGGGCAGAGCGCAGGACCTTTCTCATGTTTTTTTGGGTGGTAAATGACTGTAACTGTATTTCGTCGAGAAACTTGTGTTGCATAATGAAGAATGATCCTTGATTCCTTAACGGTGGATGTCAGCCAGCCACCAGGGGGCAATCAAGATGTTTTGGCTTCACTTTTGGGGAGCGGTCATGATGCTGCTGAATGCACATCCTGCAGGAGCAGGCTGTGGGAAACCTATCCTGAATGTTGTGGCTGCAGTTCAGAGTACAACAGCAACATACTGTATATTACTAGTTGTTCCCGATGCACTGAATTCAGGTGAAGAAGAATCTATGTTACGTCTTATTTTGATGCAAAGACTTGAAAATAATAAGCATGAGCATGAGTGAACCCTCCCACAACATGGAAAGCAGTGCCCCGTTGGTAAAATGTTATTTTGCTTCTAGAAGATGCACTGGGAATGAGGGCCGGCCTATTTTTGATGTGAATATGTGTACATTAGCAGGAATGTGTGAAAGTGAAAGCAGTGCTCTGTTTATTTAAGAGTAAAAGTGCAAAACAAATATGTTGTCCCTCAAATCAATACACAATTGGAATAAATACTATGATCAAAATACTTTTGACAACCATTTTGGCCATAATCATGCAGCTCTTACAGGGAGCACTTGTTTCCTTGTTTGGGAAATTGTTGGTTTGTCACGTCCTACAGTGCAAATGTTACAACTCTATAGCATCTCCACTGCACGCTCTTTTACAGTGCCGCCCCATTCAGTAACAAACCTGAATGAAGTATCTCAGCCTCACGACAGTTTAGTTCCATGGGCAGAGTGAGCACAGAAAGCAAGGTATTTTATCAAAATCCTTCAGGAACACACATAATTAATTAGTTTTGTATCTGCTTCATCGCTCTGCTTATGACAAGGCCACGAAGCACATTTCTCTGTAATTGAACAAACTCTAGTTTATGTAACGACTGACCGCTCTGCCCTTCAAGCTGGAGAGAGAGAAAGAGAGAGAGAGAGAGATTTGATTGCTCCGTGTACTTGCTCTTGTCACGTGACACCATGTCCCATTATATTGTGATGTTGTCATAGGAGGAGAGGAAATTAAATGCCTTGAAGCTATAAGGGAAGTGTGCGTGTGTGCTTGGTGTGGTTGGACGGTGGAGGATTCACAGGTGTACAAGAGAGTGTATATGACCCTGCGTGTGTGTGTCTGTGTGTGTGTGTGTGTGTGTGTGTGTGTCTGTGTGTGTGTGTGTCTTTGTGTGTGTGCATGCATGCGTGTGTGTGTGTGTACAGGGTTCAAAATTAGTTTTAAACTCGTGCAGCTCTAATTGGGCAACTTGGGATTTTTGTGATATCACCTGCATCCATTCATAGCACCTTTTGACCCACAATACTGTCTAGTGTTTGTGGTTACAGTTTGCACAGTTTCATCATTCTGAGAAAATGACTAACAGAACAATATCGCCACATAAAGACAGCACTGTGCTGTTGAATTAGATGATGATTATTGCAATATCAGCAGGAACACAGGAGGGGTATCCAGATGCTAACAACTTTTTAAAATCGGTTGACCTTGATGAAGAAAAAAAATTGAGAATGTGTATTATAATAAAGAGATGTTACAGTGATTGACAACTATTGCAGCCTGCCCATTCCCACACATGAAAACAACCAGAGGAAAGAGGCACTGGTAGCCATTAGCTGCCTCAACTCTTAAAAGCTTCCAGTTCTGCTGATAATCATCATGCTACTTGAATGCTTTGAATATAACTCAGTTTTGCATTTTGCTACATTTTTATGCAAATGTGGCCTGGTGGTATATGAGCTGTTTGAAAGCTTGTTATATATCCCGATGATGCACTATGCCTTTATCTCCTCTATGTATGAATAATGATAACTCATAAGACCTCTGAAGAGGTCGATGAGGTGCATGAGTTCAGTGCCATGTCCATGAATACTGTTAATTATTTGTGGCTTGTGTCTATGATAATACTGTTATCATGTGTACTCATAGCAGAGGAATCAAAGAGTTCCATAATACTTCAGTGACGCATATAGCGCATACTGTAGGATGACATTTTATGAGTGGCACTTAAGATGCAGAGGAGATGAATGCATAAGACTTCTATATGGCTGGTTTTATCAGTTCTTTCATGCCTTCTTTTTTTTGTACGGGGGATTTTTTTACTAAAACCACCAAGCGTGACAAAGATTGTCGGGAAACACTGCATTCAACTCAATGAGTTAGAATCCAAAGCTGCTTTTCATCCAGTCTTCAAACCGGTACAGTTTCTTGAGTTTATGACGGGAGGCAGCTGATGCTTTTAATCTAAAACTGTACCAGATTGCATCGATAATTTCCACCTGATATTTAGATTTAAATATATAACTTTGTGTATGTAAACAGGTGGACTGTTATACATTTGGTAATAGCCGTATCTACATCCTTAGAAAGGGAACATTTCTCAGTTTGTAAGAATGGAAACATTTGGGGACAGTGAGCTATGAAAGACGCTGTTGTTGTGTTTGTTTTTTTCAACAAGTCACCGTGTCAGTTGAGAATTTCCTTTGTGTGGGTCTCTGTGTTCGGGGGATGTTGCATGAATGGGCAGTCAGCATTTAGGGTTCAAAAGAAAACACCAGCCTGAGCTTCGTCTGTGTGAAAACCAAGGCTACGGTGCTCTGTATCAAGTGCCATTGTTTTGGTAATAGTAAACCTGGGGCACTTGCCAGGAGGCATTAGTCATTCATCTAACAAGTTCCACAATGCAAACCACAAAGTGCTCCACTGTCAACTTCCTCTTATTGAATTCTGAGCACATACGCACATTTCCATGTATCTTACAGCAAGGTATAAACGTTCTGATGACCAGCTACCTGAAGTATGGCTGCCATGTTTGTTTATTTGTTCGTTTCCCTGACAGGAAGCCAGCTCATTTGGAAGCATGCTGTTTTTTTATTTTTGTGAGTGAGGGAGAGAATGAAGAGAGAGAAGAAGGGAGGTGGCGGGTGAACGGCGGATGGGAGGGGATTAGGGCGGAGTGCAAATTTTCAGCAGGCCAGGCATACGACATGATCTCTAATTACCCACAAAGCACTGTGTAACCCAAGCCACAGATTAGGCTGCATTATCAGGCTTAATAAAACATGACCATCTCTCAGTTTTCACTTGCTTTCCCTGCCTGGCTGTTGCAAACATTTGTTCCTAGTTATGACATTCCCGATGCCTTTGCTAAGTAACTGGACTATCTGTACCCGTTGTTGCAGATTAACAGCAACAGGTACAGATGTGAGGCTTTTCTCTGATAGTAAACAGAGTATCATAATGATCTGGACTGCTGGTTAAACAAAAACATGACATGAAGACATCCCCTTAGGTTTTAGGGGAATTGTCATTGACAACATTTTTTACATTTTTGTGTTCTATGGAGCGAGTAACAGGGACACTTTGTGGAAAGACATGTTGCAGTGTAATCATTTTTGAATTCTCATTTTTCAATGCAACATTCTTAACATCTCAATTGAATTATTCTGGCAGCAAAAATCTCAGAAATGGATGTAGTGAATACCTTGATAAATAAAACCTGACAACTACATGTAAGAAGGTTTTTGTAATTTTGGTGAAATTACCCTTTAAATCACCCTTCTGTTAAAGATTCGGATTCTATACTGGGTGCATACAGACACGACATATACACACACACACACACACACACACACACACACACACACACACACACACACACACAGCTACTTTATGACTTGCACCTGTATCTCTACAGTGTGGAACAGTAACTTTTACTAAAAGTAGACAATTTGAACACTTCTTCCATCACTGTTAAGGTGCCAGCAACACACACCAAAGCATGCACACGCACATGTATGCACACACACACACACACACACACACACACACACACACACACACACATACTTGCTTGGCTCACGTGGGTTGTGCCAGTAAGTGCTGCTTTAGGCTATGGTTTTTCACTACTGTCTACTGTGTTATTAACAATTCTATATAAAGATCCGCTCAAGTTTTCCTTTCCTGTGTGTTAAGAACCCTTCTGCTAGAGGTTGTTGAGGCCTAGTTGAGAGAGACGGAGTCCTCGACAGCATAGCACCATTGACTGTATGTCATAATTTCCAAAATCCTACTTTTCTTCCTTCTGTTTGTTTTTCTTAGCGACATCACTCATTGACATGGCTCGTGGCCAGCTTGAGACTAAATAGGTCGACAACACAAAGAGAAGGCCTAGTTCTCTTGCTTTCCCTCCCTTCTCTCAACCCACAAGTCTCCTCTAACCTCTATACCTCATTTTTTCTTTAGCAACATCTATCTCCATTTTTCTTCCCTTTCCATAACCTTCCGTACACTACTCTTTTTTCTCTCTGGGCGATTCTTAAACCATAGATAATAGCATTGCAAGACCTAAAACCATGGTATTATCACCGTACTTTCTGTCACACTTCTTTCTGCCCATTGTAAATGATCATGAAGCTCATCGTTAGCTCTCAAAGAGGAAGAATGAGCCACAGTTTGATTACCTCGGTGGCTCTGTGGGCTACCGCAGTCTCTGCTGACTGAATTGGACGCAGACGATTACAGCCTTGCACAGGCAATTATATCTGCCTGCTAAATATGTCACACATAATAAACATATGCTCCTGACAGACAAGGGACAAGTGGAGACAGTCACAGCTGGGGAAAGAGGAAAGAGAGCATATTCAGGATCATATGGATTTATCAACCCTGTCTTCCTCAAGTGGAATCCACTCACAGTCCAAATTAACGCCTGCCAGCGAATTAATGACAGACACCAGCTCAAGTGAGACGTCAAAGATCTGCTAATGAATGACAACCCTAAAAAAAGTATTCTGATTGATAATCTATCTCCCAAATAATTAGATTGATCTACAGGCACACTCAGATAAATACAAATACTCTATATTCATGATTAGCATTCTAGGAGCTTTATGATCATTCTACTTTATATGTACTGTTTATGTGTTAGTCTGGGCTTGGACCATTAATTGAACTTTCAAATGGGCTCTGTTCCATCAGGCTGCAGTGCAAACATGGCACTGACCCCTGGCCGATAATATTTGTAAAGGGTATTCAGTGAAAACAAGGGAGGGAAAGAGCCTTAAATCCCTGGCAAGGAGTTTATACCATGGTCCATGGTGTTTGCACAGGACATACCTCAGGAAGCTGGGACAACTGGGAATGTTTGTCCAGCTTCCAGCCCCTTCAATGCATGTATACCTACATACAGTACGTATACAGCACAGTGCATACACACACACAGTACATATGTACATTCATACATTTATCAAGTACATAGAGTCAAATGTAAACATTCACGTGACATGTTCAAAGACGTTATATTGCTTTTTTAAAACTAACAGTCAAAACTCAAGATACAAAGTATATAAAACAGAGAAACATTGTCTGTCAACGTATAATTTCAGCACTGAACCTGGGCTGGGGTCTATAGGAGCTTAGATGCTAAATGTCTGCGGTGTATTGTTTAATATAGCATTCCCTATCATACTCTGAAAGGGGTTTCTTTTGTTTTTCTATTGCTTGCAGAAAAAACTAAATTGGGAGTAACTTTGAGGTCTCATATTAAAAACCCATGATGGAACAGCTCAAAGCTCCAATAATCTTGTCAGTGCAATTAAGTTTAAACCACTAAAGAGACGGACAGACAGATACACTGAATTGTTTGCACATCAATTTCCCCATGCTGTCACGTGTCTTTCCTTTTGACTGTTTACAGTCATTAACAAACATAATCAACATTAAACTAAACACCCAGGGGCCTACTCTGTAGCAGGTGCAGCTGCAGTTTCTTTTTCTTTCTTCTTCTGCAGTAAGAATGAGAATGCCATCGCACTGCCCCATGGGAAGGCCCGGGCTGACTAATGTAAGCACACTACAGTGGGGCTGCTGGTCTTAATTATGGTAACAGATGCTGAGGGGGACGCACTGGTACCCACCAACGAGGAAGTAGCTTAGCACTGCCAGGGCCAATAATTAGCACATGGGTAGCCCCCCACCACTTGCACTACCACACGCATACATTCATACTGACACTCTCATATCCTACATCAAACATAAACACTGCATTTAAAGGCTAAACAACAAGACACAGAGAGTTTAAACAATGAAAATGCTACCCCTGATCCTGTGTGTGCTATTACAGCATCCCGTGTCCTATTGCCTTTCATCAATGCTCATGTCTGTCTGCATCTATCAGATCACAAATCCCCCTAAAAAAGTCACAAGAAAAAGATGTAGACACCTTTTGGTTGGTTGTGGAAATTACTTTTTACTCAGACTCACAGAGGTTAAATACACACACACACACACACACACACACACATATGTATATATATATGGCAAGAAATATATGTGCCATATGCAGGCTATGTGACTCTGCCAATGTCAGAGCCAATTCCAGTTTTATTGAAATGATTTCAAATGGTCGGAATCCCCATTAAAAATCTCCTCCGTGTGTTGGGGCAGGGAGAATATGATTTAGTGGCTGTTTTTGCTCTGCCCCTGCTCGCTGTGTGTCACAGGCCCTTACTGTGGTATGCATGGCCTTCCTCTGCACCGGGCTATGAAAGCAATTGTGATTGTGATTCTGTAGTCAGCAAAACGCTTGAATGGCCCCGAGTTAGCCTGCACAGACACACACACACGCACACACACACACACACTGTCCCCATACTGGGCCACTGATTACTTCAACCCATTTGACTCTCACTCATCCTCTGATTCTCCCTTTCTGTCTCTCTGCCACAAACCATAGAGTTTGTCATTAGCTAATAGCGACAGCGCTACTCAACATGAACATTAGGTATAGTCAGACTGGTTCATTTGTCAGCCATGTGCAAGTACTCGAGGGACTAAAAATGCCCCTTACAATTACACAACACTAACAATAAATATGTGTTTATTCAAGAGCTTATTTCACTTGAGGACGATCAGTCGGTGGAAACCGACTGAGTATGTTAATATAAAGTAATGTAATTTGCACAGCATACAGTACACCAGGCAGTCCTGTAATACACAATACAACTGAGATATGGCATTCAAATGAAGTACATCATGCCTCATCTTATCTGAGGCAGAGGAGACCACCAACTAACAAAGCCAGCTCTTCAGTCATGTCCTATCTGAGCAGATATCAGTTGTTGGGAGGATATATGAGCTGGGTGGGGCCTGGGTGTTTAAACACAGGCCCTACTCTCTTTGCACTCTATGCTATTGCTATACTGTATGCAGCAGCAGTCAGCGCTGTTTGATTAAGGTATTCAAATAAAGAAGCAGACAGTGTGTTGCATTTGACAGAGCAAACTAAAAATGTCAGACAAACAACGATTACAGTCATACATGTTGTGTCACACAAAATGCGTCTTTACTTTAGATGCCTTCTACAATAGATGCAGTAATAATTGTATGGCATTTGCACAGTATATATGAGTAATATGTGTATCATGCAGCTTGTACGGCAGAAGACACCATTAAAACAGTTGAATATTTTAATCTGAGCACCGAGCTGTTCTAATGGTATTATTCTCTGTCATTTCTCCTCAGCGGTGGGAGAGCACCACCGTAATAAAAGACACGTAACTCACAGTGAAATAAAATGAGTATTGAAAGTATTGAGGTAGAAATCTTCAGGGTTATTTATGGATCTTTCTGAATTACCTTATCCTTGAAGTACCGTCTCTGCTCATTTTATGCCTCTCTTTTCTTTGCGTTTTTACCCTTTTCTGTTTGACAGTGCTGAACTTCAGTGATTACAGTTTTAGCACAAACTGGTTTGGCCAGCAGAATGATTCATGTTACTTAAGGACCAGTCGATGGGAAAGGGTTCACAGTTTCATTTTGATCACGGACAACAGTGCCAAAGTAACGGAAATGCTCCACACAGTGATTAGTGACCACGGTAATTATCAGCACATTAAATTAGGTGACAGAAAGAGTACATCCAGAAGCATGCTGCACATAAACTAATATGAATAAAACACGTCTCTGCTCCCAATGAGCAGTGTGATAAAAGGCTAAAAGCATGAGCAGTTCACGTGCTCTCTGGAAGTCACATGAACTTGTGAATTACTCAAATAGGCTTGTGTTGGTGCAGAGTAGACAAAAAATAATTTGTATCCAATTAAGCTTGTGTGTAAATCAGATTAACACTTAATTTCACAGCGATAAAAGCAGAGAGCATTTCACAGGCTCTGTATTACTTCTTTTTTTATTTTCTTGTTTTCAAACAGGGATACTGAATCGGCCAGAAAGGAATAATGGAGCTAAATCTCAACACAGTTGCCAAATTGCGACCATCTCACCAAAAGCTCCTTCTTATTTTTACTCTTTTCAAATAGCATTATCCCCAAAAGAATGTTCTTAAGATAAACTCGAAGGCAACCAACTGAACAACAAATTAAGCTACAAACAAAAATATCCACATGAATATGCAAAGTAAGCCCATAAAAACATTTGACCTTAATGCTTATGATAAGCCTTTTGCCTCCCTGCTGATACAGAAAGAGACCTGGGCCAGAATGTGACCATCCAGGGCTGTCAGACATGATTAGCAGCGGGCAGATCTGAACCGTAGATACAGAACCTACATAACAAATCGGATGTCTCTATGGTGCCACCGACAGTTTGACAAGCGCTTGAGGAGCGGAACTTGACCCCGTGCACGGTGTTAACAGGACACCAAGTGATCCCTGCTGCTCCCGGGCCTCATTTGCATCGCTAGTGAAGGTAGTTAGTGTTCCACATGTGATGATAGCAGATTATACCTCCCCTCGTGGGAAGAGCCCCCACTCCCTCAAGCGAAGGGAGTGGGGGGATTTCAATAATTCAAATGAACACTCGTAATTTTGAGGGGCGCCACACTTTTATATCGGTGACAGTAGTTGGTGTCACTTTCTCCCTTGTGGAAGCACTTCATATCGTTTAATTTCTACTGGCTTTGTTTCCAGGATTCATGCAGTGTGTGTGTGTGTGTGTGTGTCTATATCAGCATATTCTTCAGATTATCCGCATAGAGGATGATCCTAATTCGTTTGACCTAAAAAAAGATAGCCTCTGCGGAGGAGACAGTTATATGAGCCCATTTGTGTGTCCCAGGTGTAAACCTGCCTTATCAGTATGTTTTATATCGACTTTATTTAGTCAGTGATCGAATGTGAGTCACTGAATAAAACTGTGTCCCGGTTGCTTCTGTTTCTGTCTTTTGCACCTGAAAAAGCTTTCTGCTACCAAACCTGAGCAGAGATTTTTGTTAAGCTCTAAATTGGGAGATGGTCTTTTCAGTTGATTACTGGAAGGTTTCGTTCAGTTACAGACACTTTCCATTGCCCACATGGAAAAAGACAAACATCCCCAACTGTGCATCATTCCCACTCACTGTGATACCTAGAAGCTATCTTTATCTGAGAAAGCAAGGCAGAAGAACTCCAAATCATCTCTAGCTACAGAAGCTGGTCCACATCCAGAGCCTTTTGATTTGTAATATTCCAACCACGGTCAGTGACGGCACCAAAGTCCAATTCAGTGGTTGCAGATGGCTGAGATGTTGCGAACCCTCGTGGAAACTGTAAGTCCCTTAATTTAACAGTTTAAAACAGTTTTGCTAGTGTTTCCACTGGGTATATATTGTGTTTGTGGAACTCCATACAACTTTTGCTGTGAGCTTATCTTACTTTGTGGTGTTTTTTGAATCTCTTATATGGCAATGTAGAGCTTTCTAGTGGTGCCCCATCCTTCGGTTATTTATAACAGGATTACTAAGCACTGGTTTGTTGTTTGCAATAGGATGACTTGTTTTTTTCTAGGAAAATGTAAAACTACAAAATATTCATAATGCTGTTTTAAATGCCACCTGCGCACTTGCAATGGAGTCAGTGCAGGTCACGCGTACGGCAAATGCTGCGGGGTGTCCAAACTGAGAGAGAGGGAGAAAAGAGTGATACATGTACCAGCCACTCTGTGGTTTCTCTTTAAAAAGTAATTAACAGTACATTACTGGCACACATCCATTTAATCGTTGAACTCCCAGCGGAAAAGCATGTAAGCTATAAGAAATCATTGAGAGGGAAGATAATGTTGGAGCAGAGAGCGGAGTGGGGCAGTATGGATTCTATACAGCCTCTGGTATTCCACATCGGGTGGGACACTTAATGCCAGCTTTGTGCGAAACACAACTGCACAATCTCACCGAGGAAATAACATAATAGCCATGTCGGTGAGAGGAAAAAACTCAAAGTTTGACAACACATTTTCTCTCAACAGCAAAATAGAATGATTGCAGGTTTCAGGCTGGAGTAAATTCTGCGTCCCGTTCCAGACTGAATTAAAAGCAGTCCATCCTCTGAGCTCCGGACACTTTATTTGCTGACACTTGACATGTTTTTGGATAGCTGTGTGTTTGGGGCAAGTGTGCGCCTGTGGATAAAATTTTTTTTTTTTAAAGCGTCCAAAGCATGCGTTTGCACTGCATGCATGTTGCAGGCTGTGTTGGCTCATGTAAGGAGACAGGTGAGATATGAAGCATGTCAATGCACGAGACAACACAGTTTGTTATTTACCTTGTTCGAGTGGTAATAGTCCAACGAGCTCAGACAACTTGGATCAGTCGGTAGGGAGCATGAACCCACATTTGCCGGGGGAGCAGGATAAAATCTCACGTCCATCTCAGGTTGTGCGAGACTGAAGGCATGAAATCACTTTCAGCGTCTTTGACTCTCTATCGTCTCAGCAAACACAACGCCGAAGCAAGGAGGGACAAAAAAAAGAAGAAAGAAGTGGGGGAGTTTCTCTCGGTACACTCTTCCCTCACATCCGTTCGCGGCCGAACTTCGGCACCAACTCTGGAGATGCGCAGTCCTCCTCGGAGCCTCGCACCAGGATGCGAAACGCTCACTCACTCAAAACGGGAGAGCACAAATGTATTGGATACACACGTGTTGGCAAAACTATCCCGTTGTTCCAGAACAAATAAAAGCAAACCTCCAACTTTGGTCCTCTCTGTTTAGATCTTTTTCTCTACGGCAGCCCATAAATTTGCAGCCTCTAGTTTCCCCACTGCGCTCAGGACTCCATACAGGCTTTGTTATGGAGGTGCATATTCTTGCATTGGTTCCAGTACAGAAGTGGTCGGACTTCCCTCTGCCATGCGACCTCTGCCGATAATAAACGGGAAAGAGGAACGGAGGGAGAAGGGGGAGGGGAGATTGGTGGCTGCCTTGGCAACCGCTCTCCTTTCTGCAACTGCGCGCTTCTGATTAGCTGAAATGTAGTAGTGTGCACGGCTGTGCATTATAACGCGCACTCTGCTTCCATCAGGGCTGCATAAAGGCTCCCATTTGGGTTATTGTGCCAAGGTGGATGGGAGGAGGTTGCACGGAGTCTCTCTGTAGTTCAACCATGTTTTATGTGTTTTTATTTTTCATTTGCGGGACAACAAACTGAATATCGACATCAATTTATTATGCAAAACCTATCACAGCCTATAGCCTCAGGCAGTACAGCAAAATGCACTTAAATAGGTTAAAGGAAAAGAAAACTGCCAAATAGTTAATTATGTTATAGAGTTTAACCAGTGCTCGTTAGTTATTTTTTTTTAAAGTACACTTCATATGTGTTTTGTCTCCAGCCGTGCTTGTATTTGTGGTTGTTGTGTTATTTTGATAAAAATAAGAGCAAAAAAATACTAGAAAATGTCAATTTAAAGCCCTAAAATTAACTTCACGAAACAAAGCAGAGCAGCTACCACTGATGACTCTTAAACTGTGTGCGGATACAGTATTCCAAGATGGAATATGTACAAAGGAGTTTAATCTTGTATTGCCATACAGTTGCCGATGTGCGTGGTGAGAAGCTGGCTGTGAGAGCTGCCTCTGACAGCTCACTGAATGTGATGGATAGCACACCCTTGCCCTGTGATGTGCATGCACATTTGATGTTGAAATGGCCTATCCATGGGACCATTGTCTTTCAATCATGTCAAGGCAAAGTACAGAACAGAGCACATTTTCTGCTGCCTGGCGTTATTACTATGCCACAGTTTACAGCACAATCCATACACCCTGCCTGCACAGAAATATGCTCTATCCTCCAGAAGCCGTTCTGTTTAAAGATACCTAATTTTATCTGTTTTTAGGATGCATCAGCATTAAAATGGTGATAATACATCCTCTTTATCAGCCCTAAACAGTATTGCTGACAGGCTTTCATTAGGTGAGCCCGGATGTGAAAAGAGGAGAATGCAACACCAAGAAGGGTACAATTGTTTTTACACAAACTGTGACAGCAGCATCTGCCCACTGCTGCAGCTCTTATGTTCCCCCTTCACAAATGTAAAAAGCTGGTCATTATTTCAGCAGGTCTATTATGTGACAGTGCAACCTCTATGTTTTACAGTGGGGTCCTTCGCTTTTAGGCACAGCCTGCCACTGTCCCAGGCCCAGCACATGGAGGGTTAACCACATGGCCCAGTGCCATGGCTTCATGGGAATGGAATGTGGAGTGCTGTGTGTGCAGGGCTCCTTTCCCAGCATCCCTCACTGCCCAGGCGCATGCTAATGATCAGTATTATTGAGGCACAATTGATGGGCTAGCAACCAAACAAGAGAAACTAATTACTACTAAGGCTTTATTGTCCTTTAATTACTGAAGCTCTATAGCAATTAGTGCTCCACAAAGACACAGCCCTACTTTAATCTCAAATAAAATGTGATGCAGATGAAAAAATTTGGAAGATGAAAGGTAGATAAGATAATTTGGCTTTCAGTTTGTTCTGCAGAAACGATGACTGATTTGAGGAAAGTGTGGGAGAACAAAAGAACTGCTGAGGGTGGTGCTAATTTCAACCGAAAATCATCTCAAAACAGAATCTGCACGTGATACCTGCATGTGACCTTGGATAGCTAAATCAAACATTAAAAAAGTGAATGCTGAACATATCTTTCCCAAAGTTACAGTAGAGAGGGTAAAAGTAAGCCTACAGTGTTATTGAAAGATGACTATTATTACAAATAAGAACTTTTTTTTTGCAGAACAACACTGATTGCTGTTTTGCACACACGTGAGGTTCATTTTATACTACAAATAAAACTGTGAAGTGCTGGTATGAGCAGCTACAACTATAGCATTCGTGGCTGCGTACATTCTTTAGAAAAATACAGTTTATGTTATACATCATCTCACAACTGACTGTATTTACTTGAACATTACTGGGATTTTTAACCAACTAAAGCCATGATCTTAGCGTAAAAGCCAAAAGAAAACCTCTGTCTTTACATTACATTTCATTTAGCTGACGCTTTTATCCAAAGTGACTTACATGATATACATTAGACCGTAGACACAGCAACGGTGAGCAATGAGGGTTAAGTGTCTTGCTCAAGGACACAACGACATGGACTGGCTGAGCCGGGGTTTGAACCACCGACCCTCTGATTGAAAGACTGACTTGCTAACCACTGAGCCACAGTCGCCCGCTCTGTCTGTATCAATGTTTCACTTTCTTCTGATTGTGTCCATATCTTCCACATAGCAGTTAAATCTTTCATTCTGAGAATTAAGCACAGCCTCACATTATTAGAGTACTGTTTTTTTGAGCAGTGGGTGGATGCAGCGTTTGCACTTTTTGCGTTTGCTGTAAAAGTATCACAGCGTTTTTAAACATCCTTAGTCCCAATGTATGCCTCATTTATGCCTGAAGTTTAAATGTGTGGCTGCACTGTTATCTATGCATTATGAACTGTAAGGCTTTCACAAACAATTATGTCAGAGATTTTCTATATACATATATATATATATATATATATATATATATATGCGCACACACATATACGTATATATATACACACATACTGTATATATATATATACACCTATACTTATACTTACACACATATATAAATAAACATATACATACGCACATATATACATATATACGTTTACATACACACACACACAGTTATAGTTGTATACATAATTGCTGATCAATTTGGTAAACCACTCCAACACAAAGTGGACTGCATTAGCTTGCTGGTTTAAAGGCCTCTAAAGGACAACTAGAAACCCTTTGAGCTGACCTCATTAATACGGCTGAGACAATTTCAAGATTTAATTATTAAAATATTATTATCTTCTTGATCTCATTTCTTTTTTCTTTTTCTTAGTGTTTTGCTTTAATTGATGTAGCTATTTATTCTTGTATTCATTTGATTTTTTTTTTTTACCTCTGCACCATTGCAAATTGAAGGTTGTCCTGCAATGTACTTTTCTGAGATATTGCATGTAATAAAACAAAAAAACTAACAGCTTCTGATCTGCACGAGGTAACATGCAAAGATGAATCTATGTGTAGCTGGTGTAACTATTTTCTCACTGATTGTTTAAGTGATTCAGTTATTTTTCTTTTTTTACCATTTCAAATCTAATGGCCTGGTGAGTGTTAAAGGTCTGTTTATAATAACATAAATGAATAATATGCAGACCAGAAATTAATGGTGGCAGCTAAGCAGACAACAGGGAGCATGACAAAGAAAGCAATGAAAGGGGGAAACAGTGACGTCGTCCAAGCAGGCGTTTTGTGTTTCTCTTCACCATTTCACCCTCGCTCCTTGACTATTGGCTGACTACACAATAAGCAGTTTCACTTTTAGTTTATCTTCGATTTCTAGATGAGTCCAGAATCGGGGAGTGGCTCAATACAGCTTCAATACCTTTTCTAACATTGAGACGTCTTCCCAACAACTGCAAAAAGAAGGAAATGGCATAATATTTAAGTATAACATCCTGTGGGTGAAAGTGTTACAGACATCCGATGTGTTTTTCAACTTCTTCTGATGATGCACGTGTTGAAGATATGCCAAAAGAACATATTTCAGAAGATTCTTTCTTATCAGCAGCATTTTGCATTTGTAAATAATATTTGTTATTGCAGATATACTTATTTGTATGATGTGGTCTGAAATGTAAAACAAGTAAAGAGATGTACAGTATATGCAGTTGTTGGATATATTAACAGCTGATTTAAATACCAACAGAGGAGAACCCGTTTTGGTTTCTGATGTACGCACCACACACACAGAAGTGCAGAACATGTTGTACTTTGTTTTACTTTCTTTACATTTAGCATAATTTGATCTATTCTTGCAAAGTACGCCTCAGGGCAGCTACGGGTACATGCAAATGATACCATTATTGTGTAAACTCACTCTGACTATGTTGCTCTCACTCAATATATTCTAAAACACATAAACTAAGAATTTTTTGCCTATCGTTCATAAAATGTACTAATATAAGTAACAATATAGTATGTTAGGGCTCAGGGTCTATATCCCTATTACATGATGTTGAGGTGTGAATAAAGTACCCTGGACAGAGTGTCCCATTGACTTCTGTTTCGTACTCACCTGTCTGTCGTCCTGTTTGCATTAATGAGCTGTACAGAAAGCCTTTCGGAGCTAAATTTGTCTAAGGGCCAAGAGATAATTGTCAAAGATTGTTTTTTAACTGAGAATCAATATTCATGTATTGCCAATAATTGCACTGCTTGTTTTTGAATGTAATTAAGAAGTATGGATAGTAAAACATTTTGGTGCAATAATAAATTCATATATTTGGGGGTCGGGGTATGTAGAAACACCTCAGGACTTCCAAAAACAACGATTTTCAATCTCAGAAAACACCTTGAGGAAACGTGAGGATTTTCTTCTGGCCCAGCTGGCTGACTTTTGACCCCTGTGCCAGGTTGCCCTGACCCTGCTTGTCTCAGCAGGGCATGGGAACCAGCAGTGTGTCCTGAGTGTGTCAACAATCTGGCCTGAAAGAACAAACAGCAGTTAAGATAATGATTCTGGGATAATTCATTTACAAAAGGACACAACTTGTAATTTTCCATCTCTTGTGAGTTCTAACTGTTCTAACAGCGTGAAACACAATCCGGCCTCTTCTTCCTCCAGAATCCTATTCGAATAGATGTAATGATCGTATAATGTCCTGGATGCAGCTCTGCAGACAAAGAGGTCATGACCGTTTGCTCACAGGTCAGCTAACGTACACTGTTGCAGAACTTTAAGCTTATGACATCTGAACCACTAAAAGATCATGTACATAGTTTTTTCTTGATTTGATCCATTCATGGAATATGCTGACTCCCTAACCGAAGTCAGATGCAGTACAGTATGCCTGTGAATCTCAGCTTGCTGTGAAGATACATGCAAGTGTATTATTTGACTGACATCATGTCCTCATTGTGTCATCCACCTTGCAAATCTCCCTGAAGAATAATTAAGGAAAATCACCATAGGGCTTACATGCATTGCCTCTTGATTTGGTTAAAGAGATGTGTATATCTTTCCCCTCTGCATAGGAGGCTGCAGGAAGACAGAGAGCTTCAGTGAAAAAGAGAGCAGACTTGTCAGTCTGACCACGTTTCATTTAGCACTTCATTTCAAGGAAATTCTAGAGACTCTTCTAATTGCCTATAACATTTCAGCTCTCATTTGGGGAAGGATGTATTGCAGTCTGCAGAAGCTTAGTTCAGTGTTTTCATATCATTAAAAAGGCCAACATTTGCACATGCTCATAATGTCAAGTGAAAGTTTCATTTTTTTTTTACATTGTATAAAAAACAGAGTGTTTGTTGTTTTGAAAGCCAGTGTTCAGTGACTAAAACAATTAATGACTTTTGCGCAGGTTTTTTAATTTTTTTTGGATACAATTTATCTCATGCATATGACTGAGTGCATGTTTTATGCATATGTCGGAAAACAGGACCTATTCTCATTCCTACTCAAGGAGACACATGGCATCATTTGCAAGTGAAAATTGTTTGTCATTCAAGCGGAGGAATTGTGAGTCATTCCTATATAAAGAAATTCAAGCATCCAATCACTGTCCCTTTCAGATAAGCAATTAGGATCCCTTTTGAGTAGCTCAAATTATAGCTGTTTTTACCAAATGGAGAAAAAAAGAAAAGAAAAAAATGAGGCTAATTTGAATTCAGTCATCTTCTTAATGTGACCCAACAGCAATAACACGCATTAAATATAATAATAAGTTCCAAAAATGTGCATTCCAGTGAATGCACATTTTTGGAACTTATTTGGTCAGAAGTCAACATTTTATTTTTGTATCATCCCTTTTTAGGAGTTGTTAACTTTAACAGCCTCGAAGTGAATTGATACTAAAATCCTCAATTTATGCATATCTGTAAATACCATACAAACAATTTTTTCTTATTTTCTGCAAAAACCTTTTCCATGTTTACTCTCTGTTGAAGTCAAGACATGCAGATCCTGTAATATCTATCATGCATGGTGGTGAAACAATGCTTTTGCTTCTCATGTTCCATCCACTGATTAAATGAAGCATACTTGATCTTTATCTGGGTTGAAGGATGATGCCTGCGCTGGCCTCTATCCAGGTCCTGTAGGCTGTGAAATAAGAACCACCATAAATGTATTAGAGATATTGAGATGGTTTGTATGACCTCAAATCTGCAGAAGAACTTTGAACGTTTTATTTAATCTGAACATACAGGATGTTAAAAGTATATTTTACCTCAAATATATATAATTTACTGAGCAATAAGGGACAATTACACAAAAATGATCCATTATCTACTTTACTGGATGTTGATATCTCACAAATATTATTAAGTGATGTTTTTTTAAACCCGCCCCTAAACCCCAATTGTCCAATCATGGTTTAGCAACAGCACTCGGTACAATGGGCGGATATGTCCGGCTTTCTATTGGAATTTGGGAAGTTTACACTTCAGCAAACCACAGTCACACCCTTTATCCTAGATGGTATCACATTTTAACCCATTATTTAGTCCTCATCCTCAAAAATCAGTTCTGATGGTAAATGTAATCCACTGAAGAAATATATTTCCCACTGTGTGCTATATTCAAAATATATATACAAAATAATACAAACATTCTGAATTAAATTAATTCACAAAAATGTCAATAAAGGAAATAATATTACATCTAAACCGAAGAATACAACGTACACCTTCTAAATTCAAATTCCTCTCTTACACCGAAGACAGTAAACTCATCATAAAACAAACAAAACAAAATATTTTTTTTATTGACTTAATTGTAGTAACCACACATGTTGAAACCGCCACAAAGCAAAATTATGTATTATTATTGTATTAATCTGACCTGAGAAAGGTCTCATTATGGGAAAAAGTATTTTGTCTGTCCAAGTAAAAGTATCGAACATACACTGTAAATATATTTATTTTTAATGGAATTTGAATAAAATAAAGGTATACTTTTCCAACATGCAGTAAGTAGAGTACCACATTAATTAAGCATTTAACTCATAATTCAAGGCTATGCTCCTAATACCTCCTCACCTTGTCTTTATTAAGGGATAAATCACATTCTAATCTCACTCAACATGCAGATTCATGTGGTGAGAAATGTCGGTGATTACAATATACTGTATGCTGAAAGATGTGTTTCACGGTCAAATTCCAATAAGAATTTCATGCCTGCAATATATCTGACAAATTATTGCAATTTTCCACAAAGTGAGCATCAGTGTCATCGTACAATGACTGAAATCAAACAGGTTTTGGTGCACTGCACAGATCTTGTGCAGTGCACTGATGTACTGATGGAGAGCCAGGCTCCACTCTGTTTTCCCTCAGTGTTTGTGGACTAGTTAATCTTCACTTTCCCTCCTTCCTGGCATTAAACAGCTGGAAGATTTGAAAGAGATGGTTATGCAATTTTGACCTACTGCGGAGAAGATGCCTGTAGGGAGGCCTGAGTGCCTTATAATGTGTAAGCACACTTAGTGCTGATGGTTTAGACCTCTGTCGGCCTGGAAGGAGAGGCACTGTTTCACGATGGAAAGCAAGATGCAGAAAATAGTTTCTCATCAGATCCCTTGAGAGATTGGAGATTAGAGTTTTATCTACACTACCTTACAGGATGAGCATTTTCTCTCAGAGGCAGATCGAGATGAGCCAAAGTCGAAGTACTGTATGGAGCTTTGTGTTGGTCATGACTGCCAGCATGAATAAAATATGGCCATTGAACACGCTGCTCAACACAACAATATTCTTTTAAGAGTAATTTCACTTAGGCTGTGTCCTCTCCAGCCTCACCCCCTCTTTCTTCTTCTTTCACAGACACAAACAAACACACACAGACTCACATTTTCCGGGGTGAGAGAATGCTACAGTGCCATTACCAGTGAACACAGAGGCAAGGGGGGGAGAGGAAGGAGAGGGAGGGGAGGGGGATGAAAATCCATCAGATTTGATGGCACGGTGATGTAGATAATGTTTTCTCTTTTCAGCTCGGCTCAGAGAAAAGAACGCAGAACACAACCACTTTCAGTCTCTCACACCCTCTGTTTTGAATGAAAGGGAGCACAATGTACCGGGGATTGTGCGTCTAACATGCCTCTTTGTGCACAAACACTGTGCCCTTTTACCTATCAGAATGATTGGCCCACCATTATGTGATTTAATGGTAAAACACACATACTCTTAATCCAGCTAGCAGAAGAAGAGCCGGGCTTAGAGTTGACGGGGGAAAAAAAAAGAACATAATTATCCCATTTCTCATCTGTTTGCACAAATGCGAAAGAGAAACCCTCAAAAAGCGCTCAGCGCTCAACGCTACGGTAATTTGCCGCACAGAAACATTGGAAAACAAATGCGTTCAGGAAATGTAGATGGGTTTTTAAGGTCTGAAAGCCACAGCTGCTTGGCAAGCAGAAGCTGGCTCCTTTTGTCTTTTATCTTCTTCTGTAATGTGCACAGGTGCTGCTTAATTCAATTGGAGAACGTTGCCATGGTTTTACATTAATATATTTCCATGTTACCATTACGACTGTTGTCATGGAGATGATAGGACCTATTTGAACTGAAAGCAGAGATGGTTTAATGGGGGTATTGCTCTCTCTCTCTCTCTCTCTCTCTTGTCTCTCTTTCTTTTTCCCTTTCCATATATCTCTCTCTCTCTTGTCTCCCTCTTTATTTTCCCCTTTCCATCCCTATCTCTCTTTATCTTTCATTCTCTCTCTCTTGTCTCTTTCTTTCTTTTCTCCTTTCTATCTCTCTTTATTTTCATTTTATCTCTCTCTCTCTCTTGTCTCTCTCTTTATTTTCTCCCTTTCTTCCTCTCTCTCTCATTCGGTTGCTCCATGTCAAGTCACATGGTATGCAGCCAGATTTAAGGCTTGACTTCACAGTTCATTTTCCCCTTTTCTTACTGGTTCTGAGTCAGTATTGCAGAAACAGAAGATGCATTTGAATCGTACCTGGAAACATTCAGGGATACAACAGTCTTATGTGCTAATAAAAGTGCTTTCGCTGGGCGCTCAATGCACAAATCAAATCCAGCATTGTGTAGAAGAATAATTATTCAACATGTGACATTGAAAAAATGTATTTCACTAATGTTGCCATTCACTTTTGTCATTACCATGGAACCCATGTTGATTGAAAGTATTTTGAACAGAAGAAAATGAGCAGGCTAATCAGGTACAAGGTTCGGGCTGCGGTGGAAATGGAATTTGCTCAAAATCAAAACAACTATGTAAAATGCAGGCATTTTTTTTTTAAACATAGCCTACTACAAACATCTAATCGAGACACGGTTATTCCAATTAAAGTAATTGCACACTTTCATAAAATCAATACCACTCCCTGGTACCGTAATTGCTTCTTTCAATCAATTTGATGCATTTTCTAGAACAAAAGGCAAAGCAGGGGTGTTCAATTTACTCAAGCATACCAAAGTTGATGGAATGCTTGTATTGGCTATTAAGGCATTGGTTGTTTTCTTCTTCTTAAGAATGCCAGTGGAATATCTTCAGAGGCAAGTTCAAAGTCACCTTGTTATCTCTGGATTTTGTCTCCGATACCACTGTAACTCATTATATCTGCATGCACAAGAGGAGAGCCGTATTAGTACCCTGGTATCTTACTAATATGAGATGCAAAATGTTTCACAATATGCAGTAACTTTGTTGAAATCGACCTCAGTTTCTGCTAATGAACGTGCTAATACACACACACACACGTACACACACACAAACCCTCACACACATACGTACACACAGACGCACATACCTTGGTTGAAGGTCCAAACAAATATAGAGAAGATCTAACAAAAGCACCCATGAGAAACTCGGCTACTCTGACAGCTTTGATCCATCAGGAAACCATGATGCAAAGCAAAGTCAAATGTGCCCTACTTTTCTTTTCTGAGCTCGGAAACATTAAAACATTTTTTACACATACTGTATTTTAGGCTGCTCTCTCGTCAGAACTGTTGTGAAATTAAATAACTTAGAATTGGGTTACAATCTGTGTCTTTCTTCCTCTCAATCTATCTCAGTCGCTCACTGTACGGACAGACAGACAAACCCATGTTTAAGCCAGCATCATTTTCTCATTTTCTGTATTTCATTCCTCTTTTTTTTCCCCGGATAATGAAAAATGTCTTATATGAAACTCTGGACTCGCAGCGCAGCACACAGCTTTCTGCTATTTTTATACAAACACAAAGTGACAAGATGGTTACTCTCTCTGCACACTGACAGTTCATTCCGGACTAGGAAAAATGTCAAAAATGTTTAGTCACGGCTGAGTGGACTTAATTACCGTCCTCTAGGCTGCCTCAGAACTCAGTGCCACTAATGGTCCCGAGCTACAGATAAAATTCCATTTACAAGAATGTTGCAGCCACAAGATCTGATTTAGCCAAAATGAAATATTTACATTGATGTAATTAAAGTGGCAATGCTTCTCACCCATTCTTGGCCCACAAAAAGAAGGAATTGCCCAGTTTAGATAAATATTAAAACAATGATTGTTGGCTTTTTAGATCAAGATGAGATGTCTGGGGATCATTGGAATAGTGTTGTGATTAGTGCTGATTCAAAACTTTTATGAATATTAGCATACACCCAGAATGTGACAAGGTTACTTACAGCAGGTAAAGCCAGCAAACCTTCGAGAAATAAGTTACATAACTTGATTAGATTAAATCAATTACTTGATACTTTTTAACCTGGTGAGATCATCCTTTCATTACAATAAATATGATTAAGAAGCAGGCTTAATGGTTTTGTGTGTGACCTACACATTTTTCTCCTTTAAAAAAAGGTTCAATTTGTAATCTAAATATAAGTAAAAGTGGAGCCACGGAGTGAAAATAAAGGACTAAAAATCACTGCTATCAACCCAGACACACAATAATAACAATAATAATAAACAGCAATCACATACTTTATGTAAATATAACAGTGATTTTGGTTAAAAAAGGTTAAAGATTTGCCTTCAACTTTATCACTTTCACACAATTTGTTTAATTTATATCATCCTGCCCTTATGGATTTGATTTATGCATGGCAACAGGGAAACTCAATCAAACAGCATCAAATGTTTATAGAAGTATTTTAACAACAACAACAACTTAACTAGACCCAAAGCACTATGTGTACTATGCCGCTTCATCTATATAAATGCAGATGAGGACAGTGGCATGGTCGTATAGTAAAAACATGTATCTGGTGGACACATTTTAATTCAAAGTCCAGTTTTGTTGTAAGAAATCTTTAAATCTGGATTTCACTGGTGGGAGCTGGGCTAATATGTACCTGCTCTGGGCTATTCAAGACTAGTGTATGAAAATAGTCCTCCGGGGCACCTATTCATACATCATTTCAAATAAATACTGCAGAGCAGAAATCTGTTTTTTTCCACCCAAAGTACAAAGATTTTTTTTTTTTGTATGTGTGATATAGCCATTAAGATAGTTTGGGTTGTATCTGTTTTGAGATATTTGTTTGACTTCTGTCACTACCCCAGTACATTGTCTACTAGTTGAGGTCGACCTATTCATAATTCTGGCTGATTTTCAGCACTGAAACAATGTCTTACAAACTATCGCTGTCAGCAGAACTGGCTCCGATGGTGGCCGATGGCTGCACAGCCGCCACCAGTCACTTGAGGTTGTCCACCACCGTTTTGCATGGAGGCTCCATACACACAATGATGTCACTTCTGATAACCCCATTCACACTCGCACTTCGAGACTAAAAGGGGGAGTGCTGGCACTCAGTGCGCTCCAGCCATATATGCTTGATAGATTTTAAATTATGTTCTAGATAAATATTAGATATTATCCACTCCATGAAAAAACCATGTTATGTTAGTGTGAGACAATGTAGGCTAAAACTGTGCTGTATCATGAAGAGCAGATACTACAACAAGCTGACAACTCATATCTGACCCATTTTCAGTGTATTTCTCCTCATAAAAGTTATTGCATACATAATGCAACACCATCAGCTCTTTATAGATATCGGACAATTAATTTGCTTTTTCCTTCGCCAAACCATTGTTATTACTTTGGCCTATAAAATCCCATCAGTCCACCTCTTGTCGCTAGCATAGCCAAAAATAATCTATCCAACATATATAGTATATACATGTGTGCACAACGTGATGTTTCACAGTAAAAAACAACTCTTTTCACACTCATAGAGGATCTTCTGTATGGGCCATTGTGCCTCTCTCCATTCTTAACATCCATCATGTGAAGATGAGTTCATATGCATCACTGCCAACATAACGGTCTTAAGAGGCTGAGTGAGAGGCTCACCTAGCATGCAGGATGGCACAATAAAGAAGAACCCATTGACATTAATGAAAATGTATACCATTTAAAACTAGTAGAAGTAATGGCTAAGAGGAAGACAGAGCATTATTTATTAATAGTAAATGACTGGTTGTTGATGGCATGTGCTATTTCCATGCCGTCTCCTTACACTTGATGTTCTTTCTCTGTTGCCAAGTTTTTTGTCAAGGAAGAAAACAGCATTGTTGTGTTCTGTTGCTTATCGGTGTTGTTGGCTCTGTATCCAGGACTTTGAGATAATTACTGTCTTTTTCCGAAATGGTTTGATGTGTGAAGAATTGACTGTAGAGTGGTGTTACATGAAGAAGAAGAAGAAGAAGAAACCCCTTTATTAGTCCCACAGTGGGGAAATTTATCCTCTGCATTTGACCCATCCTTTTAAGGAGCAGTGGGCAGCCTCGTGAAGCGCCCGGGGAGCAACTGGGGGTTAAGTGTCTTGCTCAGGGACACAACGACATGGACTGGCTGAGGCGGGGTTTGAACCCCGGTCCTCTGGTTGAAAGACTGACTTGCTAACCACTGAGCCACAGTCGCCCCCATGAAGAAAAGAGCATGGCCAAAAACAATGAACAGCTTTGATTGCACTGATATTTTAAGATCTTGATGCAAGTACTCAGCCCACATGAATGTATAAGCCAAACACAAGTGTAAAGTATTTTTGGAAAGATTTAAAAGAGAGCAATTACAGGTTGACAGTTTTTAAGTAATAGCTAATTCCCCTCTTGTGTAAGGCATCTGCAAGGATATATTCAAAATACTCAGCAACTAGTTATTATTCTGTACAAATGAATGTGGAGAATGGTGATTATTCTGTGTAATTATAAGGGTGTAAAACAAGTACCTGTGCACTGTTATTGCTGTTGCTTTATAACTGTGGCTATTCCTCCTCAGACCTAGTTTTACAAGTCCTCATTTACCTCAGTGAGACTAACATGCAAACCCCCCTGCTGTGCACCGACTTCATCCTCTCTCTCCCTCCCTCCCTACTCCCCCTCTCTGCTCATCTCCCTCAGCTTGTAACCTGAATTCAGTAGCGCAGTGGACCAATCGATCACAGGGAGTCTTTTTTTTTTTTCATCCCAGCAATTTTCCTCTGAGGAAAGGGGGAATCATGTGAGCTAACAGTGTGGAAAATCAATGCTCCACTGGCATAGAATAACTTGGAGTCTGGCTGGCAGAGCGCACTGGGCTCCATGAGGCCAGTTTGAATGATAAAGCCACCCCACGTCCCGTCTCTCATCCTGCATGATATGCAGCCGCCCCTGCCGAGCTGCACTTACTCTCAACAGTAGGTTAACAGTTTTATTCCCCAAATACTGTGGATTTATATGCTTGGGCTGTGAAGCCCCGTGTGCATAATGGCTGTGTGAGTGTGACTATGTCTACCGCATATGTTTGTGTATATGTCAGTGTTATGTATCATATATGTTTACATCAAGAAACCTCTAATATGTAAAGCACTCTCCACCCCAGTGAATACAATTATTTCAAATTCTGCTGAATATCCCAAAGTTTTAAATGATTATAAAAAACGTCAGCCTGAAATTTGAGGAAATGTGTATAAAATGGTGCACTAAATATTTAGAATATCTGATAGAATGGTAAAAAAAACAAAAATAAATCGGTTTTAGAGGATTTCCAATTTAAATGGAAGAAATACATATCTAACCATCTCAGAATCCGCCATCAAGTGTGTAGAGTGACACCTTGAAACTGTCACTTTACCCGGGGAGCAAGTAAGCGTGTGTATGTACAAGGTTTGGATGCAACACGGCAGGAGAACAGTGCTTTAGTGTGAAATGTGTTTTATAATCGACAAGAAACTGCTTGACACACTGTCATCTTTCATAACAGTACTGTCACAGGTACACCACAAAGTGTGCCTGAGTGTGTGTGTGTATGTGTGTGTGTGTGTGTGTGTGTGTGTGTGTGTGTTTCCTTTCAACGGTATGCCATCCCTTCTTCAACACCACCCACACTGACCCAGACAGTCTCAAACCTGCTGATGTTACTTTCAGTAAGGTCTCTACTTTCGGATCCGCTCAGAGGCAGAGAAAGAGATGAAACAACTTCAAACCTGAAGATACAAGTTTTAGCAAAGTAAGCAAATAAAAAAATAATTAGATGAGACAGATAAAAGTAACAACTTAAGTTTTAATTTAGTTTAGGAAAGCTTATGCATATGACTTTATATTACAACATAACATAATCAAGTGAGCTGCCGGTCTCTTCATTAAGATCTCCATGTTGTAACAAAGCATGGATCCGCTTGGGAGACACCAGTCACATCTCGTCTTGCCAATTACACTTTGCATGATTCCTCCCCCAAATTAGGTTGAGCCAAGATGGAAAATTATTCTTGGCATGTCGTGGGCCCTAATTATCCATTGAACAAATGGAAATATCATTGATGTTGTGTTCTTAATCCACCCGTAGACAGAGAGCAACAAAGCGCACTGACAGCTTTTTGGCTGCGGAGATATAATGCGAGAGCGTCCAACAGTTTGTTGTGATGAGCAGCCTGGGAGCTTAAACATATACCAGGTCATTAAAGTTTATTTGTGGCTGATGCAGCTCTCTATCTTCACCATGTTGCTCTGACAGGATAACATGGTCTGTTACTGATGAATAACACGACAAAGACATCATGAACACTAAGCTCCTTGGTGCCGGGGGGAGTGACAAACCCCATGAAAAACAAACAGCATTGTAATGCAGGAAGTTTTCAATTGTGTTGTTCTCTTGGAAGAGCACAACTTGAATCATGAGAACATACTTAGAGTGAATATGGGAAAAAAAACAAGCTCTTAAACACAGATTGATAGAAGAAAATATCACCAATCCAATGTTGAAACATCACTGCCATTGTGCGACACAAACAGATCTCAGCACGGCAGCTACCTCCACAAACGTTGTTACTCACAACTACACACCGCAATGAGACAAATATTATTTTAAAAGAAACTTTAGATATGTTGCGCATCTGCAAATTTGACTTTATAGGAATAGCAGTGAAATAACATTACCATGAGCTTGGTGCAATGCATGCATAATAGATTGTTGTTTTCACTCTGCATATGGTAGGAGCTGGATTCGCTTCAAAGTGCACTAAATTTGCATGATTCGATGTGAGGGATTCTGGGATTAGAGAACACCACTTCCTCCCCCCACCCCTCTTTCACTCAGCTATAGAAAGGTATCACATTCCCACAGATGGTGGGGAACATTGTGAAAATATTGCCATTACGATACAAAAGAGTAAGCGCAGGAAACTGAGAAAATAAACACAGTAAGATTGTTTTTCTTCTTTTCTCTAATTTAACAGTTTTACTCTGACACATTTAATGACTAACATGTTACTAATTTGAAATCAATTGCGTTCTTTCTTTCACACTCAACAGTATTCACAAATTGAAATAGATGTGGTCAAAGATGTATCATGGCCTGCCTTTGTGTTTTGACACGAGAGATTTTGTGATTTTTGAAGGAAAGTGACAGCTCTCACATGTGCCATGAGAGAGCGGCACCAACACGCTCCTTCCAGATGCTTGTTGCTGACATCCCTCACCCTTGTCTTCTATCACTTAAAACTGACAGAAAACAGAGAAAGAGAGGAGGAAGCCTGTTTGACTGCAGACAAGCCCCAGAGGCAGCTGCTGAACACTGCCTGGCAAACAAGAACAAACTGATACACAAAGTATTAACAACACTCAGAGCTGAGGTATTTATGAAAAAACAAATATAACAAGGAGGAGTGAACTGATTTTTTTAACGCCTGTTGTCCGGGCGCTGTGCATTCCTAGATAAAGTGAACTGAAGGCATATGTCACAGGCAATGGGGGTTTTCACAGCAGTGTGTACTTTTATGCAAATTGCATGCCCATCTATGATGAGCTGTCCCTCTCCTCACTGGATAACCTGATTATAATTTAGATCAGGGTGTCCATCTGTTAGGTGAACACCCACGCACCCTGTCGCACACACAGGATAAAAGAAACCACCTCATGATTTTCACCGTTTCTCACCGAGGAACAGTGTCAGCATAGGCAGCATAAGAGAAGGTTTTGTTTATGCCGGTTGTTACGTCCCCAATGGTGTCCAGGGGAGGAGGACGCAAGCAGTATAAAATAATAACCCGGGAAGGCTTGTGAAAGAGCAAAGTAAAGATGTTTAATGGTGGACAGCTCGCAGCTAAACACAATCTCCGAAAGGAACGACGATCCCAGCTCCTCTCGCTCCAGGCGTGGTCTTCGACTCTCCACTTCTCTTCTCCCCCCCTCAGTGTTCGTCACTCCCCTTTAACTCCCTCCTGATTGGATGATCATCGGCAGCTGCGGAAGTGACCTCACGGCACACCTGGCGGGGAAATCACACACACACACGCACACACACAAAAACCCACACGGCACGTAACACCCCCTCCCATAAGAGAGAACCCCTACTCCATAGGCCCGATGGTATATGGTCATCACAATTTCATACATCACCTCATATACCTCGCCGCGGTCCCATCCTTGGTCTTCCCCTCCCTTGCCCCCAGCTATCCCGAACCTCACTTCCTCAGGGTAGCCTGGACAGCGCATCCGCCACAATGTTGTCGGCCCCCTTTTTGTGCTTGATGCAGAGGTGGTAACCCTGGGCCAAGAGAGCCCAGCGCATCAAGCGCTGATTGCTGTTGTACATTTGGGCCAAGAACACAAGCGGGTTATGGTCAGTGTAAACGGTGACCGGATGGGAACTGCATCCCACGTACACATCAAAGTGTTGCAGGGCAAGGAGCATGGCTAAAGTCTCCTTTTCAATGGTAGAGTAGTTCAGTTGATGACGCTTGAACTTGGTGGAGAAGAAGCAGATAGGATGGCACACGTCTCCTTCACCATCCTGTAACAACACTGCACCAGCTCCGGTGTCACTGGCATCCACCTCCAGCTGGAACGGTCGGGCGACGTCCGGCGCAGCCAGCACGGGAGCACTACACAGGAGAGACTTAGCCGAGTTAAAAGCATGGTCACACTCATCATCCCAGATAAACGGAACCAACGGGCTGCACAACCGGGTCAGCGAAGCTACCACTACTGAAAAGTTCTTGCAGAAGCAGCGATAATACCCTACCATGCCTAGGAACCGTCTAAGTTCCCGCCTGGTAGTGGGTACCGGTAGCGACACGACCGCAGCCACTTTGGCATCCACAGGTCGGACCTTCCCCTGTCCTACCTGCTTACCCAGGTAGGTAACCGTAGCCTTACCAAACTCACACTTGGCCAAGTTAAGGGTGAGGGAGGCGTCTGCCAGTCGCTGGAACACCGTTTCCAGACTGGCCCGGTGACTCTCCCAGTCATCAGAGTAAACTACCACATCGTCCAAATACACACTACAGTTAGGCACCTCTCCCAGTACAAGCTGCATCAGGCGCTGGAAAGTGGCCGGCGCATTCTTCATGCCAAACGGCATCACCGTGTACTGCATGAACGCATCTGGTGTAACAAAAGCTGATATTTCGGAAGCTCGAGGCGTCAAAGGAACCTGCCAATATCCTTTGAGCAGATCAAGCGTGGAAATACATACAGCTGGTCCAACCCTGTCCACACAGTCATCCATTCGGGGCAACGGGAACGAGTCGGACACCGTCACCGCGTTGACCTTTCGAAAATCTGTGCAGAAGCGCGGACTACCGTCAGACTTAAGCGCCAATAAACACGGAGAACTCCAAGGACTATAGCTGGGCCGAGCCAGACCATTTTCCACCATGTAGTCGACCTCTCGCCTCATGGCCTCCCGTTTAGCCAGCGGGCACCGGTACGCATGCTGCTTAAGGGGAGCGGCCTCACCCACATCTATGTCGTGTTCTAGCACACTGGTACGTGATGGTATATCTTGCAGGATACTAGGATAGGTGTTAAGCAAGCGTATTACATCTCGTTGTTGGACCGCGGGGAGATAGGACAGCTGCTGGTCGACGGTAGCCAAGAACTCAGAGTTCGCTAGCCTACCCCCCATGTGACCTTCACAGGGCGTCCTCACGTCGACCTCCCCTTCAGGCTGAGCACCCTCGATAGCCACAACTCCCACCGCAGCTACCTTCACGGTCTCCTCGCGCCCCCTCACGTCAGCTTCTCGGGTCTGGAAAGATTTCAACATGTTAATATGACACAAACGGGTCTTTCGTCTTCGCTCAGGCGTTCGGATAATATAGTTTGTGTCCGAAACCTTCCTTTCCACCACATATGGGCCTGAGAATCGAGCCGCAAGACTGGAGCCCGGCGAGGGTAGCAGAACCAGCACTTTATCCCCTGGGTCAAACTGTCGCTCCACGGCCCTTCTGTCAAACCGCCTCTTCATGTTGACTTGGGTGGACAGAAGTGACTCCTTGGCTACCCGGGTAGCATGGTGCAGACGCTCTCTACACCGAGCTACAAAGTCAACCACCGTTCTGCCACCAGAGTCACCCCCCACTAGCTTCTCTTTTAACGCCTTTAGCGGGCCACGCACATTGTGACCAAACACCAGCTCTGCCGGGCTAAACCCCAGAGATTCCTGTTTTGCGTCACGGATAGCAAAAAGCATAAAAGGCACACCTTCATCCCAGTCCTTCCCAGTTTCATAACAGTACTTCTTCAGCATGGCCTTCAAGGTCTGGTGCCAGCGTTCAAGCGCTCCCTGCGACTCTGGATGATACGCACTGGACACAGAGTGGGAAATACCGAGGGACTGAAGAGTCTGCTGAAAAACCCTTGACAAAAAATTACTTCCCTGGTCAGTCTGTACGGTCCTTGGCATACCGTACGTCGTGAAGAAGTTAATCAATGCCTTAGTGACCGCCTTTGCTGTGATCTTTCGCAAGGGAATAGCTTCGGGAAACCGAGTGGCAATACACATGATAGTGAGCAAGAACTGATTCCCAGACTTGGCTTTTGGCAACGGACCAACACAGTCAACCATAACGTGCTCAAAGGGCTCACCAATGGCGGGGACCGGCCTCAGCGGCGCAGGTGGCACCGGCTGATTAGGCTTACCCACCATCTGGCAAGTACCGCAGGTGTTACAAAACCGCACCACATCGGCCTTCATTCCGGGCCAAAAGAACTGCTTGAGAACCCGATCATAGGTTTTCCCAATCCCCAGATGACCGGACCATATGTGCTCATGCGCCAGCGCCAAGACCTGTTGCCGACAGTCAGCAGGGATCACTACCTGGGTAACCATCCCCCAGTCATCCTCCGACTCGGTCGCCACCCATCCTGACCGCAAGACCCACCTACGCATTAGCACCCCATTCTCCACAAAGAATGGTCGTTTCACACTACACTCAGGCTTTTTGACCACCGACCTCCAACATTTTTCTAATGAGGGATCCTTTTTCTGAGCTGTTATGAGAGCCTCCCGAGTGAGCGGCAGGGGGTCCAGAACGTCAGCCAGCAAAGCTGCCTCCGTAACCTTCCCCCCAGACTCACCCGCAGTTACTGGACCACCACCAGAAGCCGCATCCTCCCCAGAAAGAACAGAAGTAAACCAGGAATCCTCCAAGTTCACTTCTGGGGCCTGTTCGCGACCCTGCGCCCTAGTGGTCACACTGGCCACAAACACCTTCGGATGGTGAAGGGCTAGCTCTTCGTTTTCGGACTCCGGAAGGGGAGTACACACTACCTCCGGAACCGGGTATACTTTCCCACCCGCAATATCATTCCCCATGATAAGGTCAACTCCCTCAATAGGAAATTCCGCCCTGGCGCCCACTGTAAAGAACCCTGACACCAGGCTGGAATATATGTGAATCTGGTACAGCGGGGCTGGCACAAAACCCATTTCAATGCCTCTTACCACTGCACTCACCTTTGATCGGAGACCTAACGGTAGAACTTTACTCCGAATCAGGGACTGTGAACACGCAGTGTCCCGCAGTATCCTCACGGGACGCTGATCCTCAGTTTCTCCTGACAACGACACAAAACCAGTGAATATAAACGGTTTAAAACAGTCGTCAGGTCCTTCAGGAGCTAAGGACTCCAAGGACTGTACCCGAGGAGAGCTTCTAATCAAACCCACGCCACTAGGCGGTTTCGGATACGGCCCCGGCTGCTTCCGCTTCCAGGCGTCACAGTTGGCAACCAGGTGACCGGATTTCTGGCAGAAGAAACACAGCTTCTCTGGCCTTTTTCCCAGGAGAGCGCGACCCGAACGTACCATCCTACCCCCTGGATGGAGAGCTTCCCGGGGGGAAGTATCAGGTGTCTCAAAACTTGCCTTATGGGTGAGCGTGTACTCGTCAGCTAACGTGGCCGCTTGCTGCAGGGTGGAAACTTTTTGTTCGTTTAAATACACGGTAGTACGCTCCGGTACGCAGTTTTTAAACTCCTCCAACAGCATTAGCTCACGTAATGACCGTAGGTCAACAACCCCACCCGCTGCACACCACCGGTCAAAAAGAACCCCTTTTACCCGCGCAAAATCAGCATACGACTGACTCTGGGTTTTTCTCAGACCGCGGAAATGCTGTCGGTACGCTTCGGGAACTAGCTCATAGGCTTTTAGGATAGCACTCTTGACTTTATCATAGTTAAGCCCGTCCTCTACCGTCAAAGATGCACAAGCTTCTTGAGCTTTTCCCACCAACCTACACTGCAGAAGGATAGCCCACACATCTCTTGGCCACTGTAAAGCAGCAGCAATCCACTCAAACGCCCCAAAATAAACCTCTACTTCGGACTCACGAAAAACTGGCACCAGTGAAATATGCCTACCTACGTCGAAAGTAACCGGCAAGCTGGGAGAAGGCACACCCGCGGTGGTACGGTCACCTCCTAACTTAGCCTGTATCTCCAGTTGACGCATTTTTAACGCCGTCTCCGCCTCCAACTTCTTTAACTCTAACTCCCTGCGGAGCCGAAACTCTCTCTCCTTTTCCTCCCGTTCTACCTGAAGGCGTATTAACCGCACCCTTAATCTGGCATCCATCTTAGACCCCGGGGATGAGTCTAAGGACATCGGTTCGAACGGCGGAAAAGTAACCGGCTGTCGTGCGACTCCCTCCGGTCGAAAAACCGGAGTAACATTATCAGCCTGATCTATCCCCGCAGGTGCACTCGCCTCCGGATCAGGACCGCTTACAGGGCCAGGGAACACTCCCTGCGCAACCAGACCCTCGAACACACAAGCCCGTAACTCCGCCTTTCGTAGCGAGCTCGACACAGCAATTTCATAATACTCCGCTATTAGCTGTAGCTCCTTCTTTCTACACCTATCCAAGGTACCTACCGTTGGGTCGGCCACAAACGTATCTAACTGAAACGCTGCCATCCTCACGTCACCGATATGCCAAGTTTTTAATGTTTGATACCCCCCTTCACTCACCTCCAGGAAACCTCCACCCTCCTCAGAACCTGCCTAACCACCACTATCCCCTACCTATCTTCTGGAGCCGTGCCGGGCTCGAGGCAACTTATAGGCAACACATCAGCGGCCGAAACCCTGAAACGCCAGCCCCCTTTGGAGAACGTAGTCTCCGCCCAGGTTTAACTCCGAAAATAATAAAGGCAAAATAATAAATTAGCACCCGAAGGAAAGGCTGATTAGGCCCCGCTAGATGCTACCCTATCTGGACCGAGGAGGAAGAAATGGTTTCACAAACAAACAGTGAGGCAGCGCTCAGGGCAATATCAACACATCAAACATACAAATCAACAATAACCTAGTAAATTCAAACCTTAAGATCCCGGACGAGCCCCCAATCTGTTACGTCCCCAATGGTGTCCAGGGGAGGAGGACGCAAGCAGTATAAAATAATAACCCGGGAAGGCTTGTGAAAGAGCAAAGTAAAGATGTTTAATGGTGGACAGCTCGCAGCTAAACACAATCTCCGAAAGGAACGACGATCCCAGCTCCTCTCGCTCCTCACTCCAGGCGTGGTCTTCGACTCTCCACTTCTCTTCTCCCCCCCTCAGTGTTCGTCACTCCCCTTTAACTCCCTCCTGATTGGATGATCATAGGCAGCTGCGGAAGTGACCTCACGGCACACCTGGCGGGGAAATCACACACACACACACACAAAAACCCACAAGGCACGTAACACCGGTCTCCTGCAGTGTCGCCTTCTATTTCTGTTTATTTGCGGTGTTCCAGCCCAAACTGAATGGATTAGCACTGAGATGACACGGGGTGAGAATAGCACAGGCCGGCTTGGTACTGTCTAGCAAACCATAACAAATCCCACGTGGTCTGATCGTGAATCCAACATCTGGTTGTGGATTTTGTGGAGATGAGCACAAAGTATTTAACTGATTATTAGCCAAGAGTCACTTTAATTAAAATGATCTCAGCAACACCAAGACAAAGAGTCGACTACCATAGCAGCTGTGTAAGGCCATGCTTAATATCACAAAAATGTATTCATGTAGTGTTTATTCTTTTTAACTTTCTTTAGCATGTTAGCATGCTAACATAGGCACAATGTTCAGTTGAGGCTGATAGAATACATTTTTCAGGTTTTCAATCATGACCAATTTAAACGTATTACTTGATGATGGCGCTAGATGAAAAAACAGCAAAGTTATTACAATTCATCCCGATCCAAATTCCGTATAATTTGTATATAACTGCCTTTTCCTCACATCCTATTGTTTTCAAATCAACACTAGCTTTGTTAATTGTTGTGGGCAAACAATTAAGTCTGCATGCTTCTTCCTGCCTTGCTGATAAAGAGAAATTCTCCATAACAGTTATAATCTGTACTCATGTTTTGGATTAAAAATGTGTTTGATCAGCAAAGCAAAGATTTGTACAAATCCACAGGTGACATATCTTCTATCAGTTTCAGGGATAATCTGGCTCACTGTAGAATCATTTCCTCCTTGCAGGTGAACCAGAGAGTCTGACGGAGAAAGAGACACACTGTTGATGTGCGGCCTTCTGGCAGGTGGTTCAGGATCAGGTCTTGTGATGTTCCTGACCTTATATGGCCATGTCTGGACGCTCTGGACCATCAGCTGAGAATCAGGTGCTTGCTAAATATTTAGGAGGATGAAGACTTCCTGCTGGGCAAAAGCACTAAAGCTCAGCTCAGAGCTTCTTTGCTGTGTCTTACAGTGGTGGAGTCAGGAAATGTACTGTTGTACAATTATAATGTAACTTGTTGTTTACTGCAGTATTTCCATTTTATGCTACTTTATACTTCTACTACATTTCACAAAGACACATTTACCCCGACATATATAGGAGCTTTAGATAATAGTTATTTGATTGTTAACTAACTGACCGACATTCCATGTTGAGCGCATCAATATATTAATGCAATGAATGAATAAATATAATAGATTAATGTACCCAACAATATTTTAAGTTGTTAAAATTAGCCTCGTCTTGACAGCATTATATGTTGTATAAATGTATGTATGAATTAAAACACTCCTGAAACGGAAACGTTTGATAAACGCTGCTGATGCTGTTTTAGTTTTAATTGCATTTTAATCTGGGCAGAAACAGAGACCTTTGAAACAATACAAACCCACGTTTTCTTGATCGGGTCTTATCAGTCATGATGTGTCCTTCCCAGATTTGCCACGCCCCTATCACATGATCCGTCTCATGAAGAAAACCCACATCAGTCTTGTTTAACACGTGTTTCAAAACCAAAATGGACAAGTGTGGATGCAGCCCACTACTCATGCTGGCTCTCTGTCTTTGTATTTCGCTGTCGTTGTCCTCTTTCCTGCAAATGATCTTATCTCAGCTCACTAGGCACTTTAGGTAGGAGGAAGGTATTTCATGTTGGAAGAAATAGTTTTTAGGGTTTTAGTCCTCTGAATGGATTTCAACAAAACCTCTTAAAACATTAGAGAGACATGTTTATCACCTCCAGTGTTTCATTTTTTTTTAGCGTTAATAACTAAATGTTTTTCACTCAGTAATTCCATTTTTATTACACGGCTGTTTGCCTCCTTACTGAGCTGATGTCTTTGACCTGCATGTAAACAATATACAAATGTTGAATCAAGTGGTATGAATCTAATTAAACCCCAACATATTGTTCACGATAAAACCTCTCACACTTTAATTGAACATATTCGGCTGTCTGTTTGCCTTCCACACAGTGTGTTGCTGAATCAACACTGATTAAATTCCACCATAAATGATTATACTTAATTAAATGCATGCAATTAAAGTAAAAGCCTAATCAAATGATGGCTGACAGTCAGTCAAATATGCTGACATGTAATTGAAAAGTCCCCTTTCGCTTGCTTTTCACTGTCCCTGTAATATGAATCCGTTTAAAAACAGATCAGGTTTCCTCCAGCAACAGGGGAGTAGATGATACTTAATCAACTAATTGACACAACAAAGACCTTTTCTAATGTGTGTTCAATAACATCTGGCCCTCTCATGTTTAACGCTAAATTATTCACCATGATGACTTTTTGCTTCTAAACTAACAGCAACGTCATGTTTCAGCTCAAGATGAACACAAAGGTGAAGAGTTAAAATAAAGTGAACCAAAGTAAATGTAAGAACTTTGCAGCAGTATAACCTTTGTGAATCACAATTCTCTTCTCTTTGTGAATATGATAATAAACAAGCTGGCACTTTCTGACAAACTGGACATAAAAAGTCTCAGTTTCATTGATCAGCTATAGCATTAAATGTTATTACTCGTCAGGCTCTGGATCAAAGGCAATTATTCATAATTCACCTTCCCAAAATCCTGTGGCGTCGCTCGGGACTACAAAAGCTACAGAGAACACTGAGTACAATTTAATGGATTACCATTTTCTCCCTGTGCTTTATGACACAATGACACAATTACCTTAAAGCTTATTTTCGAGGCGGGAAAAAAGAGGATTGGGTGACAGAAAAATAAGGTGGATAATATGCTCTCTTGTATTTAACTTTGACAAACTTACAGGCTCAAGGCGTAACCGTTTCCTAGTCCTCCCGGTCATGCTTCAGAGAGTGGGAAGGGCCCCGTATACTGTAGCTACAGGTCATTGTTGCCGTATAGATGAACTAAGTGACAATAATTGAGTTAAGAGGGGAAACAAATGATGTCATGAGTGCATGAAGTGGAAAGAGTCGACTGATTTATTTTCCAAAACAATACATGCCAGAGCAAATCAGTTTTATTAGGAGGGGTTGGGGGTGGAGGGTTCGAACTGCAGCTTTGGTTCACTGGGCATCGCCACAGTGCCACTGAGACTGACTGTGCACCAAGGACAAGACAAGACGTCACTTTAAGATGATTGGTGACGAGCAAAAAGTCAAGAAGTGATCAGGGAAGTATATTTACACCTGCAGTACGTAAAAGGCACCAATGTTGCAGTGTATAAATACTCCTTTACAAGTACTGCAATCAACAAATGTATAAGTATTATACATTATTAAAAGCAAAATTATTTATTTTGCAAAGCCCCTTCCAGAGATTATTTAACATGTGTTATTATTATTGTTGGCCAAGATGGAGCAAATTTACTCATCATTTTCATTTAGCTAATTGAAAAAAACACTCATAAAAATAAAACCCTATATAAAAGTAGGGTAGTTTAAAATATAACAATGTGTCATATTTTGATGATCAATACATCTCATACATAAAATGTTAATCTTCAAAGGAATTCAATCTGTCAAATAAATGTAGTGGAGTGACAGTAAGGATAAGTAGTATTAATCAAGTAAAATACATACTAGTTTTATCAATACAATTGTTAATATTTGGATTCATCTATCTATTTGGTAGGCAACAGCCTTGTGATGACTCATATATGTCACAATAACAACTAATCCTGATTCCATGCAAATAGTGGTATTGCTCATTTTGACACTACAATGCTCATACATAATGTTGTGTTAAAATACAACTGCTGTCTCAAGCAGGTTCTGTGTTGGAAAAGCATTCATAGGACACATTGCTTCTGACGCCCCTCGACGTGCAGCACAGGTTGGTAGTGTCACAGAATCAACACAAAGACGTGCACTAATGATGTGAAATAGACCTTAAGGACACATTGAGTTGTTGACATTCAGCTGTTGGGAACTCATTCTAATCCAGTGTTGGAAAAAACATGGGAATGATTCAAGTGACAAAGGTTGGTCCGCTCTTTTCCTTTATCTGACGACTTCACAGAAGAGAGACTAATTGCGCAAGGGATGAAAGTGGCCACAATTATTTCCCTATAATGGCGTAGATGCATCCATTTCAAAGAGTGTTTGAAACTTCAGTTGAAGTTTACTTAATTATGCATGAGTCAAAGTTCTTTGTTCATGCATATTTACAATTGAGTGTTTGTGCATTTGTGATTCTGCATGCAACAATTTAGATTTAATTAAGTTATATGCTAAGGGGCCAACAAGGGCAAACGCGCTACACTGGACCAAAAGATTTCCATTAAAAGAAATATGATTGCAGCTTCAGAACACATAAAATACACAAACCCCAAAATACAAACCCCAAAATACAAATGCGACAGAAAGATGCTGCACATCCAGTGAACACAACAGAAGTTCTCCAGGGCTCTAGGGGGAGTGATAAGTGGAACAGCTTGATTTTTGACCCGGAAGAGAGAGAGAGTGAGCGAGACCAGATAAGAGAGCTTGATTGTTTTTGAAGCATGAAGAAAAGTGAATGAAAGGAGTTATATTTAACTATTAGTATAAAAAAACTATAATTAACTAGTATTTGTAATCTATGCAAAAACATAGTGGACAAATGTCTACCTGAGCAGAGAAAAAAGTCACCTCCCTCTGTGCGTGTGTTGTTGTCTGAGCTTCTCCTTGATTTGTTGACATAGCTGGGCCGGCCGCGCCTGCTTTTAGTGCATGTAAGTGCATGTTAGTGCATGTTAGTGCATGTTAGTGCATGTGAGCGTGCCCCTCACTGGTTGGCTCACAGCCGCTGCTCTGCACTGCCTTCTTATGGCGGTTACAGCTGATAACGCCGAACCAAACGACAGCATCGCTGTCCGGTTCCCTCTCAGTCTTTTACAATATTAAAACGAAATAAACACTAGCTTTGTAAACGTTTCCGTTGTATTTGTTTTGGATTTCCGTTTGTGTTATTATTTTTTTTTAATTGGCATCGTTACTGAAGCTCAGCGCGTTTTATCTGAAGGAAATGTGTTTGGACTATCCATCCATCGGATCTGAATCCTGTTCCATAGTAATCTGAGGTTTTGAAGCCCGGCCGACAGTAGTTGCTTTAAATGCAGTACAAAGAATACAAAAGGATTTTTTTTCTAAAGCAATGCAAAGTTTGAAAGGTCAAACGCTTCCGATCAGTCACCAGTTCCTCACTGCTGTGGAAATGGTTTACCCTCTAAAGTCAGTTTAAACTTGATCTCGTCACATCTGTCGAACATTTGGGCTGCATTACAGAAAAAGCCATCGCCCCACTTTTAGTGCATTCGACAGATGCAGGCATGCTGAGGTGGTATCTTCAGTCTGTGAAAGGTAGGTATGTGGTAAAGCTGGGGCTTGTTGTATTGAGGTAGAATATGACTCATAATCCTAGATGACTCATGTGGTGCGTTGAAGTCACACTGAGGTTCTCAATTTAAACTGATTTCCATTCTGATACAGGATGGGTACAGCGTTGACAAGGTTGGAGCTTGCTTTTTTTTGTTCAACTTTTTAACTCTATCTTTCTGGGGATGTAAATTCTTAAACTGTGCTCAGACACTGGCTTATCTCTAAAAAGCTTGATATGAATAACTTTGTAGGAGAAACTAGATAGTCTGACAAGAAGAAGAAAAATAACACTTAGCGAAACTAGCTTAAAGGGATATGGTAGCTTTAGATATCATAGCAAATGATGCGCTGTGAAAACAGTCCTTGCCTCGGGGCAACACGGTGACTAATGCATTTAGCTGCGATTAAACAGCCTATATATTTAATGTGAAAACTGGTCATGTTTTACAAGAAAGAAAAGGGAGAGCATCAAAGTTGTGTTGGTTGAAAACCTGCTTATATAACATTATTTTAGCAGATCCCAGTTAAATAAAATCCTTTAAAGTTTTAAATGAATCATTTAAATAGAGCTGTTTCTTGTGTATATAAGAGGATGATGCAATAATTTACTGTTTACTTGTTACTGTGGGCTAAGCTTGTTCCATTGTTGTTCATCACAATCAAATCAGTAGAACAAAAGGATGTCTACTAAAAGCGGTGTACGCTTAGGACAATGTATGGCAACAAGGAATACCATTAATGTGTGCTCAGTCTTACACACACACACACACACACACACACACACACACACACACACACACAATTTAAATAAGTATAACTGCATAGTGCACTTTTCACATACCACTGGGAAAATGCAAGTTTCTGGGTCATAGCATGGTCAAAGTCTCAGAGAAATGCATTTAATACATTTGACTCTCCAATACTGCATGGACACATGCATACTGTACTTTATATGATGCATGCTGACATAAAAAAAACACTCTTTGAATGGAAAGCAGTCTTTGATGTTCTCTCACCAATAAAACAGCCCGTCATGTGGTCTTTAGTCTACATTTGCTAGATTATTAAAACATTTGATCACATCTCAGAGTTAAATTTTGTTCATCTTTCTGTAAAACATCCAATTACACTCCACATATCCCTTAAATATACTTTAAATGTTGTATATTATATTTGAAGTAATGTTACAGTGCTACTTTTGATTATGTATATATATGATATCCGTGTAGAAACCTGGTGGGTGTCATATTCCCATGTGGACCAACAGAAACGACATCAGATCCCGGTGCTGACATTGGACTCATATTGATGTTTGTTGGCAATATGAACGGGGTGGACTGAGACAAAGTTAACGCCATACTTGAGGGAGCTCATTCCCTCTGTATTTTCAGGTCAGTGGCTTTCATCAGATGTAATGGGGGTGGTTGTAAATTATGAATGAAGAACCACTCTGTGGACGATGAGGATGATGCAGATTATTCACCCCTGCTTCCCTAGAAGCCACTTCTCAGCAGTGGGATTTCACACCAGAGGGATGAGGACTGTATTCCTCACAATAATAAAGTAAGTAGATTACAGGCCACAGCCAGCGACAGCTATCACCATCTGGATTATGGTCTGGATCAGGGGTTCCCAAACTTTTTAATGTAAGACTTCCATATTGATATACATGCAGCCACGGGCCCCTGTATGATAAGGTTTTATCTGCTTCAGGGAGTTTTTCTCTTTTTGCAGTAAGTGTTGATGTTGTCAGAGATCTGAAGTCTGGCCAAGGTGATAGTACAGTTTAAAAGCAAACGGTAAATATGTAATATTGTTTAACCAAAAAATTACAAAGGGAACAAAATGCAGTAACAGATGATGAGAAGTGAGTACGGTTACTTAGGCAATGACAGCATTATTGATATTAAATTAAGCTTTCGTTACCCCATATAATAAATTAGATTAGATTAGATTCAACTTTATTGTCATTACACATGTACAAGTACAGAGCAACGAAATGCAGTTTAGCATCCAACCAGAAGTGCAATAGCAGTAAATACCAATATACAGATAATAATAAGTATTTTACAGATAATAAGTTAGTGATATAGGTACGGGATATACAGATTGATTGCGGTAATATGTACATGTTATACAGGTTGATTTGTGCATTAAATGTAGGTAGACTATAAGCAGGAACTATAAACATAATTTACAAAAGGCAAATGGGCATATGATAAGTTAAGTAATACAGATTGAGTGAACGTTAAATAGTGCATAATAATAATAAACAGTAGCTGCCTAACGTTACTAGACTAGTGCAATGCTCAGTTTTTAGTGCAGACAGTTCAAAAGTGTTTGAGTGCAGGTGTAAAATTAAGCTAGGGATAGGGAAATTCATGACAGTCCGGAATTACAAGCAATTGTCCTGAATCCCGATTCCTGCCCTGTTTGTCCTGGAAATGGGACTAAACCGGGGTTTTGAGTAGTTATAGCCTAATATAACAATATATGCTGATTGCTGTGAAACATTATTTTGTGTGTTTATCACAGCCGGGCAACGTTATGTCCGTAGTCTAAATATATTACCGCTGCTGTAGTATTTTTTTCAAGCTTTGTACAATATGGCTATGCATAGTGGTGATGGATAGCTTTGATGATTTTCATTTTTACGGTGCGAAAATAAACTATCCATCAATGACATTAGAGCAAGTGTCCCGGGACCTGGTGAACATCCTGCCAAAACAGAAAGAAAAAAAAGAAAAAACGTTACTGCAGGTACTTTGGAGGTAGGGGAGGGAAATAAAACTACAAAGACACAATCTTGTCTCGTAGATTTACACAGGAAAAAAAAGTAAATTCCGTCAGTAGAACAATAACCAAATGTTTGAGTTGCTTCTGAGGACCTTCTAGAAGACAAACAACCAAACATGTATCGTTGGAAAACACTGGTCTGAAGATGATGAGGATACTGATGACGTGAAGCTGAGCACACACAGTATAAAATGATGACGTCCAGATGGTCAGAGAACCCTGAACTTTGTTTTCAGTTTTCACTTCATCCGGTCATGACTACACATGAGCTATTAAGCAACAGAATAAATGTTTTTAATTTACTTTGGAAACACAGCTGTGTCTGGCTTGTGGTTTGTGGGCCCTGGGCCAAACATCAGCAACATGGCAGGGAAGAATGATTGCTGCTGATCATGCAGTGTGCCGTCTGCTGATGACTTTATCGGAACAGATCACGTTATTAATGATTAATTTAGACAGTGAATCAATACACGCCGTTAGCTTCATCAGGGCCTCGCTGACCCGAGAGGCCTTCATTACGTGGTGGTATATGTAAAAGGCTTCCCTTCTTTTTTAATGGTTTATTTACTTTAAAAATAAAACGTCACTCTCAACATTTTGTCTTCATTCACATTCCTTTTTGTCCCCTAATTTTCGCAAAAATATCTCGCCTGTGTCTGTCCTATTATATCTTATATGATTATAAAAATGTGCCAGTGAGCAGCCACCTGAGCGAGACCTGGATAATAAACACTGATACAGTAGATCTTCAGTTCTGAAAGCTGGAGTCTCATGTACCGCTTCCTCTCTGCAGTCTGATGGAGGTGTAGGAGGAGGAGAGGGCAGGAGGAAGAGGAGAAAAGGAGGGAGGGGCACGGAAAGAGGAATGAAGTTGAGATCTGATGAGGATGAATAGTGAAATAAGGAAGAGGAAGGAAAGGAGGAGGGTGGGGTAAGGGTGGTGGGGTAAAGAGGAATAGGGGGTAGGGATTGAGGGGTGGGGAGAAAGGGGGAACCAAGAGGAGAATAAGAAGAAATGGGGAGGGAGCGAAAGGGTGCTGAGAGGGGTCTAACTCCAGCATAAAAGTAAATTTGAATGCATTATTCAAAGCTCTCTGTGTCAAAATATCATTTACGTGTGCTGTGTTGACTCATGGCTCGTAAAATGAGAAGGACATGAAAAGAAAGAACGAAAGGAGGAAATAAACAACTCAGGAGGCTTTCTCTATTCTTGGCCAGAAAATAAAAAAGGAGCCCTGGCGCGCTCTCCCTCAACTTATTAGGCATCAATTATTTATTGTACTCTCTGTTTACTATTCTTTATCTGTGTAATAAGCAGTCGCCTTGTCAGAGAAAGTCTCAAATCCGTCTTCAAAGTTCACTGGGACTGAAGAAGATTATAGTGTTCTTCACAATGCATAAGTATGTGAAAGAGAAAAAACTCACCTCTTTTATTGACCTTAGAACGAACACACCACGAGTCTATGAGGGTGACAATTTTCAAATCAACCCCATTTCACCGTCAATACATTTCTGAGTCTTCAGTTGCTTGCTTCAAAACTGGGCCAAGATAACCAGCTGTTTGTGCGATTTTCTTTCCATTTTAATTTTTGGGGGGGATTTGTTTTGTATAACGAGTGCTGCCTGCATCATCAGCAAGCCTCCAGTCTCTCTGTTTGGGACCATTGGCTTCATCCAGCAAGTAAACTGACACCACAGCAGCTCCTACAGCTGGACGACAGTACTGCCGCTGCCATCAGCTTCACTCGCGTTTAATTACAGTAACGGTGGTTTCCAAACTGGGGTCGGAGACCACCAAAGAGACTCGCAGATAAATTATGAGATGATTAAAAGGGCAGGAAAGGAAATACTAGTCCACAAAGTATACATTCATTTCTTTCAGATGTTCTTCTAATCTTTGCGTTTTCTTGTGAATGGCTAGATTATTTTACCTCTTCAGGCATTTAAAAGCACACAAAAAAAGACCTTGATTTACCTTGTTATATCCATAATATATAAGCCGTGATTATGGATCAGAGGACATTAATTCATTTTAAGGATTTGGGAGATAAAAAAGCTGTCAAATATGTTTTTCTGAGCTGCAGAAACAGACATTTTTGAAAGTCAGGATACTAATGAATAACGTTTAAGTCCAAGGTATCAATTACAAATGTAATTTTAACTGCTCTTGTATTGAGACAAAAGGAAACACTTTGTTGGCATTCTGCCTAAAATAAAGAAATAACTGATATGCATGCAAATATACAAAAAGGAATGGCTGGCTGAGATGAAGCAATCATTCATTCATTACATTTTATATATACATATATACATATACATATACATATATATATACACACACATATATATATATATATATATATATATATATATATATATATATACATACATATTGTGTGTGTTTGTCTGTGCATGTATTTCCAGTGAGGGCGGGGGCACATATGACCTGCTCCACTTTTATTTTGATTTATAAGGCTGGTGCAGAGCATCATCACAGAATCGCTTCATCTTCTCTCCTTTATTACACCACATTTGTTTTCATTTTACTCCCAAGGCCTGGCTGAATACATTACAGATTTCCCATGGGGCCGTGGGGGCCAGCTCCTCCGCCACGGGAGACAATGGGATGACGGGGAGGGATTTCTGAGCATGCTTCATCATTAGAGTCATTAGCATTATTTTGACTTCAAAACATTTTCACGGGATTATCATTATTCTGGGTATTAGGGGGATAAGTAGACACGTTTGTGGCAGCATGAGTCAAGCGTATTGGTCGTAATAACAAAAGTAATAATTGCTTTAGCCAGTTAGTGATAATTAGAGGCATTACAAGTGTCAGGTGTCAGATGGGGCTTTTCAGGCTACATTTGTTTTTTGTATTAGTTATTTCTTTTGGAGAAAAAGAATAAAAAAAGGACTCTGTTTTGCACCCCAATCTGAAACTCTCCTCTCCAGCAAGAGAATAAAACGTTGTCTCCCCTCTTTCCTAATGCAACTTCTACCTTAGATCAAAATGTAGGTGATTTAGATGACACAGCCCACCTTCACACCCCTCCATACCTACAACAATCATTTGAGACATTTTTTTCATCCCTGAGGGTAAAGTGAAACACAAAATCTGATTCAGTCCTGGGAAGATAACTAAGAGTAGGACATTACGATGGAGATAATATGGCAATCGGGTTTAGCATACAGAGGTCAATGGCAGGTTAATGCACAATGTAATACATGATTGACTGGGTGCTCGGGGGGAGGTGCCTTGAGGTCAAGGGGTGCCGTTGAGACTTGTTTTGGGTCAGTCTGGAAACAATATGAGCACGAGGTGGGGAATTATGCCCATTTATCATGTTTGTCATATGACTTTGCCACAAAAGATTTCTGTTCTAACTGCACAGAAAACCTACACAAACTATGTTTTCAAAACACTATAACCATTGGATGTTTTGCATACATTTAACATATCTAAAATATGTGCAGCCATTTTCTCGTATTGAATTTAAGAGAGTCCGTCACACTGGAAAAACTGCAGACAACTGTTATACCTGACACATCTTCATTTTACCTCTTGTCAGCCATATTTCCTTTTCCTTGTTTCCATTATGCAAGCATATTAATTTACTATTGTTCATCGCCATCTTCCGTCTTTGGTGACAATAGAAGAAGGCACTATAAGGCCATAAAAGGGTAGATTTCCCACAACTCCAGCCATCACCATACCAGCTCCAACTTTCACCTACAGTCATGCAGAATCATCTTTTTTCTCCACCTCATTCACATGTTCAGCATCACAGCCGGCAGTGAAACTGATAGCATCTACATCATTTCAAGGACATGCAATAACAACAACTAGCCAAGCCTTGTTATATGAATACATAGAGGAAAGGTTTCCAGCCACATTATTCCATGATTGAATTGCCAAGGACAAGAGTGAAAAAAGTATACATATATATATATATATATCTGACATGTGAAAGTAAATGAGAATAACAACCAATATTAAATCTTGAAAAGCTAGCAGCTAAGATCCCATTGACTACATGCATTTGCTACAAGTATTGCAGTTAAACATGTAAATTGCATGGCCTCTCCACTCCTGGGAGTAGAATTACTGCTCACTGCACCCTGTATATAATAACCCTCTGGATTCTCCCTGTTTCAGGGTTTAGGGGTTACCTGTCAATCAAATCAAAGCTAGACAGAATACATTTACATAGTTACACTACAACATCTGAGAGACTGTGAAATTTTTATTTTTTTTTTACATCATCTTATTTTAACTTAAACATACATTTAATCAAAGTGGTACTGAACCATTTATATTGTTAAGTGACTTCTGGTCAGCTGTTATCATGTTCAGTAATATTGTAGCCCAGAGATTGGTGGAAGACAGAAACACAGGCGAAGGCTGATGAGATCTTAAAGTGAAGACACCCACCCAGAGGCTATAAATTGCACTGCACTTTGTTGAACACTTGTTTCAATAGACAATATGGATAAAGACAAATGTACATGATATGATGCTTTGTGAATAATATATTCAGTCAACATAAACACATCACACCACACAGCCAATGATTTCCACTTTAAATCAATTATATATTCCTATTACTTAGACAGATTGCAGCCTGTGCACACAACTGAATATCTTTTATTTGAGTTGAGTTGATTATTGACCACCAATAAAGAGCTATGGACGCCACAGCTGGTGCAACAAGCATTAAAAAGCAACATACATTAAATGCCATGACACTTCTCAAAGAATCAACAGCAGAATAAAACCACCAAAGCAACAACACAGAGAAACTCCACAGAGATGTACTGTTTATCGCGATTACGCTATATCAACCAATCAGAAATGCAGAATGCAACAAGCCACACCCCTAAAGTACAAGACCATGGCCTTTTTGGGAGGTGAAACATAGGGTGAAATGTTGCGGGTGTGTTTGATATGGGTCAGTTAGTCTGCAGGATGGGGTGGTACATTACATCAATGATTAATTAAGGTATATGTATCTTTTTTAGTAACGCCAATGCAATAATGCTCACAATAATCACAAACCATAATGACACCATCCATAATTTCAATGCTTCAATGTGAAATGTATGTGCCAATCAATACCAGCCCGAGTTGGACCTGCGTACCAATACTAGACAATTGGCCAGTAAAGTATACAATCAACATGTATTCCCTGAGTTTCAACTAAGTTCAGGCTATGCAGATTGAGTGTCACACATCACAACAGCTGCACTATGAACCATGTTTCAGAATGGCTCCGTTACCCTGCCCTCCTGTTGTCACAAGCACACCAGCAACTTTGTCTCTGCGAAATTTACATTTCTTATGTGACTCCACCCCTAGCCTTTAAAGCACATTTCAGGGGGTCATATTGTACGTTTTTACTAGACGAGGCCAACATCAACTAAACAGCTTCAAAATCACTTTAAAAAACGTACAAAGCCATTTGGCTGCATACACTTCAAGTAGGCTTACTCTCACTAATACTGAATCTGTTTCCCAGATTTACCCTGTGGGCTTGACCCACAAATGTCATGATGACATAGTGTGCTTTCAGCTGGTACACCATGACACAGCACAGTAAATTATGTGCTTTGGCACCAACACCAGATCTGAATCGGAAGATATATATATATATATATATATATATATATGTGTGTATACATATAGCCAGACATCTGAAATCTAAAACATGCAAAGCTGCAGACTCTTTCGTGAAGAAACTTAACTGTGACCATCTCATTATCGCTATCATGGCGTATATGCGTTGTTGTTGTTTATCCAGCTCTAAAAGACAAAAGTCAGATTTCATCTACAGGTTCTAAATAATGAATAATCTCATTTACATATGCTGGTATACAGAGGCAAGCAAGAATACAGGGAATTTTTTCTGGAATTGTGCAGATAAAACAAGAAAAGAGAAACATTACAGAAAAAATGCGAAAAAGACATGGGACAAAACATGGCCCTGCGATATCCCGGCGACCTGTCCAGGGGGTACCCTGCCCTATTCCAAAGTCAGCTGGGCTCGGTTCCAGCCACCACCCCCCCCCCCCCCCCACCGCACCCCCCACCCCCTACACACACACACACACACACACACTTTTATATAAAGTGCAGAGATAGGAGTGTAACTGTACAGGCACAAGAGTCAAACAGGAGTACAGTCTTGTGAGAAGGAAGTTAACATGGCGCAACACTGGTCTGTAGTTTTTGCACTGATTTTAGCACTCATTGCATTTGTGCACTATGACAGAGCTTTTGCTGCAGGAAAGGATAGTAAGTTTGTTTTGTTTAATGAATAATCTGTTTTATTCCACAACCATGTTTGGCAATTAGACCCCTTCATCACCTCTTTGAATGTATTCATTTCTCTTTTCCCTTCAGCTAAGCCAGGAGTGTGTCCTCCCCGGCCGAAACACTTCGGATTGTGTGTTGACTTTTGCTTCGATGACGACTGTTGCCCCGGAGATGAGAAGTGCTGCAGCAATGGATGTGGACATGAGTGCAGGGACCCATTCATAGGTTAGATATGATCAGTGGCAAAATACTCCTCAAGTATGGTGTTTGTTTGATCAAACCTTCTTTTTTTTTGTCTTGTCAGTGAAGCCGGGTAGCTGCCCCATTATCCATGAACCCACCATATGTGCCGAGCAGTGTAGTCAGGACGGGCAGTGTCCAGGAAACCAAAAGTGCTGCAAGACATGTGGCCATGCCTGCATGGATCCTGAATAAATGGACGAAACAGAGACTTAACTGCAACAGAAATGTATCATGTTCACTTTTTACTATTTTTTACTACATAGAATCACACTTTGGTACAATATTTGAGAACCCGTTTGCACAAAGTTGGATTCTATGTGGGGAGAAAGTAAATTGTTAAGATACCATTTTATGTGCCTGTACTTAAAGTATGTACACAAATCAAATAGTGTTCAACCATAGAAGCACCTATAGAATGACCTGCAGAAGGAAAATAATTGGTAGTGTACCGTTCTCAAGGTTTTGTGTTTGTCTTGATTAGTTTACAACTTGATTGATCGTACTTCGATGTCCATAACATTTTGGTTCTGGAGAAGTATTGATATTGTATCTTCTAGTATATTCTAAATGAATGAAAATGTACTTTACTTATATATCAGTTGCAATTTTTTCATTTAAACCAATAAACACGTTTGCAGAAGCTAGAAATGTCTTATCACCTTGCTGTTGATAAGACTTGAAAGGTCGAGGTCCCAGGAACAATAACAGTAAGCTTTATAAAATAGACCAAATAGCTAATTTTATAAGTGTGTAATCATCTCCCTCTCTTCAAAATGGCTAAAGAGCTAAAAAAAAAAAAAGGTAATTGCACGTTCACCTTCAATGTGAGTTGATTGTCTTTGCTATTTATGGTGGTTCATAAAAATAACATTATTGAGACACTTACAGTGTTTTTTTGTAAGTGTCAGTGAAAACATTTATAAACAGACTTCTGTTTAACAGTTTATATGTAACTCCTGATTATGCCAATAGATGGCGACATAGGGTCAAACTGAGAGAGCTCAATGCTTTTTCAGATTCATGACTCTGTTATGATACTTACTATCTTTGATTGTTATATTGTGTATTTCAAGTGACCTCTTGCCCGGGTCCCCCACTGACTCTAATGACTCTATGACTCTGTCACCCACAGACAATTTCCCACTGGACACTCCCCTGCACATACCCTTATATTTTAAATGCACTCAACACTTTAACTTTACACTTGCCACTTTCACACATTCCATGCACTTTATCTTATTTTTGATATTTGATGTTCTGATATTCTACTGTTCAATTGTAAATACTCATTCATCCATTCTCATTTATTGCACTGTGTTTATTGTTAAATGTGTATTGTTAAATGTTAAATGTATGCACCTTCCGCCAGGACAAATTCCTTGAATGTGAAAACAAACATGGCAATAAATGGTTCTGATTCTGATTCCACCGTGAGTACAAACAAGAATCAGAACAAGAATCAAGAAGGTACAATTTCATCAATAAAGTTCAACTACAAAATGCTATCAGTAAGAGCCATTCCAGTGCTACTAAAGTGCTACTTTCTTTATTCAAGCTAAGCCTTTTCTGCTGGCCTAAACAGAATCACAAAGTTATAGCTATTTTATAATATAATTGTTTTTCACAAATACACTACATGTATTATAATTATTTTCCCCTATTAGCTTATTTTCTCATTGCACAGCTCCTGTCTTTGTCTTTTGCTCTGCTTCCAGTTTGCAGCCCTGCTTCCACTGCAGCTTGTTTTAAGGAGAGCTTTTTACCTCCTGCCTGTACTGTACTGCATTTGGGTCTGCCACCATTCATCATACAACTTTTATCCAATCAGATTTCACCTCTGTCTCTATGGAAGGAGAGTGTTTGCAGATTAAGTACATGGGGACGTTATTGTTAATTGTCATAGAATTCAACAAATCAGATCTTTGATCTTAGCTGTCCATGATGGTCCACTATAAATATATATATATATATATATATATATATATATATATATATATATATATATAGAAATCGCTTAACTTTTTCCACATCTTGTTATGTTACAGCCTTATTCTAAAATGGATTAAATTCATTGTGTTCCTCAAAATTCTACACACTAAACACCCCATAATGATAAAGTGGGAAAATGTTTGCAACTCTATTAAAAAATAAAGAACGAAAATATAAGATGTACATAAATATTCACAGCCTTTGCCATGACCCTCAAAATTGAGCTTTGTGCATCTTGTTTCCACTGATCATCCTTGAGATGTTTCTACAACTTGAGTCCACCCTGCTATATTGACTATGATTTAGAAAGGCACACACCTGTTTATATCAGGTACCACAGTTGACAGTGCATGTAAAAGCACAAACCAAGCCATTAAGTCCAAGGAATTGTCTGTAGACCTCTGGGACAGAATTGTATTGAGGCACAGATCTGGCGAAGGGTTCAGAAACATGTCTGCCAATGAGCACAGTGACCTCCATCACCAGGCACTGCTCATCACCTGCCCAATACCATCCCTACAGTGAAGCATGCTGGTGGCAGCATCATGCTGTGGGGATGTTTTTCAGCGGGAGGAACTAGGAGACTAGTCAGGTTTGAGGGAAAGATTAATGCAGCAATGTACAGAGACATCCTCGATGAAAACCTGCTCCAGAGCTCTGGACCTCAGACTAGGGTCAACGGTTCATCTTTCAATAGAACAACAACCCGAAGCACACATTCAAGACAACAACGGAGTGGCTTCTGGACAACTCTGTGAATGTCCATGAGTGGCCCAGCCAGAGCCCTGACTTGAACCCGATTGAACAGCTCTGGAGAGATCTGAAAATGGGTTTGCACCGACGCTCCCCACCCAACCTGATGGAACTTGAGAGGTTCTGCAAAGAAGAATGGGAGAAGAAAAAGGTGTGCCAAGCTTGTAGCCTCATACTTAAGAAGACTTTAGGCTGTAATTGCTGCCAAAGGTGCTTCAACAAAGTATTGAGCAAAGGCTGTGAATACTTAAGTACATGTTATATTTTCCTTATTTTTAATACATTGAATCAAACTTTTTTCACTTTGTCATTATGTTGTGTGTAGAATTTTGAGGAAAAAAATGAATTTCATCCATTTTGGAATAAGTCTGTAACATAACAAAATGTGGAAAAAGTGAAGTGCTGTGAATACCTTCCCGATGCACTGTATATATACATACAAACCAATCTTCTGATTCAGATGTGGTGGTCAAGTCTGGGAAACAGATTCAATATCCCCACACAACTTTCTTCCACCTCTAGATTATTTATTACTGATTTAACATTTGCCCTCTCACTGTATCTCATAATACTTGTACATATTACCAACTTTCTGTACAGTGTGCTTTTTTTTATTTCTAACCTTTTGACTCAGAGAGCCCTGCACAAATGGCAAATAAAATACCTTGATCTTTGAGATGCAGTAGTATTAGTAAGAGTAAGCCTACTTGAAGTGTATGCAATCAAATGGCTTGTACGTTTTTTAAAAGTGATGTAAAAACACAAACAGCAGTTCACTCACCAGATGCTGTTTACTTAATAAAGACAAAGTCCATCCTCCTCTCTTTGTTAACAAACAGTTCCATAAGGCGGTTGTACAGTTTATCGTTACGCTTCAGTTCCAATAACACGTCCTTCTCGATGGCTATGAACCGGTGAGGACAGCTGAGCCTCGCAGTTGCGTTTCTGCACTAAGTTTCCATGTCTTTTAGGCCTGAAAATGTCCACTCGACAGTGCACACCTGCAAACGTAAGGGGTGAAAAGGGAGGGGGAGTTTGATTTTATTACACAAACTTTACCAAACTTCACATTGTGGAAAACCACGTCGTTTGATGAAACCTCAAGCTTTTATAACTACAGTCTTTTGATTGTTCTGACCAAAATTCTAAACTGATCTGATTAAAAACATAGATTGCACTGAAACTTGTACGGTAATAATAATAAACATTTTGGACAGAACCAATACGGGTTTGAGGTTTCATACCTAGCTGCTAGCAGAACTAAGAAGTAAGAACAGTTCAGGCTGAAACATAAGGGAAGTTATGACATTTTTAGTGTTTCTTGGTGTAGTTTTTTTTTACCACTCAATGGCTGGAGGAGGAATGGACTTGGTGGTGTGTTTACTGACAAAAGTCACATTTTATCTACAGGGTAAAACAATTTAAATTCCATTTACATATGCTGGTATACAGAGGCAAGCAAGAATACAGGGAATGTTTTTTTCTAAAGTGAAGTCCAGATACATACCAACTCCAGCCAACAATGTATTATATTGTGAATAATAGTATTCTACCATTGTGCTCAGGAATATGAGTGTTGTAATCATGTTATATTAAACCTGATTTGTCTCCTTAACCCTTGAAATTACATTACATTTAGCTGACGCTTTTATCCAAAGTGACTTACATGCTATACAGCAGACCGTAGACACAGCAACAGTGAGCAATTAGGGTTAAGTGTCTTGCTCAAGGACACAACAACACGGATTGGCTGAGCCGGGGTTTGAACCATCATTCCTCTGATAGAAAGTCAGACCTGCTAACCACTGACCTACAGACGCCTGAGATGGGGCTTCAATCAAACTTTAGATATGGATGTGTGCGTTTAATTAATCCGGACACTATTCTATGACAAAATTATTCGTAATAACATGTTTTTAAGCACTTTTTTTATAAAGGAAAAATAACTATTTGGCAAAAAAGACTTTCCAAAATGCAATCTATGACATAAACACCAGTTTAAAAAAAGAAGGTAAAACATCATTAAATCCTAGACTAAGTCGATTAAAGGCAGCTGATTGGGGGTAAGGGTGTCTGTCTGATGTCAAATCTCGTCAAAAAGATGGACCTGCAGAGATAGGAATGTAACTCTACAAGCACTAGGACCCCGCCCCGCGTCCTGTAGTTGGGATGCTCCGCCTGCAGGTTGTGCATTATGGCCTATGACCAGCTGTGCGGGATAGCGGAGCACGTCTTCAACCTGAGCTTGAGGCTGGGGAAAGTACCACAGCTATGGAAGACATCCTGCGTGGTGCCAGTACCAAAGACCCAACGGCCAAAGGACCTCAACGGCTACAGGCCGGTGGCATTAACATCCCACCTGATGAAGACCCTGGAGAGGCTTGTCCTTGCCCATCTCCGCCCCCTGGTGAGCTCATCCCTGGACCCACTTCAGTTTGCCTACCAGTCTGGCATCGGGGTGGATGTCATCTACCTGCTACAGAGATGCCTCTCTCACTTGGAAAAGGCTGGAAGCACTGTGAGGGTCATGTTTTTCGACTTCTCCAGTGCCTTCAACACCATTCAGCCTTTGCTTCTGAGGGACAAGCTGGAGCACACCGGGGTGGACCACCACCTCACTGCATGGATCCTGGACTACCTCACCAACCGTCCACAGTATGTGCGGATACGGGAGTGTGAGTCAGATCGGGTGTCCTGCAGCACGGGGGCTCCACAGGGAACCGTTCTGGCTCCATTCCTGTTCTCCATTTACACCTCGGACTTTAAACACAACTCTGCCAACTGCCACCTGCCACCTGCAAAAGTTCTCTGACAACTCTGCAATCGTCGGCCTCATCTCTGCCGATGATGACAGGGAGTACAGGGAACTTAATCAGGACTTTTTAGGATGGTGCCAGCGGAACTGCCTCCAGATAAACTCCAGTAAGACCAAGGAGCTGGTGGTGGACTTCCGCCGGGGCAAACGCTCTCCTCCGCTACCATTGAGCATCCAGGGACTGGACATTGAGATGGTGACGTCTTACAAGTACCTGGGTGTTCACTTGAACAATAAACTGGACTGGTCCGACCACGCACATGCACTCTATAAAAAGGGACAGAGCAGACTCTTTCTGCTGAGGAGACTGAGGTCTTTTGGGGTGCAGGGAGCACTCCTGAAGACCTTCTTTGACTCTGTGGTGGCATCAGCCATCTTCTATGGAGTGGTCTTCTGGTGCAGCAGCATCACGGCAGCTGACAGGAGGAGACTGGACAAACTGATAAAGAAGGCCAGCAGCGTGCTGGGGTGTCCTCTGGATACTGTGGAGGTGGTGGGAGACAGGAGGATGATGGCCAAGCTCTCATCCCTGATGAACCACGCCTCCCACCCCATGCAGGACACCCTGGCAGCTCTGCACAGCTCCTTCAGCCACCGGCTGATTCACCCCCGGTGTGTGAAGGAGAGGTACCGCAAGTCCTTCCTCCCTGCTGCTGTCAGGCTGCACAACAAGCTGACCTCCCAGTAGCCCACAAACATTCTGGACTCTCAATACTTGAACACTTTTTTATCACTCTGGTCACTTTAATCCATTCTGGTGCAATATTTTGTAATTTGTATATTCAATATTCTACTGTACATTCAATTTCTTCTTTACTGTTTATTTATATTACTTTACATTACATTACATTTCACTGACGCTTTTTATCCAAAGCGACTTACATTATATACAGTAGACCGTAGACACAGCAACGGTGAGCAATTAGGGTTAAGTGTCTTGCTCAAGGACACAACGACATGGACTGGCTGAGCCGGGGCTTGAACCACCGACCCTCTGATTGAAAGACTGACTTGCTAACCACTGAGCCACAGTCGCCCATTTACTATTACTTGATTTCTTTTATCTTTACGTACTGAGCAATGCTGCTGTAATCCTGTAATTTCCCCACTGCGGGACTAATAAAGGATTATCTTATCTTATCTTATTAAGGGCGAGCTCCCCCTTGTGGCACTGGCACCCAGTGGCAGTCGTCAGCAGTAGTCAGCTGACCGTCCAAACCGGAGAACGTTGTGAGAAGGAAGTTAACATGGAGAAACACTGGTCCACAGTCTGTGCACTGATTCTAACGCTCAGTGCATGTGTGCACTATGACATAGCTTTTGCTGCAGGAAAGGATGGTGACATAACAGGTACGTTTGTTTTGTTTAATGAATAATCTGTAAATTCTGTGTTTACTTCTGAAAGTAAAAGGGCATGTTTGTGTGTTTTATTTTACAACCGTGTTTGGCAACTAGACACCTTCGTGCATGTTCTCCAGCTGATCTGTCCCTTCTGTTTCACATCAGGGGTGTGTGAGTGAGATACAGACTGTCCTGCTGACCACAAATGCTGTGTGTTTGACTATTGAGCTGTCTGTGTCCCTCTTGCGTTCCACAATGTTTAACTTTTGCTCAAGTGGGCAGCAGTTACATTTTAGTTTGAATCTTCTCAGTGACTGATCTGACGTGTGAATCAAGCACGTACAGTATTTCACGTTTCTGTTACAGCTCTCTTTGCTTGTATTCATTTTTATTTTCCCTTCAGCCAAGCCAGGAGTGTGTCCTCGCAGGCTCTGGGGCTTTGGAATGTGTGCTGAATTTTGCACCAAGGACATTGAGTGCCCCAAAGATGAGAAGTGCTGCAGCAATGGATGTGGGCATGAGTGCATGGCACCATACACAGGTTAGATATGATCAACAGTAGCAAGACACTCCTCAAGTATGGTGTTTGTTTGATCCAATAATTTGTCTTGTCAGTGAAGCCGGGCCGCTGCGCCCTTCCCCAGGGGACCCGCATGTGTGCCGAGTTCTGCTATCATGACGGGCAGTGTCCAGGAGAGCAGAAGTGCTGCAAGACATCCTGTGGCCATGCCTGCAGTGAGCCCTGCTGATGGACAGCACAGCGACTTGGCTGCACCAGAAATGTATCATTTTCACTTTTTTAACAACTCCATGTTAGGTACAATATTTAAGCACTGTTTTGCACAAAGTTGGATTCTTTAGGGGAGAAATGAAATTGTTGCCATTTGATATGCCTGTACAAAGATTGTACAGGCAGTGTTCGATTTAATACATTTGTCAAAGTAAATTTTACTCAAATTGAAAAAAGAATGACTCAAAAAAATATAACATTTGGCCCCAATCTAAATAGAGTAAAATCTACTGTTAAATTAAATAATTTAAAAAAGAGTATTTTTTACTCAGTGTATTCAGTGTTTATATTTAACTCTACATGAGTCGTTCCTTTCTACATCACGATGCGTTGTTACATGATACTTTACTAGAATTGTATATAGAATTTGCTTAAATTCTAGAATTCTACATAGAATTTGATTCAATTCTATATAGTTTTGTTTTCAACTCCCTTCAGCGCTCTTCTGTCCCATAAACCGTCAGCTCATTCCAGTGTAGTGAGAGGTTTCATGGTGGAGGGAATGGAACTTAAGTAACCGTGGTGGGTGTTTTTCCTCTGTAGAAAGACCTATAGAATAACCTGTAGGAGGGAAATAATTAGTAGTGTACCATTCTCTTTAAAAGGCTTTGTATTTTTCTTGATTAGTTTACAACTTGATTGATCTTACTTTGATGCCAATAACATTTTGAAGAATGCAACAAGCCACACCCCTAAAGTACAAGACCATGGCCTTTTTGGGAGGTGAAACATAGGGTGAAATGTTGCGGGTGTGTTTGATATGGGTCAGTTAGTCTGCAGGATGGGGTGGTACATTACATCAATGATTACTTAAGGTATATGTATCTTTTTTAGTAACGCCAATGCAATAATGCTCACAATAATCACAAACCATAATGACACCATCCATAATTTCAATGCTTCAATGTGAAATGTATGTGCCAATCAATACCAGCCCAAGTTGGACCTGCGTACCAATACTAGACAATTGGCCAGTGAAGTATACAATCAACATGTATTCCCTGAGTTTCAACTAAGTTCAGGCTATGCAGATTGAGTGTCACACATCACAACAGCTGCACTATGAACCATGTTTCAGAATGGCTCCGTTACCCTGCCCTCCTGTTGCCACAAGCACACCAGCAACTTTGTCTCTGCGAAATTTACATTTCTTATGCGACTCCACCACTAGCCTTTAAAGCACATTTCAGGGGGTCATATTGTACGTTTTTACTAGACGAGGCCAACATCAACTAAACAGCTTCAAAATCACTTTAAAAAACGTACAAAGCCATTTGGCTGCATACACTTCAAGTAGGCTTACTCTCACTAATACTGAATCTGTTTCCCAGATTTACCCTGTGGGCTTGACCCACAAATGTCATGATGACATAGTGTGCTTTCAGCTGGTACACCATGACACAGCACAGTAAATTATGTGCTTTGGCACCAACACCAGATCTGAATCGGAAGATATATATATATATATATATATATATATATATATATGTGTGTGTATACATATAGCCAGACATCTGAAATCTAAAACATGCAAAGCTGCAGACTCTTTCGTGAAGAAACTTAACTGTGACCATCTCATTATCGCTATCATGGCGTATATGCGTTGTTGTTGTTTATCCAGCTCTAAAAGACAAAAGTCAGATTTCATCTACAGGTTCTAAATAATTAATAATCTCATTTACATATGCTGGTATACAGAGGCAAGCAAGAATACAGGGAATTTTTTCTGGAGTTGTGCAGATAATAAAACAAGAAAAGAGAAACATTACAGAAAGAATGCGAAAAAGACATGGGACAAAACATGGCCCTGCGATATCCCGGCGACCTGTCCAGGGGGTACCCTGCCCTATTCCAAAGTCAGCTGGGCTCGGTTCCAGCCACCCCCCCCCCCTCCCCCCGCACCCCCCACCCCCCACCGCACCCCCCACCCCCTACACACACACACACACACACACACACACTTTTATATAAAGTGCAGAGATAGGAGTGTAACTGTACAGGCACAAGAGTCAAACAGGAGTACAGTCTTGTGAGAAGGAAGTTAACATGGCGCAACACTGGTCTGTAGTTTTTGCACTGATTTTAGCACTCATTGCATTTGTGCACTATGACAGAGCTTTTGCTGCAGGAAAGGATAGTAAGTTTGTTTTGTTTAATGAATAATCTGTTTTATTCCACAACCATGTTTGGCAATTAGACCCCTTCATCACCTCTTTGAATGTATTCATTTCTCTTTTCCCTTCAGCTAAGCCAGGAGTGTGTCCTCCCCGGCCGAAACACTTCGGATTGTGTGTTGACTTTTGCTTCGATGACGACTGTTGCCCCGGAGATGAGAAGTGCTGCAGCAATGGATGTGGACATGAGTGCAGGGACCCATTCATAGGTTAGATATGATCAGTGGCAAAATACTCCTCAAGTATGGTGTTTGTTTGATCAAACCTTCTTTTTTTTGTCTTGTCAGTGAAGCCGGGTCGCTGCCCCATTATCGATGATTATCCATGTGGCGAGCGGTGTCGTCAGGACGGGCATTGTCCAGGAAACCAAAAGTGCTGCAAGACATGTGGCCATGCCTGCATGGATCCTGAATAAATGGACGAAACAGAGACTTAACTGCAACAGAAATGTATCATGTTCACTTTTTACTATTTTTTACTACATAGAATCACACTTTGGTGCAATATTTGGAAACTGGTTTGCACAAAGTTGGATTCTATGTGGGGAGAAAGTAAATTGTTAAGATACCATTTTATGTGCCTGTACTTAAAGTATGTACACAAATCAAATAGTGTTCAACCATAGAAGCACCTATAGAATGACCTGCAGAAGGAAAATAATTGGTAGTGTACCGTTCTCAAGGTTTTGTGTTTGTCTTGATTAGTTTACAACTTGATTGATCGTACTTCGATGTCCATAACATTTTGGTTCTGGAGAAGTATTGATATTGTATCTTCTAGTATATTCTAAATGAATGAAAATGTACTTTACTTATATATCAGTTGCAATTTTTTCATTTCAACCAATAAACACGTTTGCAGAAGCTAGAAATGTCTTATCACCTTGCTGTTGATAAGACTTGAAAGGTCGAGGTCCCAGGAACAATAACAGTAAGCTTTATAAAATAGACCAAATAGCTAATTTTATAAGTGTGTAATCATCTCCCTCTCTTCAAAATGGCTAAAGAGCTAAAAAAAAAAAGGTAATTGCACGTTCACCTTCAATGTGAGTTGATTGTCTTTGCTATTTACGGTGGTTCGTAAAAATAACATTATTGAGACACTTAGAGTGTTTTTTTGTAAGTGTCAGTGAAAACATTTATAAACAGACTTCTGTTTAACAGTTTATATGTAACTCCTGATTATGCCAATAGATGGCGACATAGGGTCAAACTGAGAGAGCTCAATGCTTTTTCAGATTCATGACTCTGTTATGATACTTACTATCTTTGATTGTTATATTGTGTATTTCAAGTGACCTCTTGCCCGGGTCCCCCACTGACTCTAATGACTCTATGACTCTGTCACCCACAGACAATTTCCCACTGGACACTCCCCTGCACATACCCTTATATTTTAAATGCACTCAACACTTTAACTTTACACTTGCCACTTTCACACATTCCATGCACTTTATATTATTTTTGATATTTGATGTTCTGATATTCTACTGTTCAATTGTAAATACTCATTCATCCATTCATTCATTCTCATTTATTGCACTGCGTTTATTGTTAAATGTGTATTGTTAAATGTTAAATGTATGCACCTTCCGCCAGGACAAATTCCTTGAATGTGAAAACAAACATGGCAATAAATGGTTCTGATTCTGATTCCACCGTGAGTACAAACAAGAATCAGAACAAGAATCAAGAAGGTACAATTTCATCAATAAAGTTCAACTATAAAATGCTATCAGTAAGAGCCATTCCAGTGCTACTAAAGTGCTACTTTCTTTATTCAAGCTAAGCCTTTTCTGCTGGCCTAAACAGAATCACAAAGTTATAGCTATTTTATAATATAATTGTTTTTCACAAATACACTACATGTATTATAATTATTTTCCCCTATTAGCTTATTTTCTCATTGCACAGCTCCTGTCTTTGTCTTTTGCTCTGCTTCCAGTTTGCAGCCCTGCTTCCACTGCAGCTTGTTTTAAGGAGAGCTTTTTACCTCCTGCCTGTACTGTACTGCATTTGGGTCTGCCACCATTCATCATACAACTTTTATCCAATCAGATTTCACCTCTGTCTCTATGGAAGGAGAGTGTTTGCAGATTAAGTACATGGGGACGTTATTGTTAATTGTCATAGAATTCAACAAATCAGATCTTTGATCTTAGCTGTCCATGATGGTCCACTATAAATATATATATATATATATATATATATAGAAATCGCTTAACTTTTTCCACATCTTGTTATGTTACAGCCTTATTCTAAAATGGATTAAATTCATTGTGTTCCTCAAGATTCTACACACTAAACACCCCATAATGATAAAGTGGGAAAATGTTTGCAACTCTATTAAAAAATAAAGAACGAAAATATAAGATGTACATAAATATTCACAGCCTTTGCCATGACCCTCAAAATTGAGCTTTGTGCATCTTGTTTCCACTGATCATCCTTGAGATGTTTCTACAACTTGAGTCCAACCTGCTATATTGACTATGATTTAGAAAGGCACACACCTGTTTATATCAGGTACCACAGTTGACAGTGCATGTAAAAGCACAAACCAAGCCATTAAGTCCAAGGAATTGTCTGTAGACCTCTGAGACAGAATTGTATTGAGGCACAGATCTGGCGAAGGGTTCAGAAACTTGTCTGCCAATGAGCACAGTGACCTCCATCACCAGGCACTGCTCATCACCTGCCCAATACCATCCCTACAGTGAAGCATGCTGGTGGCAGCATCATGCTGTGGGGATGTTTTTCAGCGGGAGGAACTAGGAGACTAGTCAGGTTTGAGGGAAAGATTAATGCAGCAATGTACAGAGACATCCTCGATGAAAACCTGCTCCAGAGCTCTGGACCTCAGACTAGGGTCAACGGTTCATCTTTCAATAGAACAACCCGAAGCACACATTCAAGACAACAACGGAGTGGCTTCTGGACAACTCTGTGAATGTCCATGAGTGGCCCAGCCAGAGCCCTGACTTGAACCCGATTGAACAGCTCTGGAGAGATCTGAAAATGGGTTTGCACCGACGCTCCCCACCCAACCTGATGGAACTTGAGAGGTTCTGCAAAGAAGAATGGGAGAAGAAAAAGGTGTGCCAAGCTTGTAGCCTCATACTTAAGAAGACTTTAGGCTGTAATTGCTGCCAAAGGTGCTTCAACAAAGTATTGAGCAAAGGCTGTGAATACTTAAGTACATGTTATATTTTCCTTATTTTTAATACATTGAATCAAACTTTTTTCACTTTGTCATTATGTTGTGTGTAGAATTTTGAGGAAAAAAATGAATTTCATCCATTTTGGAATAAGTCTGTAACATAACAAAATGTGGAAAAAGTGAAGTGCTGTGAATACCTTCCCGATGCACTGTATATATACATACAAACCAATCTTCTGATTCAGATGTGGTGGTCAAGTCTGGGAAACAGATTCAATATCCCCACACAACTTTCTTCCACCTCTAGATTATTTATTACTGATTTAACATTTGCCCTCTCACTGTATCTCATAATACTTGTACATATTACCAACTTTCTGTACAGTGTGCTTGTTGGGGAATCACCAGCTCGCCCACGACCAGGAGACGCGGAGGCACCCGAGACTTCAGCGCGCGCGGCCAGGGAGCTGCGCGCCAGGCGACGGGAACGAGCGGGGCGCGGGCTGGCGCACACCTGAGAGCAATCGGCGTTCTCCGCAGCTGTGGATCATCAGCAGGGCGGCCGAGGATAAAGGCAAGCCAGCAGAGAGCGTCAGACGTGGGGACGTGCCAAGAGATACGGCTACATGCTGAGGTGCTTAACGAAGCACGTAGGACGTGAGGAGTACGGACTGAGCAGGAAGCCAGAGTAAGTCGCCCTGCCATTTAAGGAGGCAGGCGTGCAGGACATTTGAGGTTGTTACCTGTTGCTGTCAGTTTTAGGACAGTTGTTTTTTGTTTGTTGTTTTGGACGTTGCACTTTCTGTTTTGTTGGTGGAATAAACAACGCCTTTTTCCCGGCTAACAGTACGCTGGTTTGTGTCGTGCACTTGAGATCAGAGACAAACCATAACAGTACGTCCCCACCATGGAGATCTCAGCCGACACAAACCCAACGTACCGGACCGTACTGGAGCAGCAGCTGGTGGTGACGGATGGCCATACTCATCAGCTGCAAGCAGCAGCAACGGCCATACAGACTCTCCAGGAGCAGGTCCAGAGTATTAGCAGGTCAATGGAGAGCTTGACACGACTCCAGACGGCGTCGGCGGCGCAACACACGGATGTACTGGCCCAGCTTCGGGCACTGACGGAGGCCCGTTCCACTCCCCCACGGGAGGAACCCGCGCCAGTGCCGACGCCCGGCCCGACGCCCGGCTCGACCTCGTCGTCTCCGGAACCATGCCTGGCCAGCCCGCGGCCGTTCGGGGGGGATTTCGAGACCTGCGCCGTTTTTCTCATGCAGTGTGAGCTGGTATTCACTCACCAACCCAGCCGGTTCGTGTCGGACGCCGCCAGGATCGCCTATGTCACGAACCTACTCACCGGCAGGGCGGCGCAGTGGGCGGCGGCGGCTTGGACTCGAGGAGTGGGATTCCGGCACACCTACCAGGAATTCGTGGCAGAGCTCCGGTGGCTGTTCCACCATCCTACCCGAGGCCCGGAGCCCGGAGCTCAACTAGCCGGCATCCGGCAGGGGAGTAGCCGGGTGGCTGATTATGCAGTGGAGTTCCGACTGGCCGCTGCGGAGAGCGGATGGAATGATCCGGCCCTGCGGGTCACCTTCCGGGCGGGGCTCAGTGAGGCCGTCCGGGACCAGCTCGCAACCCGGGAGGAGCCCGCCACGTTTGGCGAACTTGTGGCGCTCGCCCTGCGCATCGACGAGCGGTTCGAGGAACGGAGGCGGGAGCGGACCCCCAGGGGGAGAGTTCCGAGCCCTCAGCAGTCCAGTGCCTGGGAGAGTCTCTCCGGGGCGTTCCAACCGGGCCCTCCTAGCCGGGAGGTCCCAACCTCGGTCCAGGTGGCAGCAGGGGAGGAGCCGATGCAGCTGGGACGCACACGCCTCGGGCCGACCGAGCGGGAGGGCCGTTTTCGGGCAGGACTATGTTGGTTGTGTGGCCAGAGGGGCCATCTCCGTCGCAACTGCCCCGCTCAGCCAAAAGACCAGGCTCACTAGAACCACGGGAGGTTCTAGTGAGTCGTCTCACCGACTCCCGAGCATCTGCACCGCCGGTCCGGCATGTGAGTGTCAGTCTGGCGTGGGGGGACCGACTCGTTGAGGTGGGGGCTCTCATCGACTCCGGGGCGGATGCCTGCTTCATGGACGCCGCGTTTGCCGCGGAGGCCCGGATCCCGACCATGGAGCTGGAGGAGCCGCGTGAGACGTTCGGCCTGGATGATCGACGGTTGGCCCAGGTCACTCGGTGTACCCGTCCCATGGTCCTCACGGTGGCAGGCAACCATGTCGAGACTCGCCAGTTCTACCTGTTCCAGTCTCCGGCGGCTCCGGTGGTGTTGGGCCGTCCCTGGTTGTTGCAGCACGAGCCTCGCATTGCCTGGAGATCTGGGACCATTCTGGAGTGGGGAGCCGCCTGCCACGCCCAGTGCCTCGGGTCTGCTCCAGGCAGGGCGCCCCAAGATGCTGCCCGGGGCCCGCCTCCGGACCTGTCGTTGGTGCCTGCGGCCTACCATGACCTGGGGGAGGTTTTCAGTAGGGCTCGTGCACAGTCCCTTCCCCCACACCGGCCGTACGACTGCGCCATCGATCTTCGTGCGGGGGCCCCCCTGCCCGGCAGTCGTCTTTACAGCCTGTCCCTGCCGGAGAAGGGGGCTATGGAGGCCTACATAACTGAGTCCCTGGCGGCAGGGTTGATTCGTCCCTCATCCTCTCCGGTGGCCGCTGGGTTCTTTTTTGTCAAGAAGAAGGACGGCAGCCTCCGTCCCTGCATCGACTACCGGCAGTTGAACGAGATCCCCATCAAGAACAGGTACCCTCTCCCTCTCATGGGTTCCACCATGGAGCCCCTCACCCAGGCTACCATCTTTACTAAGCTGGATCTTAGGAACGCCTACCACCTGGTGCGGATTCGTGAGGGCGATGAGTGGAAGACCGCCTTCAAGACGCCCCGGGGGCACTATGAGTACCGGATGATGCCGTTCGGTTTGACCAACGCCCCGGGGGTCTTCCAGGCGTTGATGAACGACGTGCTCCGGGACATGCTGGAGGAGTTCGTCGTGGTCTACCTGGACGACATCTTGGTTTTCTCCCGGACCCTCGCCGAGCACACCCAGCACGTGCGGCGGGTACTCCAGCGTCTGCTCCAGAACCAGCTGTATGTGAAGGCAGAGAAGTGCCTCTTCCACGCCGACTCGGTGGAGTACCTGGGGTTCATCGTTGAGAGAGGACAGGTCCGGGCCGATCCACGAAAGATCCAGGCAGTAGTGGGCTGGCCCACTCCGAGCTCCCGGAGAGACCTGCAGGTGTTCCTGGGATTCGCCAATTTCTACCGGCGGTTTGTGCGCAATTATAGCGCCGTGGCGCTTCCCTTGACCAGCCTGACGTCTCCCGCCCAGCCGTTCACCTGGACCTCCACCACGGAGGCGGCGTTTCAGGATCTGAAGCGGCGGTTCACCAGCGCCCCTGTCTTACTGCACCCCGACCCGGCGAGGCAGTTCATAGTGGAGGTGGACGCTTCGGACTCCGGGCTGGGGGCAGTCCTGTCCCAACGAGCCGGAACTGACCAGAAGGTACACCCCTGTGCTTTTTTTTCCAGACGTCTCCTGCCCGCTGAACGGAACTACGACATCGGGAACCGGGAGCTGCTGGCAGTGGTGGCGGCGCTGGAGGAGTGGCGCCATTGGTTGGAGGGGGCTGAGCAACCTTTGGTGATATGGACTGACCACCGGAACCTCACCTACATCCGGGCAGCCCGGCGGCTCAACGGGCGCCAGGCACGGTGCGCCGCGTTCCTCAGCCGTTTTGACTTTTCGCTGACCTATCGTCCAGGGTCCCGGAACGCGAAGGCGGACGCCCTGTCCCGCCGGTACCAGGAGGAGTGTCCGACCGAGGAGGAGCCGGCGCCCATCGTTCCGGAGGCCCTGGTGATTGGTCGGGTCGCCTGGGGGATTGAGGCGGCTGTGAGGAGGGCCCTGCGGGATCATCCGGCCCCTAGCGGCGTGCCCACGGGTCGGTTGTTCGTCCCGGCGGAGGTCCGGGGCCGGGTCCTCAAGTGGGGCCACGCCAGTCGACTGGCCTGCCATCCTGGGGTCCACCGGACATTCTCCTTCCTGGCCCGCCACTTCTGGTGGCCAAGCATGAGGGGCGAGGTGAGGGAGTACGTCCAGGCCTGCTCCGTGTGCGCCCGCAGCAAGTCCTCGCATCAGGCGCCGGCCGGGCTGCTGCAGCCCCTTCCCGTCCCGAGCCGTCCGTGGTCCCACATCGCCCTGGACTTTGTTACCGGGCTGCCGCCCTCCCAGGGGAGGACCGTGTTGCTGACGGTGGTGGACCGCTTCAGCAAGGGGGTTCACCTGGTGGCCCTTCCCAAGCTCCCCTCGGCTGCGGAGACGACGGAGCTGCTGATGGCCCACGTGTTCCGGCTCCACGGCCTCCCGCAGGACATCGTTTCGGACCGGGGGCCCCAGTTTACATCCCAGGTATGGCGGGCGTTTTGCAAGGGGTTGGGTATTGCTGCCAGTCTCTCTTCTGGTTATCACCCGCAGACTAACGGCCAGACAGAGAGGACCAACCAGAGCGTGGAGTCGGCGCTCCGCTGCATGGCCGCCAGGACCCCGTCTGCCTGGTGCCGGTTCCTCCCCTGGGTGGAGTATTCCATCAACTCCCTGGTGAGCTCGGCGACCGGCGTCTCCCCGTTCGAGGCAGCGTTGGGGTACCAGCCGCCTCTGTTTCCTGCGCAGCACCCGGAGGTGGCGGTTCCGTCCGTGCAGGCCCACCTGGACAGGTGTCGCCGCATCTGGGGTACCACCAGGGACGCCCTCGTCCGGGCAACGGATCGGAGCAGCCGGGGGGCCAACCGTCGCCGCACACCAGCCCCAGTTTACCAGCCGGGGCAGAGGGTCTGGTTGTCCACCAAGGATCTCCCCGCACTTCCGGACGCCAAGAAATTGGGTCCCCGGTTTGTGGGGCCCTATGAAGTGACGAGGGTGGTGAATCCGGCGGCGGTAAGGTTACGACTGCCCGCGGCGATGCCTGTTCACCCTGTATTCCATGTTTCTAAGGTCAAGCCCGTCGTCCTCAGCCCGTTGATGCCATCGGCTCCGGCCCCCCCGCCACCCACATTTGTGGACGGTCACCCCCAGTGGACGGTTCGTCGGGTCATGGATGTGCGTCGGCGTGGCAGGGGGTACCAGTTCCTGGTGGACTGGAAAGGATACGGGCCGGAGGAGCGGAGCTGGTTGCCACGCCGGCAGATCATGGACCCTGGCCTGCTGGAGGCATTCTATCGGGCCCATCCTGAGAAGCCGGGTAGGTCGCCAGGAGGCTCCCGTAGACGGGGGGGTACTGTTGGGGAATCACCAGCTCGCCCACGACCAGGAGACGCGGAGGCACCCGAGACTTCAGCGCGCGCGGCCAGGGAGCTGCGCGCCAGGCGACGGGAACGAGCGGGGCGCGGGCTGGCGCACACCTGAGAGCAATCGGCGTTCTCCGCAGCTGTGGATCATCAGCAGGGCGGCCGAGGATAAAGGCAAGCCAGCAGAGAGCGTCAGACGTGGGGACGTGCCAAGAGATACGGCTACATGCTGAGGTGCTTAACGAAGCACGTAGGACGTGAGGAGTACGGACTGAGCAGGAAGCCAGAGTAAGTCACGCTGCCATTTAAGGAGGCAGGCGTGCAGGACATTTGAGGTTGTTACCTGTTGCTGTCAGTTTTAGGACAGTTGTTTTTTGTTTGTTGTTTTGGACATTGCACTTTCTGTTTTGTTGGTGGAATAAACAACGCCTTTTTCCGGGCTAACAGTACGCTGGTTTGTGTCGTGCACTTGAGATCAGAGACAAACCATAACAGTGCTTTTTTTTTATTTCTAACCTTTTGACTCAGAGAGCCCTGCACAAATGGCAAATAAAATACCTTGATCTTTGAGATGCAGTAGTATTAGTAAGAGTAAGCCTACTTGAAGTGTATGCAATCAAATGGCTTGTACGTTTTTTAAAAGTGATGTAAAAACACAAACAGCAGTTCACTCACCAGATGCTGTTTACTTAATAAAGACAAAGTCCATCCTCCTCTCTTTGTTAACAAACAGTTCCATAAGGCGGTTGTACAGTTTATCGTTACGCTTCAGTTCCAATAACACGTCCTTCTCGATGGCTATGAACCGGTGAGGACAGCTGAGCCTCGCAGTTGCGTTTCTGCACTATGTTTCCATGTCTTTTAGGCCTGAAAATGTCCACCTGACAGTACACACCTGCATTACATTTATTACATTACATTACATGTCATTTAGCTGACGCTTTTATCCAAAGCGACTTACAATAAGTGCATTCTACGGTTACAAACAAGAATCAGAACAACAAGAATCAAGAAGGTACAATTTCGTCAAAGGTTCGACTACAAAGTGCTATCAGTAAGAGCCATTTCAGTGCTACTATAGTGCTACATCCTTTATTCAAGGTATAGTCGGAAAAGATATGTTTTTAGTTTGCGACGGAAGATGTAGAGACTTTCTGATGTCCTGATGTCAATGGGGAGCTCATTCCACCATCGAGGAACCTGCAAACGTAAGGGGTGAAAAGGGAGGGGGAGTTTGATTTTATTACACAAACTTTACCAAACTTCACATTGTGGAAAACCACGTCGTTTGATGAAACCTCAAGCTTTTATAACTACAGTCTTTTGATTGTTCTGACCAAAATTCTAAACTGATCTGATTAAAAACATAGATTGCACTGAAACTTGTACGGTAATAATAAACATTTTGGACAGAACCAATACGGGTTTGAGGTTTCATACCTAGCTGCTAGCAGAACTAAGAAGTAAGAACAGTTCAGGCTGAAACATAAGGGAAGTTATGACATTTTTAGTGTTTCTTGGTGTAGTTTTTTTTTACCACTCAATGGCTGGAGGAGGAATGGACTTGGTGGTGTGTTTACTGACAAAAGTCACATTTTATCACAGGGTAAAACAATTTAAATCCCATTTACATATGCTGGTATACAGAGGCAAGCAAGAATACAGGGAATGTTTTTTTGGAGCCGTGCAGATAATAAAACAAGAAAAAAAAAAAAAACATTACAGAAAGAATGAGAAAGACATGGGACAAAACACATGGCCCTGCGATATCTCTGGACAACCTGGTCATCCAGGGACAATGTGTGTACCCTTTACCCACTCCCAAAGTCAGCTAAGATCAGTTCCAGCCACCCTGACTTTTATATAAAGTGCAGAGATAGGAGTGTAACTGTACAGGCACAAGGACCAAACAGGAGTACGGTCTTGTGAGAAGGAAGTTAACATGGCGCAACACCTGTTGACAGTTTTTGCACTGATTTTTGCACTATGACAGAGCTTTTGCTGAAGGTGGTTATTTGATTAATGAATAATCTACAAGTTCATTGTTTACCTCTGAAAAAAAGTGCATGTTTGTGGGTTTTATTCCACAACCATGTTTGGCAACTAGACCCGTTCATCACCTCTTTGAATGTATTAATTTCTCTTTTCCCTTCAGCTAAGCCAGGACTGTGTCCTTGGCTGCCGTGGATCTACCGTAAGCGTGTTGAATTGTGCTCCAATGACGCTGGTTGCCCCGGAGATAAGAGGTGCTGCAGCAATGGATGTGGACATGAGTGCATGGCCCCATTCACAGGTTAGATATGATCAACATTGACAAAATACTCCTCAAGTATGGTGTTTGTTTGATCAAACCTTCCTTTTTTTTTGTCTTGTCAGTGAAGCCGGGTCGCTGCCCCATTCCCACTGGACCCACCATATGTGGCGAGGACTGCTTTTATGATGGGCAGTGTCCAGAGAAGCAAAAGTGCTGCAAGACATGTGGCCATGCCTGCAAGGATCCCCAATAAATGGACAAAACAGAGACTTAACTGCAACAGAAATGTATCATGTTCACTTTTTACTATTTTATATTCCATGGAATCACACTTTGGTGCAATATTTGGAAACTGGTTTGCACAAAGTTGAATTATATGTGGGGAGAAAGTAAATTGTTAAGATACCATTTTATGTGCCTGTACTTAAAGTATGTACACAAATCAAATAGTGTTCGACTATAGAAGCACCTATAGAATGACCTTCAGAAGGAAAATAATTGGTAGTATTAAAACTGTTTCCTTTTAATTTGTATTTCGACCCAAATAGCTCATTTTATAAGTGTGTAAGCATCTCCCTCCACAGTGTGATGCAGATAGAGTAACAATGTGAGTTGAGTGTCTTTTCTGTTTATGGTGGTTCGTAAAAATAACATTATTAAGACACTTACAGTGTTTCTTTGTAAGTGTCAGTGAGAACATATGTATATAAACAGACTTCTGTTTAACAGTTTATATGTAACTCCTGATTATGCCAATAGATGGCGACATAGGGTCAAACAGAGAGCTCAATGCTTTTTCAGATTCATGACGGTATTAGGATACTTACTATCTTTGATTGTTATATCGTGTATTTCAATTTACCTCTTGCATAAAACGGACAACTGAAGCCACAGCACACGAAATAAAGTGACAGAGACAAAAACAATGTATGAAATGCTGACAAAGTGCAGCCGGGTTAAATGTAACAACACAAAGTTCTAATCTTAAAATAACTTTAATAGAAAGTCTAAAGTGAAGTCCAGATACATACCAACTCCAGCCAACAATGTATTATATTGTGAATAATAGTATTCTACCATTGTGCTCAGGAATATGAGTGTTGTAATCATGTTATATTAAACCTGATTTGTCTCCTTAACCCTTGAAATTACATTACATTTAGCTGACGCTTTTATCCAAAGTGACTTACATGATATCCAGTAGACCGTAGACACAGCAACAGTGAGCAATTAGGGTTAAGTGTCTTGCTCAAGGACACAATAACACGGATTGGCTGAGCCGGGGTTTGAACCATCATTCCTCTGATAGAAAGTCAGACCTGCTAACCACTGACCTACAGACGCCTGAGATGGGGCTTCAATCAAACTTTAGATATGGATGTGTGCGTTTAATTAATCCGGACACTATTCTATGACAAAATTATTCGTAATAACATGTTTTTAAGCACTTTTTTAATAAAGGAAAAATAACTATTTGGCAAAAAAGACTTTCCAAAATGCAATCTATGACATAAACACCAGTTTAAAAAAAGAAGGTAAAACATCATTAAATCCTAGACTAAATCGATTAAAGGCAGCTGATTGGGGGTAAGGGTGTCTGTCTGATGTCAAATCTCGTCAAAAAGATGGACCTGCAGAGATAGGAATGTAACTCTACAAGCACTAGGACCCCGCGTCCTGTAGTTGGGATGCTCAGCCTGCAGGTTGTGCAGTAAGGGCGACCTTCCCCTTGTGGCACTGGCACCCAGTGGCAGTCGTCAGCAGTAGTCAGCTGACCGTCCAAACCGGAGAACGTTGTGAGAAGGAAGTTAACATGGAGAAACACTGGTCCACAGTCTGTGCACTGATTCTAACGCTCAGTGCATGTGTGCACTATGACATAGCTTTTGCTGCAGGAAAGGATGGTGACATAACAGGTACGTTTGTTTTGTTTAATGAATAATCTGTAAATTCAGTGTTTACTTCTGAAAGTAAAAGGGCATGTTTGTGTGTTTTATTTTACAACCGTGTTTGGCAACTAGACACCTTCGTGCATGTTCTCCAGCTGATCTGTCCCTTCTGTTTCACATCAGGGGTGTGTGAGTGAGATACAGACTGTCCTGCTGACCACAAATGCTGTGTGTTTGACTGTTGAGCTGTCTGTGTCCCTCTTGCGTTCCACAATGTTTAACTTTTGCTCAAGTGGGCAGCAGTTACATTTTAGTTTGAATCTTCTCAGTGACTGATCTGACGTGTGAATCAAGCACGTACAGTATTTCACGTTTCTGTTACAGCTCTCTATGCTTGTATTCATTTTTATTTTCCCTTCAGCCAAGCCAGGAGTGTGTCCTCGCAGGCTCTGGGGCTTTGGAATGTGTGCTGAATTTTGCACCAAGGACATTGAGTGCCCCAAAGATGAGAAGTGCTGCAGCAATGGATGTGGGCATGAGTGCATGGCACCATACACAGGTTAGATATGATCAACAGTAGCAAGACACTCCTCAAGTATGGTGTTTGTTTGATCCAATAATTTGTCTTGTCAGTGAAGCCGGGCCGCTGCGCCCTTCCCCAGGGGACCCGCATGTGTGCCGAGTTCTGCTATCATGACGGGCAGTGTCCAGGAGAGCAGAAGTGCTGCAAGACATCCTGTGGCCATGCCTGCAGTGAGCCCTGCTGATGGACAGCACAGCGACTTGGCTGCACCAGAAATGTATCATTTTCACTTTTTTAACAACTCCATGTTAGGTACAATATTTGAGCACTGTTTTGCACAAAGTTGGATTCTTTAGGGGAGAAATGAAATTGTTTCCATTTGATATGCCTGTACAAAAATTGTACAGGCAGTGTTCGACTTAATACATTTGTCAAAGTAAATTTTACTCAAATTGAAAAAAGAATGACTCAAAAAAATATAACATTTGGCCCCAATCTAAATAGAGTAAAATCTACTGTTAAATTAAATAATTTAAAAAAGAGTATTTTTTACTCAGTGTATTCAGTGTTTATATTTAACTCTACATGAGTCGTTCCTTTCTACATCACGATGCGTTGTTACATGATACTTTACTAGAATTGTATATAGAATTTGCTTAAATTCTAGAATTCTACATAGAATTTGATTCAATTCTATATAGTTTTGTTTTCAACTCCCTTCAGCGCTCTTCTGTCCCATAAACCGTCAGCTCATTCCAGTGTAGTGAGAGGTTTCATGGTGGAGGGAATGGAACTTAAGTAACCGTGGTGGGTGTTTTTCCTCTGTAGAAAGACCTATAGAATAACCTGTAGGAGGGAAATAATTAGTAGTGTACCATTCTCTTTAAAAGGCTTTGTATTTTTCTTGATTAGTTTACAACTTGATTGATCTTACTTTGATGCCAATAACATTTTGCTGGAGGAGTATTGATATTGCATCTTCTAGTATATTCATAAAATGTGCTTTACTTATATATCAGTTGGTTGTCTGGAGCAATTTGCATTTTAACCAATAAACATGTTTCCAGAAGCTATAAATGTCTTATCACCTTGCTGTTTATAAGACATGTATTTTAAAGGTCGCCGTTATGGGCTTTGTAGGTGACAGTTTAGCTGAACAAACAAGTGATGAAATGTGCCAAGAATGGAAAATGTTTACAAGGAGAAAACAAGACTATTTTAAGGGGTGGCCAAGAACATCTGTTTCTCAAAGATGTCAACACTGTTGGACCACAACCTCACAAATCAACAATGCAGCTCAAGTTAAATGTGTGTACTCCCAATCCTAAACATATGGGCTAAATAAAGTGAAGGCTGTCACAGAGCTGTGACGAGCCACTTATCATTGAAGATGTGCATCCTATTATCTGTAGTTGTGTGTGTATCTATCTTGCACGATGAGTTAACGCAGTTCGCAGCTGACACGGTATGAACAAATATGTGGAAAGCTGCTTTTTCTTTTGTTTTTGTTCCACGCTGTTGCCAGACGTGCAGGGGTGAGATTCGCTGACCGGCCAAACACAGAGACGTCTGTGTTTGTTTTCTCCGAGTCTGCCAGCAATGGGGCCAAGTTTGTTTTCATAAAAATGTGGGCACTTAGTGGGAAGTAATACCGCTCCTGTGCAGTTTAGAGCAATGTACCTTCTTACACAGCGAGAGATTTCAATAAAATGACGGAAAGATGTTGTTTATTTGAAAAAGAACACAAGTTATGCCACACAAACAGTAACGCTTCAAACATTCACATTCTGCACACTTTTACCCAGCAAGTGACGCGCAATGGACAAACGCAAAAGAAAGTTTAACATACATATGTATGGTAGTATTTAATGGTATAGAGTAAAATGATGACAATCATATTTAATTAACATTCAAGCATGCATCCAACAACCAGCAAGTGCAAAACAAATGTTTGGTAAGAGGGCTGTGCATTTCCTATAGGACAAATAATTCCAGACAAATAATGTTATTTCTCACAACAAAATTAAAGAGATGGTTTTGGTACCTTTTCTTCTTTTCTCATATATTAAAACTACTATAAAACAACGCAGTACGAGAACAAAAGTCTTAAATCTGAGCACCGAAGCTTTGTAATGTTGTGTAAGGCCATTAGTCTCATATTTGTAGAAACATAATTTTAGCACATAGGAACAAAATGTCTCAGAGACATTGTGGCTACAATATGATGTAATGGAGTTATGGCTTCACACATCCAAAAAAAAAAGAAAAACCAAAACCCTGTTTTGCTATAGCAGCAAACTGCACAGCTTTGGTTGCTTGTAAAACAATAACAAAGCTCTTGCTTCCCCTCCAAGTAGAGAAATGTCAGTTTTTGTCTTGTCCTTAGTCAGCAGGAAATTACCCTGAATACATAATAATGAATCAAAATAATGATTCCTCTTCTTCCATTTGACAAGAAAACCTTTGAGTTGACCATTAAAAAAAACATTCAAACCAGTGCTTGACTCAGTTCTTCCCTGAATATCACATGTTGGCCAGTGGGTTTCACCAGAAGGAAAACTTCCTCTCTAAAAGTAGAGCCAGTTGGCATCTATGTTTCAGAGTGGCGGCACGCCCCTCATCCTGCGGATGATGTTGGCTAGCCGCTTGGCCAATCCCGGGCTGGGCTCTTCTATCTGGAAGCTCCGGGTCAGTAGGTTGTAGAGGGAGCCGTAGCCCACAGCCACCACAGTGCAGGTCAGGCAGATGACATTGTAAGGCATGCTGAAGTCTGGGGTTGGTAGGTTGACCAGCAGCGGCTCTGTGTACACGCGCATAAAGTAGCTGGACTCCTCTTTACAGGGGAAACTGGAAGGAGATGGGACATTTGATCATTTGATTTTAATATGTTTCTCTACAGGAACTCAAACAACACATGAATGAGTAGCAACAACAGGCATTCTCCTCAATAAACAAACAACTATATACTTACAAGCTGCTGAAAAGAGGCTGTTCCCGGGTGTTGTTTGTATCCATGGCGACAATGCTTGGTACCAGAGAGCTGATTACTGAAGACCTGAATGTTGCAGAAACAGAACAATAAATACAAACATCCCGTCTGACACAGTTCAAAATCAGACCATATCTACAAATTGTGAGAGGACAGGAGAAGCAACATCTGTGCTGCTGCTTCTTCTTCCAGCTCTACACGCTGCGTACCCGACATAGAAGCCGTGGTTGGGATCAGGTGTGTATTCAGTCCACTTGAGCAGAGCCCTCTCAAACTGCACTGTGACCTCAGTGACCGAGTTGGGAGGAAGCTGGACCAGCATCTCCAGCAGGTGGGGCCTCACGCGGTCCTTAGATGGCTGGTAGTGGATGTAGCCTGACGGAGAAAGAAAAACATGAGCCATTGACACACTATTCTAATGTTTATCCACAGCCCTTTGTAGCATACTCAATAAATATCAATATCAATAAATATTATTATTAATATATATATTTAAAATAATATTTTACATATATAAGTATTAACAATAAAATATTAGATACTGTATATAAATAATATGAATTTGTCCACTACAGTTTTCATGTCAAAGTTCTCCTCCTTCTGGTGAAAAACCACACCTGCATGAAACAATGTTTCCTGTTAGGAAACTAAGAACTTACAGTAGTAGCTAATGCAATAATTTGACCTTTCTGTGTAACAATTGAAAACTATGGAATGTCATAAACAATTAAGTAGATTTGTAGTACATTCGTTTTTTTTCCCTTTTATTTCATACAAAAAATTATGAATGCAAATACTGAAATTGTGAATTACATTCAGAAGCCGATAGCAATTGTGTGTGCACACAGATCCCTCTCAGCTTTCTAAAGTGACTCACTGGGTTTGTTGTCCTTTCCCTTGCTGGTGACAGTGAGGGTGTGGATGTAGAGACGGAGGTACCAAGGCACAGAGTCCAGCAGCAGCACAGGGAAGGACCTGTAGGGGTGGTTGTTGTACATCAGCGTGTGAATCTCTCCCGCCTGCAGCCCGTAACCAGCCACGTAGCGCTCAGCGTGGAGCAGGGGGCGCAGCATGTCTCCTGCAGGCAGCAATTATGAGACAAGGAGATGTAATGGTCGACTATGTGGGAAACTTTGCAGCAGAGACAAGAAATATTACAATAAAAACATTGTACTGATGTTTCAATTTCAAATCAAATTAGCAGAGTTGGAGAATATGATTTATGACTTCATTTCATTTGAAAATCAAGACTCCAGTCCGTTTCTCTGGTGGACTTTGTTAAAAAGAAGTTCCCCTCATGTTTGACAAACTCAGAAAGGAACAAAATGCAACATCTCGGAGACAAGTAGCATTTTCTTATTTGTTTCACTTTTTTGGGGGGAAATTGCTGCTTGTTGGGACTTCGTCGAAAAACAGAGAACAGGTGGCAAAGGAACAGATTGCAGACAAAATGGTAATTGCAATACAAACAAAGTGAACACTGAGAATAGTGCTTACAAGATGTAACCAAGAGAGATATGACAAACAGATGCAGTTAAAGTATTGTATTACCTCCTTTATAGTACTTCTTGTTGCAGTGGATAATGATCCTACTGCCTCTTACACAAAGCTGTGTGTCATGCTCCGTCACTCACCCTCACTGGATTTCCAGCGGATCAGCAGGTTAAGGGAGCGCACAGTGCCGAACGTGATTTGTTGGGTCAGATCGTAGACGGAGAAGGTTCGTCTGTCCCCCAGCACCATAGCCTGGCTCAGCAAGTGAGTGGCTGGGATCACCTCGAACTGTTCGCCCTGCAAAGTGACACAGAATGGCTCCTGTGTTGCACTTCTCATACATATATTTGAGCTCTGACAAATAGTTTGAACACATTTATTTTCTCATTAAACATTTGCAAAGTCGATTTTAAAGTATTTTAAATCCTGTTTCCATGTTTTGTTGCTAGCTTTGTTGGCGCATTGCAGCATTTATTGGCCAGCTCATAAATAAACAGCTCCATAGCGCAACTCCAAAGGGACCCTTTTAATATCCCTTCCTTTGTACTGCTTTGAGAGTTCAGTAAAACGAATCCTCTTCTGTTTTTTTCTGTGAAGTTTGCATTGAGGGAAATAATTTATAATTTAGAGTGAATGATAGCATATCATGTAGGAGTCAAACCTGAGGGTCGTCTGTGATGTCGATATAGATTTTACTGGAGGAGGCCAGCGGACAAGCTTCCGTCAGGGTCCGAGAGAACATCTTAAAAAGAGACCACTCTGAGGGAACAAACAGCAGGGCGTCATCATTTTTTTGTTCTACCACCAAACATGACATACTTCAGGAACTCGACACTTAAATGTGGGATAGTGCAGGAAAAATGTGCTTTTTTCCCACCTTGTTTGCCCTGTCCAGGGGTGTGCAGGTCAAAAACCACATTCAGCGTCTGTCTCAGCTCCCAGGAAGTAGTTTTGCACTGCCAGTCCTGACACACGGGTCTGATGTGCACTGCCTGAGAATGAAAACTGCTGTGGAAGAGTTTCTCCGACTTCAACAGGACAGCGAGACCAGCCTACAACACGGCCACGTAAAGGAACAGAAGAAGAAAGTGAATGCAAGTCTGAAAATACGATCCTGAGAACTTCTGCCTCGTGTGAGGTGTTCCAGACATAAGATCCTGGATGTGTGTATGTTACTCATACAAAGGAGCACACACGGCAATGGTGTTTACTAGAAAGATAGAAATAAAAGAGACACAAAAACACACTCACCTTGGACCCACATGGCAAGAGTTTCTTCCAGGGAGTTAAATTTTCAGTGCAGACAATCTCTCGTGGGAGGGTGGCATAGCGAAGGAAACGGTGGTCCGTCGCTTCAAGATCAACACATAAACAAAACCAGTCGATAAGTAACGTATCTTGGAAAGATTTGATATAATAATGAATACAAAATTGCTAGAAGGTTGGTAGGTTTAATGTTCATGACGTGGGTGCTTGAGATGTGGATGCTTTCACAACAATAGCCGTGTTCTTGAACAGTCCTCTCATATGTAACTACAAAGTACTAATTATGAGAGAATTTTAATTTTTTTAAGTTGCTATGCGCGTTGTGGATGGAATGAGATCCATTCAAAATGTACATTTTTATGTGGTGCCATAATTAACGTTAACCTTAATGTTGACGTGGCATACTGATTAACAAGAAAAAAAAACAACCACTGGTGTAAGGTGTCCAATCACAGCATCAGGTTGAATTCAGGCTCATCGCTAGAAAGCTCGACAGAATGCAGAGGGGAGATAAAGAAGGCTCTCTGTACCGTTGCCTATGCCCAGCGGTTTGAAAGACGCACTGGGCTGAACAGTGTTGGTGGAGTCAATGAAGTTAAGTGAAGCGCAGAAGATCCCAGACAAAACATTCGTCAGCTCCTTCCACGTGCCATCGACACTAAACAGAAAAAAAAGAAGAAAAATGGCACGGAAAGGTTGAAATGACAAAGCACAAAGTATGATTTGAGAGAAAAAACTTGCTTGTTGTAGGATGAACTTTTCTCTTTATAAAGGATGCCCTACAGCCACCAAGTGGGACACTTACTCTGTCACAGAGTCCTGGAACCAGACCCACAGTTCAGCCCCAGGAGGGGACGGAAGAAAGGGCTGCCCCCACTGCATGGTCCTCCAGTAGCCCTGCGTGAAGGAGATGTGCAGCTCTCGCACTGAGAACTTGGAGAGGACCTGACCCAGAGACTTGGGAAAGAGCCGATAGTGGGACACTGAGAAACATAAAATAACATTATGGAGTTTAGGATTACGGAGAGCAGGGTGAATAGTGCTTCTTTCTCATCAATTAAGCATCACACATCATCAAAAACGGGGATTTTTAATGACAATAAGAAGACGAAAAACGTGCTGTTTTAGAAGGTAGGCTAATCTTTTCACTGCAGGTGCATTAAAGAACCACCGTGAAACCTGGATATTGATCGTCAAACGCTTCACGACTGTCACAACCTCAATATTTACACGGAATTAATCATCATACTTTTAATGGAGGCTATGGACATTTCCAGATGTAATCTATTACCATATGTAGAAACATAAACACGTCTCCAAAATTAGTAATGTGCTTATTAGCCGACAACAGACGACGTGGGCTCACCTTTGTTTCCTCTCATGAAGTCAGTCTCCCACAGGGTGCGGAACTGGAAGCTGGCATAAATATCTCCGGAGTGAAGCGGTCTGATGACCAGTTCCTCCTGGAAGTCGTCTTTGGGCTGCGGTACCGAGGGATGCACCACGGTTTCGGGGGCAGAAGTGTCCTGTTTATCGGCTGCTGCCTCATCCGGAGTCGCCTCTTCAACCTCAGTTGCTTCCCACCGCCTTTCCTCCTCCACCGCGGGCTGCTCGGCCGCTGCTTCCGCTGTTTCTGTAACTGTTTGTGGATTATCGACCGTGGTGGCATGATGGTCACCAGCTAGTGTCGTTTCTTCACTGTCTGCGACAGTAAACACCCACAAACTACAAAGAAGAAGCAGCAGAGCCGAGCGGCTGCACCTGTGGGCTGCCATCTTTCTCCTACTGTGGGGATTCACTTCCGCATTAGCGCGTCATCCGTGGAACCAGCCAATGGGCAGCTTCCGTATGTGCTCCTGTGGCACTGATGTGAATCTTCTTTGTTTTAGGCAGAAATTTCGCTATTTTTATAATATTATAGGAGTAAATACTAATATAGAAGCTTTTTTTCTGTTGTATGTAAAGCAATTACTCTTAACAGTATTATTGTGATACAAGTATTTTTTTGGGTGAAAGATAAAATAGTTTTAATTAATTGCTTTGCTTTTTTATTAAATATGTTGATATACATTGTGCTTAGAACAATGTATTTGCTGCATTTGTTTTATGTGATACATTTGTATTATTAAATTGTATTAGGTTGTATTATACAAATGAAAACATCGATTGTTGCATAGATATGGAGAAACATTTTAAACCGATACGAAAATTACACATAATTATAATGCCCATAAGAGCACAGAAAAGCATATGTCTATTTGTGCATTCTAACTAACTAACCAATTACAGGCAGTGACATTCTCGATTCCTTTAATTTATCTGGAATTGCATACCGTTACCTTGACTGCTTAAATACATAAAACCCCTAAATGAACGACGCTGGATGGTTAGGTTTTGGGGGTGGGGTAAAAGGAAGATCTGTCGCGAATAGATTGTCATCATAAAACACATATACAAATGAATTATAAGCTCCAAAAAAGAATCAACGTGTGCAGCATGCTAGATGTTTTGGATATTTTGTCGTGTTGCTGGACAGGGACGGGCATCATCGGGGGCATATCACCCCTCCCACATCCATTCACATCATCGCGCGCACAACCCAGACACACACACACACACACACACACACACACACACACACATACACACACACACACACACACACAGCAACACACTGAATTTCTGCTCAGCCATGGCTCCCTGGTAGATGCTCAAAGCGGCTGTTGTCAGAGCGAATTAAATCTGCACTCGCTCGCTGCTTTCCTCCTGACCTTGCCTGCCTCTGGTTGGGTTTTCAATATTTTATTCAGGATTCCTGTGCTGTCTCCCTATGGCTACATCGGATGGACTAGACGGCTGTCTGCATCGAGGCAGATCTCAAAGTGACCCGAACATACTCACCGAACCGGACATCGATTTGGCTCATGACACAGGTAAGACAGACGCGTCATTGTCTGGATATTTATTTGCTTTATATGCAAGTGTTTTTTCTTCTTCATGTTTCCGCTTCTTTGGCGATGCAGAGGTTTCCAAAAGACATCATTGCTTGCCCAGTGGGACATCGCGAGGGATAATTAGCGCATATGCTTCCAACCTTGGACGTAAAATACGGTCTGTAACACCGAATCGTGGAGCTGCAAATTCAAAATTAATGTGCCATATCAGCGTCTATGAATGGCTGCATGCCCCTCCAGATTTGCGCGTTACAAAGACGCCTGTAGCCCGTTGGGCTGTCATGGCTGCAAGTACTATTTAGGAATCAGCATGTCGGCCGTTTAATATGTTATTAACGCGTGCAACATTTACAGTATATTGCCTTCTGCACGATGCCAACCTCCCTATGGAGCGCTCTCATTCATCTCAAAATCCGCATGCATGTGTTTTCCATGATGCTAGGCTGAACGAATATGCTATCTTATCTATGCCACCATTACAGCCTCGTTATTCCGGAGACACATGCTTTTTTGGGCGTTAGGTTTTGGTGTGTTGCATTTTCAAAAGGCACATGGACGTCTCTTTTTTTTTTACATTTCTATTACAAGCCTATATAGCTCTCACCCTGCGTATTGACAGCCATGTCACCCCCACCCCCTTCCCTTTCCCCCACACTGAAATAATCACTGTTGTGATCAATGGCCGGCCGTCCACGTGATGAAGGCAACTGTTGGAAATATGTCCAATTCTTGCAGGTGTACTTTTCAACATGGAGCCCATGCTTATCTTTCCGTGGTCTGTTAGTCATCCCTCTGCATAAGGAATAATTAATTGATCTTTCATTAATAAGAGAACACCAGGGAGCAGTCATGTCCTACACTTCTCCAATGAACTCCTGCCAATAGACTTCATGTGGCTCTTCTGTTTGCTGTAAATTATTCTCGCTCTTGAATATACCTTATATCCATGTACTGTACCTAAGTACACTTTTTTTTCTAGTTTTTTTTTTTTTTACATAAGTTAGTCTATTTATGGTCATATTGTGTGGGCTTAGAAAGAGTCATCGCCTTTACTCCTACGCATGAGTTTTACGCACATGGAGAATGCTTGACAGAATGATTCAGAAAAAAAACGTCATACACCTTTCAACTGTTCACTAATGAAGCCCATGTTTTACACATCCCTCAAATCACACCTGTCTGCAATCATCAACTGCCCATAGCACATATTAATGGACCCTTGCTGGATTCAACCCCCTATGGATGATTTAATTCACACATTGGTGGATGTGATGTCACACTGGGTCTTTGAGACACCTGAATAAACAACATAGCAGCCTGGCAGATCAGCCATTACTAGTGATGAGTGCAACTGAATATCAGCCTCTTGCACTGGGATCTGCACAACTGCATTTCTGTCAAAGATGTGAATATAGTTGTCAATACACTGCAAGGACAATGTTAGTGTCTGGTGACCCAAAGTACACAACATTGCCCACCCCATCTCTATGTGCATCATTACTGCGCACTAGGGCTGTCAAAATTGCTCAAAAATGACGTTCGAATATTCGCTTTAAAAAAACACATATATTCGAACATATTCGAATATTCGAAGTTGCGCATTAGGCACGTCAATAACAGGACAAATTAATACAACGAGACATAACTACTTGTATAGGTAATTTATTTAAGTTTAAACATATTTAACAACATATTATCTACACGAAAATAAGTAAATGAACTAATGGCCAAGACCGCGGACCGCTCGCACACACGCACTCTCTCTCTCTCTCTCTCTCTCTCTCTCTCTCTCTCTCTCTCTCTCTCTCTCTCTCTCTCTCTCGCTCCCGCACCGTCGCGCTCTCTGCGCATAGCGGTTTAAATGAACGACAACAATAAACAAATGCTGAGTGCTGATCAAGAGTTTTGTGCAAGCAATTTAAGGTTGTGACTCTTGTCCCAAATATGGCTTCATTCAGTGATTGAAACACCCGCAAAGCAGACAGTCGCGCCGCTGCTGCCGCTGTTGCCGCTGTTGTGTTTTTTTTAATTTATTTATTTTTGTAATTTTTTTTTAACATTCGAATATTCATTTTCACATTCGAATATTCGGTTTTTAACAACTATTCGAATATATATTCGAATATAGAATATTCGTTGACAGCCCTACTGCGCACGCGGCTGGGACACCAGTCTTTGCCAAAGGATTACTTTGGCAAAGACTGCCTCTTTCCCCCTAACACAGTGGCCCTTGCAGCTGCAGAGGCTGACACTGTATTCATCCACTTACTCAACACTAGGGAGACGAGTCAATAGAGACAGTAGTCACAGTTGCCCATCACAGAGAATCCTAGCTATGTTTTCTCTTGAATGAAAGTGCATGATACAGCAAGACAAGTCTTCAAACTGTCCAACAATCCGATCTTGCTTCTTATTACGTGTGGAATTACACTTCAAAGTGTTCAGGCTTGATAATGTGTTCTTTCATTCTTCCAATAATCTTTAATTCAGGGGGTTTGTCTTGTGGAAACTGAATGGAGTCCTCCTCTTTGAGCATCTGATTTATATTTCACAGTTATTTAGGTCCAGTAACAGGAGCAGCAGTATAAGGCTTGTTTAGTCTGTTTGTTCAGACAAGGACCCTTTACATTCTACTGCTAATAAAATGTCACTTTCACTCAAACTTCTACTTAGTCATTGCAGAGTGTCGACCAAGTTAATGGTGTGGAGAGGACACCTTGAAGCTTTGCGGACAGGAAGGGTGTCCAAGCAGGGCTGTCGCTGTGGCTTCATTCCTCTAAGTATCCTCTGTCCTGTAGGAAAGAATTACATAAGACACAGATCAGGAGAGAGTAGAATGAGAATATCAGTTATGCAGTAACAGATACAACTGATTAAGTTAATCATCAGTTCACGAGTTTATACTTTTTGGATTAAACGCAGTAACGCAGAGTAAAAATCCACATCACAATGTCTCAGAGCCAGAGTGGATGTCTTATATTACTTGTTTTATCTGACAAAATCCCCAAATATTCCAAGTGGGAATAGTTTGTCTCTATATTTCAAACTGAAGAAGATCTCAACTCACATGGCGGCTTAAACCCGTGAACAGTTGGGCAGAGATCGTTGAGGTCTCATCTTCCTTCACCGGTCTGACTGATACCTGGATAATCCTCTCAGATATGACATCAGAAGGATCTCTGAGGATTGCAGGTATAAGTTGACTCCCTCTAATGAACAAGGAGACACATCAAACCCTGTGAAAGCTGATATTGAGCTGTGACGATGACTCACCCCAAACCAGAGCAATGTCTTGCACATAAAACCTCCCCTATGCTCAGGCCTTGCTGAGAAAATATGAGACAGTTTAAGTCAGCAGGTCCTTTATAATGTAAGGCTAAAGGAAAGTAAATGATCATTTATAGTCCTTCTGAATATACATGTATTAAAAAAAATATGGATATGCAAATTGCAATGGTAGTTCTCAAGAATTGCACTTTATAGTATCTATCTATCTATCTATCTATCTATCTATCTATCTATCTATCTATCTATCTATCTATCTATCTATCTATCTATCTATCTATCTATCTATCTATCTATCTATCTATCTATCTATCTATCTATCTATCTATCTATCTATCTATCTGTCTATCTGTCTATCTGTCTATCTGTCTATCTATCTGTCTGTCTGTCTGTCTGTCTGTCTGTCTGTCTGTCTGTCTGTCTGTCTATCTACCTACCTGAGCCACCTGTGGATCTGGTAATGACTCGCTCAAAGACACTTCAGAGAATATTGCAAAGATTGAGACCACTCTCACAGAAATGAGTGGCATCAATCTGTTTTGCTATAAGTCAGCAAGAAAACAAGAAATAATGAATGTCTTGCAAAAAAAATCTTCCTCTTTTTTTCTGAATGATTTTCAACCTCTAGAGACAAGAAGCAGGGTACGAACGTGTTGCATTCAGCTGTGGATCACATGTGTTAAGGGGATAAAACAACAGCGAGAGGAACAGTGACAAAGAGGTGAGACATGTTTCAGTCTAAGAAAAGTTGGAAGAAGTGAGAATCAGATCAAAGAAAATTCCACCAAAAGAATTATTCTGAAACAGTTAAAGTCTGTAAACAGCTCAGTATGACATCATGCTGTTCATGTTTGGCCAGGTTACCAGCATTACTAAGCAAAAATACCCCTCGCCATATTTTAAAGAAGTGAACCAAGGAATGCCAAGTATTTTCCAGCATGGCAGGTGTTTAAAGGGAGATTTAAAGTGATCCTTCAAATACAGTGAAGTCAAGTTACAGTAATATTTGTGTCTGTTTGCAGAATTAGTTCGGCTATAAAATGGTTGTGTATAGGACAAATACAGATTTTACTGACTGAAGCCTTTATCACTGTTATTTTGTCACGTAAATGGAAGATATTATCACTAGAGCTGAAACAATTAGTCGATTCATTGATTAGTTGATCAATAACAAAAAAAACGGCAAGCAAAATCACCAACAATTCCCTGGTTCCAGCTTCTGTAATGTTTGGATCTGGTCTCAAATTAGACACATGAAAATATCAACTTGGACTCTGGAAAGTGTGTATGGGCATTAATTACTATATAATGACATTCTCTAGACAAAGAAAATAATGTTAAAATAATTCATTTGTAATTGTTCTTTAGCTGCCACCAAGGAGAACACATTAAAACAATGCCCACATAGAGATGATCGACACACACACATACACACACGCGCGGATACAGTATCAGGATGCTCTGTAGTTAGATTTGGTCTTCAGAAGAACCACCTGCACCCACATGAAGCCCAGCCTCATTAAGTTCTCACTTCCTTTTACCAGTAGCAGGGTTGTAATTCACGCCAGTGTCACAACTCATTGGTCAGGGTCAGCCTAAAGGCACTGTGAGTCAGTCAAGGCCACCTGAGTAGCCACTGGAGAGCTATTCATTTTTCTCCTCCATAATGCTATAGAGGTCCTCACAGAGGCCAACGAGACAAACACTCTGCCATCTAGAGCCTTAGAGTGGCTTCCTGGTACAAAATATAGACCTTCACCGACATGATATTTTGACTGTTTATTATTTATTAATGTAGCTGAGACTATGGGATCAAAGAACTGTGTGTTTTAGAGCTGGCACTTTAGGATAGTGATACATATCCACCAGTCCACACCCACAAGCACTGACTTATTCAGTCATTTTATAGTTTACTGTCTTTGGTAAGGATGGGCGATATGAATGAAATATCCCAGAACATTGTATGTTATTTATTTTATACTGTAATAGTCATATATATATACTAATGTGAATAAATGATAAAATACTCATACCATATGGGGGCTTAATGGTTTAATTGAATCATATGCTGTGGCCTTGTGTTCATCCCTCCAGTTCAATTCTTGGATATTCAATATTGCCAAGACGAGTTGAAGCTGTTTGATTATTATTGATAGTTTTCTGGCAATTAAATATTGAAAATTGTTTAAACCATTAAAAAAAAAAAATTGGGACGATCTTTGTTTTGGCTTATCCCTTGACAATCGGGGCACTTCATCACATTGATGAATATTAAGTAGACTGATTTGCAACACTGCCCACAATGGCCTAATTATTAGAGGTATTAACAGAACAGAAAATGTATCGCAAAATCTCTGTAAAATGTCAGAGAAATGTGGAAAAATCATCACAATAACCATCACAATTTCATCTTATATAATTTTCAATGTCCTGTCTTGTCCAATTAGCTGTCAAAAACCAAGGGCTATTCCATTTGCAAGGAAAAGACAGAAAAGTAACAAACACTAGAGTCAGGAAATTTGCTTTTGTGTTCATCTTCTCCTCTCCGCCTGTAACATATCTGCATGTTGTACCAACCGTACTGTCACATTGTGGATCCACAACCGTTGAGTAGTGAATGGTAATAAGCTGCATCTGGACGTTTTGTTGAGCTCTGCTCTCTGTGGATGCCTTCACTGTCTTTCAGCCGCCCATGAAAATGGAGCACAAAAATGACGACAACAACAAAAGCTCTACATCATGCCTGCTCCCTGTGGATGTGGGAGCATATTAGGCATTTGACAGCATCGGAGCCGTGTGTGGCTGCTCCTGTTGTTTGCGTGCACAACACCTGCATGTCTGCCTTATTTTTTGGGGCGTGTGCATTCAAGCGTGCATTGATCTGCAGGAGAACAGGCAGGTCTGTGCAGACTCGTACAATGAAAACAATTGCAAAATCACAGCCGGAATATGCTAGAATGAGACAGTCAGGCAGTTGAACAGACAGCCCTAGGAGAACAGAGAATGAAGACCCAAGCAGCCCTCAACACCTGTCAGAGAAACCAGCTTAAAGGCAGTATGACATGGAGCTATTTAGCCTTTAAATGCTGAGGTTAAATGGAGTTCAGGAAGTTGTATGCACTATGCTGAGAAGGGTAAAGAGCAAAGAGAGGAAACTCCTCTGGGTATCGAGTGTGTAGTAAAGTGGAGACATTTTTCTTTGGAGAAAGGACAGGGGACTAAATTAGTGAGGCAGAGGAGGTGGAGGAGCAGGAAACTGAGCAAGGAGAGAAAGAGAGGCCTTTGTTGAACAAAAAGCCAAGTAATGGTCCCTATTGCTAACTGGCCAGGGTGAGATGATGAATAGTCTACAGGAGACCATTAACCAAGAGGCAGTAGCTGTGGGTCTCATTTGGAAAGCCTCTGCATGAGCTCCAGTACTGGACAGTTTCCCATGGATTCTACTTGACATAGTTACACCAAGAATACTAAATCATTTTTACCTAAATCTGTATGATTTTCTCCTAAGGGATTTCTTCCCATTGACTCACCTTTTTGTTTTGGATTTCTACACTATCATACTTTTTTTTCAGGCAGCCATTAATAGCGATAATCGGAATCAGAACCATTTGTCGCCTTGTATGTTTTCACATACAAGGAATTTGTCCTGGCGCGAGGTGCATAACATTAAACAACAAACAGAGTGCAAGAAATGGGAGCATGAATATTTACAATTAAATCTACAATAGAATATACAATTAAAATAAAGTGCACATACAAACAGATAATAATACTTTAAGGTGAAAATACTTTAAGTGTAATGGGAAGTTGATAAGTGGAAAGTGGAAAGTGTATTTAAATATGAGGTATAGAGGGATGTGGGGGACCCGGGCTCTGTGGATGAGCCCGACTGCCAACGGGAAAAACTTTTTGTGTGGCGTGACATAAACATATAAATATCCACTTGCAGAGACTTTAAGATGATTGCTTTAGATGGATGAGTCATTATTGGGAACATTTGGTTGAATGCATTAAAATCAGTTGTTATTGCGTTCAGAAAAGATCTGACATCCAAAATTGTTTTGTCAGAAAATTACACCTGTTGAAAGACAATGTACATGCATGGACAAGCATAATTTGAATGCGGTATTTTTCTTGTACGGATGTACGAATGATTATCTTCATCATTGGTTAATTATTTTTCTATCAGTCCATCCGTTGTTTTCAGTGAAACATATAAAAAAAGATGCTCTTTAAATGTATAACTGGTAATATATAACATGTTTGTTTTTGCCTGATAGTTCGAAACCCAAAGATATTACATTTCCAGCAAAAAAATATTGAGGAGTCTGATGAATTACTTACTTTACTTACTTGGATTGATTGAACAGGTTTCTTCTTTCTTTCTAATTTATGATTAATATAAATGATCACGTATTATATGTATATGTATGATTATTTTGTACCTCCTGCAAACCTAAAAGCTGCAAAAGCTGCTTGGGGACAAATACAGGTGTTTGGTCTCCTGATAAAAACATCCAGTCTGCTGTTTAGTGCTGGGCAGGTAGCTTACATTGGGTTTTAAGAGTTTTTTGCTGAAAGGGATTGCCAAAAACAACAATATGAGAGTGGTGAGAGACCAAAATAGTAGAAATTGCAACCCATAAAACAAAAACGATGAACTGAAAGATGCTATAAAGCTCCAGATGAGGGGGACAGCAGAATCGGGTGGTAATTATCTGTGGGTTTATAATTTTATACAACTCTTCTGTCAAGTATTGAATTATCATCTAAATAAAAATTACAATTATAGCTGCTTCAAGTGAGGCTGTATAGCAATAAAGACAAGTATTTCATCTTCTTGCTCCTAGTCAGTAAGTTTGTAACATCCACAGTCTCTTTCTCTCTCTCTCTCTCTCTCTCTCTCTCTCTTTCTCTCTCTCTCTCTTTCTCTCTCTCTGACACAAACATACATCAATGTATTGTATTCTCACACCTGCTCATAGCTGCTGTGTCCCTTTCTCTTGAAAACCTGCCAGATTCAGTCAGAGATAGATGAAGAGGGCAGAGGGGAGTCCTGGGCCCCATCACCGATAAACACTTGTGTCTGGGATGGAGAAACATAGGGGACAGGCAGGAAAGCTTCTAAAGTAGGGGAGAAATGAGGAGGCAGACTGAAAGACTGAAAGACTTTGGATGAGAGAAAATGGCGTGGGGCCTGCTATAGAGTGATTGTTTGATAGGCACTTACACTCCAGTGTTATTGAACATCTCCTCCAGGGCCTCTCAGGAGATGGTAAATTAAATACTTAGCCAGATCAGATAACTGTAGAAGTAATACATTCATAATATAATAAATAATACAGTCATAAAAAGGAAATGAATCGAAGCTATTCATTGTGTTGTTGGACTGACTGTGTGTGAGGTAAAGAGATTAGCTGGGTGGAAAGTGAGTGGATGGCTGGAGAGTCTTTGGCTGTGTTCAAAATCACTTGGCTGTTCACTCGTTCAATATCCGTACATAATTATAACACTCAGTAGTTTGCTCTATATCTTGAAATGTATTTTTAAAGTATATAGTATCGTCCACAATTCCACAACATTTATAGCCATTTAGAGTTTCAAAAGTTTGAGGTTTTGGGCACTAATCGATCACAAATTTTTGTTTTGCCACATAACTGAAATTTTTTACATTTCTCAAAATTCCACTGAATTGTCTGAATAATATGTACATATTCTTTGGAGGCAAAGTCACAAAATAATATTTTGTATACTACTAATATCAGCTTCCTCTCATTTGACATCCGTCTACATGCCTATTTGTACTGTTTGCACATCTCATGATATGTACATTTTGGCAATAAAATATTAGCAAAAAATACAAAATGCTCCTTACTTTTTCCCAGAGCCCTTGGTGAGGTATTTCAATTCACACAAAGGGAAAAAGTAGTGAGTCACACTTCATGACATTTTATGGATCATAATCATTTTTGCTTCATCATTGTCACATAACTGTTATACTCCATGGTGTAGAGCTGAAACGATTCATCACTTCTGTCACTTCCCAAGCAAAAATGTCAAACATCCTCTTGTTCCAGCATCTCCAATGTGAGGATTTGCTGCTTTTCTCTTTTTCTTTATTATCATAGATTTCTTTTTTACCTTTTGGCTCTAGGAATTTAACATTTGCCACTAAGCACATTTTCTTTGGCATTCATAGAGGGAACAAGTCATTGAAAGTAATCAGCAAATTAATAAAAAATTAATAAAATAAGCTCCTGCTCCAATATGGTGGATATTTAGAGGGGACAATTGCAGACACAGCCTGTCATATTTCCCCAACAATATGACAGTTTTTGAGGGCGATGAATAATTAGAAATTTGGTGAAAAGGAAATATATTGCTCTCGGTTGCTAATAGGGAGTGATCTTATCTTATTTTATGTTGGACTTGAGTTTTTCTAGTATTATAGCAGAGTGAGTCTCAGCACCATGGACAGCACTTTTGCATTGCAGCAGGCTGCTGAACCGAGCAGAGCCGGGTTCTGTGTGCTGATAAGTCATCCGACTCTTGATCTGCTGGGAATGAGACCCGGCATTTTTTTTTCCGCCGATGACACATTAATGAGGAAAGCACATTGTGCAGATCCAGGCACAAATTCCATTTAATTCAATCATCCCATACATTCATGTAAGCCAAAAGCTCAAATCCAATCCCATTAAAACTGCTATTAGAACTGTGGCCAAGTCTGTAGTACAGAGCTTTGGGCCATTATTGATGAGTGAGTGGCTTCTAGCAACTTCTCCATCAACACGGATTCATCATGTGGCCCAAACCTGTTTGACTAACAGATGTCTTTCGTTCACCACAGCAGCCTCTCTCTTGCATGAGGCAACTGCAGGAAAGCTTGTCTGGTCACACAAGTAAATGTCTTTGTGTATCTGGGCAAAATCTTTTGTAGACAGTTTCCTGTCTGCCATCAGTACCAGACATCTCTCACAACAGATTCTACTGTGGGACTGACTCATGTTTGCTTTGAACCAAAAGACATTTTCAAAACAGCAAAACATTTAATTCTGTTGACATCATTTCAGTCAAGAGACACAGATTCTGGGTCTACTTGCAGGTGTAATGCATCAAATCAATACTTTACTTCAATACATTGAGTCTAAAATCAACATGGGAGTAGGAACATGTCTTTAATTAGAAAGTAACTGCAGTCATGACTGTTGTAATATACTTTGTATTACACACACGCACATCACATTTCCTATCTCTGATCTCTCAATATAACTAGCATGCAGTGTGTTTGTTTGACCCCATGTCTACCATGATATGCATGGGATGACTATAGACATGGCTATTACATGGTATAATGACAAATACGATCATCCATGTAATGCCTGGCCCGTTTAAGTATATCTGTTTGTCCATGACAAATGAGGTAAGTGGGCATTTAATGGTCTGGCGTCACAAAATTAGCTGTTGGCCTCTGTTCATGTTTTATTTGATGTCCAGCATATGGCTGAAACACAGCTTTTTGGACAAAAACATGATGAATAATGCTATTTTTACTCACTTTTGTGTTCCCCTTGAGGAGTAGCAGTTTTGCACACACCACTGTACATTGTGGTTCACTGTTTCTCGCTACAGCCACTGCTTGGGCTGATACATCAAGTGGTTTTTACTAGTCCCACACCGTCCCATGCTTGCACTCATGAGGGAATCCAAATGTGAGTGGTGTCCTTGTTGTGGGAACTTGGTTGGAGATTACAGTGCTAACAGTAGAGATTTGTACTGTTCCCTCTGCTCATCGCTCATTGTGTTTCCTGCCTGGAAACCGTGATGTGCTCACCTCCCTGCAGAGCGGTGGGAGCCCAGTGGAACTGAGCTATCAAGAGCACACACAAAAACATTTATACACACTCATGTAGTCACACAGATCGCCCACGCCCCATTGAAGACCCACGGTTAACTCATCTGAGCTTACATATCCTGTTGTAGGATTAAAGCGTAGTATTTTTGTTGTTGGAAAAGCCCTTCAAAACACAAGACTGCCCACCACTTTTTTTGTCATTGGGGTGTAAAAGTGTAACTTTATAATTAAAGCATCTCTGAGATAAGGTTAATATTTTGCAAGCAGGACTTTTGAAGATATAAAATGAGCTGGATGAGTCAATGGGAAACTTGCAGTTTTTTTTAGATTAATGTGATAGACAAGAACAGCCCATGATATGAAGGGTGAACCAAGACTTCCATTACCTGATTGGAGCTTTTTGATTGAGCAGGATGAGATTTCTTGTAACGGGAACAAAGCCAAAACTTAGCTATGAACTGGAAGTCCTACTGTACTCATTCAGGACCTCTTTCTTCTTCTGGGGTTTGTTGTTGGGTGAGCAGGTTGGAATGACATTTTACGAGGCTCGTCCTATTGTGTGGGTGACAGGAAAAGCACTTTTAGCAGGAACATTTTCAGCCCACTGGGTGGTGATGGCTGCAGCGAGGCTTTCACAGTTGGTAAAAGATAGCTTGTCCTTTTTTGGTTGAAATGCAGAGGCGTGTCCACGTGTAAATGTGTCATGTGTGTAAGTCATCCACATTTTGAGTAGTTCTGTATAAGCAAAACTTCTTTTATTCATAACAGTTTAAAAAGTTTTTAAATTACATTTATTATTTAAAATAATTAATAAAAATATTGCTCTTCTGACAGGCCAAGTTGGAAAAAGATGTTGTATACTTGTTTTTTAAAAGTATACAACACTTACATTTAAGCAACATTAAAATACTTTTACACTTTTAAACATAGCTTTAGGGGGCTTTGAAAAACACAACTATTATTCATGAATATTAAAGGATTCCATCAATATTTATAATACTTAATATAATGTATTGTAAGCTAAATCAAGATGGGCTGTTTTGCTTTCAAGAGGCATTATGGCGTTTAAGTTGGCGGAGTAGTGAGGGAACATCTTGAGACATTAGTCCTCGTATGAGCACAATCACAACGCCATGCTGCGGATGGAAAGATGGAAGTCTCCAAGCTCAACCCAGACTTGACAAAGCTCCTGCAGAGCCACAGAAAACATGATAGTACAAATGCTGAAGAGGCACCAGATAGCAGATTTATTTTTCTAATGTTGTCAGAGCCTTTGGATTTTTTTTGATTGCTGGCGTGATGTAAATATAATTTACTCAAGTATAACAAAGAATGCTTCTAAAATAATTAGACTAGCCTAGCTTTAAATAACGTTTCAAATATATTAATAATATGCACTCTCCTATAACTGATGAGGCTTATTCAGTTTGGACAAAACGTTTATAACAGCCTTCTAGTGATCACCACCATCATCTAACCAGTCCGTACACGTCCCAGCACCCACCCGTCCACCATATTTCATGAAAACTGATGTGTGAAAAACGCCTTTCATCGGAAACTGAGAATTAACTAAATTCTTAGTTCTCCTTGTTGATGCTGCAGCAACGGCTTACACACACAGCCATCCACTAGTCCTCATTCTTAACACCAACATATGGTAAGAAACAAGGGCCTCGGGCATTTCCTATTGGTTGCTGGCTTCACTGACATCATTTCACTCTCTTGATGCCAGTAGCCCACATGCTGGAGTTTTGGGCTGTAATCACTTGGAGGCTTGACATTTGCAGACTCATGTAGCCTAACACATACATTTATTTTATTCCTAAACAAGTGAGAGTACGCAAAAGAAATGGAAGAGTCATTTCAACACATTTACCTGAGGAGCACAGCTAGCTTGGTTTGTTTATACCAGAATGTATTTATTAGGGTTAGAATGGTATACAGATTGTTTTTATTATTTCCCCTTCTACTGGAGTACATTATTATGTGCACATAAGGCACAACATGACCTTCATCAATCATCATCAGTTGTGGTTATGGTCCATTATATAATAAAACAGTGCTGAAAACAAGACTCATTAGTAATGTATTATTTATGTATCGTTGATTCGTAGTTCGATGTTATGAATATTGATGATTGGATATGCAGAAAGCTTTATGAGACAAGGCTTTCAGATGTTATTAATGTCCATGTCGAGTGGAAGAGAGTCTTTTCACCCAGGTGTTCATTATTCTCACTGCGTCTCCTTTAATAGCTAACTCTACACTTGAGAGCGACCATTCTTGAACTCAACTTTTGCCTCTCATTCATACCCGTTTCACTTTACGTTGCTTCAGCTCTTCTACTCTTCACTCTCTCCCTGCGAGTTGTTCGCTGTGTGCCCTAACTGTGCCGGGCCCCCGCGGCAGCAGGGCTTCAGACAGATGGCAGCACAGTTGTAAAGCCAGGGGGTAAAGTGAGGAGGTTAGCTGGCGTGGCAGCGGGTAAGGAGTTGGTCTGTTCAAGGGCACACTGTGGAGGGAGCAGAGTGGCTTCAGCGAGGAACCGGGCACTTTGGGCTACGCAGAACCGGTGGGATGAAGGGTCGGCCCGTTGTTTACAGCTATGATAAGACCACATGCACAGTGTTTAGCAGGTAAGGCTGCACGGTGAGATGTATTATGTATTATTAACAACGGGTTTGGTGCACCTGCAGCAGGTACAGCATATAACAAGAGTCTTCAGCCATGCTAGCAGCGGTGTGAGGCTTTGACACAGCTGTGCTTTGGGCAGAATCAAATCACCAAAGAACTCAACTGTGCAAGACAGTGCATCAGACTGTTCTTGACTTAAGCTGTAATATATTATTGTATAATGTGTAATAGTAATAGTAGTAAGATAGTATTTTCTGACTCACTTGACAACCCTCCAAGGGCTTTCGGCATTGCTATCCCAGAGATCAGAGTCCTGATTGTGTTTGAGAGTTTTAAAGACCTGCTTTCAAAAAATGTGATAACACTTGAATGTTCAAGGTACTTCCAATGCAGTCGAATGGTGAAAACAGTATTGGCATGATTTGTGTTCCAGTAAACTACTAGATTAATACTGAAATGCTGTTTTATTATGATGTGTTTTTTTAATACTACAGAAAGAGCTGTAAAAACACACACCCACTCATTAAATTGGTGTTTCAGGTATTTCACAGAACAAGGCAATGCCATTACTACTGCCCTATCCCTCAGAGGGAATCACTTTCAATATCTGTTGTATTCAGTCCTCACTCATTCTTTAACTTGTTGACTATCAAGGTCGCAAAAGAGCAAGACAATTGTGTTTTGGGCATTATTCTTTTAAAGTTACTTTCAATTTTTAATAGAACATATTCATCTTGGTCCTCTAACCGGAGGCACTTGGGAGGGGGATGATGGGAGAGATCTTATGCGACTGAATGTGCTGACAAGCTGGTTAAGGAGGGTGTAGTCCCTGGTGGCACACTAACACACTCTGATGTAGTTTTCTTGCCAAGTGACATTATCATATTGCCTACTTGATTCCACTCTTAAATCATGTTGAAGCTCACACTGCACTGAGGCCGTACAGAGAGCAGCATTCAAAGTGTATACAGTATTCCCCTGCAAGCATGTGCTCGTTCATGAATTATATAAGGTTAATAATCTAATTTAGTCTAGTAACTTGTGTAAAGGCATGAGGCCACCACCCGATTGGAGGTCCAGTGTGTTCAGACTTGCATTGGAGAGATGGGCATACAGCAAACGGCTACGTCAGCGTGACACTTGGATTTATTAAATCCTAGTCGCATTAGCATATTAATTAGAATAGCATATAATCGCCACATGGTACATGTAGTTCATTCATATCTGACACACATTTTAACACATCCTCATCCAGCGGATAGAAAAAAAAGCAATCTCCTTGTGCATGTATGTGTGTTCAGCTAATTCCTGTTCTCCTGTCATTTTCTTTGAGTAACCAGCCCTTCTATGAAAAATGAAGAGTTGATATTCATTATAAATAGCTGCTCCCTGATTGGACGAGCTCAGCCTCTCCTGCAAGCTCTTCCGTATAGCAACAGCCCCCTCCCATCCCTCCTTATCATCGCTTCTCCCTGGAATCCCCTTTCTCTCCCCCCACCCCTCCCATCTCCTTCCCGTATTGAAAAAACGCAGACCGCTCTCGTCCTCCATGCGGCTTCACCCTAAACCCACAATGCACTGGGTGCTGCCACTGGCTTTAGATGTGGCAGGCAGTGTTTGTGTGAAGGGGCTCCTCTCCTCTAAGCTACAGGCTGACTTGCTCCTCCCGCTGGCTCCCACTGCTGCGGCAGCATCTGGATGTGGTCGCCATGGCAACAGCAGCGGGCTTGACCCCGCCTCCTCTCCCCTTCTCTCTCTCTCTCTCTCCACACACACACACACACACACACACACACTATCTCCCTCTCACACAGACACAGCGCCTCTACCCCTCCTGCTCCCCCTCTCCTTCTCTTAAGCTTTTTTTTCTCTCTCTGCCCAACTGGGTGTGCTTCCTTCAAGCTTGACCTGGATTCGGCGTGCGGCGCCACGTCTGCCACGCTGCATGTGTGACAGCAGTGATGATGACACGGCGAGCGGGGTGGGCATAGTCGACTGACCTGTTTCAAGGAACTTTAAGGGTCAAATGTTAAACTGGAAATTACCTCCTTTCATCTCATCTACCCTCCGTTGCTTCTTCTGTTTACTGCCAATACTTTCCCTTTCCTTTCCTCTCATCTGCTTGTTTCTCCCTCTCCTTTTTCCTTTTGCCACTGTTCTTTTTTTCCTCTTCTCTCCATTTTTTTCATCTCCTCTCCTTTCTTGGATCTCCTATCCCACTTCCGTTCCCTGTCGCCACCATCTTTTCTTTCATCTCCTGTTTCTTCTCTCCTTTCCTTTTCATTATTGCTTCTCCTCTTGTCTCCTCTCCTCTCCTCCCCCAAGCACTCCCACCACCACCCTCTTTATATTCCTTCCCCATGTGCTTCAGGGCAGAAGCAAGGGGCTGTACAAAAAAAACATGAAAAAAAGTCAACTGCATCCTCCTTCCTCCATCACTGTACTCCACATCACACCCTGAGCCAGTCGGCACCCCCCTCCCCAATCCTTTCCTCCCCCAACCTCCCTCATCACAATTCCTTGCCTTCTCCTCAGCTGAATATTTGAACAAAGATATCAACCTCCTGAAGGCAGATATCGCAGAATGTGTGTCACACTGACGCATGTAGCTCTTAAATACATGCAATGTATTGTACATTTTCTCTTTTTGGCACTCTTTGTGGATCTGGCCCAGCAGCAATGTTCTCACATGGATATGTAGACCCACACTTCAGATATGAGTCACAGCACCATTCATTGAAAAATATTCCTTTATAGAGAGAAAATTGTTCTCTGCGCTGGTATGGGGACAGCTCATCTATATTATAGATACATGAATGTCATGGAGCGCACTTGTCACAGATCTGATACTTTAATTTACTTTAATTTACTTTTATTTAAAATATTGATGTAGTTTTGCTTCAGTTATTTAGACTTTTCTTGTTCTTGTTGTTGTTTGAAATATGTTTGATTATTGCCTCCTATATGCTTTTAAGTTGCTGTGTATTTTTCTTTTTTCATTTTATGTGGACCCCTGGAAGATCAATTCAATTCAGTTTATTTTGTATAGCCCCAAATCACAAATACAAATTTGCCTCTGAGGGCTTTACAATCTGTACACATACGACATCCCTGTCCTGGGACGTCACATCGGATCAGGAAAAACTCTCCACAAAAAATTGTGAAAACCCTTTCACAGAGAAATAAGAGAAGAAACCTTTGGGAGAGCAACAGAGGATCCCGCTGGATTAATAACTATAAGAATCAGAATCGGAAAGCAATATCAAAGAGAAAAATCTTAAGTCTGCTCTTAAATGAGGTGACTCTGTCCTCCCCACCGACTGAAAGTGGAAGCTGGTTCCACAGAAAAGGAGCTCGATAGCTGTAGGCTCTGGCCCCCATCCTTCTTTTTAAGACTCTAGGAAGCACAAGTAGCCTCACATTCAGTGAGCGCAGCTCCCTGGTGGGACAATATGGTACTATAAGCTCCCTAAGCTAAGTTAAGGCCAGTTAAGGCTTTGTAGGTAAGAAGAAGGACCTTAAATAAGATTCTTGATCTTACAGGAAGCCAGTGGAGAGCAGCTAATACAGGAGTAATGTGATCTCACCTCCTAGTCCTCATTAGTACACGAGCTGCGGCATTCTGGATCAACTGGAGAAACCTAAGAGACTTAGCAGAGCAGCCTGATAATAAGGAGTAGCCACCCACAAAATCATCAATCATTTTGTGGGTGCTAGGTTGATCTAAACATGTGAAGTATTGTATGCATGCAAAACATAACATGAAAATGACCACATCCTCAGGCATAAGCAGCATAGTAGACAGCAAAACACCCACATCATCATTGCTTTGAGGGATGAAATTATACAAATTGTTGCATACAACTCATGATTTGTTTTGTGTGAATATACAACATTTTATAGAGACATGTGTCCTGTGAGAGCTAGGAGCAGAGGAGCGTTATATTGGAAAGGTTGACACAATAACACAATCAGCCCAGTTTTACCAGGCAGCCGAGTCTAAGGCATATCTGGGAAAGCAGAGAGGCTGGCAAGCATGTGGATCTCAGGGGAAATGCATCTTTTGTAGTGTAATGAGGCTGTCTGCATGTTCCCTCCAAATTTGGAATGTGAGAGATATTTATTTTGATATGTGACGTATGACTCGGAGGGAGGGGATTCACAAGGGAAGTAGCGACTGTTAGGGAGTGTGCCTTGATCAAATTAGTCTTTCTAATTCAATCTGTTCACAGCACTTGGAGTCCATCATGGTTTATTCAGTAAGGTGAGCAAACTAATTGTGCTCTGGTTTCTCCCCCCTCTCCCTCTCTCTCTCTTCTCTTACCTACTTTTGCACGGTTGGGGATTTTGTTTTTTCCTCCCTGCCTCCCCACCTCCATCCTCCCTTCCCCCTTGGTCCACTCTTTGTATTCTTTCCCTGCTTTTGATCCCCCTCCTCTACAAACCCCCTCCCCCCCTCTCCTTACCCCTCTTTCATCTCACTCTTCTCCGGGCTTCTTTTCCAACTCCTCTGTCACTGCAGTAGAGCTGATGGACCAGCAGAGGGTGCTGAGGACCGGTTGCCTGGTGACAGGGGTCCACACTCCACCCATCCGACGTAATAGCAAGCTTGCCACCCTGGGGCGCATCTTCAAGCCCTGGAAGTGGAGGAAAAAGAAAAATGAGAAGCTAAAGCAGAGCTCCACAGGTACAGTGCTGGATGGGTTAAGGCTGAAGTGATGGTATAGGGTGGCTGGAGAGGTTCAGGTTCACACACACACACACACGCACACAGATATTCTAGCATTTGCTGAACACATGGTTAATGTGATGCTCTTGCTGTAATGGAGAATGCTATGCAATCAAGGTGACATAAAGAAGGTGAACGTCATTTAGGGAAACGGTAACAGTTGGTCATGTCCTCCCAGTGGCTGGACCCGCTTTTCATTGGCTAATGTACTCCAAATTATATACATTCTTAATAAATAAATATATATATACTGTATATATGTATGCAGTAAATTTATATATGTATGTGCATGTATGTATTTATGTATATACTGTATATGTATCTGGATACATACATATATATATATAGCTGTCTGAAAAGACAGAAATAGAGAAGATTAAGCAACAGGACATCATCAATAAATATTATTACTATTATAACGACCGACAATAACTACTTTTACTGGAAATAATTCATATGAATGTCATCTAGTTTTGTTTATGATCAACACAGGAATCATGACATACGTCTCCCCTCTTGTCCTCACAGATGTAGCATTATCCAGCAGTCTTCTATGCCACAGCCCGAGCTCCCCCACCCAGGGCTGCTGCTCAGACGGGGCAGTCCTGCTTGGAGGATTTGGGGGATCCTTGAACTCAAACCTCACAGTCAGCAGTGTGGAATACCTTGGTCCTGAGGAGGAGCTTCCCCCTCCAGGTAGTGCAACGCCTCACTGTACTCAGACTCAACTCATCAATTTACATTATAGAGCTGCAAAAAGAAAACATTTTTTTTTTACAGTAGATCAATAGGAGAGCATGAGATGGCTGAAACTAATCTGAATTACTGCCGTTTTACTAAAGTTGCTGCTATGATATAATTGAAATATTAGCTTTGTGTATGCATCATCAATTTAAGGTCTCAATTATTGTGTTCGCTTTTCATTTTTGATGTAATCCACAAATAGTGTATTGCTTGATGAAACTGAGACATTTGTGTGTGTACCTTTAGAGGGCAGCAAAGACAACTCAGTACGTTCTTTTCCTTCAGTCTCATCTGCCATTAGAGTTCTACGATATGTCATCAGTAAAACCCATGCAGTTTGGCAAAAATATACTATGGCAAAATCCATTTCAGCTAAATTATAAATCCTTTCATTAACACACTCCAGTAGCTGCCCCTCTTCAGGACTGTGAACGGGCGGAGGAGAATGTACTAATACCGGATGAGGAGGGAAGAGAGGAGGTCCACCCTGGTGGGGATTTACCTGAAGGGCTGCAGGACCTGGGCGAGCAGATGGAAGAAAGACCCGAGGAAGAGATTCCCCCTAGAACGTCCCCACCACAAGTACCTCCCAAACTTTTGCCCCAGCTGAGTACTGGAGACGGTGAGTGCTACGAGGTTAAGAATAGGTCCTTTGTATATGAGATGAATCTGGGAGGTCGTGAGATGATCAATGGGTGAGGAACGAGGATAACATTTAATTCTGCTACTCAAATCTGTGTTCAATCTTTGGACTTTGCTCAAATGTGTGTGAAATATCTGATAATCCTTGGGCCTCAAACGGCTGTTAACATGAAACCCTCTGAGTTGTTTGGAGGAGAATTCACTGCTAACAACTGAACTATGGCAAGGAGACTTAACTAGACACGGTATATAAGAGGTCATGAGTCTAAAAGGTTCAGAACTAACAGTTTAATCTTAAATAATATGGTGTGTTTTATAGTCTGAAAAAGAACTTAATTACAGCTATTAACCTAATGTTGTGGAGTAAACAGTACAATAAGTTCCAAAATGTTTGTAGTGGCATTACATGGAAATACTTGAGGAGATAACAGTGAATGACCGGCTGTGATTTGAACCCAGAATGTCCTGTTTGCTCGACAGGCACTAGAACCAACTGAGCAACAGCATCTCATAACAATGTACACATGTGCTGAAGCACAGTACTGAAATAAATGTTTGTTGCTAATTTTCCCCACGCTTGACGAATCCAAATGAGGGAACATCTTTCGGAAGACTGGTGAATATCCCTCCAGGTCGCGCTGGAGGCTTGTTGAGACTCTAAGATGTAAAGCATACTCTAGCTTTCTTGTTGCCACTTAATGTATTCACGTTTCTTATTACGTTTGTTGTCCCTGAGTCTGTGTGTCTACAGCTGTGTGTGCGCTCTCTGTCATACCCGGCTGCAAGACAAATGTTCCCTCGGGAACATTGACAGTTGATGAGTTATTGGAGCTGCTCTGCCGGGTCAGGGTGGCTCGACACGTTACTAATTGGGTAGTTTGACAAATCCTAAATTTTGCTTCGATACCTCGTTTGAAAGCCAAAGTTGAAGTGACTCAGGTTCATGGAGACTTCTGTGTACCCCGACGAGCCATTCAAGAGAACACACTAGTTATACTGCAGATGGCAGGTCGGCAAAGTAATCTACAAACATTTATTTCAGTACTGTGCTTCAGCACGTGTACATTGTTATGAGATGCTGTTGCTCAGTTGGGTCTATGGTTCTAGTGCCTGTCGAGCAAACAGGACATTCTCTTTAATTCTCTTTGCAAGAAAATGTTGTTTCCCTGTCCGGTTCATATTTTCCTCCAGATGTTCAATACCCCTCTCATTTGAAACAGATGTGCAAGTCAAGTGTATTGGGGAGTCTACATTCTAATTAAATAGATACCAATGTGCTACCCAAACTTCAGCTAAGTATCAATAAGATAAACCCTAGCCCCCAGACAAATATAAGGTTAAGATAATGTAAAACAATGAAGTGAGAGTCTGTTACCTCCACTGTTTATCTGCTCCCTTTCAGATTCAGGCCCTGTGTCGCTCCCTACTCACCTGCCCAACTCCTACCTCCCCAAGGAGCCTCCACCCAGGGCCACAGAAAGCATGTCTTCAATGACCCTGCCGCTACGAGGGCTCCTAGCCAACACCTCAGGGTCCCCACATATAGGCAATATGATGCATCCTCCTATGCCCCCTAGCTGCATTATGGAGGAACTGCAGAGAGCTTTCGCTTCCAAGAACAGACAAGAGAGGTGAGTGCTCAGGCGGACCCCATACATCTGTTTATATTAACGCCCTTACTTGTAATTACCGGGAGGGTGAAAAGAACTATGTCTTAATGGTGTTATAATGACGTTTTCTCACAAATCTCAAATTTCGGACAATACAATTCAATAAGATTTCCCTCCTGAATGACACCTTTAACACTCTACATTTAAATCGATGTTATCAGATGTTACACTCCCACAGCCGACATTTTGCCTCCTCCCTTGTCCCTCAGTGTCCACGAAGGGTGTGAGCAGGCCTCACCTCCAAGGCTGTGGTTTTCAGACGGACGTCTCTCTCGCTCCTGCAGCTCTGAGAACCAACACACATCGTCGTTTGTGGGCGGCGGCTGTGTGGGAGGCGGAGGGTCCAACTGGCCCAAGAAGGAGGCGGAGGAGAATAAGGAGAACATGCGGCTGGACCAGTGCTTCTCCAACACCTCAGGCCTCCCCACCGACTTAGAAGAATGGAATGATTCAGTCATCTCTGGTGGGTTGAAGAGCTTAGAAGTATGAATAGCAATGCGGTTTCTAAGCATTTGCATATTCACATTTTTTTTGTTTTGTCTCAGTATCATACGTATTGGGTTTAAAGTTAAAACCATGACTGTGGTTAAACTGTTGACACTCACTTAAATGTTAATGTGATCACAGCTCTGGGAGAGAAGTGATGGAAACATAGCCCCGCCCTTATCTGACTGTCTTGTCATGAGACCAACCATATCGTGATTCTGCCTGGCTCCCGGCTTGCTGTCACGTCAATCATTTTGTGGAATTCAATGAAAAGAAAAATGTTACACAATTTAAAGCTGCACTAATCAAGGTTTCTACATCAACAATGGGTGCAATAATAGACTGTGTGTAATCGCTCAGGGTGAAAAACCCTCGCAGAATTATCACCTGACTCAGCTGTTCCCCTCATCTCTCCAGAATATTTTAACATCTTTCAGCTCATCGTTTTGGTTAAATTATTACCGCTACCATCTGTGTCGTTTCCAACCACAGATTTCACCACAAAAAGCTCTGATGAATCAGCTACCACAGGTGGTCAAATACATAACTCCATCGCATGCTGATGTTGCTCTGTGGCTGCTGGGGGTGTAAATAGGCAACTGATTACAATTAAGAACTTTCTACAAAGGCTATCAGACTAATTTAATGCATATTTTTGACACGTTAATACAATCAAACTAAACTAAACTTTATTACATTGTCATATTACATACGTTTTTACATACATATATGAAATTTGCTCTCTGCATTTAACCCATCTTAGCAATTTAGGAGCAGTGGGCTGCTGAGAAGCGCCCGGGGATCAACTGGGGGTTCAGCGTCTTGCTCAGGGACACTTGGACATGTGAACTATGGGGAGACCGGGGATCGAACCGGCTACCTTGAGGTTGCAGGACGACCACTCATCCCCAAATTGAATAACATAGGTTTAAAGCGATATTTTTTACTTTATTTTTGTATCTCTATAAAAGACGACCCACCCACAATGCCCCAATGTCCTTATTATTTTAGATGATATTATGCTTAATATCCCCAAACAAATTTGTACTTGCACTTGTACTTGTTTGGGGCAGAAGCCTGACCAGGGAAGTTGGTAATCTAGCCATGGCAATTACATATTCAAGGGGCTACGAGTTATTAACACATGAATAACAATCACTTGGTGTGGATATTTGCTAAAATGAAGTCTTCAAGAATTATTTTCCAAATTGTTAAAATACATAATTGTAAATAAACACTATGATTCTTACAAAGAGATACTCAGTTAGTGTTTTAATGCGTGTATGCATGGTTGCAGGTACACTTCCTCGCAGGCTAAGGAAGGAGTTGCTGTCTGTCAAACTACGAAACCGGCCCAGCAAGCAGGAGTTGGAAGACAGAAATATCTTCCCAGTCAGGAGTGACCAGGAGCGCCAGGAAATTCGCCAGCAGATTGAGATGAAACTTGCCAAGTAAGAAATTAAATTGTCTCTCCATTGCTACAGTATTACTAAAATATGAAATGTTTTCATGAATTTCACTTTCTCCGTGTTTAAGTTAAATATCCCTGCATACTACTCTGCAGTTAGTTATCCTGTTCTAACAATGCAAACCCATGACAGATCGGGCCCGTGCTTTTTGCAGGGCAAACCTGTGTGCTTAATTGCTTCAGATACATAATACCCAACAGTAGGAGGATGAGGTGAGGTGAGAAAATGTGATCTGAACGGATTATCCCATTGTTTTGATTGATGCTGTGTAATCTGCTCCTGCTTAGAGGAGACTGTTTACTCAGTCCTTGTATTGTATTCCAGAATAGCACTAAACCATTAAACTGAGAAGATTCCCAATGTGGGAAAATAGTACGTCTATTTAGGCGTCCAAATGGACTCAAGTCCCAGAACTCCTTTGGCGAAACAAATGTACACGTGTCGAGTCAACTTCTGGATGCTTTCAAAAGTAACAACAGGTGATGCTGCGGTGCAACAAGAACAGACTGATGCTGCTTCCAGGAAATCCCTGTGTGCAAGACGTACCGCGGATGTTTGTATCGCTGCTCCCTGCCAGGACATTAATAGAACAACTGGCTTTTATAATACAACTGAGAAACCTAATGTGCAAACACCAAAAGCAGTGTTCTTGTGTGTGAACGTGTCACATGGCCCAACTTCTTTAACACCAGCTCATCAAACACACCACCGCGTTACATAACCTGCTGTGCAATAGAACTCGCTGCCACCCACACTGAGATCCAAGATGTCTGTGTGACAACTAAGAATACTGCCTCCCTGATCTATTCTTAGCTTCAGCGAAAATACATTTTGCATTGCAATGGGTGATATGCATAGGTGTTTCTTAATTAAGCAAAGCGCCTATATAAAAGGTGAGGATGAGGCAAGATTGTAGCTTGCATAAGAGCCAGCCGGGTCTGTGTTTTGAAGACGGGGAGGTTCCACTTGTCGCAGAGAAGCTGCTTGTTACATAACGTGTCAGATTCAATTGATCTGAAACCCAGAGTTTTAATTTATAGCTGTTTGAGTAGAAATAATACAGACTCAATTAATTTAACGATCCCAGAAGGATCAATGTGGATTCTCAAAGCAGATTTGATTGCTTCATGCTGACATTGCTGAAATAAAATAATGTATATATTTGCACGTGCAAAAGGCTTCTGGCTACTGTTCAAGTGTGCTTCTTTGTCTGGAGATAGTATCTGTGAATCCAGAGGCTCTAAATAACGTATGTGAAAACTTCCCCTCCGGCCCGAGCATAGGCAAGAAGATGCCTTTTCACCCTGCAGTACAGTATATACATGCGTTGAGAGCACAATGCACCATTTTGGAAGGGAACCCTGGCTAAATATAGCTCAAAATGCTAAAGAGGAGGAAAAAAACAAATTTCCCCTGGGCCTTCTTACTAAATGACAAAACAATCCATCACACACTACTGTGGATTTCTCTGGTGGCTCCCACCCAGATTCACTCTGCTCTTCCTCCTTTCCTATCTGCAGCTCACAAGACAAACCTACTGTTACATTTGCTGCCGATGAGGCAGAAAATGCCGTCAGGACGTGTTGTGGATAATGACACCTCGTCTGTCCATTGTGTCAGAGACAGATGACCTTTCTATCTTTAGAGACTCCCCGCCCGGGACTTGTGCTGCAGCTGCACTCTGTTGTTTCTAATCTTAGCTCCTGTTCAATAATGCATCTCCCCATGCACTCCCTTCTCTCCACAAATGTGTTGTTGGGGAGCTATATCGGCAGCAATAAGAAGAAGGGAGGAGCAGGTGGGTATTAGCTACTGTACTAAAAGGAAGAAAGCTGATAAACGGACAATTTGATCTCCTCGCAGTTGGCAGCTGAAATAAAAGAACAGACTGAAAGCCTCTGCCACCCACTCCTTGCTTTTTATTCCTTTGTTTAGATTTCTCATTCCTCCCTTGGCTGACATGGTTAGACTTTCTATCCAAACTAGTTTTGCTGGTGAACATCCCGAGTGGGAAATGGAAACCCTCATGCCAGCAGGCGTTGGTGCGTCATCGTGGTATTCTGGGGATACCTTTCAAGATCATACTTATGCTGGTGAGACACATCTTCTGTCACCTGAGAGCGGAAGAGTGAGAAGCTTGTGTGATTTCATTATGCGCACAAAAAAAGAACATCTGAATCTGTGACCAAAATAGAGCTCACCGGCAAGGAAAATGGTCTGTTGCTAAAAATAGCCACAGACTCTCTGCAAGGCACACACATCTCTGTGTGCAGTAGTGAAAGCCCCATTAGTGTGTTGCTAGGGAGAAGTGAGGATTTCTGCAGGAATATGCTATTGTCTCAAAGATACAGAGTGCTGTTGCTAAGCAACTCGGCGGCCCGGTCAATAATACAGTGGATGCTCGTGTTGGCCGCGGCTTTGGAAGTGATTTTCTGTTTCATCTGCTTGAAATGTAATACCGCTAAGTGCTCTGGGAAGACTTTGTCTCTCCGTTTGTTTATCAGAGTCACAGAAGAGTCGTCGTGTTGGACTGCTCCCCACCTGATTAGATTTTTTGATTGTTCTGTGGAACTGATTTGATCAAAAGGTACTTTGATAAGAAAGGAAACCTCACAGAGGAGGATGAGGAAATGGATAAAGCCCCCACATGGCGGTTGTGTGCCAAACACATTGTTCTTGACTCTTGTGTTTGTGTTCCATATTTCATTTTTTTTCTCAGAGGAAAGGAGGGAAACTATTGCATTATTCCTGTTATTATTACAGGATGTCTAGTCACGTATGTTAATTAACACCAACCTGATTGCTTGCTTGCACTCATTACTGTAAAGAGATTTACACGTGTTAATGTGTGTGTGTGCAGCCAGCTTTCTTTCCTCTGCCAGTGCTGGGATGTGGAGAACAATCCTAATCGCATAATGCGGTTTAGTCCTGATGCCTCTTTCTGTTTGGATGTTAGCACCTGCTTAAGTCCCAATTCAATAGTATTAACAGGGTCTAGATGACTAACATGATTTCCGTGACCATCCCGTGCACATGTAGACAGCTACACATGGCACACACACACGTTTGCTTGGTGGGCGTCCAGGTCTCCGTCGATGTGACCTAACTTTGATCTCTTCCAGGACAGAACTATAAAGGGCCCGGTGTTATCTTGGGTGAGGGTATAAAGAGAGTCCCTGCTGCGTGGCGGCATCCTGCCCTCTCTGTCCTTTCCACCTCTGGAGGTGTGCTGTGGGGTGTGCCACATGCCGTCTGGGGCCGAGCCCTGTTGTGCAGCTCACATTTATTATTTATGTAAAGTATCAATAGTTCACACACACACACACACACACACACACACACACACACACACACACACACACACACACAGGGGACTCTGGGGACACGTTGGATTTTGGAGACCTTTCAGGTGCTTTGATGGGGAGGAACGTGACAGCTTGAAATGAATGTACTAGACTGTGGGTGTGATCTGCACATGAGAGCAAAGGAGAGATTTGAACAGGTGACAGTTATTCTAATCTATCAAGTATTTTTACTCTGGGTTCATTATACTTTCTTTAAAAATAAATAAAAAGAAGCAGTCTTTTACGTGACTAAACATTAAATGAAGTGCAACAAAAGAGTAAAACGAGTGTGCCAGTAGCCCAGTGTGCACCACAACAAGGTTGGGGATGCCGTGAGTGGGAGCCCGTTAGGCTCCGCCTCCTAAACATTATGCATGCAGTAACCGGGGAAACTAGAGTAGTCGCGCCCCGGCAGCCCATCACGACTCTGCTCAAAAGCGCTGGTCGGCTGAGGGAGAGCGGAGCGGCGCTGCGGCGGGGCTTAGGGACGCGCAACACGGCCGCTGCACCTGGGATGCGTGCGTCTTGAAATCGAAACAATCATTTAGGATTGGGAGATTCTCAAACGCGAGGATTGCGCTTCTTCGACTATTCCAGATGTGGGGCGCGCCTCTGCCGAAGCACCACAGCCGCGGTTTGGATGCGAGATGGAGACATAGGGGATTCCTCTCGAGGACGCGCACCGTGAAGAAGCTACAGCCGGTTTAGAGGGGACGGGCTCGGGCGCGGGGCGGCTGCGGGCAAAATGGTTCAAAACGTGGTTTTGGTGTTTCTCCGCAGGAGACTGAGCCAGAGACCCAACGTGGAGGAGCTGGAGAGTCGGAACATACTGAAACGTAAGTTCAAACACTTCCACACACATACTATTTACTCTTTCAAATAAATAGGAAAAAACCCTGATGGGGGAAAAACACACACACACCAGGGCAACATGATGCATTAATGATAAGACAGATTGCACTGTGTAGTATATTATTAAGGAGTAAAATAACGCATGAGTGAACCTTGTTTGTAGGAACTGAGTATATATATTTATTATTATTTCCCCCCCTTTTTCCAGAGAGGAACGACCAGACAGAGCAAGAGGAGAGGAGGGAGATCAAACAGCGGCTAAACAGAAAGGTAAAACATTGTGTGATTGTGCATTCATGTATTTAAAGACAACACCAAAACAATATCCACCACATGAGCACTGTTTTGCATGAAGCACATGGAGACTTTCATTGCAGTCGACCACAAATAAGTGTTGGTCCACTCTCTCTCTCTTCCAGCTCAACCAGCGGCCCACAGTAGACGAGCTACGAGACAGAAAGATTCTGATCCGCTTCAGTGATTATGTGGAGGTGGCCAAAGCTCAGGACTACGACAGGAGAGCAGACAAGCCCTGGACTCGGCTCTCGGCAGCAGACAAGGTGTGTATTTGGGTGGAACACGGAGAGACGAGACATGTCGGACAGTAAAGACATAACAGCCATTTGTGTCGACCCGCATGACCCCGACACTGATCACAAGTTCCCCATTCAGGACAAACAGATTTAAAAAAAGACCCTAAATTCTTCAACTTTTAAGCTCATCCGGACTATTTGCGTGGCTTGTAGCTGTTATCAGCTTATCTCACCAAAAACCCCATTCTCTTTAGTTTTAGGCTGATTATATTTCCTCCTCCTCCTCCTGCTGTCACTTTGCCATCCAGGGGTTACAGAACCCTGATGGCTCAGGATGTACTCAGGAACGCACTAATGTTTTTCTCTGTCTTTCCCACAGGCTGCAATCCGAAAAGAGCTCAACGAGTTCAAAAGCACGGAAATGGAAGTGCATGCCTCAAGCAAACACCTTACGAGGTCAGTACGTGCGTATTTCTGCTCGTAGTATGCGTTTGGTAATGCATGCGTGCTCTATTCTGGGCTGCAGCGGTCTAAAAATAGCTCTCCTTGCTCATCCAGCGAGCACAAAGGAGCTAAAGATGGATGGGGGTGCTTGTAGACGGGGAGGTTGTCCTCTGGTGAGCTTGTACTGCCAGGCAGAGAGAAATGATAAAATGCCTCGGTGTCCTTGGATAATCTCGTTTGGAAAGCAGGGATCCTTGTTACGAGTTGTTACAGTGACCGAGCGGGAAGACTGGATGCGAGTATGTGTACAGCCCCTCAGCACTGTGCTAAAAATAGCAACACAAAACTGATTATAGCTGCAATAATTGCCGTGTGCGATGACGAAGGCGTCGTCTGCTCTCATGTTTGTGATCCTACCCTTACAAGTGGTTTCTCTGCATGTTTGTCTTCCAGGTTCCACCGGCCATGAAAGCAGGGAGTTTCTTCTGTGAAGAAATGCTGGGCTTCGACATTTTCTTGAGCTGAGCAGCGGCAGACAGTTCAAAGAGCCTGGGGCCTATTCGTCTTCAGCGCGTCTTGAACATTCTTCCAGCACCCTTGACTGTCGTATCATCTGTATGAGGCCACGGGTGTGAGAGAGGGAAGCTGATGGAGATGTTTGCGGCAGTGTGTCCTGGAGACTACTGAATGTCGCCACATGGAAGCTGGCTGGTGGAAGAGGACTCTGGTGGCGCCTCTGACTCTCCGCATGAGAGCGGCGGGAAAAAAAACCAATTATGTCATTCAGTCAGTGTTGTTTTTTTTGTACTATTTCATGGACTCCTTTGACAAGGCGGTGTCGTTGGAAGAAGTTGTGCATGTGACCAGCTTCACCTTTTCTTAACTGATGAATAATGTGTCACTTGGACTGTGTAAAGAAGTCTCTAGGAGGTTGTTGGGGATGAATTTTGATATCAACTGTACATACAGTATGTCAATCTGAATGGGACCTCAATGTCTTCACTGAAAAGAAATACCTTTGTAAGCACTACTTGTCTTCAAAATACAAGGTCTTTTTTAAGAATGGCTTTTCTCTTTTGTAAACAGTTTTATTTTCATTTAAGAATCAGATTGAAGACCTATTTAAAAACAATTGATAGATTCAATTTAATTTTAATTAATTAATTGGCAATGTTCAGGAATTTGTATTAAAAATGTCACAGAGCCGAACAGCTTATTACCTGTACTTATTTTCGAAGAACAAAAAAATGTTGAATTCATACATTTTATCAAACAATAGATATCAGAATAACATGACATTTCTAATAAAAACAAACATAGAGCAACAACACATCCAGGTCAGAATAAACCAAACATATCCAGGTACAATGGAAGCAGAACCTGGAACAATCAGTACTTCAGGCAAACACTTTGAAATGAAACCAGCACAGCTGAAGTACACAGTGCGGTGTACATCATGTGGTGAAATACACAACCTTGTTTATAGTGTAGTGATCTTTGGCAGGACTTTGTTCAGCTCAAAACATGGCTCCATCAGGGGAAAAACAGAGCATGCAGGCCTCTCTTCACACTCTGGATCTCCCCCTCTTGCTACAAAAAGGACAGAAAAGACGCCTCATTAAAATGATCTGAGTCATGAATTCTCTCAAGACTGAGTGTTCTCTACAGGCTCTCAAATGAGTGAAGGACACAAAATAAAAGCCAGCCTAATTGTTCTGGTCTAATCTATGCTGAAGGGTCACCTGTGTCGTGTCTACTCACCATCTCGCTGAGGAGTCTGTCCTGAACTGACTTCATGTCATTTCGTATCATGCACATCTGAGAAACAGCAGGCAGAGCGGCAAGGTTTTAGCGGTGGTCACATGATGACACAGTCGGGACAAACGGGACGAGTTGACACATGAGACAATGACATAAGCAAAATGTTATTAATGCAATTCAGTGAAAAATCTTAGACAGTCAAGCTGACAGGCAGAGGCTCTATTAAAAGAAGTTGATGAGCTGTGAATAAAAATTCGCAGTTCAAAGCCACCTGAGATTTGGGTTTACCCAGCGAATTAGATGCTAACACTCGGGCAACACAATGAAGAACATATTAGGTGTCAGCTGTGAAGCTTCGGTGTGAGCATCACACCTGGGATGTGAATATTCTCTCCTCATGCTCCACACTGTGGCACACGTTAGTCTGGAGGGCTTTCTTCATTGACTCATTTCTGGAAGGAAGTCAACGGCCAGTCACACAACCAAATGAGGGAGAGACACAAAGAAGGTGAGAAAACACAAAAGCTTAGTTAAGGGAAAAATGTTAATATAAGATGTGTTATATACTTATAAACTTTAAATACACTATTTTATAAGGACTGCACTTGGTATGGAAAAGGATTTCTGAATTACTGAACACTATCGCTGGATGTCAGTGATTCAGAATCAAACACATTTCTAATGTCTGTTAAAGCAGAAAGCCTATGATGAAGTCAAGAAAAGGATTGGATCAAGACTGAACAAAACATATTCTACATTTTTGGCCATTAATGCGTATGTGAGTGGCCACAAATAAAGCAGCTAACTCACTTTACACCATCACTACTTTGTGGTGCTTTTCAGCACTAATTGAGACATTCATTCACAATTACATACATTACAAAGCTCAACTCGAAACCTTTTTTATAAATGTATTAGTCTTGAGCTTGTCAAGTTAAGAAATAATGTTGAAACTTTCTAACCAACCTGTCTAAAATGTTTGACAGGGCAGTGATTGGATCATGGTGTTAGATCGGTTGCGTGTGCGTTACTTGTGTCTGTTTGTGTGTGTGTGTGTGTGTGTGCACCTTTGTCCCTGTCCAACACTAATTCTGCTGAAGCAAACTGTATACTATTTTGAAATCCCAGTTATGGCTTCATGCTCAAGGACCTCTCGTGGTTTTGTTTTTGGCAACATTTTAAGCCGATTGCTTGCATTAAGTTACATCGTCGCTTGTTTTTGGAGTTCGAGGTGTGTTTTATTTTGCGAGACTTTACAGCCGACTGGTCGGGTACATCACTGGTTGTTAGTTGGCTCACTTGTATTATTTTGCATGGTGTTTGGCTAACCGCTGACAGATTTGCCAGTGCCCACACTGCTGTACCTCTCCGCAACTCAGCCGCTGATATGCAGTTTAATTTTGTTTTTGGCAAAATTAGATGATGTGTGATCACTTCGAGCCAATTGTCTGCATTCATTGCCGCTTGTTTTGAAGTTTGTATGAAGTGTGTTGTACGACACCTTACAAGCCATTGGTGTCTTGACGGTTGTGGGTTGTTCTCATTCAATCATACAATACAGCAGTCTACACTCTACTGAGTGCACCTTTCTAGTTAAAGCAAGGAAAGAGGCATGTTGATGAATCTGGATGCTCTAATAAGACAAGTGACATATGGCCCTTTGCAGTCAGGCAGCAGGGCCTGGCTGGATAACGTTAGGGAAAAGCTAGCTCACTATCAGTGAACTTAGCTTATGCTGGAGATAAATGCATTTTGCATACGCATGATACTGCCTCGTGTCTCTTGCGTCCAATTGGAGTGTTGGTTGTATACATAGTCAAAAATAAACGTGACACAACGCATGGTTAAAACAAAAGTATATCTTTGTCGTTAGTCATATAAAGAAACACTGGTCACATCTGTCAAAAATAGCTTAGCTTATATTTAATGTATGATGATAAACTTGAGGAAGAACTTATTTTCCAAGCTTTTCAATTCACGTTCCACAGAGTAATCAAGTGATATTGAACCTTTTACAGAGTATTTGGGTTTAAGCATGCGGGAACGGCATTGATCAGTGTGGCAGGAATCACCGCATCAAAATAATAATATGGCTCTTTCAGTGCTCTCACAAACATACACACAGAGGCGTAAATTTCACCTGATGGTTCCCTGCTCCTGGAAGGAATGAAAATCCATGGCCTGCTTTTTCCAGTACATCTGTGAGAGAACAGAGACCAAACACGGATCAAGAACTGGTTAAATCAACACCAAGAATGCATCATATTTAGTGGCATCCTCATTTAACAGAATCCTGTATGTGGACAGTGTTCCCCAAGGGATTTATTTTGTGGACCTCTGACTCTCTAGGTGGTTACAAGTGAAATGATGTGCATTGTAAAGTTAAATGCATCAATCTGGTGCACTTTGAGAACAAAATTAAGAGGCCAGATCAATTAAGAACGTTGTGCTCTTGTAAACTATGTTATGCTCTCGTTCTAGCAATGGTGAAATGTCAAAAATTGAATTCAGGCTACTCAAGTAATGAACTTAAGTAAAATTTTAGGTAATTTTACAATAAAGGTACAATTACAATATTAATGCATCCTTGATTATAATCCATGATAAAGACCTAGCGTGAATGTATTATTTGAAATTATACTGTATATTCATACTGCATAATGAGTATACTTTTTCTTTTGCTAATTTTATATATATATTGTGATGGAAATACATTTGCACTTCTACTTAAGTTACATTTTGAACGCAGGACTTTTTCTTGTAACAGTACTTTTACACGGCACTCTGTGTTTTCAATGTGTTTATTTAATCATAAACACATTGTATGATTATGATTGGCGAGGACACACCAAAAAAGTCACAATCACGAGGCATGGCGAACGAGACAGGTCTGTGATTCAAGGAGGGCTTGATGGGATGCTGACATTGGCACAGATCGTGCACTGTGGACAGCACCGCCCTGTTACGAGTCACCCCGGGAAAAGGAGGCTTCGTCACTCCCGGCAAGAGCAGAAGTGCAGCGAGAACTGAGTTCATGGGGCCAGGAAGCGGTGAAGTCCCGGTGAGGGGTGCTTTAAAGCTGACATGACTGACTGAGTGTGTGTTTGAGTGAGAGTGAGAAAGACTGAGTTACATACAGTCAGGTCTTTCTCCATGCGTTTGAGTACAGTGTCATCCTGCTCCAGTTTGTGGATCTCTTCCATGAGGACCGTCTGAACCTGTTTAAGCCTCTGAGTCCTGTACAGAGAAGGACATATTTACTGAAGTGGAAATCTAAAATATAAGGCAGACAAAAAAATACAATGTTTTGGCCCCTTGCAAGTCTGCAAGTGGCATCTCCAGCGCACTCACTCCACACTGGACCAATTTAAGAAAATGTTGTTCCTACAGGCCAGCTAAGACAAAAACACGGGTAAATGTTGTGATGGTAAATAATACCATAGTTACCCTTTACCCTTTTTTGATACTTAATATTTTATTTAGGTATTTTATTTAGGCCAATGTGACCAGTGGATGGAAATGTTAGCTTTACAACACTAACTACATACTAACTGACCTGTGTTTGGCAACTTGCGTGTTGAGGCAGGAAACATGTTGTTGGACGGTCTTCAGGGACTGCTTGTTGTAAACTTCCACCATATTATGACGGCTCTGAATGCAAACACATTTAATAGATAAGGTTTCAGGTAGGCCATTATTTAAACAACATTTAAGTGGTTCAGGATTACAACGTGCTCAAGAAAGGTTAGAATATGATAGGCAAAAATCTGTCTTTTGGAATTCCTTTAGAAAAAGGGGAACTATATAATGCTGAATGTCAGTAATGCAATTACTGCTGCTATTCTCTTTTCTATTTAAATGTGTAACATTGTGTGTGTGTGTGTATGTGTGTGTGTGTGTGTGTGTGTGTGTATGTGTGTGTATGTATGTGTGTCTCCAACCTGGAACCTTTTCTTCAGCTCAGAGCTGAATTGCTTGCACAGGTTACTCGGGTTTATAGCAAGTTTTGGCAACTCGAAATTCTCATCCACATCTATGTCTCCATCTTCCACTTCAGCCTCCCAGTGCCTGGAGCTCATCGAGTTGGAAGAAGACATCACACGGCTCACCTCACCATCAGCGACTGAGGACGACAGGAAGACCCACTGATCTGTTAGGCAAAGACCTCCACAAAAGTTATAATTTAAGTTGTACAGTTTGTAAATTGTATTTTTTTTTTAAATGGAAAAAGATTGCATCAATATATAAAACATATCCCACATACAACTATTACATTATTATTATTCTAAGTTATTCAAACTTATCCTTCCTGCTTTTTTGGCATTTCTAATTGTGACTGCCAGGCAACAATCGCCGAATAGGATTCTGATCACAAGACCTGTGCCTTGACAAATTACCTGACAATAAATATGATGTGTAGTCGGGCCGGGGAAAACGAATACCTGTGCCATGAGTTGTGTCTGTGACAGTCTCCTTGATATTCTGATATCCTTTTCTTATTCTTTTCTTAGTAACTTTGAAAGTCATATTCTTTGGCTGGCTTTCCTCTTCATCTAGACTACTTTGCTCTCCCCAGTTCTTGGCTTGACAACGAGGTCCAGTTGCTGAAACAATGAGGAGATGTGTATTGTCTCACGGAGGAGTCAGTGCCAATATTAGAGGCAAATCAATAAAAAAAAATCATATTTCGGTACTGAACACTCTCTGTTGTGTTAATTGCGTAGCATGTAAAATGTAAATGACGAGTTAATAAGTAACGTATCACTAAGATTCCTTCTGCGCTCAAGCTTAACAGAATTACAGAAAATGGATCAAACCAATGATAACAGTATTGTTGTTGGTTTATGAAATGGTGGTAAACATTCCTCACGTTGTTTAAAACATGGTTACAACACTTAATGGGATTAGTGCATATACGTTTTTCAGTTTCACAAACAGTATGTATTTCTCTGCAAGAGACACTGATTTCTTGATGAATATTATTCTACCAGGACATTTGGAAATGTTATTCTATATTGAATTGACAGCTAATTTAATTAGCAGTTAACTGTTAATTAGCAGTAAAGTAATATGTCTTACAGGACTTGAACAACTTCCTTGGTTTCATCCGAGGAGAGCGCTGTCCTCTTGACTTGCTTTTCTTCTTCTTTTCCTTCTCATCTTCCTCAGAATTACTGGACAAGGAGACGTGGCGCTTGCGACTGGGTCCTGTAACAAGAACCAACAGTTATAATACATTACTCAGATACGTTTAACACAGGGTGTTCCTTTAAAGCTGATCAGTGAAACAATGAAGATTTCATTGGATTACATTACTTTTTATTTTACTGAATTGCAACATTGTTTCGCTGTAAAAGGAGCCTGGCTTTGAGGAGAGACTGGATAGCAAGTGGTAAATCCATTGTATAGCTGTCAACAACCAAGTTGAACACGAAAGTCTTTTACCTGAGAAATGAAGCTGGTCAGACTTTCGATCCCGGTCTGAAGATGGTGTTTTCTGTCAGGATGGACAGTAATGTATTAGTCGTTTGTTTGATTGGCTACAGCAATAACTCACTGTATCATTAGTGGTTTTTCAGTGCTCTCATGCGTCCGTCCTCTATCCATCCAATTATAATCAATCAATCATAAAATATAAAGTGTGTTAAAGCCCTACCTCTTTTTTAATATACACAGCAAGGGCAGCAGCGGAACTATCCTCAACTCTACTAGTGAGTACCGATGACTGAGTGGAGGAAACCCAAGATACTGAAGACACTTTACTGAAGTTGTAATGGCTCCCATGGTTGTCTTCAGGGAACAGAGACTGAGGAGGAGAGGGAATGGAGGACTTGTCCAGCTCAAGAAGCGTGGATGTCAACAGGGGCTGAGTAGACAGAGAAACAGGTGATTGAGGTGCCGAGGGTAGACGCTCCTTGATTGGGTTCATCTGGAAACAAATAAAGGAATGGAGAGTGATGAGAAAATGGACAAAATAAATATGGCCACTCATTTAATGGTTAACTAATCACCATGTATGTAACAGATTAAGCACAGTTAAATGAGAAGAACATTTTCAACAATGCATTAAGGGGCACAGATGAAGTGCTGCAGTGCTATTATCTGCTCTGCCTTGAGTTAAATAGGTCATTTTAATCATTCCACTTAATCATTCAGATCATCAAGTGCAATTCCAACTTTTACTACTTAATTACGTAGCATATTTATCTTGGAAAATCTGAATCTCTCAAATGACCACTTCAGACTCATGGCTACACTATCCCCAGTCCTCTTATGTTATCCCTTACAACTGTTTGCAGTTAAGGGTTTGGCAGTTTGAGATTCAATGTAAACAAACTGCTGAAAGAGAGGATCTCAAACTTCAAAAATGTTTACAGAAGGAAGTGTTACTCCTTTACTTTCTCTGCACACATTTTGTCAGCTGGCCTGGGAATTTCAGCCAGCAACGTTTCGGCTAAGGACCTATTTCCTAAATTCTTTGTTACCGTTTATGAAGTATAATAATTCACACCTCCATTCATGTCACTCTAGTGATTCTCATGGGATTGCTGCGTGATGTTGATGACTGCCATGTAGTGTAAAGGTGTGTGAATCACTTGAAGATGTATTACCAGTGAGCTCCACACCAGTCATTAGAACTGATGAAGGTCTACATGTAACTATCTTTAAAATAATTATATTAATTGCATACATTGCGATTGCCTACTTCAATGAATACCAGGGACTACTACAACATATTCTTGGCTACAATGCTGTACATATTTTTGGGGTAAAAGGTAGCAAGTGGTATTATGCTAATTAAAAATGTTATTGGAACCATTAATGCAGAATCCACATATAACAATGGCACCTACATAAGGTGTCAGAGTGCTGTTTTACCTCTGCTGCACGAGGTCCAGGGGGAGCAGCAGGTGCAGGGGTTTGACTGATGGGGGTCAGTGAAGGGAGAGAGGGTACAGACTGGTTGGATCGAGTCTGTGGTGAGCTGTGATCTTTTTCTGCGCTGTAGAAAGAGGAGCGCCTAAAGTGTCCTTTACTGTTGACTGTTGAGCGAGGTTTGGGAAGCAGCAGGATAGGTGAGGGGGTGTCCTTGTAGAGTGGGTCGGGGGAGGCAGGGAGTGGGGATCCCCGCGGGGTGAGGAGAGGGGAGCAGGTCAAACCCAAGGTTGGGGCTGACCTCTCAGCAGCTGTGAGGGTCCAAAATAAGCACAGATGTTTAGGCAGCTGCCCTCAGAGGTTGGACAGGGAATAGAAGGTCAATATATACATGATTTTCTAAATATCAATTCACAGTTAAGAGTTTGGAGAGCAATAGGGTCATTTATGTAACGGTTTCAACTCTCTCCATTAAAGTGAGTGAAAATGCATTTAGTAAAAGAAATGTAGATAAAAACAAAATGTTTTACATTTTTACAGGGGAGGAAAGAAATATCTCAAGGCAAAAAGTTAACAAACCAAGTAAATGCTTTACATACAATAGGTGCAACAATTTAGGTTTTAAGTACAGAATAATATGTTGTATATGTATCTATCTGACAAATTAAATCCTCATTCTCTGCCTGTATTTACTCTTGAGCTAATTAAATACACAAGCAGTGTCAGTACACAGTGAAACATAATCATGCTATACAATTGTTTCAAACTATTTTAACCACTATGACACTTGTAATAGACATTGAAACTGATGTCAAAAGAAATGACTGTTATGTAATTGTTGGTGATTGGCTTTCACAGTCTTACATCTCATCCTCTCGATCAAAGGAGGGGACGGAGAGAAGGTCTGGCGGGCAGCCCGGGGATCCTTCAATCTGTTCACTTGTTCTTGGGCAGGGACAACGTTTTTCTTATTTAACTTCCTAGTTTCTGGAAGAACATTCTCAGGCCTGTGCTTCTGAAAGGCAAAGTGTTTTTGTTATCAACAAGCACGAGGACAAATTAGGACCCTAATGTAAAAGCTCATGTTCAAGACCATGACTCCTACCCAGCTTTATAGCAAAAACATTGCTAAAGGTCCCTTGAAATGTTTCACTTTTTAGTATTGATAATATTTAGTATTCTGTATCTAAATATGTATACTTTTTTACTGAAACAGCTTTTGGGATGTTTATAATATTTCTACCAGCTATTAATACATTCGCACTGAGCAGCAGGTTTGTTATGCATTATTAGAACTACATACTGTATATCAGTTGTCCAATACAATGATTTTTATTTTATTTTCTATATATTTCTCTTTGAGTTTAACTAACATTTTGTTGTGTCTTCTCAAATTATCTTTGTATTATCGAATGTCCCAACTTACCTTTTCAAAAGTACTTTTGAAAAGGTAAAACGCAAAGACCTAAATAAAGGGCCTCCCACTTAGACCTAATTTCAGGTTGCTGCTGTCCGATCTCCTTTATGCATCTGTGGATTGCTCAGAAGGTGTTTTTTTCTCCTCCTTACCTCTGGAACCTCTAAACAGGACTTCTCAGTCTTCCCCTACTGGCCTACTAAATATGTATTTTGGCAAACAAACCAATAAGGAATTGTTTTCAATACAGCCATGATGTTAAAATTAGTTACATATTCTACAGAGCTCCGTAAGTGTAGACTGATGTGTGGACTGTCAACAAGCTTTACAAATGAGAAAAGTTGCCCGTGGCTGAACTTTTCTTCGTCTTTGTGTGCTAAAAGACAATTTGATTTCCAACCCTCTTTATTTTTCAGCTAGTAGGATTTAGTTTTAAAAACAGACGCTCTAGAAACACTGAAGCTTGGGGAACAACTGCATCCACCTGCGGAGTTTAAAGTAAGCTCTGATGTAGTTGTTTTTGTTATCTTTTGATAGATGCTACCTTAAACATGGCCAGAAACTAGATTTGTTTCTCATTCAAATGATGTAACATTATAAATATCAATATCAAAGTCACAGCAAATACATTGGGAGTACATGGGGGTATTGATGTTCCCTGATATATTCAGACTTCAGGCACGCAGAAAATACAATCACCTGATCATAAAAACCTGAGATACAGTATAATCTTAATGGGCTCTACCTTGGAAGTGGGCGGCTGCCCAAACATAGACTCTGACTGGTTGCTATGATGGTTGCTCTCTGGTATCATATAGCTTTTGGCTTGTCGTTTGCTGGCAGTCTTTTTCTTTGTCGCTTGAGCAGCCTCATGAGATTTCTCAGCATTCTCCAAATGATTAGCGGAGGAGTACTGTTATTATGCAGACAAGAGAAAGTATGATTTTAGTCTATTTGCAACTGCACTATAGACATTGTGCACAAGACATGTGCTCCTAATGACATGCAGTGAATCCCAGCAGTGTTGTTACTTTGAACGACTTTAACAGCCTGGAAATAAATAACAGCAGAAAGAGGAGGGGGAGGCTTATTCCTAAAGTCAATCATCGGTGGGGACACAATATAGGATTCATCTGTGACCTTCCATGCACGTTTTTAGGAGCAAATGTATTAAAAAGGTATTATCCTTGCTGAAGTAGTTCATCAAAATATTAAAAACATTTGCTTGACATTTTCACTGAGCAATATATTTTGTTTGTAAGAAAGCGATCAGGATAAGTCTGATCAAGATAAACTCATGTTATTTGTCTTTCAACAGAGGATAAACAATTATCATACTTAAAAAAATTAGAAAGTAACATGAGATAAAGTATTTTGCCTTGGGAACAGCAGGCTTCTCTAACTCTGATCTGTCATCACTGTCATCAGTGTCTGGCTCCCTGTAGCTCTTGGTAGAGATGGCTGCAGTTCTCTTGGACCTCCTGCCTGCTGCAAGTGGTCTGCTGGGTGCTGGCTTCACTGCCTTGATTGGCTGCTCCACTCTCGCCTTCACGTCAGGCCTCTTCTGATTAAACAATGACACACTGTGGCTGACAGGGATATTGCATCATAGACTTTAAGAAAAAATAAAAGAAACAATACACTCATACCTTGTTGAGTTTGGTATTGCCCTTTACAGGTTTTCGAGAGGCTGGGGTAAGATCTGGGAAATCATCTGTATTAAAAGAAAGACCCATTGTTTTATGGAAATATTGATGTCTTTAAATAATTCTATGCACATTCATTCTTAATGAGATGAATTCCAGATTGTGAGAGGTATGAATGTGTGGCTTTAATGGCCTACATGAAGTATGAGGTGATATTGCTCTCGGCTCGGCTGGCGCCTGTCTGGAGTATTTGGCAACTTTCGGTTTGGGTTTCCTGCTTGAGTCTCTCAGCCAGCTGACATCTGTCGTGCTGTAGTCCGTGTCACTGAACAGATGCTTTTTCACATACCGCTTCGCCTGTAATACAGAAGGCAAGGTAGTGGAAGACACATAGAGGAAGATGGTTTATTGGCCAGCACATGAAATTGTGTGATTGCAGCATAATAATTGCAGCAAAAGTGACTGTAAGCTACGATACCATTTGGAAAGTGGGTATTCCTACACTACACGAGCACACATGCATTAAGCATGCACACGCATGTCTACAAAAATCAAGTGAAAGCTACGCACAAAGTTTACTAGTTTCAACTTTGAATACCCATAATAATACACTACAGTGCAATGAATGTATACTTTTGCTGCAGGTTTTCCTTTCTTGGTTGTGCTGGGGAGTGCTGGTGAGTCATGGCTGCCACTGTCAAACAATTAAGGGAAAATAAAATTAGACTGTAACATTTCTTTAAGGTTCTTACTAAAGGTTACTGTTTCAGAGGCTGCATTTCTTGACAATCCACAGGCCATTGTCAGCTGTCAGACCTACCTGCTTGATATGGCAGTGTGAGATAATGTTTTGTTCTTTTCCTAAAAAGCAAAACAGACTTAAAACACTACAGAGACTTACTCAGGTATAATATAACCAGGTGTCAAAATATCAACTAAATAACATTAGTAATATTTACCGTAACACTCAATGGTGCATCAATGTTGAATGCAAAAATATCTTTTCTGTACAACAGAAAACAAAGCATTAATGACAAACAAAAATACACCAATATAATCCAATGTTTTAACTGAATTGTGTACCTCTGCCTTGTAGAGTTAGTTGTGGTTTTGCTGTGTGATTTCATTAGGCTTACAGCTCCTGATAATTCTTTCTATAGCAGATTAAGATCATGTTTAGTTAATCAAGCAGGAGAAACGTAACTCAAAGTTACTCCTCAATATATGAAGTAACGATCACTTACTTTATTAGTTGATAACCAGCTCATATTGAAGATAGGCCTATTACAAAAACACAGTCAATAAGCGACAACCATATGTTAGTGAGGGCATTTGTTAATTTCCTACAACATAATGTAGCCCTACAATCACCAATCTGTGTACCTGTTGACAAGAGGAGGAATCCAGCTCTTGGGGATACTTTCCTCTGTATCTTTTGCTTTGGATTGGGTGTTAATCTTGTAATGACTAGAGATGAGCTTCACCAGGCTGCCTGCAACTTCTGCATCTCTCTGAATTGAGACAGTAGGCAAGAGAATCACAATATGCAAAACTAAAAGCCATACAATCGACTGCAAAGGCCCAAAAGCACTAAAAGCGTCTGACGTGCGTTTTTTAAGTAATCATATTGTTTTAAACGGCTGTGTAGGCATCACACCTTGTTTTGATTTCAGAGCATCAAATGAGGACCCAACCGCCTCAGTCCCTATCATTTAATTATTTAGGTCACGTTAAAAGATTATAGATATCTGTAATATACAAAAGCGTTGCCTCAATAGTGACCTTTTCCTAAACACTTCTGTTTCTGTAGTGTTGGCATTATCTGATGCTTGAAGTGCGCCATAGAAGCTTCCAATGATGCCTGTCAAATCAGGCTTGTACGTTATTGCTCAGTGTGTTTGGGCCTTAAAATGCTTAAAGTTTACAGAATTCATACCGTCTCTTTGTTTGATAGGCCATTATTAGTTTCAACCTTAGCATTAGGTGGAACTCTCTTCTGCAGAGTCTTGGCCGTGGAGGTCTTGGCTGGCTCTTTGATTACAGCAGTATCTGCCTCTCGTGACATCAGGCGTTTGCTCTTCCCTTTGGCAAGGGCTTTTCTTTGTGTCTGCTGCTCTTTGGAAGTACACAGCACTGAAGCACACTGAGCCACAGAGCTTCTGCCTTTAGTGTCCTCTCTGAGATCAGCCACTTTTCTCTGGGGGGCAAATGGCTCCTGTGGTGCAGGATCTTGGTTCCTTTCACTGAGGACCTTCTGCAGGCGCTGGGTGAGTTCGGTATGGAGTTGCTTTTGGCTGGTTGAACTTGAGCCTGGAAGTGACAATCTCTGTGCTGATGACGGGCACTCCTGCTGCTGTGCCAAACTTGAACAAGGCTCTAAAGAGAATGAATAGTTTAAAAACCAAATACAAGTTTGACAACACTAGTTTTTGTTCATTCATTCCATGACTTCTTTGCCTACCAGGTCTTGGCAAAGAATTGATTTTCTGTGTCGGCATCATTATCATTTCGGAAACTGACATTTTGTTCAAGTTCAAAGATCTGCAATTTGAACAAATGAATTGTTAAGATATACACTCATACACATACTGTATGAACACAACTACTCCAATGGCAGTAGATTTACACACAGTATGGAGGTTCTTCATAGTGCTTACATGTTCCTCTCAGTTCTGGGTTGGGTGTCAGGCACAGCACTAGACTCTGTCAGTAAAAAGATCAGTGGTGGGTTCAAGATTTTCTGAAGAATAACAATGCAGCTATATTTCCTGGCTGAGCTAAAGTCACTACAGCAATAACAATACCCAGAGACTGTTCTTCTCCATGTCCAGATATAACCATATCTACTGCTTCTGCCAATGGTATGTTCTGTAGAAAAAGCAGATAACACAAATACAACAATATATTTTGCACTAGAAGGTTAGAAAAGAAATTACATGTGGAGGGCAGGTTGGGACCAACAGGCTCAAAGTTTTTTGGGGCATGGAGTCATCAGATTTAATCCTAATAGTTAATACTAATAGTAATACTACTACTAAAAAGATTAAAAACAATATTGTTGTGTTTATAGTTTAATCCCATCATATCCTTGTTATACAGTTCAGAGCGATTGTGACTGACACTAGTTCAACTTTATCCATAAACATATCAATTAGGTGATTATACCTTTTTGTACTTGCCAACTTTATTCTTATTGGGCTGTTTGGAAGCCATGCTCTGTAGAGATGTAGCCTTCTGGGACAGACACCATGAAAATAATCAAAACCACATTTTGAATACTGAAATCAAGTCACATTTTTGACTTGCTGAGCTTAAATACAGTATTCAGTATGTTTTATACCTGCTCTGTCAAGCCACCTGCTATTGTGCTGTTAGGTGTGCTATTACTGCAGGTCTTAGCAGATGTCCTTAGCGCTCCCAGGTAAACTTCCCCTTGCCTATCACATTGACGAACCATCTCCAGAGATGGCTTTCCTTTACCCTTGGCTGAAGTATCAAAAAGAGAAAGAAGAAGAAAAGAACAAAGTTATAATAAGATATGAGTTGGCAAACCTTTCTTAAATTCATCTTCATGGATAAGACAAAGAAAGAGATACATTATCTTAGTTTAATTTATTGTAAACTAACCATTTTATTTCTCTCACTAGATGTGACCTATTAGGATGTAGGATGTATCCTAACTGCTTCCTCCACATTACATTACATTACATTACATTACATTACATTTCATTTAGCTGACGCTTTTATCCAAAGCGACTTACAATAAGTGCATTCTACGGTTACATACAAGAATCAGAACAACACAACTACAAGGCCCAATTATGAAATCTTGAAAGAAAGGGTGAACAAAGGTTCATAGTCCAGTAAAGAAAATTAATTGTAAAATAAATGTTTGCATATTGTACCATGAACACTATATTAATCAAAGATTATAAATATATATATAAACAAGTAAATAAACAATATAAAATGCAGCACCAACTGATTGATAAATTGATTGATTGATGACTGATTCCATTGCAAACAAGCTTAATTGTTATAATTGTTTTGAGTGCATTTTAAATTATTTCACTAATTCCAATTTGTGTGACAGCAATTCTGAACAATTTCTGGAGACACCCACCTGAGGACATGACAGCGGAGAGGGAACTGGCAGCATGCACACTTCCTCCTGCACTGTTGCTGATGAAGGTGGTAGACTCTGAAAACCTTGTCTTGGATGGGGTCTCCATCTGGATGGAAAATCAGAATGCGTCTGTAAATTCTTTGAGTCATCCGTGAATGGTCAATTTAAATGTAATACTAAAATTACAACTAAAACTAAAAAAAATGTAATCCCGTCTAAATAGTGCAAGATCACCAGCAGAATGGAAATATTGAAATTCTACACTGAATAGGGTCCAATGTCTTAAGTGCCAACAATTCCTTGGTGTGAAAATATTGGCCAGCAAAAGGCTTAAACCTGATACGGCTGGTTCCCTTGCCCTTTGCGCCACCTAGTGGCCTTGACTGCCAGAAAGGCTGCAACTGCAACCAAAAATTGCCCTTTTTGAGTGATATATTAAAATAATACTTGTTTTGTATAATGTAGCCATTACACAGAATGCAAGAGTTGTTGCAAAGTACATTAATCAATTCACCACTTATGACCACTACTGAAGTCAATTCAAATTAGAATAGTTTGACACTTTAATTTTAAAGCCTTCTTTACAATCCTTAATTTTCTTTTATCTTAAACAATCCCATCACTTTTAAGCATAAAACAGAGCGGTGCTATGTAATGTATTGTTACATTAAATAACTTCTAACAAAATAGAGTAATACCTGGACTAAACTATTGTTCTATCTTATTGTCCATTTATTGTACTTTGAGAATATTTTTATAATTTAACTATTGAATTTGCATTAATTACTACTGTAACCACAAATGAGCTAACTGAACTGTCAATGACAAACTTCGGCATCGTAAGTACACAGAAGTGTGTTTAATAGCCACATATTTGATTTAATATAGAATACAAAACTGTTTCACCTGCACAATTGCAGACTGGGCAGGTAAAACGTAGGGGGCAGTATCTTTCTCACTTTCACCAAGGGACATCTGACTCTCTGGAACAACCTGCGTGGAGAGCGGTATACAATATTAACACACACATGCTTTCATGCTGATGTGTTTCCACCAGCCATACAATGATGTTGTCTGTAGCAATATCCCATTTACTGAACATAACTTAAACCTTGTATCCTGACAATGTGATCCAAGCTGATCTAAAAAATTAGCCCGTCCCATCTACAAATAGGCGGCCCAACAGTTCTCCGTTTAATACATTTGGGCATTTGTCATGACATCATAGCTGCATATTGAGAACATTGTGTGAACAGATAATTCTTTACCTGGGAGACGTTGTCTGTCATTATAATTCTAACTGAAGTCTTTACTACCGATTTGCCCATCTTCCCCACAAAGCCCTGACAGGAAGAGATGCTTGTTAAAATAAAAGTTTCAAGTTCTTTTCAATATCATTGTTGTATCTAGAACATTTAATAGTTGTGTATTTTGGTGCTATAGGAAGACCGAATATATATATATTTTTTTTAATGTTGTCATTATGGATGGGATAAATAAACCATAACATACTTTGTTTTTGCAGTGTCCATAGACGGTAAGAGCAGCCTGCAGGATGTCCAGGGAGGAGCTGAAGTGGATGCTAAGACTCGATCCTTCTATCTCACCCACAACTATCACCTCTGACAACTGTAACTGCAAGACTTTCCTCTTGCCCTTCTCTGGAAATAAAAAAAACACCAAAAATTAAAAAAGACCAGTCACATAGTGCAAATCAAAAAGAGGATGATCTGGAGGAAGAAAAACAAATACAGTGGTCTCTGTTTTGATTACCTGTAACAGTGTAGTTTTGGACTTCATTCTCATTGATACATATTGTTTCCCATTGGCCCTCCTACACGAAAAGGAAACGACTCCATGATAAAAATTACGACAGATTTACATTTTATGTGTTCTATGTAAATGTTGCACTTTGACTTTCAATTTCATAAATGATCGTGATGTACCTTTGCTTCTCCATCAGAGAAAGAGAAGTAAAAGGAGATGCTGTGGCTGTCAAGGTTGAAGTCGATCCAAAATTCTTCCAGATTTTCGTCAGCAGGCATCAGCAGCTAACAACAAAACCATAATCCTTCCAACACATCTGATAATACACTTAAACTATTAACTAACAGTTGATTGTTCCTAACAGACAATGGGTTCTTGATAAATGCTATAGCATTGCCTTGAATGTGCTGTCATACTGAGACATCTGTTTTTGTTACCTTTTTTTTTATTAACCATATAAATCCTGTTGATACTGACCTCATGCTTGTCCAGAAAAACCTCCAAACAAGGATATGAGTACACTCTATAGTGCAGAGAGGACATAGTGATTATGTGCACAGAATTACAAAGGTTTTAGTATGAAAGCATGATACATCACCAGGTAAAAAGGCAGAACTATGACCAAAGCAGTGTAAGGGTGTGAGACAACAGTTAAATTAAAATATTCCTAACCCTAAAGGCCCCTCAGGTTCCCCAGACCATGGCTGCAGTCAAAATAATCTTTTTTGTTTGCAAGGTTACTAACTGAGTGAAATGACCTGGAAGGATCCAAGTCCCAGCCATGATAAGAGCTGGGCTAATTCTCTAATTTCTAAGGATAGGTGCTTCGATGCTTTCTTATCTTTACAAAAAGAAGATTGTTCCTCAATTCATTGAGGCACAAAGATTAAAATGGACACACCATTTGGCTGTCAAGAACATTCGCTGTCGCTCCTTAAATAGTCAATTGAAAACATCCTTTTTAGGGTATGTGATTCTATTTTGGACAATAATCCTTAATTGAATGGTATAGCATTGAGCTTGTGATTGTACTCATTTTCTAATTGCTATAAAGTTGCTTAAAAAGAAAATAGATCTGCCATTGCGTCATGTAAATGCTGTTGGATTCTGTTAGCATCTAATTTAATAGTTTTTGGACTTGGGTCTTGGGTGGCACTGCATTATGGTTATTGTTTACCTTCTCCTGTCTCCCTGCATCCCATTCACCAAGTTCAGAAAATTGCGACAATCCTGAAATATATTGAAATATTACATTACATTCTATGTAGCTCAGCTCCTAATATGGTGTTATTACAATACATTACCATTGTAAATTTGCAAAATAATATAATTGCAAATACTTTGATAAAAATGACATGTTTTTACCGTCTCAAACTCAGAATCTTTGATCTTGACTAGGGCACAGGCCACATGCTTCATGCTGAACCATCGATCTGCCAGTTCCTTCCTCTGGTCAGGAGTGGCCATTCTGCACAATGCCTCCATCAGGGCTGTCTGCAAGTCGTAATCTGTTGCAAACAAAGTGTATTGTACATGCTGTGTCCATGTTTGGTTCTGGGTGAGATGGAATTATTCAAGAGATACTTACCACCACCCTTCAATATCTGACCAGCCAACTTCATCCTGAAGAAATGTAATGAACAAGCAAACGTTCAAGAGTGTGTGGTTCAAAAGTGAATAATGATGATCCTTACTATGAGGAAACTACCATGACATACATGATATCTGAAGCCTCCTTTGATGTTAGGATCTTCCTCTCTTTCTTAAGCTCCATTGGGATCTTGTCCAGAATTAAGTTAAATTTACGAATTGCCTGTTCGGACATAGTTTGCAAATTAATTTATGAACAAAGACATGATTGACAGTTTGTAATGCTACTCCAAAAAGCCTCTTCAAACCTCTTTTTGGATCAGGATGTAGATCCTGGGGTCAACTGCCAATTGACCAACAGGGTACAAGAAGGACTCTGTGATTTTGCATGTTCCTGCAGAAAGATAAATATGTTGCGGCAATACTGTGAATAGAGAAAGTATTTACTTGTATACCATGATTCATGATGAAAGTTAATGTGGTCCTAAAAAGAACATCCAATATGATAAATGCTTATTAGAATATAGGTCCACACAGACAATAACTAAGTTGGATAACTAAAGAAGTTCTTAAACATTTAGCAATGTAAGTTTCTGTATGTTCTACTTGGGTCCTAAAAAGGGCTAACTGAAGGACATATACTGAGGACAAATAAGGAAAAGAACATGTACAAGCATACCTTCTTTGCATGCTTCATGAACCACCTGTAACAAGGAGGTAAGACATGTGTTTATATTATGGACATGAACTTGAGTGGTCTATTGTTGTATTATACAAGGATGTGTTTTACTGTTTGACATCAGCTCACCATTAAGGCATCAAAGAATTCCTCAGACAGATTGAACAAGGTCTCATCCCAGTGCGGGCCACACTCAATCCACAGTTGCCTGCATTTCCCAAACCACTGCACCATGTGCACAAAAACAGGTTTAGTAAACAACAGACTAAGTACTTTTACCTGTGCAGCAGTACTCACACGCTGTGTGTATTACATGTATACTTATCTTTTTCAGCAGGCCTTGAGCTATTAATCCTGACAGCCCTTGACCACCACCGGGTAGTTTCAGGTGTTTCCCATACTTGTAAAGGATAGCAAGACCCAAACTGGCTGACTTGGAATCTTTTTGATCCAAACTCTAAACAAACATTACAGATATAGTTTACTTAAACCCACACAACAGAGCAATGTGGCATATTATGTGTACTGGGATACATCCTACCCTGCTAACAAGGGTATCCAGTTTGGGGAGAAACTGTGTGGAACATGTTATGGGGGCCCCTTCATAGATGTTAGTTTGCAAGAACACATCCAGTGCTTGGACATCCCCACTCTTTAGGACTTCATTGATGACTTTCTCCAACTGCAGAAGAAAATTGTTCATCAAAGTTACTTTTCACCACTTTTAAAACGTAAACTATGTAAGTAACGCTACGTTACGGGACAGGAATGGTAACGTGTTCTTTGTTTTGTTTATTACAGGTTTGCATTCCCACCTGAGTGTCGTGCCTAGGTGCCATTTCTCCTTTCGAGACACAGCTTTACTGTCGCTTGGACCCTGCCGTCTTCAAAAAGGCTGTGAAAGGTAAATTGCAAACTATAACGTTACATGTCAAACAACCTGCCATCGACCGACAAATAGACCGACCGACGGACAGCCTTACCGACAGACAGACCACCGACAGCCTGACAGACAGACAGCTCAGTTAGTCAGTAGTTAGTTACAGATTACTTTACTATTTATCCGTCATAACCATTTAAGTCACGTGAACCTATATTAGCTAACGTTACTATATGCTAACTACGGTATACGGTATGCGGTATGCAAACTACGTTTGAAATAAGCTAACGTTAAACTGAGCTAACGTTAGCTCTGGCTAACTGACAGGTTCACTACTTCACGGTTTTCTCCGGGAAAAGCAACGATAACTGTCCTTCTAAAGTTAACTTTATCAGGCACTGGATAAAATAATTGTTTTTCTTATTCTTTAATAACTTACCGCGATATCAAAAGTCGCCTAGAAACATGACATCACTATTTTACACGGCTCAGCTCGAAACGCGCGAAGTATTTTCCTACATTGCGCATGCGCACGACTGCCTTCAGCGCTTTCTGCCAGAAATGGTTTATTATTTGAACCTAGACCTAACCAAGAAGTTTGTGACCAGCAGAAAGGGTAAAGCTACTCCATCTACTCCCGTTTTGCATAGTATAGTTAGAGCAAGTCCTCACTTTAACAAATACATTATATTATTTCGTGAGTTCTTAACAACTCAATTTCCCATGAGCTTTGACATCTCCTGGGATGTGTTCTTGTCACAGATATAAATTGATTTCAGTAGTTTAATCCCATTTAGCTGAAAACACAAGTCTAAAAACTATGTTTTCGAATAGTACTACTTGCCTTAAAGGAGAAAGTTGTTTGTTAAATAGGTATTCCCAAATATATTGTAAGAATTCTAGCTTAGTGGTATTCCCACCAGACAATGCAAGTAACATGGGGCAAAGGTGTCTCAGTCCCATTTGGGGTCAGCAATGATGTCTGACAAGAGGAATTTTGTCCCCAGTTCTTTTTTATGTATATATTCAGGATCTGTCCAAGCAATTTAAAGGCTGTAATACTGGGTGCATGATTGGTAATACTCTAGGTATCCATATTATGTATGCAGATGATCTTGGGATTTTTAGTCCATTTAGCGCTGGTCTTCAGCAGTTCCATACTGTACTGTGTATGGTGTGGAACATGATATCAAATACAATGCCAGTAAGAGTTCTATCTTGATCTGTAAACCCAAAGAGACACATGTCTAAACTTCCCTGGCTTCAATATTGTCTGATACCAATCGTGGTGTCTGTGATGAAGTAAAACATCTTGGTCATTTTATCAGATGACTGATGATGATATTTCTAAGCAATGTTGTGGAATATGTATGTGCAAGCAAACACTCTCTCCTGCAGGTTTAGTATGTGTACAGACGGAGTGAAGATGTCTCTGTTGAGAGTATATTGTACACAACTCTACACTGCACACGTGTGGTCAAACTAGAAAGAAAGAAAGCTTACAGAGACTTCAAGTAGCTTATGCCATGTGAATATTACTGTATTAATGCCAGTGAAATGTTAGAGACTGCTGGAGTCAATTCTTTCCAAACTGTCTTAAGAAATCTTAAATATAAATGTATTTGCTGGCTTAATGATTCAGAAAATCAAATCATCTTGGCTTCATCCAACATAAGGTTTAGTACCACACGCTACCAGTCCCATGTGTGGAGACATTGGTACAGCTGTCTCTTTGTAAAGCATTTCTAGGCCTATGTGCTTATATTGTGCTTTTGTAATTGTATTATATTTAATGTTCTGTCTTATCTGGACCCTGAGTCTGAAATACAGATTTTATTAATTGATTGTGTATGTCACAAATAATGTGTTTTGAACAGTTTTTCAGAAAGGCTAATAAATAAATAGCCAGCAGAGGATCTTTTCAGCCTTCTATAAGAATATAAATTACTCTACAACAAATAATAACAAGCGTTATAATAAACATTATTTGGAACTGTGCTTTATTGTTAAACAAAATACACATCTCTGATTCATTAAAATTGTATCTATTGCATGGTTATGGCAATTGGTTTGACAACATTTGACTCAAAAATAAACTCTGAATACAGGGTTAGGTTTTTTTGCCTGCGTCCAGACCTTTGAATCGGCCCACTCAACCAAGTACGACAAGGTGACAATTCTGTCTGATAATAGCCAGGAGCAAAATGGTTCTGCAGACAAAATTCCTGCATCGTATAAAATTATTTTCTTTTTACCCAGCTGGAAAAGAGTGGACTGAATTTAAATTGGACTGAATATTTATATAACGCTCAGTGGGTGTCACATCCATTCAAAACACCCACATTAAAGTGCCACGAAAATATAATTAGAAAGTGCATTTATAAAAATTAAAAATAAAAGTCAAACACTTCCATTAAAGTTGGCTTACGGTAGAAGTGCATTAGGGTTTGTGTTAATGTTCACTCGGACTAATACATCTGTCCAGAGTTGACTTGTTTATCTTGAATCTAACTTGATTCAAAGAAATGTTAGTCTAACAAAATTAGCATTAAATGTCACAATGCAGTTATGTATATTTAGGTATTGCTGATAGCCATCATAAAGTGCTCTTACTATAATTCATCTACCTTAAGTCAGCATCCTAAATAAAGTGCACCATACTATCCTCGCATTCTTTGGGCACAGTGAGCTTGTAGTTATGGCAAACTAACTTATAATTCTCTCCATAATTGTTGTCCCAGTATTCAACCCCACCGACTTTATATTGAATGGCAAACTGTAACACTGCTCCTGGCTGCAGGAAGGGAGGGACAGGCAAGTGGAAACGAAATGTATCACAATTGAGTTGGCCCTCTCCTCCATCCCAGGTCTTGGTGATGGTGGATACCCAAGAGGCTTTAGTTTCTGCGCAGCTCTTCCACTCTGTAAATGAATAGCGGGCTATGACTTCTTTCTCAAAATCCATATTAAGGACCTGGGTGATTCCGATGACACCTAGTTCAAAACACAAAACTCTCTCAAGACACACTTTCTGCTCATAAAGGCGATGCAGGAATCCGTGCTGGTCGCCAGGTTGTTGGGCAAAAACTGGCTTCAAGTATGGCAAGGATATCTCCAAATGCTTTCCATCTGCCAACTCTGCACCCATCAACAATCTGAAGGCAACATGATGTGGTACAAATGGATCTTCTCCAGATTTGAAAACCTTGACGTCTTCCAGGTCAAGCCCCAAAGAATCAATAAAGCGTACGCCAACATGTCTGCATTGCTTCTTCTTCTCTGTAGCGGAAGGCAGAGAGCGGGATCGTTGTCGGATGATGGGTTTAGGCCTGGGTTCACAGGAGACACTGCAATGGAGCTCTTGTTCCCTCTGCAAAGAGAGTCTGGGACTTGGGGGCCGGATTGGAATCGGTTTCTTTACTGCACTAGGTTTGTCAGCTTGAAGCATTTCAGTCAGGTTAATCGTAATGCAAGATCTCGAGACACTGCTGTAAGAGCTGGACATCTCCTCCTCCGGAGGGGGAATCCTCTCACGTCCAATAAACCACCCTTTCTCCATGTTCTGTGAGAACTGGTGTCCTGCTTACCTGTGAAGAAAGTTGTGACGCATTGTTTATTATCAGGCCTCTTGTGTCACATGCATCCCCCAAAACACAATGCCATTTTTATCTAAAGCATAATGACCCAGTTTTAACATCAACGTACCCTTATTTTTACCTAAAATAAATGTATGAAGCTGTGCTGCACATTTAACAAGAACAATGTTGTTGTTGTAAATATGACAGGACAGAAACCGTCCCAGCAGGAGAGTAGGCGTGTACTCTGGGAGTACGACGCCTAAATGCAGACGACCCATTTTCTCTCTGCGTACAGTTGTGCATTACTCAACCTACGTTTGATATCTTTCAATATAATTAGATGTTGATGTCACCTCACCATATAAAGATATACGGCGTTAGTTGCATCTGAGCCGCAGGATGTAGCCGACGCTAAATCCTACATTTAAAGTAGTATCTATTCGAGTGACGCGTTTCCGTGCGTCATGCAGTCTCCGCTGTTGGCCACCGCCACATAACCTGATCTGTCACTGGCTACCTAAAGTTAAAGCATCTTCATAAGTCTCGACACACGTACGTGCGTGTAGCATTCCCTCGATGGATATCGGCCGAGCTGCGCTCACTTGACCGGAAGCTTCAAACAGTCCACAACGTCACAGACGTCGAGTGGGAGATTGAGTAATTTAAGATTAGGGTTTACGCTTGTGTGCATTGTTTTAAACGTTTTTTCCTCAAACACAGTGTCGGCCGTTTATCCACGTAACGTTTCCAATATTTATAGTGAGTAATATCACCACAAGAGGGACTGCGTATTTCGTTTGGAAGAGCAACTTGTATGACTTCACTCCAAGTCCCATGATGCACCTGGGTGCCCACTTCGACACGAACGGTGAGCCAGTAAGCAGCAGGTAAACAAACCCATCTTACTGGGAAGGACAGCCAAACAAAGCGTATGCGCTGTTTCATTGTTAATGGCGAAGAGGATGAAGAAGAGACACGTCTGCTGTCAGTAATTCACTCAAAAATAATCGCTGTATTATAATTAATCGGAGAGGCGAGTCGACGGCAAGCGGAGGGACCAGTTTATCTTACGACTGTCGCTACCGGGACATCTGCGCATGATGCATTGCACCACTTTTGAGAAAATGGGTGTTTTTAGCCTCATTCTTAAAACAGAGCACATGATCCGAGATGTCGGTCGGGTCCTTTAGCTGCCGTGTCATTTTATTGTGCTGGACTACAGAACGACATCCCGGCTGGCGACCTGCAACATGGGGCCCATCATGCAGGAGCGCACAGCATCCACGGCACTGAAACGCGTCGTCTCCAAAGAGAAGATTCGGGTAAAATATACTGACAACAACGGACCTGTAACCAGGTGGGCCCTGAGTTTATATTGATGCGAATGTGACTAACTTAATTATGTTATGTTATGACTTAGACATCGCTTACTATAAAGTCAGACTAACCACTATAATGTTTCCACAGTTCAAAGAAAAGTAACAAGATGAAGAAAGCAGTGGGCCAGATGAAAAATGGCCTCCCAGGACCAGGTCAGGATAAGGACACAGTGACAACAGTGCAGAAGGTGAGTGAATGGCATCCTGGTAAATTAAAGATGGATCATGTCAACAATCATTGTCCGTTTACAGGATAAGACAGTGTTTCAGCATGTGCAGTGAGTGGGCTATGCATATCATACAATTCAAGAGTGAAATAATAACACAATTTGTAAAAAATGTCGTTTTGCAGGGTGCACAGTCAAAAGGTGGCAGGATCAAATCTGGCACGACACACAATACAAGCAAACTCTCCAGGTATGTGTGGGTGATGGGGTTCGTATTCTTACTGAAGGCTTTGCTTCAAGAATAGTAAATCACTAATAGTATTTCCTTACACTTGTATGTCTCTTTACAGCCCTGAAGAAGGAGATGTGAGACCTCAAGTACGCAAACATGTAACTGTGCACAGGAAAGAGCAACTGGAAAATCAACGTCTATCCCAGTGCAGCAACGAGCTAAACCAGAAACCTGGGGGGATGGGAAAAAATCGGCGAGCTCTCTCCCTGCCTCTCTCCCCAATATCAGGACTACGACACTTGCCAGCACACCCTCTAACACACTCCCCAGCCCTCACCCCGGAGGTACTGCAGCGGCACTACAACCAGAAGGATGAAGACACTGACAGTGCCAGTGATCTGTCAGATTCTGAGAGGCTGCCTGTACTGCCCTCTCCCTGTACCCCTTGCACCCCTCCTCACCTCAACCTCAGGGCTGAGGTCATCAACTCTAATGACTTTCCCCCGGACTTCCCTGGACCTCATGGGGCTGTGGGTGATGAAGATGAGAGTGAAAAACCCAGCTACAGTTACCCAGACTTTCTGCCTCCTCCCTTTAACACTTGGAGCCTGAGACAGCTGGCAGTGTTTCTCCATACGGAGGGCCGTGGTGCCCCCCGGCCCAAGCCTGTAGGGCACTTAGAGAAGTACCTGGAGAGGCTGCTGCAGCTGGAGTGGCTTCAGATCCAAACAGTGCAGGCAGAGAGCAGCCGTCTGCCCGGGAGCCGTACGAGGCCTCAGGGCTTCCCCTCTGCCACCACTGCTCACCAACCGAGGCCTCACACAGCTCCGCCATCCCGACTCAACTCCCCTAAAGGGCAGCGGCACAGCCAGCGAGCCTTCCCATTTTCACCTGTCAATAACCCCCCATCACCCGCCGCAGTCCAGCAACCGCATGCCCGCTTTCCAGTTTGCCCTCACTGTCACATTCGCTACCCTTTGTGCAATGGAAGCTGCTCCGCCTATGCCTACCAGCGCCACTCGAGGCTCAGCCCACTGCTTGAGCGCAAGGCCAGGCCCGGAGCACCAGCGAAGAGGAGCAGCAGCGAGACCCGAGCAACCTCAACTGAAGTTAGGAGCTTCGGAGGACAAGGGGGAGGACAAGGTGGAGGAGGAGGTGGAGGACAGGGAGGAGGAGGAGGAGGAGGAGGAGGAGGAGGTGGTGGACAGGGAGGAGGACAAGGTGGAGGAGGAGCCCAGACCCCAGTTAGCCCCCCAGCTGGAAAAAGTCATCTCAGACACATGCAGGCTTCAGGCAATGCCCGTAAGCAAACCCAGGAATCTGGAATTAACCCAAACGGTAAAGGTCAGGCCAGGAAAAGCCGTGTTCGAGCTAACTCTGAGACCGATATAAAAAAAGAGCCTTGTGGCAGTAAAACGGCCAGTGCAGAGAAACGTGTTTTTGCTGCAAGTAAGAGAGAGGTCGTCACCTCCAAGAGAGTAGAGAAGGACTGGCAGAGGATAGAAGCCGTAGGCCAGGCCTCTAAAACAACCACAAAAAGAGCTGCTAAAGAGCCACAGTCTCTCTTCAAAGCGCCGCCTATAAGTAAGCAGAATGGCAAAACAAAAAATGTGCACTTTGTTGCAAAGTAACGCCTATAGAAATACAACGCAGTGCTATACTTAGTGGTTACTTGGAGCAGGAACTTGAAGCTATGCTTGCTTTCTGTGTAATCTGTAATACTAACACAATGTAACTGTTGTACAACAGTCTGAATCATTCAGTGATGTTCAGCCTTCTATCAGTCAACACTAATGAGATGTTGTGCAGCTAGAATAGAGATAAGACAGCAATGATTGCAAAGCATAATATGACACTTGCATCGAACAGAATTATACAAACTGTATTTCATTCAAAATGCACAGTAAGTATACAATCATAACGTTAGATTGTGTTTCAGCAGAAGGCTCATTACGATCCAAAGCACTGCTAGGATATTAAAAACACAGCTTTTATGTAAATTGAAATCTTCTGCACTGCACATCATCAACTCTCAGTATACTACTAATGTAGAAAATAGGCATAAATAAGCATCTACTCTCCCATTGGACAGCTTTCAGCACAGCCATAGTGAAGTTTACCACAGATCATTGCATTTAAGACAGAGCCGACCAGAGCCGTTGTGGAGTTTGAGATGTTGGATTGTATTTGTTTTCAATGCTTTTTCTTTACTTGATTTACTTGTTGCATTTTATATTTTCTTTGGCGCCTCATGTTTTAAAGTATATGTTCAGTTAAAGTACCTTTGGCCGAAAAGGAGGCACGAGTGGTGGTGTACTGCAGTGATGTAATTTGTCGGTCATATTTGTGCAATGGTTTAAAGGTTTTGGTTACAAGGGCTTTTCATGTTTGAACAGCTTGAATTGTAGTCTATATTATAATGTATTTTGCATAGAGCTGAGCTCTTTCTATCATTGAAGAAGACGGTGTAATGTTTGCTACGAATGTAAATGCATATTTTTCCAAATTTTATATACCATAGTTATATTTATGAAAAGTGTTGTAGTTGACTTGTATTCATCACTGTCATTATTTTGTTTACATTGTCACGCATAAAAAGACAAATATTTAGTCAAAATGCTGGATGTAACTTCGTGTCTACGCAATTGGTCATCCCTGTGATTCAAAAGAATTTGGACACATCATTGCTGTTATGCTGTAACATGGTAATGTCATACATATCACGTCCATATCACACTGCATACTTGAAGTCTGTAAAACACTGTGTTTACATTAGAGTGTCTTATCTGTTTGTTGTGATTTACCATGTGCACTGGATTCATGGGAACACTACATCAATGTAAAAAATGTGAGATATATATATGAGATATCACCGCTTTACTTAAACTCATGTAAAGTAATAAAGCCATACATAAGTGGCCAGGAGGGGCGATATTAAGAAATGTGTACATTATGTTGACAATGCACGCAGAAAGATTGTGGTATGTATTTTCTCAATGTTGAATGCAAGTATTTGTAAGGCATAGAAATAAATGTTTTGCACTCAAGGGATATTGATTCACTGGCCATTCTTTGGAACACATGAAGAAGTGATAAACAGTGGACCTGTCCCTGTTTCCGAGAATTTGCTAAAATCCCAAACGAACCAGCCCTAACTCTGCAACAGAAAGGATGACAAGCTTTGGAAGTAGGCTGTAGTTTTAAGAAAATTTAGTTTTCATTAATTTGCATGTTCAAATTTCAACCCAAGCACTTGGAATATGATTAGTCATTACAGAAAGCTAATTTTGTATGAAATATTACTAATGTTTTTCAGTTATTTGTGTTTACCGGAGCCAGAAACATAAGAAGTACTATGTTGGTGGGACATACAAATTATACATGTGTTACATCCTCTACTGTCCTGGAAATGGTTTTAGAAGCCGGCGAAGCTGTTTCTCCCTGTCATTCACACACCCTGCAACAAAGAGCAGATATGTGTTTGCGGCTATATTATTTGAATGTAATAATAGCATATTAAAATATTTTCCACACAATCAAATGCCATGGTCTTAATTGTATATACGTATGCACATTTATCAGAATTGTTTTGAATAATCTCCAAAAACATTGATTATTGTTGCCTCAAAAAGTTTGCACTAGCAGCATAGTCAGGTTACCCAAGTGTGTGTTGGCAGTGAAACACGAACTGCCAAATGTTTCTAGGTTGACGTCCTCTCTAAAGACAGGCCCATCGTTCCACATGAGATCATAGCCTCCCACCCTTTTCTCCTTGCCAGACAGCCTGATGAGAACAACAAAACAGTTAATTAAAATGCAGCACCATAACCCAAGATTATATTTCCAAGTGTGTATCGATTGGTGATTATCAAATAAACACTCTGATGTCTATGATGTAATATCTGGTCTCCTGATGACAAAAAGGCCAACACACGATGACAAAGCTTTACCTTCCCTCCATATCAACAACATTCAAAGTGTCTTCCAGCAGCCGGCACTTCATCTCGTAATCTTCTTCACTACTGGGTGTATGTGACGGGGACGCATTCACCTCAATTAACCACCTGCAAAAAGACGGAGGGGGATGACATTCACCAGACATTTACTTAGTCTTTTGAGCCGGCATTAGGCCAATCCATGAGCACAAAAAGCCAGTTAGCAAGCAAATGATTGTTACAAAATTGCTTGTCTGTGCCTCGTTGTAAACACGCATGTCTTAGTGCATGTTTGCAAGTGGATATGTGTCGCTGATGTTTACAGTGTATGATCATATGAGGACTTACGGTTTGAGGTTCTGATCCAGCAGAATGTCATACCCATAGAGCTCAAAGCAGTGTTTGTCATTGATGATGACCTTTTGCACACTCTGTAGACTGCGGACAAAGATGTTATCCATCTCTTCAAACAGGGATTCTACAGTCTCTCTGCCATGCTTTGCAGTCAGGTATCTTCGAAGCTGTTGCATCTGCCACTTACATCCCTATTTAGAGATTAATTAAACGATGCAGGAATACAGTGGGGAAATAACTGGTTAAAGGAGAGAATATTCAGCAAAATAAACTGACAAAAATATGCAGCAAAATTATCATTTACTATTCTTTGGATGTTGAATTACACACCTTTTCAGGGTCGTAGTCCGGTGCTGTTTTCTGAACAGCCACATTGGTGAGGTGCATATCTGAGGGAGGCACTAAGTAATATAACCGAGCTATTTATAACTAACTTTTAATGAATATTGTATTAGACAAAGGCTCAACCTTCAAATGCAAGGAGAAAAAAGTTATGCTGGGGAAAAAAGGATACACTTGTCATCAATACTGCTCAGGGAGAAGCGGGTGCTTGAGAAGCGGCCAAACCCATCTCGATACAGCCACGCCTTCAAGGGAACATACTGAAAGAAAAGCACGCACACACATTGATTCACGAATGCCGTCATATTTACTATTTGTTCAAACATTGTAATTTACAAGGTTCAATACATACGGATGTGACCAGTACATAGACCCTCAAATCAAATTTCTTGCCTGTGGGGACAAAAGGCAAAAAAAGTAAGCACGGATATAAATCAAATTATATTTGCTCACTCATCCTCCTCTTCCAATTTGTCCATTTTATGTTTTTGCTATTCATCTGATAAGAACATTTGATGGTTATTAAATTAAATTGGATTTACAATAAAAATGTATTTTTCATTCAGTATAGTGTGTATTTCATAACAGTGGTATCATTATCAACTGGATATAATTATTGTATTTATCTTTCTTTAACTTTTTAATTTAAACTTTTAAACTTTTACATTTCTCGGTTTCACAATGCTGTATCACTAAATCAAATTCCTGTGTACATTGTAAATTTGGCATTTCTGATTCCGACAACCATTAATTAGGTAGGGGTTCTCGATGTAGCGTTGAGCCACATAGCTTTCCACTTGAGCTGCATCCTTCTGTTCCTCCGAGCGGGTGCCATCCTGTGTAAACACAATATTATTGTATGAGTCATTTCATTTACACTTAATTTCTTGATGAAATAAATACACATTACCTTTTTCCAATCCATGATGTCTTTCAGTTTCCTGAATAGGAAAATGCCTTTCCCTTGAGATTTTGCGACCTAAATAAACATATTTGACCGGTTAATTTTCATGATTTAAATGATATGTAGTACTAACATTATTTTAACTTCTAACGTCATCTAAACACTAAATTAAATATCCTTTTATAGTATTGGATCACATGCATGGTCGACTTTAGCTAACCGGCTTCATGATCCAGGTGCTACCAGGACTTCTTTTGAATTCCTCAACAAAGAGATGATATTCGCTGGGCAGTGCAAAGGTGCAAGGGAAGAAATCACATTTGGAGGCCTCTATGCGGCCAACATCCCTTTCGAGATTTTTCCGGTATCTTTTGAGGTTTTTCACCATGAGGTTTTTGCGAGATAGCTGTAACATAAAACAGAAACACAGAAAAAGACAACATGACTCTAGATGATATGAATGTTTTGTGCGTATGTGTGTGTATTTGTAAGCATGCTAAATGAATGCTGCCTCACCTCATAATGGTTGCGAAAGTGGTTTATCCTGACATGTTCCTCCATATATGAATGATCAAAATTCTCCCTGAGCCAGCCCACATCACACCAGTGGAAGTCCCATTCTCCTTCACTGTGAAAAAAAGAGTAAATACCAGATTAAAGCCACAAATATGACAAAGAAGCTGATTTGATAATGAACAGACAGCACGACTCACTCTTTGACTTCAACCCAACCTGGTCTCTGGCGTAGGACGCCCTGTATGGTGTTGAATTGGCCACATTTGTAACGCACACAACACCTTCCTTCCCTGAGGAGACATTGTGATTTAGTAACTGTTACCAGTAGCTGCTCATTTGAAACCCACTAGAGAACAACACTCACCGCTCCTCACTTTTTCCACAGTCATAGGCACCTTTGTATCCAGAGGTCTAAAGGAAGGAAGCAAACCAAGATTCAGCCTATTTAATTGGCTTAGGGCCAAAGACCAACAACCTTCCGTTACCCAATTACTTGCAAATTCATTCAAACGGGTAACTTATACATATAGTTAGTCTTATGGGTAGGTGACGTGACCAAGCCACACGACGTGACACACACTGTTTTCTGTTTACCTTCTGTTTTGACATGAGAGCACGCTGTACGATGTTTGAAAACTATGATAATTAACTAACGTAGTATTAAAATATGCGTAAGTAATACGATGTAATCTAGTTAGCAATCAAGCTAAGATAGCTTGCTAGCGAGTCATTGTATTGTTTGACAACTGATGCTATGGAAACACGTCGTACCAAACGACAACGGGGATGTCCTCTTGCGCTTTCCGTAGAATGGTTGATTCTGTCGCTATTACGCTATTAAACCCCCTTTAAGATGAGACACGTTGTCGGGTTATTTGTAATATTCACAGTATTAAATTAATCTTTAATATAAAAAAGGAAAGAAAAACACACCTTTGAAAAGCAGACGTTTGGCATTGTGTGATGCCAATTTTAGGGTCGATTTCTCTTCTGCTTTTCTGATATGGGTCTCGATATGAACGATGTTTTCATTTTATTTACAAGTCTACAATTAAAAACCGTTTCATCACTCAACCCTGCTCTAAAATCACCACTTAGCGGCGCCAAAACCACATCTAACTGGGCGCCTCTGTCAGTACCATAGACGTTTAAATATTTTCTCTCAACATTTTTTACTTTCTGCAAAAGATAATATGTGTTTAAGCAAAGTAATTGACACATATACATATTGTTTGTTTTGGTTATGTGAATGGATTACAAAATAGAATTAATTTCAAAATTAGCCAAACTTGTGTTCGCTTTGCAAATGCATAGATACAGCTGATTACCAACTCCATCCACCTATAGCCCAAACTTTTTTAATGAAAAATCAACACAATTAGTAACATTGTTTAGGATTAGTCCCTTAAACTATTTTATATTTTTTATTTTATAAATTACACTAATAAAAAGAGAGAACATCAGCATTATAGATGCATGTTGCAAATATTGAATGATTGATGATTTAATTAAGATAACAAAACATGACTGAAATACAAATGGCCTGTCACTGCATCCAACAATTTACCACAACAGGAAGATTATGAAAGAAAACAGTCTGGAGTGAAAGAGAGCTTTGACCTTTGACCTCTAAAGGTTAAGAAGGACCCTCCATAGAACATTGAGAAAGCACACAGCTCTGCATACTCAGCCCTTCACTTATCATCTAGTGGCTAACGGATTACATTTTTAAATTTCCTCTAACAAATTGTCTTAAACGTGTCTCATGGATCCTTTGGTTGTTGTTTGTGAGATAAAGCCATAGGGGGTTGGGGTACAGGGTAAGGGATTCTTCTGTTTTTCTTTGTCATAAAGCATAACAGCTGAATATATACCCTATTCATAAACCACTTTTCATTTATTGCTTTAAATGCCTTGATGTCCATTCTGTAAAAGGGTCTTATCCTTGAGGCAGATTCCAGTGCAAAGCTAAATGAGAAGATTACTGTTTCATATACTGTTACCGTGCTTTTTTGTTTCTCAGCCATCCACCGCTAATCAAACAATCAACTGTGGAATGAAAATGTATGTGTGTCTTAAAATGTATCAACATATAGTCATATCCATAATCTGATAGGGGTTGTTACTGTTGCCATCTGTTCTTCAAATCACCAAGGCAAAATGTGCCCTTAACCTTTAAGGGCACATTTTAAGCCTTTTTAAGCCTTTAAGCCTTAACCTTAAAGCACAGGAAAAGTTCCCTGTTTGTAGAGACCCCATCTCAATTGTGTATCTCTGTGTAATGCAAATGACAGCTGTTAATAAACATAACATATGGTTGGAAGAACATATTTTTTAATGCTGTCATACATTTCTAATGATGGCAAAGATAAAGAACAAGAAAAGTGAAATGTGGTAGTGCTAATATAATTCATACCCAGCATACAGCTGTATTTAAGATTACATCAGTTTCTTTGAATCAACATCATCTGGTTGGGCAAGCCTCAGAAACAAATCATTCCCTGGCATCTTTCCTTTAATCGTGTTTTCTCCAGAGGAGATGTAGGCCTACATTTGTGTGTTAATTAAGTCTATAAAAAAGTTTAAATGAATATTTCCATCACCTCCAGATCAGCTATATATGTCATATGTATTGATGGCTGGTTGGAATAAACAAGAATGTGATTACTGCAATCAATCAAAATATCAACTTTGGCATAAGACATGTGTTTCTAGTTTGTCCGATAATCTAAACCAAAAGTTTGAATTTCTCAACTGCTCACAGTTATTTTGATAAAATATTTGTAATTGTCCAGAAAACAATATACATATTTCAGCAAACCGCACCGTACCCGTGTTTTCAAACACAAAATAGTAGAACTACTGCATTATCCTTGCAAAAATTGCTGTTGTTTCCAATGTCAGGAGTTTCCCTTTACTTCAACACTGCAGAGCAATATTCATTCCAAGTTGAGTACTTTCCGACAGTTTAGTCCTTGGAGATTTGAATTCACTCCACGCCTTTCACAACCCAGCCACAGAAAAACTCGGTTTAATAATCAGTTGAACCATAGATGATGATCAGGGATCAACCTTTCAACAAGCATTTATTTTGAGGCAGATATGCTACATTTCTGTGCAATGGGGTTTTGGTTTGGCAGTCATCAGCTCAGAGAACTTGTATCAGTAGCTGAACCAAATATGCTTAGCATTTGTAGGTAACAATATACACTTGACCTTTTTTAACATGAAACAAAACAATTCCATCTCCAGTATCTTGGCATAGAAATTGTTTTTGAGGATCAATCTATGGGTTTGTCTCTTTCAAACATGTAGCTTTTTTTTTTATGGATTTAAATTAAATTCCAACTTAATTGTCCAATATATATTATAAGTTGAACTGTAAAAGCCCTCCTTGACTGGCAGAGTTTGAAAATGTTGACTTTGTGTGACTTTTGCATATATCTCAATAATAATAATAATAATAATAATAATAATAATAATAATAATAATAATAATAATAATATGATAATCATCATCATTTTGATTCCCAGTGGGTTATAATAATCAGTCCTAAACCATTTGCTCCACAACAGTGACCACAAAGCAAATCTGTGGTATCTAGGTGCAACAGCTGTTTCTCATAAGAGAGGCATCTCGCCAACTTCAGAGCTAGAATCCTACAATGTTCTGTTTGGTGGAAAGTTCAGCTCGACCTGAGGTGTTTTTTTCCCATGACTCTCCTCTGTTACAGCCCATCTCCATGTGCACAGGACACACATCTGGTATGTCATAGATTCAGGTCAAGGAAGCAAAGACAACTACGGGTTAAGCTTTAACATGTGCAAGGGTAAAAGGGGCGATAAGCAGCAGTTGAGGTCAAACCTACTGTTGTGACATGGAACATTGTCTCTGACTTGCATATCATTGCTAAAATAATATCTGACCAAGTGCAACTGTAATAATAAGACACTTATTTAAGTGTCTGTGTGCACTGGTGTCCTCTCATTTATTACCTCTCATTTATTACCATATTTGTCTCACTGATACGAAGAATGCATGTCAGCCTGATCCTTAAGACAGAAATAAAAAGCAGTGTGGCTTTTGTCTATATTGAAAAAGGTTTCCATGTATCAGTGACTCTGTATCACAGTTGAATCCACTTCCTTTCAGTGTTTGATGTTCGTGCCTTCATCAGATGTAAAGAACCGTTTTACATCACAGTTCCTCGTCTCATGTAGACGTTAATGCCACCTGTATATTGTTTCAGTTGCTCCACAGCACTCTGTGGGGTAATGCTTTCTTCTAAAACATATGAGGAACCCAAGAAAACAGGGCAGAGTGGTAGCTATAATCTTTCTGAGATGTATTTCATTCTCCAAACTATGCAGATAATCTATTGTGATGTGTTTCCTGCTGCCCTATTCAACTCTATACAAGCAGATGTTGGCAGACAGAAAGTGGACATATACATAGGTTGGCATATGATGTAAAAAAAAAAATTCTTCTTGAGATAAAGAAGGGAGAAGAACAGAAGGAAAAACAAAAACAGAGATTATGTAGTATCTATTACAGCCATCTTGGAAAGACCAGAATTTTCCTGCTGGGAAAACTTTGTGGTTCCATAATGGCATTGCTGATGAACAAGAGGTAAACAATGTAAGTAGTTGAAAGTGTCGTATAATGCAATATGTAAAGTGGAAAATTCCGATTCATCAGACCAGATTCTTCACAGAAAAAAAAAACAAATGATAACTAGAAAATATGCGTGCATCAAATGACTGCTAAACCACACACAGTCAAATGTTTTCTAATAGAATTCTGTTTCCACAACTCTGGTCAGGGGAAATAAAACCAAATGTGGTCTTCATTTATCTGGAATTCCCAGCGTGGGGAATGTGCCAGAGAATTGGGGTATGGCACAAATCCCTTGCCTAAGGGAATCTGGAAAGAACCAGAGGGCAATCGTGAGTCAGACAGATTTAGGTTTAAGCCTTAGTAGCAAAATACAAATCCAAGACATTTATATCCAGAGAGGTAGAAGGTTAACAGTATGGGGGGCTTTGGATCACCATGCCATAACATATAAGGCCCCAATCTTCCCATAAGGGTGTACGTATTTGTTTCATGCAAGTGCATTTGTGTTTTTTATGTTTAAATATATGTGTCTGTGGATGTGTGAGTATGTAATCTCAAGCTCAGCAGGAAAGACTTCATCTTTGAAAAACTAATATTGATTTTGATTTGCATCCTACATCTCTTAGTTCATCTTTAGATAATTATTTCAAGGTGTTATGGAGTATGGTACAGTAGCATGAGAGTAAGGTTTCCTCTGTTATCTTCTGATCCAATTGTTTATGGCAGTCTGGTGTTTGATGGTAATGAACGCCTCAGGTGAAAGGAAATTGGAGTCAGAGGCTCACAAAGGTGAGTTTGTTTTCATAACAGCGATCTGAGGTTAAGGTGTATCCTCTACTGTTGGCTTTTCTTCAGTTACACATGCACAAAATATCTCCTTCAAATTCCCAAAAGTTCCCAGTTAGCTTCCATGTTTACTTGAGCCATGTATGTTACACATACACACTCATGCCCCACAGTGGTTTGATCATTTACGTTTTTTTTTACAACAATACAAATGTATTTGACGAATATTTTATTGCTGCCCACTCAGCTTTCATGACACTGTAAATCCCCCATTTCAGTCACTGGCTGCTGGACGTCTATGTCTCACATACATCGCCTCTTCTGGTGATGCTCTTGCAGGCCTGTTTTAGTAGCTTTTTACCTTCACTGTGGTCTTCAGAGAGGGAAACATGATACGTTTGATTTAACTCGGTCAACAGCATTCCAGTGTTTGGATCTATAAAACATTTTAGCTGTTTGGCCGCATATTGCATATTGAGGGTCCCCCTCCATGTCTGACAGATGATATGCTTGGATTATGAGCTGCCCCCCACCCCGTACTTTCCACTTTATATTTAACTGAAACAGTTCTTAAACATATATTTGTCTTATCTGTCCATAATAGTTTCATAAGTCTGTTGATCCAATGTTGGATCCTTCTGGGGGTTCATGCTGATGTCATGGGGATACCTCAGCATACATCTTGGAGAGTGGTCTTACTCTGTGGGACAGGGAGTCCAATTATGTCATGCAATTGGTCGCCCCACCCCCATTGTCTACAGGTCTGTGATTCGCAACTGCTGAGCTTGCAAGTACTTTCTCACGTCTGAACAAAAGAGTTGATTTCAACACATCCAATATATTCTTTTTTTTCACAATGGAAACTTTTGTGGCATTTACTCTTTCTTTTACACAACGCAATAAGAGAAACAAACCTGCGTAGAGGCATGCTAGAAGTCATTCACAACTACATTTGGGGATCCTATGAGAAGAGAGAGCGAGATAGCGAGCGAGAGAGAGATAGAGAGCGAGAGCGAGAGAGAGAGGGGTATATTCTCTCCCCTGAGTCTGTCCCCATCTGGCCTCAAAAAGCAGATTAAATGTAGATTAGCACAGACTCCAGTTGCACACATGCAAACACAGATGTCTAATTGTGTCATTCATCACAGATACACCTTTCAGACCCTTACACTAAAGATCAACTTTCAAAATGACGTATTTGCCGTATATCACCTCAAACTCTAACACTTGGCATGAGCTGTAGTCCTCTTGGCTTGCAAACTGTTGCATATTGATCCTAAATAGGGAAGACAACATTGCTCTTAAAACCTTCTCAGAACGTTCTGCTTCATAGTTGGACTTACCCTTTACCCTCCACTGTTGGGTTATGTTCAGAAAGAAATTACTTTATTATTGATTTATTATAGGCTTGCAATTGAGATGTCATGATTCATTATTTGGTGATGTGTGTGTATATACTGCATGCAATCACTGCTTTTACTTTGGTGGTTCTGTTTTGTAAATGAACTACAACCACCAAAAAGAGAAATTCATCATCATAAACACAGTTGGATTACTTTTAAGTGTTGTTCGATGATCACCTTTATTAGCTGTCAAAAAGACAAGTGGACCATTTTACATGTTATGCATCAACAGAAACTCAAGTGGGTAATAGTTCATCTCAGTGCACACACACACCGCAAGGTTGCTTCACTTGAGAGAGTTGTTATAACATCATGCAGACGTGGGCGTGTACCCACGCCTCTTGTAAGCCGTTTACCTTTGATTTGGGCTTTAGACGGCGAAGTGACTTTGAGGCGCATCGGTGCTCTCTTTGCTCCTCAGATCGCCCTAACACATTTTTTTTTGTGACGTTTAGAAAACCGCAGTTTGCTTTCACTCTATTAAGTGCATGCTACAGGTGTGATTTATGACACGAAGCTATGAACAGGCGTCCAGCATCCTCTGATCCGCTATTTGACATCTGGACCGTGTGGGATTAGCTGCACATGGACATCTACACAGAAATAAATGGATTTCCCCTCGGTGCTGGTGGGAGATTAATTTGACAAGTGCGCCGCATCCCCATCGGGCTATGATTCATTTTGGGAATATCTGACATGACAAGGACGCTATCCATCCTCGCGAGAACCATGCTGTTCAAAATTCTTGCATTAATTCTCTTACAAGGTACGTTTTATGTCGGCAAGGTGCAACACACTTTTTTTTCTCCCTCCCACCCCCCTCGCTATTTATTTATTTACTTGCTTTTAACTTTATTTCTAAAATGTTTTTTCAAACAAGGTGTTTTGACGTCCGACGCCTCGGTGACATCCGAGGTCAACCCCGCGAGCCTCCCTGACTCCAGCCCGGCGTTTGGCTCCGGGAGGTCCGCAGGTTTACTGTCTGATGCAACGGAGGCAAAGTCCAGACCGAAGCGCTGTACCTGCTACTCTTACAAGGATAAAGAGTGCGTCTACTACTGCCACTTGGATATCATCTGGATCAACACTCCAGAGTAAGATATGCTTTATAGTATACCATATATCTATTGCTTATTTCCCCAATAATCCACCTGTAAACATATTAAGGTCCTTCTGCCAAAAAGAGTTAAACACTTAATTTATTGCATTCTGGGGAAATTTTCTGCTCCAATTTCTGCCTTTTCTGCATTTATTTCTGTTGCAAATCTCTGTATTAATCCACTGTTCATATTTCTGTTCTGGAAAAGCACATATTTAATTTGCTAATGCATAATTTTCATATTTAAACATAACATTTCTGAAAGCATGTAATACAAATAATAAGTCCCTTAATTAAGGGGAAATAATAAACCGGGGTAGTTTCATGATGTGCCGGCCTATAGTCTGCAGTGACCTTATTCAGACCGCCTGACAGACACACATATTGCCCTGTTTGGGACTCATATCTCTGGGTGAGACAACGTTTTGAGTAGCGGCTGTGTGCTGTTCTTCATTGGATGTGGACAACTGAAACTAACTAATCCCTTCTGGTCAGGCATAAATCACACTATTGTTTGGCTTTATGTCTACATAATTGTAGCTTCACCACATATGATGAAGTGGCTGCCACTTCCCCAAGATTTTCACTGTGAAGCATCTTTGAGTAGAGAGACAGTCCCGAACTGAGTGAAGGTGTCAATAAGCGTGGGGGACACAGACAGTGAAACGGAGACTGCTGCCCAAACATTTTACTATTCAAAATAAATGGATGGCTATCTATGACGGGTGATGAGCTCAGCTCTGGACAGCAACGACACCACTGTCCGTGGTCCAGTCTCATCATTGCTGCTGGTGATCAGATTTCATCCATATGTCCCCTGGGATGGAAGAAGGAGGAGCGCCCCCTGAGTAGGAGGTGGAAATCCCTGGGCTTTTCCACTCCAGGTGACTTGAACCGTGGGCCTCGGTGAAGATGTCAAGGCCCTTAATCGGCCACTTGTTTTGGAGATGTAAAATGCTGCCCTGTTCGCTTGCTACACATCTGGTGGAAAGATATTGTAGCAGCAGGGACATCCCCTTTGTGGATCATTTTTACTTAATTTTCAAACAGTCACAAGCTTTTTAAATGTGATTATCTCCCCCAAACCATAATCACTCTCACCTTGCATCTTGGAACAGTGAACTTAAATAACTTAAATGAAAAAAGAAAGTAGACACCTCAGCATTTAAAAAAAACAAAAAACTGTGGAATTCCCTCTCCCAGGCTAGAAATGCCAGCTCTGTGAAGAATTTAATCAACAATTTTCAACCGTGAGCCGATAACTCACTCTTCCTTTCTTTTGATCTTTTTCATGTTTTAGTGTTCATATGCCTTCTTTTGTTTTATCATGAAATATTTACATGTTTTAAAAGAAGTAACTTTTTATTTGCAGAATTTTGTTTTTTGTTTTCAATAGTGTATAATGAATGACCTGAAAACTAAGAATCGTAGTGTTTTTGTTAGTTTAGGAAAAGCCATTTATATCTACAGGGACCGGGTCCTGTTAGGGATAGGGAAGGGGTGAAACTCAGCATTAAACGGGCCCCGGTACTAAATTATTAAAGACCGAAGTGCATCGACGTAACAGGTGCTTTTATTATCAGTACTGTTGAATATTTCTGTGTAATTTACTGTCACATTGTATAACATGCTCTGCTCTCTCTCTCTCTCTCTCTCTCTCTCTCACACACACACACACACACACAATGCGCACTGCCAAGTCAGGGAAAACACTAAAGTGAACCAGGTGAAATGAAGAGTTGACGACAGCTCATTACTTAAAGTGTAATACATTTGTGAGTAAAAAGCCAATACGTTATTAATATGTCTACTAAACAAGTTTTAACATAATCAGAAGCAAATCCTATTTTAATCTGCTCTGTCTGGAATCTTTCGTCCTCCGCTGCTATGCTTACACAAGCACAGCATGCTCGACTAATAGATCATTTAATTTTTGTTAGTCTGTAATCTAACTACCGGATTTGGTTTAGTTTGTTTTTCTAAACTTCTCTGCTGGCTGAGACAATGTGATTTGTTAGAAAGTTTTATTGTAGTTGGCAGGGATGTTCTCCTGTATCGGTCATGTGACAGCGGAGCTCAATCAGTCTGTTGGAGAAGGTGCTCCGCTGTCCCTGCAGCTGGTGGCGGAGAGGTGGTCCGGGTTATCCAATATGGATAATAATATTAGACATATTAAAAAATATATAAATCAATTTTAATCCTGTTCTGAATTGATTTAATTTTTTATTTATTTAAAATTATAGCATATATGTTATTTGATTCATATCATGTAAAAAGCAATGATTTAGTCATAAATAGGGCAGAGTATCAAGAGTAGATCCTATTGTTATTAAAACCCTAAAAACCTATCCGTACCTGAAGGCCACTGTATCTTGGTGAGCGGAGGGATATTTTATTGGAAGACAATTTACAATCTCACCACTAGATGCCGCTAAATCTTGCCCCCCCCCCCCCCCATGTGAAGTGACGAGGAACCATGAAAATATTTCCCTTTTCTTATACAACGTGTCCAACATGTGGCCTAGCACAACAAAGATTATTAACAATACTTTAAAATATAATTTTCAACGCATTCTTGTTTCAAGGAATTTGTTTTGCTACCTCCTAACCGCATATTACAATCCTTGGCAAGACACTAAAAAAACATTCTTGCTTCCTCTTTCTTCTTGTGCCACAGCTGCTGTTGGCAGCACACTTTACTGCTAAGCAAGTTAGGACAAATTGACATAGTTTAAAGACTGGCGGTAGGTGTGTTTTCCCATACGTCTGCTTACATTTTGTGCAGCGCTGCACTTGAATAGAGGATACACTTTCAAAAACTACTTTGGTTCTTTCAAGGTATAGTGTCATAAAATCCCAGCATGAATAGGGATGCATCCCAAATGTTCCTGAGGAGCAACTCAATATTGGCTCACAAGACTGTGGTTTAACATCCAAGTGTCAGTGTGCACATTTCCTGTCTGACTCCCTCTTCTCTTGTGACCCAAATTCTACACTACAGTTATAATTAAAGTATTTTCCCCCAACTTGCAATATTGGCAGGTACCAGATACGGGCAACAGGCAGTCTGATATAATCTGGCATATCTACGGGGGAAAGCAGTTCATTTCAAATGTCTTGAAAACAGACATGATAGATCAGGGTCAGAGCTTTCTCAGCTATGCACAGATGTAGCTGAGGTGCTCTGACAGACTCCATCCTCTTTGGCCCTTTGTGTATTTTTGTTCACAAAATCCAGCACAGATTGTGAAAAACAAGCATACAGTAATGGTAATTACTTACCATAGTCATTTTTACTTGATTTATAGTTATATTCACTCAAATGTCAGGCTATCCCTGAACTGAAAAAAAAGTTCACTGGCAAAAGGTTTCATCAATAAATAAATGCAAAGTGCAAGGTGTTCAGTGAAATAACAAGTGCTAATGTTATTAAAAAAAAGATATGTGCTGCCTAGATTGAGAAGCATGTATCAGGTGCATGTTTTTTAACCGAAACTGCAATAACATGATATGACCGGTGGCTTGAGGGCAACTAGAAGATATGTTAACGTCTGGACACTCTCCAAAACTAACAATATTTAATATTGGTTGTTTTTCTCTGTCCCTAGAATGTGATTTGTCTCACATTTGACTTTTACTTAAATAAACGTCTTCTGTTACTTCTCTCAGACGCACGGTGCCTTATGGAATGTCAAGCTACAGAGGAACTCAGCGGATCAGACGTGCTGTCAGTGCACAAGCAACCGACCGTGAAGAGGCAAAGACTCAGCGCTGCGTCTGTGCTGTGCTTGATGCCGACCCTGAGTGCCATACTTTTTGCCTGCTAAGGTCAGTCTGATTCTTTCTGTGAAAATTCACACTCATCGGATTCTTCTAAGTCTCATTATGTTTAGATCATCACATCATGCATTACATTACATTTCATTTAGCTGACACTCTTATCCAAAGCGACTTACAATAAGTGCATTTAACCATGAGTACAAACTCAGAACAACAACAATCAAGAAAGCATCATTACAAAGTGATATAAGTAAGTGCCATTTAAGTGCTACCAAAGTGCTACTTTCTTTATTCAAGGTATAGTCGGAAAAGATGTGTTTTAGTTTCCGGCGGAAGATGTAGAGACTTTCTGCTGTCCTGATGTCAATGGGGAGCTCATTCCACCATCGAGGAGCCAGGATAGCTATGCTAATTATGTGTAAAGTAAAATGAATGAACCCTGATAAAAAAAAGCTCCACAGAATTTATTAGGATATTACAGATTTAATGTGTAATATTCTCTGTAAAGCCCCCTGCAGGCAGTGCCAATCAGGAGTCTCCACAGAGTCCCTGGTCCTGGATGACAGTTTGATACCGCTCCAATGTCTGCTCTTCTTCTCTGGGGATTGGACCCTTCCCTCCTCTTCACCCTCTTCCCTCTCCAATTGCAACGCTTGCCTTCACATGTACACATTCATGGAACACCCTTTGGAGTTTAAACACTGTAGACATTCCTCAGAATCACAACTCTTGGAGCAAGTTTCATCTGGCTGTGTGGTGTCAAGCACTCCTCTGCAAATTCGATACAGATCCCTGGAGGCTATCCCCTTTTTCTTCCCTTCTGAGAGCAGCAAGAGGATTACTTCCATCCTGAAATAATAACCAATGACCTTTCTTCTGTCAGACTTGATCAGACAAATCCTGTGTATTCACACCTGGTAGTGTTGAGGACTACGCTTGTTGTAAGCTTGTATCAACCTATAAGGGACAACAAAGGCATTTCTTTGACAATGTTGGAAAACAAAAGGTGCCACAAGGAGACATGTAAAGTAGGAGCAAGGAATGATATTGCGATATCTTGCTATATATCGAAACATGTGAACAGGAGAAAGCTTTTGGCTATTTGTTATGTGGGGCATATTATTGAGCTTTGATTTATGACTCTAATTACAGTCAGTTTGGAAAGCGTTCACACCCTGACAGTTTGCATATTTGTTTTAACACTCTTTCAGCAATAATATATCATTTCTGTTCTTTGCAAGTAAAGTATAAGTCCTACTGTGTTTGTTTTTGTCTTACCTCACCACCACTGGTACTGTATAAAACTGTATTGTAGAAACTGTATCACAGCTTCAGCAACTTTATAATGAGTCATCCATTGTTGTGTATTGCCTAAATTAGTCCCAAAACGTCCATGTTCTTATGTAATGACAATACATGCGGACATCATATCCTTAAAAAACGTTGCATGGAGCTGTGGTTTAATTATATGTTAAAGAGTAACCTGACGACATTCTTTTTTTCCCATTGTCAACAAATCCAATGAAAAGACCAAAAGCAGCAATGACATGTTTTTATTAGCCAGTATTGCCTGTGCAGTCAAAGTGTTGTATGTCTGATTCCGTTGTGCCGAGCCCTAAACAATTGTGTATACAAATGTAAGCCTAATACGGAAAATATACTTAAAGTATTAAACGTAAAAGTACTCAATGCAGAAAAATGTCTGTGTCTGAATTGTTATATATTATATCATTGGATTATTTTACTCATGCATTAATGTAAAAGCATACATTCTGTGTTGCAGTTTGTTGAGGTTGAGCTATAATTTTTAACTATTTCTTGGACTGCAATTAACTATTATTTTCATTATGGACAAATCTGCTGATACTCTTTTTGATTAATCGACTAATTGTTTCAAATGTACTGTTGTATACTGTTGGGTGGTTTAATTTAACAAAACATACTATTTTACATATTTGTATTCATATATTTTGTATAACTGGAGGTTATGATTATATATGATAATACTGTTTAATTAAATATAATCTTTCAGCTACAAAATATATTGTAATTTAATGCCAATACATTACTGGAAAAGTGTCTTCGGTAATAGCAATAAACAAACCAACAATACATTCAATTTCTATAGATGGCACTTTGAGAGGTACCACTAATCATCAATTATCAATATTCAATCACCTTCCGTTGTCGCTGTGGGTGCACTAGAATTAACCAGAATGTTTATTCCTAAAGCATAACCAGCACTCTGGGTTTTAATTACTGATTTTAATTAGGATACATGCAACTATACCAAGGTTCAATAATATTATTGATAACCATACCCTATAAGGATGTGATATTTAACCTTATTGCATTATTATTGCACATAAACTATACTGTGCCTCCCCCAAAAACCTTATTTTGTTTCATTCCCACACAGCATGATGAGTTCAAGTGATTTTCATGTTTACCAGCCATGACAGCAATGCTGGTGTTGTTTCACCTTGTGAGTGTGTGTGTTAGACAGGTGTGTTTATATTGTGTTTTTTAGCTTTGCTAAACCATGCAAGAAACAATCAAAACTTTACAGTGTGTAGTTGAGATAAAAATGAAGGTTGAGTTAGAAGATGGCCACGGTCCACTTTACACCCCTAGCCTGATTTGGCATCGCAAAACGTTAAAGGTGTGTAGTTGACATCAAAATGAAGGTTAAGTTTAATTTTTGTAAAATATAAAACTATATATCTGTCGCAATTTTCTGGGGATTTACACCCTCATTAGAAATGCACGGGCGGATCTGAGTGCCAAAGACGGTTTCGGGAGGATGAATTGAGACTCAGAGTCTGTTTCGGGGCTCATATCAAAGATATCTCTGACTTTTTAATAAAGTGTTGAGTGTGAAAAGTGAACAGCAACCTCCCAGGCTGAAAAATGAGCTAAACAATGGAAAAGCATTAAAAACACGGGTGGTTGTCAACAAAGCACGAGGAACAGGAAAAACAGGAGTCAAATGCACAACCCAAAAAGCAAGATAAGGTGTTGGTAAAACCGTAGTTACTTATCAGATCAGGTTCAGTACACAAGTAGGCAGTCAGAACAGGCAAACAAATCAGGCGGGGTGGAGGAAAAACAGACAGAGATATCAAAAACCAGGAACAGGAACACTAGGAAATGGCTCGACAGCTCGCCACAGAGGACTAAGACAATCTGCCACAGAGACAGGGGAACACAGGGTTTAATGTGGATGAATAGACACAGGTGGATTCAATCAGGGGCGGAGCAGACAACGGTGGGAAAACACACACAGGCAGGAAGTTAAGTTTTCTGAAACGAGAGGAGAGGTAACAGCATACTTTTCTTGTTATCCGGAGAAATAAAATGCAAAGTGCAAATACAAAGAATCTTTCATTTTGTTTGCCCAAAACAATTAGAAAAATGATCTTGTTATTACTGATAATTTAACTTGATCCAGCAGGACTTGCAAAATAATTGTAATGCTAATTAATTTGTTTTTGTTTTTTATACATTCATTATTTTGTTGTAACTTAGAGAATGTATTTCACATCACAGAGATGCATCTCTTCCATACAAACACTCTTTCCTCATAAGATAGAACGTGAGACCCTTTGAGGCCCTAATACCACCTATCATCCTGGAATGTCACGCTGAGTCTGGCCTAAATAAGCTTACCCTGGAGCCTCAGCATGAACCTTCTGCAGTGGGCACCAATAATATCGCTCAGACAGGAAGCCCTCATTCCCACAGCTCACCCTGGGAAATATTTCAGTATTTCCAATAGTTCAGGGCCCCTACCGTGGCTTACAGTTTGTTGTTTGTATTCTGGTTCATTAAATGAGAAGGCAGAGAAAGTACATGTTGTACCTTCCAGTGAACCTTGTGGGTTTTGGACAATTAAAAGACAACCCATAAGCATTTCCAGACACAATAATATCATGATATTTGTCAAAGTGTGTATTCTGTTTTTGAGTTGGTGTATAAACATCATAAACAGCATTTATCATCATCCATTCTCTAAGGCATTGTGTCTTTAGGATGTGAAGATGCATTAAAGTCTCTGATATTTTGTGCATTTGAGATTCATTTTTAAATAATGTGCATGTGAAACAATACTGTGGTGTTCCATACTATATCCTCATTTGTTATAAATTCAAAATGATGTACTATTTTCCTTCAATATTGTTATCTTTCTCATTTTGGGATGAATACATCAGTTATCCAGTGAAACTGCTAAATTAAATTACACTCACGTAATGTTAAAGTCTGGACCAAGTTTGAAGCTCAAGTGGCCTAAACCTTGTGACTTATGATTAACTGGACCACTGGATTGGGGCCAATATGAATGATTAAAACATGTTTGAGTAAAGCATATGACTCTTCAGGGAGGAGACCAACTGATTGACAATCTTTTTGTAAAAGTATTGGCAATCGCAATAGTGAACTACTTCACGGTTGAGGCGTAATACATTGAACAAACTATAGCTCTATTTTTCAACTATCAAAAGGTTCTGGTGTGGGTACCACTGGAGCTCCACAGATGACATCGTTCATTGTGTTATTTCTTTAAATTTTGAATCCCTTACTAGTCCTACAAGGGGAGCAACTGGAGGTTCAGTGTCTTGCTCAAGGACACTTCAACAAACTATGGGGAGACGGGGGTTTGAACTGGCTACATTGCGGTTTCAGGACGACCACTCTCCCCATGAGCTACAGCCGCCCCACTTAAGTCAACTGTTGTGACTTAAACTAAACTCTTACTATTAAACATAAACCATTACCTAAACAGTCCCACCTTTCATCCAATCAGGTCCTGTAGCTGTAACCTGATAGTCCCTGAACCCATGGACACATTTGATCATTTAAGGACCCTTTGCTACGTACCAACCTTGAATGAATCATGTGAAGTGCAGCATCATCAATGCAGCGCAGCATCGGGCAGCTCTGACGAGAGTCTGACAACCATCCCGCTCTGCTCCTTAGACTCATTACATTTAGTAGGAACAAAGGGGCAAAGAAATGTATCATGCTTGGTAGTCATTTTTGGGGCCTCATGGACCATCCAGGCCTTTTTTTTGTGCATGACATTTTGAATTGTCCTGCCGTCATGTGCCACACACTGACACCTGATGTTATGATGTTCCAAACAACAATAAAATATTTATAGCATATAAAATCCTGCCAGCTGAAAGATCGTTCATGTTAATTCAATTTAATAAAATATTTTGTAATTGCGATGAAAGTAATTTCAGAGCTCTCACAGCATCACATCGTTTGTAATAACTCACAAGGTGATACAATGCAGCATTTGAAGAACATTCCCCCTCAACCCTCGGAGCTGTTCTGAAGTCTGCAATGCAGGCTTGTTTTGAAGACTACACAACAGATGTTGTTTACTCCTCGTGGCTCCACGGGTACTGCGTCTACCTCAACTAATTTTCATCTCACCATGAAGGTTAGGGGTCTGGAGCAGATTAGAGGCATGATTGAGGAAAGGTTATTATTATTACCTCCGCCAGAAGAATCACTCTGTCGCTCACGCAATTGCACAGTTGCTCTCATGCATCTGTCCGTCTGTCCGTCTGTGTGTGTGGAGTGAGTGAGTGTTCATTCTCAATCATCCTTTTCTGTGAAAGCCACACATCAGTAATGACGTTATGGAGAGCTGGAGCTCTATCAGCACTTTTAAAATAGTTCAAATCTGCTCAGCGTTGCACTCATTAAGCAAAAATGATTGTTTTTACTACTTACTTTTAAAGTGCCGCTCTGTAGCTTTGTTTTGTGTGTCTTGTGTGTTCTTCTCACCACGTATAATGTTGTATTGTGTCTTTCATCCTGTACTGTTTGCTATTGTGTTATGTTTGTTATGACAAGGGACTGAAGCTATAATCTGGTACAGTGCATCAAATGGTGACATTTATGCGTGAACTGTACATGGTCCCTTTTAAATAAAGAAAGAAAAAGAAAAAAGAAAGTGAGTGTGCACCTGCTAATTGCCCACTGCTAATTGCCCACTGCTAATCTTGCATTTTGCTGCAGCACGCTAAAGGACCTCTCTTGGTTGCTGAGATTCACACTTTCTCAAAACACCCTCTATTGCCTGTTTTATTTTCCCATTAACTGCCCGCTGACTCCTCACTCACTACTCTTAACCGGCCCTTGGCCTGTCGGGACCGCAAGTGATAACACAGCTTAGTGCAGATGAAAGCGTATCTGTGTGAGATGTGCAAGTAAAAAATACGCCTGAAACACCTTGTTCTCGACAAGGTGTTAGACATTGTGGGTTGTACACATTCAATCCTACTGTGCAGCAATCGTCGTTGCAGATCTGCTCTCTACTGAGTGCACCTTTCCAGTTAAAGGCCTGTGATTGGAAGTAAATTGACCACACACTGAACCTGGCATTTGCAATTTAGTATCTGTAGAACGGGGTACATGCTCAAGCACAAACTTCCTGGCTGCATTAAGGATGAGGTTTGTTTCAGAATATTTGAGTTTGCTGAGCTTACAAAAGTAAATCATACAGTGCCAAGTCTTCCAAAACATTTGAGTTGTGACGCAGCTGACAATCTCACCTCAAGGAAAGGTGTAACATGCGAACACTGGTTCATTCAGGTGTGGAATGTGAGGAGTGTTCATGTTTGAATTGTTGTTCACACTTAAGCTTGAACTCAAGCTTATTGTATCACTCATGTTTTTACCATGAACAATGGGATCCGACATGATCACACAATGTTCTGCAACAGTTTAAACCGTATTGGATATTTCACATGAAAGATTTGTATTTTTTTTTCCTCACTGCTGGGGTTTGGATAGGATGGTTAGGTGATGCCATTTACTTCTAGGCAGCATCAGGGTTTAGCTAAGTTTGAATATGAACTCGATGACCGTGGAGGGTTGTTTCTGTCACTGTCAAACAGATCCAACCACATCTAATAAGCCCTGACCAAGCAGATCAGCTGTTTTTTGTGTGTTAAACCATTCATATATCACATGTTGATTGTTGTTTTCCATGTATTAAGTTAATGGGGACAATACAATGTGTGGTACGTGGAAGACTTGAGTGTGGTAAAGGTGAATTTAAGATGACAGAAGTAGGAGCATCAATAAAAGTTAATGTACTAGCTGCAGTAAATAGGTTTGTACTTGTATAAATAAGGCTGTTCTGGATGATGATTACATTCTTATTTATCTGAATAGGCTTGTCTGTCACAGCCTTTGTTGATGCCCACAGGGAGTTGATAAGTGTATCAGTGCATGTTGTAGCACCACACCTGCTGCAAGCACACACAATTATGTGTGAAGAATTTAAAACCACGAATTACTGATTTGTTGGCCTTCAAGATTGATTGATGTTTGAGCTCTACTTATACAACACACGTCTTGCGCTTTCTGCCCAACACTGAAAAGAAGTGTCTTTTGTTCCATTTCACTTTAGCGGGACAATTCACAAATTTGAAGTAATGACATACTCCAACAGCTCAGAAAATAGTTAATCTTAAACCCAGAAGCATATATCACAGACAGGCAGATACGATCCAACTTTAGTCAGTTAACTCCCTGGAGGTAATTTTCTCGATTTTACATAGTTTCTTAAATTCTTAAATTTAAAGGCACTTGCATATGAGATACAACATTGGCAGAACAATCTCAGCTCTCTATATAATGAGGCACCGTTGTCTTAAGGCACAGTGTAAAAAGATAATATGGCCCTAAAGCTCAAAAATGTAAGTTAGATTTTATAAAATTCTTCAAATCTCTTGTAAAAACATACATTTACTCATGTGGATGAACTGTTTTGGTGCTTGCAATTGGTTTCCCAAAGGTCTTAGGTTCACAAAATCAGTGGAACATATGAATGAAATTGTAGATAAATGTAAATAAATGTCTAAAACCAAATTTTGTATTATCGTTTTTTGAGAAGAAGTGTTGTCTGTCACTTTTTTCACCAAATTTGAGAGGGACTGAAATAAAATGTGACTGAGAAATGACTTCATACTACAGACCAAGCTTCATGGGGTGTGTGCAAATGACTATATATTTGAGTTTGTTTTTCATTAACAGTTTTCAGAACATGAACAAAATATGTACTATATATAAAAACAAACAATTTACAATATGTACACAATGTGCATGTTTAAATGTTTCAGTTTTGCAAGAACAGTTTTCAGAACAAGGACAAAATATGTACTCTGTATGTATGTACAACGGCAAGCAAGGGTCAAAGCCAGGTAGACAGTCACATCAGGCAAATCAATCCAATGAAGGACAAGGCAGAGGATCATCAAACTGTGGGTTGGGCAGTAGATTAGGCAGGCAGAATTAGAGACCCTATTACTATGTGTCTTGGATGATACATTCTCTAAGTACAGGTGTAAATTGAGAACACTCAGACCACATTTGGAGGTGGTCTGGGCCACATAAGGCCGCATTCTTTTAGCAGTGACATGCAAATGTGTTCTTGGTCATATTGACGGGCCGCCTACTCAACTGATATCCTCTGCATAAGTTGAAGTACATACTAATTTGCGTGGTACAGGCATCATATTAAAGTTCTACAGCAGGCTTCAAGAAGAACGACAAAAAGAGGAACAAGAACACCACACAAAAGGGATTCTCGTGGATGGAGAGCACACACAGGGACTTGATGTCTGATTTAAATTTGTGCCAAAGAGTCAGCACAATGAAAACTGATATATATATCGCAACTGGGTGATTTCCAGAGTTCCAGTCAATCATAGCAACAATGCCAACGTAAAATAAAACACCTCAGGAATTCTTTCAGAAACGTGCTCGGAGGCCATCTGGCATTCAAGAAAACTTGAGAGTAAAAACATTTTCTGACCGTTTCTTAGTTTACAATGTGTGTGTATGGCGCAGCTCAGAGCATGTGATGTCACCACTAGAGCACAGAGCAGCTTCAGACTCTTGCTGGAAAGATATTTGTAAATTGTCCTTCACTCGACAATTTTCACTCTTCAGGCATAAGTTTTAGTAAAAAACGTAGAACATCTTGTGTTTGCTTCTACAAATGCGTCGTGGATTCCAACAAACTTTTACTTTTTTGTCAGCAAGCCTGAAAGCGACATGAAGTCAGTCAACTGCTCCATTGGACTCAATGCCAAATCGGAACACAATTTTCTCTTATGAAGCAAACAGGGGTACTTTCTGAACTGCCTTTACACTCTCATTTCTAAACCCCACAAACATTTCAGTACACGGAAACGTTCACAAAGGTCTTGTGCATCTCCTGAGTCCGATATTTTCACAATCAGAGTTACAGTTTTTTGTCAAATTTAGTAGTTTGACAGGTTGTTTTCATTAAATCCACAGTCCAGTCTCCCTCAAATTGTCAGTCTGCAGCTCAGTGACACAGGCGCTTCAAATTAGATAATCAGGGCAGTTTCACACACTAATACTTATTTTACTTACATTGACAGACATAGACATGCACATACACTTGTTATAGATACATAGAGAGACATACAAGTCTGAATACGCTCCAAAATGATGAAATATTACTTCTTTATTAGAAAATAATACTATGTCCAGAAAAATTACTCCTCCACTTTTCATGCACTAATCTAATTGAATACTTTTTATAGCTTTTTTGTGTTTTTCTAGTTTTTGTTTTAGAATAGATATAATCATTTGTTACAGATTGCTTCTGACAATTTTACAGAACCCACATGAGTGAGGTTTTGCCATTTTGAGGGATTATACAGCAAATGGCAACAGTTGTAATTTGATGAGATTTTCTATTAACACAGACTTTAGAGGCGTATCCATGTCCCCTCGAATAAGCTATTGGAGGCTCTGCTCTCTCTAAGGCCTCCCCCTGCGATGAGGGAACATACACTGGAATAGACAGGAAACAAGCTGTAATCTAACTGATCAGCTTCATGTGCCTCATATCTTACAATTTGGCAAATTCTTGTTACCTGTCTGTTGGCTGAAACAAAGCAGCCCCTACAATGATCCACATCAAGCAGAGGGAGGACAGGTGGAATGACTGACCGACGTGTCTGTTCTTCATTTTTTTCTAGACTTCACACAGGAATATTATATATATTTTAGTGACATTTTAGATTTGGTTCCAGTGAGATATTATTATTTTTATACAGTGACTTTGCTGTTTTATAGATTACTTTATCTGCTCTGGAAACTATATTTAGTTATATTAAAATATATTCTAATCTTCTTTTGATGCTTTTTAAACTATTATTTAGTAAGAGTATAGTGATAGTGAGTAGAGTGATAAAGAACTGAACTGATCAGCAGTACCAACAAGAGCATCAATTAAATCCTAATTATACCCATCTCCAGTTGATTGAGGTTTGAGGGAAGTTTTCCTCGTCTAAATTAGGCGTCTAAGGACAGAAGGTGTGATAAACTGCACAGACTGTAAAGCCCCTTGAGGCAAATTTGTCATTTGTGAAATTATGCAATATAAAGAAAATTGTATGTTAACTGAGCCCCAGGCCTGACACCTCAGAAATGTGGAATTCACAATTCTTGACTCCATTGGCCTCTGGAAAAAACACACACTTCACATGATGGATATGCTTCCTCTTCTATTTGGAGAAGATGAAGATATTGTTGAGGAAGACAAACACAAACAAGGACATTGTTAAGCAGAGCCTGTCAAAGTATTTTGAGTAGTGAGACCAAAACAGCTGCAGATTACAGCCACGAAGATTCACTTTTTCACGTTTTAATATCCAGCCACTATCAATAGATCAATACAATTTCAATTATAACGCTAATTATATATATATATATATATATATATATATATATATATATATATATATATATAATACAATAAGATAAAAACGTACAACAAAATAATAAAATTAATAATAAAGTAATAACGCAATAATATTTCAAATGAAACAATTTCAGATAAAATCAATAAGACTTTCCTCCAGATTCCTGAATTGACTCATAAAACCAGAGTATCAAGCTTCAAAGTACACTGCAATTAATTTAAAATGGTGCGTATAATCTAAGGTCAGCCTTTCCTAATCAAAGTATATTGTAGGAACTATATGTTCCAACTCCTCAGCCAATAACTGATGTCAAAGGAATACGATGATGATGAGTGCCTTATGTCTCCAGTTATAAATCTCATGGGCTAAATTATAGACAGCATGATTGGTGCGGGAATGGAAGTTGATGTCTGTAAATCATGATCTAACAATAAATGAAAGATTGCCTCCACAATCTAGCTATCAATATATCTAAACATATGACGATTTACAAATGTTCTCAATTTCTCAAAAAGTCTGATGTGTCTTACATTGTTTTGAAAGGAACATTTTGTTGGAGGCTACAGGTTATGTATTGTTCTCCTTGTGGCAACAAATAAGCGGTGTCGAATGCAAACATAACTCGTCTGTACAGGGACGTGACAATGACATGATTTTACTCCTCGTCACACTCGTATGTTTCTCAAATAAATATTTCATCTCTGTGTCCGCCTCAAGGAAGTGCAACTAAACAGTGTGAAAGTGTAAATAATGTAAGCAGTAAAGAGATGCATGCATTGCTATATCTTAGTGTGCAGAAATAGTGATGATATCCCAACATGATCTACATATGGTGATGGTTTAGTAAAAGTGCTGTAACCACCTGCTGACCGCAGCTAATGTGAGGGTGAACATGTGCAGGCTCTGGGACATTGGACTGTCCTCATGACTGTGATGGTGGTGTCTGACCGCCACCATGTGGAGAAATCTCTTTACAACTACTGGACGTTGGCGTCCTATGTTAAAATGTAACATTTAAATCCTAATTTATTTTAATAAGGGTGCCATATTCAGTTTATTCAATATTAACCTCAATCCTTACAGGGACAATAGTTTAAGATATATCCTATATATTAGTTTAGTTTAATCTAATATATCTTCCACACATGGCAAAGCAGACATTTGGCTGCTCATTTTCGCATCCTGCGAGCAACTGAAGGAGACTCACTGAAGCGTGACTGGAATGGATTTTCCTGTATATGCATATTTGCATGCGAACAGAACACTTGTGCGTGAAAGCCAAAGAGGGCGTTTAGCGCAGAAAGATGAGTCAACATCACTTAACCTTCATCCAACATGCCGCTCATATGCAGTTATGACTGCTTTTTTACTGCATGCTGTGAGTTACAGATACATGCTTCTGAATGGCTTCTAGCTTTACTAGCACAATGGAACCGGACAAAAGACATTTATAATAAACAAATAATACTGATCTAACATATTACAGACAAAAGTGCATTCCTTTAACATGGACTTTTTCTCAGTTATGAAGAAAGACAGTTTTACGGCTAGCCAAGAGCATTGAATTAGAATGAATGATGCATAATGCACATCAAATTTGGATTTTAGAAACTGACAGAGGTGCACAAATGGCATCCGAGGGCGCTTTAACACAGATAGGCAGCAGCAGTCTATTGTACTTTGCTAAAAGCTCTGGAGCAGGCACTCAGCAGGTGTCTCCCCTTCCTCCATATATTTCAAAGAGGTGGTGTAGGCCTACTTAAATGTAATATACAATTATGAAATTGACATGCAACAATGATTCTACTGTTGCAGAAAAGTAATTCAAGGGATAATATGTATGAAATATTTCAAGTTCTCAAATGCTGTTTAAAATACATTGCAATGCCTTATTCAACTGACAGTGATACAAGGCTGTACCTATACGTGCATTAGATTTTTTTTTTTATTGATTTTGCACGCGCGGTATGACAAAAGCCCTCAACGTGGTGCTTTAAGGTGGGAAAAGATGACCCGAATACCAGTAAGGCAAGTGGCAAGAGGCGCTGCGTGGCACCAGCGGAGCGGTCCTCGCACATCACGCACGACGTTAGGAGTTCCCTCGCTCCACGGTGAAAACGCCCCTCTATTCTCCTGCTAGCCCTTCCCGACCGTGAGCATCCCTGCCGGCTGGAGCCTGTCTGCTGTCCCAGCCTCGCAAGGGTGCACCTCCCGTGGCAGAGGAAAGGCGCTCCGGGGCGGTGGCGGCGTCCGTCTTCCAGTTTCCTGCGACCTCAATGAGCAGATTCTGGATTGCAGCTTGACAGCCGGACCTGACCGAACAGGTAACATGCCGTCTATGCGTTCGTCTGATACTGTGACAGCGGAACAGGTGCATGCTGCATTTTTGCCGGTTGTTAGGAAATGACATTGTGGCCAAAGGAACGGGGAGCATCTTCTCGCCGGTGACAAGATTTGACACAAAACCGGGCTCCGCATGCTCTGCAAAGACACTGCTTTGTGCCTCAAGTGCAATGGATGGATGGGGAGTGTTGCCACAGAGCTTTATTCGGACCAATATGGTCGGCAGGCTGGTTTAAAAGGCTGCATAGAATCAGGGCATCCCTTTTTTGTCATGCATATCAAGGCCCAGTAGGCAGAAAGAGTCAGCAGGTGCACCTTTCTTATCGTCTACGGATCACACAGCGCCTAATCTGCCCTGTTTCCTTCCACATCAAGCCTACTATACGTATTATGAAGCGCTATTCTTGGACATGCCATGTGTGTGTAAGGCTTTAGTTTTCTCTATGTGGAGCTATAGGCTAACAGCTGATGCTCAAGATAATGAGCTAATTGAAGACGGAGTGTGTTGTCGCGGGTGTGGCAGAGGGGGCAGGCGTGGGCGCATCGGCAACCCAAAGGTCTGCTGAGCGTTTGCATTGCAGTACGAGTAAGTGGGCTATTACTCTGGAATTGATCTGAAAGTGGAATTAGAAGAGTGCATTTAGAAAAGAAACTTCACATTTATCTGGATTTTTGAAAGAAAGGGGGACAAACTGACCTAGCATATAATTTTGCTTTCCTACTGTTATAATACATGATATAGGTGTAGGTAATGTCTGTTAATAAAAACCAATCACATTCACATTTCTGCAATGGGTTTGAACATTAACATTAAAAGATGTAACTCAAAACCTCCACAGTCACATGGGGTAGTTTCAGGAGGTATAGCTCTCTGAATTATTTACATATTGGACGGTGTATTCCCGAAATGATACACACTTTAAGTTAATAATATGTATTGTGTAAAAAAAAAATTCATATTAGATTTTTGCAGTTCTAGCAGATAAAGTAGTCTGCAAGAAACATCTATAAAGCATACTCCCACATTTTTGTCAGAAACAAATAACTCACCCACTACAGTAACAACAAAACAAGTTTATAACTGCACCATTTAGCAAGTTTTAGAGAAGTCTGTCTTTAAAAGTTGCAGTTAAGTAATGCATCCTTCTGTTCACCTCCATCCTACTCACACAGACTGTCAGTACTGGTGTATCTGGCTCCTTTGCAGCCACGCCACAGTGACTCCAAGACTCTGAATTTGTGGAGGCAGTCAGGGAGGGGGCAAATTAGATCTAAAACGCATCCATCTGTCCATCTGTGCCTCAGCCCCGCCATGCATCTTCCAGTCTTATTTTCCTTTATGTCACCTGCTCCACTTCCAGCCTCCCTGGTGTGCGTTACAATGGTGCAACCATAAGCACTGTGTGTTGCTCTGTTATGCCTCTTTGCTGGCTCACATCAAAGAGCACAGCCTCTTTCTGTGTATGATGTTGTGGTAAACACCTTCAGGAATAATAATTGAATATCTGTTTTCTAGGCTGTGGTTAAGGTGGTGTCTCAGGTAATAGAATAATGGAATTACATCATACAGTTCCAACAGAGCCATTTGCTCTAAACCATGACAGGTAAGATGTAACAATCAAGCAAACGCTCAGTTAAAACAAGAAGGGACGAGCAAGGTTATTGTTGTGGCTTTATATGGTGGATATACATGGTGTTTGCAGGCTCCATTACTCTCCAGGTCAATGTGTAACCTCTGTGCAATCTGTCACCGATGCATGTGCCGTGAGGGTAAAGGTCGGGTCACATGTTGTACTGCTGCCGGATGCACTTTCGTGTGCGTTTCTGTGCACGTAAATGCAGCGTGCTTGCTTGTTTAGGGTAGCACACTTTGATACAATTCTCCCTGGAGTCCTATTTCAAGTCATCCTGTGATCGATTTGTAATAGCTCATTGAAGCGGGGCCAGTGGTTTGTTCGCAGCCAAATTGGAATTCTCCACAAGATAAACTTACGCCGCTTAGAAGTGAGAGCAGCTTTCAAAGGCATTGAATACACTGTCACTTGCATTATCAGCACACATGATGTGTTGTGAGCTGTAATGCCTAACTCAGCAAGACTTCCCATATCCTGGTGATTTAACATCATATTTACGTTACGACTGCAACACAGTTTGACATAGGTATGTTCTATTGGCCTCAGGAAATCCTACACCACAAATCAATTGCAATCATAGATTGAGACGGTTTTAAAATGAGAAAAGGTGCATTTTCTGAAGAGAAATAGTGTGATTACTAAGAGCAGTATAACACATATGAATACCGTAAGTTTGCCATCAACTGAAAACAAAACTGCACAGAGTTTAAAAGATCAGTTGTAGTTACCTGTGTAGTTTGATTAAATAAATATATCTTAATATGCCATTAATGACCAATTACTTGGCAGCTTCTGTGTTCAGCACTCAATGTTGATGTACTTAATTTACTGAGGAAAACATTGTTTTTCTCACATGCTTCCACGCTGAACGAATTCAAGGTCACAGAAGGTGAATAATTGATATGCAAATGATTATTAGTTGGGTGAAGTGTTCCTTTAAGTTATGAGCAGATGTGATGACTAGATTTGTCTTCATGTACAAGCCCCACATTTGAATACTTATGGCATAATATCACTTTGCATATCCTGAATAGCGTCGTGAAGACTGTACGATCTCTTTCTTAAAAGAGAATCCACCCCACTATTTCTACATTGACAGCTATATGGTACATCACATATTGCATATTGATTTGAACAGTCCCAACCAGATTTGTGGGCAACACATGAACTAACATGCTAAAAAATTGATATCAGAATCAGAATCAGCTTTATTGGCCATGTGAATCAGCTTTATTGGCCATGTGTGACCTTTATTACACATGGGATTTGACTCCGGTTTAACGTAGCTCTTTGTACTTTTATATTATTACATGATATAGTCACTTTACATTTACATCTCCATTTTCTGTCATTCAACGACCCTTTGTGTTCATGGCAAACCGTTTCAGAGCAGACTGAGCAGACACACTTGAAGCGGTTGGTCATCCACCTCCACCGTCTCCACCGGGCCACTTCACTACGCCCACCTCCACATGAACGGTCACATTCTCCGCCACAGCGACACCGTGTGATTGTTCACCTCTTCTTTAATCGTATGCGTGTGATGTGTCAACGTGCAAAAATAATTCCTACACGCTGATTTCTTATTATTTATCTTATTTTGATATGCTTGGCAGACGATGTTAGGCGAGGGTTCCCATGGTAACTGCATTTTAAACAGGCTCGCCTGATGTCTCTTTGTTATCCATCGTTAGTGGTGACACTCCTCTCTTTGGTGAAATTGATAAAAAAAAGAAAAAAGAAATTGAACTGTGCTGCAGGCACAATGTGGTGCCTGTCAATTGCCTGTCATTGTGGTGAAGACAGAAGCTGTTTTGTTTTTCTTCTATTTGACTCTGAAAGCAACGAGGGAAGTGGGGGAATATTCAGTGTGTACACTGTGAGCATGCAGGAGATGCTTTCACTGGGGGAATTGGAGAAAGTGGTTGCCCTTGATTTAATTGAGCATGACTCTTGTAATAAAGTGTAATAATCTGGGAGTTGTAGGGCTACATGTTCATGTATGAATTCCGCTTGATATACTTATTTTTCTTGTTAATTCTTTATTCAACCCTAATTTATGCAATGCAGTGTATTGGGGTCCTCAGAATGAGCGAGAAACATGGACAATGTGTACTTAGGATAATTTCTTCTTCTGTACTCCATCCAGCTGAAAACATGATGATTACCAGGCTGCTTAAATAGGGAATAACAGTTGCACATATATGATGTAAAACAATAAAGGAAATATCACTGAAAGAGAAGTAACTTAGATTCTGTTGTGCCAAAGAGGTGCTGATTCACTCTATGGTTCAGTGTTAAGGTGGAGAAGTTATATTATATTGCTCTACTTTACTCACTGCACACAACTGTGAAAAAAGAAAAAGTACGGTATATATAGTCTACAGTCTGCCTTGCTTTGTCAAATTGTACATGTGAGGTGCTGTTTGCCGGTCTGGACATTGTTTGTCCTTGAGGGTATCAACATGTCAACGTGTCTCAGAATCAGTGTCATCCACACTTGTGTCTGGACAGTGATGATTGTTAGAATAATCCTATTTTTGATCAAAAAAATAAATCGAAATAAGCAATCTGACCATACCAATCATGTTCGAGGAAATCAAATAGCTGTTGACCTTTAATGCAATGTTCCCAGGCCTTGTTACATATCCTGACATGACCCCTTCAGTAAATTGATGTAACATTACTTTGTGGTGTGGAATAGAAGAGGTTGGCTTTTCCGCTTGTGTAAACGATTAATATTTAAGATATTCATCTCATAAATTAAACGATGCATTCTGACAGCTCATTTTGAGAGATTTTACTGCCTGATTTGTTTTAATAAGTGAGGATTAACTCTACAATGACCCCCCTCCTGCTCTAATAATTTTGATATGCACATTTTATTTTACCTTCTATGACTCAAGGGCTATTATGAAGCAGACACAGTTTGTAATCGCACAATCTGTCTTTTCATATCAGCTCAAGAAGGGGAACTTTGCACTGCAGATTGAAGTGTAGAAACTATTCCAACCCCTGCAACACCCCTCGCTGTAGTTGCAGACCCTTCCCATGAGACAGTGCATGTACTTCCTCACAACCTCCTCTGGGCTTGCTTTCTCCTGGGGAGGATGAACTTGCAGCCTCATTGGTTCTCAGGTCGTATCATTTATCTCTGCTGTGGTGTGACATGATTTGCAGCAGACTTAACAGTCGTGCTACGCAACCTGCTTCCAAGACTGCTGAGTGCCAAAGGTTTGGACAATGTGTGTATGTGGTTTCCCCTAAACAAGGACATCTTGCCACTCCCACTTCCCCAACCCCCACAGTCCTGAACCTGGCTTCCAAGAGCCAGCCTCTGCCCAGCGAGGATTGATGGACTGACTGTGTATTCCATTAGAAGGGAGCGCTGATTATAAAGCTGAGATATGGACAGAGCTGCATGATTAAATGGCAAGGCTCATTGAGAAATGTTCAGTGATTGGCTAATGCAGTGGTTGGCTTCTGTGTATGTCAGTGGACCTACCGCCTTTTAGCATAATGAAGCTCTAGCGTAAGTTCAGACAGGAAGACTTTACTCTATCACACCTGGGCCCAGAGTTTATTTCTCATACATCTGACATTCACTCCATATGTATGCTCACTCATCATTTCCTTGCTGTCATTGTTCATGACTGTCAATCATATCAGCTGTTCTGATCAGTAGGTCTCCTCTATCCAATAGCACAATGATACAATAACAGCGCTAGCCTATCATCTTGCTGCTATCTCTTTTTAAATATAATTGCCTCTCTACCCTCAGTATGTTCATGCTGCTGTCATACGCACCCCTCCACCTCTTCATCTCCGCCCAGTCTTTGCAGAGCCATCAGCTTCATCCCCTCATCATTCTATCAGCCTCAACATCAGCCACCACCACGGGCGGTTTATCTCGCTGCTGCTCAGGGCAGACGTCACTTAATTACAAATAAATATAGGAGGCCAACATGTAATGATTTCTTTTGTGGCTGTGCATTTCATTGCCTTTAAGCAACCGTAGCTGCTTTAAACATTAATAACATGTATAGCTGTTCAAGCTAGTAGCAGTGATAATCATTACAGTCTTGGTACACTGCCCTCATTATATTGTACATGTATAGTGTTGAATTACAAATGTGAGTAATCTTATCAATCAAAACAGCATAGTGTTATTACCAGGAGTCTACAGCCATACTAGCGGCTATGTGTGGCTGTAGGATGTTTCGTGCTAATTTCAGCATGCTAACATGCTGATGTCCTCTGGGCTGTGAGCACCGCGGATGTTTGTACCTAATTTCATGGTAATCCATTCTGTGAAGAAAAAAAAAAAGAAAGTAAATTGTATATTGAAGCTAGAGTAAATGTCAAGGGTTTCATCTTCTAGAGACAATCCTTCCAGTAGTCCAAGATATATTTCAGTCTGGATTAAAATAGTGGGCCAACCAGACAACCAGTATTGCAATACTGAGAGCAAGTGTAGCTACTAAACTTACAAAATTAGGGTTCAGATAAAACAAACCTAACAATCCCCCATCTTAGACATTAAAATCAGTGTATTAATTTGTGCTTTTCAAAGCGCACCATGGAGAGGGATTAACCTCCAAAATGTGGTATGAATCAATTATTGTGGCCAACCTGTCCAGCTAACACCCTGCAAAACATCAAGGATACTTTTACACTTGGCACAAAATGAGGAGTCCTCAATCCATATTTATTGTTGATGAGAAATATCTCTTCAAAGGTTGTGAAAACAGACAGATGGTTTGGTAGGAGCAAACCATCTTTGTTTCCTAGGTAAAGTAATACCCCTATAAATCTCAAATGAACAGCCTAATTAACAGGACTACAGTTTGGAGCATGTTCAGTTAATTTTTGTGAATGATGTAGTCTCAAAAGACGTTCTGGTAAAGGAAGAACACTGCCTGGAGATCACAGGAAGCACGTTATCTGTGTGCCCCTGTCTGCAGCAGATTACACAGAACTTCTACTAGTACCACTACTTTGTTAAAACATTTGTTACAATATTTGTGATTTTGTAATATTAGCATTACATAAATACAAATATTTTTGATAAAAAGGTTTTCTTTAAAAGTAAGCATCCTACTCTTGTTAGTGAGTCTGTCCATACAGTGATGCACCTTTATGTAAAAATCCCTTAAATGTAGTGGACTTAAAATCTAACAAACTGAACAAAATTAGTGTTCTTATTACAGGGTCAGCTCACTATAATAACAAACAACAACAAACATTATCACATTATCACAACAACACATCAGATTTTGTACCAGGATGGGGATTGTTTTCTGGTCCTTTAAGCATCGTTGTTTTTTTCTTATAATAAACGCACTTCGACAATGGGGAAGTTGCTGGAATCACCGGTTTGTATGAACATGCTTATTGCATTTGCAAATAAGATTAGCAAGTGGAAATAGAAGTAATAATGCAGTGCAGTATGGGAACTAAAACTCTTGGGGGATGTTCTGAGAAATGCTTGAGAGGATAATGCTTTTCTTACAATAACAGCACATAGATGTCAAGAAAAGAGTACAAATAGGCCTCGTTGAAGCAAGCAGGTCTCATCTATGGCGTTAAAAGCTGCACTTTGATCTAAAAGCTGTAAAATATAGCAATCAGTGGCTACCACAGTGAGAGGGAGATGGCTTCCTCGGTGTGTTGATGAGAGTTGATAAATCTCAGTGGGTTATAACAGGTTTTCTACCTGAATATAGGCTAGTTTAGGGATTTCTTGTGCTATAACCTGCATGTTTAAAACCACTTAACATGGTTACTTCAGATTCTTGACTTTCCAGATTTTCCTCTTTGTGTGTAATTGTAAACCACTTTTCTTACAAAGCTTTGATATTGTGAGCAGAGGACGTGCTGATGACACTGTGGTTCCTGCTTTCGTCATCGTTTTGCTCTCACACAGTAGACCAGACTTCCTTTCTTCTCCAGTAGGCTGGTGCAGTGCCACTTCAATACATTCCTGCTCTGAACAGGCGGATTGCTCGGCCTCCTGTGTTGCTGCTTGCAGCTTTGTCGAGGAGCTCTCATCCAAACAACTTCACACTCAGCACTGAGCTTCCCCTGGGTCTCGAGCAGTACACCTACCAAGTGTGCAGTCGATTGGATGAACTGTTGTTGAGAAAATCTAACGACATACATACACACACACACACACACACACACACACACACACACACAGTCATCAGTTTTGTGGGCCTCTAAATTGACAGACTCTTAGTTTTAGAGACAGTGTGAAGACATATGGGCAGAACCTCCCGATGAATGGTGCATCATGATTATCAGTCTGCCCTAGATGATCAACCACCATGTCTGTTACTATCTGGCAATTTAGCTGAGCTGCCCCGCTGCAGACCGTGAGTGTTTTCAGGGGTCACATTGTCTGCATTTTGCATCCTATTGTTGAAGAGACATTGACGTTCTGCAGTTTGATACTTATTTTCTCTTGCAGTTGATCCATGCTTACATCAGGACAGCAGCGATACTGAAATGTAGAAAGCAGAGAAAATCCTCTTCAGAGATAGGGACATGGCGAAGCTGATAGAGTCCTGAATGAGACGAATCAATGATAGGGAAGTATATGTGCACCTGTATGTGTGTTTCATACAACAAAGGAACAAGGCTAAATATTGCATATATCTGTCTTATCTTAAAATATATTTACTAGATCAGCTAAACAGCTCTAATCTTTTTGATGCCTGCAGTGTTTTGTAACATTCTTTAATACGCAACACTTCTTTTGGAAACAAAGGCCATTCATTTGATTTGAAGATACAATCTGTTATTTTTGTCATTCGGAGATACCACACATCATAGACATTAGATTCATCATCTTTGACAGTAAATATTTCAAACAAAGTGCGATGTGATGAAACATGTTTGAAATATGGAGGCGAAAGAATTGTCGAGGAAAAATACAAGTTTGCAGAAGTCTCATATTTTAACGCAGTATTGGACCATCTGGACACTTTCCTGTCCTTTGACAGTCTGCCAAGGAGGAGTAAATGACTCATTGCTCCCTCCCATAAAGAATGCAGTGCAGGGTTGATGCAGGTGAATTTGCTTAATGTTAAGATGCAGCAAAAAAGATCAGGTTGTTTCCGCTCTACTTCAGGCGGACCGGTGGGTGCTGGGGTTTCATTCTGCAAGTCAAATATGCACATGGTGAAACTTAAAGGCAGAACAGTTGCATTAGGAATCATGCATTTTTTTATGTTTGGTCAAACTTCAATGCGGCAGGGTAGCAATGAACGGACATGCTATTTAAAAAACCTTCATGTAATGAAAATTGTTAAGATAAGATAAGATAAGATAATCCTTTATTAGTTGAGACTGTCAAAGAGATTATTCACGTCAGTGGTGACTTATGAGGTGCAATGCACTGACATGATAAAATCATACTGTAGAAGCCTTTAAGCCGCTGAACTCTCACACTGGTGCTTTCAATTGATCCGGCTGATGAGACATCTTCTCAGACTGCGTGGGCATGTACAGACTAATTTATTGACATCCTCCTGAGTCCCCTGTGGGCTTTGTTGCACCTGTAAGGGCAGGACAAACTACAACGTTATCATTCGTATTGGAAAATGGAGATTTGTGACCTCCAAAGGTGAGACCCACCTTCAGCCTGAGAGGCAATATGTATCGAAGGTATTCGTCTCCTACCTCTGCACAATTTAATTTATTGGGATTTAACATTAAATAATTTATGATATTTCTGAAGATGTTCCTGTTTTGGGGAGGGTCAGGAGTAGATCAAAGCACCAGGAAATATGGTTTTAAATCTTAAAGCGGTTATAAACAATACGTTTTAGTAACAATGAGTCAAATGACAAATGTGTAATGTGATAAGAATGGCTCATATGACTGACCCATAGATAATATAATTCTACTTTGCAGCTCACCTCATCTCTTCAGAGCTTTATCTCTTCATTGTTCATTTTCCGGTCTGAAACTTCTTGGACTAGAACTGTGTGGGTTGATCAGATTTGTCTAACAGTGGCATCTTCCTGGCAACCTAAGAAACCATCCCACAGCTTCTCATTTATGATTGGTGCACGCGTGCATGCACATATGAGATATCGCCTCTTTCCAACAGTGCCTCGCCCACTTCTGAACTTCTGGCAGAAACATAAAGACAGCAAAATACGTGAAATGAAATGGTTAAAATTCTTGTAACTTCAGTTAAATAGGTTCTCAAGACCTTTAACATAGTGATTTGTGGTCATTCAAACAGTGAGAATTGGCTGCAAAGCTTCCCCTGTTTTTCTATCAATATCACATCGACTTCTGTGTCTTCATGTCTCATGCAATTACCATCATTGGTAGTTTCCGTTTTTATCAGAACGGAAACACATTTAAAGCTCACCAGACACACACACACACACACGTACAGCACAGTGCACACACAGACAAAAGTAGAGAGGAAGCTGTTTGGGATTAATTTGGTTATTTATGCCTCACGCAAATGTTCGAGCATGTTGTAGGGTATCACAGTTTTGTCAAGTGTTATGATATTCCTCAAACAGAAAACCATCCACTATATAAACACTTTCTCAAATATAGTCTGACACTGTTTCCATTTGGGCCATACACTTCTGAAGTATAAATACAAAGTATTAATAAAAATGTATTTCTGTCTCATTTAAGTAAAGAAAAGCCAACTCGTGCAACTATTTTCGGGGGCCTTCAACCCTGCACATAGTTTTCAGAGCATCACCAAACCCTGATGCTGTCATGCTTCACAAAGACTTTCCTTAGCGTTTGCTCTTTGAAGTTCAAGAACCAAATTAATTTGTGGAGAAAGACCTTTAATGGTAGTCTGTTTGAAGACAGTGACTGAATGTTGAACGTGAGCAGCCGAAGCAACTCATACTTCTTAGTCTCCATCATCTCGCTCACATAGATGATTAGGTGTGCAGAGACCAGAACTGATGTGAAGCAGGAGTGATTGAATCACAAATTGACCCAAATGAAAGAATTGATCGGCTTCAAAATGATGTGTGTGAAAAGAGCGTCCTAACGTGTGTGTGTGTGTGGTGGGGGTTGACATTTGCACTGATATTACATTGGGCAGATCTGATTGGCTCAGGCGATGGATGTTGAGGTAAAACAATGGACCCGGAATTTGAATAATCTTTATTGTGTTCATCAGTATGTAAGAAATGTATGAATGTATGTAAGTATGTATGAAAATAGCTTTTGTATGATCATAGATATGTACCTGTGGTTGTTTAATGCTGGTTATCATGACGTGTTATAATGTATTATAAACGGCCATGTATTTGTCCATATGGCTAATTATATAATTAAATAACTTTAAGTTTTGTGATACACTTTATGTTATACTTTTGGTCTAGACCAAAGTGGTGGACCACCTGACTTTACCAATACAAAGCTATACTACTTTAATCAATTTCTAATCATAATTTTCGTTGAAAAAGTTATTTTGAAAACATAATTTTATAAAACAATACCATTACATTATCATTGCAATACTAAACGATTCCACAAAATGTTGATATATGATCATTTTGAATATTTTCCCAGCTCTAATGAAATGTGCAGTTTCATTATTGTTCAATGAGTCAACAGGTTTACTCATCGTGAAGGTCCTTGCAGCTTTAAAGATTAGTTTCACATCTTTTCTGCCTCTCCTGTATTGTATATATGCATTCATGTTAATTGGCTGCGTCCCTTTTCTGACTTTGACATTGTCTCATTGCATAAACATGAGTTGTATGAGACAGTTTTACACATAGAAATCTGCTTTGGAAAATGTATAAACCTTAATTTTATTTTTCCCACTTAAACCTGAAACGCTAGAAAATGTTGATGGTGTACATAATATACAACCATAATGAGAACATCTTTTGAAATAAATTTACGTAATTATTCATTAATTAGACTAATCAAACAACCCCCAGCCCTTCAAAGTTGTGGAGGAACTCTGCACAGTGTGAGTGTGACATCTGCAGCCTCACTGGTGCCAGACAGCTCGCCTCTTTGATCCAGCATCCTTATGCAGAGGGAAAACAGAGGCTGACCGATCATGAAAGCTGAGACTGCTGCGCTCCAGCCTCCTAAATTGTAAATACAGATATGCAGTCAAACAGCTGGTTGAGAAAGGAAAAAGATAATTAGGACCTCTTCTTTGGGGGAAATGGAAAAATACCATCATATCTCTTCTTGGTTTACAAACACTTCACTGGCCGTTATTTGAACACATTAAGTTTCTGTTTTGCTCCTCCCTAATGACAGTTTTCCCTGGAAGCTTTGTATTTCTTTTTTAGAGCTTCCCATGTTCCATCCTCACTAATCCCTTCTTCTCATTAACTTATTGCCCTATAATATGCTGTTTTCACATTTCTAATACTTAGGCTTTAAGGTTTATTATACAAACACCGTCACAGTAAGTGGGATAAAGTACATACTTAGAGCAGTTGTTATTTTTTCATTTTGAAATCAACAATTTTATAGAGTAGTTCATATGACAGTTTGCTTTGAAAGTGAATAGCTCTTTATGGCTTTTAAGCTATTTCACATATAGTTAGTCATTAATGAAGTAGGCTTTAAACAATATTACACATGCCTTAGGCTGACACATTTCCTGGAGTTAGTTGAGAAGAAACCTTTACATTATACATGTAGAGTTTGCACACAACGTTTCTCTTGAGGCTGAAAAAGGTCTAAACAACATACTTGAGGAAAGGAACACCTTCAAAATGTGGCTTTTGTCAACATATACCTTTGGCTATAGGAACAGAAAGCACCCATAACACTCTGAACCACAATCCAGTTGATGGTTTCAGTGCAACATTTAAATATCCTATAAATATAAATATACAATTCAGCGGACACATAGGGAATATAAATCCTGTGACCCTGACCTCACCTCACAAACTAAAGCTACAGATTGATAATTAGTTTCTCTTAGCTTTCTCACCTAATCTGAATGTCACCTAGTGTACTGTCACCCGCAGAAAGAGCAAAAGTCCAGCTCGAGTATTAGCAGTGGTCACCCTAAATGACAAGGCTCATCCGGATACTATATCAGCTTTGTTGTATGTCTCACTCTGCTTTCCCTGGTGTCTCTCTCCCCATAAGCTCTGGCTTTAATATAGTTCTACTCTTTCTCTACCCCGGTGTGTCTGCTGTCTTGTGCCATGCCGCAGGGCTCTCTGACTGCTGTAATTTATGCTATCTACTTTGCTAGTGTGAGAGGAGAGCGTCATGAAGCCAGCACTCTTCATGCAGAGTGCTCCTGTGGGAGTCTATGAGCCAGCACCGACTGAGCTACCTTCTCTTCCTCTTTCACTATCTCTCCATGCACAGTACAATTACCATGGGTGTGAAGAAGACACTCAATCTGTGTGGCAGTACAGGATAATTACAGATAGCACATAGCAGCTGTCAGCTGCAAAGACATATTGCATGTGATAACAGCACACAGGTATCTGGCCTGTGGTCAATACTTCATCAACAAATTATCTTTTGTTTAGAAATTACTCACCCCGTGTTACCTCGAATTCTTGAACAAAACTTTTGGTGGGTTAGATGGAAAAAGGTGATAAAAGATGACAAAAACATATTGCAGAGCTCTAGGCTGCTCATCAATACCATTCACTCCCAACTCAAACCCGCTAGGTTACTAACCCTGATTGAGTCACATGACATTGACATTTAATTACTGCTCCCAAAATCATAATTTTCTTCAATAATGCACAACTGACAGGCTGGGTAATTGATAAACAAATGGTATTTGTTTTTTATTCCTTCAAGTAAAGATGTTGTTTTCTGTGCACAGTTGGGGAAGTGTTTTGCCAATGTTTCATGAGTCTATATCAGGAAGCCATAGTTGGATTTATGTCAGCAGTAAACACTCAACAGGATTTTTCTAACAAGAAAATAGTTGATGTTGACTGAATATGTTTATGTGTGGTTGCAGGACAGCAATCAATTTCTATGACAAGCGAGGCGGCTTTGGCGGGGGAACTGAAGAGCGCAATGGAAGGGGACGCCATGAGAATCAATCAGGTGGGAGTGCTGTTAAACGCACAGCAGCTGTAGATCATTTCACTCAGGCCTTTCAATCACTCAGGGGCCTTCAGCATGTTTGATATGCAAGGCAGCTAGCTCCTCTGCCTGTGCCAGAGACTTAACATCTCAGCATCTTAGAGCAGCAGCTCATACTACATCATGCATTTGATGATTGCCTCACATGATCAAAGATTTGGGATTTAAATCACTTTGGAAAACAAGTACACAATGCCTGTTGAGACTCAGAATGTAGACATTTAAATGAAAGCAAAAGCACAGGGATTTTAAGTTAACACACTTAGAGGAAGGGTTTTCTCTCTCCAAGGTTCCAGAGGACCAGGGGGACATGGATGATAGCTCAGAGAAGACCCCCAGCAAAGCCTCCAAATCTCCCCAGAAAACCACCAAACGACCCAAGACCGTGCCAATCAAAGTCACTCTACTTGACGGATCCGACTACGAGGCTGCAGTTGAGGTACCCCACTCACTTTTCATCAGCAAAGGATGGAGAACATGGCTGATCAATCCATGTGAACATATGCTGATTATGTGGTTTAAGATGACAAAGGCCTTAAATGTATTAATATAATTTACATCAGTAATAGTAACAACAGAGAGGTGAGGCAGGAACAGTCAGACAATCACAGAGGTTAGATCCAAAACAACAGATAAATAAAATAAATGTTACCCAAATGTTTTACAAACTGACTTCTTGATTACATCATTTACATAAGCAGAACTATGCCTGTTGGGCAGTGGGCCCACCAGAGAAAAACCTTCATAGAGGCAAATAAGGTGGTGAACAAACACATCTGGAATGACCTACACAAACATGACAATGGACATCATGTTCCTCACACATTTTTGTCCAACTTTTGACTCGCAGATGAAAAATAGCAAAGGAGGAAAGGATTGAAACTATAACGTTCATCGAATGAATACATGAAACAAACTGAAACACCATATTTCCATCATGTTTTCTACATTGTATTCAGGTTGTTGCAGGTTTTACTGGCACTCTGTTATTGTGAGGTTTTGTTCCTCTTTCGTCTTCTACAGTAGGTTAATTACCTAATGTGGAAGCAATGTCGTATTTCAATCAGAGGATCGGTGGTTCGATCCCCGTCTCCGCTAGTCCATGTTGTGTCCTTGGGCAAGAAACAAATTGCTCAGGCCGTGCCTGCTGTGAATGAATGGGTGTGAAATATGACATCAGCCTGGTGGGCAGGTGGCACCTTGCATGGTAGTCCCTGCCATCAGTGCCTGAGTGGGTGTGAATGACAACATCTAGTGATAAAGCGCTTTCAGTGGTCAGAAACTATAGAAGTAAAGTACACAAATGGAAAATTAGAGCACCAATTGTTTATCTTGACACAGCTGCTAATAGTATCATAAAGTAGAGAGATGGAAATGCTTTAATTAGCTTTTTCTTCTCTAAGAAAATATGTTCTCCACATATAGATGGACACTTTACTACTTAAACTTTTACCACCAGATAAATTGGTTTGGATGATCTTGGTGAACTGCTTACTTGTATCCCTGACTCAGGATTGTATACTTCATGGACCTGCATGGCTATCTCCAGAAACTCCGGGAATAATGTTAAAAATTAAACTATTAGTTGGGGAAAAAACATCCAGATTGAATTCTGCAGACATAATTACAAATAACAATGTGATAATATTGTTTTGCAGTGCTATTCAAACACAGTTTGACTGTTTCTCTACACTAAAATGCACACCGGGCTTAAATGTCATATCTCCCTGTGCAGGGTGACCGGAAATATATAATTTTAAGAAGCTGGTGTACATCTCCCCATTCAAACAGAGCCCTTGACTCAGCACACCGTGGTGCACCCCAGTGGGCTTTAGTCTCCCTCGGTAACACATGCTACTGGAAACGCAGCTCTGTTGCTATTCTCACAGAGAGGGCGAGTGACGCGCGGAGCGAGGTAAGACGAGCTCTGCATTGTGGGGGATGGAAGGCTCAGATGAGCAATCCCCGGCTTCCATAAGTCGTGACTTTGTAGCCTTTTGTGTTTGTAAACAGACGGGCGTAGCTTTTGGTTTATTTGAATTTCACAGAAGAATTAGATCGTAGAGAATGAATCTGGGGTGGAATGACTGGTAGTGTCAAAGGGGGTGTTTCACACCAGAGGGATATCCTGGCCAGGATTTACACAGCAGCGGTGAATCCCATTAAAGCCAGCACTGAAACCCCATTGGCTGCTGCTGCTGATGGAGTGTGATGTGTGACAGGAATGATCTTGTTGGCTCAACCTCATTCATGTCACTATTCCTTTTATGGCTTACTGCATCTCACGTGACCTCACATATTTTACTTCTGAGTGGAGAAATATGTCACGAGTGACCGAGGCATCACACGCACGTTCTCCTTCAACTCAACCTCCGTCTCTCCCTCTGTCTTGATTACATGCGGCCATACACCCACACACATTTCTTCATGTCACCTGGGCAGTGACACTAGAGGTATTGGGCTTTGACAGAAAATCCATACGGTTGACAGATGAGGGCTCTTAGTTTGACCGGGGAGAAAATAGAATGGGAGAAGGAAAGCGGAGGAGGAAAAGATGAAGAAAATGGGGTAGGCGTAGGAGAGAGAGGGAGTGCTCGCTTGTAGTATGTATGCGACTGTGTATATCATTGTTTGTGCAATGGAGAAACAGAGAGCGGGGACACATTGATGAATGCAGTGAAATCATTGCTTTAATGACGGTCATGATGTCCAGCGAGCGAGCGTGCACTGATGATAAACAGAGAATCAGCCGGGGCCTCCTATTGATGTTTGGCTCACAACATTATCGATATTGATCGAGCTCAGTGCATTTGTCCGGTCCTTAACCTAATGCCATACTTTAAAGAAAAAGCTTAAGCACCGTGCTTACAAACTCTAGCTATTACTTTCCTTAAAAGACGTCTTGAATGAAACATTTGGCATCTTAATAAAATCTAGAGGAGACCATTGAACAATTATTTTAACTACTTAAACTTTAGCTGAACGTAATTTTCTTTGCAGGTCCATAAATTGCTAATGCTCATTTCCACTCTTCATATACTTCTGCTGGTTAACCACATACTGGAGAGGCATGGCTGTTTGGGGTCTGCAAAGCATTCTGGGCCAACGGTTTTTAAGAGCTCAGCTGCTGATGCTGACTACTTAGCTATTTAAGAAGTGCTTTTTTCACACAGTGGCGGAAATAATATATATCTTGTTCTGGCACTGGTAGACTGTGATTATTTTTCTGTGATAAGTTGCTTTTCCCTTGGGATGCAGCAGTATAGCAATACACATGCAGTATAAGGTGGGACCACAGATACATCTACTGTATGCACGCACAGAATAAAAGCATTAAACCTTCACTCCAGAGTGCTCATCATTCTTACATTCAAAGTGTCTCCTGGGAGAAAACCACCAGCTCCATAAATGTGAAGTTCTTGTGGTTCACCAGTACACCGGGACTAAGCGCGGCCTCGTTAAAGAATGATAACATCACTTTATCGCCAAGATATTCTGCATAATCTCTCTCCATTTAGTAAGATGTTTCCCAGCAGCATTTAGCTCTCTTTCCGTTCCTAGCCAACTGCAGACCCGAGCCTCTGAAGGTGAGCGCAGTGTCCCGCTCCAGAGAGCTTCACAGTGCCAACACTGGAGCACAACCTGTGTGGTTGAAGAGCAGCCGTTCTTACACACTGAAGAGCCAGAGAGCTTCGGAAATGCCTGGAGCGAACAGGACTTTTATTTTTTCGGAACTTTAAAACAAATCTAATGTCTTTTTTAGGCTTTCTTTTCAAAGCGCCCATGAGCCAATCTTGGTGAACGAGTAATTAAAGCTTTTAATAAAATTACGCTGGAACCAGACTATATTTTGTCCCTCCAACTTCAATAAAATGTAACTGTTTATTGCATTCATATGTTTTTCCACCATGGTAGCCTTGGATGTAATGCCTCTAGATGTAGCCAACGTGAGGTCTGCAACACTGTTCGCTCACTTCAACTGAAATGTGAAACAGTCTGCTTTTGAACTGCAAATGTCAGGTTTTATGCTGTTACACTGTTTAATTAAAGGGTCTTCCACCTATTTTACCAAGCACAGTTCACTCACCACGAGGAGTGATGTCCTGTGAAAAACGTTGTCTGACGTATTGAGCTTCCTGAATTCTGAAAAAATAACCGCTGTGATGTCATCAGGCTTCAAATCTATGATAGAAAACCTGTAACAAAGACTGAAGCTGTGGTATTTGAAAGACATGGGTATTATCAGGAGGTCAAATGAAAGATATCTAATATAGGTTCCTGCATTTTGTGAGCTTTACCCATGAAAGGGAGTTAGGAAATTCAGGATATCTTGGCCTCTGATGCTTTAATAATTAGTCATTCTAAATCACTATACTCCTCTAATTGCTGAAATTGTTCTGAACAAAGCCGTTGCATCATAGAAGCCACACCGACTCAGACTCGCAACATCTTTACAGTTTTGATTCCTAACCCTCTGCTTGCATTTCTTTAAGTGACTTCGTTCAACAGATGTTCTTTCCCCCTGGCCAGCCATTAACCCATTCACGCACACCCACGCGGTCTCTCCTCATCTTGTTTGCATGGGCGAGGCGATCAGCAAAATGGATTTCTAAGATTACACCAAATGGCTGCTAACACAATCAGCGCTCAGAAACTAGCTAAATAAATGTGATTGGAGCCAATTGGAGTGACGACTAAATCTCATCAGCAGCTCCGTGCGTGAACTGGTTGTCATGCTTGGGACCACCTGAGATGTGTGTTACAATTCAATTTTGTAAGAAAATCCAATACATGAGCTGCAGCACAAAATACATCAGCATTATTCTCTCAGTGCATCAGTGTGTGCATTGATATTGAAAGACAGATCACGACATAATGGTTCATTAATTAGTCTTTCTTGCATATTTAGAAGGTATGCTGACTGCACTGCTGGCTTCTCCTACAAGAGCGGCACAAAGCCCCCCATGGTGGCCTTGTGGTAACCAGAGACAGAAAGTGAGAGGGCGCACGCACATGCAGAAGGGACCTATTACTTCTGTTTCCATGGTAACAGCTGCTTGGTTGCTTCGTCGCCATAGGAGCCAGGTTTCCCTAGGAGATGAATCTGGCATGTGTGTTCCTCTCCGTGTGTGTTGCTGTGTGTCTGTGGAGAGCATTTGGCCAAGGCCGGTGGTGCGTCCCACGGCGGGCTCGTTTTCAGCCCTGAAGGGCTGGAGAGAAAATGGGTGTGGTCTGTTGAAACGCCACTGATGCGAGATGCATTTCCTCCCCTTATATAGGCATGCAGCGGGCGCAGCTCCTCCCGCTCGACAGGGGAGAGGACAGGCTGGGAGCTTCTCTCAGACTACATTTGGGGGGGCTTTTTATGTCACCGATTATTATTTTTTTGGACACCTTTTGTTATGAAATATGATTAAAAACCGAAGACAAAAAGAAGATAATAGCTAGCTTTATTTTACTGGATAATTATAACATGCTTATATAATGAATACAATATGGGTTTAGAATAAACCATTTTACAAATATTTCCTTTCTCCAAGATTTGCAGCTTGCTAATATGGAAAATGTAAACAGGAAATATGAAGAGAGAAAGAAGGCTTTGACATAACAAAGGATATCGAATGGAGGTGAACCAGGGACTGTGCAGTTATACTGTAGAGTCTCAAGCACGAGGCCAGCAGACGCCCTCCAGTCCTATACATATTTATTGACTTGCATTATTACACTTATTATCCTCTTCTTGTTGTCTTTTACAGTACATGTTCTGACAAAATAAACCTGCACTGTGTCACCTGCCCTGTGTGTGTGTGTGTGTGTGTGTGTGTGTGTGTGTGTCAGAAATTTGCCAAGGGACAGACCCTGCTGGACATGGTGTGTGGCCATCTGAACCTGCTGGAGAGGGACTACTTTAGCCTGACTTTCCAGGACACGGACAACGCCAAGGTCAGACAGTGCAACACACACATGCAATAAGATATCTTACTTGAGAAAGTTAAATATAATCATTCCAAGATTTAAACCTCTGTAGCTCGAGGCAAATGCAGCTGCAATTAAAACCAATTTTGTCCCAAATTAGAAACTATCCTGAATTGGATGGTGTGAAGTTACAAATGTGGCTTACAAAAAAGCTTGCACATACACACAGAGAAGGTGCATGCGGGGTGTTTATAAGGTGTTTATAACATGACGTTCTTACCCATAAAATGTAATTAAATAAAACCCAAAGAATTCTCCTCTGTGGTTTACTGGATAGTTCTCTGGCAGAGAAGGGTACTGTCGAGCATGCATTTGTATTGGTTAACGATGTGTTTTTGTAACCATTACGGTTTGCAGGCATGCTTGTTAATTGTGTAACATTGTATAAAGTGACTTCAGACTGTAGTTCTGATCATCTGTTTCTTCTGTTCTGGGGTCATAACTCGGGATATTTGGGGTAATTTAGCTCCTTCAAGAAAAAAAGCTTTGTAGAGTCCAAGGCCAAATCTGTGTGGACATTGAATTTGCCGTATTGCTTTATACCTGCTTCTAATAGTTTATTTACTTATTTTTATTCACTGATTTCAGAGCAAATATCAACCAACCTTTCAGCCAAGCAGCCATTTAACCAGACTGTTTTTCTAGGTGTCATGAAGCAGTGAGTCCGCTGTTGCCCTTTTCCCCGTACTTAACCACTTACAGTCTGAGAGTGGCATACATGACCTTTAACCTTTTAAAATGTGATTAGACAGTATGGCCTTTTAAAAATGGTGCACAGGGTCTACAGTGCACCATGAAAGCTCTGGTGACATTAAGCGTAGGGAGCTGGACTCAACTGGCATTCATAGCCTCAATATTGATGCTTTCAGCGTTTATAGAAGCCTTTATCTATTTTATTATAGTATGAATATATTTGGCTTTCAACTAGGGAATAGATATAAAAAGAGAAGAGCAGCCAGTGCTTTAAAGTTCTTAAAGGGGCAAGTACAATGTGAATATGGATGATTTTGCTGATGTTAAAGTTCTCTAAGGGGATTGTCTCTTTCTTTTGTTATCAGCATTGGTTGGATCCCTCAAAAGAGATTAAGAAGCAAATTCGGGGTAAGTGCAGCACACACGCACACACACACACACATCCACAAACATAGAGCAGTCCACAAAACAACCTTTCTGGGTATTTGTCCACAGTTGGTTCCTGGATCTTTGGATTTTCTGTCAAGTTCTACCCCCCAGACCCATCTGTGTTAATGGAAGACATCACCAGGTAGGTGTGAATATTATAACAACAACACAGCTAACAATTGTCTGAAGCTAATGAATTGAGTTGTCTTTAGGATATATTTGTTTTGGTTGGATTTATAGAAGGAACATAATATTTGGATGCAATAGTGCTCTAACATATTAAACTCGAAAAAATGCTGATAAAAAAGTTAGAAACTAGCTAGAGGGCTAAACTCAACGGCTTTGGAATCCTTAGAGCCTACAGAGTTCGCCAATACCAACCATTCCACTCACACAAAGCATCGCAAAGATACGCACAAGAATGTAATTTGTGTCCAGCAAAAAATATGAAAATTGACTTACTTATGGCTGAAATATGAATATGCCAGGCCTTCCTGCAACCTCCTCAGAGCTAAGGCCACGGAGCACCCTGCTGCAGTGAAACGAGCCCCGTTCAGGGACCACCGAGGACTGTGGGAACTTTCATGATTGAGCGGAGTTTACATGAGTTCTCGACATGTCTGAACTAAAATAATTATTAATACTTAACTTCACTCAATGCACCGGGCCGTCTGGGTGAAGAAGGAGCTGAGCCGGAAGGCGAAGCTCTCAATTTACTGGTCGGTCTACATCCCAACCCTCACCTATGGTCACGAAAGAACGAGGTCTCGGATACAATTGGCCAAAAGGAGTTTCCTCCATAGAGTGGCCGGGCTCAGCCTTAGAGACAGGGTAAGGAGCTCGGACATCAGGAGGGAGCTTGGAGTTGAGCCGCTACTCCTTCGTATCGAAAGGAGTCAGCTGAGGTGAGAAACCTGGGTCAGCCTGCTTGACCTGCTGCCTCCGAGACCCGACCCCGGATAAGCGAATGAATATGGATGGATGGAAACTGATGTTTTGCAGTTTGTATTTGGGCCCAGTTTTATGATGAACATTGAATTCCACCACATTTCTCAATTAATACGATCTTGAAACCTCAACAAATAACAAATGGACTAAGTAAAAAAAATAAAAACACCTTTGGATATTTAAATGAACTTCCTTTTATTTTAGGATAGACCAATATGTAGATCAATTGGCTGGATTTTTGTCCCAGGTTCCAGATCAGCCATCTAATTAATGCATATAATACTGACTTAATCATGAGGCATGAGGACAAGAATGTCTGTGATGCTAAATTAATTTCAAACAGACATTGGCGTCCAAGAGCCGTACCACTGCCATTGCCAAAAAGGCCTGTGATGGAAAGATCTAGCAGTGCTTCTTCCAGTTGTTTTATGGTGATGTAGATGCTTGAAATGTGAGCATCATTTCTGCCTCCACCTCCCTCCTTTTCTCAGGTACTACCTGTGCTTGCAGCTGAGGGACGACATCCTGTCTGGCCGTCTGCCCTGCTCATTTGTCACCCACGCCCTTCTGGGCTCCTACACCGTCCAGGCCGAGCTGGGAGACTACGAGCCCGAGGAACATGGCCCAGACTACGTCAACGACTTCCGGTTTGCACCCAACCAGACACGTGAGCTGGAGGAGAGAGTGATGGAGTTGCACCGTAACTACAGGTCGGAGAAAATATGACTCCATTAGTGTAATTGAAGGCCATGAGGAGAATGGCAAATGCTGGTATTCTTGATTTGTTGCAACTTGTGTGTTGCATTTTGCCTCGTAGGGGAATGAGTCCAGCTGAGGCAGAGGTGAACTTTCTTGAAAATGGAAAAAAGCTCTCAATGTATGGAGTGGACCTACATCATGCTAAGGTACAGAGCTAAAACGCCTGTTCATTTGTCAGCAGACTTTGGTCTGAAGGTTTTTGATGCTCAATGCCTGTGTCAACCAGGATTCAGAAGGAATTGACATAATGCTCGGCGTGAGCGCCAACGGTCTGCTCATCTACCGAGACCGTCTAAGGATCAACCGATTTGCCTGGCCAAAAATCCTCAAGATATCCTACAAGAGAAGCAACTTTTACATCAAGATCCGCCCAGGAGAGGTAAATTAAATCTCTCCTTATCTTGTCTTTTTCACCTCACTTTGCGTTCACTGCACAGTCATTCTGAAAGAGCAGAGGCAACTGGAATGAGCCAGCTCCGCATTTCTATTTCATGGTTTTCGCAGTTGTTAAAATGACATAATTGTCTCTATTGACTCGTCCCAAACCGCATAAATAGTCATTTCATGGTTTCATAAAAGTGTTACTTTTGAGATTTATCTACAGCAAACCATGTGACAACTATCAAGGACATTATTTATAGCCCTCACAGATCCTGTTCTTAAAGATTAGGCTGATGGGTCATGTTTTTGTTCTTCTCCTCCTTCTGTCTTCTGCTATGGTGACTTTAAAGTGTGATTAGCCAGTCAAGAGGATTTGCACTTCCATCAAGGATTTTACTCGCAAACGTTGGAGTCACATTATGCTCGCTCTGGTTTTCAACTCCTTAAATTATTATAATTTTCTGTTTTTTTTCCCTCATTCTTTGGCCTTCGGGGTATCTGCAATGTGTTTTACATTCACTGTTAAACTGACATTGACGTCTTTAGTGAATACCAAGGCCATTCTGTGCACATGCTTTGTTCTGCAGGTCTATCCTTTTAAGTCAGCTGTCCATTTAAATGTGCCTGGAGGGTTGTCATTGTGTTATAAACCCTTTAATTCTAAACTGTCCCCACAGATTTTTGTTTTGTTTTTGTGAATGTTTAAATACCTGTTGTATTGCTAATAACCTATTGATTTGACTGAGTCTTCATCTGCTCACACCACTGAACATCTGATGGAGTGAGTGCATGAATGACTAATTTGTAGGTTGGTTAAAGAAGGAGAATCTACCAGACATGGCAGTGTGAGAATATATTTCTAAGAGTTAACAGAAAAACATCATTGATTTGTCCATTGCTGCGGAGTAAACAGAATCCGCCCTTCCACCATCCCTCCATCTTTCCCCGCACTCACTCCCTTCACTCTCCTTTTCTTCTTCACCCGCCTTCCTCCTCCTCCACCCCGACGTCATTCCTTTCCCTCACTGCTCAGTATGAACAGTTTGAGAGCACCATAGGCTTCAAACTGCCAAACCATCGGGCCTCGAAGCGATTGTGGAAGGTCTGCATTGAGCACCACACCTTTTTCAGGTAGGACCTGATTGTCACAGATACTCAGACAGACGCACCTTTCCTGCACCGTAGTTGTTGCACCCTGCATGAACTGTTAAGACTTGGAAGAATAGAGATATCCTTCAAGTGCAACTCATTACATAAATGTGTTGAGTTATTTTTTTTTGCACAGGTCCTACAGTTCTGTATAATTTTCTTGCATAAAACAGACATGATTTGTTCCTGTAAATTCATAAGAAGGTTGCTGATTGGTAATTTGCTTCTAATTATGGGTTAAATGGGGACAGAGATCATTTGGTACACTTAATTAATTCCTATTAAATCCTATTCTAAGCTAGAGAGGATCCTAGTCAGCTGAACTTGAAAACATGTGGAATTTGTCTCTAGGCAAGCACAATTTAGCACTTGGTGTAAAAGATTCCAATATTAATGGATATTTTCTTTATTTCTCTGCTGACGATCTCACATTGACTACAAAACTCAAGGTTGTGAGATTGTGTTTCCTTTGAGCAGAACCCAACTAAACGATCATTGTCTGTATTCTTCCTATATTTACTACCAAAACACAGAATGTAGTCAGGAAATGATCAGAAATGTATTACCAGTGGACTAGCCTTGCAAAGCCTTTAAGCTGTGTAAACAGGTAAAAGATGTCTACAAGGGGTAGAATCTGAGCCCTTGTGGTAGATTTACACAACGTATACCTTCCTGCAGGTTGGTTTCCCCAGAGCCGCCTCCCAAGGGCTTTCTGGTGATTGGCTCCAAGTTCCGCTACAGCGGGAGGACCCAGGCCCAGACCAGACAGGCCAGTGCTCTGATTGACCGGCCTGCTCCACAGTTTGATCGGTCCGTTAGCAAGAGGTACCTGCTGCCCCGAAGCATTGATGGAGGTAAGAGATAGATGAGTTCCCTGTCCACATGGAGGGTCACCTATATATCCTGTATTATGTTGTGTGAAAACAGAAATAAAAGCATCTTTCAACTTGTATATCATGTTAGAACACAGCCTATTGACATGGCCTACACTGACTGTAGATAATGTCATGGAAAAGCTTGAGTATCACTTGAGTCCAGGTGGTTGATGTTGTCCTCCCATTGCCTCATTCACCAGCCTCAGCTCTAGGCTACAGTATGGACCAGCTGTCCCAGCGAAGCTCCAGTGAACGCACACAGTTCATGTCCAGAGAAGACCTGGACCAAGAGGGCAGCCTTGACCTGGACCAGGACCAGTACCATTATCAGGACCAGGACCAGGACCAGTACACAGAGCAGGAGCTGGATCAGGTTCAGAGGCAAACCTGGGGTTCCCACATCTCAACGACCACCAAGACTTTGGAGCTCAAGGTACAAAAAGAGAGGATACATTAAAATACACAGACACCTGCCTTAATTGCAGCCTTCGCTACCTCAACAGTGTATAGCTGTTAAAAGAGGTATAGTAAAAGTTAGTAATATTAATCAACAAAGTAAATTAAATGAAAATACATATTTTCTCCAAAAAAAACTACACGGCTTTGCACCAACTCTGGAAAATCATTCTACTTCTGACTAACACTCCTTCTCTCTCATATCCCTTTTCATTTTAAGAGTGCAATCACATCCCTACTTTTTCTCTCCTTGGCCCAATTTCCTCTATGTTCTGCCCCTCTGCAGACTAGATAGACTTCTTAGTATGAGTTTGCTCTCCTCTCCATTTCTCCAGCTGCCCCCAAACAACTAACATGACCTCTTTGCTGACGTTGATATATTTTTTTTTTTACCCAGACTCTTACTTCTAACATATCTTCTCTTCTCCCTGCTGCAATGTTAACACACTCTGCTATCCTCTGCTCTGCTCCCTGTCGCCCACCTCTTCCTCTCCCGCAGGGTGAGGAAGAAGGCTCGCCTATAGACTCTAAACCAGAGGTATTTTGGCCTTGGACCTTAGTGTCTGTAGTTTTGGTTGTTGTAGGTCATGCACGTGCACTTTGTGTTTGTTAAACACAACCTGCCATTGTTCTTGTTTGTTTGTCTCTGGAGGAAATGTTATTTCTTTTCATGTCATGATTTGAAGGATTCCACTGAGTATAATCCATGAAAACTGCATGAATCAACCTTCAGCTGAATAGACATGAAATGTTTAAAATGGATTCATTCAGGCTCTTTATTCCTCCTTTTTTCCTTCTCTGCCCACTGACAAATACTATTAGATGTTCTTCATAGGCATTAAGCTCCTATCCAGAGTGACTGAAACATTTGTCAACACATCTTTAACAGTATCCCTGTGTGAAATTTCAGGGATGGATTGTTATTAGCAAGATAAACAGATTGCCCTCCAGCACTGTTGAATTTTCAGTGAATCAGTGGTTCCCCAGTTGGCAAATATCCTGGTACTTCAGCTGAGATGTGTAAAGTCTCCTTATCATGAGTGGCAGAGCTCAAAATTGAATAATTTGTTCTTTTCTACTTCATTTTTATCGCTAAAGCCAATAACGATTGTACAGATAATGCAGAACCACAAGCGATAGTTCCACCCAGAAACAGTTAACTGTCCACCATTAGTGACAGGTTGTGAGGTTTCCACGAGTGGATGGGCCTGCGAGTTAGTCGCATTATGGCAACGACAAATGTAACGGTGGAGCTGGAAGACCCTCTACGGGGTCCCGGTCAGCTAGAAGAGCAACAGTAAAGAGAGTTGACCGACGGTGTGTCAGCTCCTCCATCGTAGGGTGAACGGAAATGCATCAAACACACTGACCGTCCGAGCATGATGGCACTGCGCTCTGACGCAGCACTCCATTAAGTCTGTCGCCCATTTGATCGTGTGGTCAGTTACACACTAATGTATGTAAACTTGTTGTGGAACAGCCATTATACAACCTTTGAAACGAGACACAGCAATGCATACTACTCATGGGTGCACTCTGAATAATATATATTCATATATTGAATAATATATATATATATATAACTTTATAATGTTCATTTTGAATAAAAGAAGGTGTGCAGTCACGTACAGAGTGTTAATATGAAAATAGCTTTTTTCATTGTCTTTAAAGTTGATTATTTTTAAGTTAGTTATTTTTGGTCTAGTGTTTGTTCAGCAAAGAGAGAAATATCATACTTTTTGAAAGTAAAATGTTTAGCTTTTTTCACTGCACAACCTGAACACAAGTAAAAAATATATATAATCAGAAGCACCCATGCGTTATTTAATTAACAATGAATTCAATATTTTATTTTAATGCAAAACTGGCTTTTTATTTAACTGTTGGTGTTATTATTCCTGCAGGAATACGTTTGTTAGTAAATATTGGCATTGCATTTGTCACTAAAGGGTCCGCTCTTTTGTGGTTTTTGTAATGCCATCTCACCAAATCTTTGGATGAAGAAGTATGGGAATGATCCCCCTCTCTAAACACTTATGCTCAGTCAATATGTGACTGCATTAATTTCCAATTGGCTGACACTGAAATGGATTGTCCCTGTCTTCTTGGCACAACATTAAATGGCTTAACGGTCTTTGTCAAAAGCCCTGGTGGTGTCAACTGTTTGTCTGGCTGTCTGGCCGCCTGCCTTTTTGACTCACCTGCAGCACTTTACCTCTTTGTCTCTGCACGCATCTGTTCTCCACCCCAACCCCCCCTCAACCCCCAACCTCCTGCTTTGCTCAAAACCCTTCACATCATCTCACTTGCCCTACTTTGGATTTGGCCACAAGGATGTGGCCACCCATCGGCCCAAACAGGAGGTACTGCTTGTCCCCTCTTTTTGGCATGTGCTGTGTGTGACCCTCACCAGGTGTTTTCTTATCTATAACTGTACCTCTCACTTACTGCTGGAACACAGCCAACGGCAACAGCAATGCTCGTTTTGGTGCACCACTTCCTTAAATGCAATAACATGTTTTTGCATGTCAGTTTCATATTTTCTGAACATTATTTCCGGATTAAGTATTTGTTGTTATCTGTCCAACCTTTGATCAGTGAAAAATTACAAATACCATGTGCGGGGCTTTGTGCTCAATCTTCCAAAGATTGCCAGGTGTTCACTAAGGCATTATCCCAGTGTATTTTGTAAAGTGCAGCAACAGCTAAATATGTTTGGAAAATATACTGTTAAATAGAGTTTGACCCTGTAATTAGGATATTTTTAAACCTCCAGACCTTCAATTAAATAGTGTTTTGACTAAAAGGCTGCAAGGTAGGAGACAAGTGAAGACACTAATCTTGATCTATGTGCACAATACGGAGGTCTATGTTGTCATTACAGTAAGATCTCTTTTGTCCAACCATCTGACAGCCTGTAATTCATCCTACAGCACACTTAAAAAAATAGAAAACCGTCATGCGCCACACCCTGAGTAAGACCTCCAGGTTAATTTTAAACTTCAACAGACATTTAGATCAGCTACAGAAATGATTGTTCTCAAATTAAGAAAATCCTAGATTCTGATCTAGAATTTTATTTTCTGTTAATTTGTGATGCTGATGTGCCCCTCACTGTGTAAGCAGCAATTCCTGGATAAACCTGAAGATGTTCTTCAAAAACATCAGGCCAGCATCAATGAGCTGAAGAGGGCTTTGAGGCAGCCCAACAGCAAGATGGCCCAGAGGGAGAAACGCCTCTCCTCAGCTACTCCTCCTGGAGGAACCCCCGAGCGGAAACCAGTAAGAACGGGATTATATTCCCACGTTATAATACTCAATATTCTACAATTACTTACCAACATATTTAGATTTTTTCTGTTCTCTGTCACAAAGAAAGCATCTTGAAATGCATCAAAGTTTGAGGTCCCCCCAGTTAATCACTGTTTTTCTTCCCTAATCACATGCAGTAATTATGTGGGGTAACAATGCTATCACAAGTGGAAGAGCAGTGTATCGAGCTAGGCTAATGCAACTGTCTACTCTATGTCAACATAGGCGACTGGTGATGGCAAATTGATTGACAAGCAGGATGCTTATGAAGGAGAACTGAATGCTTACACTAAAGTGGAAAAGAGTAAGCCCTCTTCTTTGGGAAGAGACATGTTGTCTGTGACACCTTGGACTGAATCAAAGATAAACAACTGTCAAACAGCCAGGGAGTCATTCAAAAGTTGTCCTGGAACGTCTCCAAGTCAAGAAACAGACTTCAGGGCAACTGGGCAACTGGATTTGAACCCTGAGGAGGACACAGTGGCAACAAATGGACATCACGATTCTATATTAGTGAGGGATGCCATTCAAGAAAATGGATATGGATCTCCACATGACAAACAGAGGAGTGGAATGATCAGCAGAGATATGAAGCATTGCCAATATGAGCACAACATTCGTCAAGAGAGACCAAAGACCTTCGAGACTCCGGTGGCGGTGGATTCTCTCCCAAAAGGCAACACAGGCGATATTGAGAGTGAGGCGAGGCAATGTGAGACCTGGGGGGAAAAAGCCCCAAGCCCCATGGGAGCGCAAGATTGCAATAAAACAGGGGACTCACACTCAGAAGTCACTAAAATAGTTCCTCTCAAGCCACAAAGATCCAAGAAGTCTTTGAATAAAGAGAACACAGGTGCTGTAAACACTCAAAGTCGGTCCGATAGAGGCATCTTTGGCGAAAGTGGTGATGTGCAGATGACAAAATCAGGAGACGGCTCCTGTGACGCAGGAAGGAGAGTGGATGACAACGCTGTTCTGCAGTCGGCAGCAGATGTTGTCAAGGAACACGCAGGAGCCTCCAAAAGCCACAGCGAAGCTGCAGTGTCATATCAGCAGATTAAGAAGGAGTTGTTTGGACAGCAGGAGCTCAGAGACTACAGAGGCACCGCAGGACAAAGTCTGTGGACAAGAGGAGGACCGGAGGACCTTTTTCAAAACAACTCAGAGTTGAAGGATAATTTCTTCTCGAGCTCCAAATTTCCAACAGCTCCCCCCCGAACTCTCCCGCTGAAAATGCAATGGTCCCGAGACAGACCGAGCAACGTGGACAGCAGCCATATCCACTACAGGACAGCCGGCCATGAAACAGCCAAGTGGAAGCAAGCGGTAAACCCATCTGCCCCCTAAACTGTTTGTCAATCATCGGAAAGTAAAGCATTGCATGAGCTTCAGGCGATGTCGTGCCAATCTTGTTTTTACCATCTAAAAACAAAACAAATCACACATACTTCAGAACTCATGTGGCTGTGTATGAGAAAGCGAAAGTTCACGTTCCTTGGCATCGCATCATTGATCGACTCAGTTCAAGTCCATGGCCCAGGAAGCATATTGCTTTCCCTTGTTCCCCTTTGCAAAGCAATACATCTGCTTGGCCATTTCAGAATGCCGCGGGCCTTTAAGCAAAGTTCCCTATGCTTTATCCCACCTTAACTTGTCACGTTCACACCTGGTCTTTCCTTCCAACACCCTCACAGAATAAAGGTGGCTGCTGTTGCAAGGAGCGCAAGACCTTTCCACCATTTTTCTTTGAAAACCTCTTTTTCACATATTTTAAATCCTTTTTGTAAATGGCTGTGAAGGACATTTAAAACAAATGTTTTGCCTTGGCACCTCTGTGGCAGCAGCAGAAAATGAATAAGGCGATTAGATGTTAAATCAAGCTGCAGAGCTGCCAAACCTCTTCAGGGCTAAGGCATTCATATGCTGCATCTACGGTTATGAATACCTCTTTCCTGAAAGGGATTTTTTTTTTAAATCTAACCTTTCAGTGCATGGCATTACCATTGCACTTGCGGTCATTTCTGATGTCAACTGTGAAATATACCCCGTGTGCATGCTTTTGACAGTAGCAGTAAACTTTACAATCTCTTAGAATGATCATATGTGTGTTTATTGTGTACGTTTAACATAAGCCCTGAAGTAAATTAATTGTTTCCATTTTTTTATAATGCCTATATAGTACAAAAGCAATTACCTTAAAAGCTGTAAATGGAGTACATTGCAAACATGATTTCTCTAAATATGATTATTAATGCAGTGTGTAGTGCTACAAACAAAACATCATGTCAATGCAGTGAAAAGCGAAGGCTCTGTTTCAGCTCTCTCCTCTTTTGATGCTATAACACTTATATCGGTAACATTGTTGTTGTCATCTCTATGACTTGACACATGTTTTATTAGTTTCATCTTAATGTTTTCTTCCTGTTTGTTTTTCCTCTATAGGATACACCTCCCACACCTGCTATTCATGAAGAACCTTTCAACGAAGCTCCAGTGAGTCGTTGCTCAGCTCCACCAGTCTCATATTTGTCTTTCCTCCTTTTTAGCCACTCCATTTAAATTAACAGGGAAATCACACCACCACAATTCTAAACACATGATTTAAACTGCTAAAGTTACACAATAACTAAATCTAATGTATAACGTATTGTGATTATGTTGATGATTTAGTTGTATCTGTAATTATTGGAAAACAAATCTGCAGAGAAACACAAAAATGCTTTTTTCCTTTGGTTGAATTAGATGTATTTGTAGTTGACACGTCTTCTCTGCAGAGGGAACCGTGGGAGAGACGTCTGGGCTCCGTCTCAGAGGATGAACAGGACCCCGAGATCCTGTACCTGAAGGAGACCCACCTGGGCATTGAGCGCAAATGTTCCAGCATCACGGTCAGCTCCACGTCCAGCTTGGAGGCCGAAGTAGATTTCACCATCCTCACGGACCTGCACACGGGCATGGAGGAGTTCTCCAGGGGCATGACAGAGCTCGGGGAGAGGAGTGTATCACCCGATGTGGGTCTGTGCTTTAGCATGGACTTGCTCCAGCACCAGGGACCCTCTGAGCCTCCTCCACTGGTGTCAGCCCCGCTGTCCAGAGGAGCCAGCAGCAGCCCTCCAGCCAAACACATCCAGGCTGAAGAAGTCCGGCCAGAGGTCAAACGCTCCGATGTGCAGGTAGACCAAAGTTTCCAAGACAAGTCTGTTTGTTCCTCCTAGTGTGATTTGCTCAGCCAGATAACAAGAACCATGCTATTTTTAGGTACCTAAAAATATGTGTCCTCTTTTAATCAAACTGCAGTGCAGTTGAGTATGGGCGTCAACATGAAGGATCCAAAAATTGCCACAAATCCTAAAAGTGTTTTATAACTATATCTCCATGTGTTTTCTTTTTTTTTTTAACAAGAAGCACATGATAACTAAATAAAAAATAATCAGGCACGTGTTTTGCCAAAACATGAAGTTGGACTGGATTTCCATCCTTCCCAACCGCCCTCCTCTAAAACCACCATATCCTGCTCATAGTGCCACCCAAGTTTCCAGCAAAGTGTGATGGCAGGCCACCAAAGTGGGCTGTTGATGAGCTGGTGCTAGTTTAGTTTACAAGCCTGAGCTTGGAAAAACAACAACCCATGCTGTGTGTTACCACACCTCAAGTCTATGTCTGGCTGGGTTTGCATGTTTTGTCAAAAAGCTGTAACATAATGTGTAGAAATGTACTTTGAATATGCATTAGCGCTTATAATGCACTGAAATCTAGAGCAGACGAAGGACACAGTAATTGGCTGCAATGAAATGTGTTTTGAGTTGAATGCTCTTTATGACGAATAATGAAGAAAGACACCAAGCTCAAAATATATTGTTCATCCTGTTTTTACATTACAGTCATGAATGTATGTTTTTCAGCCTGTCGTACCCAAAAAACCAAAGCGGTCCGTGCCGGTGTCATCAGTGGACAGAGAGTCGCACAGAGAAGCCAGCCGCGTCTCCACCGTCACGCCGCTGAGCCGAGAGGCCAGCGACGTGACGCCCACACCGACGGTGAGGAAGACGGACGTCCGGACAGAGACTCAGCCCAATGGGTCAGAGGTCACCACGACCATCGTGGAGTTCACAGATCAGGTTGGTTTCATGTTTAAGCGAGACAAATCTGTAGATTAAAAATAATATTCGATAGAACTAAAGTCACACAATGAATTTGTCTGTTTCAGGATCACTGTATCACGGGTCTGAGTGACGTTTCTTATTCTTCGAGACAGAGTGTGTCCCCTGTGAGTACAAACAGAGGGACCTCTTCAATTTTAACTCGACCTGCAGCACACTCTCTGGGGTCTAAACCTACTTACTGTACAAAGACAAAAATAAATACATTTATGAGTATAAGCCTGACTGGATGTCCTATCAATACATATTGCCTTCTAATCTGTAATGATTTGTAGTGTGTGTGTGTGTGTGTGTGTTTCAAGTATTTGCTAATGTCGCCAGCTGTCTTGCTTTCTCAGGTGCATATGAGCAGTTTTGGAAGAGAGGTGACAGGGTCGCCCATCCTTGTCACCGAAAATGTTACCTCGGCAACCACTCACGTCACCAAGGTAAGGAAGCTTAAAGGGGAACTAGGCCCAATTTTATTTGTGCGAAATTTCCTTTATTTTTTAATGAGTAATCACTGGGAATGAGGATAGCTGACGAATACATTTAAACAATGCAAAGACAATAGAGTGATCTCTCCACTACTCTCCACTACTCCTCTTTGTATTTGTCTGAGGACCAATCCGGACTACTACAACACTGCAATACACTCCAAAAAATATAAATAAACATTAACGACTACCAAATCCAAAGACTAGTGCGCTAAAAGTAAAATGCGTGATGTCATCAAGTATAAAGCATTGAACAGTTTTATAGACGATAGACCGGATAAGACGTTATAACACTAGAACCCAGGGGAATGTTCTGAGTAGATAAGGACACATCTGAGGACGATACAAGAGAATAAAGCTTATGTGGGTATAGCGAAGAAAACAAATATTGTATACTATATTATTCTCTATTCATTGCCTATCCATTGTAGACGGTGAAAGGAGGATATTCAGAGACCAGGATTGAGAAGAGGATCATAATCACAGGAGACGATGATGTAGACCAGGAGCAGGTGAGCTGACAGTAACTGGGTAAAAAATCCAAAGAGCCACGGGCATTGTGGTTACTGATGGTTAGCTTTGGGTGTTTGTAGATGTTGCATATTTCCAGGTATGAAATGCTGTACATTTCTAATTGTCTATTCTGATTATTATTAATATAACCTGTATTCATGGAAGCATTGAATAACCTTTGCCAACCTTTGCCACACGGTATATCGTCCATATACTTTTTCAGATCTCAAAATGGATCAACAAGCTTATTTAAATTGTCATACATTGAACAAAAACACAATTTACAATACAAACAAGTGAATAAATGAGATCAGCACAAACAAGAAAATTGTTCTTTTCAAGACGGGCTGCCACTAACCATTATTTTCATGATCCATAATTTGTAAATGTAAAAATCAAATGCCAGTTTTCTAGTAAATCCAAAGATAGTCATACTACAATAATACTACAGGACAAAAAAGCATCAGAGCCTCACATTTGAGAGGCTAAAACTAGAAAATGTTTGGCATTTGTTCATTTTTTTTGCATGAAAAGATTTGCTATAATTGTAAGCATAAAAATATCTGAAATTGTCTTTCCTATATCACTGTTTATTAAACTTAATTTTATTAAAATTTATACATGTATTTATTAAATGTATTTTGTGAATTTCAGCTCTATTCTATTATTGAATAAGAAATATAAGAAAACTCTTTCCAAAAGTGATACATTTGTTCCTGTTATTAAATGTATTGTTCACTCTTTGCTTGCAGGCTCTGGCTATTGCGATCCAGGAAGCCAAGCAGCAGCATCCAGACATGCAGGTGACCAAGGCCATTGTTGTCAGGGAAACGGAATCGTCCAGTGAGGATCGACACGGGGCATCAGAGGTACGGCGCCGTCTTGACTCCGAACGATCATATCTAGCCAGGATTTGGCCTCACGACCCTCCTTTTGAGATTAAGGGATTTAAGGTTGACTACTCTTCTTTGTTCACCTGCAGTCCTGATTTCTCGAGATGAGAGCGCCCCCGTGTGGACAGAGAGTGTCAGTGCCAGACCTGAAATTGCCACCTGCCATCCCTTCTGATGGACTACTGCCAGCGGCGCTCAAATGGAGACCCTCGCACACATTCACTAACACACAAAGCTGAAACAAGACTCCTTTAAAATCCTTATGTTTTATTGTTATTCAAGCATTTCACTATTGGAATCCTACATCTTCAGCAGCGTGATTTGGCAGTCATGCTGCAGGAAAAAAAAGAAGAAAACATAAACATCACTCATGGTCCTTGATTGGTCGACTGTATGCCACCAGAATTCCAAACATCTGGAACAATAAAAGATATTGGATCTGAATCCAACTAAATTCCCTGCAAACGTCTCAGGGCCTTTATATTCAAACCACTTGCTTCAGTATTTCTCGAAGGTCAAAGGGAATCTGTGCACTCACTCTCACTGTGGAGAACCCAAGGCCTTGTGCAAGGTTGGTACCCATCCCATGCAGAAAGTATTATTTGGAAGTAGAAAAAAAAATGGCCGTGCACCTAGGAGTGTCCTTTACATGTCTGTGCTGCTGTACTGAATAACAAAAAAAAGATCAGATTCCTGTTGTGAGTGCTGAAAAAAACTGCTGAAAAAACCTACTGTGTGTGTGTGTGTGTGTGTGTGTGTGTGTGTGTGTGTGTGTGTGTGTGTAATTACTCTTAAAAAGAAGAAGAATCAATTTCATGTAGCTCCGGGACTAAAGCATCCATTGAAGCAGGGTTCAGTGAGAACAGAGCAAATCCTGCTTTTGCGTGGCCAGTCTAATACATTATCTTTGTCCCCCCTCCCCTCCCTTATGATGATGATGCACTGAGTAGAGCGGCTCATGTAGAGCCAACACGGTCCTCTGGTGCTGCTTATTCAAAGTGTCTGCTACGAGCCAGAGCTATAGTTTGATCACTATTCTTCCCTCTGTCTGTGCCACCTTAAAGATTTTACTTCTCTAGAATGTATTTGACGATGATGTGTGAGTTGCTGCATCATGATGGACGTTGATTGGACTTTTAGATGATTTTTGCATCTGTGTCTGGACATTAGAAGCTGTTAATACGCACCCGTTGTATTTCTTCCAATGATGACCATGTAGTTTCTGAGCATGCTGATGTTTCAGAATGAGCCCAGTTTCTCCCCTGTACAAGCTTTTAGAAATGCTTTCAGAATTCAGTTGGATATAATACCACTTTGGCTATTTTGTGTAATCAATACATAGAGTAGGCTGTTCTGGTTGTACTGATGCGGTTCTGATCAGATCGTCACGTGTTGCTGCACCAGTAAAACCAGTATCTGAGATGATGTTTGCATGATGATTTTTTTTTTTTGTTGCATTATTGGATTGTAATTGAATAATATGGATATGAACTCAAAAGAAGGATGGGTCATGATGATCAAGATATCAAGGCCAAATTAATCACAATTGGAAGTTGAATCTGAATTAAAAAAGGAAATGAAGCTTCCCGACAGGAAATGGAGAGTATTCATAAGAAATAGTCGGAATATCAAGCCCACAATACATTCGGTTTAGTTATTCCCAAAATGTAATCGCAGCACAGTGGCAACAGTTTCTTTCTTCAGTTACAACCCTTTATCGTTTTCATCAAATTTAAGCCACTGGAGCTGTTCTGTATCTTTATTCCACATATCACTCAGCTTCTGATTTAATCGCCCCGCTAAAGAAACAGGAAGTAGACCTTTCATGCTTACAATAAGTTGTGGTGACTGATATTCTTTACAGGTATTTATTGTACAACACGTATTCATCATCTTTCAACATACTCTGTAGGAATGGTATTATTCATCAACTCGTTAAGCAAAGTACAGTGTTATGAATAAATATACAATAGGAGCAGAATCTTTGAACTTTTAGTTTTGTGTTATTTGGTACATGGATGTTAGAGGGATGCCAAAGGCATGTAGTGTTCCAATTAAGGTAGCAGTTAAATTGTACAAACTCTGATTTTATATGAAAATATTTGTATGAACAAGCTACTTTTAATTACAGAGATGCCAGGGAGTCAAATGCATACAATTGACATTGCAAGGTTTCCCTTTAAGGTGTCTTTTACATTAGCTGCATAATTCCTCTTTTCTTCCAAGACCCATATGCCATGTGTAAGTCAATGCAGGCAGCATCACAAGTCCTTCAGCAAAACAACGTTTAACTGTCATAACAGGTTCATGAGGGTGTTATTGCTTTTCAGACATGTAGTGTACGTCCCATTGTATTTCATATTTTGGTTCAAAATCCTTGTGATGAGTGATGATTAATCATGAATGTGGGTGTCAAACTGGAAGGTGAAAAAAATGCAGCCATGCATACTTTGTACTGTATAGTTGGTGCTGTTTGGTGGATTGTTAAGATGTGAAGTAGTTAATGGCCATGGGCTTGATTTACACTAGAGGGCACCAGTTACCAAAAAAAAGAGAGCTTTGCAAAAACATAAAGCATATCCATCTGGAATCCTCCTCACCTTTCTTCACTGAGGGGCAGAATAATCTAAATCATACTTATGGTCACACTTAGGTCACACTTATCTCCCTTTGTCCAGAAAAGACCTGTCAATGGAAGTCTGACAAGTAATAACTAGACTGTGATTAATCGGACACATCCCAGTGCCAAAGTCTGATTGGACGACCTCTGGCTGACCCTTAAACATAGCCTCTCCTCCCCTCCCCCATCCCCCTCCTCAGCAGCTTCATCTCTCCTGCTCTTCGTCGCTTGGTGCTGTATCTTTGCCGTACATTGTACTTGCATTCCTTCGAAATGAATAAAGAACAGAGAAAAAGAGAACAAGATGAGCAGTTTGATCTCCTCCACGTGTTTCTTTTATTACAGCTGGCCCAATGATGATGAATTGCAGCTGCTGTATTGAACCAGGAAATAGTGCAGCCGGGTTTGTTTAGGAAAAGCTTTTTTTTTATACACTTAAGATGTCACATGTTCTAATGTGATTTTTGTTAATATATTACAGAATTTAGATTCTTTGCAAGCATGGGTGGAATTTTAATGTCAAAGGTTGGACGACACCATTATTACTACAACAAATCCTCAAAAGGGCCCTGTCCAAGGTAAAACAAAACATGAGCATGTTTTCATCAGTTTGATGGTGATGATGACAAATTACAGCTAAAACGGATGAAAGGCATTAATTGACTTACCCTACAGGCAAAAAAAAAGCAGAATAAAACCACTCTGGAGATGATGTTGATATTTCCCACCTATTGCTGGATTTAGTTCAAACTGCCCTCATATCGACCATACTCCTCAAAACATATTTATTATGAAACTTGAGAGGGTTTTTAATTAAACATTTTCACAGGCAGACTTTTTACACAGACACAGTAAAGTAAAACGTGTAAATATGTTGTCACAAGATGCCTCATGATCAAATCAAATGGAGTGATTATGCTCCTTAACCACTTTAAGGTATTGCATTTCAATATACAATCAGAAAACCAAAATACTTATTTTAAATATTAAAAGAAAAACATTTGGCTGCACGGTGGTGTAGTGTTTAGCACTGTCCCCCGCAGTAAGAGGGGCCGGGGTTCGGATCCCGGTCTGGGCGGGCCTTGTGTGTGGAGTTTGCATGTTCTCCCCGTGTCAGCGTGGGTTCTCTCCGGCTTCCTACCACAGTCCAAAAACATGCAGCTTAGGTTAATTGGACTCTAAATTGTCTGTCTATGCCCTGCGATAGACTAAAGACTTGTAAAGGGTGTACCCTGCCTTCGCCCAATGACAGCAGGGATCGGCTCCAGTGCCCCTGACCCTAAAACAGGATAAGTGGTTCGGATAATGGATGGAAGAAAAAAAGAAAAACAATTAACTCTCCTAATTTGAGGCATTTAGAGCATTTTGCTCTCCCCTCCATTTTTAACAAGCAAATGATGACCCACATAATGTGCATGTCTCACAGAACGTAGGACTGAACACAGATTCACTGGTATTTATATAATTTGTATTGATTTAGTTGTAGCTTTCTGTTGACTTTGTAAGAGTAGTACATTTCTGCAGCAATGGTCACTTTATATGCACAGTCTGACATCGTAGACAATCTCGGGTTAAATTGGTGGTAGAGCACCAACAGTTCCAATATAATGAGTTTATGCAGCAACACGCTGCTGTCTGTAAACATGTCCTCAACCCTGAAGGACTTCATGGGACCCGATGTGTGGAATTAGATCGCTTACACATCAGCGTGTACAAACTCTTGGACTCTTGTGCTGTATTTTACCCCCTGAAGACGACTGAGGGCCTTTTACATGCTCTGTGCTTCAGGAGGAAGCAATGAGCATCCTAGTTTATTATGACATATACCTCCTTCCTCTTTGCACACAGTGTAATCACATTTTCAATTGTGGCATCTTTTAAAGGGTAACCTTTGGGTTTTGTAACATTTGTGTACCTCTGGTGCCACCTTCAGGCCAAACTTTATCACTACTTCTTAAAATAGAATTGTTTTTTCTCTATTTTTCATCAAGTGCTCTGTATTCCATAATCTTCCAATATATTTGAATACATATTATACCTTCACCATCAGCATGGTTGTAGTTTTATTACATTTAGTGTTTGTCTTTCAAACTCAAAGCAATGTTAAAGGAAATATTGATTCACTGGTTTCATTGGCACGGTAGCAGAATATGCCTTTGACATTAATTTAAATGAATCTGTGTGGATATGTGGTGTGTGCATATGTGTTGAAGGCCTCAGCGCGCTCCCTCTGTGTTCATCATCTCAGAAATCATGCGTATGTGGGGGCACTTCAAACCTGGATTGATTTAGTTCTTTGCCCTACAAGTCATCCAGATGACTCCGTGTGCATGTTGGTGGAAGTGGTTTGAGCAGCATTGTAGCCACTGCCGGCATTTATACGACAGCTGCGACCGATTCACTGTTTTAAAATCCAAACACATTTGTCTCACTTTTTCACATCTTGAATGTGGGAACAGAACATCTGATATCCAGAAAATATAAATGTCTACTATCACTGAATGGTGTTTTCCATGAAAGAAATAGTGACATTATAGGGGATTATTTGCTCTCTGTATAAGTTTTATTTTTACATTGATTGTGAAATATACTGAAGACTCCAGGAAGTCGATGCTTTTGACTAAGAAATAGTCCAGCACATAACCCCCATACAACCACAACGTCTTGCTTTCTTTTAATTAGAGTTTTGCACAAATTCCATTTTAATTGGTGAACTTTAAAGGTCCTGCTTGCATCCTTTTACCTTCAGGGACAGTGTTCAAGCACTCATGGGGTCCCTGGGCGGGGTTTTGTAATCCGTTGCAGTTAATGATGGTGGAGTAGAGTGTAACAGACGTCTTGGCCACTCGAGGCCATTTGGGGTCCGAGTGATTGACGTAGAAAAGGTCAAATCGTTCTGTAAAGCCAGAGGCCCACATTGTCCATCAGGGACCAAGCTGTGTGACCCCGGATATCCACGTTATCTGGCAAGTAAGCTAGAAGGAGGAAATGAACTCCTTTAGGATTGCAAATACAAGATATTCAGTATCTTGGTTTGAACATGAAAAGGATTCTGTGAAACAGCAAGATTGTTATGATCCATTACACTTCAATAATTTCTCAGAGATACTTTACATTAGATATCATCCATTAAAATATACAATGCGAGTTGTAGTTTGATACCTTTAAGCACCTGGTTGAGTTACTTTTCATAGTAGCTGCTCTTATGAATATTAATTAGGTCAATTGGCCCTTGCTGTGACATGCCATTGACATGATGATAATAGGTAGATTTCCATACTCCTCCTTAATGAACTTCAATATCCTGCCGAATCCAAACCGTGAGACCTTCAACCGATCAGCAGTCGTTCCTGCACTGCTGAGAAGATCAAATCAGTGAAATGGTTTCATAATTACAAAAATGAAGGTATGTCGTCAGTGTGTGAGACTTGCTTCTGGCACTTGGCTCCTGCAGGTATGTTTGTACTTGCTCACCTATCGGCATCATAGAGCTGAAGGTTTCCATATTTCACAGGGAACGACAGGACAGTGGTGTATTGGTTGAACCCAAAATAATCATAGGTTCCCCTAATCCTCAATTAAGATACAGTAGTGTCTCCTACTGGTTTAATCCAGCACTGTTATTTGATTATATTACAGCCTTTTAAGTAGTTTGATAGATTTCAAAGACCAACATATTATTTTTCTCCCCTCTTTCATGTCTCATCTGTCAATCGCATGTTTATTCCTGGCCTCCTCTCATCATAGCCGCTGTAGTCCTGCCACAATAGCCTTCTTTCCTCTTCATATTTCCTACATGAAATTAGGATGTGCTTTATTGTCTTGTTTTCTTGACACAGATTAAAATAACAAGCGCATGTACTATTCAATTAGTTGTGATCAATTCTTAATCTGCTCAAAATTACTTTTCTGTTGGTTCCACTATACTTCTTGTACTTTGTATTTAATTTTCAAGTTGTTGTTTTTTGTCGCACTATCCCAATACTGTTACCACTGTTTCTTCTAAGCATTCTTTGGAGGAGTTTGATGCTTTCTCAGAGACACATGAGCATCTTTGTTTCTAAGTCGCTCAAAGATCTTTGACTTGCGACTGCATGGGTTATTTTTCCTTCCGTCTGCAGTATCCAGAAACAGCCAGTCGATCACCACAGGATGGCAGCTACTCTCTCAGCTGGTCATCTGTCATGAGGTGTATGACACTGGAATCAATCTACAATGAAGGAATACTTTATTCATTTTAGACCAAGTGCATTCAATTGTAACAGTGAACAACCTGCATAAGCAGCACCAGATATTTACAAAGCTCATCCAAACTTTGAGTTTTTTAAAGTTTAAGTGGTAACTGATTATTTTCCTTCAAACACTTTTGAAAGTTTAACATTTACTTCCAAATATTATCTACTGATGGCCTCTTTCGCTACCCCTTTCCCCAGACTGGTTGAATTAGTAAACAATATTTTGTATAGGCTTTCTAGGTATTAACTTCTGGCTGACACCGAGTCACTAAGAACAGTATTTTACGTGTTGCCACTTCTTCCAGACTCATATTGCTAACCGAACTGGAAATAACTCAACAGCATACACACTCAAATAATCTGTTATTCTCCTATTGACCCCAGTCTGGTGACTGCTGTGATCATTGGAGGGGGGAGTTGGATTGGGGCAAGAGTGGGCGCTGTTTCCACTTTCTCCTTGAAAAAAGAAATTGATCCGGAGCATCCATTTAGGGAGAACAAAGACGAAACCCTGCTCTTTTCTCTCTAGCTTGTGTTTGAAGGTGTTGGGACACACAGTGTGAATGAAGATGACCCCAAGCTCAGAAATACATTTACAAGAAGAGGGCTTAAAGAGATTACAATTTTAATTTTGAACCATGTCCTGATCTTTAATTGAATGGAATACTGAAGTGAGCGCTTCATCCAAGAAACTTTACAAATAATTGAATCAGTTCTTAAGAGGAGAAATGGGCAGAAAGGATTTTGCAGATCTGAAACAGCTACAGGATATGTTTGGGTCAAGTCAGTACTTTTCCACCCCAAACTGTGAATGCTTTGTGAATCTTCCACAAAGGTATGCAAAAACTATTATTTCCTTTGTTGAGATTGCACTTAGTTGGTCTATTATCATAAACCGGGCATGTTATTTGAGTATTCTCTGGGTTTCACTGTCTTTGTTTTTACAAATCTTGAGTCAGATTAGTAGAAGTTGTTGTAGAGGTTTAGGTGCAGTCACACAAACTGAAAGTAACTACACTTTATGTGTTTTTTGTGTTTATGTGTTTTTTGTGTCTTATGTCAAAGCAATGAAACTAAAAAATCTTACCTCAAAGTCCACTCACTAGCATTTATTCCGAGCAAACTCCATCTTCTAAGTAAGATAGCTTTACTCTACATAGCATGGCCTGATGGAGAGCCTTTCTGTCTCTTTCGACTGCTTTTGTCAGCAAAGAAAGAAATTAGGAAAATGGCATTATGTTTATTAAAAGCAGGTTGATCCATTCAGACATCCTAAGCAACGTAGGTACGTACACTAACCAATCTCATGCCGAACAGCAGCTAAACAGTATTTTACTAGATAGTAAAATACCATTCCTACTTTTTAAGCTACATTAGAAAAGTCAGTAATCACTGCCACGTGTACAGTATTACAATGCGCATCATGAATAATTAGGAGAAAGGCATGTTGTTTCTGAGCCCAAAACGCCCAAAAATATAATCTAAAAAGTAACAAAAGTGAAAAATCGCAACAAAGCATACAGCAAGGTCAGTTATTCATAAATTATAGCATGAGTGAGCCAAAATACAATGCAAATAAATAGAGGAGGAAAATAAATAAAACTCTCTTCAACCATAATAACGTGGATAATAATCATAAGACTTAAGGCTCATTTGGGACCTGAGGATTTCATACATACAGTGTACGACGATGCGGCTCAAAATGCTTAGCGTGCCAGACTTATCATGGATGAGGAGGAAGGTCAGACATCAATTCATCAACACAAGGCTGCTGTTTACAATGGAAGCCATATTGGGAGTGGAGGCGCTGCATTTTCTCACAATGATCCAACAGGTGGTGTTGAACCAAGTCGGCTTTACCTTTGGTTACAGTCAGTTTCATGGCACCTCTGAGGTTTCGATGTAATAAAAGCATGAATAAAATCCAGGTAAAGTTACAAAGGTCCCAAATTCTGGTTTGTCATAAAGCAATGAGGTTTAGCTCCCTGCATTTGGCAGGGATTAGTAACAGTTGGTTTCCCTTCTTAGACAGGCCAGGAAGCTTTCCAAAGACTATAGTCTCCAGAGAGGAGGGAAATTACTTCATCCATTGCTCATCTTAAACCGAACATAAATATAACTTCACCCACATAAATATGCGCCATGTCAGGTCTCCTCCTCCAATCAGATAAAATCCCAGCATTCAAGAAAAGTCAAGAGGTACATACAATATCTGTTTAAAAGAACCTGCACAGTCCCACAGAGAAAAACACATACACATCCTATTGTGCATCACACATCGCTGGGCCTCCAAGGTTAGAACCATGTGAGGATATCCACTGGTCAGAAGGGAGCAAAGAAAGAAACATCTTCAAAGAGACTGCAGTTGAGTCACGGTGTCCTTTAACTTCTGAAAGAGCCAGTTCCTTTCAATAACTCTTAGAAAGATGGAGGGACAGATTCGTCCTCACAAAGAGATCTTTGTAGAAAAAGCAGGAAGGACACAGTAGGATAGGGAAGGGAGCAGGTGGAGATGTGGCTGCCAGCCTCTTGTTGTCTGTGACCTGCTGTTTCTCCTTTTACTGTAATGAGCAGCTTCTGTGCTGCCTGGTTGATGCAGATGTTTGTCATAGTACAGTCCGGGCTGTGAGGATTAACGCTGCAAGGTTGACCAAGGGAAAAGCAGAAGACTCCGGGGCTGCTCCTTTGGCTGTGGAGCCTGAAATACAAAAACAAATCTAAATGACTACAAATGTTGCTCTTTAAATGAAATGTGGTTTAAATATGAACGCTTGGCGCGGAGGTATCGCATTAATTATCACAGAAAACATATGAAATGTGTTCACTACAAAGAACTATAGTGTTGTGTGAGTACACAGATATGGCAATAGATGGCACTGGTACGCTGCTCTCAATTATGGCTTCCCAGAAGATGGCTGTAGCTATTGCCAATATTCTTTTCCTGTCTCAGCCCATTTTGTTGTTGATGGCATGTGTATTTCTCAGTCTGTGGATAAGAAACTGTTATTTTACAGCTGAGACAACTGTAAACAAAACATTCATACTTAGCTTCAAAGATAAAAGACGTATTTGAAGACTCACCATTTTGCACCAAGATTTAATGGTTGGTGAAAATACCTCATTGAAGTGTCAGGGATAACAATTTATCCAAAGACAAGCTGCCTAAAAAGACCATAATGCAATGCAGCTACAGAACATGCTGTTTACGGTGCATATTTTTACATTCACAGACTGGTCTTTCGATGTAGAGAGTAGTAGACAAAAAAAAAACATAAACTGGTGCTTTGAGCATGCAATATATTATTTAGCGTGCTCAAAACACCAGTTTAAGGGTGTTTGCAGTTTCATTTTTAATGAGACTCAAAACTAACACCTCACAAACAGACACAGGGTTCATTTGCATGTATCAGCGCCGTCCCAACCTGCTATCTTGGGGATGGTAATCTGGCGGCTGCTGCTGCCTTCCCCTCCCTCACTGAAGGGTTTAATCTGGATAACATAGTCCTGGTTGACCGGTAGTGACAACTCCAAGGAGGTGGTGTTGGTCTCCACCACACTGGGATGGCTGTGTTTGTCCTGGCTGTACATCACCTGCAGGAAGCAGAGCGGTACAGATGATGACAGTGTGAGGCATGGTATGAAACCACTTCAGAGACAATGAATCATACGAGGGGTTTCAGAGGAGCGTCCTTGTTGGTGCACTGATAAGAAAATCTAAGTTCCAGCTTGTGTTTCTTTCAGACAGCTCTGTGAGATGTAATGCGCTACCACTGAAACTAACAAGACGCATCTTACTGTAGATAGCTGCGCATGGCTGTGATGGACCACCAGAGTAGAGGGTGCAGCAAAGATAAGGGCAATGTGGAGATGCATCAATCCAGTCAGCTGGGGATGAATCAACCCATTTTATATACAGTAAGCCCCACTCTCAGGAGACCCCTTTTATGTGGTGAGAATAATGTGCAGCGACCGCAGGTGACAACATCAATATCTTTCTCTTTTGTATTGATAAGCCAAATGACATTCAGGAGAATTCATAACCTCAAATGTAATTTCTGAAGTTATCATTAAAATATGTTTTAGGCATATAATACTGCCATGACAAGTCAAATGTCCCTATCTGTGAAGATGGCAAACAATCTACTGTGTATACAGCACATTTCCTGAAATGACTCCCCTCTTGAGAAACAATCAGAAAACTTGTGGATCTTTGTCTGTTGCTGAAATTAAGTGGCAAAAAAATAATAGGATGTGGGCGGTGTGGCTATCAAGGGATTGTTATTTTAGGAGAGGAGGCAATTTGTGACGAGCTTCAAAAATTAAATGAATACGCAGCTACACATCACAGCACCCCAACTAACTTTGGTATAAAATAGTTAGAGGCTTGCTGCACTTCCAAATTGAATGTAGTTAACTTTACAGTGAGAGGTTTAGATGCCTCCTTAGTTATCAGCAAATTCAGAGTATAGTATCCAAAAATGAGTGCAGTCAAAACTGGAAATGAAAAAAAAAGAAGTGTACTCATATTGAATAAATTGAGCAAGTGACTCTTCTGTCATTCTCTTCACTTGTCAGTCCAAGCCTCTAGTCCAGTTAAAGCACTCTCTGGTGGAGAAGAGGAAAACTCTCCATGTCTTACCTTATATCCTGTGACTTCTGACTCATTCTCCAGAGCGTGTACTTGGTCCCACCTCAGGATGACCTTGGAGTTGGAAGTGTTCCACATAATTTTGACCGGGGCTTGACTGGGAGCTGGAGGAGGAGAGGAAGAGGAAGAGGAGGGAGTAAAACGACAAGCCCCCCGGTCGATAAACAGTAAAGTCCAGAATCAACTCAGCATGAAGGGTTTTCTCATTATCAGTCTATCAGCCCACTGTTAGGAGTGAGCAGTGACTCTAGGAATATGTATGTGGGATTGAGTGTACGACTGTTTTCTGAAGGAGGTGGTTGGAGAGAATGAAGAAGAGACATGTGAGTGTGAAACAAATTAAACTGTGATATTATATCATTAACCTATATGAAGATATGTTGCTCCTCTGTCAGAGCTCTGCTCTGCAAGTGTGTGCACAGATGTATGCTCATTGACAAGCAGGTGACTTGAAGAAAGCAAAGTGTGAAACAATATAGAGAGGAGTTAACTAATGCTTATAGAAAACCTGTCAGTGGAAAACAACATCATTTTCCAGCGAGGCCTGCATGTCAAATCACAAAGTGTGACCATAAATTAAACAGGCACTTACATCAAAGATTTGCCGTGTCAATCAAATGACAAGTGAGTGCTACATGATGTCACTCAGTTTCACATTATTCGTCTTTGTAAGACGTGTGAGGAGAGAGAGAGAGGCGTATGATATGCAACAAGGGTTCCTCGGCCACGACTCGATCCGTGGGGTGAGGCAGTAAAATAAATAATGCACTGACTATTCTGTACTTTCACTCCAATTGGTAAAACATTATTGCTGAAATGAAATATATACCACATGGACCGTGCACCTTTAGTCAGAGGAAAAAGAAAACATGCACAGTCCCCACACTGTGCTGAGAGCCCTTACGTGGTTTCTTGGTTGTGACATTGACTATGATGCTCTGTGGACCCACTCCAGCACTGTTATAGGCCCGCAGGGACATGTAATAGGTACTGCTGCCCTCCAGATCCCTGACGAGGACAGACGTTTTATTCCCCACTGTCCGGATCACGCTGGCTGTGTCCTGCTTCTTCCTCTCACCCCAGTACTGCAACTAAAACCACACAAAAATACACAGATTATACTTTAACAGCTTACATCTGATTTGTTACTCAATACTTCCATCTGTAGCTGTACCAGTGTGTTCATGAAGCCTGGGGGGCTTCATCATGCTCATCTACTGTGGTTGACTTCGTGCATGACCAATCATATAAACACTAATTCAAAAAGGTTATTGTATTGTTATCCAATATATGCCCCTTTTAAACAATTCCTATTGTGTGGGTGTGTGTTGGTTTGACCTCATAGCCCAGAATGCGTCTGCGGTTGTTGCTCCAGGCCAGCGGCTTCCAGATGACCTCTACCTCGGACGCTGATACACTCTTCGCCCTTAGCCTCCCTGGAGCTCTGCTGGGCTCTGAAAGGCGTGTGTGCAGGGTAGTTAGGATAAGGAAGAAGACACAGATTCACTCCACCCACGTCTTAGGAATTACTTATTGAATATACCATAGCTCCATCCAATTTATCCATATCCCTGTGTGAGGAGGAGTGAGTGTCCATCATCAAGTCCTGGAAAGTCCACTGAATGCAACATTATAGCCCCTACAATCTTAAGTCTTCATGTATCTCTCAACAGAGAAATCACATGTGTTTCTCTGTAACATTACATTTTCATGAATAAATGCACAACAATTTAACTTTAAGTTCAGAAAAAACACAATTTGTTATCATCTATTAAGAGTTTACAAGCCATAAACGTATTTGATGTACTTCGTCAGACTGTGTAGCTGTGGTTAGATCAGATTAGATTAAATGTCAGTTTAAATAATAGTGAATCCCCTAATTGGTGCGAGAAAATGTGTGACATCATCTTTTTTTTCATCTGAGCCCAGCCCGCTTCAAACACGGGAAAAGAGATCAAACAAAAACTTAAGCAGAAATGTGTTGTGATCATGTGGCACCACATCAATCACATTATGAGGAGATATGTTTTGTTGATTGTAAACAGGATGTTACATTACATTTTGCTGACGCTTTTATCCAAAGCGCTTTACATGCTATACAGTAGACACAGCAACGGTGAGCAATTAGAGTTAAGTGTCTTGCTCAAGGACACAACGACATGGACTACAGGCAGCTGGGATCGAACCATCGACCTTCTGATTGAAAGACTGACTTGCTAACCACTGAGCCACAGTCGCCCCGTGTTATGATACATAGAACATACATAGAGTTCACTTTTATTTGTAATTGACAAATGTTAACTTGACAGTTGTTGGTCCACTTGCTCTAACACATAGTTGGCTGTAAAGTTGTCACCGTACACACCTTCCTCCGCTGAGTGGATGGTGGTCACTGGACTAAAAGGGCCTTCTCCCTTGTTGTTGTAAACCCCGACTTTGACTTGGTAAGCGGAGAAGGGAGGGATGCTCTCGTTCTTGAAGACATATCTAGAGGCGTCCGGAGACGTGACCGCAGCCTGCATCCAGCCTTGCGCCCCAAGTGGGCGGAACGCCACCACGTATCCAAAGCCCGGACCGCTCTGCAGCTCCTCTGGAACAGGCTAAGGACGGATGAGTCAGAGGGATGACTCAGGATGACTGATCTTACAGATAGAACATTAATACCTAAAAGAAATGCAGCTATGCACGGATTAGTGAAGGAATACTGCTGAGGGCGATACTGTTCTTGCAAGCCTTGCATGAACTCATCTCTCTAGTCTAGTTCAGTGGTTTTATACTGAGGAAAAATAAAATACAATCATGACTGCATGTTTCAATTTCACATGAAAAGAAATCAATATAAGAAATATACAAAGATTAAGTCTATTATCGTAATGTTTAATATGTTTGTGTAAATATATATATACATATATATATATATATATATATATATATATATATATATATATATATATATATATATATCAATACAAGTTTACCTCCCAGGTGATGACCAGCTCTGAACGTCCCCCACCGCCCCCGTTCACTCTGGACGGAGTCACCCTGGGAACTAACAGATCAACCACAGTGTTAGGAAGACCAGTTTGTATATTCAATTACCTGAAATTAGAAATGACGGTATGGAGTGACGGTATGGAGTTCAAAAAACCTCGATGATAAGCAGCCCAAAGACTGTAGCTACCTCGCCCGGACCAGGGAAACCGGGGCACCCTCCCGGAGCCAGACCCGGGAGGCGAGCTCGTCGGCGAGCGTCTGGTGGCCGGGCTTTCGCCCATGGGGCCCGGTCGGGCTCAGCCCGAAGAAACATCATGGTGCAGCCACCCTGTGGACCCACCACCCGCAGGGACAGACATCGGGGTCGGGTGCTATGTAGACCGGGCGGCGGGCCGGGCAGGGGGCCTGGGCGAGCCGATCGCCGGCGACATAGACTAGCTCTAGGGACGTGGAACGTCACCTCGCTAGCGGGGAAGGAGCCAGAGCTGGTGAGGGAGGTGGAGCGGTACCAGCTAGATATAGTTGGGCTCACCTCCACGCACAGCGCTGGCTCTGGAACCAAACTCCTGGAGAAGGGTTGGACTTTGTTCTTTTCTGGAGTCGCCCAGGGTGTGAGGCGCCGGGCGGGAGTGGGGATACTCACGAGTCCCCGGCTGAGCGCCGCCGTGTTGGAGTTTTCCCCGGAGAACGAGAGGGTCGCCTCCCTGCGCCTACGGGTTGCGGGGAGTAAGGCTCTGACTGTTGTTTGTGCTTATGCACCAAACAGCATTTCGGAGTATCCGGCCTTCTTGGAGTTGGTGGGAGGGGTCCTGGAAAGGGCGCCGCCTGCCGACTCCATAGTTCTCCTGGGAGACTTCAACGCTCACGTGGGCGACGACAGAGAAACCTGGCGGGGAGTGATTGGGAGGAACGGCTTGCCTGATCTGAACCCGAGTGGTGTTTCGTTGTTGGACTTCTGTGCTAGCCACAGTTTGTCCATAACAAACACCATGTTTGAACATAAGGTGGCTCATAAGTGTACCTGGTACCAGAGCACCTTAGGCCGGAGATCAATGATCGACTTCGTAATCGTATCATCTGATCTGCGGCCGTATGTTTTGGACACTCGGGTGAAGAGAGGAGCAGAGCTGTCAACTGATCACCACCTGGTGGTGAGTTGGATCAGATGGCGGGGGAGTCGGCCAGAAAGACCTGGCAAGCCCAAACGTGTAGTGAGGGTGAACTGGGAACGTCTGGCGGAGGATCCTGTCCGGGAGGTCTTCAACTCCCACCTCCGGAAGGACTTCTCACACATCCCGAGGGAGGTTGGGGACATGGAATCCGAGTGGATCATGTTCAAAGCCTCTATTGTGGACGCGGCCGCTAGGAGCTGTGGTCGGAAGGTCATCGGTGCCTGTCGTGGCGGCAACCCGAGAACCCGGTGGTGGACACCGGGGGTGAGGGAAGCCGTCAAGCTGAAGAAGGAGGCCTTTCGGGCTTGGTTGGCCCAGGGGTCTCCTGAAGCAGCTGACAGGTACAGACAGGCCAGAAGGACTGCAGCTGCGGTGGTCACGGATGCTAAAACTCGGGCATGGGAGGAGTTCGGGGAGGCCATGGAGAAGGACTTTCGGTTGGCCTCAAGGAGGTTCTGGCAAACCATCCGACGACTCAGGAAGGGAAAGCAGGGCCTTCCCCAGGCTGTTATCAGCGGGGGAGGGTTGCTGCTGACCCAGACAGAGGATATCGTCGGGCGGTGGAAGGAGCACTTTGAGGAACTCCTAAACCCGGTCAACATGTCCCCTGAACAGGGGGCAGCGCCTGAAGACTTGGGGTTGGATGAACCCATATCCCTGGCAGAGGCCACTAAGGTAGTCAAAAAGCTCCTTGGTGGCAAGGCGCCGGGGGTGGATGAAATCCGCCCTGAGATGCTGAAGGCGCTGGACTTTGTTGGGCTGTCTTGGCTGACACGCCTCTTCAATGTCGCATGGGGGTCGGGCACAGTGCCCATGGACTGGCAGACCGGGGTGGTGGTTCCCATCTTCAAGAAGGGGGACCGGAGAGTGTGCTCGAATTATCGGGGTATCACACTACTCAGCCTCCCGGGAAAAGCTTATGCCAGGGTGCTGGAACGGAGGCTCCGACCGTTTGTCGAACCTCGGATTCGAGAAGAACAGTGCGGGTTTCGTCCTGGTCGTGGAACAGTGGACCAGCTCTTTACCCTTGCAAGGATACTGGAGGGGTCCTGGGAGTTTGCCCAACCAGTCTACATGTGCTTTGTGGACTTGGAGAAGGCTTTCGACCGGGTCCCTCGGGGCTTTTTGTGGGGGGTGCTGCGGGAGTATGGTGTGCCGGACCCGTTGCAACGGGCCATCCGGTCTCTGTACGCCTGCAGTAGGAGCTGTGTTCGTATCCTCGGCAGTAAGTCAGATACGTTCCCGGTGGGTGTTGGCCTCCGCCAGGGCTGCCCTTTATCACCGGTCCTGTTCGTGACTTTCATGGACAGGATATCTAGGCGCAGCCGTGGGGCGGAGAATGTCAGGTTCGGGGATCTCAGGATAGCCTCTCTGCTGTTTGCAGATGATGTGGTCCTGTTTGCCTCCTCGGACCATGACCTCCAGCATTCACTGGGGCGTTTTGCAGCCGAGTGTGAAGCGGCGGGGATGAGAGTCAGCACCACGAAATCTGAGGCCATGGTGCTCTGCCGGAAACCGGTGGATTGCTCCCTCCGGGTGGGGACAGAGTGCCTACCACAAGCGAAGGAGTTCAAGTATCTCGGGGTCTTGTTCACGAGTGAGGGTAAAATGGAGCGGGAGATCGACAGGCGTATCGGTGCGGCTGCAGCAGTAAAACAGGCGTTGCACCGGGCCGTCTTGGTGAAGAAGGAGCTGAGCCGAAAGGCAAAGCTCTCAATTTACTGGTCGGTCTACGTCCCAACCCTCACCTATGGTCACGAGCTTTGGATAGTGTCCGAAAGAACGAGGTCGCGGATACAAGCGGCCGAAATGAGTTTCCTCCGTAGAGTGGCCGGGCTCAGCCTTAGAGATAGGGTAAGGAGCTCGGACATCAGGAGGGAGCTTGAAGTCGAGCCGCTACTCCTTCGTGTCGAAAGGAGTCAGCTGAGGTGGTTCGGGCATCTAATTAGGATGCCTCCAGGACGCCTCCCTTTAGAGGTTTTCCAGGCACGTCCATCTGGTAGGAGGCCCCGGGGAAGACCCAGGACACGCTGGAGGGATTATATCTCCCAGCTGGCCTGGGAACGCCTCTGGATCCCCCAGAATGAGCTGGTAGATGTTGCGGGTGAGAGAGAAGTCTGGGTCAGCCTGCTTGACCTGCTGCCTCCGCGACCCGACCCCGGATAAGCGGTGGAAAATGGATGGATGGATGGATGGTATGGAGTATGTTGCTGCTCACCAATAAATAACATTACTTAGAGGTATTGAGCATCTTCAACATTTTCAAGAATTAGACCTTTCTTAAATTCAGACTGCTCCATCCTTGAGCTGCCAGCCTCAAGCAGAGATGAGGAGTGGGCTCCAGAGGTCCTGTGATCTCACTTTTGCTCAATTATTTTTAACTTCACACCAACATGTATTTGTCCTATTCAAACCTGTAGTCTGTAGCCCCAACCAATTGTGCACAGAGACATAACTTAAGGCAATGTAATTGATTTAGTGCAGCCTCTGGACCCACAACACGGTTTATATTTGTTTTTCTTACCTATGGAGTAGAACTCCACAAATCCTGTCAACAGACTTTGTGTAAATTCAGAATGTGCCTTTTAATGTGCAGCACAGTGAATACAGCAACTTAAAATCCAAACATCTTATGAAGCCATAAAGTACTGCCCTGCTCTTGGTTAGAGGGTCTTTTTATTGGTTGACAATATATGGCTGTATGTGTGTATTTATCCATAGCAGTGTTTGTATATGTGCACTTATCTATGCATCTGTATATGTAGGTGTATGCATCTACAGTTATGTATACAAACTCTGTATGTATGGTTACTAATTTACAAATTCAGGGTGATTAATTCAATTGTATTTTTTGAATTTGAAAATCTCTTCTTAATCTACTCTGTTGTATAGATTTGACTCATTTTGGTTCTGAACCAAGGATACTGTTTCTATTAGTATTTCATATGCTCTGCCCGCTCTCCACACAGACATGGATGAAACTGTGGGACGAGAGCTGCCAGGCATCAACATATTTATTGTGTACTTAATTCATTCATGTGTTGTGAGCCCTGAAGAAGCGGAAAATTCTCTGAAATGCACTGGTACAATACAGTTCTTTGAAGGGATCTAATTGCAGTCCTGGGCATAATTTGCGAACAAGTTGTGCCACTGTTGGCAGCAGAAGAAATGTAAGGAGCTTCTGATACGTACGCATTTCTTTGGTGCGGGCCTTTTTGGACGGTTTGCTGGGCTCTCCTGTTCCTATGCTGTTTGTTGCCAGGACTCTGAACTCGTACTCCACCCATGGACTCAAGTCAATGACAGAGGATGACAGCTGCTTCCCCCCGAGCAGCTCAGGAACTGAGAGACATCACAGAAATAACCTTTCATCAAAACCCTGCAAGATCTGTCTTTGAAAGTTAGCCAAGCTGATGATGTGTTATTTACCCACTTCATGTGTGGCGTTTGAAAAAGGATACCAGTCACATCCCCTTCCCCCTTTTTTATCTAATAACTTCACATTCACTCAACCCACAGTCAGACTGTCAGAGGAAACCAGCTTACCGGTGGTAACGGTTTGCCACCCGAGAGAGAAGGGAGTTCTGGCCTGGATGGTGTAGCTGGTGATGGGGCTGTGATTGTCCATCCCGGGGCCCCAGGACAGAGAGGCAGTGGTCTCTGTCATCTCCGTCACCTGGCAGTCAACAGGGGGGCCCGGGGGACCTGCAAGGATAATTGGTGAGAGTTTATTTACACAGGAAGAAATATACTGTAGAGATTAATGAAGACAAGAGGCGGAACCAAGATACAAGGTTGGTGAGCCATAATTAGAGCAGATGTTACAAACTGATTAGAGAGCGAGTATTAGGAAAGGTGTAAGTGCAATACCGAACTAACACCAGTCCAAAAATGTCAGTTTACACTGGTAGCAGAAAAGAACAAAACATCAAAAAGGGGACCAAAAGAACACATTTTTTTTCTGTACAATTAAGGAACTCAGAAAAGATCATAACATGCCCTCTGGCAGGGCTTCCCCACGTGGCTGTTTGCAAGGTGAATCAGAGAGAGTTATCAGGATAGGATTCATAACTCCTCAACAAATGTCAACTTTGAAGAGGGGTCATATGAACCAAAAAGGTGAGGAATTAATGCCGGGTTTATGTGGGAGAGAAAAATGGAATCTTACTGTGCATCTGTATCGCGGTGCATAATGCTCCCACACACTTTGCCTCCAATATGGGACATATATGTACAGACCATATCGTGCTGTAACTATATATCACACAGTGACTTTTGTTCACTTTGTGGTATACAGAAAAGTGTTAAAGTGAAGGTTTCTTTGTTTCTCTAAGAGACTACAGCCATTCAGTTACTCTGACTCAAGGCTAGCAGAAGGTTTGCAGTAGAAATGGATTTGCTAAATGTAAATACATGTAGCGATGTTGCGTGTAAATACTGTGGTTGTGCCATCATTTCTTAACGCAGAAAAACAAATCTGACTTTCAGGTTTGGGTGGCATCCTTACCTCTGACTACCACATCAGTGGCAATAGAAACACTGTCCACCTTGGTCTGAACTGCACATGTATATTTCCCAGCATGCCTCAGCTGAATGTTCCGGATCATGATGTCACCAGCCGAGCGCTGTCAGTGCACAAAAAGAGGACAAAAAGAGTAAGAAAGTAGAGTAGGAAAGTCAGTAAATGCTGCAAAATGAAGTAAAAGGACTGCAGAAACAAGTGCAATGTCACAGTGATTTCTTTTGGCATTCAATTTATTACATTATGGAAGAAGAGAAAGGCAAAGCACAAGTCCAGGGACACAGCAAATGATTGAGTTTTTTTGATCATTTATGAGGATAGCCTTTTGATGGAAATTAAAAAGCTCTTCTTTCTTCTTTCAGCTCTTTCCCTTGTATTCCTTCTGATTCAATTTAATCTACAGACAACCATTCAATGCCAAATGCATTATTAGCTTTGAACTTTAACGTTCATTGATGGCTTATCTATGAAAGTAAGGGACTGTGAAACAATATGACTCGATAATTACTTTGATGTATAATCAGGGGCATTTTATGAAGATAAAAATGAAGTTGCTGCAAGCCATTCACTCTTTGAAACTCCTTGCCATCATTAAAATAATATAACCGGGGATGGAGCGGGTCACAGATGTCTCACTCTGGCAAATTTTAGATACAGCAGGGAGAAAATAACCTTGAAGCTTACTTATTAAATTAAGTGAGACAGTAAAAAGTCCTGCAAAATACAGTAAATGTATGTTGTGTGGCTCTAGAATACAAATGGTAAATGGCTTTCTCTCTCCATTGCAGGTAAAGCATGTATCTACAAGGCAGTGCTATGGATGTCTGTCAATGCTGACATAATGTATGGGATGTTGAATTACATGGGAACAAAAACTGATAATTACAAAGATTACTAGTGTAACATTCTTTTTTTTTTTTAAATCTCAATACTGTGTTTTACTGGGGTCTGCCAATGCATCCTTCAGTCAGCCTGGTCGCCTCCCTTTCATTTTAATTAAGTAATATAATCTCAAATCACACCAAAGATATTCAGCATCTTATTTCTGCTGGAAAGTATATTTCAGTTTGTTCAATACTGGTGTTTTTAAAAATGTCTTCCAATTCCAGATGGACCTTTTTTTCTGAATAGACACCATGAGTCCCATCATTTTATCAATCACAGCCACTGCAGTAGTGTGACTGCAGCTCTGGCAGCAGCAATAAGCTCTACAACATGCATGGAGACCATCTCTATTTGGAACTGCAAAATGCTGGAGGCATATCATTTTCATATTCAACACTTGCAGGATACAGTGAATTCTCTACCCGCAGACTTCTATTAGGTTGTTGCAGGCTTTTTCAACGTTACTACTCTGTCCCATAATATATAATTGTGCCAAATATGTTTCAATTTCTGAGCCATCAAGTTTGTTGTTTGATGTTTTCTGAAGTTACATTATTATAAAGTATTAGGGTAGGACTCACTCACCTTCTTAAAACTATTATTCTTCAGTTGACTCTGTGTTGGATAATGAAGGCATATTTCATCTGTATTTTCAACAGATATCTGAATATTTAGAAAATGTTACAAAGGGTCTAAAAAGTCAACAATGGGATTCATATCTTAAGGGAGCAGGCACTTAGATCTTACATCTGCTCCATCGATAATGCCTCCACACACATAATCCAATGACTCACTGCTATTGTATGTTCAAAGCTTTAATCTCCTTGAGTTCACAGCAGACTCTAAGAGCATGCCACAGTCTGCTTCAAAAGAAAGTATCTGAACAATGTTGTATTGCTCGCAACGTTTCCATATAGATCAGAAAGTAATGTGACCTTCTACTATCAATATCTTAATAGTTACCTACCTCAACATGTCGGCGTGGGTTTAATGCGAAGGAGCCACGTGTTTAGATGAACTGCGGGGCTGAATGCAATTATAAAGCTCTTTTTGGTGTTATCGTGCCAAATGCAAAAAAAAAAAAAAACAAGGTGATAAAGAAGCAAATACCTCATAATTGCTTCTATTAATTAAAAGAGAAGAAATATTTGGTGCATTGCTGGGCATTGCATAATTAATTCCTTGGTTGCTGCATTTGTCAATGGAGGAAGTGTTATTAATAAGCAAAAGAGGCAAACATAGAGACTTCTCACTCAGTCCCGCCAAAAAAATCTAAGTGTTCAATACTTTGCCTTTTAAAAGATGAAGCTGAAATTAAGCTGTAGAGGAATGAGACGTAAATGTTTAGCAATTATTTGAATGGAGTTCAAATAGCTTATTTCCTTATGAGTCACTTTAAACCAGGGGGTGTCAAAAACAAGGCCCCAGGGCCAGAACCAGCCCACCAAAAGGTCTAAGTGTGACAATTGCAGAGAATTGCAGATATTTGTTCACTGGGCGTCCTAATAAGAGTAGCAGTCCCTATCTTAGATGCCAAATGCTTACATTCAGGCTATGTAACGCAACACTGTCAAGACTAGGCTACTGGTCATGCAGATGAAGAAAGATGTCACTGTCGGGTTTTCCCAAAACAAAATTACACAGCATATATCAAAGCTCAAAGAATCGGATATTCAGTGCTTCTATCAGACTCATCATGGCGAGAAGTACAAGCACGTGCGGGGATAAATGAGTAAAGAGAAAGTAGATTCATCGCTGTCAGGTTTGAAGTAACAGCCGTCTATTGTTAGTCGAAGCCGAGGGAACAGCGAGACATCTCCGGTTACTCATCATCTGTTTTGCAAATGGATTGTTTATTCATTGTGAATGTTATAAGAATGTACTGGTACTTTTTAAAACTAAAATAAAGTGAAACATTTAGAGGGGTTGTCACTTATAGGTTATAATGCAATGGTTTTACTGGTCTGGCCCGCTTAGGATCAAACTGTGGTGTATGATGCCCATGAACTGAAATTACTTTGACACCCCAGATTAAAACAACTGTATATATGTACAATTTCATCCTTAATAGCAAGTGGGTTTGTAGAGAATGACATGGTGAGTGTTGTAACTGCTTGCATGTGGCTTTGCTTTAAGCTCGCCTTCAGATGCTGGGAGCTTTTTTAAGTCATAAGCAAAGAGTCACCACATTCAAATAGAAAGCAGAAAGATTGTCAAGACAATAAAGAAGTGTGTGTGTGTGTTTACGTGGCCAACACAAGAATCTGGTGCTTCAAAAGTCAATTTAAACAACTCAATACAAAATATGTATATAGCTCACAGTTCTCTTGCAACATACCACATTTCCTCTCATATGTTCGCCATTATTGCACTTACTCCACCAACTTTTTCAAAATATGCCCAGTGGCTTCCAAAGTGGATGAGCTGCTCGTTGAAGAACCAGGTGAACTTGAGGTCCAGCGTGGGGTCATGAGACACCTGGCAGGGCAGCACGATGCTCTCACCCACGGTCACGTCCAGATGCCCGGCCGGACTGGTGATCCCCGTTGGCTCTGTAAACACAGAGCACCGAGTTAGAAGGGCTTGTAACAGCGTAGATATCCCTATGTCAGACTGTCTAGACTGTGCTCTGTATGTAGAGCAATACTCTTTTCAGCGAGCTTGTTTTATACTGCTTTATGTTCCCTGAACATTGAGAAATAATTGCAAAGACATGCCGCACTCAAAAACAAATCCTGCCCATTGTCAAATCCTGTCCTGGATGTTAAAATAAACAAGACAAATTACTTTTCAGTCTGCCAGTGAGCCTATATTGCATGTCTTTCTTTGAGTTTAATAAATCAGTATGGTCTGATGTATCACTGAACAACGACAGAGTGAAATAAACAAACAAAAGGAAAAACTCAACCATTACGTCAGGTCAGAGCCGAGTCTATAATTTGGCTCTTTGTGCCGAGAGAAAAAGCCATCCCATTTCATCCTCAGCGTGGTGCGCATCAACATAATCTTTGGTCCATCTCGGCTGTATGTCTCATTCAACAGCAGCGCGGTGCACAGAATAGAGCACAGGCTGAGAGGCCCATACACTAGTCCACTGTGAATTATGCATGCATGTCATAAGCAACTAATGGACAGGAAAGCCAATGCAGCATGTCAGGGGGAGTAAAGGTCTATATTCAGCTCTGTCAAAACAAGCCAGCTTGTTTATCTCACACCCCCAAAGGAGAAGCGACTGGTCATGGCAGTGCATTCCAGGTGAGTCTTAAGGAAGTTTGGAACTAGATGCAAAATGAGAGGGGGGAAAACTTTCTGCCTCCAATTGCTAAGCTGTCACGCTCATTTCGTGTTATGATTGGAAGGAAAATCACAAATTGGCTTCCTCATTACCTTCAATGTATTCCAAGCATGGCCATGGTTTTTATTGTGTAGATACATGCAGGAGTTTAATGTTCCCAATTGAATTTGCATATGCATTTCTGGAATGTGCTGCTATGTCCATATACCTGATATATATTAGATACTTGATTAAAATTGAATTGTAAAAAAGAGACAATTTTACTTATTCATCTTCAATTGACAAAATGTTTTCTTACATTTTTTCTTATCAGTTTAATCAAATTCCATAATTTGGTTGATTGATAATACAACTTTTTAATGTAATGTAAAAATCCCTGCTATAATTTCATTGGACTATTGTAAAAGCAAAACATGAAAAGACATGTGATTTTATAGAACAAACAATTCATAAATTGATTGAAAAATAATCAATAATGCAAATATTCTGTAGTTGTAGCCCTAATGATTTTTGTCTTTATTTATTGTTAATGTTTTCTTTCAGTGTTAATAATTAATATAATGGATACACTGACATGTAAGCAGAAGGTAACACAATGGTGGCTAGATCAAACTCACAATGACTAATATTTCAGGAGATCTCTTTGTGTCTTTCTTACAAAGTAATTTGCAGGTACAGTATTTGAATATATAATAATTTAACATTCAACTCTGACCAACACTATTATTAGATATACATACAAATATACAGTACACTGTATAACAGTACAGTAGATGTACAGTAAAGCCACATTTTTTAAATTGTGCTTCTATGCAAGCCAATTTGCAATTCAAAAAACTTGTGAAGAGAAATCACCAAAAGGCATTTTAACAGAGCTCTGTTGTTGACTCTGCTCTTTAGAAAGACCTAGAAAAATGCATTGCTCTGCAGAAGTGTGTGATTTGAATGGATTGAACTCTTAAACAAACCGAGCATGGCTATGAGCCATGGTGCAAAAAGTATGAATTAAACATTGAGGCGCATGAGCGCAATGAGCTTCATGTCTCGCTTCCTCCAGCCACTGCCAATCAACTAATTGGACTGTATATCTGTCAGGTACGGAGAGGGGAGTCTTTACAGCAACTCTGCTTCACTGTGTGTGTACATGGAGCGTGCAGTGAGGGTCAGTGCTGGCTCATCTTGAATGAAGCGCTGGGCGGTTCTGCAGACGGCCACATCTTTTGTTCAGTGTCGCCCCAAAATATGTAAATGATGTGTTAGTTTATTAAAAGGGCTGGATATGAAACCTGCAGGAGTCCTGCTGCTCAAATGGATTATTAAACACTTTTTAACACACAACCCATCACGTTCCTAAAATACATGACAACAGGCAGACAAGCTGTTAATGTGTAATATCTTGCATGTTTGGTGTTGATGTAATTGTGTTGTTTCATATTATAACAATTTTGTCTGTCTGTGTATTGTAAGAGCAGTTGTTACCAAGGAAACAGCTATTGGGGATAACAAACAATAAACAAGCAATATCTAGCTGCCATTTACAGTAAACCAACAAGGGTAGATATTTGAAGCCAAAGTAAAAAATAATGATATATATTTTACCTTTAACCAAAAGGCTGCCAGCACTGCTCGCTACTCCAAACTGGTTTCTGGCTACACACGTGTAGAGTCCAGCGTCCATTTTAGTAACATTGGAAATCCGTAGGCTGCCATTATCCAACACAGTAACTCTGTGGGTAAAAAAACAACGTATATATAAATACATATATATCACCTTATTAGGCCAACTGACAGTACACCAGTATTGGGTTGATATATCATTTTATCTCTTCAAAATGCACAACAAATATATCTAATCCAGTCCAGTGTTCTAAAGCATTTCCACTTTGGCCTGAATTTATCTCAGTGAATTTAAATTGGCTTCCTGTGACACAAGGAGAAACTCTGTGTGAAGGAGTTGCAGTTTGATTTCTCAGCATCGAGTTGACAAGAACACTGCGGGCTCACTTTGTGGGAGGAAAGTCTCCTTTGAGTTCAAGGAGATGTCTAAGGGGGGTTCTAAAAAACTGAATGTTATAGATGTACTCACAGTGTATAAGTGTTACATGGCTTCAGTAAACATAAATACACTAAAATGCAATGGAAACATTTCAATGCAATGGGGCTGTGACCTAACAAACGCTGGTTGTCACATATGCTGTACTTCATGCAAAGATCCTCCAGGTTTCCTGCAAACGGTGCAACATGATGGTGAAGACACATTACCCGAAATACACCGTTAAGAAAGAGGTCGATGCAGCATAATACTAAGTTAAAAACAACATTTAACACAGTTGCAGCCTAAAACAAGACAATTAAACTCTGATTCTTAAAAAAAATGTAGTTCATACTATTGTTAGGTTCATACACACATGCAATGACTGCTAAAAGGTCAAAAGCATTTCTAACCTGGACAAGAACAAAAAAAAGAGTTAACAGCTGAAGTGCAAACAAGTACCACTACTAAGATCAACCCAAACAGCTTTTGGATTTAAACCAATAGAGTATTTCAGTCAGTCAAATTTCCCCAGCAGAGCATCACGCTCGACCCACTTGGTTGTGTGGTTAAAGGTTCAACCGCTCTTACAGATTGCACCAGACTCTCATTTCATCTTTTGGTGTCATCAGTGAAGCCTGACAGATTTCCTCCGACAGAGAGAGTACTGCTTCTACTTCACTGGCCAACAAGAGTGACGTAACGGCAAATATGAAAGATAGGTCAGCAACAAGGCACCGCTTGAACAAAGTGCTTATGCTTCCAGTCTTCCATGTTTAGATTAGTAGTAGGACCATTATTTCATCTCAGGGCATCAATCAAATTCATACATGAGCGTAGTTTATTTTCTCCTTTCACTCACTTGAACATAATCACATATTTGAGCTGAAATACTAGACTTTGCAAATGATGATGGCCACCGTTTGGAGGCGGATGAATCCTTAAAAGCATATCAGCAAGGCCTTGAATAAAGTGCGTACAAAAGAACGTGCTCGAGGAACACATAAGGAAAATTACATGACATTAATTTTGCCCCTTTTAGTACAGTCTGAGCAGAGTCAAAGATGGAGGATAAAAGAAGAACATCAGTAAAGTGGAAGCAGTTTGGTGAGAGACGCACACACGCACCCTGTTTATAAAAGGGAAATGAATGGACACAGGTGAAAAAAATGCTTTGATTAATTCTATTTACTGTAATGCCAAAAAAGCATTCCCTCGCTTTAGTGGAAAACTGGGCACAGCTGTCACGCTGCACAGAATGCTTCGATTAAAAGCTAAAAGGATTTATTCAAGCAACAGATCCATTCATTTTAAACCTGTATTCCATCAAGTGCTGATCAGCTATAAATGATATTAGCTGGTTGTAATGTATCACAAAAGGATTTATCTTTGATACCTGCTCAGGTTTGATCCTTCTGTCTCTCTTGTCAAAGCATTTCTGCTCGTTTCGAAAACTTGTTTTCCTTGTTCTTCCTCTTTTGTCTCTGTAATTACTGGATGTAATCTATCTCATCCCTTTAAGTTTTTGCTTACGTCCTACACTCTCTTTCTCTCCTATTTGGCTTTGTGGTGGCAGCAATTATTGTGTTTTCCATTATCTTGTTTGTCAAAGTAAACAGTCTGAAATAAATACTGACTTAATATGTTTGAACTGATAAAGAGGTGTCAGCAGTGAGCTGTAACTGTGCATGATCGGCTACATTTGCTTTGTTAACTGTACTAATTATAGCTGAGGTAGCTGTCTTAATGTGGCTTGTCTGTCAACCTGAATGGGGGTTGATATACAGAAGAAAGGTACTATAATGTAATCAAAGACAAAGTTATCCTGTTAACTATTTGTTAAAAAAAAAAAAGCCTGGAGAAAATCAGATGTTAAATAAATAACTACACTGTACTCGCAGCAGTGCCCTGACAACACAGTGGAGCCAGTCACCCTCACTGATTACCACTGAATATCTGTGTAAATCTCTAGGGAATATCACAAATTTGAGAGGCAGGAGAGGCCAGTTGTTACAGAGCTCATCCTCCATTTGTCACAATGAAGTCAGGAATCTGCCTTGCCGAGATGTCCTAAAGCAACACGAAGCCTTTACCAGCTCTTTATCTCCCCAGAGGGGGCGGGCACGAGGGAAGTTCCCTGCAGGGATGCTGGAATATCACAGTGTTCACAAGGAATTCCCTGGAGCTAACAGGACAGCCACTGCTTGTTGAGCTCATAATTAATTTGGCCTTGTGTTATCAAAGTAAATTACAAACAGGCAATAACCATTAAGCCTCATTTGCACAGATACAGTATTTCATGATGGGAAACAGTTGTGACAGACTTGCATTGTGATGCCACGGTTTAACAGACATAGGGAGGATATTCATTGCCATATGATTTCTGTCTTGGAGCGCTGGGTAAACATTCAATGCTTGTGGGAGAAATGTGTTATTGACTTTTTTTGATGGATGCAAAGCACAAAGAGCTTTACCTCTTTTACAAAGTCGAGCCGCGATAGAAAATTTATCTGCAGTTAATTTCTTTGGTCAGAAAAGTCGTGCCAGTTGATCGAATTGTATTCCACCAATCTTTGATATTGACTGTCAATCGAGGTTGTACAGTGGAACAATTTCCTGACCACATTGGACTCCTAAGATTTAATTACCTACTTGATAAATGCCTTGCCCTGCAAATCCTCACTAAAAGCTCCCATCTCATCTTCCGAACTGCACAACAGTGTAATGAGGTTCAGCCGGTGTTTCAAACATAACTGGTTTGAAAGTAGAACTTAAACCCTTTTTTTTTCAAAAGATCCCTTGAAGGCAGCCCCTGGACCTCCCGAAATGATCAGTAATGACCTACATCGCCTTAAAGGCTGGAAGAATTAAATATACCCCTGTGGAGCTGGGGGTATATTCTCCTAACTGAACTGAGGGCCTTCTTTGTAATGGGCTATAACAAAGAGTTATTGATATGAGATATCACAGGGATAAGACTTGCCAATAAACTGTGAGGTAGCCTATGTCAAGCTTCCTCCTCACCAAAGCAAAAAATGGGACAGTGGAAGATAAAGATGTAAGGTGCATTATCTGTCTGAAATGCCATTACTTTGTTCCCTTTTCTTTCAAAGGTTGCCCTGGAGCAATTAAGATATTGGGGGAATTTGTGGGGTGCATTAAACTTGAGCAGTGTGAAAACAAGCACTTTACCTCAACCTTATTGGCCGGTGTTAAAGTGAGCTATTGGTTGTAATCTAAAAGCCTTCACTGCCTCTCCATGGTGTAACAAAAACTAAGAGGCCTGGCTGTAAATGAAAAAACATTATTTAACCACTTAAGAGGGATTGCGTAATTAACTTAGTATATTACTAGGAACTGCTTATTTCATTCGCTAGCAATGCACGTTCTGTATTGGCAACACATCCAGAAAGCTCTTGCCGTTTTAGTAGCAGGATTACAAATGGATTCACATTACATGATGAAGCAATACATACTGTTCTGCGTAACAATCTTAAACACAGTGGTTCAATCTAAAGGTAATATTCCTGAGAGCTATTTCCTGTATCCGTTTTACAATTGCTGGCATCGGTCTGCAGATAAATTAAATTAGGGTAAGCGCTTTATCGTTAACCTCATAGCTCCCTGCATAAGTGCACAGCAACCCTGTAATAAGGCAATCTTGTTATACCTGCCTGGTATATGAGCTGATATAGGTATCACCGCAACAAGATTTCATTAACTAATCAGATCCTGCTTTGTTCTTAGTTGATTTGTTCTCCCCTGCTCCAGATCCTTGAAAACATTATCCCTGGAAGATTAGAAGGAATTATGGGTATTTTAGTTGAGCCAGTGGGATGGATTAGTGTTGTGCCACCGCTTTAATAGCATTGGTAGCAGCCCCATTTCGATATGGAGGGAAGTAAATGCTAACGAGCCAGGAACTGGGGAATAGGTTTGTGAGAGATGCCGCAATAATGTCAAAGTCTAACATCTTGTATGCAGCTCAGCCACTTCAGGGAAGGGCTGTAACGTTAAATCTCAAATGGGAAATCTCACCTTTATGAGCGCGATTGATATTGCACATCGCGGTCTGGATGCGTTTTCCTTTCAATAGTTAAGAGGATGATAAATCTGCAAGATGAGCCTAACATTTAGCAGGCGTTTGCAACAAGCAGTCTTCTCGCTGATTCCGCATCAAAAAAACATCTTTCTCCCGTAACCAGATAGTCTCGGCTTGGCACCTTTACTAACAATCACATCGCACCTTTAGTTTCCCGGAGGAGTTGAGACAGAACTAAACCTGCTGGAGTCCCACTGTGTGGGTGACGGATATCCCAGAGGTTAGGTGTGAAAAAGCTGCTGAGCCAGTTGAACAATTAATCCCATATCAAATGAGAAATCTGAACCCCAACTACATCACCGCATGTGCCCGCAGGGGGGCTTTGCCCAAAATAAAGACGTTATCAAACAGAATATGGAAATGCATCATTGAGTGATTTGTGAAGACAATACTGCGTTTTATACAAAGGGCAGCATGTGAAAGCACACCAGAAAGTTGCAGCTATCCCCAGAAAAGTTTTCCTGATAGAGCAGCAACTAAAAGGGCATTTGGCTCTTCCAGTTTAAACGTGTTGCATGTTTCAAGCTTGTGAGAACTGCAAAAGTGCAAATATCATCAAATGGCGACATTTCTGAAAATGTCGACACAGAGGTATACAGTCTATTTTCTGTAATTGGTTGTTTGTGCAGTTGACTGTGCATTGGAAGCTGAGCAAACATATATGTCCAATTCACTTCCAGCAATGCTAAAGACATGCAGGACATGTTGTTTGAAGGTGCATTCTACCGTCACTGCGCATTTCCCTGATTGCCGCCATGTGAGAAGAAACAGTATGAATCCTGATCAATCACTGACATCCTTCTGGTGCTTCGACCAGCATTGTAGCTTCGGGGGTGGGGGAGTAGGAGTGGGTTTTCCTTGTCTGATTAACATTTTTCCTTCTTCTTCTCCTCTCCAGTGCACAGAGGCATTGCATTGATCTGCACTTAACCGAATTTCTAAATAAACAGGGTGTCCAGCTAGTTCCCCTGGTGTCACCACTACTATCACACGAGAATGTATGTTGTTCAGCGGCTGGCCATTGATCAGTCCTTTTGGGGATTTCACCTGTTTCTTCCTTGTCTCGATGGTAGCCTGGATCATTGACTGCCTTGCGCTCTAATGACCCTCCAGGCCTTACATGCGGCTAATGAGCTGATGGATCAGTGCATTGATCCAAGTGCCGCAGTCTAGGAACGGCCAATTACCTCAAGTAAACAGCACTGAAACCAGCTCTGAGCACAGCCGGGAGAGAAAAGGACAATGGAGGGAACAGATGTAGATAGCAGGAGTAAAGTGGTGGAGAGCAGAACGTGTCATGCAATTCAAATTGTATTGTGTCACACTGTGGTTCTGTTCTTTGCCGTTGGTCGCCATGAATACAAAGTAGGGAAATATAACATAACAAGTCAATTAAATACGAGTCTGCAAGTAAAGCAGACAAAACTAAACTATTGTGGTCCCACACACACAACACAAATAAACCTGGTACCTGTGGCTCTCTCTCAGGGCTTCCTTCCCCTTCCTCCAAGAGATGACACCCCGAGGAGACATTGTGGGCTTGCATTCTATCAGAATGTCGCCACCCTGCCGGGCCAGGGTCTGGGCCTTCAACAAGTTCTGGGAGAAGTCTGGAGCGATGGCTGATAGGAAGAGTGGAAAAAGAGTGGAAGTATAGTGAGGGAGAAAAAAACTGAGCTGAGGAGCAAAGAGGCTCGGGCTAAAGAGCACCCTAAAAACATACAGGTCACTCCATCCATTAGGTAGGTCAGCGCTCACATCCTCTTCTTTCTCCACATACATGCGCGTGTTTGCACTCACACATATATACATTGATTGCAGGAGAACACACATGGTACATCATTTTTAAGAAGACGTTTTGTTTTCAATTCCATGAATTTTCCTTAGAAGGACATTATCCATTAAGAATTAAGACGTGGGGCTCCGAGGCAGAAATGAGAGAATGTAAAACAAGAGGGAGGCTTTGTTGCTGCTCCTCTAGGCCTTAATTACTAAGGCGCCGCCGTCTGGAGCTGCTTTGTATGCGTACCGACTCAGCAGAAAGCTCTTTAAAGTGAACACACAGCCTGGCGCCAGTGACATGGCTGAGCACCTGCCAACGCATCCGAATACACGTCAATACACAGCAGTACACGCCATGATACATATGTAATAATACACACATGGCACCTGGCAATTATTTATTGACACTAAGTGTGAAATGCTAGAGTTTTCCTCTCACCCTGGTTCTCATGAGTGGAATCTTATATGAAGTCATATTTTAAAGCTGACTTGTAGGAGTTGCAGTTTCAATAAGATGTGTTTCTCCTCATGTATATTACATGAATGTGTTAAAAACAGATCCTCTAGTCTGTAGGGGGCCATGTGAACAATGTAATGCATTTATACATGCATTCATTTTGATTTATGTTTTCACGACTGTATAATAAAGAGATAACACCCAGGTATCATGATGGTGACATATACGATTGGACTAGTTTAGCAACATTGACACTAATAGTAACACTAAAGCTATTAAGTACTCCTGCTCAAGATGTCACCTTGTCAAATTGTAATGGTCATATTTCACAATTTTGAAAGGGTAATTATTAAACACACTTTAAAACTCTGTGTTTTAGTCTTAATCTCTAGCAGGTAGATTGTCAGATCCCACGTCTTCAAATACAGGACAGAATATAATTGTGGGGCGACTGTGGCTCAGTGGTTAGCAAGTCAGTCTTTCAATCAGAGGTTCGGTGGTTCAAACCCCGCCTCAGCCAGTCCATGTCGTTGTGTCCCTGAGCAAGACACTTAACCCTAATTGCTCACCGTTGCTGTGTCTACGGTCTAATGTATGCTCTATATATCATGTAAGTCGCTTTGGATAAAAGCGTCAGCTAAATGTAATGTAATGTAAATTGTGAGGTAAACATGTAGTAAATCATCAGTTACTAACAAGGTGTCATAATTCAATGTGTCTTAGTCTAAATTTGTTTATGATGTACAGGCCTTTTCATTTTCTTTTGCATACAACAACTTTGTGTCAAGCTGCCAATCAGTTTCTAAACAGAACCTTCTGAAGCTACTGTGTCAAGAAATGAAGTGCCTTGGACTACTAAGACTTGCCGTTATGCAAAACTGCCACAGTAAAGTGCATATACAAGGATATAAAACAAAGTTTTTTTTGTCATTACCTCAGAAACTGATGTATATATGTATCATATGTAGAAGCTCGTTGAAGTATCTTAGTCTTCCATGTTACCTGTTTGTCTGACTACATTTTATCTGTTTGCCAATTCTTAGGTCTGAAACTACTTTTACTGTAATTCTACATGCTGCGTGCTGACATTACATTTTGAGTCCCACTTCTTGTTTCAGTTATCTACCAGGTGATCTGAATTACTTTGCTTCTACAGTTAGTAACTCTAAAATAAATAGACACTTGAAATTATAGGAGCTTTGCTGGAGATTTCTTGCTGCCATTCTGGATCCATTAAGTTTAATAATAAAAGTTTGATATGGAAATTAAAACTAATGGTATCTAAAATCTATGAACTGATAGTTAATAGATGCCCCTAACTTGATTATGAGAGTATAACTAGGGCACACTTCTTAACAGTCTGCTCAACAAAGAGGCATGATGAGAAACAAACTTTGCTCAGTTTTAATTCATCCATTAGCCTTTTCTTTTGGCAAAATTACGATAGCAATTAGCATTAAGGGTAAATCACACAATTGCAGACAAAAAGAAGAACATGTGTAGTAAATGCTCTGCTAATATGACTGTCGGTGGAGAAGGTATGTCCTTGAAACCTTTAATTATAGCGTCCCACCAGGCTGACTGGAATGGTATTTATTATGGCAGCTTTTGAACATTAATCATCTTGCCAAATTGAAGTATCATGCACCATCTAACAGCCTTTTAAGAGATGGCATGAGGTTAACTCCACTGCATGCATTTAGAGATATCAACAAAGTCTTGTGTGTCACATTGGTCTTACCTATGACTCGGAGCTCCGCGTTGGTGAAGATTCGGCCATGCTTGTTCTCTGCCACACACTGGTACATGCCGATGTCCGCCAGATTCAAGCTATTGATCGTCAGCACTCCATTATTTGCCTGAACCCTGTCCTGCTAAAGACACACACACACACACACAAAGAGAGACACACATTTAGCACCACGATTGAAAAAAGAATCTGCTGTGCTAACCTGTTAACAAACACTAAACAGGCTTAGACCAGCTGAAGAGTCAGCAAGGGGCTGGAGTGACAGCCCAAGGTTTACAATCAGAACATACACGCACGCACACACACACGCACGCACACACACACACACACACACACACACACACACACACACACACACACACACACACACACACACACACACCGTATATTGGGACACATCATTGCCATATAAATCTGTTCTATGTTCTGTCATTGGATCCATTGCTATCGTACAAATATTGATTAGTGGAGTTGAGACAGGAGTTTAATCAGTCTCTGTAGAAAAGGGAAGATAACACCCTCAGAGCTTCCATGCAAACAGCATATTATCAGTGACAGAAACCAGCCTCAGATTCACATGAGCCATTCTGGCCCTTAAAATGCTGCCTGAGAGACCTCAGTGGATGATCCTTTAGCAAAGCTGACATTAATCCCTATAAGGACTGACACCTGTTCATATAACATTTCCATTACATAAACTGAACACACATACATATAGAAGTATTCTAAATAAATAAGGGTTGTAATCAAGGTTTCCTGATATACAAAAGTATTTAAATTCCACACGTAAATCATCTGTATGTAATTTCTATAATATGTAACTCCTTAAAATTATCTATAGCGTGGAAATGAAACGCTCATGTCAATACAATGAACTAAACATTTAGCTGTTGAAATGTCTTATTGGTAATCATTTAGGATGATGATAGTTTCCAGCAATTACATAGCAATTACAGTGGTGATGCAAAGGTTGACTCGTTTTATGTTTGCCCTTTGTAAAAAGAAAAAAAATCTCTTAGCAAAACAACAATATTACTACCATTGCTTATTTAGTTTTTTTTGTATTGTTGTTATATTGTTTTCTAACGGGTTACTACATAAGGTAAACAAGGTGACTAAATGCTATTACTTGGATTCTCGAGATGTCACAAGATCATGCGAGAACTGCTGAATCACACATCACACAGAAATCTTTTCTGGCTTTACGAGAGCAGCGTCCTGTGAGGAGCTACAGGCGACTGCAGGCTTTGGTGTGTGTGACGACACACAATGGTAGCTCCCGAAGAGGTGAACGTAGATGCTGCTATAGCATCGGTTATACCAGAACTGGAGAGTATTTCTTCATTGAAAGAAGAGCAAAGAACCCTGAAGGCTTTTCTCCATGGAAAAGATGTTTTCACTCTTCTCCCGACTTCCTTTTGCAGCAATCTTATTGACAGATGGTTTATTCAATAATCTGTGCCTGATATTTTTCAAACATTTTCTAACAACAACTTCTCAGATGGTTCTGCGGGTCAGGTTAGTATTACATGAGCTTTGGGAACAGCATCTGGAGCATTTACCTCACTTTAGACCAAACTAAAAGCCACGGTTAATCTAGTACTTTTGAGTCAACAACAATTAAACATAGCATATATTTCTCTCTTACCTTTAACTTTATATAAACATAATGTGTTAATGTGATTTAAGGATAGTTTATAAACACTGCAATTAGTGCCATAACAGCATCATACACTAGGTGCTATATGAAAATACTGGACTAAAAAAACTTTGAGGTGGGTAATTAGGGCTATATATGGACATGTTAAGTACCACGATGCCAGCTGCGTTCATTCTGATGGATGACCTGATCTAATTCAAGCTTTAGCCACACTTTTTCTCTCCTCGAGGGGGTTGATAATTGAAACACTGCTAATTTTCTGTGGTCTTAATAGCCCCGCAGTGACTAGATGTAACCACCCTCTGCTTAACATAGCACAAAGACATTATCAAACGGTGGTTGAAATCAAACCTCAGAGGAATTAGTTCGGAATAAGGTGCAGCAAGCTGCTTGGTTGTACTCCACCAAGTCTCATGGAGTGTTAGGAAAAACAGATTCTGCATGAGATGGTGTTTGTTTAAAAATAAATGCATACAAAGAGTACAAACAATAATTATACCCAAACAAAGTACTTTTCTCCCCACTGCTTCTTTTGACCTTTACAAGGATTGGCACTACTTTCTGCTCCCTTTTTATAGTTGTGTCAATTTAAGTGTGGCAGCACTCATTGTTCTTGCCCTTGATCTTTTCCATTGAGTGTAGCCAGACCTTTTAATGTCACTGACAAAGTAGTCCAGAGGGTCCTGCCGCCAGTCTTTCTGTCGTCTGGAATCATTACAGCCCTGCCACTTGAAAAGACAAGGACTGTCCCTTAACATCAGTCAGAGACACTGTTGAGGATCTTCAAATAGGGCTCTCTCTGAGGCCCGGACACGATGCACACATGGCTGACCTGGCGCTAAACCCACCGCCAGAGGGGGTCCTGTGTGAGGATGTATGCAGCAGATTCCAAGTGGAACAAAACAAGTCCTCAGGTTTTTTAATGGATGCTTATGTGTTCAATGGGATGACAGAGAGAGACAAAGCGACTTTGAATAGATGATAGGTGGTCCTTTTTAGGTTACGCAGTGCAAGAGCCCAGGGGGAGAAAGAGATGAAAGAGATCTGTGCAAGTGCATGGGTTGATGCCACACTACGCTGCTCTCTAGCCAGTGCCCTGTTTAAAAGCCCTCACAAACTCAGTGGTGGCTCTATCACTATCTCTTTATCACTGGAGACAAATGGTGGCATTTGTCTGCTTTATGGCATCATTAATTATCCTTGACTTTTCTCTGACACCAGCACTGTTTCAAGTTGAGCCGTGGAAAGGCAAATCACAGGCTTTGTTGTATGCAGGTGATGTAATGATCCTATTCCTGATTGCAGGTGCACTGAATGTGCGCTACAACAACAGTGACTTCTCAGGAGGCAGCTCCCTGACTTTGGAGGTCAAAGGTAGAAAAATATCTCAAAAACCTACACTTTGGTATGAAACTGAAAGGGGAGCTGGTGGTATAGAGTGGAAAAATACAAGAGTGAGTGGGTCCTTGTTTCACCGGTATGACATTTTGAAGTGACAGCCCTCCTCTGCGCCATTTAATTCCCTTGGAGGTGGCCCAAAATGAGTTGCAGAGAGAGGGGAAAGAGGAAGAAAAAAAGCTTGAAAGAGAGGGTAAGAAAAAGAAAGAGAGCACCAGAGATGTTGAGATAGAGCGTGTGTGAGAGAGAGAGAGGGAGAGAGAGAGAGAGAGAGAGAGAGAAGGAGGACTGATCCATTCTAATGAGGAATAACAAATGGCCCCCTTGGCCTTCCTCTCCTTCTCTCTACATCGCTGACCTTTGGGTTTGGAAATTGATTTACTGTTGCCGCTGTTGATGGTGGCATTTTGAAAATGGTAACACCCCACCTCATTAATATAGCCACATGTACAGAGAAAATGTTCCCTTGGCCAACCACCAAAGGAATTTTTACAATGTTATTTACAAATCAATACTTGAGATGCACAGGTGGAGTTATGAGGGTTTCCTGTGGTTCAGGGTGTGTGGCAAATAGAGGAGGTGATCTTTGCCACTCAACAGCCACACATGACAGAGAGGGAAATTCTTCATGACAATGAGGCTTATTTATAAGGATTCAAATTTCACTTGCTGCATAGACTAATGAATTGTAAATAGCTATTTTGTTGCCATATTGGCACACTCTTATTACCTCAGCTTTTAATTCAAGTAACAGAAAACTAAACCCACCTTCCCCCATTAAAGACATGTATTTGGGGTTCATTGCCCACTCCAGACACGGAAAATATTAGATTCACGGGAGACGTTCTTTTTAGGCAAAAAGTTTTCTCACTACAGCAGCACAATAACACAAAACAAGGCAAATTGCCTGAATGTGAAATGTATTTTGGAAGATAAGGCATTTTCACCTTCCCCAGAGAGAAGAGACTTGATGACAAAATTGAGAGAAGCAGATAGGACGGATTGAGCGCTAAATTGTTGAGTCCCTGGTTGATGACGGGCAGAAAATGGCATCAGTTTGGCTTCTTTGCAAAACACATACAAATCCTCCCCCAACCCACAGGCACACACACTTTTAATGCCAAATTTAGTCCTAAGTAAACACAGCCATTTTAAAGTAGCATGTTTTTGCCAATAAAGCTTTGAGTTGTGACCATTATGTGTTCCTCAGCAAAAATAATCCAGCAAACAGTGCAGTCACACTGCATCCTTTAAGTAAGATGCGGCTGAATCTACTGTCATCTTATCATCTACGCATTATGCTTATCTACATCCACTCAACTGCCTAAGGGCTGCTGTAATGAAAACAAATACTGACACTCAGTTAAATTACAATACTAAAACAAGCCTGTCAGACTGAGCTTTGCATATTTCAACTTGAACGTGTCTTTCAAAAGAAGGTTAGAAACTGGGCGTTTGGGTGTTGACTGAAGTTGGAGAGCACAAATTAATACTTTTTGCATCTGTTTTTATACCAAGCACCGGCCTCTTGGAACTAGATGTAAGATATCTTAAATGTAGATGCGTTTGTCAGGGTAATAACATGGTGTCCTCTGGCTGAAATGTTGATAAAATGTCTAAACCAATTCAAAGTAGGGGCTGCAGTTCAAACATAATATTACAGTGAAGTGAGAGAGAATCCCATAGGTGATGCTTTGGCTGCAGGTGATTTACACAAAAAATATATTTGAAAATATAGTCAATATCTGATTATTGTACCAGGCATAATTTATTATTTGGTGCTACAAAATGAAAGAGTGGGGAATGCTGATTATTTGACGGGGTTTCTTTCTTTCCTTGTTGTGTGAGTTGTGTGTGTGTGTGTGTGTGTGTGTGTGTGTATAGTGCTGCATGGTAGGGGAAACTGTGGATCATTCCCACATTCATATTGTTTATATTTTTGCTTTTTTTTTTAACTCTGATTGAGAAAAAAATGACTTACCTCCATGGGGTCTAGAGGCTCTCCATTCTTCAGCCAGCGGTGTGAGGGTTTGGGCTTCGCACTGGCTTTGCAGTCCCACACCAGAGTATCATCAATGGTCTTCTGTACATCTTGAGGCTTCTCAGTCAAGTGAGGTGCAGCTGTGAGGTCACATACCACATACTGTAAATTAACACTTTCATGCTACACCTATGCTTGAGTATTTCCAGTACGTAGCAGTTTCAGAATAAATCAATGAACCAACCAAGCGGGCAATTAGTTCATTAAAGAGGCATCCGAGGGTACAAATCATAAATCCACTTCCAATTAACCCAAAGCTCACCTCCAGAAAAATATATCAATTAAAACAACTGCATAAACGTAACACGTGGAAGGATCAATAGTTTAGTTGAAAACCTTCACTGTAGGGGTGAAAGCTAAAATATATCTATTGGATTTACTGCAACCTGCTTGAATAAGTTACACTGAAGATATTTTACAAGAATCTGGTTTACTGACTGTAATTTATATGATGCATACAGTACAATGGAAGGGTTGTATTTTTTTTAGCAATGCTGGTAATAAAAGAGATAATATTCATTTTTTGTCTTTTGAAACATCTGAAATATATAGAGAAAATGCTTCTTTATTTATGATAGCGGTGCTGTGGCACATAAATGACTCGCACCGTATCACTAGAGACAGAGTCAGAAGATTTATGGCGCTAGTGAATCACCCACAAAAATACAGGACGCCGTGCCAGGGTCAAGGGGAACATGGTAGTTAAATCTGTCTGTCTGCTTGCCTAGGAGTGTTACTTTGATGATGATAATAATAATAATAACAATCATCATCATAATGATGATAATAATGCAAAAGAGATATTGCTTGAAATAGCCTTTCATCTTATCTCTCTCCAAGGATATGAGAGTTCAGTTACAGCTGGAACAGTATCCGTGGTGCATTCAGTGTCAAGGATCTTTTAGCCTGGAAAGCACTCACCCACACACTGGGTATTAAACCAAAGGGTTTCCATGCAAAATACAGTCTCTCCCATCCCAAGGTCATATTGTGGCTGGTCAGGTGTGAATCTGTTTAAATCAGTCATGATGTGCTCTGTGGGTTCCTGAAGAAGATTGACAGTTTGTTTTGGGAGGAAGTTAACTGCTGAGACCAAGGGTCTCATTTATAACTCATTTAAAACTCATTTATAACCGCTGTGTGGACACAAAACGGGGACTGGAAGAGGCGTACATCACTTCCCACGCAAAAGTTTGCATTTAGAAAATCATTTAATGATGCCTCACACATATTTAGTTAATTATAGATCCACGTTATTGTAAAAAATCCTATTCAAGGTTATTCAACCCAAATCTTAAATGTGCTTTCTCAAAATCACATCCCCATCGGCAAATTGGAGCGCAGAAGAGTTATCATCATCAGTTGTAGAAATCAAAGACAACATCAAACAGGATTAAATTTCAGTACAAAGTAACAGTAGTTTTGAATCATATATTCCAATACTGTGCATGTATCACCAAGTACATTTTCAGTTTTCATATAGTTTTTGGGGTAAAACCACTGCACTGAACACGACTGAGTGCACTGGAGACACCACACACACACTCTCCCATCTCTAGTCACCTCACCTGGCACATCCTCACCACCTACACATATGGATCGGGTAAATTAGCAAAGTCTGGAGCTGCTGCATTTCTTCCTGTGACAGACAGTATTTCCCCGTTTTTCTGTGTAATCGCAACTATGTCACAGCACAAATATTGCTGAGGACCAAAATAAGTGAAATGTTGAAGGTGAAGTTGTTTTGATGAGTGGTTGCAAGCAGCAATACAACAAGTGAAGCCCATAGCCTCTTCGGCATGACCTTGGTATCATCTTTGATCAAACAATCTCCATCGAGCAACACGACAAAAAGTCTTCTATCATCTCAAAAACAATCTCCCTCTCCTCCTCAGCTTCTGAAACGCTCATCTACGCCTTCATCATCTCACTTGACTATTGCAATAGCATCCTGCACGGCACATCCAACAAAATCCTGAACAAGTCTCAAAACATCCAAAACTCAGCTACCCGTCTGCTCACTTACTCCTGCACCAGAGATCACCCCAGTCCCTCCAAACCTCCATTGCCTGCCCATTCAGCAAATGATCCAGTTCAAAAGGCTCCTCATCACCTACAAATCCCTGAAATCTTCAAACCTTTCTACCTTTCTAACTTCCTGCACCAACATACTCCCTCCCACAACCTCAGATCCGTAGAGCCAACCAAATTCCTTCCTTCTTAGTATTTGAATAAGAAACAGCCGACATAGGGGAAGTGTTTGGCAGCCCCCATATGCGAAGTGAGATAATATGTTGTATAAAAAACACATAATACGTTTGGAAATGAGCAAGCTGTCCTGAATTGAAAATACATCACTATACAGAAACAAACACCATTGTGCATGACACCCAGTTAACAATATTACAAATGAGACTGTCAGAGATAACATAATAGACGGGAAGACATGATGCAAGCGGCTTCTATACAAAGTCAATCCGATCGTGTCTAAGCTCATTCAAATGCAGTCATCTGCTAAACCACGATCTAATTTCATAAATCCCCTGGAACTACAGAAGGACAATTAAGTGGGAAATCGAAAGAGAGGCCACCCCTTATTGTTCCTGCGCCCGCATTGGTTGGGTGTTGCAAACACCACATCCCCATATTGATTCTCCCTTTCTTCTATAGAGTTGATGGATGTCCCATAAGCTCCTGTCTATGGAAGTTTAAAATGAGATTACAGATTTTTATCACCTGGCGGCTGGCCAGTCTGCGAGGCTTTGAGATGAGACAGGCCTTAAATCTTACAAGGAGAAACATGACTTCCACACAACTACAGCAAAGAAAATGTGCAGAGGCAATGCAACACAGTACCAAGACAGTGATAGCTACAGGTTGTTGAAAACGTATGACCTTGTTTACAAAATAACCTTAACATGATCATGCCATTTTCCATTGTTTTAGGGCCTCTAAGTCATCACGATCCAGTGGTGTCATCCTACACTGCAGGCAAATCACGTTAAAGCAAAACATGTTTAATTCTGAGCCGACCTACAGGTACTGTGAGCATTTCATCTTACCCACAGGTGCCGCAAAAAACTCCATACTACTGCATTATCATATCAAAGGCACCCTTCTTCACAGGAAAGAAAAATCTGGATTTGATGATTTCACTCAAGCATATCCCCACAGGGCCTTGTGGGCAGACATCATCAATGCATAAACTGCGAAATAATGGAGAGAGAAACCATAAAAATCCCTCATCAAGGGCCATTAAAAGCTGTCTCAGAATATGGGCTATAAGTCCAGTGTTGGTGGGGGAAAAATCACCTCTCCCTGAAAGGTAGTATAAATCTGTGTCCGCAACGGGCCTGTGTTGGCCGCTGGCACAATAAAGAGCTTGTCAGAAATGAACTACCGGTAATAGGTTAATTTATTACTACATTCCACTATATGATGCGGTTATATATGGGTTCTAATAAAAGCTACAGATTGCATGACAACAAGTAAAACTTTTTGGGTTCGACTCACACCAAAAGCAGGCTCAGCTGCAGTGAAGCTTTGAGGCTATGAATCAATATGTAGAAGATTTAGTGAAAGTCTATAAATGCACATGATATGTTAGGAAGAAGACTGAGAGGTTGAGGGCATAAGATATTATTTGTTCCCAAGACAAGAGGTGTGAAGTAAAATCTGTTTTAGATCAAAGTCAGCGAAATCCTCCTCCTACTCACCATAGAAAGAGAGCTTTCCTTTCGCAGAGTTTCTTCCTCTGCTGTTTTCAGCCACACATTCATATATTCCTGCGTCCTCCTGCTGGAAGTAAGGGATTTCTAATACTCCGCTGGCTTTATTTATGTCCACTTTCCTGCCAAAAGAGGCTCCATCCAGTCTTCTCCAGCTGATGGTTGGCACTGGGCTAAAGGCATGAAAACAATAACACACAGCAAGACCACAAAATGAAAAATACTCCTGAAGATTGTATTATCAACAAATTTAGCTCAAGCCTGTACACATATATGATAGCAGTGAATACTTAAAACACGTATATAGCAAGTCATTGTTTAATCAATCTGAAACAGTAGCTGGTGAATGTTCCTTCTGTGTATTCTGGGTGTACAGCACAAGAAGGAGTCATTAACATGCAAAATTGTCTGCTCTCAAAATCACTTCAGAGGCTCTTCACACATTAGGATGCAGCTTCGAATGATACAGTAAACAACAAATGGCAGTGGTATAATAACACACAGTGGGACGTACTTTCCAAGTGCAAAACATTCCAGTTGGACAGTTGAGCTCTTAGCAACAGGGACAACTTCAGGGAACTGCACTTCGATCTTTGGCTCATATTCACCCATCACACCTGGAGTTCAAAAGAGAAACATAGAAATAATGCAATGCTTTAGGAAATTCTTTCAGCTCAAGGCATGAAAAGTTTTGCACATGACTGTCTTTGCCAAAATAAATGAAAGCTCTTTCTTTGGACACTAAACTGTCTCCAACGGCTAAGGGAAATATATCTAATTGAGATTTTTCCGACCAGTGGCCACTATTGCAATGATGTGCTATAAATCACACCCCATTCCTGTAGTGGTGGTCCACAGATCATCAAACATCTACAAATCATAATTACAAACCTGTCTTGTTTTAACATGAGAGCAAGTGATGCAGTGGCCTCGTGAGGTTGTCACTAGTCCTCTTTTTCCAAACCAATCAGTTGGATACTTCAAAGAAAGCTTTGAGGGTGTGATCGTCTAGATTGTTTAACCACGAGACTCACCTCTCTTGTGGATGTATTAGAACAGCACCACACCACCATAATTACATTTGGTGGCAACAGTTGGCCAGCAGCCGGCAAATCCAATGTTGGCCAGCTAAAACTCTCACCTCCTAAAACTTGTTAAGTTGCCAGGCTATTGCTAATTTCAGCAATTTGACAGTTTCACTGTCTAAAATTTAGATTTTTCCTACTTTGTACTCTTTGTACTGATAGTAAGTGGAGTAAAACTGTAATACCATCAACCCGCAGCACAAGGGGAGTCGGTGGTCCTTGAACACTGCTTTTGGTGACTGTGTTGGTGACCACACACGTGTAGTTGCCCACATCAGAGGGTTCAACTTTGGCGATGTAGAGGTTTCCAGTCTTCTGGGACACAAATCGCCGCGTGTCCTGGATGACAAACGATGGGTACTCATTGAAGATCCACGTGAAGGTAAGTTCTGAGAACAAAGTCAGACACATAGAGCACAAGTCAAAAACATATACTGTATCTATGAATAATCTATACCCATGTAAAGATACTGTGTACTGCATCAGCAGTCTGATAACTTCAGTGTGAGTCGGTGCCTTCAGGGATAAAGTAATTAGTGGATGAGACTGAGTGCCAGCCTTCTATGATTAAAAACACAATGTATAATGGAGGAGCAATTACTCTTACTCACTGTCAAATAAATGCTCTTAATATGATCAACGTTTAACAGGTTCACGATGTTGAACTGATGGTGCCAAGGATATGAATGATTGATTTCTTAGGGAAGTACATATTTACATTTACTGCAGAGATGTTGAGGTATTTCTGTGGTGGCACGCCTGTGTTAAGAGTGTGGTGGTGATTTAACGACAAACTCTTTCTTAAAACCAACAGGTCACCCTCGTCCAAGGCGTTTAAGTCCCATTTGTTCCAGTGTTGCCGCTCAGAGACATCCAGGATAATGTTATGTTCACACTGACCGCACATTCATTACAAGGAGACCACTACCTTGCTACAGTCACGGTACAGAAGTAGAGTGCAACAGCAAAAGAAAAACACGAGGTTGTCTGAACTTCTGCTGTCACACATTATCCAGCAAATACACTGCAGCTAAGCACACATGAACAATTATCGCAATGGAGGAAAGTTTTATTGCAACAGTGATAACGTTCCATAGTTGTAAAAGACTTTCCAGTGTTTTGGAATCTGGTGAGCCTTCCAACACTTGGATGTAATACAAAAATCAGAATTCCTGGATCATGTTTCATCGTCTGTCTGGTACCTAAAGACAGCTAAAGGCTGTGGTTGTTCTGGGAGCATTTCCAGGTAAATGAGAGGAGAGTGTTATATTTGTACAAAGCAAACTCACCGAGTGTGCATTAAACCTGAAATTGTATGTCTGTAATTGTATTCAATAATGCCCTGTTTTATTTCATTTCATATATTTAGTTTCATCTACTTAACATTTTTCCTTATCTTGGAACTTATTCCATAATATGAATATATTTTAACAAGACAGAGACAGTAGTTGTACATAACAAACAACAACAAGCATCTCCCTTTGTGGCTGTCGTGTAGCAGCAGAGGACCTTAAATCAACCCTAAAGCTACAGATACTGCATGAGACACTATATAGTGCCCAATAAAACCAATATATTACAGATCATGTCATTCAGTATGGTACCACCTGGTCTACTATTCATCATCCTTGATAACAAACTTTTGGGAAAGACTCCCGGTACTATCAACCAAATGGAGTGCAGTCAGAAAGGCTTTGTACTAACAATGAGCCGCTTTCTAAAAAGAAATTATGATGTTTTGACACATTGACACAAGGATAGATTGCTCTGGACCATATTGCATCCCTGTCCCAAAAGCAATCTTGGCCCTTGGTAAAAACTTGTTTAAGCGATGACTCTGCACTACGGGACAGGGAATAATTGAGACATGAGTTGGACATCATTTACTGACTCAGTTTACTTCACTTCTGCTCTTTCGGGGGCAAGAGGATGGGTGGGCTTTGACATATCACTGCAAACCTTGCAAATCACGACGTGGCACTGAATCTTGAGATCTTGTGATGCACATGTTAAAGAAATGCTCCTTTTCAACTAGTACAAGTAAAGAGTGGGTGTTTTTTATGTGGGTTGGACTGGTAGAGGTGACCTTGAGCTCATCCCAAGAACGCAACATGCGATTCAAACTTGGACCACTCAGTGTAATCACATCAGTCTGTTTCGTCTTGCCAATGTTGCTTTCCAATGAGCCACATTTTGAAAGTGTTTATGTGTATAATAACTGCTCTATACAATCTAACGCTGCTGTCTGCTTCATACGTCTGCTCAACTAGTTTTTGGCTGGAAGCAGTAACTTCCTTGGGGGTTGTTGTCACGCTGAGGTTACCAGGCATCCTGCTGAAAATGTTTAGAGAATACTTTTTTTCACTTTAGCCATTGTACAAATTTAACAAACAAAACAAAACAATATGTATGTAAAAAATGTATTTTCTGTACCTTTGGATAGAGCCAGGCTGTTTCCCGTCTTTATGCTGAGCTACTGTAAGCAAACAGTGTCCAGGCTTTAACAAATTGAGAGTTGTATCGATCGTGTCCTCTAATTCTCTACAAGAAGGTGAAAATGTGTTTCCTTTAATGACTTACATGGACCAATATGAGACATGTAATAAGAGGAGTGGCATTTCAATTGCAATGTTCATCACTTGTGGTTTCTACTGCTTTGCAGTTCATTCGAGCCTCCATCATTTGTATAAACCATAACCTCTTGGTTCGATCCATCCAACCCACAGAGAGAACTGCTGTAATATCCTCTCCCCTGAATAATATATCCCAGCCCACATCCTCACAAGGTCATTTATTTTTAATGTGTGTTTTTGAAACAATATCTTCCAAAGGTGCAGGGCATGACAAACTGGAACAACAGCAAATGAGAGTTTACTAATTGGCCAGTTAAAGATTCATGATCAGAAACAGGAAGCAGGAAATAGGAAGAGGAAAGTACCAATGGTTGTATTTGATGATTTGACTTGAGAGCCTCCTGCGGATGGGCGGTAATGGAATAATGCAATCATGACTGACAGTGAGTGGCAGATCTTCATCGTGGTTCCATTTAGCCCTTGTATAATGAACAGGCAACATCAATTCACCCTTAATGATCTGGGAGGAGGGAAGAGAAATGCAACATGACAGGCCAAGGACATACTGAATCCAGAGTGGGGTTTTGTGCGTAGCAAAAAAAGAGTATATGCACAAGTCTGTTCCTCAGAAAGTAACAGCCATTAACCAGGGCTACCTATCTGTATTCATACCACACAACAAGTTCACTCTATGAAAGGCTTAGGTCACGCACATGGGAAAGAATCCCTGCAAGCTATGTGTGTTACTGGGCAGCGAGCAGCCTCTGTTTTGAGGTATATGCACTGCAAATAGAGAACAAGTGATTTCAGCCTTGAGTAAATCTAAAAGGCCTGTTTCCATTAGCGAAAGGAGGTCAGATGCATTAAGTCCTGGACTACCACAGTCATTCAGACCCTCTCAAAGCAGATCATGACACAGACTGACATCAAAGGCAAATACAGTACATTGCAGTGGAACAACACCGCTGGAGCTTCTCTTGGCACGTGACAATATTTTGGTCAGTCTTTAAGTGCAACTTCACACTCACTGCCTTACAGTTTCAAAGCACCCTGGCTGCACCAAACTACTTCCTGCAGCTGTCTTGAGGGTTTGAAGCACCGTTAAAATGAAATAATGGCTCCCTGAATCATGCATGGGATACTGAAATCCTTTAAATGGGAGCTGAGGCAGATCCTTGTCTGAGGCAGTGTTACACTGATCAGGAATTGTGTCACACTTTACACTTTACTTTATGAGAGCATGTTGCTCACTTTTCCAAGACGGTGAGAGTCTATTCAAATGACACTCAGGCTTTTCTGTGTTTCAAATGTGCAACAGTACATGAATAGTGCTGTAAATAAAGTAGAGCATATGTCATGTATCTGCAACAGCCTTCTTATGTTTCCATATTTCTTTCATGAATGTATAAAAAGACAAAACATATAGCAGTATAGCCATTCACATTTGTAGTCTAAGAAAGGGGCTTAAGACAGTATGTGTTTGTAAAGCATGTGGGTATATGTATGAATATGTGAGCATGTCACTAAAACTAGACGTGTTATAATATTACCATAACAGATATGGTCAGGCTAGCCTTCCGGCAAAGATGTTAGAAACTTGGAGATAATTCATCCTCCTGCACATCTCAGCATCCACAACATCGCCATCAATAAGCATAATCTACGATGACAGCAGCCAAAAATATTGTCAGAAAATGGATCATTGCAAGCACTACGCAGAGTCTCCAGAGAAGAACTATGACCCACAAGAAGGAAGTGAGGGGTGCTCGGTATAAACAAAAGCAGTCTGTACGTCACTGGTTGGTCAGACATGCTCTGTATGTGTTTATTTGCTATGAGAAAAGCAGCAGGGGAGAAAACTGACCTAGTTTGACTACATTTTACCAAGATTAGCAATTAATCCCCCCCACCACCAAAGAAAGGAATAATTGTTGACAGTGTGATAGCATTGATAATGCATAATGAACCCCTCTTATAAAGAACTAGCGCTTTGCTGTCCACTTTCTCATCGTTTAACAGAATATTAAAATAACTGAGTTGGAAATGCTTTAAATAATCAGCTTGACTGTTCCCCAAAACAGATTTAATTAAATTGTCCAAAATATTTCGTAAGGAAAATTAAGAAGAAAAAAAAAACCAGTACTTTCTCAGGTTTATTAGTCTTTCAAATTATTGAGGATTTTAGTTTGTTGATTTGTGTAAATTAAACCTCTTTAGTCTCAGTCGCTGCCTCCCACGGCACAGTGAAGTACCAGTTAGCACATTCACCTCACATCAAGAGGGACACAGGTTCAAACCCCCTGGCCGGCCCATTCCGCGTGTAGTGTGCATGTTCTCCCCATGTTAGCGCAGCTATTCTCCAGCTTCCTCCCACAGTCTAAAGACATGCAGGTTAGGTTAACTGATGAGTCTAGATTGCCCTTGGTGTGAATGTCAGTGTGATTGGTTGTCTCTCTATATGTGTTGGTCATGTGGTAGCCTGGCGATCAGTCCAAGGTGTACTCGGCCTTTGCCCAAAGTCAGCTGGTGATGGCAAAACATTGAACAATTCAACAGATTTAATATTAGCGTCAATGTATTTCTCATTCTGTTTTAAGAGCAGGTAGTGGCTCTATGAGACTGGGTGTGACAGATATGGGCCAGGTGCAATGTAACAGTGTTGGTTACTGACAACAGCCCCTCCAGTAACCGAGTCCCAAATGATCAGTGTCATGTTGGAGGGAGGTCCAGAGGGAGTTTGGAGTCTAAATAAAAAGTAGCACGTTTTTGTAACAAACGACAGACAAGATGAACATGAATTATTGAAGAGAATATAAGTCTATTAACATTTCCCTGCAGACAAAAACCCAGATAACATATCTCCAATGATCCAGTCACATTTATACCCAAACACACTGTGGCACACATCTTAGTAAACATCTGTGAAGTGTGATGCTGTCAAATATGCAAGATCGCAGTCAAAACAAAGCAGCTGGAGTTCTTGAGCAAAGTACAAACATCAGAAGCTCAGGGAGTCTCCTGAATGTCGTGAAAATTAGTTTATAAAGAGAGATGTTACATTTGTAATGCTAATTTAAATAAAATGCTGTCCTGATATCCCTTTATTGCATGAAAGTATAGCGAAAAAAGATATGCTCCTGCTGGTTGAACCATCTGTTAGTTAAAAGGTCAAACAATACATTTCATCACTGATGAAGGAAAAAAAAAGAAGAAGCTCTGCCGTTGACAGAGTAATACACTACACGTGTGGGGGGAAAAAATAACATGGAGATTATTCACATGATTAGAGGAGGTGAGTTTCAAAGGTGTGATGTTTCGCACAGGGGTGAAGATCCCACCTGCTGTTAACATGAATCAAATGAGATTCATCATCAGATGCTATGAAATGAAGGTGGGGTTTTGACTCATCCGACACTTCCATTCCTTTCCAGGGCCGAGCTGCAGCACTCCTGAATAATTCTTGTGGTTTGAAAAATGTAAGTGCCTCTTGGAGCTGTTCTTCAATGAAACCCAAAATCTTCAAAATAAAAACTGAAATAAAATGTGTTGTACTTGTGCCATACTTATAGGTACTTCAACATGAGTTCCCATTAAGTCTTCACGTAAATGCCTTCAGCATTTCTTACATCTTTTGCTCTGAATAGGAACAATTACCAGTAGTAGATATTGAAAATTCAAGTTCTTACAACTGTTACTCTCTTTTCTTTGTTTGTAGGTTACGTTTTATACAAACGGTACGTGGCAATGACTGAAATGGTAAACCCTACAGTACGCTGACTTCAGCATTCATCCAAGCACGTAAACCAGAGACTCCTTAAACTGCATTTTCAAGTGAATAAATAAATGCTTGGTTACCAAACATCTCCCCTTTTTTTCAGACTGGCTTGCACACAGCGCTCCCAGCCTGTTTGTGTATGTGTGCAAATTAGCCAAAACATTTTGGAACATGCATTGTTTCCAAGGAGAAGTCAACGTTGAATAATATCTGCTCTCACGGCTAAAACCCCAAAAGGTTGTCCAGGGAGAGCCACGCTCCCTCTCAATGCTGTCACGTAGAGGGAGCAATCTTCCTCTTCCAGGTCACAAACATTACCCTGGTGCGGGCACGATTGCCTTCACAACAGACAGTGCATTAGGGTTCTAAAAATAATGTAGCATAATGGGACATAGCCACAACTAAACTTGTGCCATTTTCCTACGAATAATGAATAAACTACTGAATGGAAATTGTTATTGCCAAAATCTTTCAAAAATATTTTTGGACACCGTCATGACACTGCTACTACAGCCCAACACTCCTGACAATGCTGCTGTTTTGTTTTTAGCTGGCTGGAGTGCCTGTTGGCATTTGGACACCTTCCACTGGGGGATGTGTCTAAAAAAAACAAAAAAGCCATTACTCTACGAGGCTGCCAAAAGTGAGCATGTGGCTCATTGTCCCAGCTTTTCTTGTCAACACAAGGTGAGATGTCTCTTTATAACATATACAGAACAAAGCACTACAAATGTGAGGCTACGCTTAGGTCTGCAAATGACTGTGTGATAATGGTAAAAACAAAAGCATCTCATCCTTTTGTCAAACGAACAGCATTTGTTTTGCACAGTAGCAAACAGTATGAACTGGTGGAATAAAGTTTCCCTAAACATCAGCAACAATAATTTGTTTATGTTAGAAATAACATCCAGCAGCAGAAGCTTTATAAACTTGTTATTTACCGTTTGTAAAGTATTGTTTAAGGCATGCCCTTATTGGGCTGGGCATATGCAAACATCAACATCACAGCATTAAAAGGTACATTTGAAATTCATAATATTAATAGAGCAGCAAACAACGTTTTGCTATGGAAAGACATAATAGAGCCTGTCTGACCGTGCGTGCATGTTAGTGCATGTGAGTCCCAGTGGGTGCCCTACTGACTAACTAATCGCTGACAACACCATCCTAAATATGAATGGATGAAGAGAACTGGTTACAGTGTGGGACTGAAATGAAAGTTGGACTGAAATGAAAGTTGCTCATTAGCCGATGAAGCATAAAAAGTCAAACTTCCAAGTGTGAAATTCAGCAATTTGTGCATTTTTAAACTTTTAGGATCTCATAATTGAAAATCTAAATTTGCAATTCAAAATCAAATCAAAATGTCTTGATATGTTTCCACCAAGATAATATTGAATAATGTCCCAGCCTTAATTATAGCAAACAAATAATAGTAACCACAGCTTCTTGACACAATAAATATCAAAATAAAAAATAAAAATGTAATTAATCATAGTTGGACTGAGCCACTGTATAAACACTATAACTAAACTATCCAACACTGATTTCCCCCTCTCACTCCTCTGACCTCAACAACACAAACAAACAGCCAGAAGATCTGAGGGGGAGAGCACATGTACGTGACTTCCACTTTCTTCTTCTTACCTCCAGAGTGGTGCGGTGGGCCACACAGCAGGACCACTCCTTGACCTTCACGGACCCTCACTGGACTTCTCCTCTGGGTCTTGAAGTTCTCCAAGTCTGTTAACCATAACACAAAAGCAATAAAGCAAAACAAATCAATTCCTTCTTCCTCAAAAGCCATAAGCACACAAGACATGCCAAGTTGTTTACAGAAGTAAAAATGCACTACAGGTCATATCTGTGGCTGCTCAATAATTTCACATCTGGTTAGAGCACAGCTACGGACCAGAGTTCAACATGCCATGTGATGCAGGACTTTTGCATATTTCCATAAAGCACAATATATGTTTGCATAAATGCAGACAAAGTGCTGTAAAGACCTAAACACTTCTGACTGGAGCAGAAAGCAATTCCTCAAGTATAAGTCACACATGAGTGAATTTAATTGGAACTGTGAATTGTTATCACTTTCTGTGTTTCATCCACTGCACACAGACCAGTAACAATTAAATGACTAAGACTGAAACATCATTTGTATGGAGACCGATTACTTGTTGACAACCTGCTGAGAAAAAGCAAATAGAGACAGCAATCCTTGAACTTTCTGCCTTTTCTTGCCTGCTGTGGCTCTTGGAGATATCGCAAGCAGTGGAGCCAAATATGTGGTTGCCATATAATGACATAATCAAGACTGAATACAAAAACAGGGAGAAAGAATGCAAAACTGACACCTCCTGTGTGTAAGCACAGCAGGAGGAGCCGCCACATAATAAATACAGTACGTGATCTTGCAGACCTTGTGAGTAATGGAAAACTGCATTTGGCAGAACAGCGAGTACATTACCGAAATTGAAAGCAGTTTTTTTTGGGGGGGTTCACAAACGATTTAGCGGAAAGCTTCTGTGTGACCTCACAAATTAACAAGTAGATCATTAAGTTCTTTTCATATTTGGTGCAGACAGATTGTGCGGATGCTTCAGTGGCCAACTCTAAATCTATGGCTGATCCATGGGTAACAATAGCATGAAGCCTCTCAGTGGATGAACAGATTGAGCACAGTCGGGTCCATCCAGTCAGCCACCCATCTTCACTGCACATTCCTCTAATAATCTCCAAAGTGAATGTGAGCAATGTATTAATTTATCATTAAATGTGAATTTATCAAAACATTTATCACTGTATGTATCATTGTATGCTTTGTATGTGGATAATGTTAGTGAAACTAATACTTTTCAGGCCTCTGCAGATGTTTATGTTCTTCATATAACATTAGCGAGTTAACCGCTATAAAATGTAAACAATACTAAGAGCCACACCGGCTGTTAAGTGATTCTGCACTTTGAGTGCTTTGTGCTAAATGCCAATGTGCTGATGTTTAGTGGGTATAATTTGTACCACCATCATTGTCCCAACACTAACCCGGTTGCACACTAGTCATAAGCTATACTCTAGTTTTAGCACTTTCATCCAACGCGACTTACATGATATACAGTAGACCGTAAACAAAGCAATGGTGAGCAATTACGGTTAAGTGTCTTGCTCAAGGACACAACGACATGGACTACCGGAGCCTGGGATCGAACCGCCGACCCTCTTATTGAAAGACAGACTTGGTAACCACTGAGCTACACTGGTTATTTGTTCAATTTCAATCAACCATTTTGCATGAACTTCCGGGTAATCCAAATGACCTGCTCATCATGGGTCTCTAAATACCTTTAACAATCATACTTATATTTAGCTCGGATGCAAAAAAAAAAAAACAGGACCCTGAAACAGAGGCAGCTGAATGCAATCCAGCCATCATTCATTTGAGTATTTAAATCTGTGTTTGTCTGACTGCGAAAGTGCCGGCTGTGGAAAAAGGTCTATGTTGTTGGGACATTTCACTCAAAACCACAAATGTCAACCTGAATGTGGTGCTGGAGAAAAAGGCAAGAGATCAGTAAAGTATGAAAGATTCATCCTCTTGGGACCATGAATATCTGTACATGTCATAACAATCCAATTGAATGGTGGAACGGCCCAAATGACTGACATACTGACATTGCCATAGATCCGTGTGTCTCAAAATGAGACTTTTGAGGTCTTTTTAAGTTCAGCTCCACTTTCTTTCCCCTGCCTCAACATCCTTGTTTGCTTTGTGAGAAGGCAAACAGACTACCTGATAACATATTAAACCATAGCTGCTCTGGCAGGGCCAATACCTGCTGAGTCAGCAGTATGTCCCAGCAGCTGCAGTAGCACTGCTTCTGAATGGTTTGATGTCGAGAATCGTTTCGTTTGAGTTAATATTCTGCACACTGTTGTCATCTGAATGCTGATAAGAAATAATACACTATCCACTGTTGGTCGTCTGTGGTTTCAGATTTTCTGCAAACAAATGTTATGTTTTATTTTGTGTGTACGGTATGTGTGGTTCCTGAGACAGAAAATAGGTCTGTGTTTGTCTTTTGGCTTCAGGAGTCTGCAGAGTTGATGGTTTTTATCAAAAATGTGAACGTAATAAATTAGCAATAGCAAAGTGCTTTACAAAAGGTTGGCACAAGGCAAGATAATAATTAAAGTAAAAACTGTGAAAAAGTTTGATCAAATAAAAAAGTAAGAACGAGGGACCAAATAAAATACCATACATGTACACATACATTCCCACATATAACAATATGGAGTATTAATCTCTAAATACCAGACAATCGCCTACTTTATGTCCGCTGATCTCTAAATGCAAAGTTGTTGCAAGACCGGCAACCATATTTACATACTACGCGTGCATTAGAACTATTTTAATTCATGAATAAAACTTAACTAATTAACTTAACGTCAGTTTACCAAATGCACAGTTAAAGAAGGTTCCCAGCTTTGAAAAAAGAACAGACTTCATTCACAGAAGAAACGGTCTTCTCTGATTAAACTGTTTGCATGATTACCATGCAGCAACTCCTCTTATCCACTCTTTACCACAAAGTGAAACTGCTCACATGAGCCATCTGCTCCAAACAGGCATCTCTCTGTGTGTGTGTGTGTGTGTGTGTGTGTGTGTAGGAGCACAACATTGGGTTTGAAAAAAAGTGTATCAAATCAAATATTTTACCAGAAATACAGAGAAACACAGGCCAGATATTGGGGGTCTTTTTGCTCACCATGCCATGTCCATCAGTAGGCGCAACATTCAGGACCAGATTCAACTCCTTTCTAAAAATCTGACATATACATTAGAAAATAGCAGTGTTGCCCCACTCACACTGAGTGTAAAGCCCTCCTGATCAATATTCCTTTGGAGTATGGTGGAGCGTAAATGAGCTAGATACACTAAAAGCCAACAATGCCTGACAACCCAAGCTGTTCTGCACCCCGTGGATCATCTTATCAAGCCCATCACGGCTCTGCACCTCCATGTGCTTCTCCGTGGTAGGGTTCAGGCTATTTTGAGTGCTTTCAGATCCATGAAATTGGATGTGAATTTGCATTTTTGTGCTAGCTTCATCAATGTGACCCACTGTAATGAATGAGAGGTGATTGTAGAGAAGAAAAATTCAAGCCATTCTGTTGGAGTGTGAGCTCGAGGGCAATTTGCGATATGGTTACATTTGTCACCTAACCATTGGACAAAAGGTATAAAGAGTTTTTAAAACTTTCCATAATGGGCTTTATTTGAACTTCTCTAGCTACGGTTTAATTTGCCTCTATTCAGGTTATTCCGTACTTCTGATGTGAGCTGACCACCTTGGATTTTATATACACAAAGCTAATAAAATAAATAATAATTATGAATTACAAATTCTTAGGCTTTCATCCAGACAAATTAAATATGTTGTTTACATGGACGGCAAACTAACATTGCCATCCTTACAGTAATGAATAAAAGGAAACTACATAAAAACAGACACAAAAAACGGCAAAAACAGGATTCAAAATAGCAACCTCCCTTTTGCTATCTCTAGATTTTATGTTGGATTGTACGCTTGTTTATAGTTTTTTGTTGTTGTTTTTATCACCTTTGGATGGTTTTTATATGCAGATGTTTGTATGTGTGTGATTGTCTTTTAATGTCATCTCCCTGCACTGGAAAGCTATTTGTGCACTTTGCTTGAAAAGTAGTCATCATAATCATGACTAGATCCCTTTGTTGGTCTTTTTTATTAGGCTGGATCATGATTTATGTAAATTCTGCAAGATTTTGCTGAACTTCATTCATCTCTGAAATTTCTACTTTCTCATTGAAACAAAAGCACATTAAATGTTTCGTTGAACATTTAATATCAAAGACAGAATGTAGTTTGGGGGGGAACAGCAAAACAATGTTCATTCAGTCCTAATAGAAAACTCTGACACACAGCCAAGTACAATAGCTGAGTCAAAAGCTTTTGTAATTTCGTGAGAATAAAAAAAAAACACTTGTACAATAAAACTGACTGTGGGTGTAGACTGAAGAGGGTAACAAGTAAAGCTGTGTAAACTTAATTACTAGTGATATATATATATATAATTAAAGTAAAATACAAGTCATGGCAATAAATGGTTCTGATTCTGATGTTGTAATCATAAAGGTAAAAATAAAAAGATCATCTCATCTATGTCTGCTTCTCGTCTTCCCTCAGCTGACCTCTCCTCTGTTGTCAGAGAAGCATCACGCAGTGAGCGGTGAGTGATGCATGGCATTTGAGGAGTGATAAACATCAAAGGAGCCTAATTCTTACAGAGCGCTATGTCTCCTGACAATTACAACACTGTTGTTGAAGTGCTGCATTCAGAATGTCCCCCACCTCGTCCACCCCTAAAAGAGGATTTGAGGCCCAGATTGAGCACCTAGCATCACAGTGCTGACGATAAATACCATTGTCCCTTCCTCAGAAGCTCTCGGCTCAAAACAGACTTCATTTTCGCCGATGGCAAAAGCAATGAATAAAGAGCACAGAGCTGATGGAAATGAGAGAGGCCAGAAAAAAACAATAACAAGCGATAGAAATCTTGCAAAGTAATTACAGATAAGGCATTTAGGTTAGACTAGAGCCAGTAAGAAAAGAATGCAAATTATGTGCAATTACAGAACTGAATTTGATAGGAGAAATCATGAGGACCGAGATACGAGGGAGTCCCATCCTGCATCGCTTTCATAAATACAGCTATTTCACCCTCCATTAAACACCCCCTTACCCTTGTGGCTTTATAAGCAGCACATGATTTAGGCTGTAGCATGTTCCCTCTTCAGGTCAGGCGTCCTTTTACACTTTGCCTATATTGCAGACCTAGCGATCTGTTGTATAATGTTGCATCTTGCGTCAGTGAAACTCCTTACAGTTACACCAAAAATATCCCTTAGAGATTAGGAAATTAAATCTGGCTCAATAACCAACTAGATTATTCGTTCCAGCACTACTAGCAGGCGAGCAGAACCTTTTAAACATTTAAGTCTGTATTGTCAGCAGGATCAAGAACCTTTATACTTTTAGAGCTTTAAACTCCTACCAGATGCCAACAGACACTGTTACATCATCCGTCCTCCAGAGGATTAAACATGTAGGCTATGCACTACAAATCCATGCAATACAAATCTGATGATATGTGACATCATTAGTTGGTGCAAATCTTAGACATTGATCTCATTCGCCATATCAGCAAAGACTTCCACGAATAAACCCCCCCCAATATAGATAACACTGTTAAAGTGGTGTTTGATAATGAGCATGCTGTAATCAGTGTTCTACATTTGTTTTTTTCAGCAGTGCCCAAAAGACTTGGCTTAAGACTACCAGACCTAATGAGATTAACCTCTACATACGATTGTAGATCCTTGTGTTTAGTTTATTAATGGCCTTTACTTTGGCCTTTGTCTCACAGTGAGCGGTGCAAGCCTCTTAGTGTTTGAAAGACCATATTGAGCTACTCTGAGTCAGAGTCTGTTACAAATGACACAGTACTGACTCTCATAACAGGCTGCTCTTCCATGAATTATTCCATTGACAGGAGACCCGCTCAATCATGGAGCAGAAGGAATTAAGTCAAGAGCAATAAATAAGACGTATGAGCCATCAGCACTGATGTTTGTCCTCATCTGTTGACAAAAGCAGCGGGGTCTCAGGGAAGGCCCAGGAAATGGACGAGACCAATCAAAATTACATACATTTCAGGTGAGGCCTTGAAATTTGAAAGGAAATGTGAATGTGATCAACAGCTTGCTGGCAACTCAGAGCACCGATTTGCACGATATGCCGAAGATTTAATGCTGCTTCGTGACAAAGAAGCACCAAATCGCGGCGAGATGGATACCTCTGTGCTCTCCCTGCCAAGGATCATCTCTGCGTCTGCTATGGCAGAGAAACAGACATCAGAATTCAATCTAGCTGCACCATCTGTTCACAGATATCAGGGCTGTCATTTGATATGGGCTGCCCATCAAGAGTGGAGGCCTCAAGTTCACCTTGCCATCAGAGATGCCGTAGACTCTGGTCTTATAAAATGTGATGGATGAAGGCTGTAAAGCATCAACTATACTGGTCTGTCAAGGCCCACCACACAATCATCACAGGGGTGTGAGAAGTTTAATAGAGTAAACACCAGCACCAGCGCTTTAATCAGGGTGAAAGAATAAAAGCATGACAGAAACTTCGCCAGTTAATGTGTGTTTTCTCATTAGTAGCTTTAACAGTATCGGACTACTGTAAAAGTCTCTAGTTGCTGGTTGTTTTTTTTGTCAGTGAAGATCAGGTCTGACAACAAACAATTTCCAGAGAATCCTACTGGGTAATTATACTTTCAGTGAACCAGAACTTCTGATGTTTAATGAAACCTTTCCTTTCCAAGGCAAACAAAGACTCAATTGATCTCAAAAGAACCGCAGTTGAATTAAGGTGAACTAAACCCAGCTGAAGTGAAATAACAAAACTGAAAATAACACAAATTGCTCAAGACAATCAAACAAAACTATTATAATGTTGCATTTTTGTTTTTGCTTATTCAAAATCATAGATGCATTACCACATGGGCGAGGTGGGAACTTGGCAAGGGCCTTGAGGGGCCCTTAATTGGTCTTATGATTAATTACTATCTTTTTCTTAATGTTATTTTTGTTTTTGAGGTATTGGAGCAAACATTATTTTTAAAATGTTGTATGATAATGAAATAGTTTGAATGTTTTGTAAATTTGCCGAACTCCTCATTAACGTAATGATGTAGAGACGACTTGATATATGACTTTTCTTCAAAGAAGGCCAGAAGAAAGCCGGTGGTCTTCTTCACTGGGGTCTGTTGTGTTGGTTTCATTTAAACTAGGTGTCTTTTCACATGTTGGCATATACTTTGTGGCATGTATAGAACTACGGGCTGCAAATGGCAGGGATTTAACATGTCACATTAATAAATACAATTTCTACTTTGAGGTTGAAGGTGGCATGTTGCTATTGTACAACCAGACTCTGCTTGGGGAGGGCACACGTGGTGATTTTGTGTTTGGGCCTGTGGTTATGATCATCCGTTCATATTGCAAATCATTTTTGAAATGACACATTGTTTGGTGAAAGATAATATGGACTTACATGCAATGTGCAGACTGGCCTCCCTGCTGACGATGGTACCAAAAGAGTTTGATGCCAGGCACTGATAGATGCCAACATCTTCCTCTTTATTCAGGTGGCTGATGTGTAAGTTTCCTCCCATGAGAGAGAAACGTGACCCTGGTCTGGGCAGGATGAACGAGTCATTGAGCTTCCACCTGTGAATGTAAGCATAAGATACACAACAATAAATCCTTAATACAGAGAGTAAATCATGCCCTGTATTGTTTTACTTATTGTTCAAACCAACGCTGTTCTTGTTGCAAAAAGTCCAATTAATGTCAAACAAAGAAACCCAGTAGCCCAAGCTGTTACCAAACAGCCCTATTCTGGATAAAGCAGACAGAAATAACACAGTCTGATGTGTGTTACAGCAAAACCAAAATTAATAGAACTAAAAGGATAAGCAATCAGCAACAGTCATTTCAAAAGACTGTTCATTTATTTTCAGGCATTTTCTAACTTCAAAGCCATTTCGTACTCACCAATCAAATGCTCTACATTCCTCTGACATTTCCCTTGTTTTTTCAGCCTGTTTGTCCATCAATGACAACCACATGAGTGAGGCCCTTTCACCATGAATCAAAATCCTCCCCTCCAATAATAGTGATTATCAGACAGGGGAGGGGGGCCAAGCACCAGGGGCCAGATTCATCTAACTCTGTGCAGATTCACGTGCGCACGAAGACAGAAATGTTCATCCGCGTTCTTTTCATCAGATTCATAAAGCTGCATGATTCTGCATTATAAATCTCAATCATTGTGGAACTGGGTGCACTTGCACAAACCTAATTTCCACACTAACAGTTAGCCATAAATGGATGTAGAAACACTCATTTGTATATGAATAATTAGACCTGGCGATGCGAAATACGGCAAAGAAAGTGCAATTTCACTTACTGTGTCGCATTGGCGAGTTTCTCCAACAGCATATTACACACGTCAATACTGCTTCAATCACATTTCTAGAAACCATCATTGTAGTAAATTCTCAGTTATAAGTATTATTAAACGTCTAGGATGATCAATGATTATTTCATAGCGCTCATATTGAAACAGACTTTACTAATTGCTTTATTATTAAAAAAAAACATTAACAGGGAGATGATGGCTCAAATGTAAATAAATAGAATAATAAAACTCATCTCTCATGAATAGTTTAAAATGCACCTTCAATTTACTTTTCGAGAATTCTGCATAGCCTGCAAAAGATATTCACGCAACCTGTGAATTTGTTCAAACAACGTAAAAACATTGGTACACGTCTCTCAAATGATATTCAATCTCCTCCTCATCATCATATCACCCACTGCTGTCTCAGCTAAACCTTGTTGATGTCTGGTCTGAAGTAGTCGTCCTTTATAAACACCTGTTTGTGTGGGAAGAGGCTTGGTTTTGTGTGTACGCATTGTTACACATCTTAACCAAATGGCCACATATATATGGCTCAGCATAATGGTGCTTTTTGATTAAACCTCTTGTTTTGAATAATAAGGGAGTCCAGCAAGTGTGTGAGGGAGAAACAGAGAGAGAGAGAGAGAACAGCAATATGCAATTGCCTGCAATCATTTTTTAACTGTACAAGATGTCTGTGTGGCTTGATTTAGGAGATTTAATGTTGTTCACTTTGCATAATTAAAGCTTATGGTCTCAGAAAACCTGCTGAGTTGTTGATGCCAGTTCAACCGAATGCAGCATGTGATCATATTAACCTCCTCCCTGATTATGGAGACTACAAGACTTACAGACTATACAACAACAGAAAAACACAAAAGAATTAGACCACTGTTTCAGAAACCATTCTAAATGTAGTCAGATACATTTCATCAATTTAATAGGTTGTTGAAGTTGTCTGTATTGTACCCAGGAAAATGGCAAAAGGCACTTTCATTCTCAAACCAAATCACAATCAATAGGAAAGAACATGAGGAGAAAAACAAAGACAAAGAAAGTAAACAAAGACAAACAAGAAAAGTGACACTTGCAAAAGGAGACTTGAGAAAAAGCTTTTCTTTGGAGGAAATAAGACAGACATTAAGTTGAATGTTAGCTCCTTGGTCTTGATTAGATTTCCAAAGCTCTTTGAGAAAAAGGAGGCTTGGAGTTTTCTATTTCTGACCTTCTTCGTTCTTCTTCAGTGGGTAGGATTAAGACAAAGACAGCGGCAGGCCGGGTTGAAGGGAGGGGATGGAGGGACACATGCAGCAGAGCGGTGCTCAACGGCAGATTGGCTGATTAGATTGATTTAGTGATTTGGTGTTGCAGCTGGAACTGGTCCAAGAGCTCCAGATGAGACAAATCAAGGGTGCATGGTGACAACTTGGAGTGGGGGCTTTATGTGGTAGGAGTCATTGGGTAGTATTGGGCAAATTAATTTGTCCTTGGCGACCCTGAAATAGACCTTCAAACGCAGCAGTGAAGAGCCACTCAGCAGATGGTGTCCTGCTGCTGAACCTCACAAAGACCCTCAACTCCTTTCCAAATCTTGCAGGAGTGACCTTTGGTTAGAAAAAGGGAAACTGCAAAGGCTGACTGAACTAACAACACAGCAATATGTCCATCTGAATATCAGGCCCATCATTAAAGCTTGTGATCAATCTGAAAAGCCCTCCTTAATGTGCTTTATCAGCTGCCACAGTTGGTGGCACTGCAGTAATTAAAGAGCTCATTAAATCAAAATTTGATTTGATATGGAGTCGGACAAGCTCTCAGAACGTGAACTCAGAAGGGCAAAAAAAGCTTGCAGATATGAACTCATGAACTGGTTTTCACTTTAAAACGTAGGACTATCCAGATGGTGAAATAACGACTGATTGCTTAATAAGTATTCCAGTCGATCCCAGTGATAAGATCGTGAACATTCATTTCAATTTGTGCCCATTAGGCATAACACCAAGGATCTTCAAGCTACATTAACGGCTGCATATGCTGATATTATGAAGGATCGTTTCAACCTATTACACATTAAATGCTTGGCTTTGCAATTTACATTTAATTACACTGACAGGAGTACAACAGCTATGTGGCCTCATTTGATAGATTATAAATTAATAGCTTATGCGCTTGATACACTTTAAAGCAAATCATTGTTTGTCATTTGTTTTCATTTGTTATCATTTTAGCAGCAGAGGAAGTGGGTACCAACTTGTTTCGAACACAATTGCCAAGCACAAAGACAAGCATCAGTTTCTGTGCACCTTAGTCCATCAAGTGATTTGAATCGTGTGTAGAGATAACCTCATCAGCATCATCAGATGCCCTTTGGCAATGTGGGTGCAGCCGTGGGCAGTGATGCTGCACATAAAATGTAACTATAGCTGTCCCGAGGCTGTGATATGGCAGGGCATCTTCTGCCCCATCATCTCTGGTATGTGAAATACACTCCACTGGTGTTTTCCTCCGCACTCAATCTCTGTCATGACAGCAGCAGAGTTTGGGTGCATGATTCTCTTGGGTCACTTGATCTTTCCAATGGTCAGAGATACTGATGACAGGAAGCTCTAAAAGGGATTTCTACAGCGAATCAATGCCCCCCCCCCCCCCCCCCCCGCCAAGGCGAATTTACAATAGACCAACAACTGAACCCAATTAATTCATCATTCTCAAATTAACCATGACTGACAGGGACGCCAAGTGCTGCAGGCAGTGAGCAGCAGCGAGCCATAAGGTCCATAAATCTCCAGTTTTCCCAGGGCAATAAATCCAATCTCACTTGTTTTTTAGTAAAAGAAATCTTCCCTTGAAAGCTCTGAGAAAGTTCTGCGTAGCAAAAACCTGTGTGCATAAAGCAATGCCTGGACATGTTACCTGTAGAAGGGTGGCGGGTGTCCCTGGGCCTCACAGCTGAACACCACCTCTCTGCGATTCTCACCAGGTTGAAGAGGAAAGACCACGCTGCCGGGTTGTTTGGTGAACACAGGCCTCAGCAAGACTCCGCTTCCTGGGTGGAGAACCAACAAATCTGCATCAGCTTTGATGTCCCGGTGAGCATGAAAAACAATGTTTTCACATTTTTTTGCTGGCAAGTAGATATCGCAGGCTTAGACAGGAAGGAAGCAAGAGGAAGAACAGTGCAGCACAAGGGAAGGTTGAATCACTACAAAATCTCTAATCCATGTGAGCCGAGCCCGTGAGCATTTTTCATATTAGTCGTAAAAAGCTGTGAGATGCCCAAAGAACTGCATAATCATCTGGTAACCTTCATAAAACATTAATGCAAACATCTTAATGTACATACTTGTAAAAGGCACACAGTGCTGTCACCGCGCTTCAGCACAATTTCATTTAAAGCCTTTATACGTATTACCATCTTCCCAGGGGATGTCATTCAATAGGACATTTAAAATACCACAACAAATGCTGAGAGTAATATGGTCTCATTTTAAATCCCTCTCATTTGAGCCATCCACATGGTGCCCTGTGTGACTCGGATGACGAAAGAAGCTAATAATTACCAAAATTGGAGGAAAATACTAGAGAGAAGGGTTGTTGTTCTTCGTAAAATACAAAATCAAAACCAATTATTATACTCTTTCCAAATAGTTTGTATTCCACTTCAAACTTTATTCTAAATTTCATCCGAACCTCCTATAATTATTTATAATATACTTCTATGACGCTTGTGTCTTTAATGCAACACAAATACACGTATGATACATTATAATCTACTTAGAGCATTTTTTGTTGTTGTTGGAAGGATCATATATTATATTTCCCACAGTTGTTTATGCATTATAAGGATAATAATGTGATTATAACTTACTATGAGGGGTAATTTTACCTTTGAATGTCACTTAAACTGTATTTCTGCATATATGCAATTTGTTTACATGTCGTTATTATTATCCATAATATTCATCAAGTAGTGTTCTGCAAGAAAGAAATACTTTTACATATACAATACAGCACAACAAATAGATAAGTACCATAAATCCAAGTGTGAGGGATGTGTAACATTGTCTTTGTAAGAACACAACAACCTAAAACAACAAAGAAAGCAGAATGTCTAGTTTGACATTTGTTTCCTTGTTAATTGCCGAGGCTCAATAGAGAATGTTGTGAAAACAAAGCCCACAGTAACAGTGACCCATGGGGTACTCAACTCTTCACAGAAGTAAACATTCCTTTCTGAGGAGGAAGAGAATTAATTTGTGTTTGTCAGAATACATTTGCGTGTCTGTAATGACAAAGAAGTGGGAAGATTCTGTAGGTAGGGTAACTAATTTATCTGAGAGGCAGGTATCCTTTTCAAGTCTCTGGCGCCATGGGAGTACAGGTTTATCCTCACGACTCAAAATAACTCTCTGAGAGGGTGGGGATGTTTGACAAGGGACCTTGTACGCTGATTGTTCCTCTCCACAAGGATAAACCTCTTCGAAAGTTACACAGAATAAAAGGCCGCCTAATTATAATCTTTGTTAGATGAAGCGTGTCCCTCGAAACAGCTTTGAGAGATGATTGATTACCAGAAGACATCTCTTCCATACTCAAACACAAATCTTCACACTTGTTGTACACAAACTGGGAAGGATGATAAAGCCTGCAATAAACCTGAGATGAATCACTGTGCCCGATAACATTGATAAATGAGTCCAGTTATCGAGTCACAAACATTTGCCTTCGGCATAATTTTTTTAAAATGCTTAAATTCAGCTGGGAGGCCCAAAGCATATCCAGCCATTTAGTAAGTAATTAACACTTTAAGTCGAATCAATTCAAAAGGCAAATCGTGAGATGTAAAAAAAAATGTATATTTCACATCCCAAATTAACTGTAGATTTTTAACTAATCATATAAACTAATACATGTTCCAAGAACAGAACAGTATTTTTGTGTTTGTTCCATCTCGTGAGTTTGTTCACCCACGCTGCATCCCCTGGATTCATTAATCGTGTATGGAAGTGTTTACTCCATGTAATGTCAAAGACAGATAATGTCATAAACCCAATGAAAGGTATTCTGGCATACATTTTGAAGGAGTTAAAGTGTACTGTAACTGTATACACTGTAAGGCACAATTGTTGAAACGCACTGTTAAAGTGTCGCAATTAAAAAATAAACTTTGGTTATTGAAGGTTATCGTATTGAAATAAATGTCTATTGTAAACAATTGCCATGCCATGTTTTTTTATGGACAGTTGCTTTAATATTCAGGGTTCCTCCAGCAGTTTTGTGTGCCGACTCAATGAATGCATGGAAACTGTAAAATATAAAATTCCCCGCTCTGGCTCATCCTCAACGTATTTCCATGAGCACCTGATTAGGAATGTGGCTAAAATGGTGTTTGAGAACAGTGAGTGATTCATGGTGCGTATTTAATGTGTTGGACCTCGCACTTATCACTTGCGCCCTGCTGTTGCTGCTTAAAACACAAACAACCGTTCAACATAACCACTTGCATCACTCCTTCTGCACCCACAAGCAGACACCCTAATCGTGCTGAACCATGTCTGTCAGAACATTTTTGCCTTGGTGTGCATTGCAATAACAATCAATCCCTAAAACGACTGCAATGCAAACACTTAACTCAATATTCAAAGAGAAAGCTGCACTCAGAGTGCAGATCTCTACCAGGTGAGTCACCCCCACCATGAGAGGTCCATGAGCATGCAGCCATAACTGGCCATTCAAAATATTGTGCAGCTTGTACGGACGCACACAGGCACACACACCAAACAAAGACATAACCTCTCCCCAGGCGAATTTTATCAACGTGGATATTTGGTTGCAGCCTGTACTCCTGGTTAAGGCAGCCCTGAACTAACCTGGTCTTTGGTAGTGCCATGGCAACTCATAGCCTATAATAATGGTTACTAAGTGGCAGAATAATAAGAAAGGATTGAGCTCCGGAGGCTGCGCCTGGGGGCTCAGCTCACTCTGATGCAAACTCTCTGAAACTCTTTCGTTGCCTTCATAGGAGGCAATGTAGAATGTGGCAGGAAAAAGCTGAATAACTTTCTCGCCTGCTTTCTGGTAATCAAACACAGAGGCGTGACACACTACATCAGACTGAGATCTACAGGTATGGGACAGTAAGGGATGTTTCTTTTTTTCAAGAAGATCTTAATTTGTTCACTGTAAAATGTAATTGCTGACCTTACTTAAAAAAAATAGTGAGCTTAACTCATCTGTTGACCTTACTTGATGAAACTTGGTAAAGAACACTTTCTGTTGAGTAAAGTTAATAAACTTATCATTTCAAGTAACGTTTATTTAAAAGAATGAGTGAGGAGGGACCATCGGCAAAGCTCGGTCGCATTCGGCAGCAATCGGCTCGATTGCGCATGCGCAGTTCACCCCTGAAGACGTCCTTTTCCTGAGGCGTAATGGCGGATAAGCGGGAAGAAAACGCTGCTCCGTCAAGTTAGTTGAAGGTAAGTTTCAGCTGCGTAATAACATGTCACCGTTCATCTTTTTAACAAACTTAGTCGTACCTTTGCCTTATTCTTCATCGGTTAGCAAGTGGTAAGAGGTTAACTGTATGTCTTCGATTTCAAAAGCTAACGTTAGCTAACGTTTAAGCTAGCTAGACCGTCAAGTACACCTGTGGAACTCCTCTAGGATAGCTTAAGCTTAAATATAACGATAATTTGCGTCTCAGCAAACGCAGTGTGCTTATTAGCGGGTGCAATGATGATTATGTCAATCTTTCAGGGCCGCTTTAGAATTCGGTAAGCATCTCTTTTTTATTGTTCCTGTCCATGGCTTCTACAACCGCTAATGGTGCAGTAAATGAAAAATTCAAAACGAGTTTATCAGTTTACCAATTTAGAAGTAACTTACAGTACACTTAACATATAACGTCACGTTTCACTTATTACTTTTGCTGAAACCATTTTTTTTTAATGGTAGACAGGACGGAGCGGTTATTATTAACCGTGGCCGTCTGACTCACGTGCACTAAACGCACTGCCTTACTGGAGTCACGCAACTTTACTGACATTGAATGAAGATGAAATGTAATGTTAGGTTAAGCTGAACGAGTAATAATTCAACAACCGTTTGATGACTGACCTCTCGGCCACAGTGCTACTCTACGTTTTTTTTTTTTTATTTACATAAAAATGGAAATGACATTCAATTTAAGCAATAGCAAGTTGAAAACTTTAAGCTCCCTGCCTATCTCCCTCCAGTCAATTTGTGACATCCACTTGTGTAATTTAGTTCTCATAAGATTACAAACAAAAACCTATAAATAATAGAAAGAACACAAGATATATATATATATATATATAGCTGGGACAAGTATTTCTAATCATATTTGCCTGCAAATATGGGGGCAGAAAAATAAGTGAAACTTGTGTGTGCTAAGTTTTAAAATCTTGAAATCTTCCTTTAAACTCATGGATAGTTAGCTGTAAACATGCACTTGACAAGGAGTTATTTGCAGTTTGACTAATGCAATTGTTATTTCTTTTGTAGGCTTTCCAGAAACCTGGCAATGAATTGGAAGTGTAAGTATTGCTTATTTTCTTCTGAAAAGAGGACTCAACTATTCAAGCACTATCGCTTAAAACATGGATCCTATGCCAGATTGACTCCAATTCCATGCCTCCACACAGATTGTCTGTGTTCATTCAAGTCATTTAATGCCCTCAAAGTGCATTTGACAAGAATTCACTCCCGTAACGATCATAATGAGCAGATGAGTGGAGCTGATGAAATCCCTGTGATATTCCATTGTCCTCTTTGCAATTTTGAAGAGCCCTGCACCGAACAACTTTTTTTTTCCCACCTGCGCCAACATCTGAAAAAACAGGAAACGGTTCAGTGTCCATACAAAAACTGCACTTTTGAGAGCAATGTCTACTCAACATTTAATGCTCATAAATGTAAACAACATGGGCTTCCCAGTCAGAAGCAGTTGAAGTCTGACATTGCCGTGCACGTAACTCCTCACAATTCAGATCCAGATGTGGCTCAAGATGTACCAGAAAATGAGTCTTTTTCCAATGAACCTCTCGATTTTTCCCAAGAGGATGAGGCTGAAATTGAAAATTTGGATCGTTTACAGCCTCAACTGGAGCATAATTTGGCCTCACTCTTTCTTAAACTGCAGGCCGTCTTGCATATATCTGACATGGCAGTACAAGAGGTAATACAACACCTGAATCAAATTGTCCTTCTCACAGAGCCCCTTTTGCAAAATGCCATTCACCAAATTCTCAATAAACATGGCGTTAGTGACACAGATTCAGTTGTGAGAGAGATTGTGAATGCTGTCAGAGAGAACAACCTGTTTTTGCAGATGACTGATGCAGGCAAGGCACTCTCCACTGCCAGTAAAAGAACATCATATTTTCAGAAAGAATTTCCCATGGTCATGCCAGTTGAATATAGGCTTGAAAAAGAATCACAGTCACTCACTTACGTGCCAATTCTGAAACAGCTACAACAACTGTTAAACAGGGCTGATGTTCTAGATACAATTCTCACTCATAACAGCGTTGATGGATTTAACACTTATAGAGATGGCACTCTGTATCAAGGAAATGAGTTTTTCAAGACTGAGACCTTAAGGATTGTGCTAGGTCTTTACATTGATGATTTTGAGATAGCAAATCCCCTTGGTACTTCAAGAAAAAAACACAAACTCTGTGGTGTTTATTGGGTTCTTGCCAATCTTCCCACAAAACATCGCTCCTCCCTTCACTCCATTCAACTAGCAATACTATGCAAGGCGAGTGCAGTCAAACAGTATGGCTATGCAGATGTCTTCCACCCACTTCTTCAAGATCTTGATACTCTTGAAAAACACGGAGTCTATGTTGATCAGTTAGGCGAGTGTGTGAAAGGAACTGTGCTCTATGTGTCAGCTGATAACCTAGGTGCCCATTCTTTGGCTGGTTTCCAGGAGAGTTTCACGGTGGAGCATCCTTGTCGATTCTGCATGGCGAAAAAGAGTGACATTCAGCTGAAAGAGGTTCAGTCAGGAGCATTTGAACGCAGAACCAAACAGAATCATGACAGGCAAGTTTCTGAAGTTTTACAGGATCCAAATTTGGTGAAAGAGTATGGTGTGAAACGTTCTTGTGTTTTAACAGAGAAGTTGGAACATTTCCACACGGTCACTGGGTTTCCACCAGACATAATGCATGACCTCTTTGAGGGTATAATCCCTGTTGAGATGTCCTTGTGCATTAATGATTTGATCTCCAAGAAGTACATCTCCCTTGAATCCTTAAATGAAGGTATCAAACGTTTTCCTTACAAATTCACAGACAGAACTGATCAGCCTCAGATCATCTCAGCCACATATGCCTCCAAAGGTACCATTGGTGGTAATGCCCACGAAAACTGGGCACTTACAAGACTTCTCCCACTCATGATTGGTTTTGATATCCCAGAAAATGATAAAACATGGGAAATCTTAATGCTTTTGAAGGACATCGTAGAACTGACGGTGTCGTTCAGATTAACAGAAGAGACTCTTGATTTCCTTGATGCCAAGATCTCAGAGCACAGAGGTTTACTTTTAACAGTATTTCCTCATTTCAAATTGCGCCCGAAGCACCACTTCATTGAACATTATTCTCAGTTGATGAGGCTGTATGGGCCGCTCAGAGATATGTGGACAATGCGCTTTGAGGGAAAGCATAAATTCTTCAAACAAGTAATTCGCAACACAAAAAACTACAAAAACATCCCACAAACTCTGGCTGTCCGACATCAAAAAATGATGGCATACCATATGGACTTGTCCTCATTTTTTAAGCCAGCCATCCAAATGGACAAGGTGACAGTTAGTTTGGTTTCATCTTTCCCTGAGAATATCCAGAACTTGCTGAAGGAGAGGTATGCTGCTCAGAAGACTGTCCTTGTTGCATCATCTGTGAGCATTGATAGTATCAAATACAGTCCAGACATGATTGTATCTATTGGTGCTTGTTCATGTCTACCTGATTTCAGGCAAATTCACAAAATCCTTGTCGTTAACAGTGATGTTTTGTTTGTGTGCAAACATCTAACGTCATGGTATAACCAGCATCTGCGTTCTTATGAGCTATGCAGTCATGTGTCATCACTGTCGGTCAACAGGCTCTCTGATCTGAATGACCCGTTTCCTCTGGCAGCCTACAGAATTAGGGGCAAAACATTTGTTACCCTTCGACATTATATTTTGTGCTGATTTGGATGTCAAGTTTCAAGTATCTAAACTGCATTTTTTTGGGATCTTTTGTAGAGTCACAACAAAGACTGGGGATAAAGACCACACTCAGGATAATTGTACAGGACAATGACATAAGGAAAATTACTCTCTATGGGAAACCACAGACACTTGACTCACTCATTGAACAGCTGGAGGAGAAGCTGGGTCTTCAGTACAAGTTCTCCCTTCAGTATGAGGATCCTGATTTTAACAATGCCCTTGTCAACCTCACTGACATTGCTGACGTACCTGATAAACCCACCCTTAAGATTATCGCCCATGTTCCAACACCTACATCAAGCACAGCTGACACAGAGATCATCTCTTTTTCGTCCCCGGATAGTCGGTCATCTCTGACTCGGTCTCCTTGGCCAGACAGTTTTGAGATTCCTTATTTTCCTGTCGACATTGAGTATAGATTACGCCAAGGAAATCTTCACTATATGAGAGATCAGACATATCTACAAGTGCCCAGGGACATGAAGCATGAGATTCTTGAAAAATTGGCCGAAACAATTTACAGCTTCAAGGCATATCCCAAAGATGAAGAATTCAATGATGTCGCAACTGCACTAATTCAAAAACATCCATGCCTCACTGAGCCAGGCTCTTCTAATGGATGTAACGGCTGGAAAAATAGCCTTAAGTTTAAAATGGGAAACTATCGGACCAAACTGCGCCGAGCTGGGTGTACAGATGTGGTTGTAAATGGAGGGAAAAGAAAAGGCCAAGTGTCTCCGAGAACTGTAAAAAGACCCAAACGGTTTGAAATCAACTTTCTACCCAATTTTCCTGAGGGGGAAGATGAGACTAGTATGGAGTCCAAACGAAAGGAACTTGTAGAGGAGATGAAGAAACGTCGTCCAACTGCTCCGCTGATATCCAAGAACATGGACTCAACGTTTGCCTTGAGAAGAAAGGAGTTGGTGAACTTGGAGCCTCCAGTGAAAGACACAGTTGAAAGGTGGCCAGCACTCTTCACAGAGGGTCAGGTAAATCAAAATTGTTTACTGAATAACACTTATGTATTCACCTCAAGTCACCTGGAACTGCTCAGTGGGATGTAGTATTTTGTAATTTGGTTAATGTATATCTAATATGACTACATCTTCATTTGTCATACTTTTTCCTTTAGATTCTGGCAGAGTTCTGTCGATTGTCAAGCAAAAACCTGCAAGCAGAGTTCTTCAAAGAACTCGACAAATACACTCCTCGCTTCCTTGAGATTTTCAAGTCCAAGGGCGGAAGTGTCGGACAGATACTTCAGGAGTATTTGCAACAAGTCAACCCAGGGGTAAGTTTCTTAAGCATTTTTTTATGTGGTTACTAAAGTAGTGCTACTGTATTGCATGCAGAACTGTCAATTGATTGTCCTTGAACACTTAGGAATTATGTGTGTTTGAAATTATCTTTAGAGTACAGATGTTACTGGGAAGCGAACAGCAGTTCTCCGTGGGCTTCCTGTCATCCTTGGAGATGAGAACACTGACTTCTACAAGACATGCTTTGTAAGTAGACTTTAGTCAAAATTATTTAATTCCACACCACAGGATGTCCAATCTATCTAATGTGTTTCCTCTGTTAATCTTTTGTTATTAGCTACTTCTCTTCCAATTAGTGCTGCTATACTTTGTCTTTTAATTCACTGATCATCTATCTCATATTGGGGCCCTTTTAGTGGTATCTCCTGTCTTTCCAGTCGAGTCCAGTTGTAGCTCTCTAGAGTCGCCCCATTCAAAACTCAAATGCCTTCAAGAACCAAAAAATAACAATGAATTTCACACCCAAACGAGTATCTGTACAACTTCACATGTCGGCATGATAGTAGAGGGGTTCTACTAATATCTCCTATTACCAAAACAAAAAAGAATAACACAGGGTTAACACAACAATGTTCTGAACTTTAGAATATTTTTATGTTTAACCACGTATTCAACTTTGATTGATCAGAGGAGATATTAATACAACCCCCATCAGACAGGTGAGGGTGTACAGACACCCGTTAGGTTGTTGGTTTTTCCATTATTGAAGCTATTTGCGTTTTGGATGGTGTGAAGCTGCAACTTGACCCTATGGAAAGACCGCATGCCACCAAAGGGTCCTGATCTGGGCTAACTACCTGACATTTCTATTTCACTTCTGCATTCTGTTGTATTTACATTTTTGCTATTGTTCCATTCAAATATCATCCTTATATGTAAATATATACATATTCTTTATTAGCTTTTGCAACCATTCAGTGAATCAAATGATGGATCAATCAATCATAGCAGCATTTACTGCTGATTGAATCACTTTATTATCGAATAATATCAGAATCTAGCTTCTGTCTTAGTGGCTGTCTCTTCATTTTGTGGAGCCTTGTTTTGCAGTGAGGCACAACTATAACCATTGTGCGTTCTACCATAGAAATGCAAACTAACATTTGACATGCAATTGTGTTTTTTTATGCTGTTATCATTGTTAGGACTCTGATGACCTTCCGGACATGTCCCACACCTCCCTGGGCATCCTGACGGTGATTGCGGAAGACACTGTGGCCTCTCCTCACTCGCTGCACCTGGAGTCTACGGCTACTTCAATCGTTTTGGAAGGAACATTAGTGATGGATGACCTTGACAATCTTCCGCATGCCATGTGCCTACTCTTCGGGCTTATTTACGCCCTGAATTTGGAGTACCCTCAACAACTGAGGAACACCTTTGAGTTTATTCAAAGAGTGCTTCTCTCACTTGGACCAAAAACCCTAAAACCTAAAATACAATCACTTAAAAATCTACTGATGCAGTAGTGACTGTCTTCGCGACTGTCTTCACTATGTTCATGGTAAGTGACATGCTGGGTCAGACCCGAGAACCTTACACTTCCATCTCCAATGGAACCCTTTCCTAGTATAAAAAAGTGGTGTACTTTTACTGTTTGTTTCACACCATAGTCAAAAGAAATGTTAAGAACAAAGCAGTTTCATCAGAGATGTTTTTTCTTTTGGCATTTTGATTTTATAAAAGTTGAGGAAGTTCATTTCAAGACATTATGGGTAACTGTGTTGTTTTTCTTTAGTAATTTGATAGATTAGTTGGCAAAGTTCAGTTCATTGTAGTATTTCAATAGATCAAACTGACAAACTTGTGACATTTCTTTTAACTATTTTTAAAGCTGCAGTTGACAACTTTAAAAATAACTATTCACCTCAGGAACCTAATTTAGTGTACACTGGAAAATGAGAAAGTTAGCTTTGTTCTGTTTACCATCTGTTAACCAAGTTATAGCAGCTGGGTAACATATCATTTGACAACTTAACATATGTTTCTGAAAACCTTTGAGGTGAGAAATAATTAAAGTAACAGAATATTGATTCATATTTGCATAACTGACTATAGTTTTACAGTTATTGGATTTTACAAGTTGTGATAGAAAGCTGCTTTACAGACTCATCGGCTTGGTTGTTTTTCTGTGCGGTGGAATTTTCCACATGCCAAAACTGTTGTTCATAGTGAACTATGGTCTGTGTTCCAAAACTTAATCTGGCAACATGTCCAGCCATGTTGTTTAAGCTTAAGAAAATGTGAGAGGACAAAAACTCAAAACATTTGAGTTTTTATTATAAATAAACTCTGTTTTCCATTATAACTGTTCTCTATCTTTGTTTCAACAACTTACAGTTTGTAGTTCAGCTTACTTGAGGATTTTAAGGCAATCGGTTTCCTGATTATTTCCTAGTAAGGTGAATGATTGGACTTGTAAAGATAACTTTTTCTTATTAGTACCGCTTACTTAATATAACTCAGATCTTTTAAGTTATATGAATTGACTATTTATTGTCAACATAATTAATGATTTTAAGTTAACGTCACTCAGATCCTTAAGTTGTCATAATTTACATTTTATAGTTAACTTAATTAATAATTTTGTGTTAACATAATTAATGTTTTTAAGTTAACGTCACTCAGATCCTTAAGTTGTCATAATTTACATTTTATAGTTAACCTAATTAATAATTTTGTGTTAACTATACTAATATTTACTTCAATTGCATGAGTTGCCTGAACTCAGTTATTTTCAGCTTTAAGAACTTAAAATAATTAAGCTACTTTACTTAGAAATGTTAAGGCAATCGGTTTCCTGACTTTTTTCAAGTAAAGTCAACTTATTACATTTTACAGTGTTGGCTTACCAGTAGGCGTAGATGCATACTGGAAAGACATCCAGTGAACGTTTAACATTTTAAAATCAACATGGTACACTCTAATTGACAGATTGGAGGCAAGCAAGAAATTATGTTGAAACCAGAATCTGACGTCAGATCCAACACTGAGCACCCCGGAGCACAGGCAGCAACATAATGAGCAAAAAACCCTCTGTCAGTGAAGTATACTAATCAAGAATCCTAACAGGAATTTGACTGCACAATGCTGCGGGACGGAGATGGAGGTCATTATGAAAGGGTCTTTAAAAAAAAAGTGGGCCGCCTACACTCATATCTGTCACCTGCTGCCAGATGCAGCCGTTTTTTGAAGGCTCTTCAGACAACACAAGACTCAGCATCGAAGCACAAGTGCAAGGCAGAGGGAGCTGTTTAGGAGGCTGAAATAAAAACTAATCTCAAATTCAATAGTAGCTGACAGCAAATGAATTCCTCCAGCTTACCTCAGCATGAATAAACAGGCACATGGGGAGTCGGCTGTGGGGGAGGTATCGGTCGTTTGTGAGGTCCCAAATCCATTCGTTTCAGCTCAGGGTTTTATGCATCAAATAAAAAAAAGCCAATCTTGCTTTTTAAAGCATCTTTCCCCTCTGTCCAGGCCGATAAGGTACACCTTTAAGGTCTCCAATTCAGGGGCAGCAAATGTTACTCCAGAGCAGACGGATAGTTGAAGTTGTTTTGAGCAAAGAATAGATTCAATCCCACTCCTTCAAATATTTGGAATATCTGTGGAACCTATTTTTTTAAAGTCCTTGAAATATAGCAACATTGAGCTAGAAGTAATTGATATTTTACATTGTATAAGTAAATTTCGGAAAAAGGTGAAATATTTGGAGATGGACACATTTGTGTGATTCCAGTACTAAAGATATATTAGAAACAAACAAAATAAATAGCACAAGAGTCAAACTAATACATAATGTGTATTGACTATGACTATCAGCTTGGGTGTACTGTACTGTTGTGCAGACCCTCGTTAATATAATGAATTACATTTTCAGAGTCATAGTCTGTAAGGAAAGGAATGCGGCCAACACATTCCCAACCAATACCAAGCCGTGTCACACCATTCTCAAGCTAATCAAAGCTAGTGCATCTGAAATTCAATAAGACGCTTGTATCCAAGGTATCCAATGCCATGTTCACTGGGGAAACAGAATTGATTAGGTCCAACTCCATTTGTAGGAAAGGCAAATTAAAGCTATTTCTTGTTGTTGTTCTCTCTGTTGAATGTCGACATAAACCCATAAACATATTGCTTCTGAGAATGCCATTTGTCTAATTGTAGTAATATTGCAACCATTTCCTCCTCAAGATTGGTTAGAAGGTTATTTGTCACTTACCTACTGCAACAGTCGGCACTAATGGAAACATTCATCATGGAGTAGACCTGTAGCAGGTCTCCTGACATACACAATGCTTGTTTTGACCATTAATGGTTCCTTTCTCGATGATGCTGTTTGGATTCCTGTACTCGGGCTACAACTAATGAATAGTTTTATTTTTGATTGGTATAAAATGTCAGAAAATTGTGAACAATATCCATCCTAGTTTTTCCTAGTCCAAAGTGGTGTCTTTAAATGTGTTGTCAGTCTAAATCCCCAAGTTATTCAGTTTAATATCATGTAGACAGAGAAAAGCGATGAATCTCCATTTCAGAAAGGCTGAAAACAGCATTTTCAGTCATTTTTCCATGAAAGATTGATTTAACGATTAATCGAAAGCAGTTTGCACTTTCTGTTGATCGACTAATCCATTCGTCGGCTAATCGTTCCTGCAGTGTGAATATAAATGTAGCATAAATCTTTTTAATACTGAGTCTATGAGGGATTAGGTGTAATGCTTCCTGATGAATATAAATCTCATGATAAGAGCATAATTACAGAGTGTCTTGTTCCTGCTTACATCTAAGGTAATACAGGTATAATGTTCACATTAATGATGAGTAATCTTTACAGACTAGTAACGTCAGCATCAGAAGACACTGACATAAAGGGTATGAAGGTAAAAGCAGCCCACAGCACTCTTCCAGGCTATTAGGATGTATCCTGACACTGACACTGTATATACTGCTGTTTAATTGATAGTGATGTAAAAATACACAGTAGAGATAAATTAGCATAGATCTATAATTAAAAACATTTAAATTGGAGGATTTTTCAACCCTGGATGCAGTGGAAATCCAGCCAGCTATGAGAGGAAGATTCACTGGGGAATATTCCTCATCTTCACATAAACAGAACTTCAAAGACGCAATAAAATCCTTGCTTAAGGATTCCTAAAAGGCTTTGGCATATTCAGATAAATCAATGAGGTAAGTCAATATTTGAAACTCCAGCCGTCTTTGGGATGCACACAGAGCAAAGTAAAAGTAGTTTCAGGAGATTATAAAGCTGGCCAGAAGCATCCCTTCATTTAAATGAACAGTGGGTTGGCACAATTCTACTCATGTGTTGTTTGTATTTATTTGGGGTTACCACTGTCTGTGTCATATTAAAGGATAGCTTCACATTTATATAAGCTCATCCTAAAACTATACTTGTATAAGAACAGATTTTGGTCTCTGTGATCGTCCTTCCTAAAATAATCATCCTGCTGTTCATACTGGCTGTGAAAAGATGCCCGATAAATGCTATTTCAATGAGTTTCAAAGGGATGGGGGACAACTAGGGATGCAGCGATACCACTTTTTTACAAACCGATACGAGTACGAGTATTTTTATTTGTGTACTTGCCGATACCGAGTACCGATACCGATACATCTTAGATTTGGTCTCCATGAAAGTGCAATTAATTTGGAGGCAGATTTTATTTGATCCTCTGCAGATTATGTCAAGCCTATAGTACAAAATTAACAGAAGGCTATCCCAAGCTTTAAACTTCTTGTGGAAGTCCCTCTAATGTCGGACCATAAAACGCCCCCGTGTCCGGGTTCATATTATCATCCGTAGCCGCACAACAGCGTCTGAATGAGGCCGCTGCCAACAGTTTGATTCAAACCGGCAGGACGGCGGTGATGACGCGCAGAGCTTCTCAATTATAGATGTATTAAATATGGAAAATTTCAACTCTCGCGTCTAACGTACCTCCCGCCGTAAATTTGCGTCTGTCGCAACCACACGCGTCTGTGCATAGACTTTACATGTAATCTGGTCGTGCGAAAAATTTGCGTCGCGTTCGGCGTGAACGCACCATTACTCTACACACCTTGCCGCAAGAGCCGCAAGAGAGCGACGAAAGAGCCGCATGCGGCTCTGGAGCCACGGGTTGCTTCTCCACAAAGCGCGACCAGTTTGTTGTAGTGAAATACTGTTGAGTGGTATCGGTTCTTGGTATCGGCAATTGAAAACGAATACGAGTACGAGTATTTTAATGCAGTATCGGCCCGATACCCGATACCGGTATCGGTATTGGTGCATCCCTAGGGACAACATTCTCCAGTCCTTGTTTCCACCATTTAATCAACGCTAATATGAGAGTACATCACTTGCAATTAGAGAAATCAAGGAAGTATCTTGCAAAGTTAGAACTCTTTTCTGTAACAGTGCCTTCCTGCAGCTCAGCACGGAAACACCATCCGGGGACAGTTGCACTAAAATCAGCACAGTAAAATGTTGTGAAATCAATATTTTTTTGCATCAAATGATTTACGTTTTTTTCAAGTGGTTGTGTCGTAAAAGGGACTATGTACAGGGGCTTACTTGTTCTTAATGAACAAACTGCTGGAAGTTGTCTTTTTGATATATATATTTATTTTTCTTCCCCACTATTGTCAGTTGAACAGAAATCCCAAATCCTCTCTCCAGTCGTTAAAGACAATCAGTTACTTTCTAAGAATATAAGGAGCCTTCCTGGTTATACACCTTTGAGAGCAAGCTCTACCAACCGGCTTGACAAAACCACTTCTGTCAGAGGGAGACTGTTGACCCAGTGCTGGAAGTGGCTTTCTGTGTGAAGGTTTGCTGTGTGTGTGTGTGTGTGTGTGTGTGTTTATGTGTGTGTGTGTGGGCGGGGGGGGGGGAGAACCCCATCCATCTGTACCTCAACCTCTCTTCTCTGCTGCCTCACTCTTTCTCTTACCCGCACATTTATACAAACATACAACCAGAGCACACCCCGGCCTCGGCCGTTCAGACCCTCTGGGAGCGATGGGTGGGGGGAGCGATTGGTTAACTTCTCATGAACCCGCTACGGGAGTGACTTCCTCTTGGCCCTCATTGCTCTCCCACACAGCCAATGCCTACAGAAAAAGAACACGCGTCTACGTCTGGATGAATAAACTAGAAGCACCTATCTAACTTCCTCACACAAGCTCTTTCTCCCCAGCATTGCAGGGCTGCATACTAAAATGCTTGTCAAGAACACAGAGGCTTTGGAGGTCTATCGTTATATTGCACCATACTTGTCTTGCAAGCAGAGCATATGTAATGTAACCCCTTACTGAATATTAATGCTCAGTTACTGTTTCTTACCAACTGTGAGTGTGTGCCACAAGAGTGAGGCAAGGGCTGTGCAACACATTGCTTTTCAGCAACCATTTAACCTCCGCTCCTTTGTTAAGCACTAATTTGCCTTGAATAAATAACCCTGAGTACGTTTTTTTTGCACCTCATGATTGCAAGAGTATGTTTAGTGGCTGGGATCTATGGTACAGACTGCAGACTTGAATTGTGGCTTTGAAGCTGCCTGTCTGAGATCAAAACTCTGTCAAGTTTATGGTTGTCTGTATATTCTATATTCAATAGAATGCTTACATTTGACATAATATGTGATCCAGACTTGAGGTCCTAATCGTATAGTGAGGCACAGTTCTCTGAGGAAAGCCGCTTTAGTCATCCACTGATGTGAATTGGATTTAGTGATAATTGATGCTAATTGCCATGTCGGCAAATTTAGGTGCCGAAAGTGCTGTTGTGCGTTTGAAAAGAGAAATATATGCATAAAATAATTTGTGGTCGTTTCGAGTACACACACACACACACACACACGCGCATGCACACACACACGCATGCACACACACACGCATGCATGCCTGCACACTAATTATTTTAGGTCCCAGCTGGAAGGCGGGGCTGCTGATTTGGGGCACGGCAACATGAAAGATTACTCATTCCTCAAGATACTGTGCTCATGCGACAAAGCCCTGATTCATCTTGTTCTCATCTTCAGACGTTGACATTCTGAAGAGAACTAGAATTTGACCCTGAACATTTTCTAAGAGAGGAAAATTAGGTATATCATTAAAAGCAAGATCAATGACAAGATTTCTACACTACTGCCAGTGCAATCTCAATTAGAGCAACAATTGACGTTCTCTTAAAATGACTGACTGCACATTCAACGGCTAGATAGGGACGGTCTTTCAGAGACAGGGACCTGGCTGAAAAGAAAAATTAAAACTGTGAATTTTTCCTACCGGTTGTAAAATTGGAGGGAAGCTTCGGCCCCTCCTTGCCATACAATATTTTGTTTTCCATGTCACTTTTAAGTGCCATCACAAAATGAAAATCTATAAATAACAATTCATAACCCCTATGCTAACAACATAAAAAGTGCATGTTTAGGAGGCTTACCTGCCAGACACTCCACCAATGACAGCAGAAGTATAAGTTTCCATAGCAACTCCATTTTAATAGTCTCAGGTCAATACGAGCTCACAGGTGTGTAGAATCCTGGCTTTGTCTGTTGCAGCACTTTCACCGTTCTTCTGTCAAATGAAAAGAAAGGGAGGGGGAAGCCATTAGACGCGACAGTCGTGGACAGTAATTGTCAATGTTTGCTCTGCAATTACTTGTTTGGTATGAAACACAAGAGGATGGAAAAAAGAAAAGAAGAAATATAATAACAATTCATCTTTGCAAACACTTTTCAGGTCAGGGTGACAGTTGACAATAGCAGCTCTATCTTGAATGATAGTCATGGGTGCAATCTATATTCGTAAGAATAATCAAGAAACCACTCTGTCTCCCGCAAACACATAAAATTATTTGTCCAAGCGAAGCACTTACGAAACACTTGTGCAGTAGCGCTTGCTTAAGTGTGCTTAACATTGCATAAGAGGGATAATGTCTGCAAGAGAAACATAAAGGGATTGCTTGTACTCAAACCTGCTGAGACAAAACAAAAAGCAAGCTGCTTGTCAGACACTTGCCTGGCATGTAATAAAGCACTGTCCTGGCTCCTCGAATTCATCTGAGCTGGAGGGATTATGTATTTCTGACATGAAGAGATGACTGTAGGCAGGGCAAACCCATTTTCAGTCCCCCGGGAGACTCACACGATTGATTTTCTCAAGGACTAAAGCGTAATTTATCCCTGCTTAGGCTCAAATGAAGTCCGAAAAAAAGTTGTGAAATGATAATGAGACGGATTCCTGCTGTCACTGATAAACAGTGATGTATTTATTTGTCTCAATACTCCCCCGACATGTTGATAGCTATGATCCTTTCTGATAAAGCAGCAGATACATGTTTGCATATGAAAGGCTGGTTATGGAGCGAGACAGGATGAAGAGAGGAAATTAGCCATCGTCTTTGCTCAAACTGACTCTGGTACATTTAACTGACTGATGGCACAGTTTCCTCTGACTACGCACCATCAGCATGCGGAAATTAATGAGGAAAGAATTGCTCACAACATACAGTATAGTCTATCAAAAGGCAAGTGCCAAAAAAAGCAGACAACTGAAAGATTGCACTTTCATAGTTTCCCAGTTATCTTTACGCCTCTTATCTTTGCACCACTGAAAGGCATGACAGAGCCTACTGATGCTTATGTGAATATATCAACCGCGTCGCTGACACGTTCGCCAACACTCCTCTTCCTTTTGCGTGTACTAAACCGTAAAAAGGAAACACTTTCCCCCTATAAATCCCACCATGGAGATTGGGTTTACGGTGTCATCGTAGTTACTAAATTATTTAGGATGCAAATGTCATGAGTAAATATTAGCTTTTAATAATACAAAACAGAGTGACTTCTAATCCTTTCTTATTCGCCTGGATATTTTTGGAGTGTTCCTGCTTTGAGGAATTAATTGTGAATAAATTACTCAAAATGACTAACAGAAAAAAGAGGAGCCTGGAAATTCAACAAAGGTTTCTGTTCCAACTTCACACGTATGCCATGTTATTTAAATGTGTGGTTGATGTCTAATATTTCTATGACACTAAATTAAGTCAAGTTTTAATTTGACTCAAACACAAGCTGTAGATTGCTGTTGTTGCATTTTGACACTCACTGCTTCATGCTTTCAAAAACTGCTCAGTACCCTCAGATCCTTAGATTGTCTAATTTATATTTTATAGTTAACCTAATTAATAATTTTGCGTTAACTATACTAATATTTACTGCAATTACATGAGTTTGAACCCAGGTATTTTCAGCTTTAAGAACTTAAAATTATTGAGCTACTTTACTTAGCAATCTGTTTCCTGACTTTTTTCAAGTAAAGTCAACGTTTTACTTTTTACAGTGTAATTGTTTTCTCAATTTGTGTTAGTTTGCGGTCTAGAAAGTGTCTGGGGCACCTGTGTGTTAAACATCATTCATTGACACGTGGATAACCAAAACTTACTTTAATTCAAAACTATACACTAAGTTTCTTGACTCGGTGCAGGGGTCCCTATTTATTTCTTCATAATTGTTTCGTCAGTCACGTTAATGTTGGCCATCGGATCATCTAACATGAATCTGTTTTGATAGCAGCACAAGCGAACATGTGAACCCCTGAGACGCCCCCAAAGCAGGTGTTGGCCTGTAACAGCACTCTCTTGATCTCTATTACTCAACAAACCCTGAGACGCGAGACACCAGACATCAGACAACGGGTTAGTAAGGGTTAAAAGACCTCCTTTTGATCCAGAGAAACGCAGCACTCAGTTGATGGCTCGGGGAGCCGGGGAGTGTCCATGCCAGTATTTGACTTCCTCTTCAGTACAAATGAATTACCCTTGTGACCTTAAGTGGTAGTGACAAGGCCAATGACTTACTTTCATCCCAAATTGATTCTCTCATTTGTTGCTGTATGAGATGAAAGTTAATGATAGGGATGGCGTTAAAACTTAGCCTTTCAAGTTTCACTCTCTTTCATGTCTCTGGAAAAAGCCAGCAGTTGAAAACTGAAATAAGATCAAGGCTAGAATGACAGTCCTGGCCCAAACATTTCCTGTCCCAATTTGCACAAACTCAGCTGTATTTAAATGCAGCCTCTCATTTCACAAATGCAGATGGCATATCACAATGCAATAAATGATACGTGTTTACGTTCTCCGGTGTAGTGATTTAACCACTGCTTACCGTGTGATGGGCATGCTGCTTACAGCATTATCCCTGTCAAGTGCCTCATCTATATTCCTACCTGTGAAACTGAAATTTCAGCTCAAGTACTTACACAAATGTGTCAATTTATGGAGGAAATACAAATGGTGTCTGGCCAATTCGAAAGCGTTGACACTGGTTTCCTGAAAACGGGCCAGACCGCTGGCGATTGCTGTTGGGAGAGCGATATATTTTAATTAGAAGCACGTCGTGATGATGATCTGCAACATGTCAGGTGCAGCTCAGAGATGTCATCTCTGACTTCATCTTCTGGGAGTGAAATTTCCCATAACATTTATTATGTGAAATGCCCAAATGTCACATTACCATAATAACCAACATCCCAGGTGATTTCTCGTCTTATATGAAGACATCAATATTACAGCACATTTTCTTCAACAACAATTTTGATGAGGAATTGATCATTTAAGTTATTTATCAAGCGGTTAAAATGCCAGATATTCTCTCAATCAGGCTTGTCAAACGTGAGGATTTGTGGCTTTTCTGGTTTTTATTTTATTGTAAATTGTTTCAGATTTGGACTTTTGGTCAGATAAGTCAAGCAGTAAGAGGACCTCACTTCCTCACTTTAGGTTAACCTTGCTTTGGGAGATTGTGAAGTGCTTTTTTTTCACAATTTTCAGAAATGTCATACTCAACAATGTATTGATTAATCAGCTCCTTTTAGCGTGCGCAGTATTTCAGAGAGGCAGTCAGGGTTAATTCCTCAGTCCACGACTTGGACACATTCACATGGAATCAATGCCATGTATTGGAACGGCAGAAAGCTGGGATATAAAACATTATTTTACTTTTGAGGAAATGCAGCCGCTTTGAGGGAAGCCTCAAATATGTGGAGACAATGCGCTCCTCCAAATTTCAGTGTTGTCAAAGTGACACCTCTTTTCCTCTTCTTCTCTGACAGCAGCAGCTGGAGTTGATAAACCACAGATTGTAGATCAGTCAGCCAGAGAAGCTGACAGTGATGCCAGCTGATTCAACCCTCTCCACTACACCCGATCCCTCCGCTGCCATCAATTTTTCAGGGCTCAAAAAAAATATTAATAGAGGGGTACTCCAGGTCCCTTTGGTTGAAGAATCCAGATGAAGATAAAACTCACACTAAAATACATGAGCACCACACACACACACACACACACACACACACACACACGAGCTCTGAATCATGAATGAGAGCAGACTCTCACACTCTGCAGGAACGAGACAAGACGAGAAATAGCATACAATGCTGCATCTTTAATCACCTGAGCTGTCACTTCACTTGATCTGCAGACACCAGCTCGATCAGTGTTTTCCTGCATGCGAAGCTCATCTCACGGCTCTGAGTCCCTCCAGATATTTAAAATTAATTTTCTGCTGGTGCTCGAATTGAGACTCGTAGTAGTAGGGAACGTGACATTTCTTCCTAATCCTGCACACTTTGATTCACCACACACGAATCAAAGATATACCAAGCAGCTCTGTGGAGGACTGGCGGTTGTAATGATATTGAGTCCTTTTTTCAACCTAAATATTCAATTATTTAACCAAATATGCACAGCCATAAGACTCAAATAATCATATTCTATTTAGTTTTTTGACTGTGGGAGATATTTATGAAGTGGCCGAGGCTATACTGCTTTTCTTTTGAAGGTTTGCAAATGTTTTAATTTGTCCTCATCAAACTGGCATCGTCCTTGCTGTGTGTCGGCGGTATATTTGTTCCACCTAAACTACCTTCCTGCACAACTTTAACAAGAAAAATAAGACAGTACCTGCAAAGGTATTTTTAAAAAGGCGCTTATTTCTTCTTGGCCTGAATGTAAACAGGGAACTTTCAAAGTTGCAAAGATGTGGAAAAAAGCCACAAAACAACCTAAACTTCCCTCCGCCACCGGTCTCGCTCTTCAAGAATCTATGCGCATATAACCAACAAGCTCAAAGCTTTCTCGAAGCTTTTATGTGTGCCAACCCGAGTTTTTTTTCCCCTCTCAAATGACACACCACGGGAGTCAAGGAAGCGCCAACATATTCCCTCGCCAAGATTCTACCTCAAATAGTGGCACAAGACAAAGAGACTAATGGTGTTTTGATCTAAGCACACAAGCCGCAGGTATGACATAACACATGCCAGCTTCTTGATTCCTCCAGACCACACCAGGGGCGCTCCACCAAGGCGCTCATCCCAATCTCCCCTGTGACACCAGCCACTGAGCACGTTGAAAGGTTCTCCCTGCTTGCACGCATGCTCCAAGCCCAAGTTGTAACATAATGAGCAGTGTATGGTGATATTCGTCACACCATTATAGAGTTATGCATCTAACTTCAGTTCAAGTTTCTGAGCATCCTTTACTCAAGTATTATTTATTGAAAGGTTAAACCTCAAGCAATGCACTCATTGTAAATACTCTAAAATGTGTAATAGATGTACGTGAACTGATAAATCACTGAGCCATTTTATTTGATTGAAAATAAACTAAATGTGACTGGAGTGGCCTGGATTATAATCACTCTAATTAGGCACCTGCAGCAAACATATTGTGCATAAATTAATTTACAATTGATGCTAGCTCTGACTGAAAGTGGTTGACAATTCCAGTGCACCTGCCTTTCCACAGCTACTAATTAAGATTCCCATTAGGTTTTAAATGCCTGCCAAATTAATAGTTCCTTAAATACACAGATTTAGGTCTTTGGTCAAACACTTTGGTTGGTGGAAGCCAGCAGTTCTCATGGGAAGCAATGTTACGCCCATGACCGAGGAAATGTATTCTGTTATTGCTGTGAGGAATGGACAAAAAAAACGTCATGGATCTGGGAGAAAAACTGGGAGAACGCTCATCACAAAATAAGTTGATGGTTGATAAGGAAAAACTGTGGCCCAAACCCAAACTACATAGTGTATATGGTCTAATGTTGATGTGATATTCTTTTGGCAGTTTCAGCCCAAACATATTTTAGTGAAAGAAAACCTAAATAATACCAGATACCAGTGCATATAAACCATACTGCAACTTGAGAACGCTACTTTCAATTTCAAAAGTGAAAACTTCTTAACAAGCAACTGTGTTTTTCCTGTTTACTCCCTTACTTTGGTGTTTTCTGTGCTTTCTGTGCTTTCTGTGCTTGGAAATTACCAGCTGTAATGTCCGTTAACAGCCCATTGAAATATTGAGAGATTATGTCACTTCTATATGCAAATAAATGTAATATTACTTGAAAAGGAGCATATTACAAATATACACATTTTGTGAGGAGAGGGAATTTTTCCAGTTAAAGATTATGTTTATGGGTGGTCTGGAGATGTTATTAACTCAAAACGTGGATGAGGTTGGAATGTGGACTTTATATACTTTATACTACCCCACTGTGCTGCTCTGCATGAGAAATGAAAGAAAGAAAAATCAACACTAGCAAAAGACTGAGTATGGACTGATATCTGGTGCTAGGAAAATGATCTGCAGCCGGATTAGTACAAATTGGAGTTTTAACATTTAAAGGTAATAAAGCAATAGGTTCAGTTTTGTTAAATATTGTATAGAATTACTGTTAAGAGTCACAAAAGTCAGAATAAAAAGCTGGAAAACCCTACTTCCACCTCTCAGAATGCACACAATGTTGCCTGCATCAACCTCCGTCAGTCTTCGTGCTGTTTTTCTACTTCTTACACTCAAAAAAATAACTCATTGGATGAACTCAATTAAATTGTGGGCAGGTTTTCCATCCAATAATTATATGCAACTCCAACTCAAATTGAGCACATCAGTGCAATAAAATGTAATTAAGTTAGTCCAACTCATTTTTTTCAAATACATCTAAAATAAAATAATAATATTCATTAAATTAAATTTATTTGCATTTGTCCAACTCATTTTTTTCAAATACATCTAAAATAAAATAATATTCATTAAATTAAATTTATTTGCATTTGTCCAACTCAAAATATACATTTTAAATGAAATATGATTAATTATGAAAATATAATTTTTTATGTAAACCCCCATTAAGATACATGAGACAAAAAAACAGTCAAGGTTTTTATTGCAAATGCTCAAATAAGTTCAACATGGTCAAAACTGATGACCGAAATAAATCTGCATTTAAAAATATAAAATAAACTGATTGATCAGGATGTCATTGGCAATAAATCACAATTGAACATAAATTACCCACTGACCTCAATACACAGAACGGTATTAACATTTTTCTTTTTTAAGAACATTTAAAGAGTAGTGTTGCTAATCACGTACTCCTGTAACAGTTCAGCAACTGGTGAAAAATATACACCCAGCTATCTCTAATGTGCAGTTCCACAAACAAAGATGCACTCAAGGTGGATAATCAGTTCAAACAAAAAGATTGTCTTTGACTGGATGGAAGATGGAAGATGGGCCTCTGCTCGACGATCTCTAGTCGCCTGTGGGAGAAGGTCTTTTCCATTTTTGCTTTTATCACCACCTCATTGTCCCGTTTTCTCAGTTCCGACAATAAAGCAATTCTCTCATTCTCCAAGCTTTCTGTTGTTTCACCTTTTGGGTGTAATGGAAGGTAGTTAACTTCAGCCTTTCTTGGTTTCTTGATGTTGGCTGCAGCTTTTCCTTGGCCTTCACGTTTGTGCTTTAACGAGTTCACTCGAATTTCAGGGTGTCCAAGTCGCCCAAGCTTTGTTCGATAGTTTTGCATTTTATACTTTAGTGACTGTTTCCATCCCCAAAATCCTGTCTTGGATCCCAGCTGTCCCAAACAAGGATGGGCCCTTGTCAAAGCTGCTGCTACTTCTTCACACTGATAGTCTTTAGGGTATTTCGTGCATTTCATCATTTCTTGGGCTAGGCCATCAAGGATGATTCCTTTCAGCTTTAGGGCAGGGCTGAAGTATGTCCCATTTGTCTCAAACTCTGTATTCCGTTGTTGTAGCTCAAATTCAGCCTCGTAGGTGAATTTAGGGACCACAAAAACTTTGGGCCATGATGAGGACTGAGTCTCTGGGGATGAACATGGTGTGGATGTGTACAGTGTATCATCACTACAGGATGAAGCTATTGATGAAGGGGTTTGAGGCTCTGGGCCAGTGCTAATTGAGGTCTCATCAGATGGGTCTACTGTGTACAAAGTGACGAAGGGCTCCACAGGTGACAATATAGGGGAGTAAATTACTTTCAGTGTGCCTTTATGTTCAATTTCAGACACCGAAGTAAGGTTCATGAACTCGTTGAAGTCAGTATCCATGTATTGCAAACGAAAGTCCTCTTTCAATTGAAAGAACGTCTTTATTACCATATGCAGCTCTTCCGCTGTTGCTGGAATTCCAGAATCCAAGGGAAGTTTTCTTGAGTCAGACTCATCACCAAAGATGATCCTCAGAACAGCCGGACCTGCCATTATGAAACACCTTTAATCTAGAGCAGAAACAAGAGAGAAGGGAAAAAAGAAACCAATGTTATATTTGAGACAAAAATAAATATGGTTTTAGAGATTTTGTCAGACTATTTGACATAACGATGACACAAACCTTCAACGATGACGAATCTTTTCAACATTACCATGCGCAAACCTCCAACCATGTACTCCACAAGGGGGTATGGGTCTACCAAGTCACCAAGCTCAATTAGGGCAACCTCTCCAGTGATTGAGGCAGAGAGCTCAAATCCACCATAATGCTCCCTATACCATGAACATACATCTTTAACGAGAAAATATAACTTTTGGTTAAGAATGCACAGTTGAATGATTTCATAAAATTTAGGCAGTCCATCTTCAGATCCGTGTACAATAAGCATACCCTCACTGTAACATATACCACTGCAAGACACATTTTTTGCCATATGAACCTCAGTCACATCTGGGTATCTCTGCTTCAGAGTAGACACTACTCCCTCATTAAGGACATCAACAGGCATGATTGAGACATGTGTGACCTCCAAGGATGACTTCTTGAGACTGGAGGAATGTGTGTGGTAGGCAAGCATGAATTGGTGTTTATTAGCGAGTGAACGTGGTATATTCTTAAAGCAATTAGTATGACGTGCAACTTGCTTAAAGAAGCTATGTTTAGCCTCAAATCTCATCGTCCACAGTGCAATTAGAGGTCCGAAGCAACGAATCATTTGCGGATAGTGCTCTAAATAGTGATGTTTTGGTAGGAGCTTAGTTTGTGGGAAGAGTTCTAGATAGCGCTGTCTGTGATCATAGATCTTTGCCTCAAGATAGGCAATGGTCTCTTCTGTGTGAACAGGGGCTACAACCAACTCAACTATGTCCTTAAGATCGAGAATCACCTGCCATGCTGGCTCCTCTTCTGGCAAAATTTGGCCAATCACAAAGGGAAGCAATCTTAGCAATGTCCAATTTTCATGTGCATTGCCACCTATAGTGTTTCGAGATGTGAAAGAGCGTGGTATGGCATGGGGGCGATTGGTTTTGTCTCCCCATTTATATGGAAATGTCTGGATCAATGTGTTAAGGCCATCAAGAGTGAAATACTTTTTGGAGATCAATAAACTAATACAACGTGCAAGTTCAACTGGAACAACACCCTCAAAGAGGTCGTGCACAATATCAGGAGGATAACCAGTGCTAACATGAAAAAATGAAAGGTGCTCTGTTAAAACACACTGTTTTTTTACACCACAGCAAATTGTTGCATTCTCCTGAGCAGACTGGACTTGAGCATCATGGATGTTTCTTGTTCTAAGTTGGAAAGCACCTGATTTGACATCCTTTGTCTGAAATTCAGATTTTTTTCCAGTACAAAATCTGCATATTGACCCACCAGAAAAACTCTCAACAAATCCACCTATTCCATGGGCTCCAAGATTGTCAGCTATTACACACTGGACAGAACCTTTAACAAACTGACCGAGTTGAGAAATAAAGACACCGTGATGTTCTAATATACTCAAGTCTTGCAAGAGAGGCTCCAATACTTTCCCATAGCCATGGGACTTAATATCATCAGATTTGCAAAGAACAGCTAAATAGATTGAGGTTAGTGTTGAATTGGAACCTTGTGGCAAATTACCCAAAACCCAGTAGACGCCACAGAGTTTGTGCTTCTTCCGAGATGTCCCAAGAGGGTTACAAATCTCAAAATCATCTACATAAAGATTAACTGCTATTCTCAAACCTTCACCAGACAGAAAGGGGTTTTGTTTATAGTACTCACCGTCTCTTATAGTTCTGTACTCTTGAGGACAAGACAATAGCTGGTCTTGACTTCTTGGAGTTTTAAGATGTTCAATGACCCCTTTATGAGAGAGCAAATGTTGCAAAGATTGTAATAGAGGAATGTATTGATATGTCCTATTCCTCTGGGCATCGAGAATATACTCAATCGGCTCTAAAACACCAAAATGAGAGGTATAGTACTGTGTACGTTTATATGCAGTAGCAAGAGGGCCATCCTTTGCAATAGCTATTCCCAACGGATTAGAACTGCATAAAACAGTGGAAAGCTCATCAACTACTGACTCTTCCACTTGTAGTTTATGACTTTGGAATACATCAGAAACAATAGCTTTTGTGACAGGCAAAGATTCTGTACTTAATATGTAGTGAAGTTCAGAAAGGACCTCGTCAATAATTGCCTTTGGAACGTGAACAATATTTTCCAACTTCAATAAAATGCAAGCAATTTTCTGTTCAATCAAATTTGGCAGGTGTATTCCTGCAACATCACCACAACTTAGCGTTTCATATTCATTATCTGTATCCACAGACTCTGTTGGATCAACTGCAGAACCGTCTGATTGATGAAACTGACTGTTTGTACTGACGACATTGGCTTTAAAGTCATGTAATGAATGTGGCCTGTGTTTCCGGTTTTTGTGTGTGTGGAATGTACTGTAAATATTAGTTTTAAATGTGCATCCTAGAAACATGCAAGTAACCGTTTCATCATGCCTGAGATGTCCATTTATGTGTTGAAAATAATCTTGTTCCGTTACCAACTCTCTACAAAAGCACACATGGCACTGGAATGTAGGTACTTCTACTGGCTTTGGAGTTTTCTGTTTAGGGTGGTTTTTGTATGTGTGATTTAAAAGCTTACTCCATGAATTAAATGTACATGGACAATCCGTGTATGGACACGGGTAGCGATAACTGCCCCTAAAATGCCCATGAGTCTGCCTAAAATGTTGCAACAACAAATACCTGCTATTAAGTTCCAAACTGCATTCTTTACACTGCCACATGCATAATCCTAGGAAGAAGAACAGGATTATTAGCAAATAGCACACTGAAGAAATGACAACAATACTGATCAGCTTGTGCAAGCAATGAGCATATAGCCTATTACTTACTATCATTAGGAGGTTGCCTCAAGGAGCTTGGTAACGTTGATCCAACTGCAAACGATGAGATAAATATATTATTGGTGTGACATGCTGGAATACTCCAAAGTCCACTAAAACGAAGTCGAGGTGCTTTGGGGGACTCGGATAAAATGTTAACGTTTAAGAATGAACTAGCAATTCACCTTTACAGCAACACAAAAGCCACATATATCACACATTTATGTAAAATGAAAGCATGTTAAATAAGATGAAGACCGTCATTTCAATATAATATCAAACTGTTTGCCTTGATAATTATGCAGCGTTTTAGCTAACTCTGTAACTCCGTAACTCACTCCTGTAACTCACTCACTCCTGCGTTCGAGCAGCGCACCAGTCATAGAAATAAAATGATAGAACGGACATTGATGTTTGTTTTGTTCGTTTACCTAGTTCAAAAGATAATTTCTGAACTCTGTGCATTGACCATAGCATAATAGTAATAGCATAAAAATATCCATTCTTTACAACGAGGACGGTACGCCGCTCTGACCCTGCTATGTCGACTTGAATGCAGATGTCCGTTCTACTTTAATTCTATTTCTACGGCTGCTGCCGTTAACAACGCTAACTGAGCCGAGTGGGCTCCTGCGGCCTGCTCTGCCTGCCTACATTATGGCGCAGGAGAGGGGGAGACGCGTAGTCTGCGCCGTCAACAGCTCTCCATTTTGTTTTTTAGGTCAGACGGTTTACAAGGAAGAGCTGCATGCTGTGTCCGAGCCGTGATAATGACCCGACAATGACTGGTCTATTATTCTAACCAGTCGGCTACCTAGCTTACCAGCTAGAGTGCCAACTCGGACCTTTATTGCCTGGCCAAATTTTCACGGCTGTTCCATATATTGTGGTAATTACTACAGAACGAAGGCTTGCATTGATAGCGAGGTTCATTCTAAACTACTATAAAAAAAAACAAATACAGTTACTTACCAAATAATTTACTTTTGCCTGCGGTTGGTATGATTCCGCCCCAATCTTGCTGCAGCCGATCGGAAAAAAGGCGGAAAGACGACTAAGAGCGCGAAAACCTGGCACATGCGCAAAGGGCAATCCCCAATTAAAATATGTTGCGTTGATATGCACACATCTAACCTAAATAAATCGAATAAATGAAAGTATTCCTACATTTTGTGTTGCACCCATTAAATATAAATATCTTCATTTTTGTAATTGATTTATTTAATTGGATCAAAACATATTTAAATGTGTCACCTCTAAGAAGGGCTTGAATCATTTTTTTGAGTGTATGCAGACCAGGCTCCGCTCAGTGGGGCACAATGAACTTCATGTTCCACCCTCCTCCTCTTTCTGAGCCAGTGACATCATCAGAAACGTGTCCAACCATAAGCACACTTCCCCAAGGAGACCTGTAGTAGATCTACTATTCCAACCACTTGGATACTAAAAGGTAAGAAGAGTAACTGCACTCCAAAGTGGTGTTTGTGTCGGGAATTGAACCACACAAGGCACATCCAGCTGGCATTATTATGTCAACATGAAACAAAAAGAAGTGCTCACAACACAGACACTTTTTCTGCAAACAAAGGGGAGAATGACACAAACTGTAAACATTTTGGAAGAGAGAGGAAGAACCCCCTCCCGAGCCTCCTTTAGTTTACTGAACAGCAGAGTCATGATGAGCAAGGCAGCTCCCTCTCAAACATATGGACACTTGATTGCAAGAGGAGTTATTGCCAATGCCATAAGACTTTAGACAATCTGAACTGCAATCAGGCTGGGAGCTGGACGCAATCAAAGAAAGGGAGAGATGATGAGACTGGACTGAGTCCAATCCCTGTTGACCGCTGACAACAAATGCCAGAGTTTTTAAATTAGGAAGAATTAATAGGTGGATTCGTGCCCCTCTTACAGAAAACATGCATGGTATAAATGATGGGCATGGCAAACAGAGGACAAAGAAAATGTTATCATCTCTAATGGGTTGTGTGAAAATTGTGCAATTTAATTGGGAATTGGTATGTGATAGCTGTTAGTCTTCTAATTGGCAGGTTGGACACAGTATATGGCTTGACGTGCAATTTCACAGCCCATGGTATGCAGCGCACACATATTACATTCAGCATGTCCAGGATGTGAGAAATAAAAAAAATAGAAAAATGAGCACAGTCTGGAACATGACAGGCTGCATGTTGATATTTCTCAGTAAATGTCTCATAGGTTAGGTGGTAGACACGTTTTACTTATTTATCTTCGACGCCAGAAGTGGAAGTTTCTGGAGGCTGAGGGCTGAGAGCAGCCTGATGATTGCGCGGAACGAAAAGAAAAAGGGCAGTATAGTGTGTTATGAATATTTAAAATGAGAGTTTACGCAAAAAATAGAATAAAAAAAAAAGCGAAAGGCTGTAGTTATTTACCTGAGTGGGCTTCGTTCCCTGCGCTGTTCTCTGCTGTCTGTCCCGTCTCGGATATCCATATTACACCGCGCATCCATTCACTCCCTCAGCCAGCAGCTCCCGGCATCGAGTCCACGGCAACAGTGAAGTTGGTCTCTTCAAAGTGCGGATTTTGTGCTCTCGTAGAAATGGACCCAAAAAACTCTGCTCTCCTCTCCTCTGCTCGTCTCGCCTCTTCGGAGGCAGGCTCCCCTGAAAAGCTGTCGGACCCTCCTTCCACCCTCAGTGCCTTCGGTGTTTAGTTTCTTTTTAGAGTCCGAGTAGTTGTTCGCAGTCCCGGTCCTCAGCTCTCCACAGTCCCGGTCTTCAGCGCTCCAGAGTCCCGGTCCTCAGCTCTCCACAGCCCCGGTCCTCAGCGCTCCACAGTCCCGCGTCGAGGGCACCCCGGCGGTCCTGCCCGCCCCGCCGCTAGCAAGAGACGAACTAAAAACCCGCAGCTGTGGCTTCCGACAAAGAGGTCTGCAGTGTGGAGGTCTTTCAGATGACGGTGTGTAAATTTAATTTTAGGAACAGAAAGTGTTGCGCGTCGTGTTGGTCCATGGGTGGGGAGCTGTAGTTGCCTGCGCGTGCGGCGGCGGCAGTGGCACATGGGGCACCAGAGAGTGGTACACAGTGTACACAGTGTAAGGCTCCCGTAGGTGTGCTGCAGGTTCACAGTACGTTCTCTTCCATGTCCCTCAATGGTTTTTATTGTTTTGTTTTTTTATTCCTCAATATTTGAAATATAAGCATGAAAACATTTAATTTCAGAGTATTGGGATGTAGAAATACCAATGTGGATAAATATGCTCCAAGTAAAAGCTCTGCTAATTAGATGTCTTCTTGGGACTGTGTTGATTGGCTTAATCCTCGCCCTTGTTGTACTGAATCTGTCCAAGTTATCCGTTATATTATCAGTTTAATGGCATAATGTGACTCAACAACATACCTCTGGCAAGGGATGATCAGCCAGAGTGATTGAAAACATCTTTGTAATTGTGCAGAGCCTTTAATTGGAAAGTAATTGGTAATTACAGCGGTCAAACAAATACCAGAGTTAGAAGTAGTAGGCCTATACAACATGGAAAAACCCAAAGTACAGGTATACCTCAGCATTTTACTCAGTACTTTTGACTACGGTCAAAATACATAAAATTGTAACAAGTAAATCACTGTCTATGAGGTAGCAGTAGCATCTTTACACCATGCACCGTATTATTGTTACGGAAACAAACTAAGTACATTAAACAAGCAGCCTACTTTATTTGAGTGTAACATTTTGAGGTACTTGCACTCTTTACTTCTCCACTATACTTGACAGCTAGAGTTTTTAGTTACTCAAGTTACATTTTGTCTGTTAGCCTATTTGTTGCATTTTCTGGGGGGTAACAGCCTCTTTGCAGCTTTGTTGTTTTGCTGCTTTGAAAGTCACACAAAAAAAAGTGATGATTAAGCTATTCCATTTTAAATAACCTGTACCTTTGTAGCACAATTTATTCACAGCAATGTATCATGAGGTGCATGTAGTATGGCACACAATTAGAAAGAAACAGATCTGTATAATGGGTTTTCATGATCATGCATTTGTTTCTATAATTTTCTACTTCTACTCAACAAAACTGCCAGCTCATGAAGTTTAAACAGTCAGAACTTGTTATGTGCACTATGCCTGTGGCTCATAATCCACTCATAATGTTGAGTGGGATTTAAGAGAATCTACTTCTGTTTGAGCCAATGGCAGAGTGATAATTACAGCGGAAATCACTGAATGCCCCGCTGAGCCCTGGAAAGGCAAAAGGGGGGAAAAGAGCATTTGGATTAACTTACTGAATGAACATTTAGTATAGTCACCCAAACACACAGCTAATAATGGCACATCCAAACTCCAAGGAACACTTAATAGTATAGCCATCCTAAACACAAATAACTGCCACCGGGTTTGAATAGTTCATGAATTCATTAATGCTCAAGACTGGAGGGATATTTTCTTATCATTTTACTGTGATTATTTCTACCAAAAGAAAAGCTAACCGAATGTTATCTCATGCAGCTTTACTGATTTCCTCTGCTCTGCAGAGACTGCGTGCGACCAGCCCGATGTGACAATGAGCTTTTCATTGTTGTTTGGAAGATGTCATTTAAATACATGCATTTCGTTTGTCCTGGGGCTGTAAATGAGATGCTGAAATGAGCAACTTGTCAACACCGCCCACAGTCAGAAAGACAAGCATGTCTCTCTGAAAGCGAGAGAGGGCAGATTATTCTCTGCAGAGGTATCACACTGCCACACGCTCTTTCACACACATTTAAACCGATGATCTTAAATAAAATATTGTCTTTAATCTCAGAAATTTTCCCTAACTTGTTTGTGTCATGCTGTTGTATATCATGCTCCTTTTGCAGTAGCCTCTGACGAAGGCTCCAGTTATGTAGATCTATAACTATAACTAATAGGTATAAGATAAATATATAATTCATAATCCTCTATTTATCTATCTCTTATTTAATTGTCAACTCAAAAATAGACTGACTGATTCATTTCAGAATAAGTGTCGGTCTTTGTAGAGGCTTATTTTGGAGGCAGGAATTTGTCTTTAACCAAAAAGCCTCCAAATACCTGGTTCTTGACACATTGGTTGCTTCTCCAGAGTATCGCAGCTGAATTTACATTTTGAAGATTACTCTCATGTTCTGTCGCACGGTGAAATAAAACCTCGTTTCTACTTCTGAATTTTACTTTTTTTCTTTCTGCATTTGCGGAGGTACTGGTTTAATAAGTGCTAGTGAGAAGCGACCGAGGTGAAGGGGGTAATACACTGGACCTGAACGGCCTGTTAGAGCAAAGTTTATTTGGCACAGATGGCAGCCTGGGCGTGCATCGACTGAGTTAGGGCAATCCTCCCTGCCCTTGTCTCTGCATGGTGTCATTCTGTTTTAATCAAATGAAGGACAGTCAACAGCTCAGTAGCCTGCTCAGCAATGCGGACAGCACACTGGAGCTTATCCCGAGGACAGGAGGATGTGGAGTGAAAGCAGCGGCTGCTGCCTGTGGTGAGTATACTTTTCTGACCTGCAAAACTGGACCAGAAATGACACCAATATGTTTTGAGATGCAGTGGGCAGGTCATCCACTACTTGATCTTTCATTTTGGCTTTTGATTGGACATATTTTATTTCACGTTTATTTAATGCTGCTGATGACAAACATGGAGTAAAACTGGGACTTGGTTAAGGCCTCACTTGGTTTAAGCTGTTTATATAAATACATATAGGAAAAATCACATTGAGATTCCCTTTTGCACTAATCATTAATTCTAATGGTTACAGTGATGGATTCCTGTCTACCGAATATGTCAAAGCAAGAAAAAAACAACAAAGCCAAATTGAAAGTGTCATGTCCTGCCATGTTTTATGGCTGACATTAAAATGAATCCATGTAATGGACTAAGGAGGAGTAGGAGGAATATGTTTACATCAACAGAACCCATTTAATATCAAAGTGGGGCAGACATGTCACCAAGGTCCGGGTGCTGAGATGATTTGTCGATTAATTGATTAGTTACTCGCTCCATCTTCTGAAATGTGGTTATTTGCCGCTTTATAGCAGTTTTATAGCATTGTAAATTCAATGCCTTGGGGTTTTGGGCTGCTGGTTGGACCGCATACGCAATCTAAAGACATCATCTCAGGCCCTGGGAGCTTGTGATGATCATTTTTCACTGTTTGTCGACATTTTATAGACTCACTGATTAGTTAATTAATCAAAGTAACAATTCTGTAATCGTTAGTTGCAAATCTACAGTCCCCATCGAGTGAATCCTCTTCTCCACAGTTTACATACAAGCGTGTTCATCTTCAAGGCTGTTGAGTGATAGATTTTAGGAGCTGAAGCTTACGGACAAGTGTTGTTTATAAACTAAAGAAGCTTGATGGACACATTAGGACATACAGTCACAGTGTGTAGTACACTCATGTGCTTGAAGCCGGGGTTTGACAGGTAGCTGCCTTCAGTCTGTCACAAAGTCCGATATCCACCCACTCATTGAGGGAGCCGTGTCGAGCTGCGACACATTGCCGTGTGGCAGGTCCAGGATAATAGTGTTGAAAGCAGAGGGGGTGATCATCTAAGAATACAAAGCAGATATTAGAAATGGAAATGTAGATCATGCCATCACCGAAAATATTTGAAGGAAGGTCAAGCACTGTTTAGGTTCATTGGAGGTATTAAGTTATGAAGAGGTGAGGTTATCAGACCTCGAACACGGAGATCTCCAACCAAACTGTCGGCGGTCAGGTTGCATGACATGGAATACAAATGGTGTCATCTCTTGTTCTGCTGCTTCGATTTGATCGATTCACTTTATGAGTTCAACAAGGGGATGTTGTTGAGAAAACATTTTTTTTTTGCAGAAACATTCAGTAGGAACATCATTTGATAGCAGGGAACAGTTTCCGTGCAAATGTTTCCTCATTATGTTGATAATAAACATAATCTGGGAGGCAGTACATTTCCTATAAACCACATTTGCTGATAGAAGTTTTTTATTTTCAGGAGACAGGGTTATAAATGTGGGTCAGCCACTACTCTCAATGTGTGGGTTTTTTACCTTCCCAAATTAGAGCATCATTAAACTGCTAATAAAAAGAGAGACATATTGGATATATGCACACCTCCAATACTCTAGAGCCAAATAGTCAAATTGAAGTAATAGATTTGAGTATTTATTTTTATGATAGAATAATACATATTTCATATCTGCAGGGAATTTTCTTAAATTGAGTAAGAGTTGAGACTTACAGATCTCCCTTGCCCACCCTTCCAATATTTTGTCAGTATCAGATGTCTTCTGCCTTTAATATTTGGATAAGATTAAACATTTTGTAAAAAGAAAATCTCCTGAGATCAGTTAATTAAGCAAAAGTATTTTTGACAGAGATACTCATTATCTAACGACACAGGTGTAATACCAAGGAAGCTTTCGGAAATACTTCCAAGAGAAGACTCAACTACTTTCTTCTAATTACTCATGTTAGTTTGAAATAATCGCAACATCAGGGCTTTCATATTGACTTGCGACTACTGGCTCCACGGGCAAAATGATCTGTGTCGGAGATATCTCACTGAAAATCAAGAGTTTTTTTTCTTTCCACAAGCGTTCGCTTGCTGCACACTAATGACAGTCTAGCCAAAGCGTTTAACCTTGAGCCAATCTGTCTTCTCACTTAGAAAGGCTGAGTTCTTGAACCATGAAATGGAAGTACTTGTCCCTCTGAAAGGAGGTTACAACCCAGACTACTTCAAGATGAATCAATTATTGCTATTGATGTTCAGAATTTTGTTATTTCAATCAACTTTTTATGTGAAGTGTCACAATAAATTCCCAACGTATCATCAACACTGGACACACGACAAATGTGCGTTATTCAAATAAGGTAAGGTGGTATACCTGTCCAACACAGCAGATGTGATGACACATATTCAGAATTAATTTATCAAACTCATCCTGATCCAAAGTATTTCTGCTGCCATTAAATGTATTTATGAAAGTGTGGGTATAACCCAGTGCCTATGGACCCACCTGACTCAATGCAACCAGAGAGCAATGTGAAAGGGAATGAAGGAATGCGGCAAATCATCCACTGAATGTAACACAATCAAAGCAAAACCTGCATGAAGAAATTCCCTCTGAGTTTTTATTTGTGAGTTTCTGTGTGTTTGCGACTATGCAAATTAAAAACATTCTGAAACACGTCACACTTCTGAAAGAGAATCTGAGATACAGATTTCTATGATACATATCCCTCTACAGATTTTAAGTGACAGCTACTTCTTCAAAGAACAAACTGACGGAGACAAAATGAAAACCTTTGACGTGCATTAAAATCAGAAACAGTTGTGTATTTGTGTGTGTGTGTTGTGTGTTTGCAAATGTGTGAATAAATGCATGCCCTCGAGGTGCTTTCACTAATTTGTATATAACAGGTGTAGGGGAGGTTTGCTATTATTTTGCTATATTTTTCATAAATTGTTGTGAATATATATTTTTTGGAACATTTGAAGGCCACCTACTTACATCCACATTTTGTTTCACAACAAGATTAATATATTCATATATTTAGCATGAACTCAATGAACTTGGATAATTGAAAAATGCATTACATTCATCTGTTGTGACGATCAGTGATGAATATGCTTTTCATTAGAATCCTCGCTTTCATCTCAGAGCTTGAAAAGAAGATATTCTCTGAGTGAAATGCACATTTTAATTTGTTGTAATAACACCTACATTCAGTGAAAAATCATTCACGAACATGTGGACATTGGAGGAAATTTGGGGATAAATTAGCACCTGCAAATTGAATTTTAAACGCTTGCTGAAAGTAAGCACAGAACCAACCTTGGAATAGACATGTTGCTGAACTGATCATGGATCTTAGAGCAAGGGCAACTTCCCTTCTCTTTCTCACCAGTTAATACAGTGTTTGTTGCTGATGGGTCATGCATACTGCAGTTCCTCATAAAAAGATGGTTTGAAGCCTCACACGCATAAACAACTCTGCGTTCATGGATGAATATGCAGGGAGGTGAAGTCAGAGACTTAATTGTTAGAAATGATTCATGTGAAAATCATGTTATGCTCGTGATTGCCTGTCCACTCTTTCCCCACATTTAGTCGTGCAGTAATTAGTACTTTGATAAGATTATGTGTACAGTGGTAATTACACATTATACAACCAGAAAGTGCTGCGAGTCTGCCACAGGAAAGGCCTTTGCCCTTGTTTCCATTTCCTACAGGTTTACGTTACCATCAGAGGCTGTATTGTACCTGCTCCAACAGAGGAGGCGAGAGAAAGCTAAACACCGGGAATTGCAGCACTTGTGCTCTGAGATTTAGGGAGTGATATGGTGAAGCTTTCATATTCTTTGTCTCCAGTACACCTCTGCAGTGGCAGCAACTGTGTCTCTCCTGTCTAATGAATAATGCACACTAAGACATCCTGAGTTATCCAAAACCAAGTCCCTCTTATCCCTGTTTGAGTGCATTGATTTCCTAGCTCTCACCAGCATCTGCAGAGGCTCAAAAGCTGCTACTGTGCGTGTGGTGTGGGGATAAAAGAATAACAACAAGGCACGCATCAAGCTTGTAGTGCACTCGTGGATACTCTGGAGTTCACTACCTGGTGCTCAGATGAAAGCAGAGGCCACACACGTCATCACTGTGCTTATGATATCTGTAATTAGAGATTCCGTTGAAGCTGATCTGTGGAGACTGTGTCAACTTTATTGTGATCACCTACAAAACAGATAGCTGACACCTGGCCCTGATGAGGCGTACCTTATTTCAAGGCGAGGGCTTGCAGTAAATCCTTTGTAATTATCTACTGCCACAAGGAGAAAGCTTTTAATGAGCTGCGGACGAGGATGCTGGAACAGCCTCTGTACTACAGTTGCACCAACCAATTCTAATTTTTCACAATCGGTAACATCAGTCACCCAAGAGAAATGATTATATGCAACATCTATTGTAATCATAGCAGCATATTAGTGAGGATGAGAGCAGCAATGGTTTATTCATTTGTAAAATATTAGAGTGAGGAAAACAACACGTATTCACACATATTTATTTTAGATCATCAAGTCGTACACCTTTCACTGCAGTCCCCAGTTTATCTCATTATAGTACATTTTTTGTAGGAGCAGCATAGATATTTTCCAGTTTCAATGTTGCACGACAAATTATTGGTCTCACAGTGTAAAGAGGTGTACAACAATGGTTACTTCTCACTACAGCCTTGCTTAGTCCGCTGAAGAACATGCTTTAGTCTCCAGATGCCATGGCTCTAAGCAGAAAAGAAGACAGACACACACAAAACACAGTATATTATAGACAACGGTTTAGAATTCAAGGTCTTTCTACTGTCACCATCTGTCCCATATTTAACAATTTCAGATTAAATCAATATTAATCTTCTGCTGACCAAAAGGGACTTCACTCATTTAAATAAACCAATTCAATTTGATAAGGAGCCAGACTATTTGGATAAGCATGGCGAGCAAATCAGCATGAGATACTCTCTTGGAGATTGTCTATTTTCTCCCCTTCCTTGATTGCTTAAAGGACTTAGCACACTGGAAAGTAAGTTTGGTGGAGTTTCATCACTGTTAGGGACAAGTGGTTTCACAAAGGCTTGCAGAATACTCAAATAACGCAACCATTGAAAGGCCACCAAAGCAAAGTATATGCTATAATCTCACTTCTTGAGTCAAAATATAGGAATCAGAGACATGAACGCCCCATATAATCCAACTCAAGTGAAAACTTTTCACTGTGTTCCAAAATGCATAGAAATCAATATTTAATTTGCACCAAATATTGGAAAATGCACAAAAGAGCCCAAGATACTAAAAGCTAGACTGTCAATGGAATGACTAATCTTTGAGAATTGCTTAGAAATAAACTTTGGAAAAGCGTCGCTGTTGCATTAAGTGGACTTTAGAATGTCACACCGTGTGTTTACAGTCCACCCAACAACCTCAGGGGGCAAAATAAGTTTACCCTTGACAGTCACTGGATTCTTCGCCGTCAGTTGATGAATAAGCAGATAAGAAATGCATTTTGTGGCTAGAACAAAGCATCACCGTTAGACACAGATACTTGTTGTCTTGTTGAAGGTGACCTCAGCATTAGACAGAACAATAAGTTTGCATGACATTGCGGCTGCTGTGGGTATGATCAAGATGGTAATTCATGCCTGCGTTGTACAATGTCTTGTCTGCCTGAAAAGGGTGTGTGTGTGTGTGTGTGTGTGTGTGTGTGTGTGTGTGTGAGTGTGAGTGTGTGTGTGCGTGTGCGTGTGCGTGTGCGTGTGCGTGTGCGTGTGCGTGTGCGTGTATGTGTATGTGTGGGTTCACAGTCTGAGGGATATGTCTTATACTTGTTCTAATAGGTTTTGCTCCAGTGAGTGCTGGGCTTACAGGTGTATTGCTTCCTATACCAACACACACACACACACACACACACACACACACACACACACACACACACACCCATAGGGTAACATTAGATTTCATCTCACCTTTCTACTTTGCATGCCGTTTTGTCCCTGCCTCTAACAGGAAGCTGTTTTCACATTACTAATCTGCTATACTTTATTTTACAATGCAGCTACTTTTCAGGAACAATATGGAAACATGTGCCATATTGTTTGTGATTTCACTGAAGTGATGCCACTGATCACATTTCATAGCATTTAGTGTAATAACTATTTTTGAGGAAAATCAATGAGTTGAATTTAATAAAAGCCAAAATTAGCTCATACATTGTGCTGAGGGGTCTGAACACACAGACACAACCAGACAATTGCATTAGTTACCATTGGGCCATTCAAATCTGCATCCACACTTTAATGGCTGCTTCAGCATTTGCTTGAAAACAGTCTTTGTGACATCTCTGGGCCTGAGCACATGAAAGCCTGGCCACCAACAGGGACACCTGGCAATCCACCTGTCACGAATGTGTCACACACCTCTTGGACTCGATAACAGAGAGGACACATGATCCCAGAGCACGACGCTAGCACCGCCCTGCAGGGGCTCCCATCTCTGACAACAGGTACATCTGTTCCTCATGCTTTGTCCCAGAAAGGACCAGCAGAACCACAACATCCGATGGCCCTAACAAAGTAGTTACAACGTCAGCATAAACAAGAATATGCTTCCACAGAGTTGTCTCAATTTCCGTGCAGTTCTTTAAACATTTGGTTTAAAAATAACGTGTTGGCAACATTTCCAGGCCCGTCTCTTAAAGAAAAGGGCCCAATGAGAGACGGACAGCCGGCCTCACAGTTGGTCACTGTATCATCTTGCCAAGGTTAGGAAAGGTCAAAGTCACCACATGCCTCCTAACCAGAGCCATATCACTGATGTTCCTTTATTAGAAGCATAAACAAAAAGAAGATGAACATATTGTGTTGCTCGTCGTTGAGACCCAATATAAACTTAATGTCCGGAGTTTTAGCAACAATAATGGTGATGTCAGAATTACACGTGTAGTAATGTGTTACAAATCATCCAGAACAAAATAGTTTTAGCATTCAAAAACACTCTGCCCGTGGACATGTCTGACTTTTCCTGACAGCTCAGTAGGATGACAAATTCACAAAAGATGCAAAACGTTAATACTTGAAACGGTCTGCAGGAGACTTGCTGCGAGCACAGCTCTGTCCTGATGAACACTAAAGCCCCCAACAGACTCTGTGACAGCATGTCGCTAATAGACCATGGATTAATATTTCATGCATATTTGGGCCCTTCAATTATAAAGTCTCTGTAATTTACATTAAGCAGAACACAAACAAATGAGAGAACATTATGAATTTTTTGGGAATGAGTTAACATAGTATGTAAATAGAGTTATTGCCCCTGCATTAAAATAATATTAGAATACGTTTACAACATTTTCTTTTTATTTGAATAATAAAAAGGTTCATCCACTAGTTTATGAAATCACCAAAATTGAGACCAGATTAGTCGAAGATGAATAAGCAGCAGCTCCACAAGGTGTTGTAATGTTCAAAGCTCTGAGTCCACATAATATAACCCTTACTCACTAAATCCTCTTTTCTGCTGGCATTAAGTCTCCACCATAACATCAGAAAGACATGCCACTGTCCATCATCTATTGACAAATATGTGAAGTTCAAAAATATGTATTCATTCACGTAATTAGCCTACTTTGAATGAGTAGAGCTTTAAGCTACATCCCAAAAGTACCAATCCTCCTATTCCTCTTGATGCCTCAGGTATTCTGGCATCAATCACCCGCTCTAAATGTAAAATGTAAACTATTTCTCAGTTTAAATTCCTGTGTTAAAATGTAAAATGAAAGAAACAATAATTTCTTCATATTTCTTTTCCCCCACTTGTTACCAGGAATTTTCACTTGTTACCAGCAATTAGTTGTCCAAGTGTCACCAGAGCCTCACTAACTTCTAATAAAAATAAATGTTCATTGATGTCTTCTTCTCCCAAAGATCTTCCAGCTAATGCACACTGTTCTGAAAAGCAGAGTGGACGGGGAAGGGAATCGGGCGCGTGATTCACTGGAGCTGACGTTCAAACTGCGAGCATGCAAACACGGGTCAGCACATAGATCCACTCAGGAGAAGAGCCCCCCGCAGGCTACAACATGCAGCTAAAGGTAGAGAGCTCATTGAGGAACAGTATAATGATGTTTGTCACTGCCAATGATTCTGCTTGAGTAGAGAAGAAGAGGGGCATGAGTGGCTTTGTACCCAATGGAGCAGAAGATTAGCTGAGAGAGGTGGGGATGATGGTGGGGGAGGCGGGGGTTGCTAAGACAGGGCGGTACACTGAGCCGGCCAACGCTGGCTGTAAAGTGCCATTGTGTGGTGAGAGAAGGTATGTATTATGCAGTAGCATCTCTGCTGATGACCTAATTATATGAACATCAGCTAATTATTTAATGGTATGCAATTAAACAGATGTTTGTGATTGTATAGCACATTGGTTGGAGACTCCAGTGATGCTGTGGCATACTGGTTATACTAGCATGTATTTGTCTAGCTGTGGGAAATGTCAGATGCATCCTATTATGTTTCCTGTTCAGCTGCAGCCACAGAGTAGCCATAGGTCACACTACAGCGCAGACAAAAGGCCGGAGCTTGACTTTGATTTGGTGTTCATCCCGATAACCTCACTTTTTGACCCCATTCAGTCCCATCAACTGTCAGCTAACCCAGACTTGGGGATGGATAGCTTCAAGGCATTGTTGTGGGTGAGTGGCTTGACCCAACAAAATCATAGTGAACAATACTTTTTCTGACCCTCTGTAAATCCTCTGACCGCACGTTAGACCTAAACCCTAAACATGAAGTAACTGACCCCATGAGCTGAAAGACTCTATAAAGGTCCGTAAAGCCAAGGGGAGCTGCAGGTTCATCACTACAAACCACCCCTTTCACATTGACATTTGATACATTATTATAAAAATATAGATTACAGCCGTACTAACCTTGCTGGAAATTATCTGACATATAAACCCTCGTGAAATAGGTTCTCAGAGAGAAGTAAGAGGATCTTGCATGTCAGTGTAACTGCTGCAGTTGGCAGCCACAAAATTTCAAAGAGGAAAAATTGGATTGCTGATTTGATGTTTTCAGCCCCGGAGTGTGAAAAAGCTGAATAATTTGTCGCATATGATTGTGGTGTTGGTGAGAACACAGTGATTGGAGGGCTGTTGTGTTAGCTGCTCTGAAGTTGCTGCACCTGGCCTCTTGAATTGGCCGGGCTTGAGGGGTAGACACACGGAGAAGGAAAGTAGGATCAAACACCAAATTATAAAAACATCACAGAAGGTTGTGGAGGTGCTCCCTTGAGAGGTTAGTGAGTTGGATGTGTGTGTGTGTGTGTGTGTGTGTGTGTGTGTTGTCCAAGAGTCCGTGCGCTTGCATGAGTGTCTTGTTGGGAATCATCATTACACCACACCAGCTGTTTGGTGTCATTCAGGTTTACTTGTCTCCAACATCTCGACACAACAGCTCCATTAGTTTCCAAATGGAAAGCTATTGGACACATGTTGTTTTGCCGTTTGCCACAGATTGACCAGTGTTTCTCTTGAAAATGACATTACAGCAATGCGATTCAGTTTCCATCTGTTCCTCTGTGTGGTTAAAATCAGTGAAGCAAGGCTAATGCAGAATTTGATTTGAATTTACATTTGTTCTTCTGCAGGCAATAATTGTGAGGTGAAGCTCACTTGTTAAGGTGGAATGAGTTATTCTGGGACTTTACCTTTGTCTGGCTCCACCATCAGCTTAATCAAGAATAATTTGGCAGAACAATCCTCATGCGTAAAACACATGTGAGTAGATGGCATTGCGTTCAATTACAGATTAAGACAATTGCTTCTTTTCAACAGACTGCTAAAGGAAATGTATTTGACTCATCATGACCAGAATGCTCCTCACACTGTGATGCATTCTGGGACTGGAGGCGGCAACAACGTGTTCTACTTTCATGTTAAGTTTTAGTGTTTGCTTGTGATAGTTAAGAGCAATCCTTCCCTTTAATGTATCCAATTCCATGACACAACACTATTAAAGCCATATTATCAACACATTGTGTAGTTAACACTAAAACTGTTTTAACTTAAATACATTGAACACGTTTAACTGGGAATGAGACAATAACAGAATTACAACACATTGATAATTGCTAGTTTGTTAAGTTAATGAATATTTTATACTGAAGTTGAATGTGTTTGTCATGCGTGTGTATTCATGCTATGCACGTATTACCTTTGCTGCATATGCTGCTTTGTAAATGAACATTGCAGTATCAATTGCTTTTTAATTCAGTGGAAAATCTGAGTACGTTATAAGCAAAGCAACATAACATGATTATGGGATTTACTGTGAGCAGTTTTTTACTTAAATACTCCCGAATGAAATGGTTAATAATTGTCAATTGCCCTATTTTAGTCTGCTGATGTGCTGGGCTATAAAGAAAGCTGCAAACAATACCATACAATTTGACAAACTACTATTGTCTTATTTTTGCAAGTCTGGAGGCCCAGTCAACACTAGGTTTATCTTTTTTAGACATATTAGTTTCCCTACAGTTTTCTGCCTTTTGATGGATTGGTGAGGCGATCCGAGTTTTAGATCGCAGAACACTCAAGCTCTCCATAGAAAATCAAATGAATTCTCAAGACAGCGAGGCGATTTCTGAAGATGCCCAATCACAAATGTTCAACCAGGCCTAGTATATACCCAGGTATTGTTAATCAGAAGGGGCAACAGTTGAAAGACGGTATATTCTACAGACTGATCTACATCACCTTCATGTCACACAAATAATGTAACCACGTAACTAATGTAATTTTAAACTATTATTCATCAGAATTTCTTTTTGGGAGTTTTAGGAAAGAATGTTTACTACAAACATTCTTTAAATATCTTTATGTGGAAACGTAATACCATATGACATGGATAATACAACGCATGTCTTAAGGTAAGAGATATGTGTATAGAATTTAAAATTCCATGGAAATAAAAAAGAAGTATTCGTGATGACTAAGTGAAGCTAATTTTCCACCTTTATTATTCTGTGTTAAATCTCCAAACTCCTTTATTGTGTGATGATGGCTATTTATTGCTTTCTACGGTTTTAAATGATATGATGAGACACAAGAGTGGGCTGCCTGATTTGAAAGTAAATGCTTATTGGCCCTTCCACCACCTCGACCTTAGCGCCCTTATTTTCACGGCACTACTTCCTACATTGGGTTTGACAGCTGCCGCTGAACATAAATAACTAATGTAAAATAGCTGCATATTTGTAAGTGTAGTGGTACCTTCATACTGGACATGTTGCTTGCTTTTTTGTTTCTGACTGTACTTTTAGTTTTCTCTGGGGAGGACTCAAATTCATAAATACAGAGAAGCAAACTGTAAACAAAGATACTACAAAGCAAGATTCATTCTTGACATACACGTATTGCCTTTAATACAAGAGCCTATCATTTTAAATGTGGTATATTTGTGCAAGGAAATACTTTAGGGTTATTTATGATGTCAATTTATAATACATTTGAAAGGATGCATGTGGTTGAGGACCTGGCATACAAAAATAACTCCCCATACACCCTTTTGAAAGACTGCTATGGAGACAGAGAAGCAGTTCATTTTGCCTCCTAGATTATTGGGACAGATGGTAAGACAGGGAAAGCATCTGTGTGCAGGTCACAAAAAAAGTAATAGTACTGACAGAAATAAAAAAGGAAGGAAGCATTAGTCAGACATGCAGCCATAGGCAATATTACAGAGACGCGGCAGTGATGTTTCCCACCGAGCTTGGAAGGGCTAAATTGCTCCATACATAGAGGTGATACCACTACACTGCAAGTTCCAAAAGTCATCTTGGCCTGTCAGAGTTAGGATTTGTTAAAGTCACAACCACTGAGGAGACACATGGTCCTGTAATGCTCCTTATCACGGAGTGCTGATACTTCAGATAGCAGTACAGACCCATTTACAGGGCTAGAAGTGTTCTAAGCCTAATACTGGCTCGAATAGAACATTTAAAGCTGTACAAAAGACTAATCACAGTACTACCAAAAACTACAGACATGATGTCATACAAATTACAATGTATTTGGCCATTATACCACTCCTAAGACAAGTTTCCATCCACATTTACAACTGTTATGGACATATTTAGGAAGATGAAAGAAGACGACTGCGCATTGAGAAACTTTGAGACACATCTGGCTTCTTAGATACATCAACTTTTCCACCTCACTCAGTCTTTTTGCTGTTGCAATATTTCAACTTTTTGTTGACTTTGCCCACTAAGCACAAATTAAAAATGATGTCTTTGCAAGGTAGACGTGCATAACAAATTAGACTTTTATAGTAGGGCTCTCTCTCGTTTTTTAAATATAAAACTGACAGCTGTTGTACCAGCATTCTTTCAGAAAGCTGCAAAGCGTGGCCTTTTATAAAATATTAAAATATTAATAAAATATTGCCAAAATGTTAATATTTTAATTGATTTAGGTAGACAAAACGGCTGATAAAAACTATGTGTTTAGAAAAGAAGTTCTAACCAAAATATCTGTAGACATTTCTAAAGCTTTGGGTAAATCAGCTTCATACTAACAAAATGTCAACATCTGTATTTTTATATATATATTATTTTAACTGAAAACAAACAATAAACTGACAACATCTATTCACATCTATATGGTCACTTGCACCATACAACTGTATGTGCAGAGTGCTCTTAGATCCCTCTGATATGATTCACCAGAGTCTGCTTCACATAGACTTCAGTGTATTCCCAGCACAGACCTGGCAGTGCTGGAGAAAGCCTTGTGATGTGTGTCAGGTTCCTGACGTGTTGCTTTGATACTGATAGACCCTCATGGGTGGCACCGGAGGAGTCCTCCTACCACCCACAATAAACAAACTAGCAAAAGCATCGCGAATGACAGAAGTGACATAATGAGGACAATGAGAGCACGTCTCTTACAGCTGAACCACTGAATGCCGCCTGCGTCCATGAGACATGGTCGGAGTGTTCGGATTTCATCCCTCACCTTTGTAGCGAGGGAAACAAAACAAAGTGTATTGACAGAATCCTGGATCAGATCTTTATATAAAATCAAATCAAGTTCAACTTAATCATGATGGATAATCACGTCCTGGACTTGCTCCAATGCCAATTAAATTACCATTTATTTTGACAATGACTACATTAAGGTGCTGCCTCAGCGCTCTCGTCTGCTGATTCTTGTTGTTTAACCCCTCAAAACATTGCACAACTCTATGAAGTCAGACGTCCATAGTCTGGGGAACAGCTCCTGTGTGTGTCTGTATCAATCATCTGTCCTGTTTGGTTCTAGCATCTGAAAAATGTCTTCATGTTCACGAGTTTAAAGCTGTCCACAATAATTGGAAAAACATACTGCATGTAAAATTTCACGGCAATCGTTTGTTTGTTTGAAATCTCTTTCTGTATATTTTATGTCTACTGTGATATAATAATATAAAACAAATGCACCTCTCTCAAGCTGCAAAGTTGTGTTAGTTGTTAGGCAGCATATTAGTAAGGCGCATATACAGAGTTACATTGAAACCAATCCTATTGAGTGGATTTTAGGTTTATTATTAGAATATTTTATGTACTGACAAAGTAAAATATACTCTCAGCACAGCTTTCAATCAGCTAGTCCAATGGTTTAAAGGTTGAAGTGCACAAGGGAAAGAGCACCAACTAGGCCTTTATTAAAATGGATTGAGTAATAATGACGCTTAGCAAAAATGAGCATGAACTTGGTCATACATTCAGAGAAGCCATTGTTCAGCGGACACAGTCATCTCCCACACGGGCGCCATATAATCACAATTCACTCGCCAACGCAGACCATCTCGGTCACATTAGTCTGGGCCAGAAGGCAGCGGAGGGACGTTTCAACTTTTTTATATTCAAGCAAAATGGGCAACATGTGTATCAATTAAAGGATAATTCCAAACAATGGGCACATTTATGAAAATAAGCTTCAGGTGGTATAAATTACCCCAATTAAAAATCCATCTGAAAACCTTGTTTTGGCAGACCACTGATTTAACCCGTGTGTGGTGTTCATATTTGTGTTATTCAGTCACTGTTCGTGGGTCTGGTGGACCCGCTGCATTTTTGGGTTATAATATTAAACACAATAGTAATAACAACATTTTATGTTAAAATACTCAACAGATGTTTACTTCATCCCAATTACAAGCAATATAAACAGCATATTGTAATGATGTCGGTTTGTCTTGTTTCCTGTTTTATTTTGAAGTCCTGTCTTGTGTGTCCTCTGTGTCTGCACTTCCTGCCCCTGTGATTGCCCTGTCTGCTGATTGTTCCCCGCTGTTTCCAATCACCCGCACCTTCCCCTTGTATTTAAACCCTGTTTTGTCTCCTGTCCCCATGGTGGGTTGCACTGTGTTGTACTTCGTCTTATGGCGTAGTTCCTGTACGTGTGCTGTGAGTAGTCTGTGTACCTCTCTAGTGTTTTTGAAGCCTTGTCTTGCCCTTTTTGTTGAAACACATTTACTTTGGAACGTTGCTACGGAGCTTGGGGTCCTTTTTCTCCGTGAACCCTGACACATATATGGTTAATATATGGGGGCGACTGTGGCTCAGTGGTTAGCAAGTCAGTCTTTCAACCAGAGGACCGGGGTTCAAACCCCGCCTCAGCCAGTCCATGTCGTTGTGTCCCTGAGCAAGACACTTAACCCCCAGTTGCTCCCCGGGCGCCTCACGAGGCTGCCCACTGCTCCTTAAAGGATGGGTCAAATGCAGAGGATAAATTTCCCCACTGTGGGACTAAGTGTGGGACTAATAAAGGGGTTTCTTCTTCTTCTTCTTAATATTTGCCCTTTATCTTTGTTAGATCACATTAATGATACTTTTTTATGCAATACAAAAAGAAAGTCAGTTATAATCAAGATATGAGTGACGCTCCTGGTCACGTATTCTCCCATCCCTGTGTGGTGTTGTGTGAGAACCACATACCTGCCTTTCTGAGGCACAAACTTGGAAGAGTTGACCGGCCTGTTCTGTGTAGTCAGCATTGGGGTCAGAGCTCAGACTTGTTTTTGCGTATCATTCCCACCTCGGTCAGCTTCCTCTTTAGGAGCTCCTGTCCCAGCTTTTGTGAAGTAAATACTTGTCGCATGAGATGTTGTGTCCTCTGAGTCCCTGAGTCATGTCCAGGACAACTCTCATTCTAACCCTTTTCTGAGTGGCTGCTCCATCAGGCCTCCCTGTGTAGATGTGTAAGTTCCAAGCATATGAGGAATTGGCATCACATGCAGCCCAGATCTGTATTCAAGAAGACCATTCAATTTCACAATGTTTTGATATCCATATTTCTTCACTTGCTGGCTCCTGACGGGCTTGTTCTAGTCCTGGAGCTCGTCTTCATTTTGGAACAAGCTGAAGTCAGAGCATACCTGAGCATAGATCAGAGCATAAAACCCTGAGGTCAGAGCATTTAACCTTGCGATTAGAGCATAGAACCTTGAGGTCCGAGCATAGAACCCTTCTAAATAGATATCATATATGTTTCTTTGCTGAAATGTGGCCCAATTAAAGAAAGAACAGCAAACAAAGTACAGCTATTATAATATAAAATATGAAAGTATTCCAGTGTTTGTGAAAAAGTAAATTGCGACAGCGATTTTACATGTCTTTTTAAAATATTTGATTGTGTTAGTTCGGTTTAATGCAAATGCAAATCTTGTTTCAACATAATTTATAAAAAACATACAATAATGTTAGATAGTGAATATTGAGAAGCTCTTACTGTAATACAAATATAATTAAACAATATATTCACCATCAGACGTTTTATTCCTTGAAATTGAAAACTGCCTGTCATTTTCTGAACTATTGTAAAAATAAAACGAGGCAGGATCTGGCAGTGGTATGGAGGAGGAAAACACTCATCCAACCATGACTGGATCCACTCAAACATATATCCTTGCACCAAGCATTGAGCGTTTGTGAGCTTATGAATGGGATTTTACAAGGTAGAGCGGCAGATGGAATTGCTCTGTGTTTTAGGTTAAAGCTCGATAAGGCAGAGTCTCATGTGGGGTTGCAGGATTGAGGTAGGCGAGCAGCAGTGTGAAAGTTATGTTGTCCGGGGGGAGAACAATTTGAAAGGAAGATAAGAAGCACAACAAAAAGCCCCACGTGTTTGTCAGGAGGCCTCGCCGTAACGCTCCACTAAAATGCATTGGTTTCATTTCTGGGAGCAGAAGTACGGCAGCAGAGCGGGAGGGCAAAATAGAGCAACACCTGTGTGTGGTGTTGACACCTCCAAAGAACTTCTTCTCTCTGTATTGACATCTGTGATTTTATCATGGAACACTCCCGGTGGTGCAGCAAAAAACACCCATGAGCTGCAACATATACATTTATAGTGCTTATTATTACACCCTCATTCAATTAAAAATGTATCTGAAATCATGCAGCTTTCTGATTTAGTACCCAACTCAACCTAATCTTTATCCACAACTGCCATCATTAAAACCTCCAACCGAGCCCACATGAGACCACTTGATTGGATTGAAGTGGTGATGTCAGTTTTGGTTTCAAGGGAGGATTTCTCGACTTTGTGTAGGGCAAATTGATGTCAGGAACGGTGGAAGGAGGGGGCAGTGGTGGAGGGGTCTCCCGGTGCATGCTAAAGTGCCAGTGAGTGGACTGGCATCTATTATTTATCTCCCCTACCCACCATCAAGCCTGTAATGAGCTGGTTTAATTCACTAGGCAAACAGGCTTACAGCAGTCATGTATCAATAAATGTTAATTATCCTGGCTCCTGGTCACGTCTCCAAGTGCCCCAACACTGCAGTCCTGGTCTGATTGCTCCAGCATGGAATCCAATATGTTAGATGTCAATGCCACATCAAATGAGGAATGTGGTGTGTTTTGTTGAGACAATTAGGGCTCCCCTCCTTAGTCCTTGGTTTATAATAATGAAGCAAGCTCTCTATTGCTTCAGCAATGCTGGCTCATCTGGATTCTCTTTCAGAAATGCTCTTGATCTGGTGATGGATCAGTGTCAAGGCATTGTCGTTATGCGCTGAATTATGGATCAGGTATTTTGAATACAATACGACGAATCCAGGAATCACTGATGGAAGGGTGAAACATGGTTAAAAACTTAAATTTCATTGAAGTTTAGTTTCTAAAAGTGATTTACAGGCAGTGAAATTGAGCATTAAACTTAAAGAAGCTGTGTATGGGATTTAGTGCCATCTAGTGGTGACGTTGCATATTGCATCCAACCCGTCCCTCTCCGAGTGTTTAGAACACTACGGTGGTCTTCCAGAAGCGTAAAAACACAAAAGGCTCTCTCTAGAGCCGGTGTTTGGTTTGTCCACTCTGGGCTACTGTAGAAACATGGCGGTGCAACAGGGTGGACCCCATAAAGTGGACCTAATTGCTATGTAGATATAAAGAGCTCATTCTAAACTAATAAAAACCCAACAATTCTTGAGTATACACTTACGAAAACATAGTTATGAATATTATATTCCATTTCTGCCAATAAGCATAAAATCCTACACACTGGTCCTTTTAGGTTGCTCATTAAAATGCTAAGAGATTATTTTTATTTATCCAGATTATCCACTGCTTCATGTTCTCATATGAGGTGTTCAGTTCATGTACAAATTAATCTTCAAACTGAGCTCACAAACACCATTGACACTGAATCAATATCTTTTAGCCTTGGAGCGCCCCTTTGCTAAGATAAGCTAACCATCTGCTAGCTGTAGCCTGTAGCCTCATATTACAGCAGACGGATATACAACTGGTACAGATCCTCTAATCTCACTTTTGACAAGAAAGTGAAATTACAAATTTTTCCAAAATGTTTAACTATTTCTTCATTGTGTAAGTTGTGTGTCTCATTGATCATTGAGTATTGCAATGACTCATTTTACATCTTAATCTGATCATGTAAACAAGTAGAGAATCACTCATTTGTTTCCCTCCACAGTGGAAAACAATAAATCTAACACTCGGCAGTCCAGTGAGAAGACTCAGCTCCTGAGTCAGTGAAGATTTACAGCTCAGGCACCCACAGATCACATGCCTCCGATTTATTCAGCCTCATGTCATTTAGTTTAAAAAGAACAATGCCGTCTGCCATCTTTCTCACACTTTGGGTGAAGACTGAATGTAGAGAAGTGTCACTTCTGAAACAGAATGTGATAAATCTGCACCCACTTTGCCTCTGTCAGGTTGAATCAGCGACGGTGGCTGTGAAGAAAAAAACAACAATGTTTGGGATAAAGAATTACTTCAGAAAGAATAACATTACTAAAAAGGCAAGCATATCATTTTGGACTGAATTGCCAGTGGCCCAGCATCACAGCACTTTAATATCTTTCTCTCTCCATCTCTCTCTCTCTCTCACACACAGTTTTCTTAAGGCATGTTTTGGTTCAGCTGGTCGTGGCTCTGGTGCATTTTTCCAGTTCAAGTGCAGTTCAGTCCCCTTATCCCCTCACCCTTCCCTGGGGTTCATCCAGTGAGCGACGCGTCACGTGATTAATGGCCAACAGAGGTGCTTGATGGGAGAAAAGGAAACAAGCATTAGGAGAAATAATAGATGAGGCTAGATGAACAAGTAGAAAGTCAGTACAGGTGCACATGTCCCTCAGTGGATTTGTACGATCCCCTTTAACAAATATTTCTAATTCTAGTTTCTTTCAAAATGTGACTTTTTACTGTAATATTTTGGAATAAAGAAATTCATTATTTTACTCAAAGACGGCTGGTTCTTTAAGTGGTTGTAATAATAATAATAATAATATCTGCACTTGGCAATATGGCAGTCAGGTCATGAAAATGAGTTGTATAAAATAAGATAAGATAATCCTTTATTAGTCCCGCAGTGGGGAAATTACAGGATTACAGCAGCATTGCTCACAGTAAGTAAAATATATTTTTTTAATCAAGTAATATAAATAAACAGTAATAAACATAATAAAATAAAAAAAAACAGTAGAGAAGAATATTGAGTATACAAGATATTGCACAGAATTAATTAAAGTGTTCAAAGTGTTCAAGTGTTGAGAGTTCGGAGTGTTCAGAATGTTTGTGGACTACTGGGAGGTCAGACTAAAAGCAGTAGGTGACGGACCCGGATTGGCACTTAGTGTTTGCATTGGATTGTGAGGTGTGGAATAATTAATTATGGACTTCATTCCTATGGGGACACAGGGCCGGTCTGGAGCTGCTGTCTGCTGTTGATACAAGTCTAACGCTTTGCTGTGTTGTGTTGCACCTGACTTTCTGACAATAGCACTGCAGTCTACCTCTCTTACTTCAGTAAATAACTCATCCGAGTTCACCTTACCTGATCAGTAGATGAAAATGAGGTAAAACCAACTCACAAACATGACATCATATCAAATGCCCCATTATCCTCGGTGTAATCTAAACCAGCAGTCACCATATAAAGAGAGGCAATTTGTCAACATTTCCAGCACAAATACAGAGTATATGCTTTTAATGGAGGATATCTCCTCTGAGAGATAATGAAATAAAATAGTTTTCCTGTGTTTCCTGAAAACAAGCCGAAGCAAACAACAAGCTGCTGGTGGAAGAGGAGTTACGGATAATTTCTGTGGCCACCTGTGGATGATGCACAGTGTTCACACTGACTTGTCACCGTTGTTGCATTATGTGTGTCTGTATGTGTGTGTGTTATATGACAGAGCGAAAGGGACAGAGGGAGACAAAATGTGACCCTCTAGCCTTTGTAATTATCTGCCAATTTTCTCTCCGTCAGTTGCCTTTATCATCCCTTTCAGATCTCACCTAGGGGTCGGAGACTGTCACTCCGTGGCACCTCCATCTCTCAATGTTTGCCGGATGAAATGTAGAAGTCCTCCCATTGACCTCTGCCTGCCAGCTCTCCCCTTATTTGTTTCCTCGTAACAGGAGACATTTGGAGATAAGGATAATTATCAATCAGCAATCTCAGCAGCTATTTATGCAGCCGCTGAAAAGGAGGCAGCGGATGGGTGTTACTTTCTGACACCGACTCAAGATGGCATGATAAATTGTCTCTTTTTGTGTCCACAGTTCTTGTCTGAGATTTGGCTATTAGGACCAAGCAGAATAATACCATTGCAGTTTCTTTCCACATTAAGAAAAGCATTTGAGGGCTAATTTGGTCTCAAATCAAAACAGTTATGTTGCAGTTTAAATCCACTTTTGGAAGTCGCCAAGTAACTTAACGTTTTGCAGGCAGACTTAAGCTGACGTCTCCTTAGACACATGTAACATGCCACTTTCACCTCACAAATAATAAATACCCTACCTGATGTGACATTTGCACAAGAAAAAATAAATAAATATGAGAGATTAATTAAGAGCACAAATAATAGGGTGAGCACAGCTTTCCTTCCCTTCATGCAACTGAGGGTCAAACGTGAGGACGCAAAACTATATAACTCTAAGTCTTAATTGTCTGACGCCCCTCATTTTAAAATGTCACAACTTTATTGCGACACAAAACATTTATGTCAGCCAAAGGGGACATGGCATAATTAGAAAATATGTTCAAGCTCAGGAAAACACGATTGAGCTAAGATGCCTCTCGAGGTTTTCAGCTTCACTTGTTTTCCAAGACACAGTCAGGGAACAATGTCTTTTAAGCAGCAGTTCATTTTGGGGTAGCTCATCTGGTTTATTTAGCTTTTTTACCCTTTTGAACACCAAACTTCAATACTATCAGGGATTCATCTTGGCTAGTGGTTGTCTTGCTAACAGACATTGACATGCCAATTAGGCGAGCTCCGCTGCATGGTCAACCAAATGTGCCCCAACTGTCCCTATTACAACACATTGATTTCTGTTTTAGCTGAATAGAAAGACCAATTGAGCTTAATAGGTTGTTGTTGTTGTTGTTGTTGTTGTTTTCAGGCACCAAAGGCAGTAATCACTGTCATATATTAACCACTGGCCATCAACTCTCTCATTGTCTCATGTGGTATGGAGTAAAATCTAATATTTAGTCTAATTGCATTCAAATAGCCTAATCCAGATGTCAAGTGATGCTAATATGTTTGGAAAAAGTCTCTTTTTACGATTGATTCTGACAATAATGTGAAATATATATTCATCACGTCAGGTGATATCTTGAACGCCTGCCAGTTAATATGCAGTATCAACAAAGAAATATTCAAATGAAGTGTCACACTATTAACTATTGTGTTTGGTCATTGTGAACCTCCGTGATCTAATAACTTTCAAGACAAGTTGAATACCTGAATATCCAGGTTTCAGTGGAAGGGATTATTAAAAGGCTCGCCACCTTTCAGGTAGAAAGGCCTGCCTCTGCACTGAGACAAGCCAGCAGGGGCTTTGACAGTTTGGATTACAATGGGTTGGGTGGTCCATGCAGAGAGATGGTATTATTACAACCAATGTCAGAGCCACATCCACCTACTGAATGTCAAGGCAGGGTGACAAACTCCAGATGGCAGACCTTTGGGTTTTAATTTAGTGTAAACAAGTATCTGTTGAAGGAAAGTATCAACACAACCTTTTATATTCGTAACTTTAATTTTCAAAGAGGTAAACAAGAGTTTTTTAATCAAGAGACGAGTTGAGACTCAATTATGTCTTCACTTAATTAAAAGGTTCATAATATGACAAGTTTGCAATATATTTGTTGTAATTATTAGCCTTTATTTCTGTACAGCTCTCTCGGATTTATGTTTGTGTATGAATGCTGCTTCTAATTTGCTAAGATAATCTTTGCTTTTGTCCCGTGAACCTGCATTGTGTGGGTTGTGGGTCTTTTCCAACACGACACCCTAACCTGTCGTAGAGCGACAGCATGCAGCTCTCTGTTGCCTCCACATTGTGTCATCGCCATCTGTTTTTACATCTGGAACCCCATTTCCCCAAAGAAAAGCTGTCGAACATTATCTTGCCTATAGTTAGCAGGGCTAATATCAACTGGTGTTGACATTCCCTTCTCTCATTACACTGTTATCACAACCTTGCAACCTTTGAATTAATTAGTTGCTGCAAGTCAATTAGCTTCCTCTGCAAACGCACCCTGCCTGTCAAAACACCCTTCAAACCTCCGAGCTCCAAAGAGTTTAAAATAATTACTCAGGGGCTGATCTTGGAAACTTAAATTTGTTGCGCATTGTTAGTTTTGCTCACTGTGTGCGAGGCTCGCAGCAAATGAGGGGCAATGCATTTACTCTTTGCTACACCTTTAGTTTTTTAATGAAATGCTTTTTAATGATTCCAACAGAATTTAGTTAGAAATCAGTATGTTCACAGTTGTTTTTGCATCACCATGCAGGATGCATATTAAAACGTAGTCTCTATATGAGCACTTGGGTTTGGAGAAAGCCCCTGCAGTAAACCTTCCCTCAGAGGACTCCTCAGGTGTCCTGCTGTGTCCTCAGGCACTGGCGTTCAACAAGGTGCACAGCAATTACCCAATTTCTCTGCTGCTAATAAAAGATTCAGGAGTTTTTTTATGCATACTGCATTTCAAACTGCATGTATACAATGGCTTTAAAAACACTCTTTGAAAAGGTGTCCAATGAGAAACAGCATCATTTATAAATATAACTGTGTCAAGGACAGGTTTCCTTTGTGGTGGCCTTTCTTTCCGCAGTTTTTCATTCCAAAAAAATCTCAGTTTTTAAAGTACAACAGCCTTCTTGGCTTCTCCCCTGCAGTGACAGGCAGGAGTACAACTGTAAAAAATCAACCCACACAGAGAGGTGAAACTAAAATAATACAGTCCCAAACCGAATATAGTTTCTCCAGGATCTTTTAGGGGCACTGAGTGACTGCTTTGGGTTTCAGGTCATGCTTGCAATGGATTTCTCTGGCTGTTACAGTCACTGAGAACATGCCTCAACTGCCAAGAGCTGGATGAGAAATGGAGCTGTTTCACCTACAACATCATAACACAACTATTTATTATATCACCACTGGTTTCATAGCTGGATTTATGATTATTTTAACCTCTCTCTCCAAAAAGCAGCACTGTCTAAAGCCCAGACATTGCAAAAAAAAAACATTATACTCGGCTGGACTCTCTGAAGTTGAGGATGGGAACAGATAAAAAGTATATACACTGTAATACTCTTTAGCAGTCTGCCACAGTTCTTACATTACTGAATAAGATATTGGTAGTGTAACTTAAATATTAGTAAAATATGCATATTATATACCTTGTGGCTATATTATGACTCTCTCTCACTAACTTATAATGCATTTTATCTTTCAGAGGTAGAATGTAACCAAGTACATGTACTCAAGTATTGTACCTCAGTACAAAATACATGTACACTACGTGTTCACTTTCACAGTTCCATTGCGTGACAGCTTTAGATGTGAGTTACTTCATGAATTAAGATAAAAACACATGACGAGGTTATAAAATATGATGCTTTGTAAACTACCGAAAACAGGACACGCAATGTGAAGGTGTCACTTTGAGCACTAGGTGATTGTGATGAACATATCTCACTTTTTACAAGGTTTCTAAACCAAATATTATGACAGTAGATTTATAAAGAAATATTATGCAAATGCCAAATATTTGTTTATTACAGTTACTGTTTTTCTGCATTGAATATTTGTACTTTTAATACTCAAAGTGCATTAAGTCGCACACTTGAACACACAGGACATCCAGGCGTGCATGAGTTTTAAAGAACGTCTTTACTGAAAGCACAGAAATACACCCTCCATGTCCAGTTCCTATTATTGTGTCCAACATTAATGTGGGCCCCACACGTTTCCCAATTATCTTTACAGGTTGTTTTTGGTTCAGGACATCTATTTGTAAAGTACTATTGTGACATTATGACATTAGTTGTTTTTTAAGTAAAGGATGTACTCCACCAGTCTCTTTTTATCAGGCTTTGCAGAGTTTCCAGTGTAGAAATACAAAGCAACATAATATGCTTTTGATATTAAGTGCTTTTGCTTAATTTATTTCTCCACTGCACTTTTATTTCCCTGAACTGAATCTGAGGCAACTTATTATTGCAGTGTAAGTGCATTATAACTGCATATCTGGTCTATCATTTCTGTCATTCTGAACTTAATTTTAATTGGTTTTATTTCCAGGTTTGAACGTTGTTCTTCTCCACAGGTAAAGCACTTTTAATTGCCTCTCAGGTGCTCTACAAATAAACGTGCCTTCTCATACCTACAGAGTTTATCACTTGGCCCTGCTCAGACATTAACAAGCATCTTGGGGGATCCAATCACAAGTGAACCGCTCCAAGTACAGGTGTGAATCCAAGACGCATCGGAGGTATTGAGATCCGATTGCTCCAAGCAAGTGGAAAATATAGTGTGGAAAAAAGTAGTGAGTGACAGACAGTTAACGGTATTGATACGCCTCCCAGCGAGAGCTACAATACATCTTGACCTGATGTACCTGTCAAAACAGAAATGCTTGTCTTTCTACTGACATGGGCTTTTGCAGAGAATCATAGCCATAAATACTTGAAATTCAATTTAAACAAAACTGTGGATGTTTGTGTGAGCCAAGAGGCTTTTTTTTCATTTTAAGCATGCCATTGCAGGATAAACACAGGTGTAATTGACTAAATGTATTATGGCCCCATTCTATTTAGTGTGTCACAGTCATTCCAGTGAGCCTGCATACACAACACCAGCCCTGGCCCACCCACATGGAACTGGGCCATTATTAATTACACTTGTGTTGACCCTGCAATGACATGTCAAAATGGCTGCTGTGAAAAGGGCCTATTCAATATTTGTATGGTTTTGTGCTTGTCAGAAATAAGCTTCCCAGACTCGCCTGTCTCGGGCTCACACCTCCTGCTGCTTTTTAATCGAATACATTGTCATTTGAGATTCATATACATTCCCTTCCCACACTACCAGGTGCTATCTAAATGACGCCTTTGTATAAACAGCAAATCTTTATCATGGAATATAGATCAAAACCGGGAGAATGCAAACGCACACTGATGAAAAAATGGCACGGGAAAAGAGATGGATTTAGTCATGAATTTGAATAAGTGTGGAGGGAAATGGCACAGGCTAATAACAGGGATAAATCATATCTTTCTCACAGCTTGGGGCTGCGGCTTGTCGATCCTTCTGTGTCGTTAGTCATCCACTCTCAAAGATCTGACAAAAATACAAACGCATAAATAGAGGAGACAGACATCTCTGGAATTTTGACCTTGCATCTCACAAAATCAGATGAACAAAGAGTCTCAGGTTCAAAAGCAGACAGAGGAAAGGCGTTTAGCTCATATCCTCACACCAGTTTCAGTTCTGTTTCTGTTGTCAGTTTTCATGTTTTAGTTTATTTCTGCAGAGCAAAATGGGGTACTCATAATGAATACAATGTATTGAAGAAAATATGTTTTTGTCTTATTCATGAGAACTGCTATTTTTGTGAGAGAAAAACAACAAAAGGAGCTTTCTTTCTCCCTCCAAATCCACGTTGAAAATAAGAATGTCAAAAAAAAAAAAGAAGTGTGAGGAAAGACACTTGAGGTTTAAAAATCTAATTACATCATTCTGTGCGATTTCTTCATGCTCCAAAGTCAGATGCTAGCTCGGTCAATACTATCCCCTATTAATTTTGCATGACCAAGGATTCACAGGTAGCACATTTCACAGCTTATCATTGCAAAGATTGTGTTTCAAGCAGGAGTTAGCAGGAAACACAATATCTCTGAAGAGATGTGATCTCCTCTGGGGTAAACTGAGGTTAATAATGATAAAACGCTGTGGCTTTCCTGTGTCTTGGGGTCAGACTTTGTGTTCTCAACGTGGTGAGGATCCGCTAAACAGATTCATAAGCCACATGAAAGTTGAGTGATGAATGCGGGCGTATAGCCAACTCTGAGTGCTGATACAGAAGAAAAAAAAAAAGATTTGCTGCAACATCCTGGGATGTTGTTATCTATCAGACCTCTGTGTGATTTCTCACTCTGAAGCTCATGGTGCAGCTCGCTTGATTCACTGTCAGACAATTCTCACAGCTCCAACAGTCAAGGTCTCCTTGCTGAGGAGAGCAGAAAACTTCCCAGCGCTGTCTATGTCACTGAGATGATACATAGACGGCTGCTTATATGAGAGATAATTAACTGAGGGTCAGCCTACCCTACACCATATCAAGATCACGTGCTGCATCTGTGAAATGTCAACATTACTGCAGTCCTATCAGATGTTTGATAGTCACAACCTAATGAAAGCATGTGCAGCAGCATCACTTGAGCAGCTATCAGATGTATGGTTATTCTGTATTATGTGAGTAAACTAAACTAAGCACACATCCGATCAGATGTTTGTGGACTAACAGTAAATGCAACAGTAAAATAATTGGATTTTCTCTGTGTTTAAGGGCTAAGCAGAATGAAAAACAACACGTTTTGCATCATAAATCAACAAAACCAAGTAAGACAGTTCCGTCTTTGCAACAGCAGAAATTGCAGATACAAAATATGAGCAGGACCTGGAGAAGGTGTTAATTGACACATTTTTCCCCAGACCTTTAAAAATCGTATGCGTCTATGACTTCAACACTGGCTAAAAAGAAATGTCAAAGCACATTGATTGGAAGTGAGAAGAACAATGGAGATCAGGCACAAAAGTGGCACAAACTTTTAACAAGCAAGTTTGATAAGTCGTAGCTCCAGAATGATGTTTGAGCCATCATGCCTGCAGAACCACGCAAGACAGACTTTCAGTCACACGCACGCACGCACGCACGCACGCACGCACGCACGCACGCACGCACGCACGCACGCACGCACACACACACACACACACACACACACACACACACACACGAAAATATGACTTTTTAAGGAGGGTTTGATCAAATAAAAGTAGCCATTTGAAACCTGAAATACAAGTTGCTGTATAATGTAAACATTGTGGAAGAAAAAATATGGTCAAAAATAGGAAATAACAATGGAATTTTCTTTTTTTTAAACTACACCAAAGGGGACAAAATAATTCTGAAATATAATATAAATTGTGATTTTGCTTTATTTTCCAAGAAGTGACTTTCTAGTTAATTTATCATATGTTCCTCTGCACTCCTGGCTTAATAACATATTTCCATTGCCATTGCCAACCCCACATTACTGAGTGCATGGTTTGAGACCATCAATGGGATTTATATTCAGTGTGACGTGATCTTTCAAACTCCTTGTAACACCAAAGAAAGTGATGCGATACCACACTTGGTGTGACTTCTACCTTTATGAGTGCAAAGTTGTTATCTCTAAGAAGCGTGCCTTGTAAGTCATGGTTTGAACAAACGAACATGCCAACTAACACACCCCAGCCTCACCATATGTTTCCACTGCACAAATACAGTATATGTATTGTGTGATGATTGCCAGGAACTGTCAACTTCAAGATTTGACTAAGAATAGATGCCCCCCCCCCCTCCCACCACCACCCCCATTTCCAGTCGTTGTGCTCAGCTAACAGGCTTTTTGTTGTATCACTTCATATTAAATCACACAGATATGTCAAAATGACAAACTACAGTATTTCCAGGGGTTGACAGTCTTCATGAGGTTCATATTGAACACGCATGTGAAGAGTTAAAGTCAACAGGTGCAGTCTGAATTGTCCAGTGTGAAGAAGCTGATGTGATTCAGGGAGGAGAGGAGTGACAAAGTGTGATAAATTCTATGCAGTGATGTTTGATTAAACAAATGAGACGAATAAGTCCGCAAACAGACCGCCTGCTCTTCTCCGAGCTGCCGTCTCCTCATGAATATCAATGAGGAGGTGGTAGGAGGTTATTTTATACTTGAAGATTGAATGCAGAGTCTGTCCCCTCCCTGATAATGCCGCCTTGTTTGTCTTCATGTGGCGATGGAGAGATGTTGACGCTTACAGCTACAGAGCCAGAGCATCACACCCAGCACCCTGACACAGGCAGAGGCAGAAAGGATAAAGAGAGCGAGAGGAAGACTTAGAAATAGGACAGAAGGCTTGAGTTATATTTGTAAGCAATGCCTGTAGCAGGGGCACGTTGACACAAATAAACACGGGCACAGACAAGCGAGTGAGCGTTAATGCGAGCCGCAGCGCGCGGGCCGTGCCCTCTTGTGACGCCAGCTCAGTGGACGCACAGCATGCAGGATTCATCGCTGGCTGCCATGGATAATTACCATAATAAGGCCCAGACACAGACTACTGTGGAAAATAGCCCACGATCGTTCACAAGACGGCCACAATGACTGCGCCTACTTGAAATAAACATGAGACTAGTCAGGTTTGTGGATATGTGTTATACAAAGATTCCTTCTCAGTAACTCTGCCATATACATATATATGTATGTATATATATATGTATGTATATATATGTATATATATATATATACATATATATACTGTATGAGTCTAGATCGGCGCAGCTAGCGGGCGGGGAGAGGCAGGGGCTCCCTCGCCGTGAGCGTGGTGGTGAACTTTACGGTTGTCAATATCGTTCCTTCTGATCGTGGCTCGTGCTCTTGAGTGTGCAGTGTTTTAGTGTGCAGTTTTGTTGGATTGTTTTGTCATGTTTTGTTATGACTAAATGTGACTGGTTCTTGTTGATGTGGACTACATGCATTGTCCGTTAATGACTCAGCATCCCATCATGCGCGTATTTATGTATACGATATCAGACGGCACAGAAGGCCCAGGTACAAAATGCATGGCTCGCCACTGATATATATTTATATATATATATATATTGATGCTCAAAAATTTATACAAGCATATGTATATATATAATACAATTGTGGATATATATATATATATATATATATATATCCACAAGTATATATATTTATATCCACTATTGAGCATCCACAATAGGTATATATGTATATATACATATATACCTATTGTGGATGCTCAAAACAAAAACTTAAATGCTGAGATATAAAGCCTCTGGGCTCCACAGGACATGCCTCCAATTGCCCTGCCAATGCTTTTCAAAGTGTAAATAATCTCGAGGCTTCACAGATCTTACAGCGTTGTTGAATAATGCATGCTTGAAATTACAGTTGCTCTGATAGCCGCCTATGTTGTATCAGAGCGTCCTCTCTCTTTCTCTCTCTCCGCGATTGATCACAGCCCATAATTCCCTCTGTCTAAAAAGTGGGATGTCACAGAGCGGACTCCGATAAGAAATTTCTGCTTTGTCACCCTTTGAGAAAGGTCCCCCTATCTGCAGTCGCACTGCGGGCGGAAATTGCACACTCCACCAATCCAAGAGTGCAAGGTTTAGAAATAATGCCTTTGGAAAAGCCTGAAATAACACCTCAGAATAAATACGTGCTATTGCCACAGGCCATCCCCTCTCTATTTAACCAACCTGTTTGCTTTGTTTACTATAGCTTGATCAACCAGACTTTTATCCAGGTAATTCCACAACTTCCCGCAGGATATAGTCCATAAACAAACCTATAACTTACCTGAGAGCAGATTATAAGCAATTCAAAAAGAGTTGGAGGTTGGTAACCAACTTTAGTTGTATTCCATAATGTAGTGTAAGCAAAACAACTGCAACAGATTACATTAGCTTGTAGTATTGATTCCTCTTATTACTTTATTTTCTCTGTCATCTTTTATTTACACTTCAAAAGTAAAAAAGAGTATACTTAGTTTGGCTGAATGATAATATTTTACTTTTTTAAGCTTTCTCCTAACATCTTTATAATTAATTGCTTCTCTTCCTTTTGATATTAGCAAGCAAATATTTCTAACAAATCGTATTTGTAGCAAGTCATCCACTTAAAATTTAAAAATCAGCTTTATGCGTTTAGTACAATCGAATCATTAGCTTTAGAAAGCCTTTGTAGTTATAGTTTCATTAAGTTTAGCACTGGCAGTGATAAGCATCTACAAAACAAAGCAACGGTCATATTTGGCAAATGTGTGACTGTTAAGCAGCAGGAGAAATCTAACAAAATGAAAAGAAAAGAAAGACCTCCGAGTCCTGAATAATATGTCATTTTGAAAATGTAGAAATTACTGCACTAACAAAATAATTATTTGTCACTTTTTGTGCAGGACTTCATGAATGCCCTTGTGACGAAGTGATGGAAATGTAGTTGTGTTGAAGGCTCTAGAAAGTTTGCTCTCTACTCAGAGAAAAGATACAATACAGTCAACACATGCGATAGCGTTGGGGTTTTATGGCCTGCTGTGTTCTTTTCTGATTACACTCCACTCAGTAGCATGGACGCTTTCCAAAAACTGTATATACCGCTGAGCTACCTACTGTCTGGGGAGAGAGAAACACATGGTCCTTCAATAAAAGATAATAGAAATGACAATAAGATTTACCATCTTCATTCATCTTCTTCATTACCATCCTGGGATGGTAATGGGAATAAGCATGCCTCACCAGCCCACCAGGGCTAGTGGAATACTGGTTAAAAAAGGCAGCTGGTAATTCATTACATTTAATAGGATGCTACTCTGCAGTTGTACTTCAAGGCTACTACTTATTCAGTCTTTGATCAGAGTTATAAAATCTACTCCTTGGTGAGTCTTATAAAGCAAAATATGTGAAGAACTCCTCTGAAAAGAAGCTCCTGTATAACAAACATTCCAGGTGGACAATAAATCAAATATACTGCATGCTTTCACAATAAAACAAAATAGGTACTTCACTATATTTTGCAAACTGGGCTTATTTCTCTGTCTCAGTGTGTGAAGCCAGAGAGCAATGCCACCCCTGCAGCCCTCCTCGTTTCCTCCAGCACTCAGCAGCAGACAGGAGAAAATTGGTCTCGGAGGGCAAACGCAGCTGTAATGTACTGTAACTATAAAAAGGTGTAGAGTACAGTGAAGTTTCTTTCCAAAGACACGATCTGTGGCGGTGCTATAGTAGCACCTGACACATCAATGCCAAGCGAGTGCCTTCTTTCTCCCGGAGCTTTAAGGGAATAAACCAAAATTACATTAGACAAAGATTACACCAACAAAGTGTGAGAGTAGAGTTCTTTACTTGACCAGAAGAGCTCGTGTGTGTGTGTGTGTGTGTGTGTGTGTGTGTGTGTGTGTGTGTGTGTGTGTGTGTGTGTGTGTGTGTGTGTGTGCGTGCAGGGGGCAATGATACTGTACCTCATGTAACCTCTTCCTTCATGTTGTGGAAGGTTTGTTTGCCTATACCATGAAAGCTTATGTCATCCAATGCCGAGCCACAAAAACATCATGCTCTAGTTGTGTTTATTCATACTTTGTGTGCCAATGAATGAAGAGGGAGGAGGAAATGATTGACTGACAAAAAATTCCTGTCTCGCGAGTGCAAATATGTCCATCTACGTACAGCAAATGGCATATAGAGAAGACTGAATTTCACACTCCGCCTTCTATAGAGCAGAATTAGGCTCCATCACAGCTGAATAAGTATGATGGGAAAGGACAGGGAGAGGCTTTCTAGTAATCGTGCATGTCAGGGGAGATTTCTCTCAGGCAGAAAATGTGTATGAGTTAAGAAGAAGGGTGATGTGCGAATAAACGAGGTAGGCAGGGCTTGATGGATTCCAGAGGAGGATGACTGACCGCTAATTGAGGAAGAGGTGCCCCGGCTGTGTCTCACAACATGTCGCCAAGACAATGGAGGGCAAATTAGGTTTCTTGAAGTCCTACGGGAGGTATAAGGTGTGATGGAGTATAATGGAGGCAAATGAAATGAGGCGATTTAGACTGAAAGATGCAGAGGACACAGCTCCTTAGCCAAGCTGGCGACCACTGGAGTGTGGAAAGTTATAAGAACTTAGGTATTATGAGCCCCGACAAGTCAAACTCTGTGTCCCTAAATTCTTATCATGGGTTGTAGAGATGTCAAATCTAACATTACTGGTAAAGTTGGACGCGGAAGCCAGTTCCACCAAGTTCACGCAATGTCAACAGTGTTGGGTGAACCATGAATATGTCATTGAGTGTGTGTGTGTGTGTGTGTGTGTGTGTGTGTGTGTGTGTGTGATGCATATTAAAGTCAAGTCAAGTTTAGTTCTAAAACCCCAACATGTCTCAGTGGGCGGTACAGGTTCAAACAGCAACAGATTCTGACCCACAAAAGAAAAACGCCACAAAAGCACACGAGGGAGGAAAAATGAAGGAACCTTGATCAAATAAATGCAAGGACAGGAACTCGCCTATTTCACATCTGGGGCAGCAATAGTCGGGAAATGGCAATTATGAAAAATGAAGAGATAATTTATACAATTAGGAGAAACACAATGTCCTATGCAATTATAATCTAACAATAGGACAATAATATTTAAAATACCAATGTAGTAAAAACCAGTACAAGAAAATTATAGAAGAAGTCCAAGAATATAGTAAAAACCTTTGCAAATATTAAACAATGTTCTTATAATACACAGCTATGATAAGGTTCGGTTAGATTCAGGCTCACAAATGGCATGAAACCCCCAAACCAGGGAGCGCCGATGTCCAAACCAACAATAAATGCCATGTCCAAAGACTCACTGAGCATATTGACTAACAATATTGAATGTAAAACTGCCTTCCTCTGTATATCTTCACAAGAATCAATTGAAAAAGAGGACAAAACTAAGACAATTAAACAAAAATGACAGACAATAAATGAAAAAGGGCCGTGGACACAGACAGAAAGTAAACAGTTGATACAGAATCAGCAGCAGAACAAAACGTCCACACACAGACAGCCCAGACTGATGGACAGAACAATACAGACTTCAACTGGGCTTTTACACACAGCTCATGGTTGACTGTCCAGGGGAGAGCATCGCGCTTCACTTGTCAGTTTGTTGTTGTACTCGCCGTCTGAACGAGTCGAGTGTGTGCACTTGGTGGTCGACCTCAATCTGCAGCAGGTTCAACTTCTTTATGTCACTTGGCGTGCCGGCCAGGTCGAATCATTAAACTCTACATCAGGGATTAATAAAGATAGATGCTCCGTTTTATTAAACTCCAACAAGGTACCAACGTGCTCATGCTGACCACGCGGCCCACAGTGAGTGCTCCTCAGACGGATGGCTGTTCGATAACAGGGCTTTTTGAGTTGAGACATTTTGGCCGCCCTGATTTGCGTTTTATTAGTTTTGTCTCCCCGAGTGGTGCCGAGATGGACCGTCTCAGGAGACGGCCTCCCAGTGTGAGGACTTCTCCATGCCAACGACAACAAGTCTGTCCAAACCACATGCGTCACTTTTAGAGATAGTTTTTGTGTTTTTGCATTTGCAGCTATGAGTTGTGAAATTCGAGACATTTTCTTAATTTTGTCTATTTGCATGTGTTTTTCTAGTTTGCAGTGCGTCGAGCTACCAGGGCCACGATAAAGAAAAGTGTAGATGAATTAAAACAGGTGGATGGAAACACACAGTCGCCTATAGAAAGCAAACAGAGAGACGAGCAGTAGAGGATCCCGGTCGTAGAAAAGACACTCCTGCTTTGCAGTGTTAGGTTTTGGGTTAACGACAACATACTGATTTTAATTATATACATGCTCTACAACTGTACCGAAACATTTTGGCATCTGTCTTGTATCTTCCAGATCCTGAAGTGAATAATAAATTACCTCTGAATCTAAGCGCCCAATTACTGTGACTGTTGCTAGTTGCTGCCATCTCAACTACACACCTGTTAAGTTGCGTTGCTGGTATCACGGTTGTGACGCTGTCTGGCAAAGTGCTCAAACCTGCCTCTGTTGTTGTGTCTCAAGAACCACGTTTAGCCGAGTTGAAACACAAACACATGGTAATTACTGTCCTGGTGTCGCAGCAGTGCAGAGAAACCCACCAAAGACACGCGTTTGTCGACTCAATAACATCCGTGCACGACACACTGTTCAGGCAACTGCTGCCACTACCAGCTCGAGCTGGTAGCAGATAAAAGTATTTGAACAGTGCCTTCAGGGGACATCGTGATTATAATAAAGATAGTGACAAAGAAAGACAGTGAGCGATAGAAACCCCCACTAAACACATAATACCCATCTGTGCTTATTGCTCTAGCGTGTGCGTGTGCTTGTGTGTGTGTGTGTGTGTGTGTGTGTGTGTGTGTGTGTGTTTGAATGCTCGGCTGTAATGGTACACAGCATGTGAAAGGATCAAGTATGTTCATGGTGTAGAGCAGGACAAAGCCATTACAGTAATCAGTCCGCGCTGAGTGGAATTGAACGAACCAGATATGCAGGCTTTCACGTTAGTGTTCCACCAGGATTTAAGAGTTGATTGTGTGATTACGTCTGGCCAAATGATGCCTTTTGCACCGGTTCCACTTGCCATTTTCATCCATTACTCCCGCTCACCCTTTTACCACAAATTGTGACGTAAAAAGGACAACAAAATTGAGGGGAAACATTAAAACCTCAGCAAAGCACATTTGGTATTGGCTGTGACATTTCTGCTTTGCAAACAGTCAAAGGAGGACAGCTCGGGGAGGAATCCCGAGTAAACAAATCCGATGGCCGAAAATTACAAAGAAACATCCGGATACGGTCACACTGCAGGTGCAAGTGTTTTACTCATAATTCAGATCTCAGAGTGACGAGTCTGACGACTGTGGGCTACTTTATCCACAGCTGCAGCAATGCAATCTCTCCACTGTGACAGAGCTAAGGACAGCGGGGTGTTGGACCAACATCATTTTTATAGTGTTAACCAGCAGAACTGTGTGTTCTGTGTGTGTTTGAAAGAAGAAATAATTACGGTCACAGGAGAATCCAGCTGTGAAATCAAAATGAAGGCTCTATGTTACTTCTACTTTTCTTTTCTTTTTGCAGCATTCTTGTAGTTGACTGCTTCAGAGTGGATCAAAGTATTTAGTTTAACTTATGGCGTTGGTTATGAATCCGTTGTTTGATGCTGGGCTGTGGCCTACCTTCCTTCCACTATTGTATTGCTGGACAGTTAGCGATGCCTTTACTTGTAACCACCATGCTGGAGACTGGCTTCAGGGGTGCTGCTGTTGCTTGTTCACTTGTCTATTACTATTAAATGGATTTCCATGAAATCCGGTCCAGATATGATACCCAGAGGATGGAACCTGCTGGCTCTGGTGATCCCCTGGAAGTTGTTCTTCAGCTTGCCAAGGTCAGCTCACACAATATGAGATTAACAAGTTATTTCAGCCCGCGGCTTGTTTTTCAAGCTCACTATTTCCCATGACTGCATATGAACGACTTAACACTCAAACATGTATCACATCAACACGTTATGCTTCTGAGCATTTCAATGAGTCACAATGCGAAACATGTTCACACATATGTTCATATGAATGTGTTACATTTGTCAGGCGTGCGCAGCACATCGCTCGAAAGCAGGCATGAAGTTTCACAGCTTGCAGCAGGATTTACCCCTCGTTAACCTCTAATCCTCCTCTCAATAATAGACATGTGAAATCAGTGTTGCATACTATACAGACACACACAGGTGAACATGGCTCTTACTCTGAAACAGGCTCTTTGCCTGTGTGTGTGTGTGTGTGTGTGTGTGTGTGTGTGTGTGTGTGTGTGTGTGTGTGTGTGTGTGTGTGTGTGTGTCTGTGTGTAGCAGGTGGCAACTGAATTTACACATGACATGTCCCCAGTTGGAGTGACCAGTATTAATGAAGTTCAGCTGTAACTGTATTTTGGACCGAGGGTGTGTGTGTGTGTGTGTGTGTGTGTGTGTGTGTGGTGGGGGGTTACATCTGTCTTTTTAATGCAGCTTTTATCAATCAATCTGTGCTCATTAGCCTGATTGCTGCAATTGCTGAGGAACGACCAGGAAAGTATATTTAAAATATGATGGATGTTCAGATGAGTGTGTCTGGAGTTAGATCAGTGTGGGATTGCAAACTGAAATTGAAATTTAACAAAAATTGCTCTAAAGATGCATCTGGAAACCAGCATTTGACAAACAACTATCATTGCCGCCATCAAAAATAATTATTGTAATAAATCACAACGCTGTGGCTTCTCCAGAGAAACACTAATGTCCTCCAGAATTATACTTTATTTACTTATTCAAGTGGGTTTTTGCACTAAAGGGCTCCACTCTGACCCACTTACATTTCTGCATGTAGGGGGCGACTGTGGCTCAGTGGTTAGCAAGTCGGTCTTTCAATCAGAAGGTCGGTGGTTCGATCCCCGGCTCCGGCAGTCTGCGTCGTTGTGTCCTTGAGCAAGACACTTAACCCTAATTGCTCACCGTTGCTGTGTCTACGGTCTACTGTATAGCATGTAAGTCGCTTTGGATAAAAGCGTCAGCTAAATGAAATGTAATGTAATGCATGATATTTTTTTTCAAAAGGCCGGGTAAGGTTTATTAGTTTATTTTGAGACATTTTAAGTGTCTCATGTTGCTGGGCTTTCTGGTGGTCCGGTTCTGTGTTAAATTATTTGACATGTACACATAGGCTCAAAAGCTTTAATGCATCTTATGCGGCCCTGTGTGTTATGCAAATGGAGGTGTTTTAATGAAGGCGCAATGAATAATTCAGGAGTTGTGGTCCACGAGAAACGCACCGCAGGAACAAATTCATAGAAAAAGTATTGCTTTGGAAAAATTTAAATTGACATTATGGTGTCTCTCCCCTCTGTTTGATATCCAGGGCCGCTCATCAATTGCTCATTAACCAACTGAAATAACCCACTTGATTAGTTCGTGAAGCACAGGAGATGCACTCAGTCTGTGTCCACTTCCTCTCTTGCCGCCAGCCTTTTGTACTTTAATAAGACTAAAACTGAATATCAGGGTAAGGTTTCAAACTCAGTTTGTCTTTTCTAGGAGGAGTGGTTGTCTGTGCAATACCAGAGTCGGATTACTGACTACAAAGAAAAAGAATAAAAGGAACACACTCTGCAGCAATTGGTCTTCTGACATTTTTTTTTTTTTTAAATAGACCAATTGAAAGGTTATTAACGAGGGTTTTGATGCACTAAAAATAACATTTAAAAACATCACTGCTGTTGAGCAGGTGTGGTTGTTCAAACGTGAACAAATAGGGAAGTCATTTTTGATTATGTTCCTTTAGCTGTGTGCGAGTTGGGGATGCCAATTTCCACATGGCTCAGTCGCAGGGACTTTGAGCTGACTTGCGTATTGTGTGCAGGTTGTGGTTTGTGCCAAGTTGTTGCTTTGTCAGCCCCGGGCTAAGAAAGGAAGGTGAGAATTATGCACCACCCACACAACACTTACAAGTCTCTTATCTAATCCTCCAGCAATATGAATTCCTGGATCAAACTAAGGACACGTTGACCTAAAAGGGCCCAGACTGCGTTCCTTAATGAAACGCGCACCAGAGTTGTTTCACATGGGCATTAATCACACTCCATTTTGTTGATGCGAGTGTCGGTCATTATCTGAATGACAGCCTAACTGTAGGAGCATCAGTCTCACCATCTGCAGCCGCTGCCACTCACTTACAGGTAGAGTAATGTGATGCAGACGCAGTGCAACGGAACATCCCAGTGTCCACTTTGTCCTGGGCAGATGTCTCCGAAGCGTCGCCCTGATCTCTGACACCGGCAGGCTGACTTAGTAATCATATTACCGATGCATGTCTCATTAGTTTCTGCCATGGCTGAGTGTCCCCGCCTCCTCCTGCTCGCCTCATACCCCTCTCTCTCTCCCTCTCTCTCTCTCGCCCTCTCACAGACACACACATGCACATACATCCACTCAATTGCTGGCTGGCATTTCAGAGTGTCTGGGCTTGCATCTAAAGCAGTTTACCAGGGAAATAATAGCCCTCTAAAAGGATTCTCTGTATGCAGAATCACCCCATCCCATTTGCATCCTAGTGAGACAAATTCAATTTTAGCAGAAGGTGAGTGTAACACCATGTTGAGACGACAAAAGAATGAGCGGGAGCGACAGGACGCCTGAGACCTGGAATTAGAGGGGAGCTCTTCTGGGTGTTTCTGTGACTGGGGGACTCATTTCAGATTCTGATGCATTTAGATTAATTCTAGATTTGTTTAAAGTGAATCCAATAGAAAGTTTCACGTTAGGAAGATTTAGTGAAAGAGGCATGAAACGCATTTTAGACTTTTCCAATAGCAGCTTCTTGAACGCGTGTCTAGACTTTGACGTCTCACTCAAAGGCCTTTTTTCTTGTTTGTCTGCTTTGGCCTTCAATAAAAAGGTAAGCCATTCATTCCGCGTCCATTTAAAAAAAAAAAAGACGCAGACAACGAGTGAAGGTTGTTGGAGGAATAAGCATTATAAAACACTGCCACTGATTGCGAGTCAAGGTCATGAGCCGTCTTTCTGAGCTGCTTTTCTTCATCTGAAATGATGCAGAAGCAGGTTTCAATAAGGAGCCCACAGCCAACTCCTCTTCTCTCTCCCCACCCTTAACCCCTTTCTCAGGTAAAGAGCTCAAAGCTCATCCCTGAGAGAGTTTGCGTTTGTAGCTCTGAATAGGCCTACATAACTGTTTGTCCCTTTAAGAAAATGGGAGCCATGACATCGGTTTACCTCCTGATGCGGATTTCTCTCTAAATGCTTTAACTGCATTCCTTCAAAAAGCAGCAAAGAGAAGTAGGTCTTCTGTAGGAGCATCTCCAGAAACACTTGTCACAGTTCCCCTTTCTGTGAACCCAACGTTGTTCATTATTAATGAGATCTTCATGGCCATCGTGCTACCTTTTTCTCTGCCGGGTAGTTACAGCATTAACTCAATATCGAGCTCCTCGACAAAATGCAAATCCTCCCCGTGTGCTCCAGTTTTTGCAGGGCCCTGTGTTTGCGGCACCGTCAGTTGGTACGAGGTTGACACAACGCTGAGTGGCTCCAGTCTGTTGTTACTGGGCTGCACTCACAGCTTGTGTCAGCATTCTATTGATTTCCTCCCACCAGGCAATTTCCAGGGTACTTAGCTTAAATATCAGCTCTCATCAAACTGACTAAAAGGGAGTGATCCGCTTTGAGCTTGATTCTGTGTGTGTGTGTGTGTGTGTGTGTGTGTGTGTGTGTGCAGCAATACATGAGCAATACACCACGCAACAAACATTTAACACTGATCCAAGTGATGTAAACATCCCCACTTTTGCTTGTTCCAAAACAGGGCTATATAATAATTTGTATGAAAGGGTCACCTGTATGTCCTCCAAATAGATTTAGCAGAGCAAAAAAAAAAGCTGCTTGTGTGACACTGACGAGAGTAATCTTTTGTTGTTGTTTAGAGGTTTCAGCGTTCCATGGAGAAAGCAATTTTAAAACGGATGAGGGCGTAATCCCCGACAATACAGGGATTATCTCTTTAAATGACCTTTATCTTGCCATGAGGCATGGAGTGCTTTTCAACTCCACTATCCCAAGTCTGGTTTGATTACCTCTACAATGCCTATTTATAATCACCAGGCTATGGACACACTGTACAGCTGGGAGGAGGCTGTGTATTCAAAATGAAAGATAAGGGCCTCCAAGGCATTTTAGATATGCAAGAAGTCAAGTGACCAAAGCGAGAGGATTTTGAACAAGGGAAAGCTGAAAAAAATGAAAAAAGCATTGTTGTCTTTAATGGTATGGCTTAAAAAAAAAAAAGCTCAGACTGTGAAGATATTTTGGAACTATGGGCATCTTCCTGCCTCGCATGATAAATTCAAATGTTTTGTTTCAGATACAGTTGTTCACTGATGGTTTGTTTTAGAATTTTGGGACAAACAAATATGGTAAATAAGAAAAGAAAACGTTCTTCTGAACATCTGATACTTTTTTTATTTAAAGGCTCAAAAGCAATGGAATGAATCGGAGGGGAAGTTGGGCTGTTCTAGAAGCTCCCACCAAATGACGGATGAGTCGATCAACTCCATCTTTGCTGGTTGGGCTTTCTGCCTCATCAAAGGTGCTAGAGTTTACACTCAGAAATTGGTGGGGAGCAATAACTGCTTTGTTTTAGATAATTGGAGCCATGGGACCTGGCACCAATTATCTGAACCCAGTAATGGCAAAGAGATTGACTACAGTGTTGACTATATTTCATAGCTGGACTTTCTTCCATATGACCTTTTTTGTAATTTTGGTTTGAAGTGAAAACTCTCTTTATTGTCTGTTGTTTTCTCATGTTGTTTTCTGTGTGGGAGGATTTTTATACAACTTCAGAGGAACTCGTACAAGACTCAGTTCGGTTGTTTAAGTTTCTATTTTTTTTGCATTTCTATAGAGAAAATGTCCCCTTCTAAATATGAAATACAGTCCGCTGTGATTTAACACAGTTAAAAACATCTAACTGTATATCTTTGGCTTTCAAGAATCTTCTTTGTTTCTGAAGAGGTCTTTTTTTATCTTAAAAGAGCTCAGTGGAGAACCTTGAACATAAAAAATATGCGTCTAGCCAATAAAATATGTTAGACTTTGTAGCTGCCTCCACTGCTGTATATTGCTTTTTTTTTTTTTTTTTTTTACATCTGTTAAAGTAATATTTTTTAAATTGGACAAATCTCATCTTTACTGACATCCTTGATGAATTTTTCTGCTGCATGCATTAAGCATGTGAGGATTCACTACAGGTATTTTGGAGATACGGAGAAAAATAGTTTGGGAATTCTGAATGTGTTTGACCTTTGAGAACGTCAAGTTGAATTCAGCCATGTTAGTGTATAATAATATTGCTTTGTCCTTAGTTTGTAAACACATTTTGCTGTATAATTAATTTTCTTAAATTGTATTCGTATTTCATGTTTCATCTCAACTTGAAAGTTAACTTATCATATAAGAGGGTACTTTTTTTAAATGACAGAAAAGGAACGGCAAATAGAAACTGATGAATCATTGCACCACGTTTAAATAAAAACTTGAAAGGAAGTACCAAACTATAATAATTTCCAGATAATAAATAGCCCAGCTGTCTGATCATTTTAAAGGAATGTGGAGTGATTCATACTGTGCCATCCAGAATGATGTCACATGATTACAAAAAGTCCAAAACAAACAGGAGTGTGAAGAACCACTTTAGTTTCAAAACTTCATCTTTCTTAATAGGGCCTGAAGGTGAAATCTCATCAATTTGAGTTTTGACAAGTCCTTTCAATAAATGTTTTCATGATTCCACTCCAGATGTAAATGCAGCAATACACTCTAACCTCTTTCTAAACAACTTGTATAACTTTGCCGTAATTCCCCTAACCAACCAGGGCTGTAATTGGAGGATTTGAAACTTGAATTTGTTCTTATGTTAATGTGCTTTTATGTTTGTTCTATTTTTCCTGTTTGATTTAAAAATCAATAAAAAAAAATCCAAATATGTTTGATATAAAAAGGTATCAACAGCATTTTGAATATAAAAAACATATTTCACACATTTGTCTAACAAAAGTCAGAAACACAAGTAAACCATTATGACTATATATTGATTCAACTGTAGATAGCTGTAGATGCATATGTATTTATACTGTGCCATTTTCATTCACTGTTTAAAAAAACATGTATGGCGACATTTTCATTGCTTTTTGTATTGTGGGAAATAATTGTTGATCTTCAGCCTTTTGTGAAAGAAGGCAATTGACATACACAGATGAAGATTGTAGCCTATAAGGTACAAAACAAAAACTTTATTATAATTAATAAAATCTTTAAAAATTCAAACGATACAGGTCATTCTCTTACAGTATGTACAAAGACTTACATGGTTTTTACACCGACTTGTATGGTGGGTGTGTTCTTTCCTTTCCAGTCCCTGGGCAAAACGTCTGCACGTTTGAGTGATTTTTATCCCCCCACATTTGGCAATGCATGCTATATTTAATCCTGGGGAAGCTGAATATAAAAAAGTATCTTGAAACATATTTGAAGTCGACCGAGCTTTATACAGTGCCTGGTCTGGGTCCACCGGGCTCGCTAACAGAGCCTCTGTGTGTGAGTCCAGAATATTCCCCGATAAATGAACCGTCCTCGTCGAATTCTCCTTCACCGTCGGCGTAGTCGACCATGCTGACGCTGTCCCCCAACGCGTCATCTCCAGTCAGGGAACACAGGCTCCTGCCCTTCAGTGGCTTCTCTTCGCTGTCACTGCCACCAACAACAGAGGAGGATGGTCAGAGTCAGTGGTACAGTGCAGATGTTCAGGAGCAACACTCACGGCACTAAGCGGCCAACATACAAGCACACAGTATCACAAATGTCCACACATACACAGAAACACCAGCCTACAGAGCCTGCACAGTACATATAGACTATTAAAGTATATATGTAGAGGATGCAGCGGCTGCACAGCAGGAAAGGGAGCACAAGGGAGGCGGGGAGGGCTCGCTACAACCACTTCACTAATTGCTAATTGCCAGGGCTTCAAGACCAAAGGCAATTTCAAATCTCTTTAGAACCAGCGATGGAAATTGCCAGAGTGCAGTGAGAAAGAAGACGAGTGGGAATTGTGTGTGTGTGTCGGGGGGAGGTGGAGCACTGCGATTGAGAAAGGGAAAAAGAGGTAGAGGTGGGGCATATGCAATCCCAGACAAACAGCCTGTCATTCCTGGTATTCCCAAAGGCCCACATGCAGGCCGAGGAGATTAGATGCCAATTTAAGGCTGGGCAACTGGCCAACTCGCAGGTGTCTCACTACGAGACGCAGGGTCACCTCAAAACATTGAGGATATTTTTCCTCCCTGTCCTCTTTTCTAATTCCCTAAACCCTACATGTTTGGTACCACCTCTCTCTCTCTCTCTCCCTCTCTCCCTCCCTCCCCGGTTTGGTATTCATAACACAGAGCGTCTGCGTTCAGAGACGACGCTCTGGTGGCTGGTGTATGATAGTGCCATTTGAGGCGTACTGTAGTTGACACCTGTGTCAAATACACATTTTGAGCAGCATTTTAGAGCAGAGACCAGGTTCAAACTAAGATTACAAATCGCGTCTCCTTCACGGGGACTTTTAATAACCAATCTTATCTACACTATTTCATGAGACCGTTTACCATGCAAGCCACATAAGGTCCGCATTTCAACTCTTATCAAACCCTCTTTCTCTGACGACTCTGGAGCGCTGGAGATAAGTGTCTGTTATCTAAGAGCAGTGGAATGCAATGGCCGCCGCAGCCCACCCACAGTGACTTTGAATAGTGATAAAATGGGGCTGAATGCTTTTGAGCCCCGCCTCCCATTCAGGCAGTTGGTTTGGATCCTGCTCAGCCTCAGTCTCAGCTGTTGCTGGGAAAAGGCTTTCCTTAAGCCTCACAAGCAGGTGAGGGATGGGGGCACATCACCTGGCAGAAGGTAATCAAATTAGTCTTGCCATTGACCCATGCTGACTTGGTTTGAGGGCAGCACAGAACCATTAGGTGGAAGGAGGATCTTTGTGTTCTCTTTGCACCTGCAGCTGTATATATTTTAGTTTAAAAGTGTCTGAAGGAAAACTTCTCAGCATCTGCTGCTTTCTCCCTAATTGCACATGAAAATGAAGGTGAGAGCTAAGATGAAAATAAAAAAGGTGCAGGGGGTTAAACACAAGAAAAACAGATAAACTAGCGGTGGAAAAGATTGCATCACACTGCTGGCTCACAGCCTGCTGGAGCTATGACACCTGCTGTTCTAGCAGTGGACAGAGGGGCAGGACAGCGGAGGGCCGTCTCCAAAGAGAAATTGTCTGAAGCATAATTACCACTTGTCAGCTCCCCAGACACGTGGCATACCAGTGGGTGGTCTATTGCAGTCAGAGATTCAACGCGCACAAGAGAGCCCTGAATCCAGCTCCAAACCAGGAAAACAACACCACAGTAAAGCTAAGGGCACTCTGGGGGGACAGCAGTCAGAGCAGCCTCATGCAACCGACCATGAGAGGCAGCCAAACATTTGCATCAACTCACAACTCTTCCGCCTCATGAGACCCAACTTGGCATCAGCGCTAAAGCACAATATTTATTAATTTAGGACAACGGAATTTTGTAACACAACACAAAATAAATCACATAATTATGAACTAACTTCACCGAGAGTTGATGTGAGATCATATTGAATCCTCTCCCAGCACTACTTGGTACTTAAACCTCACAGAAAACAATACTTAAAGTGTGTTTGAAAGCCATCTCAGTATCTGCACAGCAATCACTGGGTCAATATTATCGATTAACAACCCTGTCCCTTCACACAAATAAAGTCACTTGAAGCAATGGGAAAGTACAAACATAGTTATTACATCTTTAAGCAATATAATCTATAACAAGGGCTCTGTAGACAGTGCATTGTGTCTTGTTCAACAGAATTATAGTGTTGGCAAAAATCACAGGAAAGTAATTGGCAGCATCCACACAGTTGTGAGTAATCATGTTCTGAATAATATGATGACGAGCATAATCAAAGCGGACAGAAGAGGCTATTTTAGGTGATTTCTGTTGGGTGTGCACAAACAAACACGCCATTGTCACACAGTTGCTGCAGTGCTGTCAAGCAAAATAGGATTCAGTCGATTTCCCTAAACTGTCACCGTAGCGGCTAAACAATGCAAACAATGGAAATTCAACAGCTATTATAAAGTACAACAGCTGACTTCTTCGGGCTTAAAGGCTCTGGTTTTCCACCCATTTGCCATGCTTAGTTTATGCCTATAATAAGTGCAAGATATTTTGCATCAGGCTTGACTGTACATCTAGAATCAACCTGCGTGTCTGCAGTGGAAGCTTCTAGGAAAATTAAAAGATCATCCACAGCATTCACCGTAAGGTCACAAGGTGAATCGGGGTTAAAGGTCTGTCAAAACACCCAATAAGCAGAGGCACTCTGCCTAATGTGTGTAATATGTTTGACACATTGCTTGCTATGTGTGTTATACATTGTATGAGCCAAATGTGGTATAGAACATATGTTACTATATATGTACACTGGGTGGTGCTGTTCTGCGGTCCTGTGCTTGCCTATATAGTCAATTAGAGGGTTGTTGACGGCAGGTGTTGGACCCCAGAAAGGGCAAAGGGTTACAACTGTTGTGCTTAACAACCAGGAGTTAATTAGTGGCATTTATGTTATACCACAGCCGAAGAGAATAAAACTATCTTATACATCACAACGTAGTGGGCAACTGTGGCTCAGTGGTTAGCAAGTCTGTCTTACAATCAGAGGGTCGGTGGTTCGATCCCAGGCTCCGGTAGTCCATGTCGTTGTGTCCTTGAGCAAGACACTTAACCCTAATTGCTCACCGTTGCTGTGTCTACGGTCTACTGTATATCATGTAAGTCGCTTTGGATAAAAGCGTCAGCTAAATGAAATGTAATGTCTGTGGATCATTTATCCGATCAAAATGTGTATATATATATATATATGGATCATTTATCCGATCAAAATGTGTATATATATATATATATCGATATATATATATAGATATATATATAATAAAAAGCACGTAATTCCAACTAAAGGGGGGCAAAGCTCTGGTTTTTGTTACCCACTACTCTTCACTACATGGTGTGATTACCTAGCCCATTAAATGATGAGAGCAATGGCTTCTTGGCTGATCCTGGGAAAGCTCATGCATGCATGGTTGTCTTTTGGGATGGGAGAGAAAACATTACTGTGACACATGGCAAATGAGTTTCTCAGCCAGAAAGTACTTAACATATGGTTGTTAGATTAATATTGCTACAAAACAATGCATTTGAAGCAGATACAAAAATGTAATTTCCTCACACACTTTGGCACTGCAGCCCTCCCCTGCAGAGCAGGAGGACAGCTCACCTGTATTCACAGAAGGTGTCATCATTCATTCCTTGTGACTCCACATCAGGGTGGAGGTCCTCCTTCTCTTTCACTGCAGGAGGAGAGGCGGGACAGACATTTCAGCATCTTTGTAAAAAACAGCACTTTCATCCACAGATGTGATCACATATTACTTGTACTGTTGGGACGGAATATAAAATGTGTAATTCTTCAAATTCAAATAACTGAAAAGGATTGCGTCTTTAACATTTACCAAAGGGAAATAACTCAAACAGTAGCATCTGCCTTTTGTTAGTTTTAATCATCCAGTGATTTTCTGTCAGACGACTCTTGGAAAGCAGATGTCCAAGAATAAATGATCTCAACTTTTTCATCACTTGAGTATATATACCGAATATATATTTGAATTTAAAAGTCAGAACCAAAACTAAATATGACTGTGTAAACATTATATGGAGTCTGCACACTGAAAGCCTCTCTTCTGTTTATTCGCCCCAAAGTGCTACACAGACGCTCTTTGTGTAAATATGCTTTAAAAAATACTAGTTGCTTTCAAGAGAGACAAAAGAGGGGTTTCATGAAAAGAGCTGGATGGGCAAAGGGGGGAATCCAAAGGAGCTGATGAAATATTCAGTGCTTCATGTCAAAATCGACTGCAGGCAAAGAGGTGGAGCAGGTTGAGAGGAGAGAAAGTGAGCGAGGAGACACTTTGCAGGTACTGTCGGTACCATAGTGAGTTTGATACACGACAGCACAAAGGTGCAGGGGAAGAGCCAGGGAGGTCTGCACAGGTGAGGGGTGGGGAGGTGTGAAACAAAGCCAGCTGGTTCCCACTCGTCTGGCTTGACAAGGTCTATAATCAGAGGTAGTGGGCATAACTAACGGGGCCACACCAATGATTTCACAACGCAGCATGCATCTCGTGGACAGTTCATTTGAGATGAATATTTGGCATAGCAACAGTAGAGGAGGAGTCCTACATGCATGCATGATGCATTTCCAAATGGGGGGGTTAGGGTTGAGACTTATTACACATTATCATTATTTCAGGAGGTCAACCAAAATCACACTAAAATCCAATCAAAGTGTCACCCTGTAAATCTGTTGATATTTAAAAGATAGTTAAGTTGCTTATAATCAAGTCAGACTGAAATATCTCGTACATGTACGTACATTTACTGAGTTTGATTTTGGTTCACGTCCTGAAGCAAGACAACCAGGGGGAACCAACCCTGGTCCGAGGCTAACTGACCTTTTTCCATGGAGAACATGTCTCGTCGCTGGGGCGGCGGCGGCGTACCTGCATACTTGCCACCTCTCTGTTTCCGCACAAAGCAGGCCATGAGCGCCACGAGGGTGAGGAGCGCCACAGCACACATGGTCCCGATGAACCAGCCCTGGGTCGAAAAGCTGCTCTGCGGAGTATGCACACCTGCAGACAAAACCAAGAGACACAGAGCTCAATAATCTCCTTTACTCGGTGGTCTATCGGAGTATGACAGCTCCCTCAAGCGCTCCTCACACAACTTTATCTTTGACGGAAAACACAAAAAAACATGATGGATTTTAGTTTGAGAGGATGTTCTCGTGTCGTATCCGACTCACATTCCCTTCAGCTAAAAGACTCCATCTCTTATGAAAAAATATTAGATAGGAAAAACAAATGCACAGAGAGATGCAAGAAAAATAAATAAGCTCACACAGTCACTACAGCCGATATCCTTTTGTCAATGCTATGCTTGTTTAGTTCGGGCAGGTTAGATCTCAAATCACTAAACTCTATTGAGTGGGACACGGTTTTCCTCCTCTCACCTTTGACTCGGGTCTGGATAACATCTTCAAAAAGGCTAGCATTATCGAGCAGCCGCTTGGCCATGAGGCGCACGGTGTACACGGTGCCAGGTTTGAGCCCATCAATAACGTGGAAACTTCGAGAAGCGTTAACGGCCTCTGATACCAGCCAGTTACCATCACCTGCACAGCCAAGCACAAAAAGTGCACAAGCAGCAAGTCGGTATTAGCATTCGTGCAAAAGAAAAAGAAGATTGAGCCAAGAAGAGCAAAGTAATAAATAGCTCTTAAGTTGTGAAAGTTGTTGGACTAAATATAACTTTAAATACATTGTAACACATTTTGAGGCAATCATTGAGAAGATGGAAGTAGCCATGCAGACGCGAGGCTTGAAATATATTTTTCGATGTTAATATAAAACCTTTCCAGTTGCACCTACACATGATGCCACCTATAATTCCTATCAATGTTTCGCAAGGCGGGGACAGGAAAAGTAGCTTACGGTTATTCATATAAGCCACATAAAGCTCCGAGTCCTGCTGCTCTTCTCTGGCAGTCCAGCTGACTTTGGCAAAGGTGTCACTCACATAAGAGCTTATGTTCAACAGCGCTGGCACTGATAAAGAGAGAAGAAATAGGAGGAGGGAAATAAGGAGGAAAGGAATACACAGACAAGCACAGAGAAAGGGAGAAAGAAGGCAGGAAAAGAGGATTAGCAGAGGCAAATAGGTTCCCCTGCAGCTCGAGAACACTGCAGCTAGCAGAAACCCTTCAAGACAGTTCAAAAGGCAATGCTGTGCCCCAGACTTAATTGAGTGGAGCTGGATTTTGACTCATAAAAGGGTAGATATAGAGATTGTGGGCGGGAGTGACATCTAGTCTTCGCTCCCTCTAAAGCAAAACTGGCATTTCCTGACGCCTCCCCACCATGAGTGAATATCAGAATAGATTGAAACGTCTCCATGTCTGGAATCCCATTGTTAGTTGAAAGTTGAAGGTACATGCAAGATGAGATCACAGCGGTATCATTGGCTCTACATGTGCGAGTGTGAGCTATATACCTAAAGAAGGATGAGTGGAATTGCCTGGGATGGAGCTGGGAAAGGAGAGAGAACAGTTGTGGTCTGAAAAGAGAGAGAAGCCTCAGATGTTAGATTCCTGCTGCAATACTCCATATTGTGCAACAAGCAGGCTCTATAGACTACATGAAGGCAGGATTGTTGAAGCAACCGGGAAAACTGGATTAATGGAAGCAACCGCGCAAGTTCAGTGCACCTGATAGTAAACACAGCGCTACTGCAGAAGGGTTTACATAACAAATCTGAATTGCAAATTCAGACTAAAATTGTCACATTGGGAAGTTTTTCCTGAACTGTAAGTTAGGAATTACCCAAAACTATATCTCTACAACTATAAAAAGGACAAACCTTTACACCAACACACCTACAACCTTGTCTAGCTCTACCACTACTTCTATGTTAGGCTGCAGGCAGTGATACATACTGCTCTGAACAGGAGCCACAGCTGGAGTCGGGGACAAATCTTCAGTGGGATAAAAAGAAAATGAAATACAGCAGAAGATTATAGACATATATGGAAAGCCAGCTTTAAGGTTTATAGACCAGGCACACACACACACAGATGCATGAACATCACCCCTCACAAATACGTGGGCGGTGCATCCTCACAAATACAACCACACAGGTGGATGCCTGCATGTGTGTTCTGCTTTTGTTCTTGTGGCGCTTTGATTTGTGACTTGTGGAGTGTAACCAGTGTAACCTATCACGTCTATTTTTATAAACCTGTATCAGCTGATTTGTTTCTTTACCACTTGGGTCCAGCTGTTTGTTTTTAGAGCTTTTCAACTGAAAACAGCTGCCTAGAAAACAGTTTATAGGAGAAGAAAGGACATTCCCATACTACGTATCAAGATGGTCAGAGCAGCGGCCATTTTTATGTACACCGTACATCATTCTTTTTGTTCTTCTATTTCTATGAGAGAACTACAACAGTAAAATTGGACGCTAGTCATCTTAACAAATAGCTGATGTAAATGTTCCAAAACAATCTGAGTTGAGCGACAGATCCAGGTGATCATTTTCTGTAGTTTCATCACTACGAGCAACACATCGTCAGTTGATACATTGTTATCATAAAATGATTGATTATAGCAGCTTTAAGTTAAAGTTGAGATGAAATGTCCTTTGAACCCTTTCAGATCAAATTTTAAAAAAGGTGCCGTGTTCAGTTTGCATACTAACTGGCAAACGATTCATACATGAGTGGTTTATAGTTAACATGACAACAAGAAAACCCTTTTTGGATATAATTACCTGAATTCAATCAGTGAATACTGAATGACTGATCATATAATATGTCTGATAAGCTGTGTTGTGCTGTAGACTGACAGACTATTCTGCTCTGATAGCCGAATCCTGAAGTGACTGCAGTGAAGATGAATCAGCTTTTGATCATCATGTTTCTCAACCCTTTCAAACATTAAGTTCTCACCATTAGCAAATGTATCGTCGATAACGACACGGGTGTTCAAATTCTTTGCCGGGGAGCAAATAATATTATCTCTGGAGTAGCTGGCTATTTTTGTCTTAAGAGGTACATTCTTCTCTGTGCTTTTGTCATGTTTGCGGTCCGCTTTAGCTCTGCTGCTTTGTTATCTCATGAGACCTGATGGAGAAAAATAGATATTTTCTCTCTGTCTGCCACACTCTTCTGCGATGGCTATTAGCTGTTCTCTCTCAGTCTTCCTCTTTCTCACTGATGCCTCACCCTTTCCTTCTGTGGGATTTTTGTCTGCCACTCACCTCGGCCACTCTCTTTTCATGACAAGCCTTTCAAACAAAGAAACATGAACACACATCTGCTGATACCTCTGCGGCTGTTTTTGATCTGGTATATCAGGCAGTTTGGCCAGACAATTGTTAAGCTACTGATCATCCCAACTAAATGGGGATAAGCATTAAAAGCTCACTCAGCCACAAAGGTGTAATATAAAATGGAGCACTTCAAAGCCTAGGCTCACTAACTCACATGCATTCCTTTTTTCCCCTGTCACTCCATTACTCCCCATCAACAACTCTGAATTCATGGTGCCCCTGCTCCGTGCTGTTGGCATCCATAAATCTGCACTGCTGCATTGTGACTAACGTGCCCTGAGGATTGGCTCCGAAACAGAACTAGTTTATCTCCCCACCGAGCCTCTACTCATACCCATATTTACAAACAATGCATCTAACGGCTCTCCGGCTGGACATCCACCTACAAGATGAAAAGCCTCTCAAAGGAAATATCAATGCCAGAGAGGAATTAATCACTTTTCTTAACACAGTCAGAGATAGTGGAAACATATTTTCTCATGTGGTCATACTTTTTTGGCTTGCCCAGTAATGGTGGGAGGAGTTTTCCGGGATCTTTGAACTGTATGGAAACTCGTTTTCACTTTTCACTGTGTAATATGAAGGCTGACATTAACACGTGCCAAAGGCAGCTAATACGGCCACTCTATTAGTGTTGAGTGTTAAATAAAGTGTTAACAAAGAGCTTAACCAAAACAAGCAGAATATGCATATATTTTTCTTATGTAATATAGAAATTAAAGCCACCATGTGTGTTGAATCTGAACATTTTGGGCTTTGCCACCCCGTAGTGGCAAAATGCACACGCTGAAAGAAGCACATCCAGCAAACAATACACCAATTTACTTTGAGAAAGACACATTTTTCTGAAAACAAAGCAAATAAAAGAACAAAATATGTAAATTATGCTATACTCACATCCATAATATATATATATATATATATATATATATAATCGTTCCCCAATTAATGTTATAACAAAGAAGAATTAGCATGTAGTGGCTCAAGACGGACAGCGTAGCTAACTAGAACTTTTTAATGTTCAGAATATGATCAGAGATGCCAAATCAGAGGTTTTGTTCTTTGAACTCATCAGCTCATTAATTCCCTCAGTGAGACTGAGCCTGTGGGTGAAATGGATGACACCCTGAACAACAACCTGGGGAACACTCAAGGTCGTTGTGTGACAGAACATCACCATGATTTATCAACTCTATTTGAGTGCATAAGAGATCATGTCGAGCCGCTGACAGGAAATGCAGAAGAGCTGAACTGCAGGTCCATGTTTAATTTATAAGAAGCCCATAACTTCTTACAATAAAGCTGTATGCATAATCAGAGAAAACAGTGCACGTTCCACCACATTGTTTTCCATGATGGATCAGCTGTTAAATCCCATCCCAACCTCTGACATTATCTTTCCAGACTACTACTAAATAGTTCAAAACAATCAAAGCTGGTGTTGTAGTGAACGACAATCCCTGTATTCACTTCTTCAAAAGGCTAACTTCTGTTAATTTCTGCATAAAATCTCTTTGAAAAGAAATTTCACCCACAAAATTATCATTTACATATTAATTACTCAAATTGTGTTACCTTGAATTCTTGAAGAAGACTTAGTTTTTCTTGCATGCCTCTGTGGCGAACGGAGAACAAAAAAGAGTAAATCCTTGATGAATGAAAGTACTTGGGGTCCAGGTTCAACAACCACTGCAGGTCTGGATGAATCGTAATATTCAAATGGTCGGTTTGTGAGTGAAGTATTCCTTGAAATTTGATCATAAATCGTGCAAGTGGTGTCTTGTAATTCAGCTTCAATAGTGCTTTGAATGCGTCTTTAACGGTGTCTAAGATTATGTCCTTAAAATAATACACTTTTCTCATGTGATTGATATTTGGTTGTGGTGCCGTTAGGCTGATCATCTGCTTTCTGAAATTAATCAATATGACGGAGAAGTTCCAGTCAGACTTTAAGACAAATCTCTGGTCACAACAACTCTGACATCGTATTTCTGGTGACGTTTTAAATGTGTTTTGTGCATCTTTACATCTTGACAGCTATGTATGTTGTTCAGGAAGTAGATTTAGTTGTATCAGATTTCAGAAGAGCCAAATTAACAAACTGTCTTAATCTCACTCACATCCTGTCTTTCTGCAATCAAAAACAAAATAATGTATATTTACGGCGCAAAGAAAAAACAAATAAAGCTCCTCAAGCTATGCTCTATCCAAGAGTCTTGGATCTCTGGTTCTCCAGATCACATCAAACGTCCTACTTTGAGCTTCCCTGTCTTTGAATCTGAATTAACCTTTAAATCGCAGCAATCAGCAGGGTGGCCGAAATATAATTCCTTCATCTCGTCAAGTTAATGTGAAAGCCAACTTCTCAGACAATGTGAGAAACACTGCCGGGTACAAGCAAGCTCCTCAGCTACAAGATGCCACAAAGCTGATTCATGCTTCCATCTCACTGTAACTTTTCAATTTACTTTTTTAAAAGGGTATTGAGTGGTTAGAAATTATTCATAATTCTGCCGCTAAACTTCAAAACAAAACTATAAAGAAGAAGCACAGCACTCTAGTTTTAGATGGGCTACACTGGCTCCCAGTATTGTTTAAAAACTGCCTAAAATAAAGTCCGTCAGCTTTCATAGAAAGCTTGAAATGGCTCAGGACTTAACGGCAGAATCCCTGTTGATTTATGTGACTTAAGGTTCACTTGAATCCTCCTCCATGGGTTTGTTAGATGTTCTCAACCGCTGTCATGTGAAAACTGGAAATGCACCTTTTTATCTGCAAACTGTGGAAAAAGCATTCACATGGGAATTAGGGAGGCAATCACACTGAGCCTTTTAAAGCAACAGCTTGAAACATAATTTACCTATTTCACTTAGGTCCCCGAGTATCTTATCTAATAATCAAGACTGATGTTATGCTGTGCTTTTTCCATTGTTACATTGTTATCTTACTTTGTGCTTGTTTTTGCTCAACCATTTTTTGTGTTGCTTTGTAAAGCACGTGAAGCTTTATTTGTGTGAAGGGCACAATTTAAAAAGCCTATTATCATTTCAAGAAAGCAGATTTGATCAGCTTTTGAAGTGAAAATCCAAAGAGGCACAAGAATGTGTGACGAAGAACTGATGCAAAGATAAAACCTTCATCTACATATGATGATAAAATACCCCGACTTTTACTCGGTGTGGGCGTAGCTCCAAAAGCACATGTGCTCCAAAAGCACACCTGCAGGTCCTACAATTCCAACAATGCATCTTTTCCATGCTTTGTTCACACCCACTTCTTTCAAAGTCCATGGCACAAGTTTGTATCACCGCCTTTACGTAAAGCAAAAGCCCAGATAACCCTGATGTCCTCATCAGTACAATTATTCTAAATATCCCCAATATGTATGAAGTACAGACAACAACCATGTCTGTAGTATGCTTCAAAAACACTGACCGGGCTTTTTTTTACCTAAACCAAATGGAAATATGATCTAATTAACCAAGACAGGTGCACTGATTTCATCCACTCACTTTCTTGAGTAACGGTGCTGCGCTCCTGGGCCATCGGTGGTCCACAACCTGCTCGAGTGCAGGCTCTGAGATGGAAGCGGTAGAGGCTGCCCTCCTTTAGACCCTGAAGCTGCCACTGGGTGGTGTCAGCCCCAGTGATGTTCGTCTCCTGGGAATCAACCACCTCCAGTGTGGTCTCATTAACTATATAAGAAGGAGAAAGATGTCAGGTCAGTTCACGAAGCATGAGTGAGCCGACGACGGATACACATGCAGAAAAAGACATCACCGTTGGCTCATGTTGTAAGTCAATGGAGCACAACTATAATGAGGGTCAATGGTTGAGGGAGGGGGGGTGAAGAGATGTCATGCTAGCTCAGGCAGAAAGGGAGTATCGCAGATACATGTCGTGGCAGGTGAGCTGAGGAGGAATACATTATGAAGAAAGGGGAGAGGAGATGAAAGGATGAGATAGAGAGCTCAAGATGAGCTGGGGTGGGGAGATATAAACAAGTGGCAATCAGTGACTAGAGGAGGCTGAGAGAGGAGGAAGAAATACAGGAGGATGAAGAACTGGAGGATATATGATGAAGGAAAAGCTGAAAGAACTTTTGTGGAAAGCAAAGAAAAAAATGACAAGAGCAGGTGGAAAAAAGACAAAGAGACTAAAGAAAAAAATAAACATAAGGCAGACAGTCGAAGGAAATCAGAGGAGCAGGAGTCCCAAGCAGCATAATGTATCACCAAACTTGCATTATAGATCAAAATACAGCACGTGCACAGACTGTATAATGGAAAACATTTCTCCTGACTCCCCCCCACCACGTCGATACTGTGCCAATGTTGAGACGCAGGTGAGGACCAAATATGTGCCAAACATCTGATGCAGCTTCGTAAAATTGATGTTTGTTTACAGCACAGAAAGCTGGATACACCGTGTTTGTGAACACCGTCAGAATTATCCATTGACTAATTACACAGTGGCTGCATGACTCAACTGGATGTGCATATATTGTAGTATAACATGTAATAGAAAACACAATTTGAGATCAGCCTGAATTCTATGGTGAATCAATGCAACCAAAACAACCTCCAACACCTACGAACTGCATTGTGTGGGAATATCTGTGTATAGTCTGACATCTGATATGGAAAAAAAGAAAAGCTGAAAGGAGAGGGGGACCGAGTGTATTGAGGAGCTGGCCAGACTCTGTGGGTTGCTGGTGGAGGCGGCAAAGGGCTGTCTCTGCTTTCACATTTCACACAAAAGATTTCAGAAATGTCAGCCAACGAGAGTGTAGGCTTCGAAAACAGAGAGAGCGTAATGAAAGCCCCTCGCTCACTTGTTCACCCTAACTGTACTCAAGCATAAAGGTGTTTTTGTTTTTTTTAAATAAATGCCAAAGAAATTAGTTTAAGAGGCACAAACAGCTCTGACTTAAATTATTCTTTTGGAAGAGAACCGGCGGTACATGAGAATATCAGATAGGAAACACAGAGGAAGGACTCTGAAGTGGCCTCTGCACAGTCGGACTGTTGTGGACCATCGTGGAGCGTTCAGTGTTAAACAGTGCAGCCTAGTGTCTGGTATGATAACACAGAAGAGAGGAGGAAAAATTACATGGCCAAGTGTGTAGCTTTCAGGTTTATCAAATGAACATGAAATCTATAGACTCCCAGGTCCACCCACTCCAGGTCCCCCCACCCACACTACTCACACTGCAGCTACACTCCGGCACACCCTTCGCCGACATCGTCTCACACAGCAGACAAAGCACTGAGCTACAGCGAGCAGACATCTATTAATGGAAAACCTCACGTAGGGCCAGAGGTTTGCACTGTGTAAGTCAATGAGTAATTAGTCAAGCAGCATTGTGTGTACATACTGAGGTGGTGCTGCAGCAGATAACCAGTGAGGACGCCGTTCTTCTCCTGTGGCGGGCCCCAAACCAGCAAAATGGAGTCCTTCTGAGCGTTGGAGGTAGTCAGAATGGGCACTTGCTCAGGAACTATAAAAATGACAGTAATGTTAATGTTTCTACTGTATAAACGTGTTTCTCGAGCAACTTGTTATTCATGTGGAGGTGGTAAAACATGGCATCAAAGTGCCAGCCTGAGAGTTTTTTTTTTATTCATATCCAAATAAATTTGTATGTCTTTCTCTCCCAAGTGTCTTTTCATGCTTCATATTTATTCTGTTTTAAGCTTTTTTTTTTAACTTTTATTTTTTGAACAGATGAAAAACACACTGATCGTATGAACATAGACAGGTTTTTTGTTTTAAGGAGCTTTGTCATTTTCCAAGGCTGCAACTTTAAGCAGCTTTTGATAAGTATTTTCATGAAAAACCACCTTTGATGACTTCTTCTTTTCTCTTCCGGCCTGAAAAACTTAACATGGTATTTTAGATATTTTAGATTTGCGAAACATAATACAAAAATATGTGTGTGTGTGTGTGTGTGTGTGTGTGTGTGTGTGTGTATATATATATATATATATATATATATATATATATATATCCAATAATTTGTTTTTCCTACAAAAGTTGAATTACCTAGTGAAATACTCCCCCTCAAATCCAATGTGTTTTTCGTCTCCTTACGTCACTAAAAAGTAAATTCTCAGTGTCTGTTCAGCAGAGTGTTCAAGTGTCAAATTTCCACACGAGTGATGATCGGTAAATTCATATTTAAGGTGAGACATTTTCCTCCTGTAAGAACAGTGAAAACCGTCTTCTGGTGTCAAACTTGGCACATGTATTATGGTGCAAGTCAGCTCAAACATCAAGGTGTAGTAACTTCAACGCAGGGGGCTGTAATGTAAATTTAAAAAAGTGCTTTTATATAAATTCCTTGTCACGTTGCCTGGGTCACATTCAATGTCCACCATGTTATTACTGTATCTTTCTGCAAGCTTGGGGGATTTTTGTTGTTGTTGTTGTGTACTTAGTGGCAGTAGGGGCACCCATGGGTTGTGTGTGGTAGGTTTGTGTCAGCTCACCTCCCTCTGGAGTGTTGAAGGTGACCGGGTCACTGTTGGGGCCATTGCCCTTCTTGTTGAAAACATTGACAGTGAGTCTGTACTCAGAGAAAGGTTCAAGGCTCGGCACGATGGCATGAGTCCTCTTCCCGGGAAAAGACAGCGACCGGCGCTCATTTAAAATCTTGGTGGGGTTCAGCCAACTTCGTTTCCTCAACCAGTGAACCTGCGAGAGGGAAACAAAATGATGATGAGGGACGAGTTTGAACAGAGTCCACAGAGAGGAGGGATTAGAAAGACTGAGATGGATAGAAGATGTTGAGGAGTGGCAATTAAGGCCTGGTTTCCTTTTTAATGAGGCAGATATGTGAAATCAGACATCACATATGAACTGGGAATCTGAGTCTGAGTTTTGTTACCAATCAGCTCAAGTGAAGGTGTGTGTGACAGAAGCTACAACACACAGTCAAGCTGTCACTCTGATAACCACTGTAACACCTACACACATCCTTTTCACGTGTATCATATTACCACATTGAACAATGCCTTTTAATTGAATTATTGATAATGATACATTCATGAAACTACTACTTCTCTCAAAACTGAGATGCCTCTGTGAGCATATGCAGAAATATCATTGTTGAGTTCATCAGGTGGTTGTTTCCTAATGAAAAAATCATTGGACTGGAGAAGATGCATCGTTCGATAAAGGGCCATTAGGGGAGTTTGAAATACAGTGAGAACAAATGCAGTTGGCTGTACCCTACAAAATATTACATTTTCATGGAATAATCAATGTCCTGTTTAACTACATAATCAGTCGGAGACTACTGGGATACAGCGCCTCAAAATATTCACGGTTTTAAAAATCACATTACAATTGCACTTACAATATTGGCAGAAAAACTTATAAAAGACAAAACAATGAAAAGGAGTGTCTTTGGTTGTGAAACACTGAAGACGAATGAGTTAAAAGAGGTAAAGTCGGCAAATATATATTATAATAAGATCTAGAATAAAGATCTAATTGCACCAGGTAAAGGCTTTTAAATCTAATTTGTACCTCTCTCATGTCGACACCAAGTAATTACTGTGTTGTAAGATAATGTAAAGTGCTACAAAATGTGCTGTAAAGTAACACAAAATGTGCTATTTAGAGTTCCTCTTTTGCCATTGAAAGTCTATCAGTTATACAACGTAGTCTGGAAGAAATCAGGTTTCAGGATAAACAAAACGTACATTGTAGCCTCCTAGATGACCTCTCACTGTGGCAGGTGGAGCCGGCGTCCAGCTAACTCTCAGGACGGTGGTGTTGATCACCTCCACTGCTACGTCCCGTGGTGCTGCAGTCGGGACTAAACCACACAAAGAGGAAGGTCAGGAACACAGAAATACTGAAAACAACAGGTTACCTTTGCCAAAACTCTTTAACACTACCTAAGAAGAAAGATATATACGTGCATACACATTAAGGGACACAACACAACTATCCTGTTGGACAAAAACAGCCTAATTTGATGGTCTGAGCTGCTGTGCTTAAGGAGGAACAGGTCGTTCTCTTGTTTCAGGCTGTGCAGAGATGATGCTGCTTATGGCAGTAAATAAAAACAGTGATGCTGGTAGATCAGCATACATATGCACAAATACAAACTCAGCTGGACACCAAATGAAGCAGTCTTTTTTTCCTTCTTCAGTAGGGACAACACCAAACATGGAATGAAAATGCTCTCAATATTTTCTGCTCTACATGCTACTGGAGTAGAAGTGGGAAAGCACAGCTGATGCTAAAGAGAAAAGCAGCCATTGTGCTTCAGTATGTCTACAGCAAGAAGTGTGTCGTGATCTGTCAAATCTCCCACAGCCTCTGAGACAGGAGTGAAAATTTGACATCCCTTTGCTCTACAAAAGGTTATCTGCCACCTGCTGGATTTAGTAAAAGATGTTTCTTTTTTTTTTCTTTTTCAGAGAGGAGGAAACGGCACTACTGCACAGCCACACAGGGTTAAAAACCACGAGCAAAAGGAAAAAAGGAAAGAACTTAACCTGACACATTTTCCCGCAGACAATGCCAAAAGACGACTGAAGACAGGGTGGGATACGATAACACAGTAAGTCATGAGCCAAACAACAGCTACATGTGCTAGTTCAGCCTCAGAGGTTTTAATGAAACAGCAGAACTGAAGTAAATAAACATATATTGAAACTCAAGTATATTAATGACATGAATACATAAAGTCGCGCGAGTATTAAGCCTGTAACTCACCGTCTTCTCCAGAGTAACCAGTAACAACTTTAGGATCTGGTCCCCAGCCGTGGCTGTTCCTGCTCTGAATTTTGATCTCGTAGGGGACAAAAGTGGACGTGTTCTTCACGTCAAAGGAATGCCTTTTCACCAGATGCTCCTTCCAGACGTCTTCCACGCCCAGCTTCCTGTAGCTCACCTTGTACTCAAGGCCGGGGCCATTGTGTTCAATAGGCAACAGAGGCTACAACAGGAAAGTGTACTGATGACTTAAAGAAATTGTGCTTCCAAAGTATAATGGTTTCCAGAGTACAGCCTTATGGATCGGTATGCTCCTCTCTTACCTCCCAGCTTATGTCCATTTGATGAGGGAGATGGCCTTGAATTCTGATGTTTTCTGGGTTTCTTTCAGGAGCTTTGAAGAGAAGTTGTATAATCATATATTTATAAATGGAAAAGAAATAGCACAAAGGAGTTCATCTTACTATTTTTGACTGTCGTAATATTCTGCTAAAATGCAAATATGTATCCACACTGATCAGCTGAGACTCTTTGGCAACTGTAGTACAAGTATCCTGGCATAAGTATATTCATATGAGAGCAAAGATCAAGCAGAAACATGTGCTGAAGCTAAAGCTTCTCAGACCCAAAAATCTCTAGACCCCATACTGCCACAAAATGACGTAGCCAAAGGCTGTCCAACTCTCTGCACATTTCAAAAGAAATGTAAAAACTTTCACAATCAACAAATAACCACCGCAGAAAAATGTTAATTAAAGGGAGCGAGTCTGACCAGCAGGAGGTGTTTTGTATCTTCCAGTGGGCTCACTGGGGGGTCCAGGTCCAACACCATTAACGGCATACACTCTGAACTGGTAGTTAAGGTGTCCTTGTAGGGCCAGCTCGGCTGTTGCCTGGTTACCGGGGACTTTCTGTAGCTCCTTCCACCTGCCGGGCTCCCATTGGCTCTCCTCGTACTCCACTACGAAGTCTGTGCTCACGGAGGAGACGAGAGAGACACATTCAGGCATCACTGCTGAGAAAGCATGCATTAGACAACTACGTACTTACTGCACAGTCCACTCATCATTACTGATGGATTAACTTCAGTACATGTGAACACTTCCACGACACCAATAAAGGAATAATTCAACATGCTGAGAGTAAGAAGAGAGGACTTACTTATCTGTGTGTTAAGTACAAAGCTAGAGTCAGGGGTGATTAGGTTGGCTTAGCATTAAGCTGAAGGTTTGTTGGGAGACAGATTTTTTTTTACTTTGGAGAGAACCAGGCTGGCTGTTTGCTTTCAGCCTTTCTGTTAAGCTTGGCTACTTGCCTCAACAGGCAGCAGTTTTCAGCAAAAAAGCAACAAAAGAAAACACTGAATCGGCGGACAGACACAGAAAACGAATGTCAGGTGAACATAGCGGAGCATTAAGCACTTAAAGAGCCTTGAGTTTCGCTCTAGAGATGGTGGAGACTAAAAACAGAGTAGAGGATGTGTAAATCAGCAGCTGTTTGCTATTACATTTGCCATATCAACTTAAAAGGTAATACTATGTCAACATTATGCTCACAGCTTCCTTCCATTGTCCCCAAGTAACCAACAAATAATAATACTAATCATTATAGTATAGGGTTAAATAAACTACTCTACACCTTTAACTGTGTTGAAAAGTATGATGATTCGTAAATGTTCAAAATCTAAATTAATTGCTACCTAACTGAATGTGCATCATGTAGAAATTAATACAAAAGTAAAATAAGGGAGTGTTTTTTAGGTAAAGCCATAGTTTTTGGCAATTTCAATTGCAAATTTATGAATATTACTACACACATACATCTGGTGCTGAGCCAAACTGATCCACAGATATCGTTGAGATAAGAGCTAGCTTTACAACTGAGGTCTGTGGCTCCAAGATGTTTGATTTAACAAAAAAACATTTCAGCACAACAAAGAATCTTCTTCAGGCATGTCTATTCTAATTTCTGATTATAGATAACGCACATCCCAGCTAATAAACACTACAAGGATATTTTTATCAATTGATCTTAATTTTTACCATCCCTAACGTCCAAAAATAAATGAGTCCTTTTTTGAAGCATAAATGAGATACTAGCTTCCCTGCCAGGATCCTCAGGACTTCACAGCTATTTGCAGCCAGCGCTTGTTAAAGGACTTGAGTTAGTGCAGCAGCAGAGTCTGGTAACTCTCAGAGGGGAACAAGACAGCGTTTTGTGATGCTCAGTAACTGAATTAGAACTTGCATCAATTAACAATTATTATATTGTGTAGCATTATTTGATTGAGGACAGTGTAGTAATATGAGAGAGAGAGAGAGAGAGAGAGAGAGAGAGAGAGAGAGAGAGAGAGAGAGAGAGAGAGAGAGAGAGAGAGAGAGAGAGAGAGAGAGAGAGAGAGAGAGAGAGAGAGAGAGAGAGAGAAAGTCCAAAGGTCAGAATGCGGTTATGCGGTCTTATAACCACTCGGCTATAGAAGCTCCTTAAAGAAACTTTCTAAATCAATTGTAAATGGTAGTCTGCAGATATTTTAGGCGATACAGTAAAGTGCCAGGTTCCCGGGCAGACTGTATGCATGTTATTACTTTGTTTATGTGCCAATACACTCTTATGACGTTTATTGTCTACAAGCTTCCAGCTGAACAATAAAGTTGGAGTCTCGTCTGTTCTACTGAATTACATCCGTTCAGTCCAGTTGTGTCTTATGAATGGCCAGACATGGAAAGGTCCTATATGCCTAATTTCCCCACGCTAAAACTGACAGACACAACATCAGACAATATGTAAGCAATTGTTGATGATCTCCTCACAAATGTTGTTTATCTGTTGCATTATGTAGCACCGCCAATACCTCTTTCAGACCTCGATGTTCTTCTTCTACATTAACTTCCTACCTATTACAGAGCTGTTGTGATCACTCCCAGGTATCCAAGCCAGGCGAACATTTCTCAGGCTCTTCAGTTCAGATATTTCTAAATGTTTTGGAGCATCGGGAACATCTGGAACACAAAATACATGAGGTGCTCATTACAAACTGTCACTTTAACACCAAAAACATCTGGGAGACAAACATAATAATGACATCCAAAACACAATAAAACCACCGGTTTTAAATTATTCATATAATTGTTCTTTTCAAAGAATTCACAATAAATAATAAATTACACTCTCTACTATATTATTTACTAAACCATCTTACCCAGTACAGTGAGTAGTGCAGTGGCATTGTCCTCATCTAGGCTGGTCCTAGCAATGCACGTGTATAATCCCTGATCGCTCAGGTTCACACTCATGATCTGCAGCATACCATCAACCCTAAAGTATCTGAACATGGAAGCACATGTGTTAGTACACAGCTGGAATATAAATTCAAGCAATCAAGTACTCAGTGAGCATAGACAGTACCTCTGAAAAAGCTGCACAATCCTCTACGTTGTTATTGATTTGATAATAGGAAAAGTTTAGATTTTATTTTTCTACATCTATATCGTGATCTGCATAAAAATGCTCATAGTAATAGACAATCATGGCTTATAAATGCCAGATTTTTCTTCCATTCAAGTAAGTGCAGTAGTTTGCTATGGCCTAACTTTCCGACAACTGTTATTAAAACCGTTGCATTTTCCTTCGATAGCGAACCAATCGCAGGCAAACAAAATACAACATCCTTGGCAGAGGTAATCAGTAAATTCATTAAGCAGACAAAAGGCAAAATCCCAAGTCGTTGACCCTCTACTGAGCAAGATAAGGCACAAAGCTTTTGGGACTTTCCATACATTTATTCTTCCCGAGCATTAGCATAGAGATAAAGAGACTGAACAAAGTCATCTAAAGCAAAAACACACTGAAACACTATTGAACCACAGCAACCTACCTGGAATTTTCCTCAGGGACCAGTGGGATCTCCTCCCCATCCTTCCTCCAAACCAACTCAAAGGTTCCCTGCAGGCTTTCATCAAACTCTGCCTGGCACATCAACTGGGCCGTGGTCCCACTGATGATCTGCACGTCCTGAGGTGGGTATTTTATTTTTGTAGGGTCTGAAGACAAGAAAAGCAAGGGACAAAACAGATAAGATAATGATATGTGTCTTGTTAGGCTGCAGACAGAGAAAATAATTATTCATAACTCCTGTAGTAGTGTTTTAATCACTCATCACATGCAATACAATGAGTAAAGCCTATATACAATCTTGTATGCAATATGACTGAGAAGTTAGAGGCAGAAGCATTCTTTGAATCTCTTTGAGTCTTACTTCCAACAGATTTTGTTTTGTGGTTTTGCATACAAGCCAAAGCCTTCCGCTGAACAATTGAACGGAAAAATAATGTTCCACCATCCCTAGTCTAGCGAAGCAGATAGAAACATTTGAAAATGGTATCATTTGGGCAAACTGGCACTTGCTTTAAGAAAGCACTAATCATGTTGCTGAGATACCTTTCACATCCAGCACAGCGATGACAGATGACTTTCCCTCCTTGTTAGAGGCAACACACACATATTTCCCGCTGTCGTTTTTTTCGGCACTGATGATTTGCAAAGATCCGTTCAAAAAAAGAAATCGTTCCCCCTCGATGGTCTCTAGAGTCTCATTTTTGGCCCTAGGAGAGAAAGTTTGGACCAATTAGCCATGTTAATCATGCCAATTTCATTTTTACAATTGTCATTTCAAGGAAATTTAAATTGACTGTAATATACTTTTTGCCAACTACTTTTGAAAACAATTTAAATATAAAAAGAAGTATCCTAATATTCTGAGGGTCTTTGTAAAGTTAAGAGTGTTTTTTTTTCCATGACAGTCTGAGATCCTATTTTCCTCTAGTAGAACTGGAGCAGAGCTGCAGTGACGGTTCATAGACTTAATTAGCCCAATGCCAAGAAACAGGAGAGGATTGTCTAATTAAAAAGACATAAGTGTCAACATCTGTCCTGCAGACACCTGAAGCAGTGTTGATTAAGAGCATGAATCACTGCTGTGACACACTGTAAAAAGCACTGTAAATGCTCACATCTGTAAACACAGAACTAACCAATACAGCGATGTAAGCTGTTACACTAGAAAACATACTACACTGAATGAAGACGTGTTCTTTTGTCTGAACACACATGTTAATGAAGTTTTGTACTAATAATATACCCATTGTTCCTAATAGTCACTTACCAGGAGACGGTGGGTGGTGGAGAGCCGAAGACACTGCAGTTCATGATGATATCTCCTCCTACTACTACAGCGTACTCTTGGAGGTCCCTTGTTAGTATTTGCGGAGCCATAGCTAAGAGGGAGAGGAGATTTCAGCTGCTCAAATGTCAAGTTATTGACTACGAGAATGTATTCCCACGCAAGAAATAGAGACAAAAGAGCAGATGACTGAAAACACATATATCTCAGATGCAGGCATCACACCTCTTGGAATACTTTAAGAGATATAAGATGCGTTAAAGAAAGCTCAAGTGCTGAAGTGAGAAAACCTCATTCAAAATCCCATTGACATTTTGAGTGTCGCATGGCTGTCGAGCTGAAACAATAAATCAATTCAAGTCAATAAAATAGAAAATTAATTGGCAACAATTTTGATACTTTTGATGTTTTGAAAGTCTTTTTTTTTTTTTTACAAGAATCCAAACAAGAAATCTAAATATGTAACCTTGGACTCTGGAAAATTATGATAGGCCATTTCAACCCTTTCTCACCCTTCATAGCACAAAAATAAAATCAGGAAAATAATGAAATAATAACAACAGCAAGGACAGAGCTTGGTTGAACACTATATTAGTTTAACAGCAAGGGAAACCGCTGCTGAATATCATGGATATGGAAAGGAACCATCATAAGATCACCTAAAGATGTGCGCTCACCTCCATGCTCACTTCTGACTCTCTACGCTGCATATAGGCCGATGTAAACCTCCATTTGACTGAACATCTACTCCTTCAAACGGCAACTCACATCTACTACGACATTTCAAAATGTGAATAGGTGAATGAGAGGCAAATTGTAAAGCACAACTCCATAACCACCTCTAAAAATGAGGGAACCGTGAACAAACAAACATAATTTGCCTCAGCCAGGTGAACCTGATGAAGTAGCCATTGTGTGTCTGTCCTCGCTGTAACACTCACTCAAGACCATGATGTTGACGTTGGCCAGGACACTGCCATGACTGTTGGAGGCTTCACACTGGTAGACGGCAGTGTCCTCTGCTCTGGCGTTGTGGAGGACCACGGTGTCATCAAGCACTCGCCTGCTGCTCCCCGCGTCGTCTGACACACACACACACACACACACACACACACACACACACACACACACACACACACACACACACACACACACACACACACACACACACACACACACACACACACACACACACACACACACACACACACACACACACACACACACACACACACACACACACACACACACACACACACACGGCTTGTTTTAAAGTAACGCTAATGTCAATGTTTAGAAGTTTAAAAAATATGATACACATAAAAGATTAAATAATTAGTTGCTTAATCAGTTAACTCGTCGAGATAATTGGAAATGATTTTAATAAGAATAAGTTATTTTTTCAGCAAAAACAACCATTCTCTGGTGCCGGTTTTGTTTTTATGCTTTTTATTTTATTTTATAGGAAATTGTGATGATCATTTTTTACTTTTCTGTGAAAATAAGCACATATATAAATACTGTATTTGCTACTGAGGCAATACATGTTACAGTTAAATACACAACTTAACCAGACAGAAAACTTCAGTAGAAATGTATTCATTTTAAAATTATAAAAATAAAGAATTTTAAATCACCTGAGCGCCTAAAAAATAATAATATGAATACATAAAAAAAGCTTTTAAAACATTTACAGTATGGACTACGCCACTCCTGCACGATTGTCTTGCATTTGTTGCTAAGAAATTACCTGCTCATAATTAAAATGAATAATTCTTACCCATACAGTTTATAACATTTGTTTCCACATGTCATACATGCACTTAGAATCAGTAAAGAAAATACTATTACTTTTTCTGGTACCAGTGTATTCTGGTTAAATTGTGAAAATGTGCAGAACATTTCCTGTTAAGGAATCCAGTCCGTCCCATGAGCTTTGAAGGACACTTGGCAGAACAGCTTGTGTGGTTGAAGTTGTGAGTGGTGTAGCTGGTGTAGCTGGTGCTGCACTGTCCTTCTGCCCTTTGTCAAAGATGCATAAAACCACAGCTAGAATTATCCCCACTCACCGCTGAACAATTCTCCATTCCTCCTCCATGTTATGTCTGGCGGTGGTTTTCCAGTGACCGAGCACTTGATGTGAACATCAGTCCCAATCACGGTCAGCTGGCCTTGAGGAGGCTTTGTCTCCCACTTTGGCTGGTCTGAGGGATGTTAAGAAGACCATGTTGGTTTGAGACAAAAAAACAACTGCCATTCCTGAGTCAACAGCTCTCTCTTTGAAGCAAAAACAAAGACATGTTAGCTCCTACCTTCCACTATTACATCAAAGTAGTGGACAGCCTCTCCAGCAGAGTTTTGGGCTTTACACATGTATTTGCCACCATCCGACTCATTTACAGAAGATATGGACAACATCTTTCCAAAGTTGATATATTTTGTCCGAAGAGGCAGCTTGTCTCCCATTTTTATCCATGTTACAGTCGGAGTGGGACTACGACATGAAACAGCATGTTATGAAGCGCCATAGCAGATAAATGTGACAACATATCATTTGTATGTAGAGATAATGTGATGATTCAGCGTGTATACATACTAGCCCTGTGGTATACACTCAAGCTGCAGATTCTCTCCCATCAACAGCACTTTCTCTGTCTGAACACCAGAGGGCAGCAGCAGGCCAGGTATTCTCACTGGGGGGGCTTTAGCTGTGTTGAACATAGAGCACAGCCTTCCTCCGTCAGATGTACAACTTTAATCAAGGGTTAGATAATCAACACACAATTGTACAGTCAATCTGCTACCAGTATCTTTCTGCAACATGACAACCACCTCTGCTGCCTGTTCCCATGAGATGCATTTTGATTTACAATGTGATTGCTTTGATGTGTGAATCACTCACTGGAATTGCCGCTGTCAGCAGACTCATTGCCAGGTTTCACTGGAAGTAAAACAAAATACTGTGAGAGTGATACTGGTCGTGGTAGTGACTGTTCCTCTTCGCTAACATGTATTGCACAATTCAGCTTCATAACAGTTTCCTGATAAGACAAGCCCTGCTTCTTGGTATGCGATGGAGGATGTTAACAACAACATTTTCTTTTTACTTCTCAGAGATCTCTACTTGATATCGTGATCAGCAAGTGTTTAGGGCATACAGGCTACTTTGTAGACCTACAGCTCGTGACCTTGACAGCCATGGCGGTTTTCTGGACGATGGTGCGTAATTTGGAGAAGGCAGCAAAGCAACAGTAGTCCTGTCGATTGTCTTTCTGTAAGGCATTAGAGAAGTACAGGTTGCCATCAGCGCCCATGGAAACCCTGTCATCCTGTTCAATGTGCTGGAGACCTAGAAAAGAGCATATTCATATCAATGATATGTCATCAATGTAGAACGTGTCTGTTTTGAAGAAAGCACAAATTGAACAGAACTTGTTAGATGCATCCATCAGGTGCACCAGAGGGTCAAGACTAAAAAGGTAAAAATGATTTTACCAATAACCTAATAATGAGACTCAGGTCTCATGATAGCAGATTGGAGTACTGTGTCGCCTCATGTACACTAGATGTTAATGGCAATGCCCTGAAGGGTTTCCTTGAATAGAGCGGGTGAACTCATAAGTGCACCGTGACAGCATATTTGGTTTACATAAAGCCATTATTCAAGTCACGGGTCAGTGGCGCTCTGTGTCACTCCTTGGTCAGCCCGCTCACAGTACTTAACAGTTTCCTTTAAAACATCGCCTTCAGTCATCGCTTGTTTAGTCAATGTGCAAGACAAAAATGTTTGGTTCTGATTTATATTACATGGCACTAATACGAGATGAACACTATTTTTCCAACTAATGCACGTGGACTGCATGCAGAGAACACAATGTTCTGCTGCAAGCGAAGATGCACACCATACCGTTTTCTTTGAGATGTTTTAGTTTTTTAGACATCAAAGTATTTTGTATCATGTGCAGGTTTTTTTTTTTATTGCTGTGACAATCCCTGGAAATATAAATGTGTGAAACTAAGAAAACATTTTTAAACATCATTTAAAACAAGAATTGTGTGGAAAAGGTGTTTTCCTTCAGTGTGCTCCATGCCTCTAGGCCACATCCACCTCAACACCTTAAAGTCTGTTTTTCTCTCTGACATCACTCAGGTTTGTTGGAGGCGGTTGAGGAGCTCTCAGGGGGTTTGAACAGAAAACTCAGTCCCCTATTGACAAAGCTGTTCACACAGAACTGAAGTGACTTTTTACACAGCAAATTACTTTTCTTTGGCAGTGGTGGGAAGAAACTTGTGGGCCTCAAGTGTGTACTTTTACTTGCCTGTCCTTCTTATTGTCACTGCTAACTTCCCTGATGGCCAGTGGACGGGAAGGACAGTCTCTTCCAAAGGACATGGTGTCACCTGCTACTCAATTTTATGTGAGAGAAACTTCGGGAACACACAACGCTATCTACACTATCCCACGTGAGAACCCTGCATGCCTTTCACATTGACACGAACCTGATCCCTTACCGAAGACTGCAGTGGTGGGCGAGTGTTTTCCGCCTCCACCAACAACGTAACAAAAGTAAAACACAACTGGAAGTGAAGAAGTGGCTTGAAGAGTCTTTAGATATTGATAAATGCCTATATTTGAAGAGCATTGGCTGTTTTCTGGAGGGAGTTAATCAGCCAACTAACTAATCCACCATTTAAATTACAAGCAAAAACAGTTGGCTTACCAAGAGACATCCAGTAGATCTGACGTGGGGCCACGCCTTCTGGAGGGTTACACTCCAGGGTGAGTGGCTCTCCCTCCTTAACAACAATGGGGAAAGTATACTCCTTTGGGAACTTGGGCACACCTAATAAAAAAAAATAATGAGGAACAAAAGGTCCGTATGAAAAAAACTTGAAAAGAAAATTCCCTTATATGCTGACTTTGATGAGCAGAAATCCGTAATTGCATGTAATAGTTTCATTTCGTATGGAAAGGTTACTCACTGGGAACTCTCAGTTCAATCTCCTCCGTCATGGCAGTTCCCAGCTTGTTGGAAGCGTAGCATCGGTATTTACCCCGAAACGCGGCGAGATGCTTCTTGTGAAGCATGAAGGTGCCATCTATGTGGTCTGTCCTGATGTAGGGAGGAACAAAGTCTTCGCCATCTTTTGTCCATCTGTACCTGTTGGAGCACAATATAGAGCAGGTTTCCATCAATCAAGTAATCGTCAGAATGTTATGAGCTTTGCCACAGTGATAATGTGTGTTTCACTTACTCTGGTGGTGGGTTGCCCACGGCTTCACACCTGATAGTAATGGTATTGTCAAAAGGGAGGGCGATAATGGGACCAGATGTGCGAGTTATTATGGTTGGAGGCTGCTCCACTGTAATACGAAGACACATAAAAGTGTTGAATGTTAACATTGGTGACAACGTTCCTGTTACAAGATCACACTGCAAAAAAATAAATACAACTGTTTTGGATTTGTCTTTGCTGTTTCCTAGTCTTCCCTACTGCCTTATATGACGCTGAGAAGATAAGGTTGTCTGCCAACAGCACTATAATCTGAACAAATAAGGTGCCTGAACTAAAACAGCACACCAGCACTTGATGGCAAAGCCGTCATAGACCTAAACAAAGACACCTCTGCTGCAACATTTGTGACTTAAACAATTTACTCTAAGTTGTTATTTGTTAGTTGCAATTTTAAAAAGCTGCTACATTCCTACTTAAGCAGGGTGGACAGCGGGAAAAAAATGGAACACACTTTTGACAAATGTCAAAACAGAGAGAGGGGAGGTAGTATAAGATAAAAACAGATTTTGCTTTCCATGTCAATAACACTTCATAAATCAACCTTATATTTACTGGAGATTAATCACTGAATAAGTAAGCATGCTCTTAATGGTCGTCTTCATGACACTCCTACCTTCCAGAGGGATGTTGAGGCCTGTGGCTGTGGAGGTCAAGGCCAAGAGCAGAACAAGCTGCAGGCTCCCCACCAACCTCATCTCCCTCCTTGATGGAGACGGTGGAGATCAGAGAACGTCTTGATGCAGATCAACTGGCGTCACTTGGGATTTGTAAGGCACAGAGGACCTGGAAGAGTCAGATACATATTCAAATATGGTCATATGTCGACTTATTCAACAGAAAAAGTAGTACTAAAATAAGAGCCCTACAAGCGTCTGTTCCAATCAGAGATGCAGCATCGAATTAACATCGCAGAGGGAGGGTTGTTTTGTTCTAAATGCGCTGCAAATAATCACACTCAAGGTGGCATTGTTGAAAAACAGGCTACTTTATAATGTGGCTGACATTCAAGTGAAAGAAAAGAAAACCAGAATGATAATGTATGAACAAAATCTGACATCATAAAACCCTATCAAACTCATGCACTTTGCAGTGTTTCTCTTGGATAATGCCAATTAAAATACATTAAAGATTCCTTCTGTTCTGTTTTGATGGTTTCCTTGACCAATGCTGTGCCTCAGGGTAATAATAATAATGTTCTTCATGATGTTTTGCAAGTAAATGTATATTACCTAATGGGCTTTTATCGAATGATATAAAAGGCTTGGCACACAGAGGCAGAATGGTCACAGAGGAGTAGTAGAGAGCAATGGATTAAACAAATCTAATTAAATATCAACTTCTACTTGAATTAGAAGAATCCCATTTCAGCAGTTTGCATGTTAAATATATTAGATTTTTCTGTTTTCTGAAGTTCTGTATCAAGGCTATTTTAAAGAGCCTGTGCCTTATGTATGCAAAATCTCCCACTGGGGACACTATTTAGCTTTAGTTGTCCCTCATTGTTGTGATGTCAGTGCACGACACAGCACAACACTTGTTTGGAGATTACCCTTTGAACTGTGAAGCCTGGCTAGTGGCATCGCATGGCATGCTTACAGTAAACCCAACTGGCACAAAGCTGCTGTCTGCTACAATCACTAGATCCAAGATGGCAGACTCTAAATTGGTCTAAGCCCGTCCGTATTTCACGGCTTAGTTCTCACAGTGCCGAGACTGTGGCGGCAGCACTGGCAATGCCAAATGGGTTCACCCTCTAACTAATCCTGCTATCAGGAGAATGAAGACGCGGAGCTGCGGCAGTCATACAGTACGCTGCTTAACAATGACTGAGTACTACTCAGGGTTCTTCTGAGGACGCAAAGCTGCATGCGTGGTCCCTTCTTAGTGAGGAAGGTCAATGTCGTAATTGTTCTAGACTAGATGCAGGATTAAGCTGCTGGAATTTAGAATCAATTAAACAAATTGAGAGATTGTGGCAATAAGGAGTATTATTTGCAATAAGGACTTTTTGTGATTATCCTCCACCGGATTGAATGGTGAAGAAAGCTGGTTAGATGTTTGTTCCAGTGGAGTAAACATACATTCTCATGTTGTAATAAAGCTGTAAGCCCCTCTCATTGTCAGTCTGGTGCTATTGTATACTACGAATCACACACAGAGACACACACACACACACATGCAGATACAGCCCTGCATTAGAGACCACCTACACCACTATTCTACAAGCATGAGTAAAAGTGGCGGTGTTGTGATTTCAATCAGACAAGAAACCAGTCCTTGTTAGGGAGGGGACCCACAGTCCACCAGAGACACGGGACCTTTCATCCAGATCTGTGTTGATCCTGGCAACAACCACACAGGCAACTTTCATTCATGTGCAGCAAATCCACCGCTTGATGCACGCCCAAGCCAGCTTGTAGGTGAGGCAGATTACTACGCTGTCTATGCACGTGGAGATAATGATAACAAAGCTGACAAGACTCCGTTTAAAAGGCAAAATCTTCAGAGCGTGAAAAGGGGTGGAGTCCCTATGTAAACAGACAACAAAGCGTTTGTTTTGGGAGCAGAGGGATCTATTACCTGAACACATGGCAGATCATAGCCACAAATCCGCAGGGATTGTGTTTCCTAAGCCAACAGTTGGCCAGGGCACTAAGATGGTGACTACTACATGACTGGGCCTAATCCTTGCCAGCACACATACACTAACCCCATCCCTTTCTTTACACTCAAAATAAGTTCAGCCCCTCGCAGACAAGCCAGCACCCATACGGACTGAATCCACGTGTAGCTCCAAAGTAAAAACTTTATGCATAAAAAGTTATGCAGAAATTATCTGCACACACACGTTACTATACTCAAATACATATACAGTAAATACTGAAAGGGACTAATGACAGCATACCTTTCAAGTAACCAATACTTACTGGCTTTTGAGTCATTCTACTTCTTAAATCCACCTCTAGCAGAGGCCCAAGGCTGCTGCACTACAAGTCCATAAAAGAAGTACAAGACAGGACCATCAAGGGATCAATCCAACAACTCTCTCTGAACCAACATCTCTGACATGTCCTTCCTCCTCAACCTCACGTTGTTCCTCTCGTGGTGCACAGACACGCCTCCCAGCCCGCCCCTCCACTCATGCGGCTAAAGGAGCGACAGGAGACTCACTCAAGTGACATATGTCACACGAAAGCCTCTCACTTTGCAAAGAGACTCTCGAAGCCGGTGACAATGACTGGGGCAAAGCCTGCACTGCAAGGCTACTCAGTGAGCGTTAAAGAATGGGCAGAGAGGAAGTCCATGCATGCCTCTCTTTCCCTCTCTCCCTCCCTTTTTCCCTGGATCCCTCCATCCTGCCTTCCACAAACTATGCACGCCCATTTACACCCAGCTCCGTCTCAATGGTTTTAATGCAATGTGTCTCCATTGAAAAGAGAAGGGAGTCATCTTCTCTCAGAGGACCGAAGCTTTTGTGTACTTTCTTTTCCCTGCAGTGCTGCGGGGTATTGATAGATGGAGGCATGGGAGAACATGCCTGAAAAACAAAGTTCTTAACTGCAGGCCACTAGGATTTTTATGATTTTACTCTTCATTTCTGTGAGCATTTCTGTTTGCTCATGTTCCATTGTTGTGCAGATTGTCATTGTTCAAGCACAGGTTTTTATCTGGGGATATGTACAGAAAATATTTAGTTTAATCCGTATTTCCCATGAAGCTATTCAAACAACATACACATTCCTTGTATGGATGTTGTCCATCTGCAATTCTCTCAATAGGCACGATTTATATTCCAAGGAGTAAGGCAGGGAATTGCAATACAGGTGGCTCGACAAACACCGTTTTGAGGTTTAAATTGATTTTCAGATCTGCAGTGTATTTAGGAATAATGGAGATTGTATCCACAACATAGTTCTAAGCCTAATGGCAACACAATGACTGTGTTAAAAGGGTAAGCGATGCTCACACTGCCCTGCAGTGTAATCCAACTTGCAGGAAAATAGTTTACATTCAAAGCCCAATATATTAAAGTCTGTATTTAGGCAAGATCTCTGCTTGATGAAGTATTCATGAAGAATGGCAACTAGCGATTTAATGAAAGCTTTGGTGAGCAGATCCAGAGGGAAAACAATCTTAACTGCATTTATCCTGCCCGATAAAGAAACTAGAGGTGTCTTCCAAAATTCAATCTTGCTTTTGTGTTTACCTATTTGCAGATTTTTTTAAAAACTGAAAATAACTAGGAGCTATACTTTTTATACTGTTCTACTTTGATTCAGGCTTGCCTGCAATTTACTAAAGTCATTGTCAATGCAGAATGGCTGGATGTAATTGCACAGTCAATTTAAGACAGTTGTCATCACGTCAAATGGACCTTTTCCACGTTTAAGAGAGCACGGCTTGTGTAAACATGGAGAAACAATCCAAAGGGACAAAGCCTAATAGACTTGCATGTTCACTCAAAGCTTGAGCTGCTGTGTAGACAAGGCAACATGTACACAAGAGATTAATATAAATAGTTGTAGCATGGTCAAACACACATTGTCGGGTAGAAGTAAATATACACAGAGTCCCTCTGCTGTATGTAATGTGGGAAAAGGTTAAAACCAAAAGGAAAGGGGACCGAAAATACAACATAGCAGATACATAAGAAATATGTTATGACAACATGTATTGGTTTTAAGAGCTGATTAATGAATTGGGTGAAAATTAATCCACATATGTTTATTAACATATTTTAGATGCAAAATCTCATAGTTCATGACACAGCTCTGTGATGACAACTCGGCACTCACACAAGGATCTAAACAAAAGAGAGTGAACAGGACTTTGGCAATTGTTGTCCGGGTCTCTACTCATGACCGGTTTCATTGTGCTTGTTAAAGTACCATGAATATTAAAACAAACCAACGATGGCATCATTTGTGAATTCCGACTTCACGTCTCCATCGACATCTCAATCCCCTGGGGGGACTAACTGAAAAGGTTGCCTGCCCGGAGACTTTGTCATGACGCATTTCCTCCCCAAACACATAATTACTAGTCTTTTGTTTGTGAAACTCACAAATACATTGCTATTAAAAAATACCTTCCAAACGAACTCAAGAAACGTTTGGCATCTTGCAAAATAAGATGACTAGGTTCAAATATATGTAAGCATATACAGTGTGTGTGTGTGTGTGTGTGTGTGTGTGTGTGTGTGTGTGTGTGTGTGTGTGTAATGAGTATAATCAAAAGAGAGAACACACCTAACTATGTGTTGTAAATCTATTACGCCAGCACTTGGGGTTGTGACCCTTTCAGGAATCAATGACATTCTCAAACATTGTTTGAAATCACAAAAGAAAATGTTTAATTTAATGTTTAATTTAATGTTAATGTTAAGACATTTCACGTAAGCAGACACAACTGCAGACACAAAAAAACATCATGACGAGCTTTGCTGTCAACGCTGACAATAGCATTAATGATGGATGGATTATGTTTCAGACGTCCATAACAATCAGCTGGGACTGATGGAGAGAAAGACACATTTTATACATGAACTACTAGAAGACTGCTTCAGCCAAAGGAGGAAAGAAACTTGGGTTTTGCAAAAGTACACAACTTAAACTGGGTTGGGCTACTTGAGTTCTCATTCTTAAAATTCAAGATGTTGAACAAATATGATGGTGAAGAATGTGTAACTAAGCAAATTTACTGGCTGCCTCAGGAAACCTCTCATGTGTTCACGCTGCTGAGCTATGTAGAAAAAACTATTATGTTGATCTACGGCAGAAGAAAAACCACATGCAAAAGAATACTGGTTCTGAGGAAGATGTTTGTGAAGGTGTGCTTTGCGGCTACTGCCTGTGTGTACTACTGGTGCATCTTTGCTCTGTGAGTGACACAAATCGTTAGTTCTCTGTAGATCTGGACTGATTCCTTTTAGGGAGGAAAATACCAGCTCTGCTTATTATGTAGGCTGCTTTAACAATACCATATGATCACCCTGCTTAACTGTAGATGACAGATGGCACACTCACTGTCATCATATTTGCACACACAGATTAAAACAAAAGCCAACATCAGGCAAATTCCGGTAGTGCTCTTCATATCTATACGATTGGATATTTGTTCGATACAGCAGCCTTTAGTACTCATTCAGGACAGTAATCCACTCCTCAACTTCTGTTTCAATCAACGAGGAAAACAAATTCTCAAAATAAGTTTAATACATGCAATATAAGCATCAGTGAAATACCAAGTGAACTTGACAGCCGATAGCGAAACACAGCCCAGTGTTGACAACTCTTCTCTCGTGAAAGCTCCAAAAGTTGCTTAATCTTACAAGAGCGTCGCCAAGTCGGCAGCACTGACAGCCGGTCCCTCCAAAGCCACGCTCTCAAAATTATCATTATGAACGTAAAGCAGATACATGTCTGTTGTTATTCACAGCGGTAAAGCTAGGAGCTTGTGGAGGGCTCTGCCGATAAGCAATGAGTGCACAGAAAGAATACTGGCCAGGCCGGTAGCATCATTTTATTTCGGGCAAATAAAATGATTGCCAGGCTATACTTTCAACAAAAATGTTTTTGAAGAAGATTACCAACCCAGCCTTTAAGCTTGTTAAGGGCTTACCATAAGTCCCCTTACCTCTGAATCCAACGTGTCTTTGTCATTACTTAATGGTGCAGTATTGTGTCTCTGCTTCAGTCCACGAGCAACCCAGTAATCATGCAAGCCTGGAATTTACACAAACAACTCTGTGACACGCATCAAACGCATCCACATCAAACCTGTGCTTCCAGTATTGTGTTTAGAGCCGCAGCGCTACACGTTTTCTTTGTATTCAAGCAAAACAGGTTGAAGGCAGTCGCTCATATCCTATCGTAAAACCCGCAGCAACAAAAACAGTGCAACGCATGTTGCACTTGTCCTGCTATGACTTTCTATTTCATACTCCACTGGCAGGTGATTTATCTAAAGCTGAACACACACTGGTTGGAACTCTTTGCCTGTGATCAATCTGGTAAACAGATTTGGTGTAAGAATGTAAACACCACATCGGTTTCTGAGGTCATCGGAGCACGCTCGTTCAGCTCTCACCGCGTACGTCAGAACGGTGGTTTTGTTTCTCCATTTTTTAATGTAGCTCTTACTTTTTGCAGTGTGGGAGTTTGTCGAGGTGTGCCACTCATTTAAGTGCCACAACACTCTATTTTGTTTCCCCGTCGCCTCTCTGACTAGGAGCCAGCCTGGCACGCAACAGTTGACACGCTATTAAATTCCTGATACAAAAACAGTAACACAGATCATCAGATTAGCCATTTCATGAACAACAACTCTTTTCTCAACGCTTTTTAGGAAAAAATACATCCCACTCAGAAACAATAGAGGAATAATAATTAATTATTGCAAAATCAGCATTTCCATAAAATAAAATAAAATCTGTTTTTGTTGCGTGCCACAAGCTAGGAAACAACATGAATCACTATAGAAACACGTCCCTTGCAGGAGTGAAGAGTGACAAAGAGTGGCATTCAGGAGCTTAATCAGTTTTCCACAGCTAGCAGCGCAGGGAGAGACAGTGCGGAGACAAACAGTCACACCCAGCTTCCTCCCTTCAAACACGGAGGCCTCGAGAAGACCTCTTCACACCTTCCTTCACCCTCACACAATGTGCATCACTGTTGCAGAGTGGCAGATAAGGGAGCAGTGCTGTGCTCTATGGCCTGAACTAAGCTGGTAATTAGTTTATGGGATAATCTTGGAGGCCTAAAGTGGTATTTAGCTGAGTTGGGGAAGTCGGTGAAGCCCCCCCAAAAAAAGAGAACAGATTTAGCTTGAAACCCTGCGTTTTTGTAGGTCCGATCCTAAAAATGTAAGTTCGACTTCAAACATAAAACATATTATGGGATTAAATAATATTTATAATATTAATATGTATTTATAATATAATATTTTAATATATTAAATATATATTAACATAATTGCTATCAATGAAAATGATAATGAAATGAAAACTTTCCAATGACCTCAATATTTAATTTTTTTGTGTTGTTAATGTTAATGCCAATCAGTTGCCAAAATGGATTCCAGTCCTTTGTTTTGAATGTTGGCGGTGTAGGGAGACTATTTTCTGTTTAGATACACAAAGAACTGTCTTTAATTTGACTAAACAATGCTTTATGTGTGATTGGTTGCTCAGAGCAGAAGACCTATTAATACAGTGCTGGCTCAGTGTGTGTGTCTATTTATGTGCAGGATTAGCTTCTATGGCACAAGACACTAGACATGAGAATTCAGTTTTCACACAATGCATTCCTCCTAGAGAACTTGAGATGTGGGGGAACTTGTGTACATGTTATAATTCTTAAGGTATTTATCTTTTTGTTTAATGGATCAAGTGGGTTGGGATGTACGCTTCTTATTTAGAGCGCTTGTGTGAGCGTACATACATGGGCGTAGTTATATTTGAAAGTATGGATGCAAGACTAGTGACAGACAATGGGAGGCACGGCAGGATATCTTTCATTTCAATAACCCCTATGAATGCCATTTCCTGCAGGGCACCTGAACCGTGACCAATAATGCTCTGTCACTATGAATCTGTTTAGTTTACACTATATATGACACTGTTTCCCAAACTTTGAGAGAACAATTAAGAGGCTAGATCTATAAAGAACCATGTGCTATTGACAACAATGTATCATAAACACATTGGTTGTATAGATATGAATGCTGATGACAAGGCAAGAAAGGCACACCCAAAAAGCATACTGAAGGAGACAGGTCGGGTGGGTTGCGACAGTCTGCCCAGCTGGTACGGTGGGGTGTCCACAGTTCAAATGAGAAAATGGTGGTGAGGTGGAAAATGCAATTTCTAATCCAAATACCAACAACAAGAACATTTTGCTCCAAACCCCTTAAAGTCTGACAGTGGGGGTTCTGCAGCTCAATTGCTCCATTCCTCAGGCGCCTTTGAGTACATAAAGACTTTCTTATGCATTATTTAAATATGCTCACTGCTCTCTAGCTATTGGTTTTGCAATAACAATATATAACAATCAACAGCACGTATCTACCCAACACAAATGATTGTGTCCACACATAATGGATCTACATTTTCTTTCTGTCTGAGACAAAGGACAGTGAATACACCTGTTGACGCACTTAACTCCTCTAGTCTCACTATTTCTCTGGAAAGAAAGAACTGACAACAACAGCCACCCAATGAGCTTCAGAGAGGTCAATGAGCTTTGTTGTAAGAAAATTAAATTTTGTGACGTTTAGGAATAACAGCTGTTTTGCAATCCTGAGGATTATCCTTCATCTCCAAAGGGCTCATACACAGAATGCAATGAAGCCTCACCTCAAGGTGAGTCCTGTCTGGTCTTGTAGCGCACAAATGCCATTATGAACCTTCTCTCAAATGTTCTCTCCCAACCTTCCTTTAAAAAAACCCAAAACATTGTTTGTGGATGTCATTACTCAAGATTAAGCTCAACTAAAAAGAAAAGGGTGATTTTCTTGTCACTTTTACGAAAACACATTTGGGTCTTTCTTCAAGCACCTGCAGGATAGATTCTTCTCAAACAAGACATAAAAGGATGAGGAGTAATATTTTCTACCGTAACATCGGTTTGTCTGAGCCCAGGCTCCAATCCCATAAATGTGTGTGATATTAAGAGGTATCATGCATAATATGTCAAGATTAATGGGGCAATAATGATACACCATCAAATGCATGATAGCATTCTACAAAAAATTATAAAAATGAAATAGTGTAAGCAGTTAATTGTTTAAATGCTCGACACATGTGCTTGTCAAAGAAAAAAACAGCAAAGGCAATGTATCTGTTTGGTATCCACTGCTTTTAAAGATTTAACACACTTATGAGAAACTCATCAGAAGTGAATTACTTATCTGCTAACTCATGGTGCACTGGCAATCAATGAGTTATTAAGCATCTGCTGCAACATGTCAAACGACAAGACTCATGAGGCACCTCACCAAGCCCTAGCCCCAGGAAATAACCTATCCCAAATAAATCAGGAAAAGCTCCTCAGCCATAAGTCGTATGCAGACTTCTGGTCTCCTTGGATAGATTAGAGGCTAAGGAAAGGGAGTTTTATTGTAAGTTCTATTACCATTCCAAAGTAAATGAAGATGTTCCAGCTCTATTAGTCTATAATCTAAATGTCAAAGTCAATATCACCATTATAAACCATGGATAATGGAATGTGTTTTACTACAATTGTAACTGTGATGAATATAAACTAAAATACAACATGAATGATACAATTTATAAAGATATACCCGGGCAGTCTTCATGTTTTTTTTTTACTTTTTACATTACTTCTTATGTTATGACACCATCCATTTTGATGGTAGACGTGTTACAAATAACATAAATCAAAATTAGATTATCTCAAATAAGTGAGAAGAGTCAACCAATAACACAATCAGGGTAACTGTGTGACTGATGGTGGATAACATATGCTACTATCACAGCACTAAAGGCAGTTGGGGCTTTTATGTACGTTTTTGGAAACATAAATGTTCTAGTTCAGCCTGTTTTAAACTAGTTTGCCGTTAATCCACGACATCTATACAATGGCTCAGAGCCAATGGCATTTGAGGACACTCATCAGATTGGTCGGTCTAAATTACTCTTGGAACAGGAGACAAAGTATTGTACCTTGCATCACCCTGAGTGGCACAGGGGTACCCCTGTGAAAGTGTTAGGGCCGTGCTTCATTAGCATTTCTGGAACACCATGAATTAAAGTGTTTGTTCTGGTCTGCGCGCCCCATTGAAAGGGTCCATTAAAGAGTGTTTTAGGGGTTCCGCTGTGTTGAGTCGGAAGTTCAGGAGCTGGTGTACAGAGGAAGGTGCCAGAGCAGAGAAAAAAATACTCAGAAGGGCATGGTGGCCTCGATCAATCCGTATGCAGATAATGCAATGCGTGACATCTTTCAGCGTGTGAACAGGTGGGCCACATAAGTGACGACAATGAGGTTAATAACGGTTTCAGGCTGGTCTAACATTCAGATCCAAGTATCAACTGAAACCTATTTACTGTAACTCAGAGGTTGCAACATCCCCCTGAGCAACTCTGCTGACTAACAATTAACAAATACCTAATATTCTCACACAAAAGGTACTGTCAGGAGTAAGAAGGGCGTTCTGAGATCACCTGCGGCACAAAGTCCTATCACTACCAAGTGTGTGCAACCGTCACACTTGAGGACCGTTCTATAAAAGCAAGAGCTCACTTGTGATATATTGTGATTATATTGGATATCCGCTTTGCACCCGGCCAAACAATGGCCTTTAGCTGCGATAAAACACGCCATACCACATCCTGGGCTACTGCTTTAGTAAAGCATGGTTAAGTTACCAAGACGGCACGGACGTATGTTGCTGTGGTTACCTGTGGTTTACCATACCGTAAACACAGATTAATGATGGTGTTCAACTGTTTTGCCAGAATTCGGTTCACAATGTTCTCAAATACAATTTAAACAGACAAACCAATCACAAGCCATTTTAAAACTATGTTGCACTTTGATCTGCAGATTCTATCCACAAGAAAGTCAGAAATTCAAAAAATATAAAAACAAATGTTTATCTGATGGAGTTTTCTGATGAGGGAGTTTTCAGAAAAGCAAGGAGATGCATGCTGATTTGCCTGAACTTCTGTGAGAGCTGATGCAGGATGATGCAGAGTCATAGCAACACCTGCTTTCCAGGTGGAACTGCATACAAGAGTCTTGTGTCAGATTACTGTGAGCAAGGTTATGACCCAGCGCATGCATGAAAGTAAGAGAACGAGAGAAAGACAATAACAGACAAAAACGAGAGGGGGGAGGCCGAGTTTTGGGGGTGATATCTACGGCACAGGGAAGAAAACTCCATGGGAATTTGTCTCATTAGCATATGAATCAAATTCCAGCAGCAGGAAAAGACCGACATTCAGTTCAGAGCCTGTTGTTAGTAACACCAGCAGCGGATGAGCAAAATCATTGGGCTGCGGCCAAAGGTCAAAGTTAATTATCCCATGGTGCGCTAGAAAAGTAGGATTTCAGGGGCCTGGGGAAAATATGAGAAAATAAAACACACATTACCATGGCACACCGTGGCTCGTACAAGACTTGCACAACATGCTCACCATAAGGGTGAAACTGAGCATAAAAAGAGCTGCTGGTTCTAATGGTTATTTTAAAAAGATCATATTTTTCAACTTGTGTTAATTAAATAAAAAACACTTATTTCCTCCAGTCTCTAAAATGAGAATATAATTTTGCTTGTAATACATAATAATAGATAATTTTATATATATATATATATGATTATTTTAATATGTTGGAGTTTTTTGATTGGTTGACCACTGATGACAATTATTAATTTTACTCAGATAAAATTTGGAATGCAGGACATTTACTTGTAATTCAGTATTTATTATAGGACTTTCAATTAGGTAAGGATAAATACTCCTTCTAGAAATGTTCACTTTATAAGTTACTAAAAATCTGGGAAAATACTGGAAATGGTACACGGAGAAAACAAAAAAAAGATCAGTGGTGGCTCATGTAGATCCTCCCAGCCTTAAAGCAGCAGAACATGCATGAACATGAAAACGGTGCGTCATAGCCAGATTCTTTACTCCTGTCAAACCCAGAAGACCTCTTACTGTTACGTTTCCACACACGTGTGCCCGCTGTGAAGTCAGAACTGGGTTGATTGTGAGACATGTCTAGATTTTGAACAAGCCTATCTAAAGTTGCTCCTGCTCTACAGGTTCCGGGACCAAAACAAAGCAAAGTTTGCAGTGATCCACTCAGAAATCTGCAGGAGGTGACCACACACAGAGAGGATGTTTACTTCATAGTCTGGCAACTGGGACGCGGCGTCGCTGCCAACAAGAAAATGTGCCGTGTGTGTCACAACTGTTTTTCCGTATTTCTATCTCAAAGTGAGCGTTTGTCTTGAAAGAGGGATCTTAACAGCGAGGGCACTGTTCAAAAGCAAGAGTCCATATGAATGCCGTGAAGAGCATGTCAAGTGCCAGCAAACCATGTTCCTCACTCGCTAGGAGGAATGCAGCCTATTGTCAATTGAACTTGTACAAAAGCTCCTGAAAGTGCAGCACGGGGGGTAGAGGGAGGCTGAGGACAGCCAGATCACCCTGCTCCTCTGGTGCTCGGTGGAGAAACTTCTGTTGCTCCAATTCAGACAGGGCGCAAAGTTATTTGTGCCCCCTGTGTGAGGCGTTGATTTCACCAAACAGTTGTCGGCTGGAGCGGTCATGACCTTTGCCCCGGGTTGTTAGGAAGTGCAAGAGCTGCGTGGCAGAAAGCCAGACACCATGGAAACAGGACTGGCGGTATCTATGCTGGAAATATTTACTGGGAATCTTAAAGACTTGTTCTACTGGATACAGGCATAATCCCTCAACGAGTGAAAGTTTGATGCTAACAAATCTGTCAACAAATGTGAAAAGGCCGACAGGATGGACAGTCTGAAGACACAATCGGTTTCTGACAGTGACCCCTCTATTTTAAACCGCGGTGTTAATGGCAGTGAGTTCCTGTGTCAGTGACTCCTGTAAATATTTCACAAGCATTCCAAATGTGGACTGGACGTCCTCGGAGAAGAGCGATAAATCCCCTCACCAAATACACACATCAGTGCTCCCAACCCGTTTAGTTTCTCTTTCATGGCCGTCCTCTCATCAAGCCAACACAGCGTCATTAAACTATCCAGCGAGGAGTCCGATGCTGCATGTCCTTTTATGGCACAGAAGCAGGGAGTAACTACACAAACTAATACTCACAGCAGGAAAGGCCATGGGAAGGACACAGCAGAGCCACCTGCCAGTCTGAATTACGTACAAATCTCCCTTTAGATTAGGCTGGTTGAGGATGGATGGCACTGGACCTAATACGAAAGTATGGAGTTAAGCAAATTTTCGACCTCAATTAAACATTCAAAGATCCAGTATGACAGTGTTTTTCTGTCATTCTCAAGTACACACACAGGCTGCTAAATGTATTCATGTATGCAGTATTCTCAGATTATCTTCTTAAACAGTCTTTAAACAGTTAATCCACAGGAATGCTTTCTCCGAGGCTATTGATATGTAAAATGTGCGATTATTGTGCTTCTCTAAAAAAGCAAACACAATGATTTTTTTTCTTCTTCTAATTCGTTCTTTGCTTCAGAAATATGGGATATTTTTCAGGCTTTGAAACCTACGTTAAAGCAGTCTTTGCATTTTGTTTCCCGCAGACAATTTTGTTGAATTGATTATAGTCCTGATGAATGATTAAAATGAGTGAAATTGCAGTCGCATTCAGAATATGTTCATTTACACTTGGTTGTTGTTTCTACCGCAATTATAGAGCTTTGCACATTGAACAATTTCACATCTTATGGTTGTTTTATGACTTTCATATTTTGCAGGAGCAGAAGCTTTGAATTGCTTTGTACTAAATGATTGTTGTGTGTTTACCATCCTTCCTATACTCTCTAATTAAGGGAATCCCCAACCGTGTCCCTCGTCAATAAAGTTCCAACACAGAGATCAATTCCTAGTGCCACTCAGAATTACACACACACATATCTAACCATCTGAAATCCCTCTGGAAGGATGTTTGCGACCGAAACGGTTTATTTTTAGATTATTATTATTTGGTTAGGTTGTATTCTTCCATGGAGCGGCTGCATGTTGATAGCACATGAATACAAGTGACTGCCGTGGAGTTTTTACTTTTCCCAGCATCACTGATTAAGTGGCAGAGAAACTCGCCCCCTGCCTGGTAAGGCTCTTACATTGCACTAGCTGCTCCTAATGGATAACAATGAGCTGCTCACATGCTGACAGCAGCTAAATATACTCCGTTCTGTCACCACACATTGGGCTGCATTTCAAATCCATTCAATGCAATACAATAACTATGGAGCTAAATCCAGGCCATATGTGTTGTTCATTCGAAAAAAAGATTTGAACCTGAAAAATCAAGTTTATTCGAAATAAAAATAAGTGTATGAAAAGTTTTTTGGGGTTGAATATAATTTTGAATCGGTTCTTCTTTTTTTTTGAATAAAATATATTTTTTCAGTTTTCAGTAACAGATTTTATATTTTCAACTTTCACTCTTTTTTTTTACAGTTTCAACTCTTTTTTTTACAGTTTCAACTCTTTTTTTTTCGAGCTATTTTTTTTTTCAGGTTCAAATCTTTTTTTCAGGTTTCAGACTTCTGGCCCGGATCTGTCGTGGGGGCGTGGTTTCTACTGAAGGGGCGTGGTCTCACGAGGGACAGCATAACAAAGAAGGCGGAGGACCGGCCTCAACCACGTTGTCTTCAGGTAACGTGGTAATTATGACTGACTTCCTTTATACAGCATATTCACGGGATTGACGGTAAACTAAGTTGACGCCAGTGACACAGTTACGTTTAGCAAGCTGTTTAGACCGGACTTGGCATGAATAGCAATATAAGAGCAATACACTATGCCAGGTTGTGCCGTTCAAAAACTACACTATAATATCTGACGTGTCGCACCACTGTGAACACATGCAGCGTAACTTCGATGCCGTCCGGTGTGTGAGATGAACTGGTTTTAATGAACTTGTTTATTATTTTAGCGTGAGGCAGATGAGCTGAGCCTCTCTGTCGCATTATAAAGACATAAACAGATCAGTTGGCTGTGAACGTCACTACCCGCTCGTGAGGCTGTGGTTGAGACGCTGAGGACAAGAGTGAAAGTAAAGGTTGGTGCTACGAGCCGAAGCCTAAAACACTCACGTCAATACATCTTTACAAAACCACAGCTGACCAGTTTCCACAGCTGACCAGTTTCCACAGCTGACCAGTTTCCACAGCTGACCGTCTCTACGCGGTGCTACAGTATATTTCTCTGACAGGTGTATGAATACATAGACAGTCATCAACTTGACATCAGATTAATACATAGATATATATTACACACATATGACGGACAACAGCGTTTTGTAAAGATGTATTGACGTGAGTGTTTTAGGCTTCGGCTCGTAGCACCAACCTTTACTTTCACTCTTGTCCTCAGCGTCTCAACCACAGCCTCACGAGCGGGTAGTGACGTTCACAGCCAACTGATCTGTTTATGTCTTTATAATGCGACAGAGAGGCTCAGCTCATCTGCCTCACGCTAAAATAATAAACAAGTTCATTAAAACCAGTTCATCTCACACACCGGACGGCATCGAAGTTACGCTGCATGTGTTCACAGTGGTGCGACACGTCAGATATTATAGTGTAGTTTTTGAACGGCACAACCTGGCATAGTGTATTGCTCTTATATTGCTATTCATGCCAAGTCCGGTCTAAACAGCTTGCTAAACGTAACTGTGTCACTGGCGTCAACTTAGTTTACCGTCAATCCCGTGAATATGCTGTATAAAGGAAGTCAGTCATAATTACCACGTTACCTGAAGACAACGTGGTTGAGGCCGGTCCTCCGCCTTCTTTGTTATGCTGTCCCTCATGAGACCACGCCCCTTCAGTAGAAACCACGCCCCCACGACAGATCCGGGCCAGAAGTCTGAAACGTGAAAAAAAGATTTGAACCTGAAAAAAAAAATAGCTCGAAAAAAAAAGAGTTGAAACTGTAAAAAAAAGAGTTGAAACTGTAAAAAAAAAGAGTGAAAGTTGAAAATATAAAATCTGTTACTGAAAACTGAAAAAATATATTTTATTCAAAAAAAAAGAAGAACCGATTCAAAATTATATTCAACCCCAAAAAACTTTTCATACACTTATTTTTATTTCGAATAAACTAGATTTTTCAGGTTCAAATCTTTTTTTCGAATGAACAACACATATGGCCTGGATTTAGCTCCATAAATAACAGGATGTTTTATAAATATGCTATTAATTCGTTGTGTCGCGCGATTATTACGCCACTCAACAAGTCACGGAGATGTTTGAGTATGAAAAGAAAAGTTGAGTTGAGCGCGGAGCAGAGCGGAGGTCGAGGAGAGACCAGCTGAGACCGTAACGTTGACTGAAACACATCGTGGAGGTCGAGGAGAGACCAGCTGAGACCGTAACGTTGACTGAAACACATCGCGGAGGTAAGGCCGTTCAACAGGCAGCTCGTAGAGGCACTTCCGGTTGAGGCTCCGGTGCTGCGGCTAGTCGGCAGGTTGTGTTCCGTTTTGAAGTGAAGACGTAACGTCCCTCCAGCAGCTTTCTGCTGTTTACTCGTTAGCGTTAGCTCGTAAGAACAATGTGTCTGAACAAAGGGAGAGAGAGAGAGAGAGAGAGAGAGAGAGAGAGAGAGAGAGAGAGAGAGAGAGAGAGAGAGAGAGAGAGAGAGAGAGAGAGAGAGAGAGAGAGAGAGAGAGAGAGAGAGAGAGAGAGAGAGAGAGAGAGAGAGAGAGAGAGAGAGAGAGAGAGAGAGAGAGAGAGAGAGAGAGAGAGAGAGAGAGAGAGAGAGAGAGAGAGAGAGAGAGAGAGAGAGAGAGAGAGAGAGAGAGAGAGAGAGAGAGCGTCTGTGAGAGTTTGTGTGTGTGTATCTGAGTGTAGTGTAGAGAACCAGTTCTGACGTTCAAACAAATCCTGTTAAGTTTTCTGATTAGTATTTTTCTTTATTTTTTATAAGTTATTTATTGTTCTGACAGCTCAGGTTCCTTTAAACAAAATGTTGTGCAAAATGTTTTGTGCACTTTATTTAATAAAAGCCTATATATTTGGCAGATATAAAGCATACATGTGTATGTTTGTGTTAGTCTATTTTTTTTTTAATTATTATTACTTTAACAGCTCAGGGATGTTCAAGGAGCAACCTGTTTGTGCACTTTCTGAAGATTGTTGCACCGTCAGTTCTGTTTTTGAATAAAGGGTTGGAAAGTAATGCTTTTTTGTTTTTTATCCGATTCATCGAAAAAATAATCGACAGATTAACCGATTATTAAAATAATCGTTAGTTGCAGCCTTAGCTATAATATAAAATAATCATACAGTAATAATATAATATTCATTCCACCAAATTCTATGTTTTGGAAGTGTTTTTCGTCAGTTTAGCCCTTTGGTGAAACCAGGGTTTTACAGTCTAACTACAGCACTGAATGAATAGCACTCCTCTGACAGGCTGAAATTATACAATTACAGATGTTGCTGAGAGGCAATTATATCTCCTTTTTCCCCTGGAAGTTAAAGTAGAGAGGTGGAGACAGCATGCCTGGCATGTGGCAACACATGTTGGACATACCAGGGTGACTGTGTGTGTGTGTGTGTGTGTGTGTGTGTGTGTGTGTGTGTGTGTGTGTGTGTGTGTGTGTGTGTGTGTGTGTGTGTGTGTGTGTGTGTGTGTGTGTGTGTGTGTGTGTGTGTGTGTGTGTGTACGTACAACCTCTGGAAAAGCAGTAGGAGGTGATTTACAGCATGGGACACTTTTACAATGATGTTCTCTCATTGTTGCACCCGATGAGCCATTTGCCTTGGGAAGTTTTGATTTCCATTTCACGGTGTCAAAGCATTATGACATTTCCAGCGCGAATCCCCTGTCAGTTTGCATTCAATTGCTTGCTTCGTAAGAAGTGCACTCAGACAAACCACTCACCATCTGACATTTAGAATTTATCATCCTCTCTCTGCCCCGAAACCAGAGTCGTGGATTTGGAAGGTTCAATTCATATTTGAAGAGAGCCCTTTAGTCAAAACAACCAGTATGATGACAGTGTTTCTTGGAGAGAGAAGAAAAGCTTAACATCTTCACACTACAGAGAGCAGAGACATGTGTGTTTAAGTAGACTGTTTGATCCAACTAGCTGCAATGATCAAAAGAAAATTGTAAATGTACAGCTTATCAAATGTGAGGATTAATGCTTTTCTTTCTCAGAAATGATTGTATATCTTTAGACTATGGAATATTGGACATTTTAAAACCATGTATTTACATTTAGAGAAACTGTGATGGGCATTTTTTACCTTTTTCTGACAGTTTACAGACTAAATGTGTGATTGCATACAGGGTTACAAATAACTATAATTTTCATTATTGGTTCATCTGCTTTTTTGATCAATCGATCAATAAACTTCTAGAAAATAGGGGGAAAAGGTTTTAAATGTCTTGTTTTGGAAATGTTGAAAAACAAACTGCTGCTGTGACATGACAATGTCAACCCGAGAATAAACGTATCCATCACTCAAACTGAAACAATTAATTTCGATTACTTTCTATTAATCAATTGCTCGATTAATCAGCTAACCATTTCATCATTTGTAATTAGCCTGCTTATCAATATATGTTTGTATACAGCTCAATATAAAAGGAAAAATCCGCAGCTTTGCTGCTATGGTAGTTAGTATGTTAAAAGTTAATCTCAAGGTGCAGCTGAGGCTGATGGGAATGAAGTTATTATTTTTAAAAGGTATCCTCTAATGAAGTGGAGAATGTTTGTTTATTTGTGGCACCACATGACCGACATGCCCCCCCTGAGCCAGGGTCACCAAAGACTACGTGACCCTGCACATGAGAAGGGGAGAGAATGTGAGCGCCATCACACCACGCCTGAATTAACACATATCTGAATGATTTTCAAAGTTTGAATTAAAAGCTGACCCGTTTCTCATGCAACAACTTGCTGCACTGTACATTCATTTACTGAAAGCTTGGCCCCCGAACATCACCACAGGGAGCAAGGAACCCAGGATTTCCCAATTACCACATTTCAGTCAAGTCGGGTCGCACAAAGAGAGAGAGACTGGACCCATTCCGCCATGACAAAGCTGCCGGGGCTTGAATGGGCCAGCTTCACAAGGCCGAGCGTGGCCAATGCTCTGGGCGACTCACCCACCGCCACTCCTCTTCACTCTCTAAGTGGCCAGACAGAGGAACAGAGAGATGGGCTCTCACCGGGAACCCATCTGCATTCAGAAGGGAGTCTCACTTGTGAAAGTGGTAGAAGGCAAGTAGGTTTAACATGACGATGCACAGCAAAATCACCAATGTGTAGGTCAATCTTTAACACTCAGAAATGCTGATTAACCCTCTTATTGAATCTACTGTAAGAAATGAAGAGCAAACATCTCAACCAGAGTGAAAAGTGGTACAAACGTTCCTAATTTTCAGACCCCTTTTCAAACCATGGGGCACAAAATTCAATAAGCTTTGACTGAGGGGTGAAAATGTAAATGGTTTTGTAAAACTTCGAAGATCATTTTGGTTGGGAAGCAGCTAAAATAGTTTCATTATGGTGAGTGTCGAACACATGGTGGGTGGTTGGTTCCCCCCCCCCCCCGAACCACCCACCAAAATAAAATAAATAAAAAAATCTTATAAAAATAATAATATTATTCATAAATTATACAAATTGTCAATATTTGTGTTTTTGCGGTATGGAATATACCAAGTAATATTAGTAAAAGTAGGATATCTGCGCAAAATATATGCTTTTCCTGCACCTCCTCTCCGCCTGTGCACGTCTCAACTGCGCCCGTGCATGTCTCAGCTTTGCGTGCCCGTTGTGGGCCAGATCGCTTTGGCCCCAAAAAAGGCGGGATTAAAAGCAGTTTATCCAATTGTTGATTAAAGATATAAATGAGTGATATACAATTTAGCCAATCAGCATCCTAAAAAATGCGCGCCTTGGGGCCAATCTCATTTGGCACCAAGCAGCGCGTTCCCGTCTCTTGTTCTCGTCAGGGGCGGGGCTAGTCTCTTGCTTGAGGCGCCACTATAACGACACAACAATGGCGAGGTCGTGTGCGAGCACTGGTCTTCCAAGAAAACCAAACCCTAACTCGGTAAAAGCTCTCCTCCAAGACCCGTTTGAGAGAATAACTTTGGCGGAGAAATATACAGTGAAATATGCAGTCCTGCTAACACTGTATTTGGCTTTCCATTAGGGATGCAACGATACCATTTTTTACAAACCGATACGATACCGATATTTTTATTTGTGTACTTGCCGATACCGAGTACCGATACCGATACTTCTTAGATTTGGTCTCCATGAAAGTGCAATTAATTTGGAGGCAGATTTTATTTTATCCTCTGCAGATTATGTCAAGCCTATAGTACAAAATTAACAGAAGGCTATCCCAAGCTTTAAACTTCTTGTGGAAGTCCCTCTAATGTCGGACCATAAAACGCCCCGTGTCCGGGTTCATAATGTAAGCGATAATATTAGGGATCGAGCAATTATATAGGAAGCTGTGTTCCAAGTTATGTTTCCGGTGCTTTTATTGTGGAGGGAGAAACGGAAAGGAAAAGAGGAGTGGAATTGTGGGATATACGTGTGTGAAGGAGATAAAAAAGTGGTTCAAGTTACCCTGCAGCGTGTTTTCATTTTATTAGAATTACAAATATAGACACACAACAGACACTCGGCTACAATAATATCATCCGTAGCCGCACAACAGCGTCTGAATGAGGCCGCTGCCAGCGCTACTTCTGGTGGATCAGCAACAGTTTGATTCACACCGGCAGGACGGCGGTGATGACGCGCAGAGCTTCTCAATTATAGATGTATTAAATATGGAACATTTCAACTCTCGCGTCTAACGTGCCGCCGGCGTAAATTTGCGTCTGTCGCAACCACACGCGTCTGTGCATAGACTTTACATGTAATCTGGTCGCGCGAAACATTTGCGTCGCGTTGGGACGGACTGATTACAAGTAACTCCGGGGCTGTCAGCCACTAACAAGAGCACTAATATGAGCACTAATATGTCATACACACGTATGCAACACCGGTTAATAAGCACAATATCGATAAAGTCTTGTATTGTACTCGCGTCTCACTTTTCTCCTGTCTATTGAAAGAAGTGAGCGCTGCGTAGCGAGGATCCAAGATGGCGGCTCCAGATTCTGCTGTTGAGACAAACTGGCCATCTGATTGGACGGCAAAACAACTTGGATAGCGTGATTGGCTGCTCAGAAGTTGAGACTGTTGAGACAGTTGAGACAGAGAAGAGTGTCTCCGGCTCCGCCACGGGGTTGCTTCTCCACAAAGCGCGACCAGTTTGTTGTAGTGAAATACTGTTGAGTGAGTATCGGTTCTTGGTATCGGCCATTGAAACCGATGCGAGTACGAGTATTTAACGCAGTATCGACCACCCGGTGCATCCCTACTTTCCATGATTGCTTTTTAAATCGACGGGGACAGATCCAGCATGGACAGATACGGGAGTACGGCACATGAAGCACTTGAAGAAAAAGGAAGACAACGTGAGAACACCAGGACACATGGATAACTCCATCAAGCTAGCACACCAGGCTGAGTGAACATCGCTACTCAGCTGGATGACGGACACAGGATTGCAGTGAAGAAACACAATGTGGCGGTAGATAAAAACGGGCACACTTTATCCAAAATAATTGACTGTGTGAAGTTTGGTGTGCTTTTGAGTTTTGCACGATGAGACATTCCTAGATGCTGTACTGGAGGAGCACCGTAACACAGCCAGCGTTTTTAAAGGCACGTCAATGACCACAAAAATAGCTGTTGGACGGCATGCTGTCGGTTATTATATATGTAAAACCCAATGTGTGTTCAACCTTTAGAAACGGTTTGTCAATCAATGTTGTTGTTTTTGTTGCGTGTTTTCTGCCTGCCATATGCTACATTTATTTGATTTCCTGTTTTAAGATGAGATGCTTTTATTTTGAAGGCGGCTCGCGGAGTTAACAAGGAAGTCTCTTTGTGCGCAGATTGAATGGCGAAAGCTACGGAAAATATATAAAAAATGTTTATACAAATTAGAAACAGTAACGGTATTAGCACTCCCCCGAAGAGGCACAAGGTTAGTTAAAGTTGTTATAAATGTAGTAACTGTAAGTTTTACGTAAATCAGCATACGTGTTGGCTCTGTGTCTGTATGCTATTAATGCAAACAAGGAGTAAACAAGGAGTAAACCCGGGAAAAGCTTATGCCAGGGTGCTGGAACGGAGGCTCCGACCGTTTGTCGAACCTCGGATTCAAGAAGAACAGTGCGGGTTTCGTCCTGGTCGTGGAACAGTGGACCAGCTCTTTACCCTTGCAAGGATACTGGAGGGGTCCTGGGAGTTTGCCCAACCAGTCTACATGTGCTTTGTGGACTTGGAGAAGGCTTTCGACCGGGTCCCTCGGGGCTTTTTGTGGGGGGTGCTGCGGGAGTATGGTGTGCCGGACCCGTTGCAACGGGCCATCCGGTCTCTGTACGCCTGCAGTAGGAGCTGTGTTCGTATCCTCGGCAGTAAGTCAGATACGTTCCCGGTGGGTGTTGGCCTCCGCCAGGGCTGCCCTTTATCACCGGTCCTGTTCGTGACTTTCATGGACAGGATATCTAGGCGCAGCCGTGGGGCGGAGAATGTCAGGTTCGGGGATCTCAGGATAGCCTCTCTGCTGTTTGCAGATGATGTGGTCCTGTTTGCCTCCTCGGACCATGACCTCCAGCATTCACTGGGGCGTTTTGCAGCCGAGTGTGAAGCGGCGGGGATGAGAGTCAGCACCACGAAATCTGAGGCCATGGTGCTCTGCCGGAAACCGGTGGATTGCTCCCTCCGGGTGGGGACAGAGTGCCTACCACAAGCGAAGGAGTTCAAGTATCTCGGGGTCTTGTTCACGAGTGAGGGTAAAATGGAGCGGGAGATCGACAGGCGTATCGGTGCGGCTGCAGCAGTAAAACAGGCGTTGCACCGGGCCGTCTTGGTGAAGAAGGAGCTGAGCCGAAAGTCAAAGCTCTCAATTTACTGGTCGGTCTACGTCCCAACCCTCACCTATGGTCACGAGCTTTGGATCGTGTCCGAAAGAACGAGGTCGCGGATACAAGCGGCCGAAATGAGTTTCCTCCGTAGAGTGGCCGGGCTCAGCCTTAGAGATAGGGTAAGGAGCTCGGACATCAGGAGGGAGCTTGAAGTCGAGCCGCTACTCCTTCGTGTCGAAAGGAGTCAGCTGAGGTGGTTCGGGCATCTAATTAGGATGCCTCCAGGACGCCTCCCTTTAGAGGTTTTCCAGGCACGTCCATCTGGTAGGAGGCCCCGGGGAAGACCCAGGACACGCTGGAGGGATTATATCTCCCAGCTGGCCTGGGAACGCCTCGGGATCCCCCAGAATGAGCTGGTAGATGTTGCGGGTGAGAGAGAAGTCTGGGTCAGCCTGCTTGACCTGCTGCCTCCGCGACCCGACCCCGGATAAGCGGTGGAAAATGGATGGATGGATGGATGGAAGGAGTAAACAAACAAATATCGTTTTTGTCCCTTTGTACTCAGCTCTTACGTTGGTTTTGGTTTCTGGAATGTATAAATACATTTGAAATCATCAGTCAAGTGCAGGACTATCTTTCGGAGGGCTATGTGACATGATATATTGATATACTGAATTGTATGAATAAGATGTCATCATGTCAAAGTGTTGGAATAAATGTTAAATATTTAACTGCATGCGTAATGCGTGATACATTTCTTTGCATTGAATCATACTGGATGTTTTCTGAAATTGATTAGATGGCCCTACCAAAAAAGAATTCCACCAGCAGCCACTGACTTTGTCCATAAACATGCCTCATCTCCAGCGGGAGGGAGAAGCACACAGAGAAAACACTGAATCTCCAGCACAGACCAAAGATACAAAAAAATAAGAAATCATAACTAGTTTTGTGTTTTTTTCCCATTCACTGCCAGATCTTATACTTTGGCTCCAGTAGCCTGCGTCGGTACTGATTTGTTTTGGATTGTTTTGTCTCTGAGCTCCACAGGGATCAGACAGCTCACAGGTAAAGTCTCTACCTGAAACTGGCCCTGATTTACTCGGATAAACAAGAGTTTCTACTTGCAGCGTGATGGTGTGATGAGTGCGGCGGCTTTTACAGTTCTGACGTTATTTTAACGTCCCAATGTATGCACCTGTGTCGACGCTGAATTATGCCACACACCTGGATAAAAACACCGGTAAATGGCCTGGAAGTGAATGTAGTTGTGCAGCTTACCCAACTGAAGTGATGACAACAGGAATCTTTGTGCTCCCTCGTCTTCAGTTGTCTCATGAGAAGCTCGTCGTGTCCAAAGTTTATAAGTGATGACAACTTTTAGTCCGCGACATGACAAACATGGCAAACTCCTGCAGGAATACTTGGCGACACTTTAAGCGACCAGCGATAAAGTTGAGCGACTTTGACGAACGGCGGTGAAAACTGCTCTGTCAACAACTGCACCGATGACTCAAGTCTCCCCAAGGTCGAGTCTCTATTTTAAAAGCGACAGAGGTCAAAGGACACGAAGTGACGCTGAAGACGGTGCGCGTGGAATGACTGCTGTCATATACTATAAACAACCCCACGGGCTTTGAGTAAAAATATGTGCGTGTGCAAAACGTGGGGAATATTTCCTTGCGCGTGTGTATACGCGCGCTCGGCGAACGTCAATCAAGGGGAAGGTACGAGAGCGGCATGACCACGCCCCCCCCACCCCAAATCCACAGAGTACGTTACCTGAGCACAGCGCTACTTCTGATAGGCTATGAAGGAAACACGTGGTCAGCCTCCTCATGAAAGTAAGCTAGATTTGTTATCAGTGATTTAAAAGGTCAATCACTGCTCATTCATGCACGTCCATTGGCATTTTCGAATAACTAAAGAGGAAGAATGTCTGAGTAGTCTTCCTTTCTTTCTCTGCTGTCTGCACACATGAAAAGGGGATACAGCTGGAGTGTAACTTTTCATTTCAAAGGACAAGTGGCACTGTGCAAAATGTTATCTTGCATGCACTATTTGAAAGAGTTGGTGCCAGTGTTTGTACAGAGCGACACACCCATCTGAGTTCACTTAACGCTCCATCTGCAGCAGAGTCATATCAGCTCTATGAGTGGCCAAACAAAATCAACACCCACCAAGAAGGAAAATGTATTGTGTATTTTACAGTCAGTTGGATCATTCTGCCATCCGAAGTGCTTTTTCACGTGTCTGAAGGAGTGTGCAGGATTGTGGAGAGAGAGCACTCACAGACTTACGCATATTGTCTGAACATGTGGAACGAGCACAATGTTCAGATGCTCATAGCTATACATATAAAACTCTCTAGAAAATATGTAATTCACATGTAATGGTACAAATCCAGACCATTTGATCACAACAGCTGCTTTAAGTATGGAAGCTAAAACAAGTCTCAGAATCAGAATATTAGCTGAATTCTGTTCTCTTCTATGGTAGTACACTGAATAACTCTTGGACTGTCGGTATATTAACTTGGGTTAAATTAAATTGAGACTTTTCTTCTTCACAATTACTTTCTGACATTTTATAAATTATTTATTGATTAATCAAGAATATAACTGTCAGATCAATTTACTAATGAAGATGATTATTTCCAGTAAGGCAGACCTATCTCTGGCCTTTAATTAACTAAGCGACTATTAGAAAATGTTGAATTTCACTGTTAACTTCACTGATGCAGAATATAACCAGTTTCTTTTGTATAACAGTACCATTATAAGTACACAGCTCTGTTGTGAAACAAATTCAAGACCACAAATAAGTACTTCAGTGACAATAATACTGACATTTACACCTGTGAATCAGATTCACCTTCACTTTCTTCGCCAGACACAATATATTGACCGTATTCGAGTCATGGATACTGAAAACACACAGACGAAGCATTTCATTCTATGCGCAGTACGTCTTTGTTGATACTCACTGTGTCATCGGAGGATCACATCTCACAGTGAAGGACGCTCTCTATCTCCTGTAAACTCTTGTGTAAAAATAGCCCCTTGTTGACAAGTGCTCTTAGTTGGACTATGTTTTTGAGATTGTAATTTCCATGCATCCATCAGCAATCAAGGTTAATGTTAGGCCTTTAAAAATGTTCTTGTGGCAGCGACTGCAATATACGACAAAAAGGGTTTCATTGAGAAGCGAGTGTGTCAGAGGTAGTGGCATCAAGACGTGAGGTTGCAGATTGCATCCAAACAATTGCAAACAAGAGCGATAGTGCTGAAAGAGCAAATAGTGTTTACCTGAGGGCAAACCAGAAGATGGGGGATCTGTAACCGCCGAATGAGAGCAGTGCAGATCAGTGGCGTGACCTGAGGGTTCACATGCATGCTCACATGCACTAAAAGGCAGTGTGGCCAGGCCCTACTACGTCAGCAAAGCACAGACAAACTCAGATTACAACACACACAGAGGGTCATTCATGTTCTGCTCAGGTTGACATTACTCTGCTGTAGCAAATAGTTGTTTGATGCTATAGAGCAGGGGTTGTCGAATTCTTAGGAAACATTTTACAATTACGCCTTCTTAATCGTAACACTAATTAAGCATATGCTTACTTCCATTTTTACGCTTCTATGCCTTGTGAACTATTTGTATTATACCTTTCAACCTAAACTTAAAAGCTGTTTCACAGTGAAAAAAAGACACACATTTAGATTTGAATCAAGTTAATATAAGATAAGATGAGATGACATAATGCATTTGTCCATCTGTGAGGGTCCTGGGACAGAGGATGTCGAATGTGTCCAAATTGTAAAGCACTCACAGGAAAATTTGTGATTTGTGATGTTGGGCTCTACAAAATACATTGAATTTAATTGAATATTCAACACCACTTATACAACTTTTAATCTAAACTTTCAGCATTTATAAACAATAACAAGACATGCATCCTAATACATTTATTAAACGTACTGATTTAATTCTGACTTTCAATAAGTGCATTAATGTAAACGCTGTGTTTTACAATAATACCAGAGTTTCTAATTGCCCACAGCTCACAGGATGGGAGTAATGGACATAATATGCCTGCTTTATTGGCTCAAATGGCCCCTATCTGTAGATATTCACGTTTTAATGATCAACACAATTTGTTGTATTTTACAGCAATGTATTTATACACCCCACTTTGAGAATCACTGGTACAGATAACCTTAAAATTCACCTTTTAACCTTTCAACTCAATCTTGATGAGACTTTTAAGCTTGTTATGGATTGTAAATACACTAGAAAACTAAATATTCTTCCGTCGACATTTATTGATCATAAGGCTCTTCACTCTCAAGCTGTCCGCACCATGCTCCGTTCCCACAAGGTCCAAACTTAATTGTGAGGCTATAGAGAAGAAGCTTGCATTCCAATTACCACTCGAACCAGCAGTGAATACTGTGAGCTGAACTTTGACATCTCCCTCCATGGAGAGAGAGACATCGAAGCACAGCTTCAAGATCACACATTTTCACCCATTATGAGGCCATTGTGCTGCACTGACCTGTAATCTTGACCTCAAGTTGTGTTTTCTCTTTGGCTCAAAGCACTTCACTGCTGATAGGTGAGTACAGATTCCTCTGCAGGTTTGAGTATGTATTTTTTTATACAAGTAATTCTATGGTATATAGAAAAACAATGTGCCCAAACGAATTATTCAAGTGTTTTAAGAGTCTTACAGTGCCACATAGCAATCATTTTTATCAATATACACAGCCCCAGTGGTAGTTCAGTTTGACCTGCGCCCTGTGTTTTGAGCAGCAGGGAAAATGTGCAAAATATATTCCACTGAGGGCGAAAAAAAATCTAGTTGCCATAGTGATGGATGTATATTTTATTGGTGGCAGGTGGTCCCTCCTGTGGTATAACAATGCCCCCTAGTGACATCTCTGATGGCCCTGCACACCCGGGGTGCTGCAGCACAAGCAAGCTCTGAGGGTTTGAACATGTAATTTTGGGAAATATTGTGCACATACAAAAGTTCTTTGTTGACGTCATCTGATTTTAGAGAAGCTGAAAAATGTGTATTGACTCGTTAAGCCAAATGAAATGTTACATTTTTATATTACAGATGATGATACACAATCTATATCACAGTGTCAACAAGTAGATGGGCAGTGAGTATGAGACATGAGGACCGACCAGCTGCTTCTCCCAGAAACTTGTTAGTGGTTGAATGTGGAAGATCTGTGTGGATTGTTCAGTATTATTCCGGTGTTTCTACTGCTGGCTTTGCTGTGTATATATTGTATTTATTGGAGTTAAACACTAGAGGGAGCTTCTGGGTACATTTCGCTGAGATTTCCATACCGCTGTCTGTTAAGCAATACAATATTTTATTTAATCATCTATTGACCTTGCAGTTCACCCCAAATAATAAGTCTTTGTCGTATTCTTGCAGGTTGAATAAAGGACATGGGACTCCCTGGTGGGTTAGTGGTCTAAGAACCACTCAGCGCTTACCATCTTATCAACCTTGTGACATCATTAGTGACCTTCAATTAACTGCCTTTCTTTCTGTGTTGTGTTTCGGCCTGACCAGAAAACATCATGGTACTTAATTTGAAATCCCAAACTGTGGCACTGACCTTTAGATAATTGAAGGAAGGTGAATGAAGCTGAATGCAAAGAAGAGAATGTGTAAAGTGGACAAAACACAGAAGAAAAATACTTTTTTTATTCTTAAATTTAAGGTCAGTACTTTAAAAAAGAAACATTTTGATGTTGGCTTTTCATTATAAATGGCAGATTCAGAATATTGAATGATCAGAATCAATGTTGATGCAATAAATGTTGATAATGTGATTGTAATATTTGATTTATGTGGGCCTCTTCAGATGACAGATTTTGGGCTGAAATGCAAAATAATTCTAGTCAGTAAAAGGTCACCTATGATTCATGAAATTTGAGTCGCACATATAAAGGATCCTTCAGCTACATAACCAAATATCAAGGGGAATCTGCACAGCCATCTGCTTTTGACTGATAGTCCTTTTGCTATTGCAAGGCTATCGTTCAGACGGTGATCAGCCGCGCTTCAAGGATTAACCATAGCACAAGGCTGAACTACTGCCCACTGAAGAAACCATCCAATTTGAAATTCCTTTGTATTGAGGAGCAGCATGTGGACACGTTGACCTGAAGATGTCAGGGATCTTTCTCTGCCTTCATTCCTTTCAGTACAATTTTCAACATCTGCCTGCCTCGCACAACACAGGTGTTCTTTGCAGCATCTGACCAACTTTACCTTTCAGTGTCAGAGGCATGAAAAAGTGCCAGAATGGAAGAAGGGGGTGTGGAAAGGAAAGGAGATGATGCTGTGCGGAGCAATGTTCTCTCTGAAGAAGAATGCTTCAGAGAATACTGAACATATGTCTCGTATCGGAGGAGAATGCCACTCCATGCATTTTTTATGACTGATCGTATTGTGTAGACTACGCTGCAAACATCAAAAGCCGGATGCTAATTTCCAGTTGTGCTGACGATGGATTATTTTACATTTGCTTTCCAACAAGATGACATAATTGCAATGGGTGCTAAATGGACATGAACTGGGAGTAAATGTTGACTGATAAGTGCAATCAAAGCCAGCTGCTGTCATTTATTGATTCAAAACAAAGGGGTGTCTGTGAGAGTGTGTGTAATATCAGTGCTCAGTGTTCAGTCAGTATTAAAGGCAGCTCGCGGGACTGTTGGTGCCCAAGGGAAGAAATGTTGTTGAAATATTAAATAACTTTAATACATGTGCACATTGGGAATATGTTGCTATGGGTTGCATTTATGCTTTATAGTGTTGTTCTGGACTTTGCTTTATGTAAGCAAAAAAAGTATATGTTTTTATATTTGTATACACTTTGGTGTGTCTAAACTGGGACATGAAGCTCTTTTCTGCTGTACTGTTCAGAATCACAGTTTTTGAAAAGGTACAATATTAGTTCATAAAAATAAATATTCTGGCTTTGTCCAGATTGGCGCCTAGTCTCGGCCTTGTGCAAGTCTTTGTACAATAATAGCTGTGAAAGATACATGATTCAGTCTTTGTTAAAACATGAGAAAGGGTTTGCATAAAAGTTGAAATACTAATATATAGTACTAGGATTTGTACAAGCACATTCAAAATCATTTGTATGTAATGAATCTCAATGAACATGGGGAATCACATAATTTGTGTTGAGTTTAACTCTCTTTAGTATACAGTAGATAGTAGAAGAAAGTGCAGTACAGGGATTATATATATGACAATAACAAGACGACACATTTGTTCCCTTGCATTACAACGTTTTTATCTTCATGCACTTGTAGTATAGATTTTCAGTTTCATGTACGCTCATAAGTCAGCATGTTGACCATCAAGAGGTTTGAATAATTCATGTGTTTGCCATCCTTAATGCTAAGCTAGGCAAAGGCGTCAGGAGACAGATGTGTTCGTTCTTAACCAGTTAATGATCATCCAGGAAAATAGGAGCCAAGCAGATCTATAGCTGTTCGTGGTGGCCATAATGAGAAAGCAATGCCGTTCACTCTATTTCTGCATCGTTTGTCACCAAAAAATGTGCAAGTGAACGCTTGAGAACTGCAGAGTACTCACTCGTCACCAGCTGTCGAGGTTGATTGTGTTTTTGCACTTCCTTGAGTGTGCTGATGAGACCATTTTGTGTACTACTTGCCGTGTGTTGATATTGGTGTCTAATTGCAACTAATGCACATCTTTAAAAATCAGCCTTGATAATTTTTCTTTTAATACACAAGCTAATTATGCCTGCAGCTTTTAATGCATTTTAAGTGCAGGGGATCGTTGTCATTGACAAGTAGAGAATGAAAACATTCATTAGGAAGAGACTATTCCACAGGAGGAAAATCCATACTGATGTGTGAGACTTGGCCCGGCGCACAACTAAATCCCAATCAGACGATAGATCTTTTCATTGAACACTTGAGAACAATGTGTTAAAACAAATGCCAGCAGCACAGATGCAGGCTAGCTGCATATCCATAGTGTGTGCTCATGTGCAGGCGGCCTCTCTGGAGAGGAAATGTATGGCAGAGAACCCATTTGGGTGACATCCTCATTGTTTGTTCCATTTTACTGCAGGGTTCACTTATGTATGAGCCTCTAATGCTGTCAAAAGGAAAGTAAACACAACTCCCAACTGCCTCCTTTTCTCATGAAGGAGGCAAACATTTAATTTAAAGTGGCACACTACCAAGCCAATTGTCAATTATTGGGTTAGGTAAGGGGTGAAGCTGGAAAATTTTCATAACACTTTTTTCTCATGGATGTTTTCTTGTGGTTTTCTTGTGGAATTCGACACATTGTGTCAAAACATCTAAAATATTTTTAGAATGTCTTCTTTTCTGATGATATAGTCATTTTCAGCAATATTTATTTCTCTCCACATTGTAAAACCAATCAGTGCATCAGGATTTTCTCTCGCTGCTTTGTTGGCTTCCGTTATTGTTGTAAACTGGAACTCACCTGGATTTTTTATAGTGCATACTCATTCATCAGAATGATTGATGAGTCAACAATCAAGCCATTTGGCCAGGTGGCACATGTATTGACCAGCTGGTTCATGGTTTGGTCATTTTGAATGGCAGTGTTTTGAAAGTGACTTTATGTCAGATTCCTGTGTCTTTTGTAAATAATTGTGTGCAGTGTGTTGCAAAAAGTGCCATGTTGAATTGCAAAGTGGGTGCTAAGTATTGTTATGTTATGTATCATTTTAACATATCACTTCTATGTCAAAATAAAGCTCTGCAATCAAAACCACACAAATATTTTTGGCATTCTTGCAACAAAATGAGATGCAAATGAGATTATTATTATTATTATTATTATTATATTATTATTATATTATTATTATTATTATTATATTATTATATTATTATTATATTATTATATTATTATTATTATTATATTATTATTATATTATTATTATTATTATTATTATTATTATATTATTATTATTATTATTATTATTATTATTATTATTATTATTATTATTATTATTATTATTATTATTATTATTATTTGAATGACTGCTGTTTTTTTTCCAATGCCAAGACACAACAACTGGTGCTTGTGGCGCAATTATTGACACCAGTAAGTCTGGTAACTCATCTATTGACAGGAACGGTGAACCACAGGTACATTGTCCGTTTGAAGTTTGCAATTCTAAAACACACTTTTTGCAAATAACTGCACAAGGTTATTAGACACATCTTTCTAAACTAAAAGCCTGAGTGTGTTGTTTGCTTAACACTGGAATTGAAATACAACACTTAATTATCAAATCATCTGCATCCAGAATGCACCTGTGAAAAGACCTGTAAACAATTAGATCGCTTAGAAATCAGAGCTTGAACATTAACAAATACGATTCAGGTTTTCTCTTTGATGTGCACAACAATGGAGGCCAATTCTGTATTTTATTTACAGTGCAATACAATAACTATGAACTTCTTGTGATCGCTAGCACACTAATGCTAGTGTGAATGTAAACTGTAAACACATGTGACTTCCTGTTCACAACTACAACGAAAGCCAACACAGCAGCGAGAGGCTTGTTTTCAAACAGGTATTAATAATTAAAAACATTGTGATTGATGTTCTCCTTTTTTCTCTGACAATATCTCTGAAAACTCAAAGCCAGACGATATGATTAAAAAAGAACAAATGCTCAAAGTGTTTAGATTGAGCACATCAGTGTGAAACGTGTTCAAAGAGAATCAGATCATATAAATGATTGTATAGTTTTGAATGCAGTTTAATTTTGAAGATCTGAGGTGTCCAGCTATTTGTGTGTGGTTGTGTGAATTGTGTGTAGTGCTTTGACAAAATGAGCCCTGTTTTCTCAATCGCACTGACCAAATTACAAAAGAACTGTAATGCATTTGTTTTGTACACGTTCTTTTGAGTAAGCTAAATAAACATGAACAATTGTATCTGTCTTTCCTGCCCATATCTGTTCCCTATAAAGAGAAGAAAATGTGATCCTGAAGCCAAAGAGCATGTGTGATTGTCTAGATTCATGCAGCTTCATTATGAGAGACAATTGCCAATCTCATGAGAGGTAGCCTGACCTTGTAGGTTCAATAGCTTTATTGATTGCAGATGTCAGACAACCTAATATTGGGCAGCACAATTGAACCCTGCAAACATACACTCACATCTACTGTATGCACACACACACACACACACACACACACACACACACAAACACACACGCACGCACACACAGGATGAGTCAATGGAAAGCTGGTGAAATGAGTACTAAAATATTTATAGGTAATGAATATTCAGCTGAGAGTACTTTTGTATCGCCCCCCACAACAGTTATACTCTTAAAACAGTTATAGCTGCTTAAATAAATGGAGCAGCCGCACAGCCTAAACATTGGGGATGTCTCTGTGAGAATAAACACGGTACATGAGGTTCGGCGGTCTCTATGGATACAAAGAGTTTCTAAAAGCATGATATAAACGTGTACATCTCCTTCGTGCTGTCACATCTTTGAATATGAGAGCAGGGAAGACTTCCTGTCGGAGAATTCATATCACAAGTTCCATTCAACAATCCCCTCTTCCCACCCTTTACCACACTTAACACCTCCCCTCCGCCCGTCCTGACTGAAACGAAAGCATTAAAGCCGTTTTGATTCGCTCATGTGTTGCCATTGGCAGAATTTATAACCAAATGAGCTGCACTGAAAATGCCTGTTCAGATTGACATGAGGACGTGGGCAGTAATGTCTGCTGCCACCTGCTCCGCTCCCAATGTTTTCTGCTCAGCAGTGCAGGGCCACAGGCAGTGAGTCTAATTCTGTCTGCACTGCGAGTTCAAGATTTAGGGACCTTTTCCCAGGGCAGTAAAGGCACCGGGAGATGACGACGTCAGTGCAATTTCATCTTCAAACTTCAAGGTTGGCCCAGAAGATATACTGACTATCAACCAACTACTGGAGGAGACTCTGCTGGGTGGATTCCTGGCACCGGGGGAGCAGCGTATAGGACATTACATTTTGCACACTATCAACTGCAAGGTGGCTGCTGTTACAGACTACAAACACTGCCCTTGAGTAAGACTCCTAAAGCCCAAATTACTGTGAGGGCGATGTACATCTGCTAAGAGTGAGAGTAAAACACTGTTTGGGCTCTTTGTGCCTCTTTAGCTGCCTCATGCTGGCTGGAAAACTAATTGTCACGACTGAGATTTTTATATCGCTGGTAAAAATACGCTATCTGGCACATACTGCTGGTTGATATTCAACTTCTCAATGACTCACTTGTGTGAAGCCGGCTTTTTGTTTTAACGGTCGTCTCTGCATCACAATCGCTGCGGCGTTATATAATTCAATGGGGACTTCTCAATAAACATATTCCACAAACAGGAAAACTGCTCGAGCAAAGAGAAGCAGTGGTCACAAGTAGACCCTCACTAACGCCGACTAAAAAACACTACAAACCACAGCCTATGAATGGCCATCGAGGTGAATCAACACCTCTGACAGCCTTTAGCACAGCTGACCATTACCAGTTTAACCAAATGTGTCTGTATTTTGTTATTTTGCCCATTGCATGGACATGGATTAATTTAGTGCTGCGACTGTACAGCATGTCTGCCATCTCAATCAATTAATAATTGTGTGGCATTGTTGAAGCAATCAAAATGAGTAATTCTTGCAGTAAATTACTTGATACCATTAATCAAACAGTGCTAGAGATAATTATAGCCTCTGTTGCACCGCAGAGGTATTGTAAGTGCTGGAAAATTAGGATCCAGTTTAGGTTATGACCACATTTCCAATAAACCATATTGCTTCCTGTTGCGGAGGAGATAGCTACTGTTCCCTCCCCCAGGCATTACCCTGGATTAGTTTGTTAGAGTGGGATAAAGCTGATAATGGATAGAGTAGGTGTTTCATCAGTCCATCACTCACACCGCCATCTGTCGTTGAGTGAAACCTTCAGCTGTATGACTACTAGCATGTCCATCGTTTGTTCCATCAACAACCTCTTTGTATCATAGATGAAGTGAAGTAGAATCCCTGTATAGAGAGACTTAGATCCAAGGAAAAGCATGCAGAGGTTTCCACTTTGTTTACTTTTGTTCAGGTATTGCGTCTAATTGCTGTCTCAATGTATCTTACAGGGGTTTTTGTTACACACGGCGCGACTGTGGCTCAGTGGTTAGCAAGTCGGTCTTTCAATCAGAGGGTGGTTCAATCCCAGGCTCCGCTAGTCCATGTCGTTGTGTCCTTGATCAAGACACTTAACCATAATTGCTCACCGTTGCTATGTCTACGGTCTACTGTATAGCATGTAAGTCACTTTGGATAAAAGCGTCAGTGAAATGTAATGTAAATACAATTTATTGTTTTATACTGAACTTACGCAGGTTGTGTCATTCATCAGGGTATTTTTGGTGTGGATGTCATTTTGTGTCACGTTTACTGTTCATTGTCTATGACTTGTCCCAATAAGCATTGGGATACTGCTGAAATCTGAATCTGATCCGCTCTGTGCGATACACATTCAGCCTGACAAAACTGACATTCTTGTATTGCACAGTAAGCAGTGAGTGTCCAAACAGAGATATGTATGAAAGAAACAGGGTTCACTGCCATGGTGCAAAAACATGAGAGAAGCATGAATTAAATGTTTTGGGTGAATTGCTATACCTTTCACATACATGCAATAGAGTTGTGATGCCCCATGAAACACTTAGAGTTTAGAGAATGTAAAAAACAATGAGATAAAGTGATTCAGAAAAACTGTCCATAATAAGAATTACTGATAGTTACAGTTATAGTGCAACAAAGCACCTTTACTGTAAATTCAACTCATCAATACATCAACCTTATCGGGTTTTTAAAATATTGATAATTCATAGATAGATGGATAGATGGATAGATAGATAGATAGATAGATAGATAGATAGATAGATAGATAGATAGATAGATAGATAGATAGATAGATAGATAGATAGATAGATAGATAGATAGATAGATAGATAGATAGATAGATAGATAGAGATCAGACCTCTCCAGCTGGTTTCTTATTACAGGTCTGCTCTGTATCCAAGCTAATGTTCCTTTATTGACCTACAGGAGGATTTATCTCAAAGTGGATTTCCCATCATTAGCCCCAGCAGTCTCCCTATCAGCAGCAGTGGAGAGTAAATTCTTGATCCTGCAGTAATATACCTCCACAGCCATGGAATTGCAGTATGCAATAAAAGGTATTCTTGGCCATTAGTCTTCTATGCAAGCCTGTTGAAATCTGCCCAGCTAATGAACCACACCAGGAACTTCAAAAATAAAATGAAATCAACAAGAGAAACTCACTGAGACAATATAAGAAAGAGATAGAGAGGACATCCTTATGAGTGGCTGTGTGATGTATTTAAGTGGACTGGAGAAAACATTCAAATCATTTTAGATTGACAACGCGGATGATATATGTTGTTCTGTTGTATTATGGAATAGAGCAAATGGGTATGAAAAAAGGGAAGATGAGTTAGGATTTTTTGAATAAGAATCACAGCAAAAGTGAGAGAGATGTAAGTTTACATATGTAAAGCAATTGCTGTTAAATCTTTCATGAAATAATAAAGTAGGCTGCATCGTGTTTCGTCCAGCCCTGACAAATTCACAAATTGCCTTCCATTTCGGTGTGTGTGTGTGTGTGTGTGTGTCCTTTTCATAAGAGCCTCCACTTTCCACTTCTTCAAATGCATTTTCCGCACAAAGCCTGAGGAATTTCTGTCAGGTGTGCAGTCAGGAGTTGAGCAATGTTCTGTGATGAAGAAACATCATAATTAACATCTTAAATCCCATTTGAAGTGTGTGCATTTTAAATTTCCTGCGCTATTTGGTTGGAAATTGCTGGGTTTCGCTGTCTGTTAACCAACCTGCAGAGTGAGCAAATTAAGCCGTGATGTTTTCCCCTGCAAAACTGGGTTAAACATGGGGGTCGCTGCATTGTGCGATAAGCACAGATCTTGCAACCATTCGCACTTTTCTTTGTGCTCTCCCAAAATTAGACAAGCTAGTAATACAGGAGAATTTACATTGAGACCTCTGAATGGTTGAGAAATAAGACCTAATGACTTCTGCAGCTTAACACAGGCATTTAAGGCACAATGTGCATTGCAATCACACACACACACACACACACAATGAAGGAAGTAATACCTTCAGGGGGTTGCTATTAAGATGGTTAATCCGTAGGCCTCGAGAGGAGCAGGATAAAATATTCCTGGAGGAAGCTTTTCACAACAAGCTCCTACACTGTAAAAAAAGTACGTAGAATTTACGGTGAAAACCTGTTAAATCCCTACAGTAAAAGACCGTTAATTCAAAAAAGGTTATATTCCATATCTATCACATTGAAACACCGTAAATAGATATATCAGCCCAAACTGTAATTTATGCATGTATTTCCTGTAAAAATTACATTTCGTCACTGTTAATTGTCCTAAACACTGTAGTAATAACGGAAATACACCGTAATATGAAAGAAAATCAATACCGTAATTTCTACAATCTTAACTTTTAAAAAATACATTTTGTCACTGTTAAATGTACGCACTACTGTGTTAACGACCAAAATATAAAATAATATTAATATAACAGCCAGCCCTGTAATTTTTACAGTTATTATTTGTAAAGGTTACAGTTTGTCACTGTTAATTACCCTAAACATTGTACTAATAACAGAAATACACCGTAATATGAAAGAAAATCGATACCGTAATTTCTACAATCTTAACTTTTAATAAATACATTTTGTCACTGTTAAATGTACGGACTACTGTGCTAACAACCGAAATATAAAATATTATTAATATAACAGCCAGCCCTGTAATTTTTGCATTTATTATTTGTAAATGTTACAGTTTGTCACTGTTAAATGTACTAACTATTAGACTGTTTACAGAAATAGGCCGTATTATATATAACAGCCAACACTGTAATCTTTACAAATAATATTTGTAAAACATACATTCTGTCGCTGTTAAATATACGAACCACTGGGCTCATAACGGAAATGTACTGGAAGATAAATTTAAAAGCCAACACTGTAATCTTTGCATTTATTATTTGTAAATGTTACAGTTTGTCACTGTTAAATGTACTAGCTATTGGACTGATTACAGAAATAGGCCGTATTATATATAACAGCCAACACTGTAATTTTTACAAATAATATTTGTAAAATATACATTTAGTCGCTGTTAAATATACAAACCACTGGGCTCATAACGGAAATATACTGGTAGATGAATTTAAAAGCCAACACTGTAATCTTTGCATTTATTACTTGTAAAAGTTACAGTTTGTCACTGTTAATTGCATTAAGCATTGTACTAATAACGGAAATACACCGTAATATGAAAGAAAATCGATACCGTAATTTCTACATTCTTAACTCTTAATAAATACATGTTGTCACTGTTAAATGTACGGACTACTGTGCTAACAACCGAGAGGGAAACCTTGCATATAAGTTCTCCTTGTTTTGCATACTTTTTTTGCAAAGCATAAAATGCATCTCACACCATCCCCCACCCCTCTTTTCATCTCTGTTGGATACTTAACGACCAACAGGTGCCTGTCTCAGTAAATAACCTGACCACATGGGGCAGGAACACAGGTATCTCCTGCCTGTGTCAATGTCCCAATGAACTCACTGTCACTACGGTCCCATTATATTTATACACAGACATGACATGTACAGTTTCACCATTTAAATTCAAGATCCCTTCAAACCACACTTTCTCTTGATTTGACCGACTGACATACAGGGAAAGAGAGAGAGACAGAAAGAAAGAGAGAGAGAAACAGACAGACAGACAGACAGACAGAAAGATACAGACAGACAGAGAGAGAGGCTGACAGAGATAGATTTTTGTTTATATCTTTATTACTAAATCACTTTTGTTTACAGTTTTAAAGTTCAGAACCATACAACCTTATTATTTATTAGAGTTTAATTTATCCTTATATTTCATATTGTAATATAGTTTGGGGAAGTACTTTTCCTACTTTTCTGCAAAACATGTTCACACATCTCAGCTTCTCCTTTATTTCACAAACTGTAGATTCTTACTATTTATGGTGTTAATATTTATTTAACTTGCATTTTTATGTACAAGATACTTTTAGGTTACAGAAATATTCTTTCAAAGTCAATTCACAGATTCACTCATACTCAACACGTCAAGCAGAGGTCAATTTTCTATTAGATTTAGGGGAACCAAATTATGGAACTTTCCCCACCTAACAAAGAAATGTCCCTCTATAACATTTTTCAAAAATTGCCTAAAATGAATTCTAATTGCTGTTTTGTAAGCGTTCTATGTATTAGTGTTTATTTTATTTCTTGTTTGAACTGTTATATCTACATTTATAGATGTTTCACTTATCATTCCTATTGCTTAGGAAATACCACAGGGGTATAACCCAACATCCCTGAACAAGCCATGCTTACTTTCACATGCAAGCACATGCACACACTCAACACAATTACATTATTTTTATTTTCTTTCTTTTTTTCTTTTGTTGTCTATCTTATGCATATTTCCTTTTATGTTTGCAATTTTGTAAAAGATTATAATATTATATAGATGGAGGCTTCAAATAAGACCAGTTGGCTTTTTGCATCTTCCAGCACAGTGATATTAATTTATCTCTCTTATGTTTGTTAATTTTTTTTATTTTATTGTTTGAATTGTGCAAATAAATAAACCTAAACCTAATAGCATTGTCTCTGACTGAACACAGAATGTCCTTCAGAGACCAAATGTTCACAAAGAGAGGCAGACAGACAGACAGCCAGACAGAGAGAGAGATCAAAGTAGAGAGGGCCAGGTGTCAGTGATCAAACCAACAGCGCAATTAAAAAAAAAAAAAAAACGATCGGAGGCTGAACTTTTGAACCCGTTTGAGCGCCAGATCTACGCGCCGCGCTGCAGCTCTTCTTCTCCGGTGATTCACGAAGCGCCACTGAAGCAACAACAGCCGGACCCCTGGGAACATGACATCTCTTGTTGAGGTAAGAATACCAACATAATGTATTTGTCAGAGAGTAAACGCTTTCTTGAACGGTCTACATCAGGTGACGGTAGCGTTAGCTTAACCTCTCCAGTAAGGGGTTGAGCTAACGTTACGTTAGCCGCGCTTAGCTACATTTACATTTGAGGCTTGGTTCTCTGCAGTTCTGTGTCGCCTTGGACGTCAAGATAGCTTAGTTAACTTAGTTATCTAATAGTTGAGTGCGTTTACTTTTCTTTAACATCGTCAATGTAACGTAGGTTATAGGTTTATGTGTTAAACGTTAGCTAACATTAGCTTACTTTACCAAAGGTTAGCTAATGTAATGCTTTGCTATAGGTTAGGTTTATTACTGTGGCAGGTCGGTTAAGACACAGAGGGCCTACGTGCTACATACTTTATCTAATAACCACGTTTTTATTTAAGTGCTTTAAAGCTGGTTGCAAGCAGACATGTGTTAGATATGAAGGTTTAAAGCTAATTTATACCGGAGGCATGACATTAACATCTCTACTGTCTGTTAACGTGACTGACCTCCCGGCTGTCCACGTGACCGCTTATAAACACGCTGTAGCGTTGTGTGTGAAGCTTTTGTCAAGACACAAAACAGCTAACAGCTCCTGAGAAGGAGCTCCGTGTGGAAGACGAGTGAGCTGTCCAGTGAGTGGATGCAAACACGTTTTCATGTTCAGATCTTCATTTACTGCCCACATTATCAGATGAGGATGTCTCCCTCAGAGTCAGTATTTAAATTTATGCAAGACCAGTTGGTACAGATAATTAATATTTACTTTAATCTTGTAAAATGTAATACATTTGTTCATGCCACCTTTCAGGCTTTGCAATCCAACTTGGCTGTGGACTTGGATGGGAACAACTTGCTGGCCTTAATGACACCCAGAAAAACGGTGCGATTCTAATCCATTTAAATGCCAAAATCAAGCATTTTTTGTTTTTAAAGATGTCATTTGTGTTTTACTCAACAGCAGAAATAGAGAGAGAAAGAGACAGGAAACACAGTGGACCGAGGAAAAGATCTGCAGAAAAGAGCCCACCGGAAATCAAACTGCAATGATAACATGTGACACGTGAGTGTAAATTTAATTTACAACCTTTGCATTGAAAAGAGGAAATTTGATGCTTGAGAAGATTTATTTTTTTTATGGAAGAGGATGTCTTCCTCTCTTCCTTTATCTCCTTAGTCTTTATTTCAGGTTTGATTACGACTACAAGCTTGGACCTTCACATGGACCTCATCACCTTCTTTGCTGTTCTACTAGTCTAACCGTATCATCGGATCCAAGTTTTGTCAAGGATAAATATGGTAAGTTTGTTGTAAAGTTCAATGTATGTTAATTTAACAAAAGAAGGCTTTAGACTCATCTATTTCTGTAAGTACTGTGCTGCCATTTCATGTTCAAACAGTGTATACATGTATTGTTAGTGTTAAACACTGCATAAATCTAGGCATTGCATACTTGTCTTTTTATGAAATATTTTATTCTACTCTCTCACCATTTTGTACATACAAAAGGTATTATGTGAATAACCTTGCAACGGTGTAAGTGCTATATAAAGTAATATTATTGGTATTGTTGTTACTGTTATTACTGTTAATGTTTTCTATTTTGTCTTTTTTTTTCTGGCTGTAGAGAGGATCATGTCAGCCCACAACAAACACCAGATTAACTTGTGTCTTCTAGCAGAAATGATGACAACACCTGCCTAAAGTTCCAGTTTCCTGAACATCATGCCATATCTGTATGCGATTCTGTCTCACCTGTCTTCACTCTGGACCAATGACTCAGACACCAGTCTTTTCAAGGCCTAACTAGAGGTAAGCAGTGATATAGTTCAGTTCAGCAAACTATAACAAGCACAACTCAAACATAACTTCACATAATGGATCATTCTCAGGGCCAGGGCCCGAGACAACAGCTTCATGCAAACATAGAATAAATCATAAAACTGTAAGATAGTTTTGCATTAGTAAAAAAATATATATATATTGTGCTCTGAACTGATATCACTCTGAAATTTAATTTCATGTAGCAGTAACATGTCATTAGATTTAGGACATACCCTCATGTCTACTGTCTTGTAAATGCAGGGGCATTGTTTCCCATTGGACTAGGTCTCCTGTATGGCAAAGGGGTATTAGCTATTGCACACTGAGTATTTTTAGTTATTAAAATGCCATACAACTCCACAACAGCTTTTCTTTTTTTTTTTGCATCAATAATTGTGTTATTGTTTTTAGAGGCATTTAAAAGTCCTATGTTATTGAATCTGAAAAAATACAAACATTCTTTTTATTTATATCCTTAATTAGATGTGCTGTTACCCTGGTTTTTAAAACATGAACTATGTGAAATTTGATGATATTCTTGAGTGGAGGCATCTGTAGGCTGCAATATTACAGAAATTTAACGTGTTTATGCCTTTGCGCAAAGATCGGTCTTAACATTCGACCTGATACTTATTCATTTGTATTAACTATAAAGGTGTGTTTTATTTTTTTCTAAGTCAGTTAAGCTCAGTTTAACACCATAAGGCAATGAATGTTTCTCTGTGTAGGCATCATGCTCAAGCGCTGCGTCAATCTAACTTTGCCTTTTTGTTTCTGTTTTTGTGCTGCAGAGAGGATCATCCCGATCTACAGTGAACGCTTGATGATCAAGATACAAGTCCTCAAGCAGGACGTCCTGAACCGCTCAGCTTCCTGAACTTTGGGTCTGTGGAGACTATACCATGTTGGGTGCCCTCTTCAGTCAAGTCTGGACACAGCGGCTCGTTACTCTTGATCAACTTGGGGCAAGTGGCTAACCTTTTCATGTTTATTCATGAATAATCCTTCATGTCCACATGCTGATTCTTCAAGATCTCAACAATGCTTTGTGAGTATACGGTGCAAGTTATAAGATCAGATCAACCTGGTTTTCACAGAAAATGTTTTATTTCTTAAGGTTTATCAACGATGGTCTGTATTTTGATTTACAATACGTTTTATTTAATATTTCCTGATGTTGACTGGGAAATGTATGCCAACCAATTGTAATACGTTATACGTTGTACCATATGTTTTTGCAATGGAATTCTGGCAACTACAGTTGCCTTCAATTTGCTTTGAACTTTCTAATAAAATACCGTAACTCATACAGTTGTACTGTGTTTATCTCTGAGAAAGGCTGCAATTAGGTTCACGGAATAACTGCTGTTTTTAAAAGATATACCGTAATGTCTTATACGTTCTCACTTTATTTTTTACGGTGAACTTCTGGCAACCACAGCTGCCGGTAATTTACCGTTAATTTGAACTTTTCAATAAAGTAATGTATCATACAGTTGTACTGTGTTTTTAACTGAGAAATACTGTAATTAGGTTTACAGTATAACTGCTGTTTATAAAATAATTTACCGTAAACGCATTTATATGATAGCTGTTATTTCTAAAGCAAATAACCGTAAACAGGTTTACGATATATCCTTTTTTTAATTGTAATTTACCGTAAACAAAAGACAGTTCTCAACTGTGAATTTCACAGGTGCAAAAAAATATACCGTAATGTCTTGTACGGTGTCACTTTATTTATTACGGTAAAGTTCTGGAAACCACAGCTGCCGGTAATTTACCGTTAAATTAAACTTTTTAATAAAGCACCGTAAAATATCATACAGCTGTACTGTGTTTTTAACTGAAAAAGACTGTAATTAGGTTTACAGTATAAGTGCGTTTTTTTAAATATAGTTTACCGTAAACACGTTTATAACATAGCTGTTATTTCTAAAGAAAATAACCGTAAACACGTTTATGATATTTCCGTTTTCTTTATAGTAATTTACCGTAAACAAAAGACAGTTCTCAACTGTGAATTTTACAGGTGCAAAAAAATATACCGTAATGTCTTGTACGGTGTCACTTTATTTATTACGGTAAAGTTCTGGAAACCACAGCTGCCGGTAATTTACCGTATATTTCACGATTTTTTTTTTACAGTGTAGGATCAAGTGCATGAATAAATTACAGGCATAATTAAAGGAAATGTCAAATGGCTGCTGTATGGAGCATTATTAACGATGCCCTGGCCATGTTGAAGGAACCTGGGTCTGAAATGTGGATAATGAATGTAGGCTTTAATGGGGCTCCTAGTAGACTGAGGGACTGCAGGATCCTCGATAATACAGTTAGGCTTTACTGAGGCTCAGTACACATATTGACCTGTCTTTGATGTACACAAGGAAAACATAACTGTGGTAGTAAAGAAGAAGGATTTAGTGTTTGTGACTAGGAGAAAGAGACAGACAGAAATAAAGTAATGAAGGACAGTTGAGTGTGATTGAAAGAGGGAGGAAGCGAGTCGGAGGAGAGCAGTTTGCTTCCCGTCTTGTCATGGGAGATGCATCCTTTCCCCATGAACCAAAGCTGTCAGCGGATGCTTATCAAACACAGTGAAACGTCAGCTTTTGCAACTCAGTAGCAACCCAATTTCTTTCAGTTGGCGAAGGCAGTTTTGAGTTTTTGTCAAGTCCAGCAAAGTCAATTTTCTTTGCAGAGCACAGAATCACAAATTTGTCTCTTCGCAATCTGTACGATAATACAGCACCTTTTTTTTTATCCCTAGAAACTCCAATCAGATAAGAGCGGGGGGAAAGTTTGTGCAAGAAGTAAAAAAGAGAAACCTCAGTAAGAACAATAGAGGAAACCCTCTTACAGGATCCACAGACATGAAGAAAAAAAACCTAGTTTAATACACTACATTAAGAAAAAAATGCAGATTTTAGGCAAATAACATAAAAGTAGATCCCGATGTAAAGTAAATAATTCAGGAAATATTAAGAATGTCTGGCAACATGTTTGGAATACTGTGGATCAATGCTGCATGATGGCAAAATCTCACGTGAAACATCTCACTCCTGTTGCAAAATAAAATAGTGCAGGTAGTGGCATTAACAGGCTTTTTCCCCAGCAGACATTTTGGCTTGTAACAGCATGAAAAGCACAGGTGTTCCCAATAACATTAACGATGTCTCTGTTCCATTCAATCCCAGCTTCCTGCAACTGAAGCAGCTAAATTCAATTAATTCTATTTTTTTTCTTTCTCCTCTGTGTTTTCCCTGCTGTGACACGTCAAAGTGTCAGTGAAAAGGGCCAATTAGAAAGGGAGAAATGTCAACAGCATTAATACCATCCATTTGTATTTGTGTGTCTTAACCACCGGGCCCCTGCTCCATTTCCGTAACAACCAGGTCTATTTCTTCTTTTTTGTGTGTGTGTGTGTGTGTGTGCAGTGAGTGGCACAGTGGGAAACAGGCTCAGTTGTACCCACGACACTTCAGTCTTCTCCAATCACGAAACTAGTTTGAGTGATGTCACTCAAGCCCACAAGCATGCCCCGCTTGCACCCAAAGAAGAAGCCACGCTCACACATTTTTCAGTCATTTTAACACCCCACTCTGCAGCTCTGTGTATTCAGCCACTTGCAGCTCATTATACTGGTTGCCTACATGTGTGCTTCAGTACCGATGGCTCTCTCTGACCCCACATATTATAACCGGCAGCCACTCCTAGCTCATAAGCTCCCACGAGCTGATTTCATATGTTGGCCGTCCAGCATGAACCGCCTGCTGAAGAAGACAAGTGAGTGGTGAGGAAAGCGACCAAGACCCATGTTTTTCAGGAGTTAGTTTTGGAAACGGTACGCCCCCTTGTGGTCAGACATTTCTGCTTTACAGTAAATACGCCAGTGATGATGCTTTTCCTTCATAAACAGTCTCATCTAGCCCCTGGAGTTCCTCATCCTGTCTTTCTCAAAAACTGAAACATGTTCCTGTCTATATTGTCAGTTGAAAAACACGATACAATAAAGTCATTTTAACCAAAACTAAATTATCATTTGAATTGTTAGCATTCGAAGATTTGTCCTCATGGTGCCGGCTGTCAAAGTGTCACAACAGCTATATTTTTTTATTATTTTAAATTACATAACTGATAGGTAATTGAATGTCATAATCCAACTGTTGTAGATAGCAAAAAATGAATATCCCAATGATTCAGGTTTTCAGAAATTATGATGAAAGACACCTTCTGTGGAACAAAATCCAGTTTATCATAACTTTTGGTATCAAGAAGGAGCTACTGGTTCTGGGCATGCTTTCTATTCCACTGTAAATTCACATATTGTGTTTTTTGAAAGACAGTGAGCAATGTGGTTTCAGATATTAAAATTGTCTCTATAATCAAACTAAAATGTTGTGGGAGAAAAAATACATTTTTAACACTCAAAATTCAACTTGTCTGAATTGTTTTAATAAAATCCAGAGAGTGATTCCTGTTCTGACTGAGCCCTGCCGATGATTAAACTCATCTAAACCTCGGAAACGCTCCAACTGCTAAACTAATGAGACTTTTACTTCAGGAGCCCTGGATTCCTGATATAGCTCAAGTTTTTCCTCTACTGCACTGAGTGGTTTGGAGAATTGCTTACTAGTGGTCAAATATTGCTTATTCCAGATTTAATATTCCACCTCCACACAATATCACTGTGATAACGTTGCACTGCATTATTTGGAATTTAGAAGTACAAATAAAACGCTGTTGGCCTTGACTATAGTCTCTATTGTCTTTGACTGTGCTGCTTCCCTTTGTAGACTCATATGTTGCATGCGGGCCAGGAGTACCTCGCCAAACACAATCTTTAGAAATAAGCTTTTTGCATACTTGTGTTGTCTATACCTCGGAGACAAGCCATGAAACGGAAATACAAACGAGCCCGTGCTCCTCTGATAGCTGGTGAATCACGGAGGCTCACAGTGTCGCTGCAGCGCTGCGGTCTGACGCAGGGGGGCGCACTCCCCCGCCAGGTGCGCCTCCCTCCCTCCCGCACCTTCCCATCCCGTCGCTGCTGGTTCTGGCTGCTCCGTCGCCTCCTCGCCGCCGTGCAGCCCACTTCTTCTTCGCAGGGGGAGCTGACTTGATGTGCATAATAAATCATCTCTGCGAGATTCCCTTTCAAGCCCAATTTCAGACCTGCGCGCGTTGGACGCGAGAGCGTAAACACCGGCGAGAGTCGAGCCTCTTAACCGGGGATGTTTCAAATGTGATTCAACACGGCAAACAACGTGGGTGTTGTGCGCGCGTGTGTGTGTGCGCGTGTGTGCATGTTTTGCTTTTTTTTTGGTGGGGAGTGGAGGATAAGGGGGAGCGCAACGGTATGAAACGCGCGTGTTTATGGCTCCTGCGCTACCCGTTATCTCTGACTGACCAGCGGCTCGATTCTTCACCTGTATGAACGACCTTGCGATTGTGACCGAATTTTTTCCTAAAAGGGTTTCCATGGAGGATCAATCTGTCGCTTTTTCCGCGAGGGCTGAATTTGGTTCTCACGATATTTCAAGATAAGAGGTAAGACAAAAATATTTATATATATATATATATATATATATATATATATATTAGCACATGAGCGCGCTTGACAATTGTGAACGTGCCCAAATACCGAAAGCTAAATTATTTACCCAGTGATATGTATATGCTAAAATATGTATTGACTGTAACAGGCTCACGTGTCGGCCTGTCTTGCCCACTGTCCCGAATTGGCCCATCAATTCCTTTGATAATAATAATTTCGGCTGGAGTAACGTGACGTGCCCTCCCAACTGCAGCCAATTCCTCCACACTAGGGCAGTCTGCTTGCTTTTGGAGGGGCATGCATGCACCCAGACACATGCACGTTGACGTGTTGTTTTAAAGAAAGAGCTCTTTTCTAGCTCGGCCGTGCCTTTTCTTTGTCGAAGTGGTGAGCAGACGCTGCTACATCACTCACAGTGTAGCCTCTCACTGCTCCCGAGGTTCCTACCTGGTGTGCTGCAGCATGTCTTCACTTTGATTCACCCTGTGAAATGTGTTGCTGCAGGCCAACACTAACACCGTCGGTGCGCATATGGTGCTAGTATGCACAAAAAGACACCATACATGTGCAAGAGTTCCAAATTTATCAAAGGGAAGCAATACATTCCCTTGAGAAGTGTGACAGCAATGATTGGCTGTACGCCTACTGAGATACAGGAAGTGTAAAAGGTGCATACACACACACACACACACACACACGCACACACACACACACACACACACACACACACACACACACACACACACACACACACACACACACACACACACACACACACCATGTCTTCGCTGCACATTCACCAGGTAATTGCATACTCGTATGCCACAATGTCAGTTGGAATATCTGTGATGAATGCAGCTAAGGCCTTCAAAGTAAGTACACTCCCACTCTGCCAGCTGGGCTATTTGTTCAACCAGCGTGTTACTTGGATGCAGGCAGAGTGAGATGGAGGTGGTAGATATCGTGATTATACATTATTTAACCCAGTGGTGTCTTGGTACAGGAATGATGCCTCTGTGATTGAGAGCACTCAATAACCCTGTAAAGCTTTCTCACCTCCTCCTATCAGTGTCATTGTTAGCGCCATTATCCAAGAGTGCAAGCTGAGAGAGAGAGAGAGAGAGAGAGAGAGAGAGAGAGAGAGAGAGAGAGAGAGAGAGAGAGAGAGAGAGAGAGAGAGAGAGAGAGAGAGAGAGAGAGAGAGAGAGAGAGAGAGAGAGAGAGAGAGAGAGAGAGAGAGAGAGAGAGAGAGAGAGAGAGAGAGAGAGAGAGAGAGAGAGAGAGAGAGATGGATATATGCATGTGTGTGTAAATAATGTCATAGAGTATGTAAGTGCAAATCACAGAGTGACCTGCTCTTTGTCATATCACTGACAGATATTTTGCGTTTGTGAATGATTTATTAGATCTGAATAAAACAAAGAAACTTATTGCATCAGCTGTTAAGCGGTGGCATCCCTGACAAAACCCCATTGCAGATGCATACCATAACATGCATAGTCGACAGTATAGTGTAATACCCACTGTACCGCCACACACCAATCCTCAGTCCTGAGGTGCCAGCAGTTTGCACACTGTGGGCCTATCACTGAGGTTTGGCATGCAGGACTCGTCTTGAGAGGAAGCGTACCAATCCAATTTAGCAGACTTTGGGTGGAAGAAGAAAGGGCCGAGCAAACATGAAAGGTAGGGAGGAAAATTCTGGTTGAGACCCCACGTGTCTGATTTGACATCCAGGCAGCTGACAAACAATTAGACCCTCAATAAGTAGCGCTCTGAACCAAGCTCGGCCCAGGATTAGACCACAAATGAGCCGCACATCACGGCTTATGTCTTCTAAATGGGAAGCGAGTGTATCTGTGTGTGTGTGTGTGTGTGGAGGCTGGGTGTTATACGCGTTGTTCACGCGGTGAGAAAGTGACTTTGGTGTGTAGGTGTGTGGAGGCTGTGTGACATTTAGCAGATTGGTGTTATTATCTGTCTCTGCCCTTAATATATCTTGAACACCTCTTGAAGAATTCTGTGTGTGTGTATGCAGACCGGCTTATTCATGTGCATGCTTTCACACACTATTGTGCATCAATCTGTAAATACGCTGCACACGTGAATGCGCTCGTATCCGCTCACTCAACTGCCGCGCTATAACTGGTTCTCTGTTGTGGATATGTTTGACATTTCATAATTGCATCATTACCCGCTCAGTCTCCTGCAAGAAGTTTGTGTATCGCAATTTGCGGCACATGTTACAAGCAGACAAACACTTGCCCTTGATTATGGACTCTGGATGGAACGGCTTCCTCATCAGGCTGTCTTGATTCACCGCAGCATGTGGGGAGACACATGCTGCGGTGGGTGAATCTAATTGATTGGATGGCACCCAATTCCCAGGTCCAAGTCTCCTCAGGCAGCCAGAGCGAATCCGTCCAAGTGAAGGATGAGCTTAGGCGTTGGTCGCCTCCCTAATAGATTGGCATGGGCTTCTTCCCATATGCCTCTGGTATCACCCTCAGACATCTCTGACTGCGAGTTGGCCAAAGCCCGGCACAACGTGACACTGGCTGGATCTTCACTGGTCAGAAATGTGAGAATGGACAGAAGTAATGAGACATGTCTTGCACCAAACCCCACAGAAAACCTTATCATAGCTATATCTCCACTACTAAAATGTACACTACCCCCATCTTCTATTGATGGATGGCTACAAGACATAGTGTTGAGAGTGGGACAAAAATATTGGGGTTCGCCGAGTTTTGTGTTTTACAACAAAGTCCTTGTTCCAACAGGTCAAGCGCCCCTCTCAAGGAGAACACGAGTGCCATTTCAAAGCTTATTGGATGAAAGTCCCGTTTGCCCTTGGCTGCCAAAGATGACGTTGCCATGGAAACAGCTTCTACTGTTATCAATCATCAACTGTCTGGCAGGTAAACCAGCTTTTTATATGAGTAATGATTCTTTCCCGTTTGGACATTTACAGTTGCAGAATGATAGCTGAAGAGGCGAAAATCATGTCAGTGTCAGAGATGATAGCATGGCCCGGGTTTAAAGGGACACTCCTCAGTTTCTATTTACAACACGGAAACAATGCTCTCAATCCTCCTCTTCACTATACCTGGGCCTGTAACCGGAGAGCCTTCCTTCTCTGTCTTTGATGTTGATTTCAAAAGGATTCAAATGTATTGAAAAATTTTATTTTTACATGTAATGTATAACAATTTACTAATGGAAGACTGATCTTTCATCATATGGAAATGCAATTGTTTTAAATGCATATGAATGGCATCCTATCAATATGGTTCATCTGGTTCTCTCGGAAGAATCTGCACTTTCCGACAACTCAAGATGATATGAAACGTACAGTATTTCCCATTTTCAGTATTGCTTATCTTCCTTTGTGAGAGAGCCTCGCTGTTAGACCTGAATATCCTATTTCCCCCAGAAGAACAGGGAATTGTGGTGGGCAAAACTGCACTTTCTTTTGTATTGTTACACTCCGGCTGTTACTGTTTCTCTGACAGATTGTCTGGACAGTGGATCATACCATGGTCCAAGATGGAGGATGGAGCCAGGTGACTTGTTCATTCCTATGGACTCCATCGAAGAAGAAGCTACTCTGATCTGTGACGCAAAGGGAACGTCACCTCCTCAATACAGGTAAGACCAAAAGTAAAGTGTGTGGAAGCAGTAAGAGTCCCAATTTATCTTTACTTTAACTTTTAAACCAAGTGAAAGTCAATAATCCTCTGAAATCCTCTGAAAAACTGAATTACACAAACACAATTTGCACCACAAAATGCTGTATTTTAGTCGGTAGTAACCATCTCCATGTATTGCTTTTCTTTGTTCAAACTCAGAGGGACTCATCACAGAATCAGCAGCACTTGCTTCTCGTTCTCTCTCTATTCCTCACGATCGCCACTGAAAGCACTCAGTGTCTTAAGAGGAGCCCGTTTAATGTAAAGTACTGTGATCAGTAACCTTTTGGTGCGTGGGGACACAAGACCTCACATAACCGAGGACTAGTTATCATGGGAGATGTTGGATATCGTAATATGGCATACGGGTTGTCTTTTCCTGGTTTTGAAGGCTAGATTAAAGCAAAGAGACTGATCTAACTGTTTTATTATTTGCCTTTATTTATACTTTCATTAGTGATGATTATTTATCAAAACGCTCATTGTGTCAATCAATGTCAACTTTACAATATCATTGCAATATTGGTATTAAGGTATTTGGTCAAAAACATTGTGATATTTTATTTTATCCAAAACGCCCAGCCCTGAGATATGTGAAGAAAAGGAATAGGTAATGTGTCATGCTTTGAGTGGAATGATGAAACAATCTTTAAAAGTGCCGTGAATAAGAATGTATAAAGATGTTTCACATGGAGTAGCAGGTGCTTGCTCTCCTTTGCTTTTTCTCCAAATGAGACTGAGATGCACACAGACACTCATTATGGCTTTACTAACTCATATTGACTAACGCGCCGCCAATCTGCCTCGTGTCTCGCCAGATATTATCTTTAGCGACACACGTGCAGCATCTTAATGTATCTTTAAATCTCCTGTCATACGACACTGTGAGACCGATGCCGGTTGCTAGACACCAGTTGGCCGAGCAGACATTGATTACAAGTGTCTTTGGCGTTCAGCAGTGGAGTTACTGCGGCACAGATGAGCCGAATGATGGCGGTGTGGAGTATGCACACTCATTATTTTCACATTCCCCCGCCTCAGACCAGGTATTTCCATGTACTGATTAAAGGTGAGATGAGCATGTTTAACGTGGTGTCTTGTCAAGTTGGCTGCGCTGGGCTCTGCAAGTCTTCGACACCTCTCTGGTCCTCTCTTGAAGTGTAAATAGGCTCTCGCCGCGCCCTCGCCCCTCCTCTCTTTTCTCCCTTCTCCTTTCCTCTACCAATCCTGTCACTCACAAAGAGATGAGACTGTCATAGAAGGCACACCACGGCAGCATAATAACTCATGGGAGAAAACCACATCTTATGGAAAAGCATCTTCTCCTCAGCGGGTCATAAAAAAGATGCATTTTATTTATTTTTAAAAATCCAAACCGAGGGTGACATGCCTTACCTTTACTTGACCTGCGGTTTGAAGCCTGAGGCTGGGAGCAGCAGGGTGATCCAGAATATCTGAGTCTCTATGCGGTCAGATGGTCAGACATGTGTTTACAAAACGAGTCTCGGGCTGGGTAATTTGGTTTTGGAGTTGCTATTCAATCACCTGCCCTCTTGGGTAAAGATATAGTGGTGGCTCTTGGGTAAAGAGCTGAATGCACTCGAGTGGACACAGACATCTAAACACACAAATGGATGTTTTTCTAGCCGAGCCAAATCTATTATTCAGTCTGTTAAACGGTATAGGCTTAAGAAATAGGGTTAGACACAATACGTACAGAAAACAGCTATCAAGTATAAGTGTCTGGAATATGGCGGCTAGCACTCATCAACATTCAACGGTGGGGATATTCTTTAAGAATTTACTTTGGAGGTTAGACTTGAAAGCTTTGGAAAGTTGGCCATTATGGCCTCCACGTCTTTCATTTCCACTTAAGTGAAGTAGAATAGCAGAAGGTGGCTGAAGGAAAGAAATTGTTATTTTGTATGCTTTGAGTGCAATGATGGAACATTCTTGAAAAGTGCTGTGTCCTTGAACCCACCACTACTCAATACATTTTTGAAGAGCATTTACAAAGAGACGATTGCTGTGGAAGAAAGTGTTTTCTTGCTGAATAATGTGGCTTGTTTAAATCAATGAATTAATCTAATGTTTTTGAGAGTTCTTTTAGGTGCTTCGCTTATTTGATAAGACAATCTTAACCTGCTGTGCAAGTCTTTTTTAAAAAGGATGGATGTGATGGAAGGTGAAAGCAAGCATAAAAGGCATCACAAGCTCAGTGTTGCCTCTTGCCAAGTGCTAATGTTTTGTCCTAATGAGAAGTCAAAGGTGGAATAATGTCACATTATGTTAGTATAATGTGACAGAGAAGAGGTGATTATGGTTAAGACTGATGATAATATCTAGGATGGCTTCTAAAACCTTTATCTCCAGCTTCCCTTAAATAGCCTAAGACAGCTTAGCGTGTGATACTCTAAGATTCAACTTTAATGATCCTTGTGGGGAAAATGGGATAGCTGCAGCAGCAAATAGTGGTAGAGCAAAAGAAATAAAAGAAATGAAACACAATACAATATAAGTAAGAAATGTGCATTTTAAGGGTTATATAAATGGGTAACCAATAGCACAACAGTGTGTTATAGCATTATGGATTACAGAACAACTAGATAACAGGGACAAGACAATATGCAACAAGCGTGGAACGTGCAGAATATGATAGGTAAAGCATGAAATCATCAAGAACTTGCAGTTTATAAAAACGTGAGTCGACAAAATGTAGGACTGAAACAAAAAGAGACAACAAAGAACATTCAAATGATATCCATGTATTTACTTTTGAGGGATCTACACACATTTATTAAAACTGCCTTTTCCAACTTACTCGTTATGACTTTATGACTCTAGAAAATACTTTCCAAACTGATTTTCAAACAAGACTCGAGGAAATACTTTTATTTTAAACTTTGTTTGGAAAGTTGAAGCGTTGCAAGAAAAGAACAAAATGCCAAAATTACAACTGTAAAGTCCGTTCTCGCTTCAACCAGCGGGCCTGCAGATTCTTCGACACAGCACAAATGTACATTATATTATTCTTGCTTCAAGTGAGTTACTCCACCGAGTTGTGTTCTCCACTCGCCTCCTGTCAGACCACCTTGGTGGGTAGAAAGAAGTGGACAGTGTGTTTTGCCAGGGACTGATGGTGTCTTTGCCCTCGCAGATGGTCATTGAATGGGACTCTCATAAATCTGGGCCTGGATCGCCGGCGGCGTCTGTCTGGGGGCAACCTCATTATAAGCAGTCTGGACCGCTACCAGGATGTAGGAATGTACCAGTGTGTGGCGTTCAACACTGTAGGAGCCATCCTCAGCAGGAGAGCAAGTCTGCAGTTTGCCTGTAAGTTGAAGTCAGTGTTTGTCACTTTTTATTAAGAAACGCTGTGGAAGTGTAACGGCACTCAGCAAACAATGCAGACGCATGCCGAACTAGGTGGTTGATATTTGCAATATGTATGAGTGCTGCCACATTTAATGCTGAAGTAACATGGGGGCAGTTTGAGTGTGATGTTCTTTACTCATGATCGTACATCCAAACTAAGAATGACTACTTCAACTTTCCTTGCTTAGCTCTGTCAAAAGTATGTGGTGTTTTATTGGATATACTCTGGGGTAAAGCAGTCCAACTGACTGAAATATAAAATGCCTCTTTCTACCAACATAAGAAAGAAGAGTAATGCAAATGACTAAAATAAACTGCAAACATTGCTTTTTAAAACAACTTCATTGCCACAAAAATAAGAATGTTTATACAAACTGTGATCTCTCTCACATCACATACATCTTTGGTGGTGAAACCAGCGAAAATCTCAAATGAATTAAGAAATGAATACCTACTATTTATGTTCCACCCATTAAGGCGCCTTCTATTCATGCACATCTCAACTAAACAACATTTCACACCTTCTCTTGGCGGGATCCGGCCCTGCAGATATTTTTGGTTGTATTTGCCAAGCTTTTAAGATATGCACTGCTGAGACATAATGACTTAAAAAAAACTCAACCACAATAAGTGTTTGCAAAAATAATTTCTTGGTTACACTGTATTATCTGCACTCCTCTCTGATAGAAGCTTATATTATTGTCCAACTGAAAACTTTGAAACTGATTGAAGCGAAGTCTGTGGATTATACAGAGTAACCGGGAGATATACCTGCGGGGCTAAATGCCACCAGGGGTAAGTAGGGAAATGTGTGTCCGCTTTTTGGGATTCTGATCCTTTCACTATTAGCATGCCCTGAAAAATAATACTGCTATTATGTGCTTTTCATGTGACCTTATAAAATAATAATAATAATAATGAGTTGTTATTTTAACAAGTTAACAAGCTACTGGTCTTGACATAATATTGTTAGACACTTTTTCAACGTTCTCTGGAATGGCCCTGGTTCAGGGGTTGCATCCTATTCCGACACGCCAACCTCAAGTGGTTGCTCAGCTTTCTTAGACATGTACACAACTGGAGTTATAACCTGTTTTTACCAGTCTAGTTATAATATCACATTCAGGTCCTGAGCTAAAATGTGTGCTTTACAAAACCCCCTCATATGAACTAGCACTTTTCTGTCGCTGTGTCTCTCCCTCTCTCTTTCTCTCTCAGGCATTCGCCGAAGTGCAATTCTCATGACAATTTCCGTATGTGCCAGTGTCTTGCTGAAAGCTTTTGCTCAGCTCTGTTTCCACTGTGATACGTGAGATCCTGCGGTGATCTTTCTTTTCATGTTTTGTTTCCCCCTCAGACTTAGATCATTTCAAAGTCCACACCAGAAGCGCAGTGTCAGTCCGCGAGGGACAAGGAGTGGTGCTCCTTTGTGGAACGCCCACTTCCTCAGGAGGTAAACGTTCATCTTCATCTCTGCCCGTGCACTTCTTTAAAAGTTCTGGTGTCTAGATTGAAGATGAAAGTGTCTAAAGTGATCTAATATCACGTCGTATTCTATCCACGGTCGTGTCATTTCCGTCCCTGTTTGTCTTCCAGACCTCACGTATGCGTGGGTCTTCAACGAGTACCCCTACTTTGTTCAACAAGACAATCGGCGTTTCGTCTCCCAGCAGACGGGAAATCTTTACATCGCCAAGGTGGAGCCCTCTGATGTGGGTAACTACACTTGTGTCGTGATGAACAGCATCACAAAGGGCAAAGTCCAGAGCTCACCCACGTCTCTGATCCTCAGGACAGATGGTAAGACACAGCCCACGGCCATGATGTGACAAGCATGTCTCTCGGCCATGTATTGAGGACCTTTCCTTCCAAGGCGGCTTTAATCATCGTACTTGCATGAGTGCTCTTTGTCCTGTCGTGCCTCACTGTTGTTGAGTCACCAAGCGCTAATGCTTGCAAGTAAATAGTTGCTCCTCAATGTAGGCCAGCAAACAAAGCACCCAAATCTCTTCTTTGCTGACTTGGCTTTCTTATTATTCGCATTCCCTTTAAAAGCTTTCCCTGTGCTTTTACTTGAATTCTCAAGCCGGTTCTCTTTGCTCTGTTGTTCTATTCTCTGTTACGCCTTCATAGAAAGAGTGAATAAAGATTGCCTCGGAATGAATTAAACATGAGCCATACGTCACTGGACCATTACATTGAGTGTTCTGGTGGCTCAACCAGTTAGTTTCCACTCAGCGTACTGTACATGGAGCTGAATAGATTTAAATCTCGTCGCATCAATTTCTAATCCGGGCCTTGACTGTCTTAAACACTGATGCAAACAATAAAACACCAGCAGTTGCCCACTCAAGCTTTGAAATAATAGATATACAGCCAGACTAGCTGAACAAAAAAAAGATTTCAAATTCCACTCTGTGTATTCCAGCAAGAAGATATTTAAATTATTCCTTGCTGGTATTTCACTGCACTCTTGCGACTGCACATTTAAGTGATGTACTACTTTGAGTTTACCCATGAGAGAATGTTTGCTCATGTGTCTTTTATTTCTCCTCTGTTAGTTTTACAGTGCTATTGTTTGGTACGTAATGCAAGCCATATTGCTTGTAAGTCATGAATAATGGACGACTGAGCACGTTCTTGTGCTTGCTCTTCATAGGAGTGATGGGCGAATACGAGCCGAAAATAGAAGTTAATTTCCCAGACAATGTACCCGCCGCAAAAGGATCAACAGTTACGCTGGAGTGTTTCGCCCTCGGGAAGTAAGCTGAATTCCTTGAAGCATGTTTTCAATCTTTTGCTGTCTTTCATTCCAGACCTCTGGATTTCTATATCGTAAAGTTATCGTGGCAATTATATTCCTTAGAATGTGGCGTCGAGACATGATTGGTCTGAAAATCATGTGAGAGAGCTTTTTTTTCAGTTGTTGGATGGGGTTAACTCCAAACCATTCATCGGCAGAAAGAAGTACAGTGAAAATGCTTTTAAGCTCAATCAAATACTTTAAGGCAGTGGGATTATTACCGACACCTGCGACCTGAGTGACACTCTTGAAAAGAACTTGAATCAGAATCTCTGATGAGGTTTTATTCCTCTGTCTCTTCCAGCCCAGTCCCAGAAATCACCTGGAAGAGGGCTAACGGCGTTCCCTTCCCCAGTAAAGTCAAAATGAAGTACTCCAATGCGGTGCTGGAGATCCCCAGCTTCCAGCAGGACGATACAGGAGGATACGAGTGTGTGGCTGAGAACAAGATGGGCAAGAACATAGCCACTGGTCGACTGGCTTTCTACGGTACGGAGCCTTTGGTTTGGCTTGCAAAGATGACATTAAACATGTTACTGATAGGAGGAGTTGTGTTCCTGCTGTTGCCGGTAACGTGACATTAAGGATTGCATGAGGTGTTTGAGAGTTGTTATTCTGTAATATGATAATCGTTATAATCTTAGCAGGTCATTGTTAAATGTACAGCCGGGGAAAAAGGCATTACCTTCATCTCGGATAATAAGCGCCGTTGGTTTTCATTTTACTGCAGTAGTTACATTTGCGGGTGCTTGGCTCACTTCAGCCACTGTGAATTTGTGAGAGAGGGAAAAATGACATCTGTGAAATTTGAATTGACGTTATATAAAGTGCCTGCGAAGTGAGCTGTGCTTATTATGAGCACAACACTGTACCCGTGAAAATTCCTGAAATGCTGTAAATATGTAAGAGGTAAGAAGCTAGGGAATATTGTGAGCTGGATGGGAAGCCGGTAGATCTTTATTATACACAGAATTAAGGTGACAGGTCGGGGTGAGCCGAGACGTCGGGTGCACTTCAGCCGTCATGAGAGCTTTCTGATTTGCGGCGCAGTGTTTCGCGCTAATCTTGAGTTGCCACAGGCTGCTGACACATTTAAGTGATGAAACTGAGTGATACCTTACATGCCCTCCTCTCTCCTCTTTAAAGACAAACCTGTTCTCCCAAAGCTTTATGATTTCCACTTATTTGAGCTGTCAATCTACGCATGCTTTCCTTTGAACTATTTTGGATGAGGAATATTTGGTGAGATGATACTGCCCCTTCAAAATCTGTCCCCCTGGTGAGTATATTTCTGTTCCCTCAGCCAAGCCTCAGTGGATGCAGGCCATGAAGGACACAGCCCTGGCCATAGAGGAGAGACTTTACTGGGAATGCCGAGCCAATGGCAAGCCCAAACCCTCCTACACGTGGCTGAAGAACGGCCAGCAGCTACTCTCAGAGGTAAATTACTGCCTGCCTTCTGCCACCTACCAATGTTTCATTTTAATGACTTAATCCGCAGCTTCAGCTCATCCTTTCATTTCCAAGAGCCTGGCGTCAAACACGCGGCTGTTTTTCCAAGTGCAATTCAGAGCGAGATGAGAGGAGAGGGTAAACATCTGAGGTGTGCCAGTGATGAGACATGGATGTAACTGTCTCTTATTCTGCTCTACCTTGGCAGATTACAGAGTCTTAGAGAGTGGATCAGTGTAGTCCCTGGGAGATTGCTCCATTTCATCTGAATAGAGTCGGTGGTTGTTTTTCATTATTCATGGTGCATGTTTTAGCTCCTCCAGATTTAGGGACAATGGGTTTAATCTACTGTGAAATATACTGTGTACCACTGCTTACCTTACCCCAGACCACCAGGGAAATACATAGCGTTAAACTTGAGTTGACTTAAACTTGTCTTGTTGTTGTTTTTTTCTTAGTAGCACTAAATATAAACATTAAAATACTTTTCTATTCTGTTTCTATTCTATTTTGCTATTCTTTAATTTGATTTTAAGAATATAATTACAGTTGCAGGATTTAGAATATGATCAGCATCTGTTTGTTGTTAATAGAGCAGTATTGTCTAGTTTTCATGATTTCGTAAACACATGTTCGCATAATTCGAAGGGAGAGCTTAATCCTCACGCACATAACAAAAATAATATAAGATTGGACTGGGATTCGTTGAGCAAAAACCTTACATGTAGTGCCTCAAACAACATCTATTCAATCAATAACGTCTGATGATGCATGCACATAGAAAAATAAATTACTTTTTTAACAGGACCCTTCATTTAGCCACACATAGACAAGACGTACATGCTCAGTTGCCACTACATGATATAATTACAAGATGTAAAGACTGCTTTACGTGATGGAGAGAACAAGCATGTTTGGGAAACAAAAACGTTGTTTCATTCACTGCAACATAATCCCGATTTGATCTGCGACCAATGACAATGCTTCTAACCCAATCCGATGCTTATTGAGCTTTGCCAGATCGAAAGCTACCTTTAAGTCTGAAGCAATAATTGCTTTCTTTCATCCTTTTCTTCACAGGACAGAATCCATGTGGAGGATGGAGTCCTGTCAGTGTCCGTGCTGACACTAGCCGACGCTGGCATGTACCAGTGTGTGGCTGAGAATAAACACGGCGTCATATATTTCGCTGCTGAACTAATGGTTTTAGGTAGGATGGCATTTATCTCTCCCTTAAATCCTCCAATCATTGTTGTCAAAGAATCTTAAAGGTCATTTTACTGTCATTCTTAAAGGTTATCTGGATTAGCGGATAATGGGGTCAGCAAAGAGGGTTTTGTGGGGGCCAAACACATTTAAAATATCTTTTCCCCTTCACGGTATCCTGATTTACTTTGATGTTAAGGTGAGGATGGGGTGACTGATACAGAATTCCCAGTTTAACAATAAACAGTAAAACCAACAGCAAAACCAATCAAAAGATACAATATGTTTTGGACAGATGTCCTCATGAATCCATTTTCTACATTGAGAATATAATAATAATCACCAGCAGTGATTCACTTATATATATATATATATTCCCATCACAAATGTTTCAAATGTCTGTCTCCATTACTTGACAATTTGATGATTTTTGCAGATCAAACTGAAGCATGCCTCAAATGCCCTGTGAGATTTGCTGCAGTACTAAAAACAGAGTACTATTTCCACACAGCCTCTCCTCCAGACTTCACAGGCAATGTCCTCAGAGCTTTGCTCAAAGCCAAGGCAGGAACCACAGTGACTTTAGAGTGCAAACCCCAGGCCTACCCCATCGCCAGCATTCTATGGAAGAAAGGAAACCTGCCTATCCACACTAGTGACAGGTGATGACCACTTTTATGATGCCATAGCATGAGACCGATGACTGTTCAAAGTTCACCAATAGAACCAATTCAGTATTTTTCCCACAAACTGCTCCATGCCTATGACGACATGTAGACAAACCTAGAATCTGAGTTCACCTAATGATAAAAAAAATAGTTCTTGGAAGTTGTATTGCAAGCTGCTGTCTCTGTTTGTACACTCCTATAGGATCACACTTTCCCCAGATGGAACATTGAGGCTTGCCAACGTGAGCAAGTCTGATGCAGGCAGCTATACGTGCTTCGCTAGGAATAGATTTGGCATGTCGAGCACAACTGGAAGGCTCCTTGTTACCGGTAAGCTCGGCTGTGAAATAGCGGAATGAATGCTTGTGCATCCCACTTAGTAAGCAGAATTTGTCGCTCAGTATGGATTGATGCAGGAGAGAGCTACTGTACCGTGAGGACTTGAGTCAATAACTGGTGGGTCGAAACATAAACAAATTTCAGGTTTTGCTTTGAAAAGCTTGTCAAAACGAGGAAATTCTCTGTCCTCGAGGGACTTTGCGTAATTAAGTAAGAACCTTAAATGTTTCTAGATACATTTTTTAAACAAAGGGCAAACTTTGGGGTTTATTTAGACATTTTCCGGGGTGTGATGGTTACTCAAACCCGAGTGCAACTTGCTCTTGTCTTTCAGTAAAATTATTTTGAGTAGTTTTGTGCGGCTGCTTTCTGCTGCGGCTGCAATAATGCACTTGGAAGGTGTTTGAGAAAATACTCTATCATTGTTTTCCTCAAAGCATTTGAAACAACCAATTCACTGCAACAAATGAAAGTGCCCTGAGTGGAGGCAATGAAAGCGCTAGTGAGGAGGTGTTACAGATGCTGTTATTGTCGAGAGTGTGTTTCCAGTGGAGTGATAGTTGAGTGTTCTCTTATTGGTTTTATTAATGTGCTGAACGCTATTGTCTGCTGCTGTAACTGCCAAGGCCCGTTATTTTTTTTTAAATGGCTGGGTTATTTTTCAAGGCCATAATACAGTCAGCGACACAGAGCCATGACCCAGACATTGATTATCACCAGCCTAAGAACTGAGGGGACACTTTTTACTTGTGATTTTTAAATCCCTCTGCGTTCTATGAAAGGTAAGACGTGAGAGTTTAAATCCTCTTCCTTTGTGCTGCACCTTCGTTATTTGATTCCAGCAGATTCATTATCTTGACTTTTGAAGCACGACAGACTTAGCCCAATGATTGCCATTGTAGACTTTGAAGCGGTGCCCTTCATTTTGGTGGTGGATGCACAGAGCAGCCCATTACATGAAGTTTTATCTGATCTGCACTGTATTGTAATTGCTATCAGGATTTGAGAAGATTATTCTAGCTGTGTCAGCCTGGAGTATTAGGCCATTTTAGTAGTGGCAGGCTGCGCGTTATCACATTATTCGACTAAGACTTTCATGAGACCTTCCTTTTATATAGATAATACTCCGCCTGGGACTTAGTGTATTACAGAGCATGTTCTCCTAAGTGTTGGCTCACTATTGAGCTGCTATTTCAGAAAATCAACAATAAGCTGCTCATCTCGTTGCATCTCGCAATGAAATGTCTCATGTTCTGTGTGAGATTGGCAGTCAGAAATGAATCCCTCTCACTTTTCTTCTTTTTCTTGGGCAGATCCAACCAGAATCACCCAGGGGCCAGTGGACATGGAGATCATTGTGGGCGAGAGCATCGTGCTACCCTGTCAGGTCGCCAGTGACCCCGTCCTTGACGTTTCCTTCTCCTGGGCTTTTAACGGACAACTCATTGCCAAGGGAGACGGTCACTTTGAGCTAGTGGGCGGGGTGAGTGACCCGCAGTCATACTTCTTCAGAATGTGTGAATGGGCAGTTGGCACCTCTTCCCGTCTTGCTTCATTTCATCCCTTCCATTAGTTAAAGGAGACAGCTTGTGGTTTGACATCATGAAGATTTACTGGGGCTAGTTTTGCTGCAATGGGTGTGATGCCATCCTTTTGTGCAATTCTAAAGTGTCCATGGAGGCATATTAAGCTGAGGGAACATGAACATCTTTCGACTATTAGATCATTCAGCCCCCCTCGGCTTCCAATTGTACTTTTGTGAATAAAAACATAGCTATGCTATGTCAAAATATACTTCCTACATTGACACCATCATGTAGTAATGCATTAGTTTCTCTGGCATTGTGACAAGTTGTCATCTTTTTTAGCACTATCCTCCTCAAGCTCAGCCTTTTGAAATAATCATTTTTTTTTTAATCTTGATTCTTGAATTATTCTTAATTCCTACTTTAACATAGCCTGCTGCACAGCTCCTCATAACAGATACACAGATACACATCATCAGAGGTGTCTTGGCAGAGCCTCAAATAACAAAACACTTTCACAACACCCTCACACCCTGAAGATTAACCATTCTTCATGTGTGTGTTTGACTGACAATGTTCCTATCTGAAAAGAGACTTCCCCAGAAATGTCCCCAGTCCAAAGAGATTATCAACTTAACTTTGCTGCTTCAAGGAAATTTAATTTCCATAATTAAACCACATTGGCTCTTCTGCCACATTTCCCTGCCAATACCAAGAGAATGATTTCACCACTAATTTACCATTTGCTGCTTCCGGGTGTCCTCACAGATGAGAATCCAGAGGGCCTTTTTTCCTTCTTCAGTCGAGCAAAAAACAGCTGAATTCAATAGTAAAAGCTTATTTGTGTAGTTCTTCACAAAATGTCTTGAAGGTCAGGATGATGACCTCTGTAAAAAGCAAGGGGAATAGCAATAGCCTTGTCAGACACAAAAATCCCATTTGCTGCACCCAATTTTGGCCCTGATCCTTTTCATCCCAACCTGTCTTGGAAGTATGTGACTAAAATGTTGTGTCATATTCAGGATTTTATCGTTATGTTTCTCTTTTATGGCTTTGACTTCAAGAACTGTCAAGACATGCAAAAATATCTTCACTGTAAAATATCTTTTGAAAATCAGGCTGGACTTTCCTCTGCAAAGTCCTTGCTAAATAACTGCAGTATCTGCTAACGTTTTTTGGCACCGCTATTTACTGCACCTTATATATGCCTCACTACATTCTTTAATAAGCTGTCAGAAGGTCTGTTATCTTTTATGCTAAATAAAGCTTTCTTTCCTCCTTGGTAGAGAACAGCAGGAGATCTGATGATCAGGAACATTCAGCTTTACCATGCCGGCAAATATATCTGTGTGGTGGACACAGACGTGGAGAGCCTGTCAGCCGTGGCTGTATTGATTGTCAAAGGTAAGAAAAATGCCTCTACGCTCCACAGGCACTCATTAAAACACGGCGAACGGCCAGGATTGTTTTTGGGTTCCTCTTTTAAAAAAAGAATAAATTGGAGGTAAAGTGTACTCTGCATAGATCTAATGTGGATATATCTTCTATCAGTTAAAAAAAGGGGGGAATTATTCAATCTACACACACGGTAGATGGTAAATGACTAAACTTGTGTAGCGCTTTTCTACTTAACAAAACGCTTTACAATTTGCCTCTCACTCACACATCGAGAAGCAGAGCCGCCTCGCCAGGCGCTGGCCGGTCCTTTGGGAGCAACTTGGGGTTCAGTGTCTTGCTCAAGGACACTTAGACATGTAATGGTTATAGATGTAGCCAACAACCCACAGTACACACATGTCTGTAAGGGTTAACAAACAAAGCTTTGTTTATAATAAATATCTTTGATGACATTATATGAATATGCATTTCTGGGAATATAAAGAAGGCTCGCCTGTCAGGGCATATAATGGTCACAAGGGTTTTAAACTCAAATGGGTTTGGAGAAATATGCCCATATCCTCATGAAAATGATTGTGGATGTCAGCAGACAGTCCACAGTTTTTATGACCTGCTTATTTCTAGTTGCATTCTTTTAATTACATCCAATAGAGGAGGCTTGCTTTTATTTTGTATTGCATTCAGGCATGTTTGTGGAAGATAACTTGACAAAACTGTGTACAAACGTTCTCTCTTTTTAATGACCACTTTTCAATATTGTGGCAATGTTCTTGGCAGTGGAAGGTTTAGATGCCTGTCTGTGCTCACTCATGCAGTATGTATAACTCCAGAGAGACACGATTGTCAAGAGCTACACCGGGCAGAACAAAATAGAACAATTTTGGGTTTGTGTTTCGGGTAGAGGCAGATGTATGTGGTGAAGAGACGGGAGGTATCTGGCTCTGATCAATACGTCAAGTATCCCAACAAATTGACATTACGTAAATGTCTTGAATGTCAGATGAGGTGAGGGATGATATTGGTGTCTGCATTTGAAATGGTTGGATCCATATATTTATCTTGTAAGGATACCCACCAGTGATTCAGCTTGGCATGTTAAAGATCTTCAAGGCAAATGCCATTAATAAGCACTTCTTTGGCTGAGGACTAAGTGGAAATACGACTGTTTCTCAAGCAGAAGCAATAGCAAGGCCATGGAAATAGATTGGCCCAGTATTGACTGGGGAGACACTTGTCTGTGATTCAGATTGTGCATTATTTACACTTCCTGCTCATGTCAGCTGTCATGGATGGCTCATTGTTTGGATCGAACGGCTCCAAATGTTGGGCGACAAAGCATGAAGCTGGATAGAAAACTAGTCTTTGAGGGCAAAGATTGGCGTCGCTTGATCACAGCTGCAGACCTCTAACACACTGACAGGGATCACATGTAAAGTATTCTCTTTGAAACCCCCACTACCCAAATACCTATGACCCATGAAGGATACTTCAAATGTGTAACACTTTCAAATAATGTGCAACACCAATTACATTTTTGCAGTATATGAACCACCCAGGATACAGGGCTTTGGTCACCCAGTTTACAAAGATGAAAACATGTTTCTACCTCATCTCCAGTGGTATCCAACCATGCAGGTACTTTTGTATTTGCCCAGGTTGTGTCACATCCAATTTTGAGAATGCAAACACCTCAATACAATGTATAATAACTAGTGGTGGAAGAAGTAAGCCTACTCAGATCCATAACTTAAGTAAAAGTATCAATGCAACAATACAAGTAAGAGTCCTGCATACAATGTCTAACCTAAGTAAATGTATTATCAGCCAAATGTACTTTAAGTATTAGAAGTAAAAGTGTTACTGCAGAGAAAATGGGTCCTGTGAAAGATATATCATTATATATGAGATTAATATTATCTTATTAATACTACTGTAGTTTTAACTATTTTAGGTAGGTGTGTGGTTCCCAACTTGGAGGTCGGGCCTCCAAGATAAATTTGAGGGGATATGGAAATTATTGATGGGTTAAAAAAGAAGAAAAAAACAATATCAGCAAGATAAATTGTTTTTATTTTGTATTTACTTTTTACACAATATTGGGCAACTGCTAAAAGACTCATGGATAGCTGAAAAAAGCACAGATTGCACAATGTATTTACATTAAGGTTGAAGGAAAAATAACTATCAGATTAATGCAGCTGAGAAACAAAAGCACACTATCCGTCTTACATGTAGTCAATTAGAATAATTCTAGACAGTAGTAACACATTTTTTAGAAAAATATTGGAACTACCAGAAATAAATCCTGTGTTGTGTGGATTATCCAAAGCAATGTGGACACTGAATCTGGACAGAGATGTTGCTGTTGATTTCTTTAAATGTATTTCTTCATTAAAAAAAAAATCCATTGACCCTCATTTATTTTGGGTTAGAGGCAGCCAACTCAGAGTCAAATAGCTCAAAACCTTGACAAATTAAACCAAAACGTTCCCCATGGCTATATATTCCCTCAGTGGATAATGTTTATTTACATGGGCTCTAGAAATAACATTTTAATGTTAAGTCTACAATGTGAATAATGCAGGACTCATTTGACTGTGATAATGAGTGTGTCAATGTAAGTTAGAGCAAGTGTGATCGCAGCAACAAATATAGGCTGGTAGTCGACAATAATGCCGGTTATTGATGTTATTGGCTATACATGCATTATTGCAATAATGTAATATATCAGCCAGTGAAAGCAGCTCAGTAATTTCAGGGTGCTATTTCCGATCCTGTCTCGCTCCACTCGTCTCGCGGTACTGAAGGTCAATGATAATCACTCCTGACACAAAGACTCTTGAGTGATCATCTGGATGCTTGTTTTTCACAATGGCAGTGGAAAATGTTTTAGATGCCACTCCACGAGGCCTCACAAACACTCCACCGGGTGGTGGTGGTTGTGGAGAAGGTCACGTTATACAGATAACATCATCGTCATTTGCGTTCAAGCCACTCGGTGAGCACTCGTGCTTGTTTGACAGTTGCATCATCATCATCGTCCTCCTGGAAGACCGTACAAAGGGTAACACGCCAACTACACGACATTTAGTAGTTTTGTCATTTTTTTATTTTATCACTTTTATTACATAATATTATTCAGATTCCCGTCTGACGATTGTGACGCTGTATCTTACAAATAGGGGTAATATTCAGGCCAGCTCTAAATAATACACCGTGTCTATAAGTTTTCACAATACAGACAGATATTAATTTGCCCCGTGCCAAGTTCACAATAAAAACCCAGACAGTCTGTCCATATTAATAACAGATTATGTGAACACCCTCAAGGCACTGTCAGCACCCTCTTGCCTCAGCCAATGAAATATAATTAAGAGGATAAGGAATTGATCCTTGATTGTGTGCCCCATTAATATGTATTACTGAAGCCAGTGTATTAAAGGGTTTTTTTTTAATCAGGAGCTGCTAATGAGTTTTACAAGGATCAATATCTCTAAAGCCAGGGCTGTAGGGCCAAATGTATGTGGGCTGCACGTTCAAGGCTTCTGTAAACAAAAAACAATTGTGGTTCAGCGGTTACTTGTTTAGCACACATGCATTCATAGATTTGCCACGTTCATGTTGCATAAACCATTGATTGTGTATTAAAATAGTAATTTCATGTTTTAATAATTAGAATATTTTGCCTCAGATTATAACCCTCTTCAGAGGCGGTAAGGAGTGTGAGCGGAGCTACGGGTGTTATTATTCTGCGGTCGGTCTCAAAGCTCTCTAGTGGTCTATTATTTCTGATGAGCCGACACGTTCATTAGAACAGGAAACAGAAGATGGGGCTAAAGTAAAACATCACGCCGCTTAATTGGTAGGATAATGAAAATAAATGATAAAACTCTGGTGCTTCAGGGCTATGATGCCCTTTTTCATCTTTTACCTTTTAATTTGACTCCCTGCATCTACTTGCATCTGCTTTTCCATCGATCAATTACATGGAGGACCATGAAAGGGAAGCAAGACAAGTTGGTGGAATATTGGAGGATAAATCTTGAATTAACTTTTAATTCCTTGCGAAGGGCATAAACTTCTACTCAGACTCAAAGCTTTTAAAAAAAACATGTCTCACTTGCTAATGTTGATTTCAAGCTATAAAGGCGTCGTACCCTCTTGAAGCGATATAGTTTTGGTGGAGGTGTTTTTTATGCAAATGTTTTTTGCCGTTCATATTTTCCTCGCACACATTCACGTCCACATTCTGCAGTCTGTGTGTGCGAGTGCCTCACAGTGTGTGTTCCTGTGATTGAGCCAGGCCCCCCCAGTCCTCCAGACTCTGTGACGGTGGAGGAGGTGACAGACAGCACAGCCCAGCTGGCCTGGAGTCCCGGCAGAGACAACGGCAGCCCGATCACCAATTACCTCATCCAGACTAGGACTCCCTTCACCGTGGGCTGGCAGAGGGTTAATACAGGTGGGCAATGCTTGAAGATTCATTTCCATCTTATTCCACATGCGATAATTCATGGGTCCCCGCAGAGAAGGTCTCTTACTTCTCTTGCCGCACCAGCGGGGCAGTGAGAGCGCCGGGTCAGCGCCGGGTCAGCGGCAGAACGAAGGCTCAGGTGATGGTCGGGATTCAGTGTCTTACTCAGGAGAACAAGAGGTCATTGTTGCTGCTTTGACATGATCTCATCCAAAGCACTTAAATGACCTTTACATCTGCCTCCATCAAAAGAGAAATCCTTTTTCATCTGCTGAAGTCAAGTCTGTGTGGATGTTGCTCCAAAGTTGCTTTGGAGAAACGTGTCTGCCAAATACATTGAATTCAATAAAATACTTTCCATTAGTTTATTTGACATGGACAGTGCTCATTGTTTAACGGAAAACTGTAATTGAGCCATAGTTAGCCAAAAAGGTTCATTTTTATTTGTTGTCGTTTGCTAAATGTTGAAAAAGCCCCCAATAAATTGTCACTGAAACAATGAATATACAAACCATAAACAATGCTCAATAATACAGTACACATCCACCAACAGGTAATACTAAAATATAGCACACATGTAGCTACAATCCCTGCTAAATAAGCAAATAAGAGAAGGAAAAAGTTAAATAATGCTATAATAAATTATTGTTATTTTAACAAGGGATCACATGACAATGGGTAATGTCTAAGACAGTGGTTCTCAAATGGGGGTATGTGAAGGCACTCCAGGGGGTATGTGATATTTTTTTTAAATATATTTAAAATTAACATTCATTTAAAAATCCTTTTAAAATAGTTATTTAATAAATATTCATATCTAATCAGTCAGACACTTCTCTCAGGAGACATGGTTATCTTTGTCGTCTGCCGTTCACTCTTCCTTAGTAACAAAGAGCTGTTAGTTAGCAGCGTCCTCCTCTGAGTTTTCAGCATTTTAACACTTGCATGTCAGTTATTTTAAGGTAAGGAAAACAAGACAAAATGTCCATGGCAGACCTTTTAGAGACTCCAAACCAAAGCTCACCTCACATTCATCACAAAGATGGAGTATTTTTCATTTAAATATTTTGTAACTGCGTATAGATTTGGTTCTCTTGTTTTATTCCACATTTTCAGCTATTTTTATAGTGTATGTTTTGTGTTTTATTCCAGTCCCAGAGCGAATCGATGGGAGCACGCTGACGGCCACTGTAGTGGACCTCAACGCCTGGGTGGAGTATGAGTTTCGGGTTTTGGCCAAAAACAGTGTTGGGGTTGGAGAACCCAGCCCTGTGTCAGTCAAGACCAGGACAGAGGACGCAGGTACAGTAAATCTGATTCACTTTTTCGCCCTCAAATAATTCCCTCTTATCAAATATCAAGTGATCTTGAAAATAAAAAAAGGTTTTAGGACTACAATGAAGTGATCCTCATATGGAGGTCTTGTGTTATGTAGTTCCTGATGCAGCACCAGGTGACGTGGGTGGAGGAGGTGGAAGCCGATCAGAACTGGTCATCACATGGGAGGTAAGCCATCAGTCTTATGCTCTAGTCTGTTACACAAAGTGCCTGCAGTTAATCATTTTTATCCTTGAGTGAGGTGCTTAATATGTCTCGCTAAATCAAACCCCCTGCTCTGTTTGGCTTGCGGGTGTCATCAATTTTGGGGGCAATTGAAGTCTAGCGCTTCAGCTATTGTAATGCCTTAGCTAAAGAGTCTGCATGTAAGGCAGCAACAATGTATACACAAGCAGAACAGACAGTTATTGTCATTAAGAGTCTTGGATCTGTGGTGAATTACTGTTCACAAAGCTGCAACGCTCAAATCTAGTAAACGAGTAGGGTAGTTGAAAAATAATAGAATAGTGTGAATATTAAGGAAGTCATTAGTTGGCTAAATCTATCTCATTATTTGAGTTTTCTCATTTCATTTAATGCGGAAATAACTTTTTAATTTCAAAAGCTGCACAGACATTTTCTAATGAGATTAGATTTTTTTCAAATGGCATTTTGCTGCTCATTTCATTTCGTCAGGTGGGTCACAAAAGCAATTTGTGGGTCACGCAGTTCTTTTGGCACCATGAGAGTGGGTGGTGATTGTGTCAGCCCAGCGGCGGGATGAACGTGAGTGGCTTGTATATGTTTTAATATCACTATAGTTTTGTGTTTCACTCTCAGCCTGTCCCCGAAGAACTACAGAATGGTGAGAGCTTTGGTTACATCATTGCTTTCCGCGCCTTCGGAGAGGTGAGCTGGACCCACGTGGCCACCTCGGCCCCTGGTGCGTCTCGCTACGTGTACCGCAACGACAGCATCGCGCCCTTCTCTCCATTTCACGTGAAGGTTGGCACTTACAACAGCAAAGGACAGGGTCCCTTCAGCCCCGTGATCACCATCTACTCTGCAGAGACTGGTGAGGGAATGGGCGTGAGTGAGGGTTTTTTGCAAAGCTACAAAGCTTTCTCTGTTTTTAAAAAGGACAAAGATCATGAAAGTGGTTTTATTGCATTTACTGGGATGAAAGCGCTGGAGAGATGAAGAGAAATCTTTTTACAGGTAAAAAAAAAACGTGCAACATGTTTGTGTAAGGCTAGGCAAATGGTTTCCAAATATCACCACTCTTTTGAATGGCTATTGTGAAGTGAAAAACGGTTGGCATTTAGATCTATGCTGCCTCTGAGAGGGGGTCAGTCTGAAGTGTAGCGCTGGACTATTTACCGGCAGCACCTGTGTGTGTGATGAATCATCCAGGTGGAGATCAACAAGAACGCGGCAGAGTCACAAATGTAAAAATGCAAGAGATTTGTTCTGCTTGTCTCCGTTGGAAGAAGGCTGCAATGCTCAGTCTCTTGTCGTCTGTTTCCAGAGCCAAGCGGGATGCCAGCGGGAGTTTGGGCCAGAAGTGTCTCAGCCTCGGAGATTGAGGTGAATTGGCAGCCTCTCTCCTTCTCCCCTGAAAGGGTTCTGGGCTACGAGGTACATTTTACCCTTTTAAATGGAAATAGAAATCTCACACACACATACACAACACAATTACAATGCTTGTCATCACCCATGTTGTACCTCAATGCCATCACTTCCAAACTCTGCGTCGCCATGGAAATGGCTGTTTCAGTTGGACGACCGTTATAGCCAAAATGATACAGTGCTCTGTACCGACGCGACAGAAAAAAAACATGTCAGAGCGTTTTTAAGAGAACAAAAGGAAATTGCCTGTCCACATGCCTTTTCAAGTGGCTGTCAATTATGGGTTGTGGGTATCGTGGTACAGAACTCATGATCGTCTGTGCGCTGCAACATCAGACCGCGTCGCAGAATACCAAGCAATGCCCTCACACCAAGAAACTGCATAATTATTCCAAAAGCAGCCTTCTGTTGTTTGTTTTTACAGTCTAACAAAGCAGCACCCTGGGAGGGAAGTCTTTTCATTTTTCACTAAATAGAATAGGAATTAATTAAATTACTCTTTAAACCCAAAACAGTTGCATTCTGTTTTACCTTCAAGAAGTGGGACAGCCTGATTGCCTCACCTGCATCCTTGTAGCTGAATCATCAGGCTGATCAAAGGGCTTTATTATAAGATGTTGTTGTTATTCATTTCTTCTGTTTCTCATCCGAGCTACCCCCGCGATGTCGACATCAGCTAACATTGACTAATGATGGCAGAAAGGTAGACGATTGGGTGGATGGATACTGTATCTTCAGGTTGATGGTTATGAAAGTCTCTCATTTTATGATCCGTAACTTTAGGTGGTATTTGATCTGTACTGTATTATTTTAATTGAAATGCATATCACAATCATGATTTTGATTAGTGGAAAAATAAACACGCAACACAGATTGATAGATTGATTGTAGCACTGAAACGAGTACACAATAAATCCATTAGTCGAGTGACAAATAACTCTTGATTGTTCACTTTGATAATTGATTAATTGTTTCAGTCATCAAGCAAAAATGCAAAACTGGTACTACATCTCAAGCATATGATATTTTATATGATTTTAAATACCTTTGTGTTTTCAAGTGCTGGTTGGACAAAATATGAATTTTGATGGTGCCTTTGGCTTTGTGAAATTCTAACTTTTTTGACGTTTTTATGATTAAATAATGTATCAAAAAGCCATTTAAAAAAGGATAGTTCACTCCCTATTGTCAGTTGTATCTGAACATAGCGCAACAAGGTGTTGTAAAAGTCCATTAACAAAGGCTTTCATAATGTCAGATCAAATATCCTGCTGGAAACATGAAAGAAAACTGATCTCTTTTAAGAGGATACACCCACTCAACCCTTTAACAACGCCACGTTTCTCCCAAGACATCAGATACTCACATCAAACTACTCGTGCTGTATGTCACATTTTGCTCCAATCCCAAACAATATATCACGGTTAAATCCCAGATGACACGCTCTCTGTCTTCAACAGGTGGTATACTGGGAAGACGACACTAAACCAGAAACCATGGGGAAGGTGAGGGTGCCTTGGAACCAAACCTCCGTCACAGTGAGCGGCTTGGCAGGAAACACGCAGTATTTCTTAACAGTCAGCGCCTTCAACACAGCGGGCACCGGCCCCTTCCTCCCTGCAATCAACGTCACCACCAAAAAGCCACGTAAGTTGCAGCACCCAAGATGCCCTGCTGCTCGGGTGTTTGATTCCGTGTGTTCACGCCGGTTTAATCCAAGTAAGACGGTAGAAACAATATCTTCTTCTATTGTCATCCTTTGAAGTAGTATAATTCCAAAAGAGGAAAATGATTATTACTGTCGAATGAAGTGACAGCCATGTGTTTTTGTGCTGACATTGAGAAAATAATTATTTCTAAATCACGCAGCACCCGCTCAACCGCCGCTGAATGTCGAATGGACCTTAATTGGCTTTCAGCTGTCTCTTTACTGGGAACCTGTGGTGGCAATGGAATCAGAGTCAGACGTTACAGGCTACAAAGTGAGTTTTACTCTCACATAAGCTTCACAGTTGCATGTTTATTCCTATTATGAGTGAAAGCGCCTGTGTGGTGGCTTGCTCTAAACTGTCAGACGCTTAAGTACATTGCACTGTGTCACCCACCGTGTTTCTCCCCAACCCCCAGCTGTCATACAGGAGACAGAGGCACAAAGAGGTAAACACATTCACAACAGCCAATTCAACAGCAGAGCTGACCCTCCCCGAGGAAGACGACGACTACGTCATCCACATTCAGACGCTGAGTGAAGGAGGGCTGGGCCCGGCCTCGGATCCCATACGAATCCACCAACTAAGTAAGCGCGTTGTTCACAGGCGTTGTGGCTGAAACAGGAAAGTTCATTAACTAGTTTAAGTTTGGCTTGCCTCTCAGGTGGAATAAAACCATGTGTTTCGGTATTGAGTTGTAGCACGGAAATATGCTGATGCCACCTTGTCCTAGAGAAACATATTTGACATATCGATTCATGGGGACCTCAATTGCTCACAACTTCTATATTTCATTATTTACCCGCTCTTGTAAATGAATTCACTTAGCACTTTTTAAACCTGACAGGGACATTTTGTTCTCCGTTGACTCACCATTACTCGTGTCCCCAGCCGCCCCCGTCGGGCTCTTTCAGGCTCATATTTTGCAGAAATATGCAGCGCAATCCATCTCTGTCGCAAAGGTTGACTTCCTCTTTTACTAGATGCTATTACTGTCCTGTGGGACTCCAGGGGGGCTCCTCTTCTGCTCTAAATGCTAATTTGCATTGTTGATATTCTGTGTTGAATTCCTGAAAATAGCAATTGAGAGAGATTGAATTCCACACTGGCTTTTCTTTTAAATTTCATTTGAAAAATGGGCAACTTTTTTTTCCCAGAGTCTTTGGATACCGCAAAGAAAAAAGATGTGGTGCAAAACACATTAGCAGGCAAAACAGAGTGCTGTGTTTATAGAAACTAGGAGCTCTGAAACATCAGAAGTGGTTCAGGAGGTTTCTTTTGCATAAATAATATATCTTTTTTTCCAGGAAAATGTTTTATATGGATGTCATTACAGGAAGATATTCAGTGATCCATAGGAGCTAATTGACTCACTTAAATCATACATGAGAAACTAGTGATTAGAGCAAACTGCACCAGGCTCCGTTACACCCAACTCCCTTAATACATTTTTTACCTACAATCGCAGTCATAAGCCAGGACATGAATACGTTTTTACCACATTTTAAGTTCCCCTGTGAAACATCAGTATGTATAATTTATGATTTGGAGATTTAAGTATCTCATTTTCAGCTGGAGGGCTAATCTGTTTTCAGCTGTGTCTACAGGTAACATACTTAAGATAAGGAATACCATCCGCTTCCTCCAGCAGGTTTCACATTAGTTTATTGTGTTTTCATTTTGTGTTCCAGGTATGAGTGCCCGCGGCTCCAGAGCCTGGAGTGCGTACATCTCCCCCCTGTCCCTGCTCATCGCCATCGCAATATCAACATTCAGGTCAACGTCGTGACACCATGACAAACTGCTCGGTTTTTCAACCTTCTTATTGGTATTTTTTTTCCTCAAATTTTGTGAAAGTTGCTGAGTTTTTTTCTCTCATTTTTGGAGGTGACCACATACTATTTTGCAGTGATAGATTGCGGGTATGAGGCAGCACAAGAGTGGAGCGCGCTGTCCGGCACTTGATTAACAGTAAATGCTTTTTCTTTACGTGGGTCTGACATTTTTGCAGGTTGGAACAATGCTCCATTTCAACTCGATTTCTTTTCAACTCTAGATTGATACAGATGCCTTACTTCCATCCATGTGCCAAAGTAGTTTCAGCCTTCTTGTTGTTGCTAAGACAGCTGGTTTCCTCAACATTTTATTCCTCACAGTTTCTTATCATTGAAGATCTCGGTGTACCTTGCGGAGGGCCGTGATGAGAAGATGTATTTTGTATTTTTGAATATTTTCAGTTTTCCTTTCCACATCTGAATTGGCGAGTAGGAACATGTTTATTCACCCGTGCCCGTGCCTTTGGAGATTCTTGTAACGCCGCCAATCATCGACACTAGTCAGTCAGTGTTCCAGAACGTTCTGCGACCGCCTTCACCCTAACCTGCTCCATTAAAGTTGTCCCAGATGAAAGTCATAAAACAGTTCACTGTGCCAGTGTAGCCATTCACCTTTTATCATTTGATTGTGGAGAGCTGAATGTGTACCTTGAGGTTTTAATGGCTCAGACCAGCTATTGTTATGGCCCGCTGATTGATGCATTGGACTTAACTCTGCATTCACAAAGATCACATCTACCTGTATACAGCAGTAGTGGGAGAGGTATGTGACTGCCAGTGTATTTCCTTCAACACTAATGCTGAAACAATCAGTCATTCGCCAGAAAATAATCAACAACAAGTCATTTTGTTCATTTATCAAGGAAAAAATGCCAAACATTGCAATTGCCACAGAATCCAACTCGGCGGGTATTATCCCATTTCATACCATGGCCACATGCCAACAAACCGTTATATGGCATCAAAATAGAAATATCATTCAGGCTTTAACGGCTTTCTGACACGTTTGCCCTATGGAAATGTTGAACCATTCCTTTCAAGAGTACTCTCTGCACTCTGCAGAGTACTGATTGCACTCAAATCTTGAATTAACAAACTTCAATAGCATAACAGTGTAATACTTGCTGAGCAATCTTGACCTCTAGTACTTTCATAAAATAATCTCACCGTAAGGTGTATTTAGTAGATTTAAAGCTCATCTATATCAGCATCACATGACTGATGTTTCAAACTTCCGTCAGGTGACTTAAGTTTTGTCAACTGAACCACCTCCAACACAACTGAGTAAACTCCATGTGCTGATGACAACTGAGACCTGGTTGAAAGATGACTTGAGAACGGTAAATGTACCTTAAATCTGGAGTATTTTGTCAAATCAATTGAATATTGGTGCATTAATTTATGATAGCAAACAAACACCTGTGTCAGAAGTGTCTGGTTATACTGGTCCGTTACCAGACGGTAAGATAAAGGGACACCTGACAGCCAATCAGGAATCCAGACTGCTCAGCGGCCGTGGTATCCATGGTATGGTGTCTTGGGGTTTTGGACAAAACAAGAAGAACATTTGAAAACAGCATCATGGGCTCTGGGAAATTGTGATGTGCATTTTTCTTTTCTGACATTTTGAAGACTGACTGATAAATAATCATTAGTTGGAGCCGGAGTCTACATCCATCTGGACAACATACATGAATTGTGCCAGTGCATAACGCCCATAATCATCCATTGAAGTCGAGACGAGGGGTTTAAAGTGCTGCCAATTGTGCCAGTCTGATAATTGAAATCGAGCCACCAGCTTGGATATTATTTGGCAAAATGTATGGTCAGCTGTGCTTTAATACTTTGTGAATCTGTCTATCTTGTCAGTTGTATTGGCTTTTTTAATGTGGTATGTGTTGTCATTGTTTAGTTATATATTTCAGCCAAACCCCACTGCTCAGGTGTTCAGACCTGCTTCATGCTACGTTCCAATAGCCCTAAAGTGGCAAGAGCAGATATACCAGTAATCTGTCAGCACACAACACAAGGGTCTATTTAACGGTCTGACTTGAAGAATGGAACGTCTGATATGTGCCATGATTTAGCAGACATTAAAACATCTTAATGAATTAGAGCAGGCCTGAGGGGCTTCAGTGGGAAAGGGCATAGGAGTAATGGTACTAATGACACCCACACAAGACTAATGTATCAGGATTTAGGGAGAACTAAATCAGGACAATCCCATCAAGATGACACCAGGAAGATTCACGGTGTGTGTGTGTGTGTGTGTGTGTGAGAGAGAGTCTGTGTGTGGTTATTACCTTACCCCTTTTTTGTTATTTTTCATTCTGCTTTTTACGGGAAGAAATAGTTCCAACTAATTTCTTGTATTTAATCGTGGTTCGGGGCTTTGGGCAACTGAAGCATTATGGACATTCAAATAGAGTAATACAAGGTCAATGTGGAAGGTTGAAAAAAAAAAAAACGAGTTTCACCAAGTGAGGAGTTGAAATGTCTCTTTTTCTATCAAATTACCATAAATTGCAGGTGCAAAGAAACAAGTAGAAAAAAAGATCCAGAATCTAAGGCCATCTCAAGCCCAAGTTTGTATTACATGTGAAGACAAAAGGCTTTCTGCCCACAATGAGTGTTTCTGAATGCGGTCTTTGAATCCTGTTTTGTTGTTTTGGTGGCTTTATGTATGGTTAATCTGTATACATTCATTCATTACAGAATGTCATTGTTAAGCTAACAAATGTTTACACAGGAAATGCATCTTTCTGACTGATTTATTGATTATATGAACTTAAAAAAGGTCAACATTACGCCGTTTTTTAACTTGTGTCTAGGGTACATAGAAGCATTGCCAACCTCTTTGTTTTTGTGGCGTATCAGTACTGTGGAGATGTTTTGAGTTTGACTTTGATTTTTTTTTTTTATGGTTCTTGATTGTTTATTTTGTTTTGTTTCTTACAAAAATTCTGCACAAAGGTCAAGTGTTGCATTAAAATAACGATTAAAAGCCAGTGCGATGAGATCTCTCATGACTTCATACAGTAAAATATACTGTATGTATGTTGTTGTGATTTGAAGCGACGCCCCCAACTGGGAGACCAAACTGTGCTGTCCTACTTCCAATTGCAATTCTGTGTCAAACCCAGAATCTGAAAAATACATGAGCAGAGCGAAACCTTTCTTAGCGGTTGCTCTCACACACAGCCTTTTGGTGCAATGACACAAACACTACCTGTTACAAGGTAGTCGACCAGTGCACAGTAGATAATACCAGTAGTATTATCTAGTACTTTTTATACCAATACAACTTCACAATTTTCTTGCTATTCTCAAGATTCAAAAAGGAAATAATTGAGTTCCCCAAAAAAATAATGATGAAGAAATACAATTAGAGCTCTGGGTGACAACGCTTGGCCTTTCTGTTGTGCCTCCTCAGTATTTTGATGTCTGGGTGATCTCCGTGAGATCGTGGCCGTAACGTTTTCACATTGAAAAGACGTCAGCAGATCTTGATATGCTGAAGCTGTGCATGTACAATATTGTTTGGTGCATTTGTGTTTTCTAAATGAGGGAGTTAATAAAAACAATTCACTGAGGATATTCTCTTGAATTTCTTTGAATTATGTGTGGCACGGTGTCATTTTCAGCATCAGCAGTTTTAGTGTCTTTTACTCAAGAATTTGAGTGGTGCCTTGAGGCACCATCAAAGCTATAAAATGCATAATATTATGAAAAAGCATTTAAATGAGAGTAAATGGCAGCAGTAATGTCCTATTCAGTGGATAAAGAACAAATTTGAAAGGACTTTTGCTGCATATAGTACTTGTTTTAATATATAATAGGAACTATCATCAAAGAGAATCTAAGGTTTTCAATATATCTAAAAAAAACACTTTCTGAAAGTAGTTGGCTTTGTGCAGTATAGCATTTGCAAAGAATACTGATTCTTTTTTTTATTAGAGCATATTTCTGTGAAAGTTAAGATGCCTTCCACTTAAACAAGGGAATGACATGGAAAGCTACTGTGAAATATTGATTGAGCCAGTGTTGCAGAGATGCTTTTAAGATAATAAGGGGGAGAGGACCCTGTGAAGAGATCAATAGGAAGAGGAAGTGGAGAAAAAAAGAGGTTTCTCCCTACACACCACAGATCATCCATAATGAGCTGGTGTGTCAATACTTCAGCAATGGCTCTTCACATACTATTGACCACTGAATCACAACACTGGGCTATTGTAAGACACTGAAGAGACATAATTAGTATACCCACAGCATCGCCTCTATTGCTGAAAACTGCAGCGTGCAAATATTCAGATATGGATTAGATAACTCTTCCAGAGATATTGGCTAAGACATGATTAGTGTATGTGACTTTCCCCTGAAGCACACAAATACAGTGCAGATGCTGTAGCTTAGTCTCCATTTAGCAAATGTCAATACTGCCCCCTCATGGTACCAGCATCCTGGTGCAACCCTGTGGTCAGATTGGATGGGTGAGCCAATATACAAGGGAGGCAGTGTCTGCAGTGACACTGCATTGGATGATCGGGTTCATGGAGGACCAGAGCCTGGCTATGCAGTGGAGTAATAACGAGATTCATGACCATTCTTGATTTGGATCTCAATCTGCATGGTGACAACATTAAAATAAAGACAACCTAAAATGTTGCAGATGTGTGAAATAACCTTTATCTTGCATGAGTTCAGATGCAAACGCTAACATTTTACATATGATCATGTAGCAATATTTCTCTTAAATTCTCCATAATGTGTAGAAGATAATATAGTCCGTCGTGTGGCGGCCCGTCCACTCCACGCGGCCAGGGGGCGCTGTCTCTGTCTCAACTCCCTTCCTGGCAGCGCAGAAGAAGAAAGCATTAGGGCTGAGAGCTGCTTCCTGCGGCTCACATGTACACAGCACCCAACAAGATGAAGGCTTCATCTAAGAGTAATGACGCCACAAACAGTGGCCCTCAAGACTCAAATTCAAAAACCAACGACGAGGAACCAGCCGAGCTGTGTCCCGGTTTTATAAACGCGGATGCTTTTGTGAAAGTGAGTGAGCTGGTCGCAGCTTTTGGGTTGAGCCTAGCCGTCAGGTGGGCAACGTGGATGCACTGTGGCTGCGAGCTGTGGTCACGTTATGAGTTGGGTGGTATCTGTTGACAAAAAAACTTGATTTGATCTACATATTTATCTTTAAACTAATTGGTAGTGGTCGACGACAGACACGTTGGTCCGTTAATTGGCTTCAAAGATGTCTGTTTAAAGGTAACGGGACATTTGCATGTCACGCGAGAGCTGCGAACTCATTAACATGGTCGACTAATTGCTTTATTGTGTCGATTAATGGTTTGACTCTTCTCAAAGTGATTTGTTCAAGCGTACTGACTTAAGGACCAAATCTGAGTTTAGTCAAACTCCAGCTAACGTGATGACGTAAGCTTTTAAAGAGCAAACAAATATTAAAAAAAGGTCACAATAAAATGTCTAAAATAAGTCCTTATCAAAAAACGTCATTCATCCATTTGTAGTCATTCCAGTAAATGACATCTCTCATGTCAATTTAAATATGTAACGTTAACTGCCACGTTTCAGTGTTAAGGAACAACCTTGTTCTGAAAACATTTATATTAGATGTTAAACTAAAAAAAGCAATACTTTGCAGACATTTTAACAGTTTAGATTGTACTCCACTTCATTATATTGTTGTTGACTAACAGCTCAGCCTGTCTCTCCTCTGCAGTATGGATTGGGTACCGTCGTATCTGCCACCAAAGCCTCCACCTCCTTGCCTCAGACTGGAGACGAGTATGATTTGTATCGGAGCTTCCCGGGATTCCGGGATTTCTGTGAAAGTCAAGGGGACAAGCTTGTGCACTGGTGAGTATGAATATGTGTGTGTGTGTGGCTTCATTCTCAGTCAGACCTGCACCCGCCCCTCCTCTTGTGCACGCAAGTCAAAGCCCGTGCAACTGACAAATTCAGGAATATGTTCACTCTTGTGGTTTCGATGCGTCTCGCCTTTTGAAAACAGTGGTCGTGATTGATTTGAGTGGTGTCGTATCGCCCCAGTTTGTTGCACACCAGACTGCACACTGGAACATCGCTCTATAGGGCGGTCCTCGACTGCAGAAAGTCTCGGTCAACTAACACTCGTACGATTTTGTCAACTAATCAATTAGTTGTTGAACTGAGTCTCCACTCAAAGGTCACATGCATCACCACTCTAAATCTTGAGAGCCCTATCGCCACTGAACATTTCCTGATTGCGTTTGTCAAACCAATGACATCCTGTTTTGAAGCTAACTGCGTGATCATTTTGCCGCACTGAAAGCAAGCCGTAGACTTGCAAACACAATAAATTCTCTTAACTGTGTCCCTGTGTCAGCATGAGTCAGATAATGCAGAACCACGGCTGCAGATCTCACTTGAGAGACCCGAACAAGCTGACGGGGCTGGAGGAGAGGTTTGACTTGGTTGTGGACTCGAACGACATCATCCTCGAAAGAGTGGTATGGTCTACAGCTTTTGGTGCGTTTACAAGTTTCTTCATGGAGCAAGTCTTTTGAAACCAACCAAGCTTCCATATCTGATTTGCAGGGGATTCTTCTTGATGAAGCTGATGGGGTGAACCGGGGCCAGCAGCCTGTCCTGCCTGCAGGGTTTCAGCCTCCCAAGATTGTAGTATCCAGCTGGAATCGCACGGTTGGCTAATTAACCTCTCAGCTCTTATTCTGCCGATGCCGTGTTTATTTTTGGGATGCATTAATTAGGTTTAAACATGATGTGCCAGCCCTGGCATTTAAGCATTGGAAAGGTTATTTTGAACACTTGATGAATATTCATACTGGCCCGATGCACCTTTTGGTAAATGTTGCTTTTATCGACCAGGGTTCAAGCTCCAAAAGTCGTTCCGAGACGTTCCGACTGCTCCATGCCAAGAATATTGCGAGGCCTCAGCTGAAATTCAAGGAAAAAGTTGACAACAGCAACACCCCATTTATTCCCAAGATCTTCATCAAGCCCAATGCAACAAAGCCTCTTCCTTCTTGTAAGTTAAAGCCTCTTCCTCACATCTGTTGGTGCCGTAAAGTCATAAACACGCGTAACACATCTGTTCTCTTGCTCTCCAATCGTAGATTTCACCAACAAACAAATCCGTAAACAGAGACCTGAGGACCTCGATGTCCCAGCTGCCCTGGCTGACTTAATTCACCAACAGAGGACTCAGGAACATGTTGAAGACATGTGAGACTTGTCTCTTTTGTAATAATAACATTTGGTATTTTTCTATTTCTCTTTGTCCGTCTTAACTTGTGAATGTGATCCCTGTAGGTTTGCACACCCATACCAATATGAACTGGATCATTTTACAGTACCAGAAGGCCTTCTGTCTAAGCCAGAACCGCAGGTTAGTGATAGTGCTCCTATAACCCTGTGATCCTGTCATTCTTGGTCGGACTTCTATTAAATCTGTCGGATTATTTTTTTTAGATGTCCAAACCAATGGCGGAAACCATGTGCTCCTTCATTGACTCACTGGAGGATCTGGTGGCTCTGAATGAGAAGCTTTGCAAAGAGTCTGAATTTGCAGTGGACCTTGAGGTACGGGATTAGAAAAGGTTTTTAGACAGGAAGTAATATCATGTGATTTTAGTACAACAGCCAAGCAACAGATTGTGTCTTTGTGGGGGTTAAAATGCTGATATTTTGTGTCAGGAAGGCATTGATTACGAAGCCCGTAGGTTTATTTGTATAAATGTTAACACTCTGTTCTCCATCGCAGCACCACTCCTACAGGAGTTTCCTCGGCCTCACCTGTCTGATGCAGATCTCCACCAGAGAGGAGGACTTCATCATCGACACCATTGAGCTCCGCAGCGAGTTGTACATCCTCAACGAGGCATTTACTGACCCGGCGATTGTCAAGGTAATGGAACCGCTCCGCAAATTGATTCTTCCTGTATCCTGTTCTGTGATTTAAGGGAACATGAGATTACATGTCTGATTAGATTTTCAAAATGGGAAACTGCACAAGATTTCTTTTTTTTTTAAGAATTACATTTTGATATGCTACAACAATGAAGTGAAGATCAAAGAAAGAGGGGTACTGAATATAGCCGTTGCATAGTTTAATATCTATCTATTATATTGGAATATATTATATTGTGGACATGTGAGGACCATTATCGTGGCCAACCAATATTGTGTTGAACAATAACCTCGGTGCCCAGCTATGAGAGATAATTCTAATCAATTCCTTTTTGAGTTTTATTTCCAAATGAGTTGTTTAGATACTTAAACTGAGGGTATTGAAAGAACACATATTCCACTTGTAGCATTGGTCTGGTGTTCAGCTTTGTCTTTAAGTGCCCAAATATCAGCACTTAAGACATTAAAATTGGCTCAAGGGAATATTGTCTTTCGGGCAGATGAAAAAATGATGCCTCAGACTACCTTGAGAACTGGTTGCGTCTGAACCGTTGCATCTTCTACCCGAAGAAGAAACTCTCCGACAGTGTTGGAATATAAAGTCTGATAAAGTTGGTCGGTGTCCTGTGGGGTGTGTGTGGGAGCTCAGTGTGTGATTCACACACTGGAGGATACCTGTGAACAAATGTGTTGCGTAGGCTTGAACCGCAGAGAGATCTGTGAAAATAATCCGAATGGAAGAATGTCACATGGTGTGTGTCTGTCTTCCCCCTACACAAACACACACAAATATTTCAAATATTTTCTGCATTCTAAGCAGTGCATTTCTTTAATCAAAAATAAATTGGTAGTTTTTAAGGGATGTTTCAGTTGAATATGCGCTCTCTCTTGTTCTCAGATATTTCACGGTGCCGACTCTGACATGGAATGGCTCCAGAGGGACTTGGGCTTGTACGTCGTCAACCTTTTTGACACGCATCAGGCCAGCAGAGCTCTGAACCTGGCCAGACATTCTCTCGACCATCTGCTCAAACACTTCTGCAGTGTGGACTCAGACAAACGCTACCAGCTGGCTGACTGGAGGATTCGGTATGACGTTTTATTTATTTATTTATCTTTAATTGAGAGTTCCTTTTTTATCTTGTAACCGGAAAATCCATTGTTTGTAGTATTACTCTTAAAAGATATTATTATTATTATTGACTTCTAAAACATGTCCCATCACTTGGCCTTGTAGCCCCTTGCCAGAGGAGATGGTGCAGTATGCCCGGACAGACACCCACTACCTTCCCTACATCTACGACTGTGTCAGGGCGCAGCTCTTGGACTTTAACCACGGGCAGCCAGGTCTGCTGCAGAGCGTCTGGAACAAGAGCAGAGACATTGCTCTGAAGGTGAGCCCAAATCTCACTTCATACAGCATTAGGATTAAATCAACACATACTGGAAAAATGCTGCACCTTTTTTCTTTCTTTTATTTTTTTTGAGGATGTTTAATCGGTGCTGATGGTTATGTAGTCCATTGAAGCAATACATTCCCCCTGCTATACTGACAGAGAAAGCTGATTTATCCTGCCTGCAAGGCTATGACAGGGTACACTGTGCGCATGCAAAAAAATGGTGCTCCAGAGTTGCACCAAAACGTGGATGACAAAAATACTCAATCAATTGTCATCTGCCCTCTCAATCCCACTGGTCTTGGTTTCCTGAAGCAGCCTCCAGCACACCTTACAGCAGACTGATTCCAGTCCTGCTCATTTCTCACTCTCTGGCTTGACTTAATACGGCTGAAGTCGGCTAAAACACTGAAAAATCTATCCGTAACGTCCTCTGCACCCAATTTAGGATGCCATTTTCTCTGGAGATGCAACTACTTTACAATACAAACTGTTTTTTTTATTTTTATGAAATTGTCTCAATTCAATACTGATGACCTACATAAGGAAACAGGATCATAAGCAGGAGGATTGGCTATTTCTTTATAGTTATTGTTAATGCTCGTCATCTGTGCCACAAAATCTCAATTTTGTGGCACAGTTAATTGGATGAGATCATGTTGGTTCTTCTTTGCCCTGCGTCACTGTTACGTCGCATGAGTCTGCTGGATGCTGGAAGTACATCAAATCTTGCTGCAGGAGAATTCAGCTTTCTCAGTTATTATAGTACACTCATTGGACATCCACATAAAAATGGCAAAGTTGTCTTAAAAAAATAATAGTTCTGGCTGTAAAAACTCCAATGAGAAGTAAGCATAACGTTTGTATTTAGTTGTCTAGACTGACCAGATGTTGCTGACTTACTGTACTTTTTTTCATATCACATATCATTGTTGGTTACCTGACAAGCCAGACTTTTTATTACGAAGGTCTTCTGCTAAATTTGGCATCAGTGTTCATGATTATTTAAATTGGCATCTCTTGTCTGCTTAAAGGGAGTTTTGTTTAATATTCACTCATCAGGGCATACCGATAGAGTTTATTGTAACTTTTGTTATCAATGTTTTTTCATTTTCCATGTCGTTACAATTTAGTCTACTTAGAAATAAAGACATTGACTTATCGTCCAATTGTCTATTGACAGATAGATTTATTGTCTGATAGTGACAGCTGGTTGATAGTGGTATGGTTTCTGTATTGCTGTCATATTTTTATACATTCTTTTCTGACATTTGTCATGATTCACAATGTGCCTTCCCCCCTTACAGAAATATATGAAGCCCATATTCACAGAGGCCTCCTATTTGGAGCTGCAGAGGAAGCAGAAGCGGTATTTAAACACCCAGCAGCTCACTGCCTTCAGACTGCTGTTTGCCTGGAGGGACAAGCTGGCCAGGCAGGAAGATGAAAGCACCGGGTAGGCTGTTTGGAAATGGATGGACTCGCTGTTCTGGAAATCCGCTAGAGCCCTTTTCCTATTTATAGTTGGTGCCCAGCCAGATTTGGCAACCCACATTTTTGTGACAATCTCCCTGCTTTTAGAATCCTTCAGTCTTTCTACATCTGTCTTAACATGGAGTTATTTGTGTGTTTTTTTTAGATTCACCTTGCCAACTCACATGATGAACAAGATCTCTGAGGAGCTGCCACGGTAAGTTGAATAGATTTCCCACTTAAATTTTGATTCATTCTTTAGTGCTGTTCTCTCACTTTAAGAACAGGTGAGTTTAGTGTTATTATTCAGACCCTCCAACCGAGTATTTTGTCTTTATCGACTCAGGGAGCCTCAGGGCATCATTGCCTGCTGTAACCCTGTACCCCCACTGGTGAGGCAGCATGTCAATGAGCTGCATTTGTTAGTGCAGCAGGCCAGAGAAATGCCTCTCCTTAAGGTAAGAGAGGATGGGCGGCAGCAATGTTTCTCGTGGTGTGAGAAGTCACTTGTCAATGCAGGGGCCTAAATGTTTTCTCAACTTCTCACAGGCTGAGGTTGTAGGTCCAACAACAAAAGGACTCACAACCATAAAAAAGGTTGGTTAAAAACTGATTAAAGAAGATGGATTTTGTTTGATTTTGCTTTCAGTATTTTAAAAATAAACCATGACTGGGATCAAAGTAATGTGATTTTGTATAATTTTCCAGCCAGAAGTCACGATGTTTGGTCCTCATGATACATCCAGGGTCTCTGAGACCGATCTTCACCACTGTTCCAGTGATGGTAAACTTGATACACATGCTTGTTCTGCATTATATTTGGGATTTTAATATTCTAGCAATTAGGCCTAAACTAATTTTTTTTCAGAAATGCCTGCCAAACAAGGGATTCTCTTCTCAGAGGAAGAGGAGGAAATGGATGTTAGTGTACAGAATACAAGTGGTCTCGTGGCAGCAGCTAAAATCACCCAGTTTGAGGTAGATATCGACTCCTAGTTTACTTTATTCCAACGGTCGATTTGCATGCAGCTGTGTTACCTAATGTGACAACTCTGTGTTCTGTTTGAAGGAGCTGGAAACACAGAATGACCTAGACTCCCTCTCTGTGGCTCAAATGAAAGCCAGGCGTATCATTGAGTCTTTTGAAAACCCTTTCAGAATGGTAAGATATGACATGATTAAGCCTCGGTATTGTTTGCATTGCATTTTATTCAACCGGACACACAGCATTCAACTATCTTCCTTGTCATTTCAGTACTTGCCCTCCAGTAATGTGCACATCAGCAAGAATGCCAAGTTTGATCCATCTTCGAAAATATTTGAGGTAATCAAAAAGCGCCTTACATCCAGACATGTTTCCCATTTAACTAAGTTTGTTGTTTTTCTTTATTTTGATAAAGTCATGCTCTCAAATTGAAAGAACACGCTCTATTATAATAAGACCCTTCTTTAGAACTATCATACATTTGTTTACTTTATCCTCTCGATGGAACTGTCCTCAGCCTTGTGTAAACAAATACACTTAAAAACATTTAAACTTGCATCATTAACAAATAGTAAAAATTAAAGGTCTTTGATGATCTGAAAGCTATAGCTTCTGTTGTGCTTTGCATTAAGCTCAAGACTTGAAAATCAATAACGTGTGATATCAAACATTAAAAATAAACCCTTACTTACAACATGGTCCTTAGATGTTTCCAGACAAAACACAAGACCACATATTCATAAGAGACACCCTCATCAAAACATAGTCGTGAATTCATATTTTCGGGAGTTGCCTATTTACATTGTTCTTTCACCCACAGGTACTTTTTTATTGTTTGGACACAAATTCCTCTATTACATGTAACAGTAACCTTCAAAAAATAATCTGAAAGCTGTATTTGTGCTGGTTCAAAAAAGGAGGAGCTTGATGATTGTACAACCTGCGTTTACACAGTCAAACATAGCCAAGCAAGTCATGCAAATACGGACACTTTTAGACTCGTCCTTTCAGTGTTTAAGAGAGTGAAAGGGTTTTTTAGTTGATAAAATGTTTATAATCTTGGAGGAGGCCGTACGTTAAAATACAATAACTAACCATCTCACGTTTACAGATAAGTAAAAGATGGAAACTGCAGAGTATGGAACAGCAACAGAAGGAGTTGGAGGCCAAGAGAGAGGCCAAGAGGAAATCCAACGAAGAAGCAAAGGAGCGTTCAAAGAAATTGACCGGTAATGAAGTCAAACTTGCTCTAAATTTACACTTTTTCTTTGTAACGTCTCCCTCATTATATTCAATTTGTTATTGCTGATTTCCGCAGAGGAAAGGAAGCTGGCTAAGCAGAGCTACCAGGAGTCTCTCCAGAACGTTGCCACGGTTCGCCAGCAAGCAGCGGTGAGTTATTTGCTCTCTTGTCTCTGCTCTTGCCTCTGTTTTTAAATTCTCAGTGAGACAAAAGTCTTGCTTCTTCATCTTAATTTCTCGGTGCTGGGAGGCAGAAAGAAATGTCTCCACTCTGACCCTGGTGGCTGGACCACTTCCCCTCTGCTTTCACTGTGTGGGCTCTGAGCAGTAGAGGCATGCACCACAGCAATCCATCGTGTGATGATGGATTAAGTGAAAAGTTCATTTGAAGCTGAAATGGTGGCTTCAAATGAACATGTTGGTGGCATGCATTATAGTCAGAACTGTTAGCAGCAGAACTTGAGAGTAACACTCCTCAACCTGCCAACTGCGTGCAAATATTGGCTGTCGGCTAACTCTGTTTCAGCCGATGCTTTGGCAGTGAAGTTTTCTTGTCTAATTTCAGTTTCAAAGCATCTACTGCACTGATCTTAGCACTGCTTTTGGGTTCTAACATCACTGGTTTTCTCTTTTGCCTGAGTCATGTTCATAAACAGTAGTATCAATTAAAACATGTTAAAAAAAGCATGTTGTATCATTATGGATTAGAAATGATCCCAAGGACAACACATGATATGTGAAGACTCATAAGTTTGATGCCCAACCATAAATATGACTTAACTATACATATAAAGAATAATGGTAATGTTGTGGTTAAATTGTCTATCTATCTCCTATCTGACTGCTTGTGAGGCACCACAGGGAACTCACTCACGGCACCTCAGTAATCGCCCCCCCTCCACACAACAGAGTTTGGATCAGAGTTCACTTCACGTAGATTTTTTGTAACACAGTTTACAAATAAAACTGAGTTGGGTCCGGTACTTAGACAACATCCTCCTTGGACATCTGTCTTTCCCAACTCCCGAACAAACAGACACATTATTTATACATAACATTCAGGTCAGGTTCAGCCCCCATCCACTCCCCAATTTTATATTCCTTGTCACTCACTCTCCTCATGACTAGTTCAAGCCGGTGACTTTAAGGAATGTCACCTAAACACAATACTTAATAATATTACACATTATTATAAAATATGTTCCTTCCACAGTAGATTCTGAGATATTAACATGAATCTGCAACCACCTTATTAAAGCTAGTTGGTACATTACAGGGAGCGTAACTTCACTCTAATCTTGAAGACTGGTTGCACTTCTTCTATGGTAAAAGAGTATTGTTGCACTGATTCCTATCGTTTAAAAAGATGACATGGTTTCTGTGCCTGCGTGTCCACCGATTTGATGCTGCAGAGCATGATGCAAAGTGAGAATGTTAACCTTTAGATGGCAGCAAAAGCTGGATTTTTCAACTGCATGCTTTCATCACGAGTCAATATAATGTTGACGTTAGTAGGTCACTGCAATACCATTCTTTCTTTTATAATTCATTTTAATCCCTTTTTTAAGATTTCCGTTATGCATGATATGCAATTTAAAAGTGCACCATAAATGGATAAACCCCAGAATAATACAACATCAAACGTAATCAAAAAAAGAAAGTTGTTTTGATTACTGGTGTAACAAAACTGCACCCACATACCGCTTGTCGTCGGGCTGGGGACCGTTATCCAACAGTGGTCATTATCTTGTTGGTTTACCGAAATACATCCATTTAATAGTTATTGCACAGAATATAATGCTGCTGGACAATTTCACTAGGAATCTGCGACAGGCGGCGGAAAGAAAAGGGAGAGGGTTGCCAGTGAGATTGGAGAGTCAACTCCCAAACAGAGTAAGAAGCTGATGAAATCTGCAGAGAAGAAGGAACCGCCTCCCCAAGAAGACTTCAGTCCCTTTGACTACAGTCAGTCAAACCTCAAAGTCTTTGCTGGTAGGCATCATCCCACTACTTATCTACATTCAGCTCTGTGTACAATATTCTACAATAAAAATGAGTTCAACTCTGTGCACCTGCTTTATCATTACAGGTACCAAACCAAAGGCCAACACACAGTTTGATCCAAATCGGCAAGCTGGTTTTAAGAAAAAGGTATTTGTTTATTAATAAAATGATAATAATGAATGTTTTGCTAAACATTTTAAGAGTGAGTGACTAATTTAAATCTTTAATTCAACAGAAAACTGCCAAAGGACAAAAATCCAATTCTGGACCTGGAAACCGAAGTATGTCGTACATGGCTGGAAAATCTGAAAGGTACATTATGTGTAATATACAGTTCCTTCTTTGCCTCTACGAATTCAAACACCTCAGTATGTGACCCATTCTGTCTTTTTCTTCTTTACAGATTCCGGCAAAACTGGCCCAAAAGATAAACTCTCGTTCCAGCTTTTTATTTTTTTGTCCTATTTCAAAGTGTTTTTTTCCATCCTGCAAAAACGGTGTTCACGTTTTTTTTTTTCCTTCAGATTGAAATTCAGTATTTTCAATATTTTAAGGAATTTCAAAGTTCATTTTCATCCATCTGTGAAACAGTTTACTTTGTAAATATGTGGAAGCACAGACCTCTTTATAAAGATGATTTTAGACAAAAATGTTCTTGTCCATTTTTATCTGTTTTCAATCAAACAAAAAAAATGTTTTGGTGGGGGAGTATCATAAGGTATCATAGTTATATGGAGCTTTTTTCTTATCATTTTTAAGTGGCCTGTCAAGTGATTTAAGAGAACTTCGAATTTTCTCTAAGGTAGGAGCCCTACTTACAAGTGGTCCAGACCTGTCGTAGGCGTCATGTGCAAATAGACTCTGCAGTGTGAATTATAAGATTAAAAATAGTCTATTGATGCTATTGTACAAAACGCCAGTATCAATCTGAACCTCTCAAGCTGCCAAATGACAAAAATTCTGTAGTAATTGAAAGTTAATTGTCTCTGTATATAATAAGGTCAGTGTGAATGGGTGCTTCATAGCGAGACAGCAGAGACAGATGAATGTTCTTTCCATGCAGGTTTATGCAAGTGGCTGTTCTGGAGAACATCCACTAATGCCTGCCAATGCAACAAAACCTGTTGTGGCACCTCTTCGCTCGTCCATCTCCGTCATTGAGACTTCCCTGTGACACCCTCCCGTTGCAGTAGTCACTTGCTTGGCTATGACGAGATGTATTTTCAAGTCGTTATTTAGCAGGTCCCTGATTCCGCTGCTGATGGTGTTTTAAAAAGTATAGATTTTACGTGTCTCAAAGTACTATAAAGCTATTTTATTATTTTGTGCAATGTTCATGAATTAACACAAATTGGGGCATAGAATGCCAGGTATAGTGTTGACCAATGAAATTATTCCTGTTTCATTGCAGGTGCTCGGTTTACAACAGCTGCCCTGACTGGTCCTCTTTCACTTTGACAGGTTTATTGAATACTAGTGAATTAATAGTTTTGCAATTTACCTATTTACATTTTTCTTCCACATGCATTGAGTCGTTTTTTATTGTTTGGACACGAATTCATCTATTACATGTTACAGTTACTATCAAAAACTAATCTGAAAGCTGTATTTGTGCTGGGCAAAAAAGGAGAAGCTTGATGATTGTACAATCTGCGGTTATACTGTCAAACATAGCCAAGCAAGTCATGCAAATACGGACACGTTTAGATTAGTCCTTTAAATGTTTTAGAGAGCGAAAGGTTTTTTAGTTAAAGTATTTAAAACTTTAGAGGAGGTCGTACGTTAAAATACAATAAACGAACGATCGTCCTCCCTTTTCTGGTACGCGCATGCGCGGTGATTCCGCTTCACGTGGGCTCCAGCCTACGGGCGTCGCTGCGCGTGTGAAAGTCAAACAAACTATACGGGAAACGGTTCGTGCTGGCATCCCATTGGCTCACACAACGGCATGTCACTGTCGTGAGCGGCACCCCATTCGCTATATAGCGAGGCGTCACGTTTAGTCAGACGACGATCAAGTGTCACTTGATCACATTGCCACACTTTCAAACACGTTAGTGTTATTTTGTAGCCGTAGAAAACTGCCATGGAGCACATAAAGGATGGCTGGTTTACGGAGTCGTGCGCGCTATGGCCGGGGCAGGCGATGAGTCTTCAGGTGGAGGAGGTCCTCTACCAAAAGAAATCCGAGTTTCAAGACATTATGGTTTTCAAGAGGTGAGTACTTTCAGCTACAAAACTTGGCTAACGTCGCTAGCTCCTCGCGCTCGCCAGCAGTGCATGAACAACCTTTGAGAAGTTTTTAACCCGCTTGTGACGTTAGCTCACCAGCGAATTGTTTCATGTTGTCCCCGAGCAGGTCTGAGCTCGCGAGCGAACTAGTTAGCTAGGTAGCGAAATGAGCACAGAGGTGCAGCTACGGTGGTGGGATAACTCCGAGTCGGTGGAGTCACGTTAACGGTATCCGATATACTGAAAGGCGAGTCTCTGTTTGGGTTTAAGAACGTCAGCAAGATATATCTGCAATTCAATTTGGCTTTATTGCCACGAAGGTACAAAAAAAGGCTAAGAAAAAACAATAATGATTGTGTACTTGTGTGTATGCTTTGGGAAGATTAACACAACACTAACATGTGCTGCATCTTGCTCAAGTTATGTAAACCATATACGTTTTCAAATGTGACTCATATTTTGATGTGACGTCACTTTTCAGTAAAACCTATGGGAACGTCCTTGTGCTGGATGGAGTGATCCAGTGCACAGAGAGGGATGAGTTTGCCTACCAGGAGATGATTGCCAACCTCCCACTGTGCAGTCACCCTTGTCCGAAGAAGGTATTGCTCAATGTGTGTTGGGGAAATGCAAGCTGCTGCAGTTATGTGTGACCTGGCATGACTGGCTTTTCTTGTATTTCTTGTATGTTGGCCTGTTTACACTCCACCAGGTGCTGATTATCGGTGGTGGAGATGGCGGAGTGCTGAGAGAAGTGGTGAAGTGTCCACTCGTGGAGTCAGTGGTTCTGTGTGAGATCGATGAGGTAGGAGCAACAACTCTGGCGAGCATTCTTTTTATTGCACCTGAGCGATGCCTGATCGTATCCTGGTTGATGTTGTCTTCTGTGTAGGAAGTTATTAATGCATCGAAGAAGTTCCTCCCCGGGATGGCCAAAGGGTTTTACAGTCCCAAGCTCATCCTCCATATTGGAGACGGCTTTGAATTCATGAAGAAGAACCAGGATGCCTTCGACATCATTATAACCGATTCCTCAGACCCTGTTGGTGAGTGCCACGTTGGAAGTGTTGCAACACCTTTCTTTGCCAACTGTTAACGGAGGCAGTCAAATTCTTGAGTTCTGAATGTTGTTGCAGGACCTGCTGAGAGTTTGTTCAAGGAGTCTTACTATCAACTGATGAAGACGGCGTTGAGAAACGATGGAATTCTATGTTCCCAGGGTAAATCCATAGTTCATACTTTATTATACTTTATATTTTGATCTTTGTGTGTTAAAATCTGGAGAAAGGCTGGCGAGTAATTTTTGAAAATGCTGACTTCAGTAGAAGTCCTAACTTTGCCACCCTACATTTTCAAGTCTACCAAAACAAAAGGAACTGGTTTCTACACATTAACTCGCCTGGAGCTGTTGTGTTTCTCATTCATATAGACCAACCTCAAACTTGAAAAATGAACATTCTCTTGTGTCAACTTCACAGGAGAGTGTCAATGGCTACATTTGGAGCTGATAAAGGAGATGCGAACCTTCTGCAAGACCCTATTCCCGGTGGTGGACTATGCCTACAGCACCATCCCAACTTATCCCAGTGGCCAAATTGGATTCATGCTCTGTAGTAAAAATCCCGTAAGTGTGCCAGTCACTCTCCATTTCCCATCCACCACCTGCATGATAGTTGTTGGATGGCCTATGAATGCCTCTGCCTTTTTTTTATTAAAGAACTTTTTCTGTAGCAAAATAAACGTGTCTGCTGCTTCTCAGTGACGGTTGATGTCCGTCAAATGACTGAGGTGCCCCCTTCCCTTTTTGAATTAGGAAACAAATTTCTTGGATCCAATGAGAGCGCTGTCAAAAGAAGAAATGGAATGTATGAACCTTAAATATTACAACCCTGAAATTCACAAAGCATCATTCGTCCTGCCTGAGTTTGCAAAGAAGGTAAATGTTGTTAAAATCCCTTTCATATTTAATATTGGTGCACTTGAAAACTGACACATATTTGCCTCCTTTCACTAAGCGTCTCCTTGACCATTGACAGGTACTCAATGAAGCATGACCAGCATCAACGCACCATGTTCATCCTCCTGGCCCTCAGACCACAGATGTACAACCTTCTAAGGCTTCTTCACCTCCTCAACACAGTTCAGCGCCACTGACTAAGGTCTCCTCCTCAAGATTGGATGGATGGATGCACCAAATAAAGATAATCAGTGGGTGGGAACTTGCTGAGTTATACAGGGAGACGTGTTAGTTCGCTCCAATGTTTCCTTCCTTCCAGTCTTACACGCTCTTGGTGTTTTTATTTATTTTACTGATGTATTTGGTTTTTCATTTTTACTTTTAATTGTTTTATCAGCATTATGTGAAGAGCAATTTAACGGACTGGGCTAAATGGGGAGAGCATTGCTGTCAAACCTGACCTCAATCTGAAACCGTGTGCTGTCTATTGGATTCACTGCATCTATACCTGTAATGCATAACCTTACCACATAGTACATTGATGTACTTTTATTTGTAATGTTTAATATCAGTTTGTGCTCATAGGAAAACGCACAGTCGCCATCTGTACAATACTAATGCGTCCTCTACACAAAAACCCTATAGTGCCTGAAATTGTGTTTTTGTTGTTGGTAGGGGGGAAAAGACTTGCTCTGTATCTAAGTGTACCAGGCACATAGTGGCCTAGAAGAAAGCTCATGTGTCCCTATATCACCAACACTGTAAGTTTATATACATTTGCTCAGCTTTGACCATCAATTATAAATGTTAAAATGCAAATTGTCAAAAAAATAATTAGATATGGTATTGGAGTTTTGCAATGTGAAAAATGTAATTAAGATGTGAATTATACCATTATAAACTTGCAGTATTATAGAAGGCTTGTATTGTAGTAAGCCTGTATGCTGAGTCATTATATGGTTAAACATTTCAGTCATACGTATTAGTTTAAATTCACATGGAATCTGTTGAGAAATATCTGAGCAATGAATTTGGGATTTTTCTTTTTTAAGTACTGTAATAAATTGGTAACATAAAATGGTTCTTTGTGTTCTTTGTGCATTCAGGCATATGTGTTATTTGAATTACCACTACATAGGGCTACATTTTAGTTGATGCATTTCTGATATCTTTAAAATGTGTTTCAGGACCGCAGAAAAAAAAAGTAATCAGTTCAAGGTCTCTATCCGGCAAACATGTTTATTGTCAGAATCAGAATCGTGCTAATCTTTACCTATTGCAGCATTACATTCCAGCTGTATGTAGATTAATTAAGTGATGTTTCAGCTGAGCTTCGCTGCAAATGGTTAACCGTCAACGTATCCTCAGAGTTCTGGTGTGAACAGTGTTGAAGCGCCAGTGAGGTCAATGTGCAGTTCTGGTACCAGGCACTAGATGGCAGCCTTTAATCTTATGTACAAGCTGGTTCACCTTCTCTAGAGGGATAAAGGAATGCATTGAAATTATACTGTTCAAATTCATCAAATGCGTATTGTGAGAATGCAACGTATTTGAGGTTTTCTTTGAATATTAAAGGAAAGCCCGTTGGCCCCTTTAAATTGTTCAGATCTGTCAGTGTTTTACAATGTGAGGCGCCTCTGTTGCCTTCTGTTGCATCAACTGTGGTGATTGTGTAATACCTCAGCCCTCGCTGGTTTTCTATTAAAAAGTGACCAACCTGCGACAGTGCAGTACATTATTATTGTACTGCCTTTATACTGCATTACAGTGCTGTAGTGAAGGTGGAGTGTTCTCCGACTGTACTATAGGAAATTAAACATTCAAGACAATTTAGGGAGTAGCCATAAATATGTAATATGTGTATTTTCTTTAATGATCATATCTGTACTGCAGTAACAGAACTTTGATGATTTGTCTTGTCTTTTTAAACTCCACCAAAGTTTCCAGTGCAGTTTTACCCACACAACCTTCACCTGTTTCATAACAAAACACCCAACACATAATCCTCAAATGATCTTGAGTCGGTGTTCCTTTGTGATCCCTGTCAGACAGCTGTTGAGCTGTTGTTTGAGGCCATACGTGAAGTAGATGTGGGGAAAATGGAGGCTTCCACGCACATTAATAAGACCTGCAGGCACTCAGACCTGCCGTCTAGCTGACGCTTTTCACGCTGTGAAGTCTCTTTCAGGTCAGACTGCGGATATTTGTACGGAGCCAGTTTGTTGTAGATTCTTCAAACACGCTGGATTGCCAATATATAGTCGTTTCAACAGTCGGCTAATCTTTGGATTGGCTCCGGGCCTTCTTGAGATCAGCAGTGTATGAAGAAAATACCTCAAACACTGTTTTGAAAGCACGACAAATCCATTTGAACATATCAACCGAGGCGTACTGCAATATAGGTATTGTATGTTGCCTGCCGGTAGCAGCATCTAAAGACGTCACAACAGTAAACCCTGTTAATTGTGCTATTTCAACGATATATGCTGGAGGGCAGCTTCTCAAACACATGAGAAAAAAATATCTCAGACAAGAGTGTATGTTTTATGCTGCAATCAACTCTCCATAATCAGTTTTGGTGAGGAGTTAAGCTCCTATAGACCAGTATAATTAGGTTTTGCAGTAGTTTAGAAGTATTATACACCCATTTATTTTCTAAGCTGTGAACTACATTTAATCGTTCTGTTTAGCTACATACAGTATTTAGAGATAAAGTAGTCTTTACGTAAGCTGCAACTTATGTGTCAGGAAAATGCATACTAAACATAATCATTTGTTGCCACACTTGTATAACGAATAAAGACGAGCAAAAACTGCATTGTGCCACATTAATAATTCAGCGAATGCTATATAAATCATACTGTCCAGGATAAAGCTCCAAGGAATATTAACTTGGCTTGGTAAAAAGAAAAAAAGGTAATTTACTCATTTTGATTATGCACTATAGCCGGAAGCCATTTCTCACTTGTTTAATCCACAGCTTAGTCTGAATTAAATTGAACTGCAGCTACAGCCTATCATACACTCAACTGGGATATACCCTCACAGTTATTGCTACTTGCAGAATGAGAGTTTTTGTGTTACTAATTGGGATCTAGTTTGAATTTGGTGGTACATTGGTGACATCACTCATCAGTCTTTTTCCTAAAAATGCTATTCTGACCCAAAGGCCGATTGTTTTGTGTTTGTCAGACAACAAATAAAAACCAATCACATTTCACCCACGGCTCATGTAGACCAAGATGAACCATCAACCCCATTGTATACACCCAGCACTAAATTGCCTTTTCCGCTGTGTTTCCCCCACTAGATGGGTGGTGATGAGCATTCCCTCACAACACTTCCTGCAGTCATGGTCAGTGTCAGACCGCTCAATTGTAATCTGCAGGTGTCAGAGTGGCACATGGAGGCACTGTTAATGCAATCAGGTGTTGGCAGAAGTTTGGAGCGAAACACTGTCATAACAATGATGAGTCAGCATTGTTGTCACTTCATATTTCTTTTAGATATTTTGATTGCCCCGACAGGAAGATGTGACCAATGTGCTCTTGATTGTTCAAGACGTCTAGAGTACATTACGCAGTTGATGAGTTTTGGGATCGCCTGCGTACATGCCTGAAGAGGTCGTGCTTGTGATTGTCAGTCACAATTGTCAATACATTAGTTGCATGTTGATGTTAAAACCTGTTTTCAGCCCAGTGACGTCGGCGCCCTCTGCAGATGTTCCCAATTTGTCAAAAAGGTTAAGTGTTCCATGGTTCCATTTGTTCTGTCCTGAACCCTTCATCTCCCCTCCTCTTCCACGCTCACATACACACATCCCCCCCTGTAGCACCCTCCACCCTCCGTCATACACCCACCACCCTGTACGTCAGTGGCAGACAGGGGTAGAGGCGTATAAAAGAGTGAGGGACTTTGGAGGTAGAGCGGAAGAAACATCAGTGGATTCCAAATCTTGTGACCAGCTGCCACCAACTGCACTGCACTTTCTCCACCACTCTCCTCTGGATCTCTGAGCCGCTCCGACTCTCTCTCTCTCACTCACACACTCCTCTGTCCGTGAACCTCCTGCTCCTGTGGCTGTAGCTCTGGTCCGTCACCTGCACTCCTGTCACAGCATGCAGCTCCTGGTGGTGTTAGCGACTCTCATGGGGGTTCTGTTCAGCGTTAGAGCAGCCGCCGTGCTTCCCCTGGAGGAGAGGAGCTCCATCCATGTGAGCAGGGTGAGGAGATTTTATTGTTCATTTGTAGTTCATAGGACATTTTCCCTATAATTACCACTGTCATTGAGAGATTTTCTTTTTCTGGGGTAATTTTTTTATTATTATTATAGTTATTATTATTATAGTATAATAATAATAATAATAATAATAATAATAATAACTTTAAAAAGAATGATCTTAAAATAAAAATTGCTTGTGAAATCAACAAAACTAAATCCAATTACATTACATTTAATTAGTATAACCCAAAATGAAAAATGTTCCTCGGAAGGTTTTACATAAACATACGACATAGCTTGTGATATTTAAAATGTGTGTTTAAAAATGTATTTCAATTTAAAATTGATACAGTCTTTAATTCAGCCTGTTTATTTGTACTGTTTTATATGTAAAAAGTAAATTATAATGATACTTTAGAATTGAGCATTCCAGCCAGATAGCTGTAAGATGTAACATTTTCCCATTGACCATTGTTTCTCTCACAATATGTTTAATAATAATAATAATAATAATAATGTATATGTATTTGGTTTGTGGTCAGGAGCTGAGCAAAGAGCGCAAGGAGCTGATCCTGAAGCTGGTGTCCGGCTTGCTGGATGGAGCTCTGGACACCAACATGCTGCCGGGGGAAGCGGCGCTTGTGGACCTTGAGGAGCCGCTGGAGTCTCGTCTGGAGGAGCGGGCGGTCTACAACAGGCTATCGTTGCCTCAGCGAGACCGCAAAGCGCCCTGTAAAAACTTCTTCTGGAAAACTTTCACCTCCTGCTAACAGTGCTCTGCCTGCCTCCTGCGCTCCTTCCTGACCAGCTCCTCATGAACTGTAGTAGACCTCAGCTGTACATATCATCTACACCCGTCAGACATCGATGGACTTCACTGACACCATGTGTCTGTTTAAATATAAATTACTTATGTATCTTTTTATGTGTACAATATGTGTATTTATGTATGTAGCCGTTTCTTTAAGGGTCAACAATAAAGCATGGATGTAACGTTTGAGATGATTATCACAGTTAAGTGCTTTTGTAAATTGTTCAAAAAGAAAAGATCATATTTTCCACCTGCTTCAACAACATAAAAGCAAAGTCCAAATTCATGCAAAATGGTTGCTGTATTTTTATTGTGGATGAGAACCTTTACTACACTAAAATTGTGAAAATCTATTATGTATTTCTATATCTGCTAAAAGAAAGTTGGAGTCATAAATGGCGCACTAAGTATTTAGTGACACTTTTCACCTTCTTCATTAAAGCCTTTTTTTGTTATTTAGAATACAGTTCATAATATTGGCATCCTACCTATTCTGCTTTGTAGGCTACTTGTTGCCATATAACTGTCTTTTTAGTCTATAGGCAAAGAAAATTATATATAAATTATATAACTATAATGAAGGAGAAAGAAAGATTGTGTCAGAAAACATTGAAAATTCAGAAACAAAAATTCAAATAAAAGTGCCACAATTAGATCCTTATATTAAAAGCATGTAATTGATTTCCAAATAAAAGCTATACAATTATTGGGGCAGGTAGGTAGGTATATGCTGCACGTTGTGCCCTCTCTCTCCCCTTTCTGTCTCTCTTCGGCTGTGTCGTCTTATTAAAAAGGTAAAAAATATAATAAAACATTGAACAAGAAAATTATCTAATTAAGTGGAAAAACTTTTCACTGTTAAATAATAAATATATATGTAAAAAAACAACAACTTAGTGTTGAGATTCTGTGAAAAAAAACAGCACATTTTATTTTTTATTTAGTTTTATTAGAAGCCAGACAGTGGTCCTTATTAATTCCTAGGCACGAGTTGAGGGAGACGTGCCAGTGACTTAACACTGGCCGTTAAATATGTCGGTAAGACAGGAAAAAACAACAGTTAAAGCACACACAGCCTGTTGTACGATAAAACAGTGAACAAAAATCTAAAAAGATGTGTGTAGTGTTGATATTAATCTGACGTCACAGTTTGACAGTGAAAGCACACGGTGTACACACATGTTGAGCTAATCAAGTGTTCTCCGTGTGACCCCCATCAACCCGCTATTCGATGCTCGCTGCAAACGAGACCCTGCATCAGCCGAGGGCGGCCCGACCGCCGATAAGTCACACTGCAATTACCCCACGCTCTCTTAGCCCTTCTGGCCTTACGACCACTGTGGTATGTACATCTTTATCTCTTGCTACGGTAGGCAGAGGACGAGGTGCTGGCCACAATCAAATATTGACTTTCAAGTCCCTATTAGTGAACTGGTGGATTTTATGTGGGAAATTACATGCTGTTCGAGCCAGATAAAATGAGTACTGTTTATGGTTGTGAATAGATGTCCAATCCCAACACGCTGAGCGAAAACCAACAAACAAAACCAACAAAACAACTCTTTGCATTAATTAGAGTACTGCTGAATAATGGCTGACAATTACAAGAGCACTTTCAGCACATTATCGAATAATAAGTATCAAAAGGCTCTTATTTCTTGAACACTTTGCTGGCTCGGAGAATTCAAATGAAATGTGTAATTTCTTAGATTTCTGCTTCGGTGCCGTGTTGATCAGGTCAAGCTGTGCGTTGTATGAATGCCAAAACTGGCGATGCAAAATTGAATCCAGATTGAGTCTCGGAGCAAACAACAAATATTCACCTCGGCTCAAAGATAATTATTTTCATTCTTTTTATTGAGCTCTTGTTAATTCTTGACATGTAAATGCTGTTCTTGTAAACGTCGACGAGCAGCTGCGGTTTACTGCCAGCTGCAATTTATGCCCATTGCTGTGCAGATGTTTGGCACCGGGAAATAGTCAAATTAAATACCTATTATGAAATGTCTGAATTCATAAATAACGTACAATAGTTTACCAGAGTCGTACAAATCCTCTATTACCAGAGTAGAGGCAAAGCTCCCAGACTCTTTCCTCTTCTGGGGTACTGTCTCATTTTCTTCCCGAACAGGATGAATAGTAGATAATAACTCATAACTGTGCTTGTTTCACAGGCGCACAGACACGAGTGAACATGAGCTCACAGAACTGATTCAGTTACAGGTGGAAGATTAAAAGCCACCGTGATGACGCTCTTTTCCTTTTTATTGACAGTTAGGGGAAAAAGCGCTCGAATGATCCATCCGAGTCTTCATTGAACAAGGCTGCATCATCCTATGAAATTACCATTTGATGGTGAGTTACAGTTTAACACATTTCAAAGCAATGTAATTGCATGGTTTTGGCAAGCGCTCCCTTTAACGGCGTTGAATAGACAAAGGCTCCTGTGGGCTTACTTGATTACAGTTCATCACACAGTCTTTCATTCTTATGTGCGTTGAAAAGCACCAAACCGAATGACCCGTATTTAGGTTTACAGCTTGTGGGAGAGCCACTGCACTGTGTGAGAACAAAACACACAATCATGTTAAGAATAGAGAGACGTCAAACACAAAAAGATGTCTACTCCATGAAGCGGCTTCTGATGCCAATCTTTGAGATGATAAACACAAAACAATTTGACGTCGGTCGAGGTGCTGTCCACTTCTGACTTCATGGCCCTGGGCTCAAATGAGCATGCAGAGGAGCGACATCAAAGCTGATGCCTGCAAGCAAAGCATTTCATTGGCTTTCCTTTTGATCTGAAGGAGGAGGGAAAGGAGTGCTCAGGCCTAACTGTGTAATTCACATTTAAATGTGACTTCATATGTGCCGGTGTTTAAAAATAACAAAGACTTAGGTTTTGTTGGTGCTACTCATACGAGGAAAAAACAACTTCAAAGTGAACCCACCAAATGCAGAGATTAGTTTAAAACTTTATGGGATGTGACTATATATGGTGTGATATGTTGAAATTCCATATATATACTTGTTTATACAACCCCACATATACATTGTATAATAAAAGGACTGCTAGACATCTAGTAGTAAGGAAAACTATTCCCTGAATCAATATTTTATCACGAGATGTAGTATAAAAGGGATCAGTTTTGAGAGACATAAACATATTATATACCTGATGATTTCCCCTTCCCTCTAAGCTCAGCCTCACTGAATGCGACATGAGCACTGGTTGTCTCTGTGTTTCACGGATGTGTCAAAACTCATTTTCATCCCCCAGTGAGAATTTAGCTACGGTTAACATCAAACGGTTCGCTTACCTGGCCTCGATCGATCAAGACAGGCCAAATTAACACCCGGCGCTGGGCTAATGCTTCTGAGGATCTGTGCTAACAGGCAGGCTGCGTGGCGGCTGGCTCCCTTTTACAACAAAGAGCTGTGCTGAAAGAAATTGATTGGTATGAAAGGGACTGTAATGATCTTTTCAAATGAATGTTTTACACATTCAGGTTGCTGCGGCGAACACGTTGTTAATCACATGTGTTCTGTGTACTCAAAGCACACTGATTCAATGTGTAGCAGAGTGAATTGGGAAAATAAAACAACATAATCACGTTAAATTTACATCTTAGCGAAGAGGAAGCAAGGTAAAATACTTATCAAACCCGTTCCTGGATTGTGATCCATATTATACAGTGAGTGTACATGTGTTGTTTCAGAAAGGGGAAGTTCTGTGCACTCTCCAGACATGTACTTTATTAACCCAGTGACTCTGGACACGGCGCCTGCAGCAGCCTTATTCATCTCTGTCAGCCGGGCTCAATTTGTTTACTTGTGACATTTGAGATGTCGTATCCAGAGCACAGTACGGCGGACTAGCTGAGGCATTTTGAAGTTAAATAAATAAATCAGTTACCAATTTAAAAAAATGTTCTCGGGGAAAGGAAATGCCCAGCAGTAATAATGGGCCTGCTTTGCTGTCTATGCAGCGGGTTTGCGTCACTCTGTTGAAAGATCATTAGTACCTTTTCACTGACCTTTTCTCATCAGTTGATAGTATTATGACATCTTCCTGTTGTTGATTCGTTTTCCCCCTATTTTATTTTTTTAATCAAGTTTATAGCAAGTAAGTGTTAACAGATACATCAACAACAAGAAGTGAAATGAAATATGCATTTTCAAAGGCATCATAAAGAACGAGATCATTGGGAGAAGCGAGTCTACGGCCGTTTAATGATGCCCGACTGTGCCCGAGCAAAGTATTCTCACACACACAACACACATGCCAAAGTGTCCTCTGATGTATTCCTCTCAAAGAGTTCTCCTGTTTGGGAGCACCAATGGGAATGGAGAGATTGTTTTCCCCAGCAGGGTCTAATGATGCCTGATGGCTTACTCAGCCGCCCAGTGCCAGCGCTAAAAGCTCATCATTATAGGGCCCTCTGCTCTTTCAGTGCTAAAGCCGTGGCTCCGAAAATGAGCTGTCACCAGCGTGAGGAAGGGATGCAGCGCGCCGGTCACTAAAGTGACCCCGTTCATTCTGAATGCCACTGCTTTGGGAAGCAGGGCAGGTCTGTGGTGAGAGGGGGAGAACACACATTTTCAAAGATTTGGTTAACGAAGGCCTTTACGTGCTGTGTGTATGTCAACCGCAGGTTACATTTATTGTTGCAAGAAGTATCAAACCTATCATTAGTGTGCCGACGATGACAACTACCTCCTGAGTTCCCCCCCCCCTGTAATTAGGACTATAGTAGACAGAATAAATAAGACTAAAAACTGAAAATGTTTTGACTACATAAAGAGTCTCCAGTGGCTTTGTGAGGCAGTACTTCTCAGCACAGCGATGTTTGGAGCTAAATGCTAACATCAGCATGCTATACTAGTAACATGGCGATGCTTAGAAGCAGGTATAATGTTTAACATCTCATTGTAGGTTAAGGCTGTCATTAGTTTTGCAGATATGTGGTTACAAACCAAAGTATTGGACAATATATTAATTGACCTGATAATGGCGCTGGGCGAAAGAACAGGAGATTATCAAATTCATTACAATGTACTCACTTATTTCGTCCGTACAAAATATAGGCTAACCATTTAAAACAGCAACAACATAAGCAGGTGGACAAGTGTTCATTTATGAAACCTAATGCTTTATATCTGTGACATCCTATGTAGTTCATGACATCATTCACTTTTGAACCTTTCCAGCCTATAATGTTAGACCAGTGGGCTATAACCATGTTGAATTGCTCAGCGGGATATATTCAGATTTTCCATATAAGGCCAATTTTACACTTAATAGACCTACAAAAGGGGGTTTCAGTTTATATAGCACTACATCTCTGTAGTTTTTACAATACCAGACATACAGTGTTGCCTGGAAACAGTTATTTACATGTTTTTAATAATTAAAAAACATTTCCTCTAAATATTTCAAACCACAAACCATTAAATTTGAGTCAAGTTAAGCAGCCAGACAGAAGACTATTGTACAAGCAGTGGAGCAGAGGCATTGGTGCAATGCTGTGGGGGTGGGGTTGTACTTTAGGTGGCAGTGCAAAACATGTAAAGATTAATTGTTTTGTGCTTCGTTGACCAGCTGAATGACTCTCTACACTGGCAACTAATCTCATCACTTTATCTGTTTTGACTCTGGGAGAATGTGTCTAAATGTGAATACTTGGTGTTTCAAGGCAGTGAAGACCAAACTTAAGGTCTCAGGCTGTGGGCCTCGAGAAACAATTTCCACTAGAGTTGTTAAAGGAAAAATAATAACTGCCAAGGTCACTCTCTAACTATTAGATATGTTCAGCAGTTGTGAAATGTTGATATTATGATGAGGGAAGCTGATTAGATATCAAATACAATTTGAGCTTGAAGAAAAAAACAATCAAGTCATATCGGTGTATCATTTTCTATCACTGAGGGCTGCTGTATTATAGTCAGTAAATTTCTATTAGAGTTTCCACTGTGACATAGCCAAGGGAGTCTCCATCGCAGATCATTAGTTTGGCGTTTACCCTAAGCCTCAGACTCATGACCAGGAGCCACTCATGCTGATAGTGTCATTAGAAAAATAGGACTGCAGAGAGGAAGGAAAGCACCACAAGATGATATTGACTGTCTTGTTTAAGCACGCCAGTGTCCTGTATGATGTGTACACATCATATACGCCTCTAATCACGAGGGTGACAGTCCCGTGATTAGCTACCACAATAGTCCTTGCTTTGCTCAGCCTTTGCACCTGTTATAGATTGGTTGCCACAGCAGCAGATGAGGATCTCAAGTAATGTTATTTTCCCCTATGTAGCGCTGCTTAAGACAATTTTCAGGACAATTGGGCCCTTGTGGGATAGTAATACACCTGATTGCAGTTGCTCTAACAACACGACATCCCCATACGTCAAATGGGTTGGCGATACAGAGACACACACAAAAACCCACATCCTAAATGTTACCTCAGTATTACGGTCGACAGTGATGGTTTCCATTTATTAATAGCAAGTGAAGTCCTCGCTGCTGCCGACGAGAGTCTTGCCATTACTCATATTGGAAATCCATGTTTAATGTTCAGACTGACCATCATTTTTCTAAGGCCTAACAGACCCGAAAATGTTTAATCAATTATACAAGAAATAACCCACCATTAATATACCTACTGGAGCTATTGAGTCATGGCCTGTCAGTACTATTATATAGTTTCATATCAGTGGCATGCGTGTGTTCACTGTTAAGTTCAAAAGCCTTGAGCGATTGCGTGAAGAGAAGTCCAGGATTAAATTAGTTATAATTAAAAAATATTTAATAAAAAGATGATGATGAACAGATTATAGCTCCCGGCCGAGGGCGTCTCGCTTCAGGCAGTCCACAGTCCACTCACAGTCGTGTTGTAAACAGTTGCTGTCTATGCGATTCACGAGAAGGAACGTTTCCCAGCATGCAAAATAACTACCAATAACATAGCATGCTAATGGCTAAACCGCTTCACAGGGGCGGAGTCCTACTCAGGTAAACAGTCCTACCCGCTAGTAGCTTTTTACTTCCGGTGTTTGAAGTCCTACCTCCGCTCTCCTGTGCGACAACAAAATAGTCCTTTTCAAAGCGTGCTTGTTTACAACCCCTCACCAGGTGCACCCTCCTTTTGTCTATGCCCTCCATCTTTAATTTATTTCATTCACACCTGAACCCACAGTGTCTTTCTTCTATGCTACAATACTACAATATTCCATATTAATTATTATTATTATCCTTCATAAGTATTGTAATTTAAACATAGACCTTCTTTATATACATGTATAAGTCAAAATAAACTATTACAACTCTATATCACAATGAGTCACAATGAGTCCATGAGTTATGAATATTCACTGCTGATCACTTGCAGGCTTAGCAAGAACTTAACAGAGAGAGGTGAGTCATTTACTTTTCTGGAGGCATTTTCTAACTTGTGAAAGTTATGTTGGGGGGGGAGCAAATTACACATTCTCTCCTCGCTTTAAATTGCAATTCAGTAGTTTTGTGAACGAAAGCTGTTTGAAACGTGATTAAGGGAAAAGCACGGTGGCGTCAGGCGCCCTAATGAAGGAAAGGATTCCGGAGCGAGAGCAGCACCTGTGTGCCATTTCTCATCATTGCTTGCTCCCACCAACGTCACTGAATGCTTTACTGCCTTATGGCAGTCCACTGAATTGCTAAAGCTGGGGCCTGTTTGAATTAGCAGAGAAATGACCGTATTTGTTATCTGTGAAAGAGAGCCATGCGGGCCAAATCTAAAAAGTAATGGGCTTGACGTCAGGAACGAAATCCAGCACAAAAAGGCTCAACATGAATTCATCAAGAGCCATTCTTTGCCATTAGCATCTGGGGATGCTGGTTACCGGGATGAGCAATACATTATACACTGAACATGTGCGTCTAGCGTTTGGGACACTTAGTCGTACATGTCACAGCGATATGCTATCGCTGCATTCATCCGTGACACAATACAACCCTTGTTCAAATATCTTAGTGGATTTCTAGGATAATAGATTTTCCAATGCCGTCTTTTAACCTTGATATATTTTGCATCCAGTATTTAATCATGAATTCAGATGTATTGGGACAGTATGTCTGTAAAATTGTGGCATACACTTCATACAATAACTTACATAACAACATAATGAACCACATTTAGTGAAAAGTTCACGTTTTGTGTGAATCAAAACAACACTTACTAAGATATGCAGCATCAGTAAACAGAACAATTCACTTTGCCTAATTACTCTTTGAAACACAAGAATAGCAATATATATTGAGAGCATTCAATCACTTCTGTTTCACAGTCAAGTGTAGTTTGAAAATACATTTTACGAGACAAACAAACCTCTTCTAACTAGATTCATTAAGATTTAATATTTGTTAAAGTTATTTTTTTATCTAAAACCCTCTTTTTTTGCAAATTGTCAGATCACTTGGTCCCTCCTTGTATTCCCATTGAACCAAGATGAGAGCACAGCACCAATAGCATTCTTTCTTTGCATTCATTTGCAAGTCCCATTTTCACTTCAATCATTTCCTCTGAAACCATGCCTGAAGAAAACTGAAGGGAATGTTATGCAAGAAACTGTTACGAGACATTTCCAGATGTTGTTGTTGTTTTTTGCCTTTTAATGTATTCTCCGTGCCCACGCACAATAAGCATTAACAATGGCAGTGTTAATGGGAGCATTAGACTGAACCTGCTGCTTCCCACAGAACAGAACAAAGAGAAATGTTAATATATATTGACGGCATTCAATCATTTCTGTTTCTCTGGCTCGTGAACATCTGGCCCGGAGGCAGCAACACAGCGAGTCCCTGCAACGGCAAGAAGCCACAAAATTCTAAACCTATTTTCATTTGTTCCGCGAATTAAATGTATGTATGTTCCTGCCAGTAACATTTTACATTTCTGCATTGAAAGTTGAGACGCTGACAGTCGGTGAATAAACATCTGATACTAAGAGACACTCGGCCCCGTGCTGTTTCTAAACTGTCTTTTATTTGCAGTTTATTTGTGCTGTGGAAGCCTAAATCCTATCTGTGTCTGCATAACTACAGCGGAAGAGCAAATTACAGTGGATTAACTCTACATTGTTTCTCCGTGTTCTGCTAAAGTGGCACATCCCCACTTATTCAAGTCCTTAATTACAGTTTACGGCATGTGGGTGGTTGAGACTACTTTGAATGCAGCCAGTGGAAAGGACAAAGATGCTAATAATGAGGATGGCAGAAGGATGTAGTAACACTCATAAAGTGTGCTAGTATCTCCATGTTTTTTTCTAGCTCAAAATATTCACAGGGATGTGTAAATTGCGCAAAATGAGAAATAAATGAAGGAAACTTTCACATTTGCCTCCTTTCAGCATCTTATTCATATTGATGAAGCGCTCTTTCCTCCTGCATCTCTATCTCTGCCTTTTGTTGACTCTCCAGATGCACAAACAACCACTGCCCTTTCTTCTTTTCACTTGATCTCAGGTAGCTTGTTGTTTATTTAATGACTTCATTACGGTATGGTACAGCAAGCAGGTGAATCAGCTCTGTGCGGACAGCGACTGTCTTGCGCACATGGACATTCAAGATTTGATCATGCTGAAATCAAAACGGCCTGTGCCTTGTGTCTCTACACGTTTTGTGTGCATGCTCTGTGTGTGTGAGAAGATTATATATGGTACATGCACAAACACACTGTATTTTGTTCATGACGCACATGTACAAGACGTACCCCAATATTCATATGCACCTTGAAGCCTTTATAATGAATGGGTGTGCTCTGAGGATGGGTTTCAGAGTTCCTTGAGTCATATAAAATCTATTCAGGTGACACAGGACACAGCTACATGAAGCTTTTCACATTCAGATAATACAAAATATAAAACATACACAAATAACAAATAAACTGCAGTCAATGTAGTTCTCTATGTAACACACTTCTCTAAAGGGAAAATCCACCACACATCATTTTCCTGATTTTAGATGGAAAAGCAGGTATCTGCAAATAAAAAACATTCCTCATCCACCATAGCTGCAAAGCGGAGCGCTGAGGCTTGAATTGCTGGTGCCACCAGGTGATGATTTTTGGAGACAGTTCTTTGAAAGTGAATTAGGGAACAGAAATGTTGTTTCAGGCATTTCATCCACCCCAGTGACTTTCATTTGAGTGAAAGGCTCCCAGCTGCGAATCAGAAAATGTCCTCATATCACAGTAAAATCCCCATGGCTGCTGTCGTGATGTCCGCAGTTGTTCCATTAGCAGCTCCAGGCTGGTGCAAAAAGGCAATGATGACAAACGGCACACAGGCGCTGCCTGTACAAGGCTTCCCAAGAAGGAGTTCAACATTTAACTGGACGATATTGTTCTAAAATAGAATTTTTGATTCTTTTGTTTGATTCTTTTTTTCACGTGTGTCTATTATTACTTTTTTATTTTACATTTTGGTAAACTATAATATTCCCTCAAGCACCTCAAACATTACACTGCGTCGCAAAATTCATGATTCAACTTTAAGCTTTAATACGCTGATTGTGTTATTATCCACATCATTATCACCTGTATTATTGAAAACTGCCGAGCAACAATACATCTAACCGTTTTCTTTCACACCTTTAAGGTGTGATCTAAGGGCGTGAATGGTATGACCTCCAGGTGTGAAAAGGTTATAAAGTTGGGCAGCTAAGCATGCAATGGAAAAGGTGCTGGTTGTCAGTAGCTGCTTTCAATTTTAGAACAAACGGCAGGGCAGATAGCAGTCCTTAACCCACAAAAAAAGAAGTCTTTTTTTCCAGTCAATAAAGCAAACAAGTAGTACATTATGAAGGATCAGCTGCTTTGTGACTTCTAATAACAACAGATTTGACATTTAGATGGCAATCACTGCAATGACATTTAGAGAATAGACTTACTTGAAACTCTGCTTTCAGCGAGGGACATTCATCTTAACAATACTTGCAGTGAGTCATTTTGTGACAAATAACTTTGTGTTTACAAAGTAGGATTTTTGTTCATTTTGTCATTGATGATGCCATAAAGAAGTGTTTCAAAACAACAGGTTTTCAACAAAAATCCAACAAAACAAAACATCTCATGTGGAAAACATTCACTCGGGAGGGGTTAGGAGCAGTGGTGCGATGAGGAGAGATTGTGGTGTGCAGCAGATCATCAGACCACTCGAGGCCCTTCCCTGGATGCAGTGCGTCTTCAGCAACACAAGCTATCTATCGCAACACGAGAGGAGTGGCTAGCAATGCATATGGGGAGAGCGAGATCAAATCTCCCAAATCAAGCATCGACGTCACGGTAGGTGCCTGAGTGGTAGCAGAGGAAGTACTCCTGAATGTGTTGGTAGAAGTCGATCCAGTCTAAGAGAGATGGCCAGAAGGTTCCAACAGCATGTCATTCGATTTATATAACAGGACATTATTATTATTATTTCACGAGGGGAAAAGAGAAGATCTCTCTTTACCAAGTCGTAAAACTGGTGTGAGATATGTTTAAAGCAATTGTGCAAAATGCACTTAGGCCAAAAGGAAGGAGTTTATCAGGAGGTTTATAGTGTGATGAGGGGGATGCAGCTCCTTGAAGGGTAAGCTTAAGTTGAAAAAGCCCAGGATCATTCTCAATTCTCATCTGTGAGATCCCACTGAGTTCCATGGAAATAAAGCCAAAAAGCTCCCACTCCCAGAGGCAACGGAAATGAGATACGGGGTCTGAACGCCGCATAGAACATAAATGCCGTAATCATGATCAACAGTTCTTTTTTTATGATGAAGTAAGCGTTTCCAGGAATGCTTTGTCTAGTGTCAGAGGGTGTAATTTTAGCTGGAGCATCAATACCTGAGTGGCAGCTGGATGATATCCAAGAGGAGAACATCTGCCATCAGACTCCACAGTGGCTCAATGTCCCACCAGCTCACAATCAGGCAAAAAGGAAAAGGTTATGGCACCATTTATAGAGTTCCATCATTCGTTTGTGAAGAGAAAAAAAAACGTTTACGTGCTTACGTGGATAATTATTATAATTCACTTCAAATACTAGCCATTAGTGCTTTATCGTTGGGGAAATGGGTGTTGGTCATTACAAGCTTACTTATTATGTTGCTGGTTGAAATGGCCCCATCACTATAGACTACCATCAATATTCATATTCCATCAGAACGGACAGCATGATTACTCTGCTATTCCCTCATTGTGAGAGCCTTTACAATGAAGTCTAACCATAAATTTGCCATTTCACAGACATGTAAAAATAAACAAAAAAAACAACATGATGCAATCTGGTTTCCTTTACTGCCAGTGATACATCAGCTGTTGTTGATGTAGCATTGGCTGTCACTGTACCAGTAATTATGGTTGATGAACTGCATTTATATAGCGCCTTTACTTTAATAGACAAAGTACTTGACAGTTTGAAGAGCGGCTCTTCAAGGTACTGGCCTGCCCATTGGGAGCAACTTAGGGTCGGTGTCTGGCCCAAGGGCACTTCCACAGGGCCAGAGGCTCTCTGCCCCCAGGCCTTGTCCCCTCGCTCCCCAGACCTGCCATCCTCATAACATCTGTTCATACACACCTGTTCCCACTTTCCCTCATCAGCCAAGTTGCCATGTGCATCATCATCAACCATTTTCTTGTTGCGACTTCCTTCTGTTTTTGACCCTTGCTGGCCTTGCGACCATTAAATCATTGAACTGATCTTGTCTGTAGCGTTTGGGTTCTCCTCTTGTTGCCCAAATCTAACCTCATGTTAAATGTTGCGGGGACAGTCAGTGTAGCTATTTATTTAGCAATCATGACAGCAGGTCTGTAACAATTAGTAGCATGAGTCTGATCTGAACAGCATAACTTTTTAAAGTTTCAAAGCACACTGAAGTGTGATACAGGTCCATCTGCGTTTTTCTTTTTTATATTGTAATGTTAAAAATATGAACTCTAAAATCAAAATTGATAAATTTCACCAATCAAAGGTGAAAAGAAATATTGAAAGGGATCATACATTTGTATTTGTATGTGTTTTTTTTCAGATTTAGTTTAATTTAGACTGAATGCAATTAATCTCAAGGGAATATAGTTGTGTCATATTCATGTAAATTATCATTTCCCACATCTAAAAACTGATGAGGTGATATAACGTTTGTAATTAGAATAAAATGAATATAAATGATTCTGGTACATATTTCAGTAGCCGAGGGAGGTGGGGAACGAGGACAAACTGATCATGTGCTCGACTCACTTTGTTTACCTAAATGTCGGCAGCAGGGTTCATTTACCCTCGGATCACTGAAGGTGAGCTGTTCCAAAACTAAATCTGGGGACTGTGAAGCCAACATGACCAGGTGAGTGTCACTTAGCATTTTATTTGTGCAAAAATAATCTGTGAAACTGCTGCCATCACATCTAATGTTGCCCAGTGGGTGCTGTGTACTTGCCCTATTTTCCCTCCTCCACCTCTCACTGAGTGTGGAAATGACAGGGCTGTACGGCAGCTTCACCTCCCCCAACTTCCCCCAGCCATACCCTGACAACCAGCTCCACGTGTGGAACATCACTGTCCCCGATGGCCACAGGGTCAAACTCTACTTCAGCCACTTCAGCGTGGAACCCTCGAACCAGTGTGAATATGACTACATCCAGGTAACAAGCTGGAGAAACTCCAACTCCCATGAGCTGGAGTCCGATGCCTACTGACTAAAAGGCCTGTGACCTTGTTAGGTGTTGGCAGAGGGGAACGAAACCTTGCGGTTCTGTGGCGAGGAAGAGAAGAACTATGAAAGCACCCCGAGGAACACCATCATCCTATCAGCCGGGAACGTCATGTCAGTGGTCTTCAGGAGCGACTACTCTAACGAGGGACGATTCACGGGCTTTCGAGCATTTTACACCGCAGAAGGTGAAGCAGGTGAAGGTGTTGCCAAAAGGCAGACACCGTTTTTGGTGTCTATATTTGCAGGAAGCAGTGAGTAAGGGAGTTTCTAGAGAAATTAAGAGCAGGATTATATCACCACAGGTGTTTAAAATTCATATTTAGAAAGAAATCAGTTTGTACAAATGCAATAACATAGTTAATTTTCATTATTCGGTTACTTTGGGATTCAAAAGTTGATGGCTGTTTTTTTAGCTATTAATACCTCAAACATTTATTTCAACGTCTAGCGGTTGTTTATGTTAAACCAGAGTCATTCGGTGTCTGCTTGACTTGTAAAAGCTGTGGTGACACACACTCGAGAAAGATGAAAATTAGAGTTGAAGCACATTTAGGATTCACAACAGTTTCATATGGAGGCCCCTCTACTTTCCAAGTATTTCAAGTATGTTGGAAAATACATATCTAATGTTTCATTCTCTAACCTCGCTGCCTCTAACAGACATCAACGAGTGTCTGTCCAAGATAGATGGGGAAACAGTGTGTGATCATTTTTGCCACAATTACATCGGCAAATATTACTGCACGTGCAGACAAGGATACCTTCTCCATGACAACAAAAGATCCTGCACAGGTGAGAGCCACGCAGACTAAAGCTCAAGAGGCCGGTCCATCACAAGTTGTATTGTGAGGTTCAGTGTTAAGAGCTTGGCACACAGCTTTTGTCTATATATTGATCTCTGTCAATACGGTGTATGGTGTATCAGCTCCAGATATAGATGGCAGTGAAACAAAGAGATCAGTGCATTGACTTCTGTTTGATGTATTCGGCTTCAACATTTAATTCCAGAGCCATTTGGCGATGAGGCATTGGGGTGTCTAAAATGCTGCTAAAAATGCAAAATGGATGAAAATAAGCTCAAATGGCTGTGTTGTAAACATATAATTACACTTATTGGAAAGCAAAGCCATATGCATACACTGCTGAACAAATCTTCGGAAGAATTTTCAGATATTTCACAGAGTTGATATTGTATTAGATTGGATTTCCTTCTATCATCGTTGGCCTCTGCTAAATAATTCCAGACTGAAAAGGTGCACTGATGCATCAAGTAGTTGATCTCTGCCAGCTGATGTGAGGCAAGGTTAATTACTGTCGATTCCTAAGGTAAAATCAACTTCAAAGTGGCATTACAAATGGATACCTGTGCACCATAAATAGTGTACTGACACCAGGTGATTAATCACAATTACCAGTTGATCTGCCTTAAATCATTATTCTTTGCCAGAGGAAAATGGGGCGACAAAACAAATCATGCAATGAATAGGCAAAAATGATTACCTGCCTAAAGATTGTACTAATTATATAAATTACAGGAACTCAGCCTCTTTGCAGTACTCATTTGTTTTTGTCCGCAACAGCGGTCTGCACACTTACACACCAAATGAATCCCATCATTTACAATGCCAGGACATGTCTCAATTGACAGGAAATGTTTTCTTCTCAATCCAAAACGTTTTCATAGCCAGTACCTCATTGTTGCAGGTAGATCATTAAACGTAATCATTGTGGTTCAGTGGTTAGCAGGTCCGTCCTTCAATCAGAGGACCGGTGTCTACGGTGTATGGAATGTAAGTCGCTTTTGATAAGAGCGTCAGCTAAATGAAATGTAATTTAAATGAACATTTAAGAGCTTTGAACCCTGAGGACTGTACAAGATATCTAAAACATGCCTCAACATTACATTTTAGCTGACTCTTTCATCTAATGCAACTTACATTCTACCTTGGACACAGCAATTTGGGTTTAGTGTCTTGCTCAAGGACACATCAACATGGACTAGCGAAGCCGGGGATCGAACCACCGATCCTCTGATTGAAGGACTGACCTGCTAACCGCTGACCCACAGTCGCCATGTTCCCATGGGATTCTAACCAGTGTGAGACTCTTCCCCACAGTGCCATGCCCCAGCCAGCTGTTGACCTCGCCATCGGGGGTCCTGACCAGTCCGGGCTACCCGAGCCCCTACCCACCCATGAGCCGGTGTGACCACACCATCCGTCTGCAGGAGGGCTCCAGAATAATTCTGCACTTCCTGGAACCCTTCGACATAGAGGGACACTCAGATGTCCCTTGTCCATATGATATGTTGAAGGTTAGTCATGTGACCAGCAATGTATTCCTCCTCATGCCTGAAGAGGCAGTTAGTTACGGACTTGTCCTCCTCGGGTGATATACTATACGGCCAGGCTGTTTCCTGCATAATTCTGTCTGGACATAAATCAGTAGGGCATTTAATGAATTGTCTTATTTGATCTTCCCATTTTAATAGATTTCAACAGCTGGACAAGAGTATGGACCCTTCTGTGGATCAGTGCCACCAGGTCGCATCGACACGGGAAGTTACCAAGTGCACGTTGCGTTTAGATCTGACCCAAGTGGGAAAAACAAGGGATGGAAGATCAAGTACACCAGTATCCAGGCTGAATCCTGATGGCTCGTTGACATGAGCATTGTTTGTGTAGGTATATATATCTGAACATCTTACACGGGGACTTTCACACACTGGCAATTGAACACAACCATGATGAAGCTTGGTTATTGTGTTTGGGCATCAGGCTTGCAGAATCATTATTGTAATGAGACCTTGGTAAGACATTATGAAAATACTATTATAGCATTTAATCTGATTGTTTTCTTTTTTTGTCTGGTGAGATGCTGCCATAATCTCACCACCACGATCCTCTTTTAATCACTTTTGTATTCAGTGTTTCATTGTTGTGTTAGGGTGAATTAAAGCATAACTCAGAAGACACTTTGACTTATTATTTTACACACGACAAAAATTAAAAAAGCCCATTAAAATACTGTCAATGTTTTGTGACCATAACATAGAACCTGAAGCCACATATTTCAGCAAGGTTTCAGACGAGCATTTTAAATAAACAAAGAGTGTGTACTCAAAGCAGGGTAGCGTACTGCAAAGTGCTCTGCTCTTTAATGCTCCGGCAGAAATAACAAATTAATTACCTGCAGTATTCTAGAAGTCACTCAGTCTGGTCTAAGGAGTGGTGAATGTTTGTCGTTTAACCTTCATACATTATGCAGCTTGTTGTCCGCAATCCCAGCTCTGCTCCTCTATCAAAACAGTCATTACAGGGTTCTTCAGCATGAAATTGCCTCTCATTTGACACCTTTGCATTCACCCTCTAATATTTCCTCCATCTGTGGCCCACGAGTGGGGCAAAAGAGCACGCCTGAATGCGAGAAAGAAACACACTTGTGTTGATTTATATTCAGTGTTACGCCCAGGGATCTTTTTCTTGTTTCGTGGAATTAGTCCAACACGACATTTCTGTGATTATTTTTAACCCTCATTATGTTTACTGAACTGTTACACTGCTACATGCGTTGTTGCACTTTGAAGGCAAACATAATTTAGCAAGGCAAGGTACTGACCCATACATCACATTGGCATTTGCACCCCCACAAAACCACAAGGCCTCAGGTGGACATGGGTTCTCTGAAAGTCTTCTGACCGCATGGGATAAGTTGTGTTTCCAGCATGAAATGCCCAGACAGTCCTCAGGGCAGCTGGGTGCTTACAGAGCAAACCTGCAGTTGTTGCCTGAGAAGTGTTAACTCCTAATCTAATCCACCAAAACAGTGTGACCAATGCCCAATACTTCACTCACTTCTAACTGTTCAGCTAGTTGGAGTCAATTGTTACGCACGCCATGAAACCCATTAACCAACTGTTAGAGAATAGCATGTAGCCAGTAGGCTTAGCCCTAAAAACCCTGCATCTTGTGCATGGATATTCCTTATTTGTGAGGAGAGAAATAAAGGAAAAACAATTCATGTTTTTCATTAATCAGTATTTTATGGAATCTAAATGTTCTCACAAAAAAACAGCTCCTAACTTCGAGCCCAAAACTTAATTTGGCTTTAAATGAAGTCTCCAGAGAAATCCGTCATAATAATGAAGGACAAGAGAACTGTCACATGCTTGAGGGCTGGTTGAATTTAGAAAATTCTTCCTACCACCATTCAACATGTTTATAAAAGGCACCTTAAAGCCAACAATGTACGCTCATATACACTCACCTAAAGGATTATTAGGAACACCATACTAATACTGTGTTTGACCCCCTTTCGCCTTCAGAACTGCCTTAATTCTACGTGGCATTGATTCAACAAGGTGCTGAAAGCATTCTTTAGAAATGTTGGCCCATATTGATAGGATAGCATCTTGCAGTTGATGGAGATTTGTGGGATGCACATCCAGGGCACGAAGCTCCCGTTCCACCACATCCCAAAGATGCTCTATTGGGTTGAGATCTGGTGACTGTGAACTCATTGTCATGTTCAAGAAACCAATTTGAAATGATTGGAGCTTTGTGACATGGTGCATTATCCTGCTGGAAGTAGCCATCAGAGGATGGGTACATGGTGGCCATAAAGGGATGGACATGGTCAGAAACAATGCTCAGGTAGGCCGTGGCATTTAAACGATGTCCAATTGGCACTAAGGGGCCTAAAGTGTGCCAAGAAAACATCCCCCACACCATTACACCACCACCACCAGCCTGCACAGTGGTAACAAGGCATGATGGATCCATGTTCTCATTCTGTTTACGCCAAATTCTGACTCTACCATCTGAATGTCTCAACAGAAATCGAGACTCATCAGACCAGGCAACATTTTCTTCTTCAACTGTCCAATTTTGGTGAGCTCTTGCAAATTGTAGCCTCTTTTTCCTATTTGTAGTGGAGATGAGTGGTACCCGGTGGGGTCTTCTGCTGTTGTAGCCCATCCGCCTCAAGGTTGTGCGTGTTGTGGCTTCACAAATGCTTTGCTGCATACCTCGGTTGTAACGAGTGGTTATTTCAGTCAAAGGTGCTCTTCTATCAGCTTGAATCAGTCGGCCCATTCTCCTCTGACCTCTAGCATCAACAAGGCATTTTCGCCCACAGGACTGACGCATACTGGATGTTTTTTCCCTTTTCACACCATTCTTTGTAAACCCTAGAAATGGTTGTGCGTGAAAATCCCAGTAACTGAGCAGATTGTGAAATACTCAGACCGGCCCGTCTGGCACCAACAACCATGCCACGCTCAAAATTGCTTAAATCACCTTTCTTTCCCATTCTGACATTCAGTTTGGAGTTCAGGAGATTGTCTTGACCAGGACCACACCCCTAAATGCATTGAAGCAACTGCCATGTGATTGGTTGATTAGATAATTGCATTAATGAGAAATTGAACAGGTGTTCCTAATAATCCTTTAGGTGTGTATAAACAAATTCCCATGCAACACGTTTGAATTAAATAGAGTGTGAATGCACCGGAGAGCTGACACGTGGCAAATCTTACAGGTTATGAAACGGCAGAGCGACTGCTCACTTTTGGTGAAACCGCGTATAGACGCAACAAAACTGAGTAAATAGGAGAGCTTGATGAATACTAAATACTAAAGTACAGGCTGGTGGTGTCATATCAATCTCACAGCAACACACAAATCTGATCCCTTTGCAAATTCATCCATCATTCGCGATCAGTGTTCAACAGACCGACGATGAGACGACAGGCATGACAACAGTTATCTGTGACATGACCTATGAGTCACACCGACCTGCACACATTGCACACACCATCTTACATCACACAGCTACGACACTGATACATAACTTCTATAATCGTATAGAATAGATGAGATTAAATGAGCTCTCATCCGGAAATATTGGTTCTATGCAACTCAAAAGATGAAGCTGTCATTCTTTCTCATAATGTGCTCAGTGAAGCTTCCCTGTATGAACCCAAGATACATCTTATCCTGTCGTACACTTTATTGTTAGAATGATAAATTAGTCTGCGTACCGCAATCAAATTACACTTTTATACAAATACATTTGGTTGATGTCAGTATATGCAGACATCGCAGTAATACATATCTCAGTATGACCCGGCCTGCACGCCATGTCAGTCTAACGCAGAGCTGTAGACGTTCCTTTGAGTGTAGACTTCCCGGGATCATCATATTTTGTACTTCTACCGTTCTTTGTATTCCTTGTTTAGATTCTCTAAATGGTCACACATCAGGTATTGATGACATTTCACACCAAGGTACACATACATGAAGACAGGTGCTACAACATGGATGAGGATAATGCCACATTTATGCTAGTGTAGTTTATTTACAAAAGAAAAAGTTGATGTTCCCTGTTGGGGGACCCATTTATTTTCATCACAAGTTAGAAATAGTTTGGCCCTTAAAACTGACAAAAAAAAAAAAGGTCAAGTCTAAGGACCTGTCAGCTGATTGAAATACCATCTGCTACTTTAAACTTCCCAACATATCCCATATACTCTAGATATAAATGTAATATCTATGAAAGCAAATATATTTTGTCACTCTCCGACTGCTGTAGATCCAGAGGGTTTCTCCAGCTAGTTCAAAGCATATTTCTTACCTATAATTAGATTTACTCGAAAATAAAATACAGTGCACAATTTCTGTCTGAATTAGCAGTGAAAAGGGGGGTGGGGCCAAATGCAAACAATAACACAGGGAAGTTCATTCAACAGTAACAGTCTATATAAAGCAATTAAAGCAATGATTCCACATATTGGGATGAACGCTTTGATGCCACATTCATGCACATCAACTAAAGACAAAGCTGCCATAAGCATAGCTTAGCATACAGACTGGGAACATGGGGAAACAACTAGGCCGGCTCTGAAGGTACAAAAGCAAGCGCCCCTTACTCTCATTGTTTAAAATCACACCAATGAAGTGCAAAACCCACGAGTTGGGGTTTTTACATTGATAATGTGTGCGACTACTTCTTGGCCGGGTGCAGTTGTTTCCTGGAGTCTTGTCATCTCAGGGATGTTGTCAGGCAACCAGCAGATACCAAAGGAAGACATTAGGTGTTAATTACCCAGTTTACCGGGTTAAACTAGCCTGGTACGAGCAAGCCGTTTCCCAGTTTCCAGTCGCTACGCTAAACTGAGCTATCTGGCGTTCAGAGAGCGATCGATCGTCTGAGCCAACTCTCCACAAGAAAGCGAATGGACCCATTTCCCAAAATGTGTCACTTTTCACATGGATGCGTTTATCTGCGATTATGTCCACAGCATGGCACTCATGAGAATAAGTAGGCAATGGAAAGTTGATGCCAGTGGTTAACGCCAGCATATCTTTGATAAACATGACTTGTGCAAATGACTCTGCGTCTTCTTGAGGCAAAAAGCATCCAAGTGGTTCTACAGAATTATGCAAACGCCAACATCATTAACATTCATGCATTCCAACATTATGGCTACTATTATTAACACAAGATAAATCCCATTCTTCTGACCCTGAGGCAGGTTGTGTGAATTCTTATCAGTCTCTTCTCAGGTGACGCCTCGGCCTAGTTGCTGCCCGAGGGCTGGCGGTTCTAGACCCTCCTCCGCGCTCCGCTAACTGGACTACCAGCTGCTGTCCAGCTGTGCGCTGCTCCTGATGGACTGCACGGCCTGAACCTGCTGGAGACGTCCTTTCAGCTCGACTTCGCAGGCCTGCAGCAGCGCAGAAGTCCTCATTCGGTGCCAGCCCAGTAACTGCTCCATAGCTTCCACCCCGCTGGTCACCACCATCTAAAGAGGCATGGAAGAGGCTTCATTTCAAAACAGTGCAAATGTGAACGTGCAAGACTTTGTGCTGACTTATCATTTTAGATTGTTGTGTTTTAGACAGGCCAATCAGACAGCCCTGTAATAAATTGCTCTCCTTGTGCATGTTAAGGCAGATGGGCAAAATCTAATACTTTTTCTAAAGTAAATGCTTTTTGGATTACACAACAGTCACTAAAAAACTATGCATGTGCTGTGTCAGGACTTGCAGTTTTCCATAATTGCGTGATATAATTTTCTCTTAGCTGCTTATTAGACTAGATGTGGTATGTTACAGCGTAAGCTGCAGAAGTTCTGAGGCGTGAGTGGATTACCTGCAGATCCTTAGTGGAGAGCCTGGTCTCTGGGCTTGTTTTGCCTTTCAGGACCATCACTGTCCTGGACATGAATACGGACGCCGAGTCCACCTCCACTGCATCGACCTCCTCCTCTGCAGCCCCTGACACATTAAAATGGATTCTCTTTCAGGATCATTTGTTGTACAAGCATATAGTTACATCACATCGCAACAAGAGGTAGCAGCAACAATGTTTCCACCTAGTGGCCAAAAGGCACAATCACCGCTCTTCTCTTATGAGTCGTTTACAGGAAATATTATCAAGCACCCCATGGAATAGACTGAAATATGGGAAGACCAATAACTACAATTGTGTTTTATTTATCATTTGATTCATTATCTTGTCATGACTACAGTACATGCTTTGCCACAATGCAAATACAGAAAGTAAAGGATGTGAACATGGATGTATAAATATATTGCTATTGAATACAAATAGCATTCGTAGCTCTATACCTATAATACATATACACGTATATAAAGAATTTAAAGTATGTTATGTTGAATACGATTTAGCCAACTATGTCCCTGAGCCTTGTCTGCAGAACAAGCAGTGGAGTCATTACCTTCCTGCAGGTTGACACAACCGAAGGTTAATATTGATTATTTTAGCTGGATGTGAACTCACGATTATTGTCATAGGATAGACTCAAAGACTTTGAATGTCAAAAATTGGCAAACACCATCCAAACAATATACTAAAGATTTGAAACAATTGAAGAAAAAAATTGTAAAAGTGAAAACCACCACAGCGTGCCATACCTTTCTGTCCGGACGGTCCTGGGACTTCCTGCTGTTCGTCCTGTTTCGCCACAGCTTTGAGGTAGAGCTGGAGCAACTCCTTGGACTGCCTCGCCTCCTCTCGTTTGTCCAGGGCCCTCTGCAGCGCCTCCTGCAGGTCCTCTGCCTTTTTCGGACAGAAGCCCAGAGCGGAGGCCAGCTCAAGGCACGGGGCATCCACCAAAGTCTGGAACAGCAGGTGACACTTAGCAAGAACTCCCCCTCTTTGAGGACGCTACACTGTGCCTATACAAAGACTGGCAGCAAACACGGAGGGAATGAACTGCGGAGCTAAAAGTATAGCAGATAAAAGTACAACTTTTAAAGATTTGAATATGTTTCTATTAGAGATTGCTTGTGTTCACCTTTTGCTTTAATAAACTTGAATGAATTAATTACAAGTAATTAAGATGAGTGACAAGTATTACACTGTGAACTTGCCTCTTTCCAAAAGTTAAACGCTGCCTATTTTAGCTTTAAAAGGATAAGGCTGGCGTCAATAACTGTTTTTCTTATTGTCAACAAATCCAATTAAAAAGGACCAAAATCAACAATGTGCTCGTCCGTCTCTCGGTACTTTGTGACTTCCCTTCACCGTCTGTGACCCCATAGGTTCCCATCTTTAAAAATGAGTAACACCATTTCCAAAAGGATCGATAATGTCCTAGTAGCCGGTATAAATGTTTAGTGTCCTGCTACACTAGTAGCTGAGGAAACGACTTCATTTCAGACCCTGGTGGTGAGGATTTACGGGCAGTGCATGCAACCCATTTGTTTAAAATGTTATGGACATAGTGGTGCATGTAGCTGGTGAATGTAGTCGTATTAGAGTTTGTAGGAGCCATGCATCACCTTTGTAGGCTGAGGTGGATAGGAAACCAACCAGGTGCTAGAATATGTCCAAAGACTGCGATTGAGACTACTTCACTCATAAGTCTTATTAGTTAGACAGGGCTCTGTGGTGGCTCTTTGAGTTCACCATTACACGCGTTTTAGTACATGTACTTTTTGTAGTTGTTTTTGTCTTGCGGGCTTGTGACCTGAAACAGTGTAGCATGGCTAGGAGAGTCAAATCAATCTGGGCTTTGTCTGGTCTTTTACTTGCGTCGGGCCTGGCACATGTGAAGATGCTTATGTTCGTGGTATAATTGGGTTGGGAGGGGAGGAACTAGAATATGAGCTGTGAGGAGGTTGTTGTCCATGCCTGCAACTTGGCAGCTTTAGTAAGGGTGTGTTTTGTTGTTTCTATATCTGTCTGGGGATGATTTGGTTGGCATGTTAGACATTTGGGTATGCTACGTAATTCCAGGTGATAAACAAAGCTCTTTTGTTACCGTTGGCCTCTCTTTCCACCCAGCAGAAGTGTCTTTCTGGTTTTGTAGCTTCAACACCTCCACAGCACACATGACAACGCATCCATGTAAACACTTATTTTGTGTTGACCTTGTTCGTTTAATACATTTTATTCAAAATAACTCTCTAGCGCGGACTCCCTCCTTGTCACAGTCTGTGGGTTTGTTTGATGATTGCAAAAAAGAATTTGCTATATTAGCCTTTAATCACACAGATAATAGATCTTAGCGAGAGCAATCTGTAGTGTTTGTCCATGACGTTTGCAGACGATAAGGACACAGAATAGCATCAGCCTTATCCCTTTAAAAGGACAAAGATTAAAAAGCTGATGGTGACCACTGAAGAGAGGGTTAATGAGTACTATTACCCTGTTTTCTTCCCAGTGCATGCTGGAATAAACATGACCGCAAACACAGTTGGTGAAACAAAGGAAAGGCACTGGTACCGTTAAGTCTTCATCAGACATGAGGATGATGTTGGTAAGGTCCTGCTTCAGCTGCTGAGCCAGGTCCAGCCAGGGGGCTGCAGCACTGGGGGTGTCCACAGTATCAGCATCCAGCACCACAGAATCTCTGGCCATCCAGGCCGTGCCACCATCCACTGCAAGGAAAAGCAAATTACTACCTGAACATGGACGTGCCTTTCATTTTAAAATGAGAAACGGACTGGAGACAAATCTCAGTACACCTTCTTACCCCGGTGAACCGGTGACCACATCTCTTTTTTATGCAACAACATGAACTTTGTGTTTAGAGGTAAACACAGAAAGTAGGCTTGATCCTCTACTATCGTCCCGTCGTTGTCTAGGACCACTGTGACGGGCTCACCTGGACTGAACCCAAGAAACTCCCTTCCTGTGGGGAGAACAGAGAAATTACAGATTTGTACAAATCTTTGGTGAATATAATTTTACCATGAGTGCCACACAGGATACTTTGATACTCTTTCGGCATATAGGTAGCCATACTTCATAGCAACAATCAGGGCTATCAGTCCCCAAGTTGTTTTTCAGGCAGTAACAACGCACACGCCACGCAATCATTCCTGAAAACACCAATGAGTTCTGTGACGAAGAGGTGATGGCTATCCATCTAAGCCGGAAGCTCTTCTTTCATCACAGCGGTTTCTTTTTTAATCCATGTGTGAAGCCTCCTGGTGATAGAAATCAAACCGTTTTATGGTTTCAACTTGACCACCAAGTGTAAATGCACAGTGTTCGATTTAGGGGGAAACTAAGAGATGTTGTGTTTCCCTTAGCTTGCAATGAGCCTCATATCCATATATATATATCCACATATATATATATATATATATATACATATATATATATATTTGTATTTATGTACTGGTCTGAGACAGTTTAAAAAGAACAGGTGCAGGTTTTTGTGTCATCTAAAGTTACAGGACTTTATCCAGACCAAAACAAAATCTATACGTCCAAGTACAGATGCTTTATGATGGTTTATTGCTGTCCATATTGTCCTTTAGAGCTGGTACTTTAAAAAGTGTGCGTTGACCAGCCAACGCCTGCTGACGAGCATGCTCGGTATGAGCATGACAGGAGGAGGTCTGTCCCGACGCCTCGTGCGAAGCTCCTGCAAGTTGGGACACGAAGCCGTTGCTCGGCTCGTGATCATGACGGATAAGCACGTTTGGACTGTGCAGTACAATCAGAGAGGCAGACAACAACAATGAAGATCCCTGTCCATCAAAAAGATTAGACAACACGCCTTAATAATGCCCTTTAATGAAACACAGAGCAAAGCCAGCTGCCCAAGAGGACCACAGGACACAGTGTCCATCTATCGTTTTAAAAAAGAGCTGAGACCCTCAGCTCTTTTCTCTTTGAGGTTGCCTTTAATTGAACCATATTCAAGGATATTAATCCATGTTTGCATCTCACTGCATTTTATTTATTAAACTGCATTGCAGCTTTTTGCTTCTTCACTATTTTTAATGTTTTGCATTATGTTCTGATTCTGATTCTGATTTATATCTCGTGTAAAAAAGTATTAAAAGTCGTTCTAATGCAACTCACCCTTCACCTTCAGATCATCCAAGGAGGAAACTGCCAACCCGTACGATTTCTGTCGTGTGAAATTGCACACCGTATACGGTTTCCTGTCGGTCATTCTCGGCTTTATGTGGATGAACGTGTTTAGTTTCCCTTGTTTCTCTCAACTTCACACTGTCAAATATCGAAACTGTTGTTGTCATCGACCAGCGGACTCGAACACGGAACCGCCGCCTTTTCTTCTTCCTTTTCTTCTTCTTATTCTTCGAACTTTAAGGGCACCTTGCATTATATTGCATTACTGCCACCTCCTGGAGTAACTTGGCTAATACAGTGTCCGGCATGTCAGCTTTCTTTTGTTGTTGTTGTTACAGTCAATCTCTGAATATTTCTTCTGAAAGCTGGAGGTCTGCTGAGACCCTCAGCTCTTTTCTCTTTGAGGTTGCCTTTAATTGAACCATATTCAAGGATATTAATCCATGTTTGCATCTCACTGCATTTTATTTATTAAACTGCATTGCAGCTTTTTGCTTCTTCACTCTTTTTAATGTTTTGCATTATGTTTTGATGCTTTTAATGGTTTTATGTGAAGCACTTTGAATCGCCTTGTTTTTTAAATGTTCTATACAAATAAACTTGCCTTGCCTTGCAACTACTAAGTAGTACCTGATTATTGCGTTCCCAGAGATTGGGAAGTGTACAATTCAGATTAGGCCACTGTGTCCTACCTTACCTCCTCTTTGCCTTCCCCATTTCTCCCACTTAGTTTATTGCGTGTAAATGTCCAAGAACCCAAATGAATGTGACCTCAGTGCCTTGTATTATTACTGGGATATATTGTCATTATTTGGAACAGCAGGTCTAGATCCGGACAGTTATTGGACGCACCTGACTTAAGACTGGACTGACAAGAGACTGAGTCACTACAGACTAGAATTTAGTTTGGTTAGACGTTATTGGATCTTTTGCATGTTTGTACTCTGTATATGTAATCCTTAAACTAACTCACTAAATATGAACTTTTCTTTCTTGACTTCATTTAAGGTAATTCCAAACAGTAAATGTGGTGCACTATATAATAAGGAGTCATATTTGACACAGTCTCTGTCTTCAATGGAGTCTTGAAATGTGTCAATTTCTCTTGGGAAATATAAAGACAGCATTGTCTTTCCACAAGACATAATGGTCACTGTAGCTAATTTCACTTCTTTTAATGTGTCACTTGGTGGCAATTATGAAGATTAATGTTCCATTAATATTACAGCTTTTACAGGGTTATCAGTCATACTTGCATTGATGGACAGGATTGTCTTGGAGCAGTCAGACTGGGAGGCCAGACCGGATTAGCAAACGGATATTGGGGTCAACTGCTCCGGGCCCCTAGAATCTCAGGGCCCGCTGACTGACAGGAGATGGCCCCATTTTCAATATTTTTCTCCTTTTTTCTGTCATTTAGATTAATTTAAGTAAATAAATGCACCACGAAAGCACAATATATTCTCAAACAATAAGCATTTTAAAGCTGTTCCTGCATTACAATCTGGAGACCATCTTGTCGAGTGGCCCTGTGTCAAAATGTTTGACCCATTATGTCTTTAATTTGTGTATCAGTATGCCATTGCAAATACTTGGTCAATAAAGCTGAATGTTGTTCTGATTACATTCTTATACTAATTAGAAGTATTAATAATACTTTTTTATCAATGAATGTGATAGTGCACTTGCTTGCAAACACAAGGGGGGAGCTTGAAAGTTTAATTTGTGTCAAGAAACTTGTTTGGTGGTGAACGTGGACCGCTGACATTCTCCAGGAAAAGCAATCGAGCGCGACTCCCTCGAGCAGCCTGTCCTGAGAGCAGACGAGGGGCAGGAAGATGGCATCCTCCGACCAACCTGGTCCTCCAACACAGGTCGACATTCACGCAACTAAAACATGTACCTCTCGATGTCCAGATACGACAGTGGACTTGTATAACGTGCTTGGACGTCGTGACCCCTTTTGAGTGTCTTCACGATACGTTTATAACCGGCCTGCTAGCTTACGTTAGCTCGCTCGCTAGGTAGCATGCTGGCTAGCTGCAGCAACGCTTCAACAGTTGCCCCTCCGACATGTTGGCGTTGACAAGTTGACACGAAAGGGCCAAGTTGACGTTATTGCGCCGCACCACAGGTTGCCTAAACCCACGCGTTGCTTGCTAAACCATGTCGGCCCTTCCACCTAAACACGAAGTCTTACCGGCTGCAGTTAAAAAGGTCACCGTCAGTCAAACAGGTGGACTATAATGGATCATTACAAAACGCACGTTTTAAGAAGTTTATACGTTTAGTAAGGGACAGCTTCAACTACACGTTGCCTCTACGTTTACAACATCTTCAAAGAACATAGTTCAAAGGTCGATTTGCATGTTGATTTAACCCAAAGACTTTTGTAACAGGGGATAAAGTTAAGTGAAGAACTGAATCCATGATTATCCTGCAAGCTTACATTTACACAAACAATTACTCAGTTACTGAATGATTAATAAACTGGTGCATGAGCACAGATATATATCCAAAAATATATAGTCCCTGTTATGCAGCATGAATGTGATACAATGATCACTGCTATCCAGTGGTGGATGAAGTACTTAGATCTTTTACTGAAGTATAAGTATCAATAACGTGGTGATGAAAAATGCTGTACCCCATCTTTCAGAGTTTTATTAATAGTTATAAGCATTCAAATATACTTAAAGTACCAAAAGTAAAATGATTCATTATTCAGAGTGGCCTATTTCATAATTTTGTGTATTATATTATTATAATAAATATTACATTACATTACATTTAATTTAGCTGACGCTTTTATCCAAAGCGACTTACATGATATACAGTAGACACAGCAACGGTGAGCAATGAGGGTTAAGTGTCTTGCTCAAGGACACAACGACATGGACTGGCTGAGCCGGGGTTTGAACCACCGACCCTCTGATTGAAAGACTGACTTGCTAACCACTGAGCCTGTATGAATACAGTAATGTGTAAATTACTTAACTGCTGCAGCTGGTAAAGGTTGGGATTCATTTTAAGTACTCTATATTCTGTTTATAAATAAGGCCTTATCTAAACTGATGATAATGTATTTGTTGATTGTGTTATTAGTCTGAATTTGCAAAGTAACTAGAACTGGAGATATTAAATTAATGTGTTGGAGTAAAAATTACAATATTTATTTCAGTACTAAAAAATACTCAAAAAAAAAGTACCTACTTTTTGTACTTTAGTCCTGTACTTGAGTAAATCAACCCTCAGTTACTTAAGACCACTGCTGCTATCTAAACATTGCTGTATTAAAGCAACAACACCTCCGTCCTCCAATAGATGGCAGTCTTATACAAGTGTTTGTTTATCTTCTCAGCCTGGCCTTCCACCTGGAGGCGATGCGGAAGCTCCCCCCAGAGAAGCACTGGTAAGGACTCAGTCAATATACATTACCTGACCTATTTGATCTAAGTGCTTATTATATAGATAGAGCAGGTTGCTTCATTTAATTTAATCTCATGTTAAAGAAACCCTTGTTGTTAATCACAACAGATTTCACTGGTCGGTCTGATTGCACTGCTTGTGTGCTAACCTGTGAAATCAGCTGCTGTAGTGTTTAGTGAGAAGGAAACTCGGCAAACTCTTGTCAACTGATGACGCATATTTGAGAAACTGAGAGTGGTTGTTTATGATCTAGTGACTTAAATAAGTTTGTTTTAATCAACAATCTACTTTTCCTTTGCTGGTGTGATGATATTACACCATCTCAGTGAGATCAAGTGTTTAAGGCTTCCAATTAGCAGCCAGTCACTTTAGCACTTCACTGATGTCCCCAAGCCCATAATGAGAGTGTACTTTATGTTCCTTGACTTTAGAGAGTGAAAACGCATGTCGGAAAGCTCTGTTTGAGAAGTGGTTTCACAGTTGCTTTAATCATGTTTTGCAATAAAGTTTTACTACATATCTTTGTGGTTTTTAGTTCAGCCCATTGCTTTTCTAGTTTGGGTCATGTCTCAAAAATGGGTCCTTTTGTCAATAGACTGTCACACAGAATGTGTTTTGTTTTCCTGCGCCTGCAAAAAACAAAAGGTTCCCTTAATTATGATTGAAGATGTAGTCGAAAAGTAAAATAATGTTTTCATGGCACTGCCCGTTGAGTATTGCTGCATCACAGTAACATCACAATGTGGCGGGGCCTTAGGGGGAAACAACGCCTCCTGGGGAATTACACCCAAGGAAATATAAGCTTAACAGCCTTAAGATACGTTTTTTTAGAATTAATAAGGCACACAAATGTGTTACCGATATGAGACAGAGACAATACTTTTTTTTTTAATAACCAAAGTTTTTATTTCTAAGAAAATAATCAAGATGAATAAACTGAAGCAAAACAGAGGCAACAAATATTCAGCAAAAAGCTAAAGAAACGATATGGAATACATGTTTTTGTTTCTCCTTCAATCGTTGTCTCTGAAGTTCTCTGTCCAAGTTGTGAATACATGCGAAGCCAGTAACATTTAATGACAATAAACATCAGTTGTTTTCCAATAATGTGTGAAGGAAAGTGTTCATTAGACATTGCTCTGCTCAAGTGATGACAACGATTATAGCCAGAAGTTCTTGCCAAGTGGGATGAATACATCACAGGTACATTCACTGTACTTGTATGGGCGCAGCATCCAGGTTATAGGAGGGCTGTATTGTTCAGCCTACATGTCTCAATGTCATTCACCACCATTCACTCTTCATCCTCCCCCCCATCATCCCTCCATGCCAAGGCTAATTTAATCCTGGGGTTATTGATTGTGGGAGCATTCTCCCAGGCTTTCTTTCAATTTACTTCAATTTCATCATCCCAGTGCGCTTCAAGACTGCCTCCTCAAAAAGGGAAGGAATTCTTGTTATGAGGGTCCTGATTCGAGACTGGTTGACAAGTCTCCCCGCACCACCACCCTCACTTCCAACCCCTTTTCTCCTTTCTCTTTTTGATGAGCTGCTCTTTCCCAGTTAAGTGGATTATTACAGTAGGGATAATTCTTGTCACATGGCATTATTTGGATGAGGTGAATAATTGAAATTTATGTCTGAAAGGATTTTATCTGGATGAGAGGAAAGGGAGTGCTGGCAGGGTTGGGAGGGCAGAGAGAGAGAGAGAGAGAGAGAGAGAGAGAGAGAGAGAGAGAGAGAGAGAGAGAGAGAGAGTGGTGGGGGGGGGGAGAGCGCACACGTTTGTATAACATTTATGTGCACATGTGCATGTCAGACAAGCCAGTGTGTCCGGCTGGGGACACCAGTCATGTTAACAGGTTCTGACTCACCTCGCCCAGATCAGCAGGCCCTGGCACTCGGCACGGCGTGGGCTCTCCTCTGTGGCAAGAGGGCCCCGCTCCGGGCCGGTGCCACCGTCCAGGCCAGAGGGAGAGGTCTGGACCTGCAGACGAAAAAGAGGGTGGGAGAGCCTGTTGGAGTGTGTGCTCCGTGGTTGACTGGTATGCCACTCGCTGCCAGCCGCTGCCGTTGCCTCTGGCGCTGCTCTTTGCTCGCATTCACCCCGGCTGGCTTGGTCTCCGTCTACACCCCCCCCCCCCCCCCCCCCCCCCCCCCACTCATCACAACCCCTGCCTGTCTCCTGCCGGTGTCTCCCCAGTCTTTGTGCTCTCTCCCCTCAGTGACGCCCTGTGTTCACCCCTCGTCTCCCTCTATCACTCTGTCCTCATTGCTTTCCTATCCACACAAAGGCATCACAACAATAATCGTGTGCGTACAAAATCCCTTTGATCACATCATTGAGAAAACAGGGTCAGTTCTGAAACAGTTCAGGAAGTACGTCAACATGATATCCAGAAGCGTGGGAGAAAATGTTGATATGAGACTAAATATTGTATGGGATTGACTTTAAATGTTGTATTTTCCTCTTCATAACAGTTGCATTAAGTCAATAATTGTATTTATTTGACTTCTCAGAACGAAATTAAAATTAACTGCTTAGCCATCATATACACGTTACTAACATATTTTTCATGTTTAGTTTAAAAAAACAAAAAAAACATTAAAAGCCAAAGTATCTTGTCAGTGTTGATACGGAGTCTGCAGATTATTTTCTTAATTAAGTAAACTATATCTTCAAAACCATGAATCCAAAAGCCAAAGATTTTCTGTTTTACTAAAAATATATGACAAAGAAAAGCAGCAAATCATCGCGCCCCAGTCAGTGTGTCCCTGATTTTGATTGTGAATTTTAATGCCTCTAATTCTCCACACACTGAAAAATCACAGGCCCCAAGTGAAGTGAAGTGAAGTGAAGTGTGTGTGTGTGTGTGTGTGTGTGTGTGTGTGTGTGTGTGTGTGTGTGTGTGTGTGTGTGTGTGTGTGTGTGTGTGTGTGTTTACTTGTGCAGGGGGTGCACCTCTGTGTGCACATGAGCATACATGGTGTTAACTGTGTGTGTGTGTGTATTTAGGTTTGGGGGTTTTAGTGCAGCAGAGGGAGGTGGTAATGGGAGGGGAAAAAGAATTGCAAGAAGAACATCCCCGGTCTCACAGCAACTTCAAAAGCTCCCCTTCCCCAGGATATTAAGCGACTGTGATGAAAAATTTAGCAAGCGTTAAATAAGCCGCTTTGAAGTGATCTGTTTTGGCTCAGCAGTCTCCACATTTCCGTAGCCCCTCTGCAATAGCCATCACACTGTAGAGGGGGGGACAGGGAACAGTGTTAAGTGCAGGAGTTGTGGAGGACCTGGCAGGATGGCGGAGGACGTGCCAACCGTAATTGGTCCAGCCAGCGACTTGAATGCACTACCCCTGTTGTCTTTTTCTGGCTCTTTTTCTCCTCGTTTCACCTCCCGCTCCCTCACGGCTCCTCTGCTGAACCCCACGAGTCGCAGGCAGACAGATGTTCCACATATGTTGGCTCTAAAAAGAGATTTTTTTTAATTCGTCACTGATGCGTGGGAGTAACACAAATGTAACACATTGGCGATACCAGGAAGTCGGAGGTTACTCTCGGGTCCCGACTCTACTATTTTTTGTGCATAATGACTTCCCCCATGGAACATGTGTTTGTTTGTCCTTTTAACACCAATCTATCTTCTGCGTGTGTGTTTTCGTTACTGGATTATATGACTTGCACAATTATTTAAGAAGAAAAGAAAATACAGTGCATATAAAGTGATTTGGACCTTTTTACATTTCCACCGCCATAAAACAAAAATAACAAGAAGTTAACCTCTTATTTGATAATTCGCATTTCAATTCATTTCACATTCATCACTTTCAAAACCATTATTTTAATTTTTTAGTACTGCAGGTTTCAACACGCCCCAAATTAATTATTGGGGCAGAATAAGAAATGGGAGCCAGTAATGAGTCGGGTATGGTAACTCCATTCTGTCAAGAAACTAGCCTACCATTTAGTTAGCCAGGGGAACCTTCTCTGAGATTTTCCTTTTTTCCTCTTTGCTCATTACTTTAATTGTAATTGTAATCCTTTATTGGAGCTGTCTGCAGTAAAGGAGAGTTATGGTCCGAGTGGGGGCGCGAGCCACAGAGATATTTCATGATTATTGGAGAAGACGGTCACTAGGTGGCAGCCACTAGTTCGGCCTCGCTGTAATTACTGGGTGGGAAGTGATGGCGAGAAACTGTGTGTGAGGGTGTGTGAAGAGAGATTTTTCAGATTGTAACACACTCCTTGAAAGAGAAAAGTCAAATAAATCTGATCACCTGCCATCTCGCAGTCAATAGATTCAGTATCCTGTCACATTGACTGTAAACATGCAGAACGCTGTTGCGAAGGCACAGAACGAAGGCGTGTGTGGAAAGCATCAATCTTCATATTTTTATGTTTAATTTCACATAAGTAAACTTACCATGAATGTGATCTGAAGGCTGTATTTCACAGCGTGGGCTATGATGTAGAGTGACGTGGGCTACGGGGATGACACGACAGCAATTGTGCGTTATTTCTCATGCCCGCAGGTTCGCTTGTGAAACATCTGCACGCCGCTGTTTGTTTCAGTGGTTGTGGCGGAGTTTTCTTTTTGAAAAGCTCAATTCTCTGTTTCTCAGTGCAACACTCATTGTGCATCATGCGCTGTTTGTTTCGGTGGTTAATGATACAGGAAGGGCCCTCCATTTTATTGTTGCTGTGTTGCACTTTTCCCCCTCCTCGCCCAACCCGGCAGCCAACCTCCTTAGAGGACTCTGTATGAATTCTCACTGTCATGTCCAAGGACGAGTGGCGCAGGGTCAGCTAATTGCTTTTATGATTATGATTTCACGTCAGATTTATCGTGCATGCTCGGAGCACATCTTCCAGGTCCTGCCGACGTTGCTGGCTCGGATGGGGAAAATGAGTTTACAGCTTCTGGCTGTGACTTCTTATTTAAGTGCAGGTCACACTTTTTGACTCATTAGAGTTGAACGCAGAAGGTGAACCACACAGGCCTTTCCTGTGAAAGCCTCTGTTTTTCTACTCGTTTTGTTTTGCGTGCTTTGTCTCTGTCTCTTGTCCCCAATGTGAAGCCTCTTTGTGTGTCTACAAAAGCGCTATATAAGTTTGAATTATTATTATTATTTTCTCATGTTTGGCCGAGGAGCGTTTATTATTGGTCCTCGACATGTGCTAAAGTTAGGAGTGAGGAGCAACACAGGCGAGGATTTTTTATTTTTTTTTCTGTCGTTTGAACTTTTTACGAGCCATAAATCTCTCATCTTCATTTCTTTTCACAGATGAAATCCTGACACTTCTTCCCCTCAAAGTATGACAGTTATCAGTTGACTTCTGTTTGATATCAGGGACCTTTTTTCTTTTCTTCTGATGGTTCCTCCCACCTCTTTGAAAAATGATGAGCCCAGATGAGTCCAACCCATTTTATACATTTTATTTATATCGTGGTTTCTGCCTCATGTGCTGAGCCGGACTCCATCTGCATCGCTCACCCCCCCGACAATAGCGTCTTTATCTGTGGGTTCTGGTGAGAGCATTGGAAATCCTTTAATTCACTGTAAAGTTCATGGTAAATGAAGAAGAAGCTGTTGTCGCTGTGTGTCATTAATACGCATATTTTATGTAGATACCAGTCTCATGTTGTGGCTCTTTGATTTGTTGCAGTAATTTGACCTCGCTCTGACCTTCCTGGCGAGGCCGCAGTGTGACAGATGCAGACTGGGAATATGGTTTAGAATATAGTTTTCCAATGCTCAAAGGAATGTTAAAGATAATTCTGGAGACACATGTAAAGTCTGTGATTAAGCCAAATTCAATGAACTATAATGAATACTTGGGGCTTTATTTGAAGGGTTTTCGTCTACACATTAATGTAAACAGCATGCTAACAGAGCTGTAATTTCCTATTCTCCCACAATTTAGTGAACCGTCATAATATGTTTACTTAAGGAATGATAGAAATACGACACCAGTTTAATTACAGCGCAGTCATTTTTCCTCAATATACTTGGGAAAGTGGCCTTATTGAGCCGCGCTTCCTTTATACTCTCTATTCTGCTTTGTAATTACTTCAGCTTGATTTACCGTCTTTTCTTTGTGTTTACGGTTGTAAACTGCTCGAGTGAGTAACTTGGTCTGAGAGTGGCTTGTCTCCTCGCAGCGAGGCTGGAAATCTCCCGATGAATCTGAGATGTCTCCGCTGTCAAGACTGCTCACATCGCTCTCAGCCTCCAATGTCACTTTCAAGGCATAATTACACAAGTTGTGTTGATTAGTATGAGAAGCAATTACGCTGGCTTTCCGCCGCAAATGGAGAATGTGATGGGTCTTGATTGACAGGAAGCATCCTGGCTTTAATAAGTAAATGACTATGGTAATTCAGGTACTGAGACCCTTTGATTTGTCAGCATCTTTCTAATTTTTGTGATGTCCTCTGATTTTAATGAACATGAATTTGATTGAATCCCCCGTCATTTCCCCGTGCCTGCACCCATCCGTCTGTCTCTCTCCTCTCTGACCAGCAAGTGCTCTCACAAGGGAGCCATATGCCTACGCTTTCAGAGCCACCCTAAACAATCCTGCTGCCGCTGCTGAATTATTTCTCTCTGAATGAATCCAGCGTGTAAAAATATAACAGATTAAATGAACAGCATGCCGTTTTGGCACACTATTCCAAATGCTTTTTAGCACATCACGCTTTCACAAGTGTGGGAAATCAGAGGAAAAATTATTTGTAATTGACACTTTGGGGAACATTTTTTTTCTCTTTTTATCTGGCTTCCCAGTAAGTTATTAGCTGTTAATTTGTCGGCAAGCTCCCCTACAGCGCCAGATATTTGTTCAAATGCTGGGATCCCCTCAGTGCATTTGTAACTACACTTCTGAAAATGCTGCCCTGTCTAATTACGTAATATAATACTGCCTTTTAGGCAAGTTTCTTTTAATTGAATAATATTAGTTCTAGCTCAGCGTAAGCTATTGGAACAGCAATACTTGAAAGAGCTTTTTATACTGTATAAAATACACGGGGTCTACTGTAAAACATAGCTAAAACAGAGTGTCGTTTACTAATTTTATAGATGCAAAAGTCTTATCGATTTTAAGCATTTACACCGTGATCTGTGTGCTTTAGATTTTTGATTTGAGGCCAAACATTTAAATAATGCTGAGATTTGATTGTCTCACCCCTCAGTCTCGTATTTCTTTTTTTGTTAACCACAGTTGGCCTAATCAAGTAATTCCCTGTTTGTCTTAGTAACCCCCTATAGAGTCATACATGCATAAATATAATAAAATAATTTGCTCTTGCACTCCCTAGCCCAGCTATAATTTATATGGATTGAATGAGTGCTGCATTGTGGAAAAGCACGAGTGGACCAAATGCTCGTTTGTCACCTCTAATAAATGTTGGAATGTAAATTATGAAGATATGCTTCAGATGTAAATGCACTTTATTCCAGTCCTTTAATGTAAACAGCCCACTCCAATACATTAAGGGGGGTAGGCGGAGGGGGATTTGACTTGGAATTTTGACTGTTTTCATAATCAATAATAAACACAAAAGAGCCTAGATGGGGAACGTTATAACATATCTGAAGTCTAGTTCATAAATTATTGCATGAAAGCAGGCTTGTACACCAAAAATGTAAATACATTAATGTTATTAATAATGTAGTGACTAATAGTTCTATCAAGACTGTAATAGCAGTTTAATGGAATATGACAGCAAGAATGTATTACACTTCTTACATTTAGATGGGACCTTACATGACATTTATCAGGGATTTCTGAAACAATTTTTTTTATTATTTTGTTAAGTTAATTGCTTCTCCCTCCCCCCCTTGGACGTCTTCTCTGGGAGAGGGGAAAAAACTGGTAATGGATATTAATTAATATGTGTCAGTTTTCTAGGTTTGATTAAAAATAATGAAAGCAAAATGCTAATGGGATTTCAGAGTTTCTCTGTGTGTGGCGCCCTGAGATTGTGGCTTTATCTGGGGAATCTGAAAAAAAGAGATAGTGGGCTACTCCCCGGGCTAAAATAAAAGTGACATAATACAGAAACTGAGATAAATTATCTTAAAACCCGCAAAAATAGAGCACTTACGTGAAAACGCTGCACTCTAATTAGCCTAACTTTAGATGTGTGATACAGAGGTGCGTCGTCTGTAAAGTTTTCAGTGTCATAATGAAAAGTTAAGACTGGCGGACAAATGCACTGCTCTTCTCAGAATGACGTTCAGCTCACCTACAGATGAGGGACTTTTATTTATGAATGAAAGAAACACAGGAATGTTTCTGTACTGGCAAGCTTTTTATTTTTTGCGGCTTATTGTGATGCATTTTTAAGACATGGTTGTTTGCCAGAAAAGAAATGTGTTTTTTTTGGCCTTTTCATATAAATGAGACGCTCTCGACGCTTCTTTTAAAATTGAGCTCCACTTCACTTGGCACTGATCATAGCGGGACGTCTAAGCCTTCCCCTGTTGTCCACTAGAGTCAGCATGGGGAAACCGTGCCAAGACTTCTTTGTGTCTGTGGGCAGTCTTCAGCAGAAAGAGCACTTTTAAAAGCTATCATTAAGGTGGGGCACAAGTGTAGACCAGCAGTGAAACAGAGGCTGGCACAGTAAAAAAAAAAGCAACCGTAGCCACTTGCACAACTGACAATTATCCAACACCTGGACGGGCTCCCCTCCCTGGCATGTGCGTCCAGACTGTCGACTTCTTGTTAATGCAGTGATTAACAGGAAGATTGCATTTGTTTTCCTGTGCGGCTCTCCTGGCAGCTCTGCTTTGCTTTCTCTTTGATTAAAATAGTGGATGAATGAATGCATTGTGGCTCCGTCATGAACTTCAAAAGAAATTGAGAGCATGAGATGATAGAAACGGACAAAAAAAAGAAGAAGAAAGGCTGAGGTCTCTTTGTCACTTTCACATTGTGGGATGCTAAGGGAGGCATTGGCCCGAAATCCTGTGGAAAAAAACAAACACAAATATTACTCTATCAGATTTATTTACTGTAACTACAGTACGTGACTTGCCTTCTGTCCGTCCCTCCTCGCAATAGATTACATCATGCCCCCCCCCTATCCACACGATGTGAAAAGTAGTTTTTAGGTGCCATGGGGACGAGGAAACGGGGGAAGTGAAGGGGCTTCGTCAAACAGCCTGTACTCTTGAAATGCAGAGAGTGGCTCTGTCATGTGTTTTCCGTGTCAAGGTCGGCAGAAAATGTCAGAACAGGTGCGCGTCTGCTGCTGAGCTGCTTGCCAACTCAGCCCCTTTGCTGTAACACGCCACCCTGTGTGACATTGTAGTGGTTCACTGTGGGTTGTCTCTTCTCCTTTCTTTTGGAGGAGCCGGGCAAAACATGCATTTTCCCTCGTCGCCACGTGAGTTGATGAAGAGCTCAGATGGCCGTGGGCGCCTGAAAACTCTGACCACTGCCTCTGATTGTCACGTAGTCACAAGAAGTATGGGTGCTGTGCGGGAGTGACGTGCAACATTCCTTTCTGATCACTTTTTATTTTTCTCCTGCTGTTGTGATCTGATTGAATCTTCCCATTTTAGGAGACGTTCTTTTAAAGGAGAGGGAACCCTGTCTTTTCTTTGTGGTTAATTCATGTTCTTGGCCTACTTGGGAAGGAGATAGTACAATAAGACCTTCTTTAGAAATATAGTTCATGAGAGAACATGTTTTAAAAATTACAAAAATAGAGCTGAAAAAAAGAACGCATGAATGTACTGTCCGGACTTGCATGACATCCGTGATTTAAGGCAGAATGGATGTTGTGCTGATTTATATCATTGTTATGTCACATCTATGTTTTACAATCTGCATCAGCCAACTATGTTGCCTAACCTGAAACTTCTGTCTGAACTTCTCAGAAGAGGTGGATGATCTTTAGGTGTGTCACAAATCCAAATGTCACACATGCTTTTGTCACTTTATGACATTTTATGACGAATGAAGTCTCCAGCGTGTTTCCTCCCTGGCTCAGAAAGGTTGAAATGAAGCAATATTATTGGATCCGACGAGCTGTCGTGTTTGTATCCTCTCTGGCATCGGGTTAAATGAGAAGAAAGAGGACTGCTACTTCTGCGACCCCGATGAGTGTTGTTTTCTGACACTGTCAGCACCGCACTCTTTCTATGCTTGTCCTGCTCTCGAGGTTAGATTCTTACTGGCAGCTGGAAGCCTCCAGAAAAGGGGAATTAGCCAACATTTTTCTTTGTCACTCTGTGTGATCAGGAACAGACTCTGCCTGCGCTCTTTCTCTAAAAACCCAATCCAGACCTACAGCCCTGAGTTCCCTCCCTCATTTGATGGTGACTTATCTGCGGCTGTAGATGTGTGGCCCACTGGGTTGGCAAGTGTGTCTAAATGTTTCTGACAGGTCTCAGTGAAAGACAGGCCGCGAGGGTAAAACTGCCATGCTTTCCTGCCCCCGTTGACTCCACCCGTACCACCCCTGACCAGTAGATGGCGATGTTAATCTTCTCTGGCTGCTCCCTTGCCTTGATGCGTCTCCCTCAACGCCATCCTTCTCCTCTACTCCTCTCTGTGGTACTCTCTGAGGGAAGAGGGGTCTCGCCCCGTGTGGAGGGTCATGCCACCAATTCCTGGCCTCCTTTTGAAGACCATGAAATCGCTGATCCAAGACGCGCGATTAGTGCATTCAGCCCATTGACTGGAGACGGGTTGACGCGCGATTATAATGTCACTGGAATGTCACAATCTGCCTTGTTGTCTTTGTGAGCGCGCTCTCATCCGGTGGCACAGTGTACCCAAGAAGGAATAATTTGATCAATAAAAGGACACCTCTCTCTATTGTCACTGGCCTCTCTATTCTCGTTTTATTAGTCAATTTGGCAGACTGCACACACAACTGATGCCAGCGAGCTGCATCTTCACCCCGGCTCCCGGTTTCATTCACCTATCGCAGGGCTTCACTTGAAGTTGCTTTGCTGTGTGTGTGTGTGTGTGTGTGTGTGTGTGTGTGTGTGTGTGCGTGTGTGTGTGCATTGCAGGGTGTGTGTGTGTCTTTGGGTTGGTGCTGCCTCAGTGAGACGAGCGGTTTGGATCAACAGAGGAGGATAGGCTTGTCACTGTAAGTTGCTCGTGATGGAGGCGGCGCTTCTTCTGACACCACAACACAACTTCTGTGGTGTGTCGCTTGGACACAAGCTCCACGTTGTTTGCTGCTGGTGCCGCTTGCGCTTTGCCTCAATCAACTAATTGAATGTGAAAGGCCTCGATGATATGAAGGACAACACAAAGAGCGGTGGCAGTTTTAAGAAAAGCCTTTGTGTTGGTTTATGTGACTGCAGCCGCTTGCTTTCCCCATTTCTGTTAACAAAGAACTTTTCAACTCACTAATTCATATTTTAATACTCGTATTGACCGAAGTGCAGTTTTTGTTCTTTTTTAAAAGAATTATATGCAATGATCTTATGATATGATTTTAAGTGTGTAATTTGTCGTGTTTTTAAGAAATTAAAACGGCAATCGATGATGACGTTTTAACTTGTATTTCATTTCAGGATTTTAGTCGCGTATAATCCACTTTTTGAGCACATTTATTCCAGTTATTCCAGTGTTTGGTAATGATTGTGATCAAATTTATAAAGGCACACCCCACAGAAGGCTCTCATTGACGTTCACCTCACTACAGTTTGTGAATTTCTGTATGTAAAATAACCAAAATATCATTTTAATCTGTAGAAAGTAGAAAGTCAGCAAGCAAAGATCAGTGGTCAACATGTATATGCAGATTCATATTTTTATTGTATTCAAAACATGTTTTCATGTACTTGATTTTCATTTTTGAACTAAACTTCATACACAACACATTTAAAACCCCAAATTGAACACATTCCTGGTCTGGAGTTGCACTCTCTTGTTTCCCCATACTGAAGAGCACTGCTTGTCACAGAATGTCATCATTGACTGTAAAAGAAAAAAAAGAAAAGAAAAAGAAAAGCTTCGAATTACAGGAAAGAGGCACTGCATTAAAGAACAAAGGAGATCGATGGCAGTACATTAAATTTTATGCGAATGAAAAAAAAAAATCAACTAATTAAAATTGATTACTCCTGCTTTGTAAATGTGTTTCTGAATTAAATTATTGTATGAAAACATTTTGACCAATCGAGGAGCTGAGGAAGTATCCATTACTGGATTGCAGCTGAGAAGGGGCTTGAATGTTTTGTGGTGGCTAAGTAGTTTGTTGTGCTCCACTGCGACTCCCCTTTTGCACCCCCACTGCTAAAGTGCCATGGGTTAATCTCTGATGACCCTCATCTCTCAGAGCAGCTCCAGACTCAAGGTTTGGGCCTTTCACCTGAATTAAAAGGAATTTGTGGGCTATATAAGTATTTTTGTCCAAAGTGGCTGAAAGTGAGGTGTCACTGACGGAGTCGCTGCTCTTTAGTCATCGGGGCTCTCGGGGCCCCGCTGGGGACGTCCTTATCTAAACAGTCATCTGTCTCGCTAGTTTAGCAAGGGCAACCCCAGGCAGCACGACTGACGGTTACACATTAAGAAATGTCAGACTCTGCTTTGTACTGTATTTCTCAAGCTAGTTTTGAATTGGCTGGATGCCACATGTTTTCTCTTCAGTTCAGATCTCACAGGAATGAAAGGAAATGCTTTACTTTGTTGTTGCGTCGTCTCAAACGATCCTCCTGTTTCTTCGCCCTGCATTGAAATGTCTTTGTTTTTTTTAAATCTTGTTTGTCAAGATCTTGAAAGATGCTGAATTATTTCTGAACCACAACCTTATTAAAAACACATTTATTTTTGTTTTTAGACATATCATAACTTAAGTTTACAATATGAAATATGCATGGCATCATCAATCATACCCAACATATTGGATCATGAAATATGTCGCGACAGGTTTGAAATATAATTTTAAACCATGTTTAACAATGTTGTTTTATTCTCCAAAAGAGAACTGAGGCATGAAGAGTTCTTACAGATGGTCGGTGTCCTCGCTGGATTAAATGCTCTTTAGCCCCCAGTTTTCTTACCGCTGAACCTACTCAACTTTTCCATGTTTGTGACGACAGAGCTGTGACAGGGAAATACTGCTGAATGGAAAGTTTAGTCTGTACATGCAGTGGACTTGAAAAAAAAAAAAAGCTTGATTTCCATACCCCCCCCCCGCACACACACGCACCCCCTTTACAAAAATTGCATAATGCGCTTTTGATGTCATGATCGTAGCCTTGCCCATGGCTCTCACACTGACACAGATACAGCGCTGTCTGTTATTTTTAAACCATTACAAAGCAGATGTCAATGAAGTTTTCCATGACCCTTTTTCATCTACGTTGACTCTTTTAAATTTCAAAAGTTCCAAGCATTCGATAAAGATTGATTCACAGAAGAGAAGAAGACGCACAAAAACAAACATTTACCCTTCTACCGATTGTACTGTTTGAACAGATGTAAAAGTAGGTTTTAATGACCTTATGGTTTGTCAGGAGAAGAAGAAAAAAGCCCATATTTTTCCCGTCCGTACTCCTTTTATCAGATTTGACTGAGTTGAGTTTCGGTAGTGGTTGTTCATTTAGTTATCTCACGTTGTAGCTTCTTTGAAAAGCACTGCTGCAAAGAGAAGAAGACACAAAGACACAAAAAGCTCCTTTTGTACAGTCATTGTCAGAACGGTTCAGCTCCAGCGGAGCCGTTGAAGCTCCTGCAGTGTCTGAGCCAGAGTGGATGTGGAAGTTAGCTAAATGCTCCGGTCTGCACCTCACTTCCTGATGTCTCTCAGGGTCAATAATCCCCTATTGCTGCTCCCATGAGGCCTCACTTCCTCTGCTAAAGGTCACATCAAGGCGGGAAAGATGTCACAATTAGAAGGGCATTTAAAGCTGCTCTTTTAAAAAGATTAAAAAGCACTGCTGGCCACATCAAGCAGTCAAGCAACTAACGGAAACACAATAATTGCATTAAAACTTCATTCCTTTCTGGTAGGGCTCTGGTATCAGAAAGGTATTGGGTTAAGTCATTTAAGACAGCTGCCCCTGATAGCAAATCATCCATGAAAGCACCAAATTAATATAGAGCTTCATTTTTTGCCGTCTCTCACTTTCTCTTGCTTTTGGTCCTCCAAACGTGTGTTTGGGGGGGAAATCTGAGACCAGCCTAACACAATTTTTGTTCATGTCTATCAGTCTGTTATTATATCAGGGGCACTTCCCCACAAATGTACAGGCCGGGGCAATTTGGAATGAATTGATTCACACTGAGACTGAATCCTATACTTGCTAATGATTTCCTTTTAGCCCCTTCATTGTAACCCCCCGCCCGACTTCTAGTTCCATCATGCCCTTTGACTGTCTCCATTGTTGCAGACAAAATGTGTTGGTGTATCTTTTTGTGGAATAGATTATATGGATTAAGTTGTTGCTAAGAGCATGGGAATTTATTTTTCTGTAAAAAAAGGAAAAAGCCAATGTGGCTTTACTATTGAATCACTGTCAGATGAGTTTAATGTTTTAATCAAAGGTTTAAGAGATGCTGAGAGTAATTAAGACTGAAAGCAAAAGTCTTGAATCATTTCTTAAGAGCCATCTTTAAAATCTGTTGTGGTTCAAATGTTTATTTCAAACACTGAGAATTCGCTGGAACTTCAAATACTGAAACCAGCCAAAAGAACCAATCATAAAGCGTACAGTGTGTTGCGGTTTCTGTATAGCAAAGTCTGAATTTCCCAACTGCTCAGATCCTGAAACCGCTTTAATGCACACCTGCAAAATATCCATAGGCCTTACTGTATATTATAGTTAAGTGTTATTACTAGTTGGAGCAAAAATATACAACTGGTTACATGGATTCCCTCAGGCGTCCAACCATGTGGTTCGAACATAATTGGATTTCATCCTCATTTCTCACAATTTAAGTTATCACAATTGTAATTTTGTGTGCAGAGCAAAGACTTGTCCAATTCAAACTCAATAGCATTGCTCTAATCTTGTCCGTTCATCAACTTCCCTCTCTTTAAGTGTGTTGGTTAATGTTATCTCTTCCTATGATTGAGTTTCCCCCTCTTTTTCGGCTTTACCTGACACTTTATTGGTTATCGGGTTTGTAAAGATTATTGCTCTTAACATGGAGCACTTTGGTGCATTAGCTGTCAAAGCTTTACAACAAGCTTTACAAAAGAGTTGTTTATTTAACCAAAAATTATTCACTAGTTTTTCAAAAGTACAAAAATTCGCGATTTAAATAATAAAAAAATAAAAAAAAGTTTTTGTTATATACACTGCTGGCCCAAATGTGCCTCCTACTGTTATCCATAGCACCCCTCTAAAAGCCCAGTTGTGTGCTACACTATAACTGGGATGATCCATAAGTCAATAACAAGACAAGACTGAAATCTCTGCAATGTGGTTATAATTGATTGAGATGTCTGGGTGGAACTTGTGCAAAGCATCTATGTCATCTGCTAAGAAGTGCACTTTTCCTCTCCCTGAAGATCTACCACTACAGTTTTAACCAAATGGACAGTTGGCTCATTAGCCTGCCGCTGAGCTAGCTGCGGTCCTTACTAAGATGTCATACTTATGCCTATTAACATTGACACCATTTTCCTGTCAATGTTGTGCTATTGGACTTTTAAGAGAATGTAAACAAGGTTTGCTCATTCAGCATATTCCTCCTCTATTAGGCCATTACCTCTCTCAGGCCTACATCACTCCGTTATTTACTGGAATAAATATTAGAATATTAGATTTCAGTGTGTTTATTATCTCTGGTTTCAGCCTTTACCTCAAGTAGTCTCATTGGCTCACTCACTTGAGCAGTAAGAGCTTTGCCGAGAGCAGAATGATTTTTGTCTTGTTATCAAAGTGGATATTTTCTCTGTGTTTTGACTGTATCTTTTGGCCCAGAACATCAGTTGGGGTTCACCATGCAAATGGTTTAATCTGCTTGTCACAATGAAGGTTCCGGGTGACTGACTTTAATAAACCCTCAGCATATAGAGATGCAGGAAATTCCATACCCCTTGCGTAACCCATATGTACATCAAGGTCACAGTGAAATGGTAGATTAGTGTCTAAATAAATTGTGCCTGCATCTCTTGGGAGGAATCTGGAACATTTTGGTCTAATTCACTATTGAAGTTTCATTATTGCATTTATCTTAAAGTAGACCATCATAATAGCATAAGTATCTGGATGCTGCATGGTATTTCCTTGTGTTTACCTTTGATAGAATAAAAGTGTTAAGTTGCTTTTGAGCTTATTCATAGTCGTCTAAAGTCACGTCAAATATATTTTCAGAAGTTCCAATAAGTTGCCAATGCCGTGATCCTCTACTGTACGGTTTGCTTGTCACAGAAATCTAGCTCTTAATGCAGCCTCCCTGCCACACCTACCCCTCGGACAAGTTTAAACTGCAATTCTTTTGGATTGAAACCGGTTCATAGTATATGCAATGCATTACCCAAAACGAATTACCACTGGCAGGGCGCTCAATCACTTTGTATCTTTCAACACTAAGAGAAAAGAAGAGTAATCAAAACCTTTCAACCTATTAGAGGGATGACTTTTACAATTGAATCACGGGGACCACAGGTGCGATAATAAGTCATCTAAACCTCCCCTCCAGTGTCTTTCCCCTTTCCCTGTGTTCTTACATATTTATCTATTTTAGGAGGCGCCACTTCATGGCGCCCACTCCAAATTTATGTTTTAATGCCATTTGAGGATGATTTTTTTTTTCTCCCTCCAATTCTTGGAAATGCATACTGGGGTGGAAAATTAAGGTGCATCTCGAAGGAAAACATAATAGAATCGATGAACGCAGTGCACTTAAAACTACTGATGTTCTGATGCTATTTAACGTTCTAGTGCATTAACGTTTCAAGTCATTACAACATTCAGGCCGGGTGATTTGATCATGGCAGGTTTTTAACTGGAAGAATTACAGAAGTTTTCAGCCTAGGATTCTCAAGTTATTAGATACAAATGATCACCTCTGCATTAAGTATAGATTTTCTTCCTCTGCGCACTTAAGAATGGAAGTTTGTCTTTAAGAGGGTAATAGCAAATTAAGCTCCATACTCCATTTGTCCAGCACTCTTGATGGGCTAATTTTATAACTGCTGATTTGGTCATTCCCCACATTTAGCTGGAAAGTGGTCAGGTGGTCTTTCTCCTCTCTGCTGGGTGTGGGGTCTTAGAAGCAACTATCCAATTGAATCCATTTATGATTTCGTCTGGATTTCTAATGAACCTTTTTCTTTAGGTAGGTCGAGACTGTTGTTTGTGCGGTTGAAAGCATCACTTTCCTGGATACCATATCCTCTTCCTCTCACATTATCTCATTATTAGGAATTAAATCACATTTGTCTCTTTCCAGATTACCACGGCGGTAAAATTTCTACAGAACCCCAAAGTATGTCAGAGTCCCTTGGCCACCAGAAAAGTCTTCTTGAAGAAAAAAGGTGAGAGACATTTGATTTGCTCTTGTTTTATGTTGCAGGAAGCCTTTAAAATACAATGTATATTTGTCAGAACATTGTATCAACATTATAATCCATATGTGTTTGTTTACTAAATGTGGTTGGCCTGTGATGCACAGTGTTTTTATTTTTTGTTGGCAAGATTAGTCTATAAGGGTCAAAGGTTGTGGCTGTAGCTCTTTGCCCTAGGGGTCTAACAGGGGTCGATTTAGCTTCAGAGTGCATGATTCAGGCCCTGTGAATAAATGACACCAGTTGGGATGCTCCTTTGGGTTCAGGAAAATTAATATTGACAAACTCCCTCTGCATTTTCAATGGAATTATCAATATTGCCTTCCAGCATTTTAACCCTTTTACTTAATTTAACTGTTATCGTAAATTTGAGGCCTGACACAGGGAGGTTTCTAAGCAGGGATGGTGGAATTGTTTGCTGGCTCTTCGGTTTCTTTGCAATTCATTGAGATTATTTCTGACACATTGTTTGTGCAATAAAACTCGCAAAAAGCTTTATTACTCTGAACTCATTTAAGTCGGTTCAATATATAGCGGCGGTGGAAATGTGCAGCGTTATGCCATGCATTTCTTACATCGGCCTGTGGCTGAGCAGAGCAGAGGGAGCATGTGGCTTTATCTCAGATGAGCTCTTTGTGGTGAGTTTATTTCAGTTTTTTGCAGTTTACAGTTCTGTACTTGGGGGACTGTACCTCTGCAGTGCTGGGGGACTTTGCCTCCAGCATTAGAGTAGCCAAACAGTGAAAAGTGAGCCTAAAAGCTCCATGACAGGGGTAGGAAACCTGAAACCAAATCCATGGTTGCCGGCTGCTACTACACACATCTCATGTGGCTCTAATGACTCTTGATATCTTTTGAAATTTCTTCGTCTTTGTGTCTCATTATAGGCAACTAAGGCATGTCCATAATCTACTGTTGGATATCTCAAATGTAATAAGGCCTCATCAATACCAAATGATGTCATACTACGCCACGTTTTCTTCTTACTTTCTTCTTTGTTGTAAACTCCGCCGAGCTCCGCTATCGAAAATGGTTTGCTCTTACTGCACTTTAAGGCCATGAAATATGTATGGCTCTTTAATGCAGATTTATTTTGGAAAGTCCGTTCCACTGTACATCCAAACAAGAACCCTCAATTTGCATAAGGGCATTGATCTCAGGGAGAGGGTAAATAATGAGAGACAATAGAGCAATGAAACATTAAGCACAAACTATATTTGAGTAGCACTCTGCAGTATTCATAGGATAACTCTCGACTTGCATGGTATAGTCACAAAGTGAACCTGGAAATGCTGTACAATAATATTGAGCGTTCCTTGAGATGCTTCAGGAAAGTATTTCGACACACTTATTTCAATGTGATAGCAGAATTTATAAATTATTTATGTTACAGGAAACAATGTCAGTAAAAGGCTATGTTAAGGTCCACCTTGATCATTTCCGTTGTAATCATATAACTGGGTTTAATTTAGTAAACAAATAGTCTAAATAGAAAGGAGTATAAATCCCATTTTCAAATGACCACTTTCCCTCCATAAGAATGTTCATATGTTGACATAAAATAGTTATAGACATGATCCATCAAGATGATTGCCGATTAGTTGCTTCCTTCTCTGTCTCACTTGAGCCGTATTAGACTTTTGCATAGAGACATAGCAGCAGGCCAGAACTCACAGTTCCCTTGTTTCTGTACCCAGCATGGATTGTCCTCTCAACCCTTTGACCTAGAAACTCAATCATCATCCTCCTCCTCCCACAATCACCACAGCAAATACGTCAGTCTTAATTTCTAATACAGTTTAATGTCATATTTATGTAAATACTTCTGGATTTTACTCTATATTAACAGCCAGAAATGTCAAAGCACACATAAAATGAAACAATACCATCTCCCGGTAGAGTGGATTTTAAATTGGATTCCTCTTGCTGCCAGTACTTACGCTGGACAGCTGATGAAGGGGAAAATAGGGCCCACTTTGATTGCATGTTGCAGAATCTTTACACAATAATCCCGCTCCTGCATATTATTTCCCTGCACATTTGAGCCCTAATCTGCACTGAAGGATGCCTCTCTAGTTACATCTTGTTTTTTTCTAAAGAGATCCTAATAGTGTGGTTTATTTCAATATTCATTGAAAAATATAATTTTCTGTTTTCCTTCAACTGTCAATTTGAGGGTATGAATTGGCAATTATGGAGTCCAATATTTCCTGCTGCCCTTCTTGAGTCCTTGTTGAATAAACTGGCTGAAATATTGAAACTTTGTCACTTAGATCTAATATAAATCGAGATTTAAACCCAGATGTTTTTTTCTTCTTTCTTTTGTAGAGGAGACGGGAAATGAGTTGCATTTAAATTGTCTTGCAGCCATCTTGAAACAATTTTGCTTTTCTTGTTCCTTGCCAAGATCGAGTGCATTTTATACTGTTTGAGTGAAATATAATGTGCTCCAGTCTCATCTAGTGAATTGTGCCATCTATGTCCTCTACAATTAACAGATGTAACAACTAAAGAGCGTTGGGCCCCATTTTGGCACCATCATTAAGCCCAGACAATTAGCAGTTACACACATAATTAAAAAAAAAAAATCAAATTCACAAGTCAACAACATTTTCCACCTTTCAACATGTCACTTTGACCATGGCCCCTAAACTGACAGCCCTCAGCCGCTCCCAGATTACCAAACTGAGTGCAGTTTGTTTGGGAAAGTAAAGCACAAAGAGTACACATTGTTGCATTACAGTTTAATACAATATTAAATGCATTACAGGCACAGCACATTCTCTGACAGTGTGACATAAAGAATGGCTTGACTGATTTCTTTTTCATGCCATCCCAATTGTTATTGAGTTGAATAAATAATGCTAATAGATTTCACCCTGAGTAGAGGGCCAGTGATCGAGGGTCACAGGGAACATAGGTAGGCTGTTGGTCTATTACCATACCTGGTTTGAAGGTAAGGGTAAGGTTCATCATCCCAGATATTAATAGGATGCGGTTTGTAAGTGGGGTTATGTGACTCACCTCTCGGACAAAAATGACAATGACCAAGGCCTGCATAGAAGGTAAAGGGATTGATGTGGTTATAAATTACTCCACGGCGCCACCTAGCCTAGGCCTTGCCTACTTTGTCATCAGTACAAGGCGATAAAGAAGGGAAATGAGAGCAGAGTCCCCCTTTTTAATACATAAATGAATACTGAGATGAGAGTGGTCATTATTTAGGGCATGCTATTTTCAAGCAGTTGTACCGAACCAAATGACATGTAGAATCTCCCTCGCCAGCGCACACGAGAAGTTGAACTCGACTTCTTAATAACCCATTGACCTCCATCTATTTATGACCCCGGCCATGCCATTTCTTTTTCTGAATACGATATCCAAAATGTAAGTAATTTTCACTCAAGGACAACTTCATAATTCAAGCCTTGGGACGACAGTGAAAAAGGCATTCACCTTTTACCGCCCAAAATATTTTAGTAAGCAATTTCTATAATTGTCTGTCCGGCCTAGGTGTTGACCCATAAAGTCCAGAAGTGCCAGAATTGGAAAAATGGATTTAATGTAAGAGCCTCGCTGCCTCTTTGCCCTTTAAAAATACCCAGAGAATATGAGCCACTGAAAATAGAGCTGTAAATAACCTGACGAGCAATGGGTTTTCCTTTAAATAAATACCGATCAGGTTTATGTTGAAAGACAATAGAAAACGTAGCCCAGATATGCAGTTTACAGTATTTATAGCTGTAATATCGAGGTGCCAGCACCGTAATTTCATGCCCCAATGAGAATGGCAAGGTCAAAGCAAATGCTTTGGCTGAGCATCTGCTAATACGGTGACTCATAAACAGGCACTGCGTGTATCAGGTGCACCAAATAATACAGTATAATGAAATACAGAATAGCTTTCTATTATTGTTCTTTTTTATGGTGTCGTCATTAGGTATAATTTATGTCTAAAAAAAATTCATCTCCCCACACGTCGCTCTGAAATGGGGGTCCAGGGGTCATTCCACAGGTTTTGGAACTAATAATAAATTTCACAATCCCTTTTTTGTCTTTTCCTTTTATATGTAAAACTCACTTTCACCTTGTTCCCTTTTCTTTTGGATCTAAGGGCTCTTTCATTTGCTGTTGTCCTTCAGATCAGAGCATACAACACAACTTAGCAAGCTGTAATTTGACTAGTAAACAGCGCTAAGAATTTCCATGTATTTTATTACAAAAACCTTTCATTTGCTGCATAAACATCAAAGATGTGAACAGCCATAAAGGTGTACATACATTAATGCTCAATAGCAGCATAAATGTGGATTTAAAAACAAAAACAGATTTCAAGGTGAAAGGAGAAAACCTGAAGCGTGTTTTTATTTCTTCTCATTCAGTGAAACTGAGATCTTTGCATGTCTCACTCAATAGTCTGCCACCATGTAGTCTGCTGTGGTCAGATGAATCAGGAGTCCAGGGACACATTATTGCTTATTTGACAGTGCAGTCTGACTGCACAAACTCAGCACATGGCGCTCACCACTTCCTGGCACTCAGGACCTGCTGTAGACTACAGGCCGGCCAATATTTGCCTTCAATTATTCAACCATTTTCATGGCCATTTGAAGTCCTCGGAGTATTTAAATAGGTGACAGGAGGGACCTCCTCTTGGCAAAAACTGTGTGGTAGATGATCAAAGGATTTCTTTCTGCTCTGGGGCCTCGAGGATAGGTTAGAACGTTTTTTTTCTGATCACGGTTCAGCTATTGGGATTCTTCAATACAAAGGAATCATTTTATTTGGTTATGGTAAATTATCCACCTTTTTTAAAAATGGAAAGTTCTGCTTTACCTGCTGATACAGTTTATATGAATAATACTTCACAAGGGTGTTATTGTGTGCTTCTCTTGTGAAGACCACTCTGGCGGTCAGTACCAGAGATATCATGATTTGGCTCTGTGCTCTTGCTGTTAATGAAAACGTTGAGTCATCTCCTGAAACTCTGCAACAGAACCTTTTCCAATTGCTCGATTTCTCTCAAAGGATGGAGGAAGCGTATTCTGAGCATGGTTAAACTCTCTAAACCCTGAGGGAATAGTTCAAGTAAAAGGCTCTCTTACAAAGAGACTTTTCTGTCAATAAGCCAGGGAAATGGATAAAGGAAGTAATGCTAAGATGTTAGGCAGAGATGTGTTAGTCCACAATGAGCAAAGACAACATAATGATACAGATTTTGCAGATTTTTCCTCATAAGGTAAATCATGCTCAATATTGTCGAAGAAATACTGTATTTAACAGTTTTGGTTGTTTGTCTTCAGCTTTCTCCTAATTGTTTTGCTATAAATTTGTTAATATTGTTTTTGAATGTAGTTCATCAAAAGTTGTAATTATTTTCCTTTGTTTAGACCGAGTCGCTCATTAAAAGATGAGACCCACAGCAATGGCAGCATATGGCGCCTGAAATAAAATCCTTTCTTGCCACAAAAGGAGATGTTCATATTAGATTTTTTTTTCTTCCTCCCATCAGATTCTCCATCAGGGAGCCCTTTGCAATTTAATCATCACTAAAATCATTAAAAAGATCTGAAGATTAAATTATATTGGCATTTGCAAAATTATGTAATACATTTACATTACAATGAAGAAATTAAAATAATGCATTTTCGCTGTCTGGGGTGTATGAAATCTCCACATGGGAAATATAACTGGAGAAGTGGACAGACTCTTATTTTCTTTGCCTTTGGTGGCAGTTAATAGGCTAGCAGAGTTTCAGATTTCATTGTGTGAACCTTTCCACACTATCTTCCTTTGATGGATGTCCCTGAAACAGTAACTCTCAGTGGAATTTCGGAATTATGAAATGAAAATGTATTTTTGAGGGAAAGTAAAATTGAATGAAGATTTGTCATACTTTCTCTAAATTGTACTTAAAAGATTTGTGGGCGGCTTGGGAAGTATTTAAGCATACATTATGATAGCCGAGGAGCCATTAACACGCCGTCACCGCACCCCCTCTGAATGTCTTAAATGTGTGTGTCTTGATTCCAGGGCTGACGGATGAGGAGGTAGAGTTGGCCATCCAGCGCTCTGGCAGCACCGAAGAAGTCCTGCCTCTGAGCCCTGTGGGGCCCCCGCATCCACTCCATGCACATCAGCTGGCTCTCTCACCACACAGTGAGTGCACACACCCTTTTCTCCCCGTTGATACCTGGTGCATATAAATAGTATTAATATTTTATGTGCATATTTTATGTCTCACCTGAAAAAAAAGTTTAATTTAAAATGTAAAGCCTTATTCGGGTTTACCGAGAGAGAGCGAGATCTTCCCTTTTTGTTTTTATTCATTTAAACCCATTAAACAGGATTATCGGCAGTTATAGACATGCATGCCATACAACATTGGCCTTGATTGTGAATTCAGATGCAGGGATATGACATTGCACAGCACAAGCTCATGAAGTCTCTTGCCATTCTGTTTCAAGGGGTTCTCCACTGGCAAGACCCCACACCGCAACCTGTATCTTTATTACCTCAGGAGGTTATGAGTGCTGTCCACTGATTTACCAATGCAGAATGAAGTCCGCGTAATGCTTAACCCATATGACAATGATTCCAGATGTATTCCACCCTCATTTATTACCACACTGTCCTTGACTCCCCTGGCATCTCATGTTTTGTAATGAAAGTGATGTTGATGGGATGGCCATGTAGTTAGGGAGACTCGCCGCTCTCCGTCCATAGTGGGGGGTTTTATATCAAAACGGCTATAAGGGAGCTGCATAATGAGGAGAGAGCGGGGAGTCTTGTATGGGGGGTCATGCTGAAAAGAGGGGGCTACCTCTCTTTGATGTCCTTGTTATGGGGACGGTGCACGGAGACCCACATCCATCTCTGTCGAAGTAATGGATACTCTGATCTCTATTTCCACGCGGTAGAAGGACAGGAAGGCCTCCACTGAACCCAATAAATTTGAGAGGAGATTGGAAAAACGGGGGATGGATACCACAGTTCCACAGCTTAAGTGACCAAATAAAAAAAGGAAGATGGCAGAGTGGAAGTGGTAGAGGAAAAAGAGAGAGGAAGAATGAAAGGTCCTAACGGGGGGAAAAGAGCAAGTGAAGACCCCTGCATCCCAGTGATGCAGTAAGGCTTGTTCAGGGTCAACCACCTATCCCAAGGACTCCCAGGCCTTTCAGAAGCACAGTATTCTGGGATAGGTGACAGTCTGTCGCAGCTATAATGTTGATGAAGACCCAAATTTATGTGGTTACCATATGGATGCTGGAGAATGACTCAAAATTCTTCCATAGTAAAGGTTACAGGTTCATCCCTGAATGCTGCAGAAGCAATGAAACGCGGCCTTGAGTGAGGAGAATAGAATAGCGTTCACCTTGAATCTATACCATGTAGTCCAATATGACAGCGGGTCCCTCGTTTTATTTGCATCTCAAATCGCACAAGTGGTAAAGCTCAAGATCAATCCGGTTTACTTACTTCAAGCAAGTAAACATGTACCACATAACCCATTAGGTGAAATCAGACCTGTAATAGAATATCAGTGGCGTACTTTAGTGGCCTAGCCGCTAATAATTTCATATTCATTTGGGCCCCATCAACGGTAAATAGGAGAAAAACTCGCACAGTATATTACCTCCAGACCTGTTTGTTGTTTAGTGACATTTTCAGTTGAATGCCTCTCTTATGTGGGGAATTTCCACTTTGACAGACAGTTGGCCTACCCAGATGACAGCTTGCACAATGACACACTTTCACATTATCTGTCACTCAGCAAGGCAGTCAACTTCTAAGCACACAAACACACACACACACAGTTACCTTTCAGCCTGCTTTAATTGTTTAAAGGTTTATATGCAAACATTGTATTAGGCCCAACGTCAAAAAAGTGGAAGACAACGGTCTTCTTTCTGGAGAATGAAGTGCTTGTTTACCCTTTATGGTTCAGACATTTCGCCAAACGGATGGATAAATAGATGGAATTTGAACGTCACAAATAGATCAATTATATTGTAAGGTGCTCATTAAGTGGACAAGTAAATTGCGAAAAGACTGTACAATTTCTGTATGTAAGAGGACCACACCAGGGATTTTCCATTTACTGCAAATTGTGTATACTGCAAATCTAATCATTCTGGAAACCACGTTTCTGGGTTTTTGACTAGATGGTGAATGCATTTTTTAAATTGTTTAAGGGAGACTGGCTTATTATTCATGAGGGGGACTCTTATTAAAACTTGCTTGTGTTGTCTAATCTACGACAAAGAACATTTACACAATTTGAACAGCAATACGTTTAATTATCACAGTGAGGTAATGAAGTGCAGACCTTTTATATTTATCTGCATCTAAAGTGTGCAACCATGCGTTATGTAACATTGAGAAAATCAAAAAAGGACAACAAAACAATCTAACATGAATTCAAATATGGTCAGCAAAAATGCATGTAGTGTACATGATCTATGCTGTACTTTGGAGCTAAAACTTCACATTAGGTTTAAGTGATGTATCTTCCTGTCCAGGTCCACCAGGCTACGGATGGAGAGGCTACGGGGCCCTCACCATCATCATGGTGGGCATCGCCTTCGGCTTTCATCAGCTCTACAAAGTAAGTTACACCCTTCTTCTCCTGCTCTTTGGGCTATGTTTCCTCACTGACTTTGTTTTCACAGTTAATCTTTCTTAAATTTGTTATACAAATTATCCTTTGCATCCTAAGATCTGTCAGTACTGTCTCCCTGATATTACATTAAAATTGGTGGGCTTAGCAAGTACATCATTTATGATGAATGAGGGTGCTAGAATAGAAGGCGCCTCTGCAGTATGCAACATCACTCTGGTCTTGTTATTAAAGCTACCCTGCTTTACGTCAAAGCATGATCTCATTTGAACCCCTTCTTTTTAACTTAACCTTCCCTCCTCCTCTCAAATATTTTTTTTTTCCTTTCAAAATATAGTTGCTAACACAGCACACAACCATTTTTTTGACGTCCTACCGTCTAAAAATAATCACCCTGGTTTTTATCGTTCTTAGCAGCCCTTGAACATGAGCTCATGAGGCCCCTTGTCCCCGGTGACATTAATCCCATAGTGGTTGTTAGTAGTAGTCTGAGTGGCATGTGGAAGCCATTACTCTCGTTTTAGAGGAGGACAGGAGCTTTAGCAGTAGCTCTCGGCCCGGATGACAGGCCATTCTCCTCTGTGTGTGCAAGAGAGAGAAAGGGAGCGCGTATCATGTACTTGCATATGCCTACCTGACCCTGTCGGACATATTGGCTTCTCTATAGATCCTGTTATGTCCTGTTATTTCATCCTTCTTTACACAGCCTTTCATAAGGCTGCACGTGCACATTCACAGTCTCCTGTCATTTATTCCAATGTCCCTGCGGTCTTTGGCTGATGAAAACACGCGCTGTACCAGTCCACTGTTCCCTGCTGCAGCAGGGTTGGCCAGCCACCGGTCGTCTGGGAGGTGGGATTCCCTGGCGGGATGGCACAGGTTGCTGTCATGTCACCGGAGCGTAGCGCCAGTCGCACCATATGTCCAGGCTTCTGCCCATACTTTATTTATGTTATGGCGCACCTTGTAAACACCACACTCCCAGCAACCCACTTATTAATTACTACGTGTTGACACTCATTTAATCTTTTTCTTTAAAAAGTGTTTATTACTTGCACTGGTGTGGCTGCTTGCCACCTGAGTTGGAGGGAAAACCTGGCTGAGGCCGCAGAGGGCTGTGAACCGGCTACGAAGGATTATGGGATCCTCATTCAGCCCTAAAACAAGACAAAAAACATGTATGCCATTTAGTGTGCTCCTACAGCTCTGCTCCACACACACTTCACTCACATGCAGTTAATCTGGTTGACACTCACACTAGATAACAAACATGTCAGACAGCCATATAACATTATACATATACTAACCTATAACAGTTAAGTTTGTTATAGATTAGTCTGATCATTTAGATTACCAAATGAAGTGGCTGCATCTTCATATTCCTTGAAATTGAGTTTAAAACTTAAAGATATTTCATCTACTAATTCATTTTCTACATTGAACACTAGAGGTGTGTAAATGCTTGGATACTCTTCATGTTCCTAATCAGGCAGTTTAGACAACGAGGTAGTCCAATAAAACAATGTCTTTGGTGGCCCTGTCTTTTCCTCATCTTCTGCCCATTCCCACCAGAGCAAAGTGTGATATTGTGCCATGCTTTTAATTGCAGAAATACATCCTTCCCCTCATTATGGGCAGCCGAGAGGACAAGAAGCATCTGCAGAGGATGGAGAGCAACATTGCAGCAATGAGTGGCACGCTGACACAGACAGGTGAAGATTAATATCTTCATCACTTTCTCCCTCCTTAACATTTTCCCTCATTTATCTGTCGCCAAAATCGGGGGCCCCCGCACGTTTTTAACAAATGACGCCGCTGTCATTTCGCTTTAATTTGAAATTGCTTGTTTACTGTCAGGCTCGGGCTCAATTAATTACGTTTCGCTGAAAAGCTCTTAACCTCGGAATATTAATGAGCAGTTGGGAAATGACAACTTTTCTCCCCCCCACCCCCCCTCGCCTGCCCATCCTCTCTCCTTCCCCCCATCCATCCGTCTCCCCCTGCACCAACCTCACTCCCATCCAAACCTCCACCGCCATCATCAACATCCACCCTCTTCCCCGTAGGTTGCGAGAAAGTTCATTTTAATTTTCTGTGTGTGTGCGTGTGTGTGCGCTGGGTGTGCGTGCGGCATGGCACTGTGTGGCGTCTGGGCTCAGCACCGGCCCTAGTGTGATTAAGTGCACAGTGACAGGTGCGGCTCCCATGTTGGACAGGTGAGGAATCTCAACCTGGCTGTCAGACATGGAGAGAGAGAGAGAAGCAAGGAGAGCTCTTCGTCAGTATAATTAAAAATCCAGGGAGGCGTAAATGAGAGAGGCACTCTCAAAAGTTTGGTCTCGTTAGCAGTACTGTTGAACTGGAGTGCGTTTTCACCTGAAAGATAATGATTTCCATTGAGATAGGTAGACTGGCTGAAAGAAAGACGTGCGTGTATATATATATATATATATATATATATATATATATATATATATATATGATAATGATAATTAGAATTTTCAAGATACTCAAACTGGTTTATATGACGAAGTGACATGACATTAAATCAAACATTAAATCAGTTTTGAAAAAGTGTAGAGCTTTGATGGCATATTACATAATATTTGTTTGAATTGTGAAATAATTACTCAAAAGGTGTTATTTCAATCATATTAATTCCCCTTTTTAAATGGAATAAAGTCACATTCAAGTGTGCATGAGCTGTGTGCACCTGTCTGTACGAGATATCAAACAAAGGTAAAGGAGATTTGTATGCCCAAAGACAGTTCCAGGTCTGGTAGAAAAAGTGCATGAATTCCCATCATGCATGTTTTTGAAGAGAGACAAACAGGAGCCAAACAAATGTTTCGACCAGAGGCGGTATTCTTAACATGAATCCTAAATACGACCGTGTCAGTTTCAATACAAGCATCCTTTGTTTGACGTTCCCTTCATCACCAAATTAAAACAAATTAAGTGTGTTTGAGTTGAGAATAAATTGCCCATAGGTGTGAATGGTTGTCTGTCTATATGTGAGCCCTGGATAGACTGGCGACTTATCCAGGGTGTACCCTGCCTTCGCCCAATGACAGCTGGGATCGGCTCCAGCGCCCCGCGACCCTAAAGAGGATAAGCGGTTCAGATAATGGATGGATGGATGAGTTGAGAGCTCCTGTCACGGACCAACATATAAAATATGGCTGTTATCATTGTATCCAGTCACACCCATGCTATTGTTTTCTGGCTGGCTTCGGTAGTTGGAGGGCAGCAGTTGTGTGTGATCGCGTGCGAGGTGTGCCTCCCTAAATCTGATTAACAAATATGGGCTCTTTTATGGTCATTTTCTCCCAACTATGCAAACACATTTCCTCTGTCTATTTCTCTGCCCATTCTTGATCTACTTATCGCTCTCTGGAGGTGTGCCAAGTTACAAACCCTGTTTTGCTTGTCGGTATACACCGGATCCTCCTGTGCTTTGCAGCGAGCAGGTGAGACTCCAGTGGAGGGGGAAAAAAAAAAAAAAACATGGGTCCTTTCTTCAGCCAGTGTGGGGAACTAATTTGCTATGACTGCAGTAGCCAAGCTGCTATTGTAGTTAATGACTGTTGTAGTTAACAGTTGGGGAGAGGGGTTGCAATTACACTGAGAGTTTTCTCCCTCTGCTTTCCCTTTGTCTTCCTCTCCGTCTCGCTCCCTCTCTCCTCGCTGCACTGAGTAATAGCGACCGACTGCCTCGCTGCTGCCAATTGCTTGAACCCCCTTTTGTTAAAGTTCATGTATTTCTCTATTGCCGGGCGCAATGAGGTGATGTATCCTTTTGAATGGGGACCACATTAGTCTCTCTTGCCAGCCCCAGCTCGAGAGTAGGGGCCTTGACTCCCATTATGATTTGCCTACAACTTCACACAGACAATTAATGAATGGATCTTGGAACTACTTCAGCGCACCCAGGCTGTAATGGAATTGTGCGGCTGTTTGGCCACTCTTTGTCGGTGGGAGCCATATTGGTGACCAGCTGGCCATTAAAAACAGAGACAGGCCCGGACATATGTAGTGTACATTATATCGTGGTATTTACTGAATAATTTACTGAATACACAATGTGCACCCTCCTCACAGCAGCTGCAAGCCTCACACATCATCTTGTCTCCTATTCTCTCTCTCTCACACACACACACACACACACACACACACACACACACACACACACACACACACACACACACACTGCAGCTACAGCCTCCTTCTGATTCATGCCTGGCCAAAGTCATTGACTTCATTATTCTTGGCTTCATATCTGTGATAACTGGGGATATGAAGTTATGCATTTTTGTCAAGTGTCTGAACAGTACAAAGGAGTCAACTTTGTGGAGAGACATGAAAAGAATTGCACTGTTTGGCTGAAGTGGCTGAAAATGCGGTGCCAGTGGTAATCCAGGAGGCACACAGCATTACAGGCTGGCAGCCTGACACACACATCTGGATAAGCTGTTTTGCGGTGAGCTGGAATCGGAGACTAATAGGGCAGCTCTTGGTTTAGCGTGCACACCCTGTCATAGTAACACCTTTTTTAAACAGGGATGGCCGCGGTAGTTTAGTTTTATTAACGTTTTCAGAAAGGCTGGTCACACTCGGGAGCTCAGGCTGAGTAACTAACTCAAATTGTTTGCACGGTGGTTTTTGGCCCGAACCAATGATCCTGCTCAAACTTGTATTCCATAGGATTCTGCAAGCATGGAAAGATCAAACGTTTCTGCACCCCACCTATATTGATACAACCCCACCCATTTAAACACAGGTGTCACTGCGAGATATTAGCTTCTTTGAAAGATCAAATATTTTGTCTGCGTTGTTTTTTCAAAAGAAACGCAGCCTCCGAGCCGGGCTCTGTGTTTGGTCCTGGCCCGGGCTAATGCGAGAGGAGGGTTCTTTACATCCCGTCCAGCCGGCTGCAGCTCAGGCTTTTAACCATTGGCCTGACAACCTCAGCAGTGGACCGCCACAATATCTGTTGATGTTAATCCTATTAGGCTTGATTTAACACTTTACACGCCCATGATTTATATGAATGTTTATTGGTTTTCTGTAATATAATCAGCTCGGGGAAACTTAATGCATTGTTTGGTAATACACGCGTGACTGGAAGCAGGGGGCAACAAACTGTGCCCAGTGTTATTTGAAATCATACACCCTCGTCCAACACCAACACTTGAACTAATTCAATCTTCAAAGTCAATGGAAAAAGAACAATATTTATTAGGATTAGGGGGGACATTTTGTCTGGCAGCCTCCTCCCAAATGAGAGCCTTGTTTTTTCCTTTGTTGATCGTTTGAGGATTTAAGATGCATTAGAAGGCAGTGTCTGGGTGGATAATGGAAGGTTAGAGACTGTTATTTGATTTAAGTTCAGGCACTAGAGATTAATATCTCCATCCTATGTCCCTTCCCACCCTCTACCCCAGCACCTCGGACCAAAAAGCTGCGACTTAAGTTACCGGGTATTCGCTTTGATTACAATTCTTAGAGAACACCTTTGATCAGTGACACAAGTTGAGTCTCATCAACGCTTAAAAGAAAATGTTCAGTTCTGTGGCCAACAAAACAACATTGTCACGCAGTCTAACTTCCTTTTTTATTTTATGAAAGTTTGCTGAATCGACTGTCTTGTTCCCACAGTCAGCCAGCTGCAACAGACCCTGGTCTCCGTCCAGGAGCTCCTGGTCCAGCAGCAGCGGAGAATCCAGGAGCTGTCACAGGAACTGGCTGCAGCAGAGGTAGCTCATCAGCCGCTACGCACCCTGACCCTGACCCTGACCCTGACCCTGACCCTGACCCTGACCCTGACCCTGACCCTGACCCTGACTCACTTAACCACCACACACCGTTTGCAACCTGATGGAATATCTGTGATTTCAGTTAAACCTCTGAGATTCAACCTATTTTTTGTTCAAAATGTTTTTTTTTGCATCACTTCATCCTACTCCAGATTTGAGTTGTTAATCATTCCAATAAATTGCATATTTGTGATATTATATATTTTCGGCGAACGACAACAATGAGATGAAACTACTTCACAAAAGCTGGCAGGAAGTTCGTCTTTAGTGTCGTTTGAACATGAAAGTAACGGACTGCCCCTTCAAGGTCTGTTATGTATGATTTAATGTTTTTGAGAAAAGCTCGACGGGCACTAACTCTGAAAGAGCAGAAGAGCTCAGTAAAAGTAAAGTTGCCAGTTGAAATCTCCAGATTGATGAGCAGAGAGAAATGGTTTCTCGAGGCCTTTGCGTACTAAAATGTCTTGCACTGCCCTGAGTCATAACTACCTTAGACGGACAGCCTTATTATACTGTATATCATCAGAACACAAGCTGCAAAAAAGTATGGTGCATCTCATCATGGGACCATAATCTTTAACCATATTGTCGTTCCTCCTCAGCTTGATGTTTATAGACCCTTTTCATAATCTACTCAGAATTGTAAGTGTTTAGGTGAATCGGGTTGAGTGATTGGTCTAAAAACTTATGTGCGAGGATGAAATGTTGCTTGCTTTTTATAACACTGCTCATAAATCGCTTTATGATCTCTGGGCTCTAAAAAAAGTGCCTTGGAAGAGACAATCTTAGACAATGTTTTATGTCCACAGCTTGTTAAGCACATGGGTGTTTCACTGTAGCATCTGGATATCGCAGGAAAACATATGCGGACACATCTGCTTCCGCACAAACGAGGAAGAAAAATATGAATCTCTTCCCTGGACGAGGTTCATCAAAAACTGACGACTCATAGCTCATTCTGTGCTGTTTCAACTTCTAAGCCACACAGTCTCTCTGAGCACTGGGGAAAGCGGCGGCGGCGGCGGCTTGAATCAGCATCTGTGAGGTACGATCCGGTTTGACCCCACGCTGGTCGGAAATCTGAAAATTATAAAAGGTTTCCTGTCAGCCAGGCGGTCGGCTCCCTTCAAACAATGAGTTCCCTCCAGCTTTTAAAGGACAAGGGATGTTACCTCCTTTCATTTGTCATTTCCAAATCACAGATTGGATTAAAAAGTATCTACTTCATTTGCTATGAGTGCCTTGTTGGACAGCGGTAGTGTATAAAAAGTATAATTCACATCAAAACACCCATTAAACAAATCATAAACTCTGCTTTATGGCTATAGTGTTGATCTTAAATTTTCCCTGCGAGTCGGCACAAGGCCCTCTGTTGTCGCAGGCCACAGGGGAAATTGGGAAATTGTTTTCAGGTCCATGATGTTTGATGAGAAACACATGTTGGAGCTGGCGAGCTACTTATCATTCACCGTTTGTGGCTTTCGGGGTTTGCCTCACCACGCTGCTCAAAGTGCGCCACGCTTACTAATTATACCTCTCAACGCGGAAATGTGCCTTTAACCCGAAACACATGGAGCCTCCTAGTTCCTCAGCTGCTAAGAAAACATTTTCTCCTAGGTTTGAAAACCGCTCAATTGCGGAGTGCCTTTACTGTCCCTAAACTGGGGAGCTCATTATGGAAGTGAGTTTAGACAGACTGACTACACACACACACACACACACACACACACACACAACAGAGAGAGCACGCGCTGATGCTGCGCATTTCCAGAAGTCAGATTCTGAGTATTTCCTCTCTTTTTCACCATTTTCCCAGTTATCACAACTCTTCAAAGACGTGCTGCTGCGTTCTGCCACTGGGGTTGGGGATAGATTTGCCCGAGGATGATTCAGCCCTGATGTTAAGCAGCCGGGTCTATTTCTGCTCCATTATCATTACAAATCTGCCTGTTAGCTGTGTTTTCCCTGCTGTCTCAACTCACTGATCGTTCTCTTTATTAGTGGATACTACATAGAAGATTAGAAACCGCCTCTTTGCTTGCGCGAGACGAACTGCCAGTGGGAAAGTGCATAAATAGAGTGAAATCAATTGCACTGTACCAGTGTTTCCACTCAAAAACACTCCTCTAGGGACTTCCTTTTGAAACTAATTCCATCATAAATATACATGCGTTACACGAAAACACACTGTCTGCCGGCAGAGTAACTGTGAATTAATTTGCCTTCAGACACTCTTAAACAAGCCTTGTTAAAGATCTTATCTTGTTGCTAATGGTCCACAGGCATTTATCTTCATTTAGCCAGATGCGTTGCCGTCCTTGGGTGCTGCTAGAGTTGATGGTCTTTTTTTTATTTTTTCTGCTTGTGATTTTTTTCTTTTTCTTGAAGCACTTAGTTAACCAGCAGAAAGAGGCCGACCCCCTATCACACCCAGGCACCCACCCTAGACATATTAGTGGCAAGATTATTAAACCGGTTAGAGTAAATCTTTACTATGTACAGTATTTACACACTTAAAAAAAAAAAAACACATACAGCCAGTACTGTGGTGGTTGATGTAATACGTGCCACCTCTCTTCCAGGTTGACGTGTTATTTTGGTTTTGGTTGGTTCATTTGTTTGTGTACAGTATTTGTTCATGCATGATGCTTTTTCTGATGTGCAGTGCCAGGCGGCGAATTATGTTCTCCACCGTTAAGGCCACACTGAGCCCTGCAGCTGTACATCAGGAAGTACGATGGAAGTCAAACACCAGAGCGATGTGCACTCATAACTCTTTTTACTTTTAAATCTAAATTCACTTTTGCACATATTGCCTTCTTCAGGGTTAACTTGTTCCACGTAGTTTATAGAACTGGTGTTTTTTTTTTAAAAGGACATGAACATAGAGGGATAAATAGTCTGTCAGAAGTCAAGGCCTCTAAACATCTAGACGTCCACATCCTAGAAACCAGCAGGGGAATCAGTGTCACCATTTATATGTATGCATTTAACTAAAGTCTCCAAGGAAATACAAAATGCATTCCAGTTATACATGCAATATTTAAGGTTAGTTACACGTTAATGTTCATTTGAAATATCTTTAAATTAAGTTCATAGATAAAGATACAAACTTAAACAATACAAAAGCTTTTGGATGCAATGTTTTATATACAAATATAAGACAATACATTGCAAAATAGCAGACAAAATACTAAAATCTTTGTTATTATTGGTAAATTGATAGTAATAATAAGAATATAGAGGTCACAAAGTCCAACCTTAACTGTAACTCCACAGACCTGGAAGACTTCTCGATGACGGTGCTTTTGTAATCAAAGCCGCTAAATCTTTGCAGAAGTTAAATATTTTGATCAGCAGTTTGTTAAAACATCACATTGTACACACACGTTCGGTCTATTGGATATGTGTCAACACTTCAGGTGGGGCTTTTAAAGTCAGCGGCGTTTCTTTCAATCTTTCCAGTCATTGATACCCCTCCACTCAGCCTCCACCCAAGCAGCTAGTGCACTTAACACAAGATCCTTACACAATGTGTGTGTGTGTACACACTCACATAATCTATCTCAAAGCTGAAATCCAGTCCTGGTCCACCATTTAATTAGGTTTCTTCAGACTTAATAAGACATATGTCAGCGGTAGTGTTGTCTTGATGTGAGATATTATAGGGTGCTGCTCGGTAGATAATGCACATTATGTAGCTGGCGGTTTAACAATTCTACTCTAAAGCCTTTTTTTTTCTTATGTTAAGTGATATAATAATTTTCTGTTATTTGGAGCAATTTGCATATATCTTAAGTTGATTCTGTGCTTTGGAAGTCTTTTAGCTCAGCCCATACAGCAATTAATTTTTTTTAAATGTAAAATGAGAGAGAAGCAGAATCCAGCCTTATTATACGGGTGCCTTGGGGAGGCGAGGGATTAAGATGGTTCTAATGAGGTGACGGCTGTAATAAGAGTGTCTTCAGCAGGCCTCCAATGCACCGCCGCTAAAGCAGGGCTCCTTATCAGCGAGGTTTAGGAGTTGATAAGAGCCAAAAAGCCTCCTTTTCTGTCTCCCTTCACTTCTCCTCCTCTGCGTCCCTCCTTCCACTGTGAATGAGTCTGATCCCTTTCAGATGTGATTCAATTAATTTCTCTTAGATTTAATTACAAGCGAAAGAGTCCAAGTTATCCCTCTCCCCTCGATAGGGGGTCCACGCTTCCTAACAAGCTTCCTCTGGTGAGTCAGGAGAGTCTTAATTAGAGTTTTTACTTTTCTTTTATCCCACTTTCTCCCTCGTCTTCTCCCTCTCCTCCCTCTGGTCTCATCAGTCTATCCCCTTGTTCTTGCACGTGTTTGTGCTTTTTATTCAGGAATGGATTGTGCATGGGGAACAATTATCTACATCACTGGTTCCCAATCTCTTGGGTTGAGACTCTTTACAGCCAAGCAATGCCTTCTCATTGTTGCATTTGTCTTTGAGCAGTTCAATTTGATTGTTTGATTTGGATTGCTTCGAGCGGCCTGGGGAGGTACAACTTCCAATGGTTTTATGTAGTAGAAAACTCAGATGTATCTTGACCTCCATGTTGGGCCTTTACTGTCTTCCTTACTTGAGTTGCCCGAAGATTTTCAATAATTTTGCAGTAACCCAAAAGTCTGCAAAGCTTTGCAACAGCTGTAGTCCAGTTGTATCATTGCATTTGACTTGTGCCTTTACTCATCATTGCACAGCTCCCTCTGTCCTGCCTATCCCTAAAAAAGTGTGTGTGTGAGATAACACATGCTTTTAAAAGATCAAAACAATCTGCTCAGCTACGGTCTACCTTCATGAATGTGGTTATTGTTCAAGATAGTCAATATCCAAAACACTGGACTAATCTTGTCTAGATTGTATGGAAAATTATGTAAAAACATCATGATTCACACTCACTGGGCTTTCTGAGCGGCCATAAAGGTGTCTAGTATATACTGTATCCTCTTTCTGTCATCACCAGCAGTAGGCCGTTGGCCGAGGTTGTTATGGTGACGAATGGCCTGACTACACAAAAACATGTGGCTTTTAACATTTGCATTTACCATATTTGTTTACCTCGAACCCAATGTCCTTTTTCCAGACAAAGCTTCTTTTTTTTATTATTTCATGTTGTTGAAACTAAACACAGAGGAGTTGTTGAAAGACGTATATTGACTTTGTCCTCCAACCTGCATTTGAATTGAAGTGTGTGTGTGTGTGTGTGTGTGTGTGTGTGTGTGTGTGTGTGTGTGTGTGTGTGTGTGTGTGTGTGTGTGTGTGTGTGTGTGTGTGTGTGTGTGTGTGTGTGTGTGTGTGTGTGTGTGTGTGTGTGTGTGTGTGTGTGTGTGTGTGTGTGTGTGTGTGTGTGTGTGTGTGTGTGTGTGTGTGTGTGTGTGTGTGTGTGTCCAATAGGCATCGTCCTCAACCAGCCGCATCCTGGACAACCAAACAGTTGGAGAGCTGAAGGCTGAGATCGTCTCTTTGAAGGGCTTAATGCTCAGCAGGTAACTGTGTGTGTGTTTAAGGGCCAACCACTCACTGTTTTCATGCACTTTTGAGATCCGGGATGCAGTCCATTTGAACCACTTGAAAGTGATAAACAGGAACAAAGCTCTATGTATCAGGTGAACTTTGGCCACATTACATTTACATCTGACATTAAAATACGTTTTGACTATCTTCAAAAAATCATGTTGCTCTTTTCAGTTATTCTTACTTTATTTTTGGGTATTTGCACACGTAATAACTGGGTGTAGACAGATTCAAGGTTCAGTAGGTAACCTAATTAAAATAATATATTTGGGCATATTTGCTCAGACTGTCACTATATCCAGACAGTAGTACATGAGACAGATCATCTGTAAATAAATCAGGTTCCTCTGGCTCTTCTTAGAGCTCCTAATGGCATTAGCCAGATTCCCCTGCGCCTGAAGGAAAACAACCAATCAGAACTGAGGAGTCTCCAAAGCAGCCGTCATTCACTGCTCCTGAACTCGGTTAAACTAGGCAGCGCTGATCCAATATGAAGATTTATTTACTGCATTGCTGATTTCTCTTCAAATATATTCAGAAACATATTATATTGTACTGCTAATTCAATACCGCCAATTCTGCTGTCAAACAAAGCCTCGCAAAGATACGCACAAGAATGTAATTTTTGTCCAGAAAAAGAAAAGAAAAGGCTGAAATATAAATTTTCCGGGCCTTCCACCTGGTACCTACAGACAGCTAAGGGCACGGAGCAACCGGATGTTGTGAAACGAGATGCATTCGAGTACGCCCGGAGAAGGTACAGTGCCGGCCGAGTTGCCGCGATTTCTCGAAATAATTTTAACTTCACTCAATCAAAGCCAAACTTTGCACAGATACTCCTATCATATAGAGCCATTTACGATAATGAAAATTAACTTTTATATATATTTTTATTTAATATTTTATTTATTTTTATTTTTTATTTTTTTAACACATATTTGAATTCCTTATCTATGTTCACAAGGGTTTTCTGTATATTATACCTTTTGAAATTATTCGAATAGACCTTGTGATTGAGGAGAGATGCAAACCATTCATAATTTTCGCCACAAAATGGATGGGGTGCAAGAAGTTTTAAAGAAGAATTACCTGTAAGTGAAACATTGGAGTCATCTGGACTTGAGAATATAACAAAAATAGAAACTATAGGAGTAGGCATAGTATTACAGCCATAACTATTGGAAATTGTATCAAAAAATGCTGAACAGAAGAGACCAGAACATGCGGTTCTCTAACGGGGTACAGAAACTGTCTCCTCTTTCAACCCACTGGGGTTTGAACTCCCATCTGCCGAGGAAGACTGAGACATGTGGTTCAAAGCTCGATGGAAATGTACGAAGTTGACCTTTCGTTAAGATTCATCATTTCTCAGAAACAATGCTCACATAGTTACTCCAAAACAAGCGTCCTTACACAACCACCTCTACTGTGCAGGACTCTGCTGCTGATGGCCTTAAGGTTTGAGCTTGTGTCTCAATAAATACAACAAAAGAACACAGAATCTCACATTGCTCTTCCAAATTGCTCGCACACTGAAAACATAATCATTAATCTCAAATATGTTTAATCTCACAGGCACTGGAGGTTATAATACTGATTGCACCATTTCTTTTACTTCACAACTTGCCTCGGTCGATTAGCATACTGCAGGCATCAGCTGGTCTTCTGTGTTTTAATGCTGTTATTGGTAAACTAAATAACCACATGTGCATAATTGCGCCGATGCAACCTCAGTCATTTCATGGGTGCACAATGACACGACACAGAGATGACTGAGAGGAACTGGAAAATGAGCTGTGATAAAATATAGAGACTTTTCAATCAATCATCTTATAAAATCCTATCCTACCCACCTGCCACATGTTTATGCAAGGTGTGAAGTATAGTGTTAAAAGTCTCATTGTCTATTGCCAGACATCCCCTCGTTCTTCCCATCTTTGTTCCTCAATCTAGTCGGGCGCAGCCCAGCTCAGTCAGGCCCATTAGCATGCATGATTATGTATCAGTGTCCATAATGAAGCCTGAGTAAGAGTGTATGTACATCAGAAACCCGGCGAGGACGAAAATTGCCTCAGAACTGTCTAGTTGAGCATGTTTTGTTCGCCTCGTACATTCTAATCAGCAATAATATCCTTTTGTCATTTACTTTCCTGACTTCATCCTGACTCTCACAATGAGTTTTCTGGCAAAGGCTTGAATCACAAACTAAAGGCTCTGTATCACCATCTGTCTTCAAGCGTGTTCCCTTCCTGTTCAAATGATCCAAATCATCTCCAAACTGTTGTTGTTTTTTTTAAACACTAAGAAGTGCTTATCCCATTACGATTCAATGGTGTCTTTTTGATCTTAAAAGCTGCAGTGGATGTAATTAAAAAATAATCTAAGCGCATCTTCACCAGGTGTGACAAACATCTGGTGGTTTGGGGGGAAAAGCCATTTTCTCTGCTGTAATAATGAGAATTTCACAGACTGCTTTGTGTGTGGCTGCATGCTTAAGTGTAAACTAGTGTTGAAGATGCATTGGCTTAGGAAGCTATGTATAGTTTTGTGGTTGCAGAATGCCCCATTGGCTGATCATGGGATAGCTTTTTTTTAATCTTCCGCTCACTTGTTACCCCCCCACCCCATCCTTTCCACAGGAAACAATTCCCGTCCACTCCCACTATTCCTAAAATCCCCGCATGGCAGATTCCCCTGAAGTCACCCTCGGCGCCCAGCTCGTCGCCAGTCAACCTCGCCAACAGCAGCAGCGACATCTCCCCTGTCAGCACGGAGTCTGCTAGCTCCTCCCCCATCAAAGATGGACACCACACCCCCCAGGAGGCATTGGGAGGCCCTGATGGAGTGCATGGTATCAACAGAGAGGACAGCACTGTGGGCGTGGGCACAACCCTGGTCCTGAAGGATCGCATGGAGGAGGAGGAGGAGGAGGAGGAGGAGGAGGAGGAGGAGAAGAAGGAGAAGAAGGAGAAGAAGAAGGAGGAGGAGGAGGAAGAAGAAGAAGAGGAGGAGGAGGAGGAGGAGGATGATCTCAGCCACGTAGAGGAAGAGGACGGCGTAAGCATACAGACAGTGGATCGACGAGGTGGGGATGGACAGATTAACGAACAGGTGGACAAACTGAGGCAGCCCGAGGGTGCCAGCAATGAGAGCGAGGTGGATTAGATAGCAGTAGAAAGCACAAAGACTCTCTCCAAACACCGGTCCTCATCACGGCTTTGTTTCATTCTGCTCCTCTCTGCTCACGCTTGTTTTTGTTTGTTTTTTTTAATCTATCTCCACTGTCTGTTTCCACTTGTTTCTCCAACATCTTAATCTTGAGCAAAATGAGGAGTAGGCGTGAGAAGACGCAAAACTGACAAATATTGGAGTGTCTAGTTGACACACGGCTTTCCTCCATTTACTTTTCATTATGCAGACTAAATGACTGCAGACTGCGCCAAACAGCGTGGTGAAATGACGAGCAACAGTCAAATCAGAACGACTTTAAAAGGCCGTGTGCCGTACTTACCGTGTGTGACTGACGGCTTTTAATTCTATGATTTGATCAGATAGTTCACAGCGCTGCCTTGTAACAGTACTACGCTTCTTATTCAGACCAAAGAGGCCATGCTGCACCCAATATCTCTCCTGCACAGTGCAGCTGCAGGTCAGGAGTCATATGTTGACACTTCAGTCTCAAAGTTACCGTGAGCTCCCAGAGAAGCATTAGCAGAGTTTGTCTCCCTGTTGATGGCAATAGGAGAGGACAAGCTCTTCCAGGGCTGGAGCTTTTAGCCTCTTTTATGTGTCCTTTCGCATTGGTGTCAGTCTGTCAATAATTCACAAGGCCAGCAGGGTGGCATTTGGGTGAAATAAAAGCCCTGAAATTCGAGATTAGAATGTGATGACGGGCTTTGTTCCATACCGGTGTCAGAGTGCTCATACGCTCAAAGGAGGAGAAGATAAATACCCCCCCTCCCCTCCCTCCCGCTTTCCTTTTTCACTGTGGGACTGAATTGTGCATCTTTTGCGAGCGTGTTCGCTCGTGGCAGGCGAGAAAATCCAGACTGTCTGCTGAGCTGTTTCTGCATCTCCAGCAGGGCAGCTGATTTGGTTTGTGAAGTATGTTAATAATCAAATGATCAACAAATAACAGATGTATTAGTTCATGCAGCTTGAAATGTCAAGGAGGCTAAAAGCGGAAATCTAATACAGAAAGCCCAGTTGCATTGTATTATTTTCCGTGACAAACCCTGCGGTCCAAATTATGTAGGGCCTCCTACAGTGAGTAATCTTTACAGAAAACGGCGCCAATATTTTATAATTAAGCTGCAGTAAGACAACCAGAGCTGCCACAGATGGAAGCTGCACAACTTGTATCACTTTTCTCAGTGTGGAGGTGGAAGGGGGAAGTTAGAAAAAAACCAGCATTGCCTCATGATTGAAAAGGAAAGTAATAAATGAATACTTGACTTATTGAATTACTCACTCTGTACTCACTGTCTCCAGCTAACAAGAAGAGCCCATGAGTGAGAAGAAGGGATATCAGCTCTGGTGCCATTTCCTCCTCCATCACATGGCCTTCATAGGAAGACAGAAAAGGTAGAGGGGCACTGCTCTTTACTGTGCGACGCCCGTCCTAACCTACAGATTCAGTCGGGCGAGGTTGATTGAGTTTCTGTTGAAATGAGGAGTCCCCAACACGGCAGAATGCTGTAAACTGTATATTTTTTAGATTGTGTAGAGATTAATGTGTATGGATGAATAAGGTTGGGTTAAAGAAGTGCATAATCAGGAGGTGTAACGTTGCTTCTTAACCACTGTAGAACCGGTGATTGGTCCTCTGTAACCTGCTGATTACTGTCTGAATGTCAGACCAAATTGTACAAAAGTGTAATAAATCTGCTTTACCTCAAGTAGAAGCTCTCTTATTTCAAGCTCACTGGACACTAAATGCATGCTGCTGAATGTTACTATTATTATTATAGGCTAAACCTAGTATTACAGGGTTTTTACAGGTTTATATTGTGCATAAGTATATATTTTGAAACGCACACTGCAAAATACTTGACTTGCAGTAAAGAACAATTTTTCAGTTCTAAATCATAATTCAGTCAAATATATTGTATGAGTCCAATTAACATTCAAAAAAGAAAAAACAACAAATAAAAACTAAAGTCACACAGAGGTTGGCCTTTAAGTGTGCAACCATCATTTTAAATATCTAAGATGTTTGATTAAATGGTTGTATGTTCAATTGCAGGATCTGTGAATGCTAAAGAAAATGTAGGTCAAAGTTGATAAGATCAATATAGTTGTGGTTCCTGAGCTTGCTGTTTTTTACGTCACCTCTTTGAACCCGCTGTAATTTGTCTGCCAGATACAGATGAGAATCCTACAGATATTTTTCGGAAAGCCTCGACATTGTTTGACATTTCTCTCAGTGACATAGTTACACGTCATATGTGTCAAGTGTTGTTTATTTGCGTAGGTGGATTGTCAGAATCTTTTGGTTTTTGTTGTGGGAGTAGATTCTTCTAAAGAAATACGTTGAATAAGACAAGCCATTATACAATTAAATGTAATTTAAAATTGCTTTATTTTTAAATAAATACTTGTTGCTTGAGCCAGGGTGAGACCGGCAAAGAGAAGGAAAAGAAAGGTCAGGTGGTCTAATGAATGCTGAGACAAAAGGTACGCTGGGATTTTTCACAGTGAACCGATAATAATAATAATATTTTAATTTTATATAGCGCTTTTCAAGCCACTCAAAGAAGCTTTACATACAACAAATGTAGAAAGTGTAATAAAAATAATATAAACTGTTGGTGTGTGAAAGTGACCTGTTGAACTAATAACACAAAGTGTTCAGACACAAACAGAAATGCTCAATGGAGAAAGTGGTTGGCTAAGCTAGAATATGTACCACCAGTGGTGCAAAAAAATGTAATTGTTGAATGTTAAATTGTAACCTAAATCAGATGGGTTCATCCTCACTAGGGTGCAGCTCCCTGTTCATGCTACTGTATCCTAAGGTTTGGTGGAATCCACCTTCCCTTCCACTTGTCCAGATTGGATGCTGCTTTAGATGTAGCAAAATGCTAATATGTAGCGAGTGTACGAGAGACATAGGATCCATAGCATTAATTCATACTAGATATTCCCAAAATCATACCTAAGGAAAGTCTATACTCCTTAAATTGAATGTATCTGAACTGGCAGAATTCATATTGAGTAACAATCCTAAGATTCTCAACTTCAGTCATTTCTTTTGAAGTACATTTTGGCTAAAGAGGGTGCTGCTGTTCACACAGGTTGCTGATCATTCCAAGAGATTTCTGGGAGCTTTGCTGATGCAGCTCAAATCACACACTGCCACAGATCTTTCTGATATAATAGCCCTCCATAGATTCTCTTCCCCCCTCACAAAAAAATAGCTGTACTAAAAAAGCCAATTTTTCCACATCCAGGGAATTCTGAATATTTCCCTTGCATTATGAGGTGTATGAATTTCATTTATCAGGGTCTAAATGATCAATAGCGTTTCACATATTGATGAGGTGTATAAACTTCTCTGAGGTTCGATACCACATCCCTTTGTAATCCATTAACCTCTCCCTGGAGTTCAGACCAACCTTAGATTTATAGGGACCTACTGTAATAAATCCACTTGTACATCATTTAGTGTCTTGGGGGATTCGCAGTGCATTCCTGTCCAGAAAGTGCCATCTATTCTTCCCCCACATTCTCATCTACATTTTAAAAGTCTTAACAACATCAACCATACCCTGCACCATAGTCTGCATACCCTTTCAAAACCCCTGTGGCCGTATAAATGCACATCCTGGGTATAGCTGGTGTATTATCCACTAACCAGCGCCTCCCAGTTTGGTAGTGCGGGGCCGGATTGTTTGTCCACAGCAACACCTTGGTTTTGACACCATTTGGCTCCCCGGTTGGGAGCCTTAACCTCATCAATCTTGCTGCTAAACGGAGAGCACTCAATAGGGTAGTGTATCGACGCGCTCTGAACTCCATTGTTCACTGGAACTGAGCACTCAGCAGGTTAGAGGGCTGAGTGTCTTCTTGGATCAATGCAAGGGTTGTTAGCTGGTAGCAGCCAGTCAGAGGCCACCGTGATCCGTCTGCACGCATCATCTCTACCCGTTTGAAACTCCTCCTTGAGTCTTTACGCGTTTATCCCGGTACCGCTTTTGTTTCCCCATCACACTGACTCAGCAGCCCAGCAGCATCGGTTCAGTTCTTGAAGCTTCAAGCTCCACCCAACGCGGCTTCGTGACATCTCCCTCCAAAGGGAATTGGTCCTGTAAAAGATTTGCATTGGAAAGGTCACGGACAATGCAAGAAGAGGAGGCCTGGGGAAGAAATGCTCCGTTTTTTCTCTTCCCTTTGAAATAAAAAGCATGTGGCATGCAGCTGGGAGCGATCTCATGTAATACTTGATTTGTGACACAGCCTGTGGAACTCCACCGGTTGCTCGACCCCTCTGGAAATATCCTTTTACTCCTCGGGAATACTCGTTTGGACTGATGTTATCGGCTTCTGCAGTGAAAATCTGTAATCCGCCTTTCAAGGCAAAGGTCAAATGGTGACCATTATACTTGTGACATCAGAATGTCATCGGGAGCATGTTAGCATGCTGCCATTAGCAATAAGCTCAAGTACAGCCTCACAGAGCCGCATGCACGGCAGCAGACGCTTAGCCCTGTTGGATATAGTCGTGGCTTAATACTTCAACATGAATCAGTGGGTTAGCGGGCCAAAACCTTTCTCTGACGGATGCTTTTCCTCAATAGTGTGATCAGCTGTGAAAGTGGGGAAGCATGGGTCACCTCCAAAAGCTCTCCACGGCTGTCTCTCTAAAAGCAGCTTACCAGTTCTGAGCAGCCGCTGAACACTGGCTGCTTCCTGGTGAAAAGGAGAACATTTGACAAGCCAAGGTCACCGGGGGGCTTTGCCTGTATAAGGCTTCAATCGCAGGCCCCAGCGAACACTGCAAAGTCATAAAGCACTTTGTCATCGCTCGCTATATAAACTCTCAACAATCAAGTGGGATCACATTCCCTCCCTCCCTCTCTGTGTGGCCTGTGTCACTTGATTTTTCTCCTGGCGCTGTTTCAAATCCAAATGGAGTGTGTGGCTGCAGGGCCTCTCTTGAACCTGAAGGAAAGCTTTACTCCAGTTATTGGCAGGTAGAGGAGAGCGCTGGTGAGGGGAAACAGTGGCAAGCTGTAAGAAAAGGGAGGCTCTTACAGGCTGGCGGTATTTATGAATGCTCCAATCAGGAGCTAGCAGGAGCACGGTGGCCATGAGAACACAAAGGGAGGTAAAAAAAAAGAGAAATGAACGCCCTTGTCCTGTGCTGGTGGAGAGCAGCGGCGCTGTTGAGAGGAGATTGGATTATCCAAGGGAAGGCCTGTCAGGCGGCTGAGGGACCACGGCTGCAGGCAGCGCAAGGGCAACAGGTGCGGCGCTGGCCAGCGCTTGTGCAAATTAGACTAATCACAGGGTCTGACTGTGGAACACCTGAATCATGCTAGCGGGCAGCAGAGGAGAGGGGGGGGGGGGGGATAAAATGAAGGGGGATAAAGAGTTCAAGCTCTGACTTCTTCATGGCTCTTTGAATTCACAATGGATCATCTTCTGTGACCACCGCTACTCAACTCTTAGCTAACGTTAGCACGCTAACACCCTCACGTTGATCATGGTGCTATGCTCATGGTTAGCAGGTATAATGTCTACCATGTTCACCGTCTTAGTTTTAGCATGTTGGCGAGCTGAGGTTTGGAGTTCTTCAGGGATTCGGTCATCCGGGCAAAATAAAACATTTGAGCTGCTGATGACGCCAGTAGAACAGTCAGAGGATCACCAACGTTTGTACTAACACATCCAGGGAGGCATGAATGTATGCAGAATAAGTTCATTTGAAATGTATTTTTTTTGCCGTAAGGTGACTATTTATACTTTTCTAAACCCTGAACTTTGACATAATATTTTCCTGAAGATTGCCCAGACCTCTAGGCCCCATGGCTTTCCAACTGTGTAGAGGCCCGCCACCACGAGCCTCGTGTGAGAATTGATGGGTAAAGTAGGGTGGTCCGTGAAAAAGGGGGAAGGCTGCACATTCACCGACCTTGTCCTCCAAATTTGGCAAGGATTGTCACGCCGAAATACAATCCACATTTTCATGCCCTTAGTGAGGAGGAGAGCGAGTGAAAAAAATAATCCCAAAATCCCTCGGTGGACACCCAATGTCTTGTTTTGGAGGCTCTGCGGTACTCACAGAATTCTTCTGGTAACAGAAACCCACAGTGAATGATGGGCGTTTTCTAATATTAGCATCAGCAGAATCTTCCCAACCTTTGCTTCTTCCATGCTACAAATATCACATTGCTGATGTATTCCATATTAAATTACTGAGTTTTAACTGAGCGGGGCTGTGCAGTGTCTGTTATCAACAACCATAATGTGGAAGATTAGCACACACATGAGGCCCACCTGTTGCCCAGCTCTGTTTTATGAAGGTCGCAGCTGTGACACTGAAACCGGTCTTTTTAAAGGTTCTCGTGATGAGAGAGGGGGGAGTTGGTGCTGCTGATATTCAAGAGTCATTCAACAGAAATAAAGCTGATCGTAATGCTTTGATTTTAGATGTAGTGTAACCCACCACTAACAATACAAAACTCCCAAACTTGAACTGGCTGCAACCTGCGAAGAATGTTCTTGCTGCGTTTTAAATGCCACAGTTGTCCCGTTTCTGTTTCACCACCACACTATTTCAAGTTCACCCCCATTCCCACTGAGACGCGAATGCCTTTTTAAAACTAAATCTTCACAGCAAAAAATACAGCGAAAAGGCCATAAGAAATGTTTTTACTCTTGCAACATCGTTATAAGGTGAAGGAATCAGTGGGGGTCAAATAATACTCTACAGCCCGTGTCAAAGTAGAAAATTATGAATTAACCACAGTGAACTATTCTGTTGGCAATCATTCACCAGCTGCACATTGTGTTGTTACTTAGTTGCTAAAGCTCAGTCTGTGGAGATCAAACGTGATTGAAACTGTGCAAGTGATCACTGTTTTTCTAAAGTTTGAGAATGGCTAATGCATTTATATACTGGTCCAACGTCCAAAGATAATAGTACATCAATAGTATCTCCATGTATGTTATAGTAGACGCATAGAATACCTCCTGCATCTTCTGACCATCACTTTGGTTGTTTCCTCATGTACGATAAACTCAATATGCACGGTGGCCCATAATATGAGCAATTTAAAACTGTGTGTGTGTGTGAGTGAGAATCCTCACATTCAGAAATATGTGTTTGTGCAAACAGAAGAAAAGCACTTTAAATTGGCTTCAGGATCAAATCCTGGTTGTCCTCCGCAGACATTACAGTTGAAAGGCTTTCACGGCATTAACATGAGAATGAGTCACACGGCGCCGGTGCCAGAGTCAAGCGGTTTTACAGTTCTGTCAAACGCTGTCCGCTGTGTGTTCCAGCCATCGTCGCAGAGCAGAAACACCATGTTGGACCGTTCCAGCTTATTGTCAGCCAATATGCCAGGCTTTTTCCCTGAAAGAAAATGATCCCATTCCCCTCGGACTCACGTCAAATTAAGCAAATTTACAGCTTAGCACTTAAGAATTCTCCGTTTGCCAAGAAAGCAGCAGCAGCAGCGGTGCCGCGCTGTGGCAATTGAAGTGGAATGAGAATTACTCTGGCCTCTGAGAGAGCGCTGGGCCATTAGATTTTTTTTCTATTTTTTCCCCTCCAAGCGCTCCCCTTTTGGTTAAAGACTTATAAAGTGATGAAACACTCCCACTCGACTCTGGAGACCTCTGGTCCAATTCTGAAGCGAACTACTTGAAGGGTAATGGCCGCGTGGCCGCGAGCCAGCGCGGATCAACCGTTTTCTACACTTGTTTCTGGTCGCTGTCTGCTACTAGTTGTTTGTTCTGCTGGCAAAGTCGTGTTTAACTCCGGGGGATGACTAATCTGTGGCAATGGGCAAACTTGAGGCAAAGTAAAACAAATAGAACACAATGTTTGGTATTTCTTGGTAAACATTTATGCAGCGTGGTTGACAGGAGGCTCATTTTTCACAAGCTGTTTAAAGGGCCCACGCTAATCTTTCCACTGGATTCTGTTTGTGTTTGTACGATGACAACTGCGTGTTTACCAAATAACATCTCCCGTGTAACGTTACACCCCCGCCTCCCCCTCTCTGAAAATGTGTTCACTTCAGAGCTCGCAGAAACACAGGAACTGTGTTTGTCCCACCACGGCCCCATCTGAACCGGTGGTCGGACAAAGACATGGACACACTGACTTTTCATTGAGAATCAGACCGTCGGCATGTACAGAGCACCAGGTGTTGAGCGCCTGATCGTCTCATCTCGGGGGCGAGTCGAGTGTGGGGAAATGATGTGTTGTGATTTATAGGAAACGCCATTTGTAATCTAAAGTGCGGAAATGTCTCTCAAGAGAAGCTGCCTTGAATAATCTTCATCCCTGATGAAGTCCTGTAGATTCACATTGTTCTCACCAACCATCATCAGCGTGTCTGCCTCCTATCAAACCCTGACCTCGCTGGAAAAAGAAAAAACGAATGGCATTTTTTTATTTTTTTTGCAAAGACAAAGCGAAACACAGTGTGGTTCATTACCGTGACAATCGGATCAGCAGTCTGTGAACCGCTCACAGTTGAATCCAGTTTTTCTGGTTTTTGAAGTGAAACGCGGCCGTTGTTTGTTTTCACTAACTGAATGTTCCATCAAAACTGAGACCAATGTTATCTTTATGTCCCAACAGGAGAGAAATGTGTTGAAAGATAAACATGCCGAGATCCACCACCCTTCAAAGAATGTGAGGTGTGTTTGTGGAAAAAGGAGAAGAAGAAAAAAAAGTTACCCGACCAGAAACAACACAGGTGTTGCGCAATGTCTGATCCAGGACCTGCCGATCACACAGAAGTAGATCTGTGCTTCACGGGAACTACGGGGTAATTATGTATTTGTATATTTGGAGGATGAAGTCAACACCCTTCTGAACAGTGGTTGCTATGTTGAACAGCTTCACAACAGCCCAGCACTTTTAGTGTGCTTGGATTTTAAACGTGGAAAATATCAAACGGAAGGAAATGTCTTGTTTTTGCAGATCTTTGTGGACCAGCTTCGGTGTTGATGTTTGAAACCGTCTCGTGTTGCAGCTCAGACTTTCCTACCGATGGTTTTAACAGACTTAATGGTCTTCTCCAGACGTGGAGATTCTTGTCATTTGTGTCACCGTTAAGTACCGAATGTATATTTACATTTTTATAAGGTAACATTGCGTTGTTGCTGTATGTAGATTCTCATTCTTTGTTTTTTAATATATACATATATATATATACATTTAACAATACAGGGCACCTTGCCTTAAACCCACAGACCTGACACACACTTTGATCCCCAAACAAAGAGCCCCAGACCCACAGCAGCATATCTAAACAGAGCCACATAAGGCAAAGCCACATGTTCCTATGGCCCTGCATCCAATAAGGTCTTGTTAATGCTAAATTGGATGAGTGTGTGTCCAATTCTCCATTTCCTCAGAGGTGTCTCAGCAGCAACAGCTGCTACCAATGGCAAAGCAGCTTTTTTCACACAGCCCCCTCTTCCGCCGTGTGACCGAGGTCTTTCCAAAATAAGCCCATACGCATGCAAAAATAGATAAATGGACATCTATTGCAAAGGGCAGCGGCTTTAAAGTGAGGTCTAACTGGGGCGGAGCGCTGAAAGAGGCGAGGGGAGACGTCTCATCCAGAAACGTGAACTATAAACGGGCCAATGAAGCCGGAGAGTGAGAGTCCATGTGGGCCGGCTCATACGGGATGCAGGCTGATGACAGAGAGGAGGCAGCCATTGATTTATGCAAAGGAGCCTCTTCATGTGTGTTAGAGCCTCAGATCAATGTTTACAAAGATGGACGACTTCTTTGCAGACTAAGGTTGCAGGATTTGTTTTTGAGGATGTAAAATACTGTGAAGTGATAAAATAAAACCGTAATAACGATAATAAAGACATAATTACAACATGAATGTTGCCGTAAGGGTTTCATCTAATACTGGTGTCTGCTACTGGTCTGCTACTGGTCTGCTACTGGTGTCTGCTACTGGTGTCTGCTACTGGTGTCTGCTACTGGTGTCTGCTACTGGTCTGCTACTGGTGTCTGCTACTGGTCTGCTACTGGTGTCTGCTACTGGTGTCTGCTACTGGTGTCTGCTACTGGTGTCTGCTACTGGTGTCTGCTACTGGTCTGCTACTGGTCTGCTACTGGTGTCTGCTACTGGTGTCTGCTACTGGTGTCTGCTACTGGTCTGCTACTGGTGTCTGCTACTGGTGTCTGCTACTGGTGTCTGCTACTGGTGTCTGCTACTGGTGTCTGCTACTGGTCTGCTACTGGTGTCTGCTACTGGTGTCTGCTACTGGTGTCTGCTACTGGTCTGCTACTGGTGTCTGCTACTGGTGTCTGCTACTGGTCTGCTACTGGTCTGCTACTGGTGTCTGCTACTGGTGTCTGCTACTGGTCTGCTACTGGTCTGCTACTGGTGTCTGCTACTGGTGTCTGCTACTGGTTTCTGCTACTGGTGTCTGCTACTGGTCTGCTACTGGTGTCTGCTACTGGTCTGCTACTGGTGTCTGCTACTGGTCTGCTACTGGTCTGCTACTGGTGTCTGCTACTGGTTTCTGCTACTGTGTCTGCTACTGTGTCTGCTACTGGTGTCTGCTACTGGTTTCTGCTACTGGTGTCTGCTACTGGTCTGCTACTGGTCTGCTACTGGTCTGCTACTGGTGTCTGCTACTGGTCTGCTACTGGTCTGCTACTGGTCTGCTACTGGTGTCTGCTACTGGTTTCTGCTACTGGTGTCTGCTACTGGTGTCTGCTACTGGTGTCTGCTACTGGTGTCTGCTACTGGTGTCTGCTACTGGTCTGCTACTGGTGTCTGCTACTGGTCTGCTACTGGTGTCTGCTACTGGTGTCTGCTACTGGTGTCTGCTACTGGTGTCTGCTACTGGTTTCTGCTACTGGTGTCTGCTACTGGTGTCTGCTACTGGTCTGCTACTGGTGTCTGCTACTGGTGTCTGCTACTGGTGTCTGCTACTGGTGTCTGCTACTGGTCTGCTACTGGTGTCTGCTACTGGTGTCTGCTACTGGTGTCTGCTACTGGTTTCTGCTACTGTGTCTGCTACTGGTGTCTGCTACTGGTGTCTGCTACTGGTTTCTGCTACTGTGTCTGCTACTGGTCTGCTACTGGTGTCTGCTACTGGTGTCTGCTACTGGTGTCTGCTACTGGTGTCTGCTACTGGTTTCTGCTACTGTGTCTGCTACTGGTCTGCTACTGGTCTGCTACTGGTGTCTGCTACTGGTGTCTGCTACTGGTGTCTGCTACTGGTGTCTGCTACTGGTCTGCTACTGGTGTCTGCTACTGGTGTCTGCTACTGGTGTCTGCTACTGGTGTCTGCTACTGGTTTCTGCTACTGGTGTCTGCTACTGGTCTGCTACTGGTGTCTGCTACTGGTCTGCTACTGGTGTCTGCTACTGGTCTGCTACTGGTCTGCTACTGGTGTCTGCTACTGGTTTCTGCTACTGGTGTCTGCTACTGGTCTGCTACTGGTCTGCTACTGGTGTCTGCTACTGGTGTCTGCTACTGGTGTCTGCTACTGGTGTCTGCTACTGGTTTCTGCTACTGTGTCTGCTACTGGTCTGCTACTGGTCTGCTACTGGTGTCTGCTACTGGTGTCTGCTACTGGTGTCTGCTACTGGTGTCTGCTACTGGTCTGCTACTGGTGTCTGCTACTGGTGTCTGCTACTGGTTTCTGCTACTGTGTCTGCTACTGGTCTGCTACTGGTGTCTGCTACTGGTTTCTGCTACTGTGTCTGCTACTGGTCTGCTACTGGTGTCTGCTACTGGTGTCTGCTACTGGTTTCTGCTACTGTGTCTGCTACTGGTCTGCTACTGGTGTCTGCTACTGGTGTCTGCTACTGGTGTCTGCTACTGGTGTCTGCTACTGGTTTCTGCTACTGTGTCTGCTACTGGTCTGCTACTGGTCTGCTACTGGTGTCTGCTACTGGTGTCTGCTACTGGTGTCTGCTACTGGTGTCTGCTACTGGTCTGCTACTGGTGTCTGCTACTGGTGTCTGCTACTGGTGTCTGCTACTGGTGTCTGCTACTGGTTTCTGCTACTGGTGTCTGCTACTGGTCTGCTACTGGTGTCTGCTACTGGTCTGCTACTGGTGTCTGCTACTGGTCTGCTACTGGTCTGCTACTGGTGTCTGCTACTGGTTTCTGCTACTGGTGTCTGCTACTGGTCTGCTACTGGTCTGCTACTGGTGTCTGCTACTGGTCTGCTACTGGTCTGCTACTGGTCTGCTACTGGTGTCTGCTACTGGTTTCTGCTACTGGTGTCTGCTACTGGTGTCTGCTACTGGTGTCTGCTACTGGTGTCTGCTACTGGTGTCTGCTACTGGTCTGCTACTGGTGTCTGCTACTGGTCTGCTACTGGTGTCTGCTACTGGTGTCTGCTACTGGTGTCTGCTACTGGTGTCTGCTACTGGTTTCTGCTACTGGTGTCTGCTACTGGTGTCTGCTACTGGTCTGCTACTGGTGTCTGCTACTGGTGTCTGCTACTGTGTCTGCTACTGTGTCTGCTACTGGTCTGCTACTGGTCTGCTACTGGTGTCTGCTACTGGTGTCTGCTACTGGTGTCTGCTACTGGTGTCTGCTACTGGTGTCTGCTACTGGTCTGCTACTGGTGTCTGCTACTGGTGTCTGCTACTGGTGTCTGCTACTGGTGTCTGCTACTGGTGTCTGCTACTGGTGTCTGCTACTGGTGTCTGCTACTGGTCTGCTACTGGTGTCTGCTACTGGTCTGCTACTGGTGTCTGCTACTGGTGTCTGCTACTGGTGTCTGCTACTGGTGTCTGCTACTGGTTTCTGCTACTGGTGTCTGCTACTGGTGTCTGCTACTGGTCTGCTACTGGTGTCTGCTACTGGTGTCTGCTACTGTGTCTGCTACTGTGTCTGCTACTGGTCTGCTACTGGTCTGCTACTGGTGTCTGCTACTGGTGTCTGCTACTGGTGTCTGCTACTGGTGTCTGCTACTGGTCTGCTACTGGTGTCTGCTACTGGTGTCTGCTACTGGTGTCTGCTACTGGTGTCTGCTACTGGTGTCTGCTACTGGTGTCTGCTACTGGTGTCTGCTACTGGTGTCTGCTACTGGTCTGCTACTGGTCTGCTACTGGTGTCTGCTACTGGTCTGCTACTGGTGTCTGCTACTGGTCTGCTACTGGTCTGCTACTGGTGTCTAATACTGGTGTCTGCTACTGGTTTCTGCTACTGGTGTCTGCTACTGGTCTGCTACTGGTCTGCTACTGGTGTCTGCTACTGGTCTGCTACTGGTCTGCTACTGGTCTGCTACTGGTCTGCTACTGGTCTGCTACTGGTGTCTGCTACTGGTCTGCTACTGGTCTGCTACTGGTCTGCTACTGGTGTCTGCTACTGGTGTCTGCTACTGGTGTCTGCTACTGGTCTGCTACTGGTGTCTGCTACTGGTCTGCTACTGGTGTCTGCTACTGGTGTCTGCTACTGGTCTGCTACTGGTGTCTGCTACTGGTTTCTGCTACTGGTGTCTGCTACTGGTGTCTGCTACTGGTCTGCTACTGGTGTCTGCTACTGGTGTCTGCTACTGTGTCTGCTACTGTGTCTGCTACTGGTCTGCTACTGGTCTGCTACTGGTCTGCTACTGGTGTCTGCTACTGGTTTCTGCTACTGGTGTCTGCTACTGGTGTCTGCTACTGGTCTGCTACTGGTGTCTGCTACTGGTCTGCTACTGGTGTCTGCTACTGGTGTCTGCTACTGGTCTGCTACTGGTGTCTGCTACTGGTTTCTGCTACTGGTGTCTGCTACTGGTGTCTGCTACTGGTCTGCTACTGGTGTCTGCTACTGGTGTCTGCTACTGTGTCTGCTACTGGTCTGCTACTGGTCTGCTACTGGTCTGCTACTGGTGTCTGCTACTGGTGTCTGCTACTGGTTTCTGCTACTGGTGTCTGCTACTGGTGTCTGCTACTGGTCTGCTACTGGTGTCTGCTACTGGTCTGCTACTGGTCTGCTACTGGTGTCTGCTACTGGTTTCTGCTACTGGTGCCTGCTACTGGTGTCTGCTACTGGTGTCTGCTACTGGTCTGCTACTGGTGTCTGCTACTGGTCTGCTACTGGTCTGCTACTGGTGTCTGCTACTGGTTTCTGCTACTGGTGCCTGCTACTGGTGTCTGCTACTGGTGTCTGCTACTGGTTTCTGCTACTGGTCTGCTACTGGTCTGCTACTGGTCTGCTACTGGTGTCTGCTACTGGTTTCTGCTACTGGTGCCTGCTACTGGTGTCTGCTACTGGTATCTAATACTGGTGTCTGCTACTGGTATATAATACTGGTGTCTGCTACTGGTATCTTATACTGGTGTCTGCTACTGGTATCTAATACTGGTGTCTGCTACTGGTATCTAATACTGGTGTCTGCTACTGGTACCTAATACTGGTGTCTGCTACTGGTGTCTAATACTGGTGTCTGCTACTGGTGTCTAATACTGGTGTCTGCTACTGGTGTCTAATACTGGTGTCTGCTACTGGTGTCTAATACTGGTGTCTGCTACTGGTATATAATACTGGTGTCTGCTACTGGTGTCTAATACTGGTGTCTGCTACTGGTGCCTGCTACTGGTGTCTGCTACTGGTGTCTGCTACTGGTATCTAATACTGGTGTCTGCTACTGGTATATAATACTGGTGTCTGCTACTGGTATCTTATACTGGTGTCTGCTACTGGTATCTAATACTGGTGTCTGCTACTGGTATCTAATACTGGTGTCTGCTACTGGTATCTAATACTGGTGTCTGCTACTGGTATCTAATACTGGTGTCTGCTACTGGTGTCTAATACTGGTGTCTGCTACTGGTGTCTAATACTGGTGTCTGCTACTGGTGTCTAATACTGGTGTCTGCTACTGGTGTCTAATACTGGTGTCTGCTACTGGTGTCTAATACTGGTGTCTGCTACTGGTATCTAATACTGGTGTCTGCTACTGGTGTCTAATACTGGTGTCTGCTACTGGTGTCTAATACTGGTGTCTGCTACTGGTATCTAATACTGGTGTCTGCTACTGGTGTCTAATACTGGTGTCTGCTACTGGTATATAATACTGGTGTCTGCTACTGGTGTCTAATACTGGTGTCTGCTACTGGTATATAATACTGGTGTCTGCTACTGGTATCTAATACTGGTGTCTGCTACTGGTATCTAATACTGGTGTCTGCTACTGGTATCTAATACTGGTGTCTGCTACTGGTATCTAATACTGGTGTCTGCTACTGGTGTCTAATACTGGTGTCTGCTACTGGTGTCTAATACTGGTGTCTGCTACTGGTGTCTAATACTGGTGTCTGCTACTGGTATCTAATACTGGTGTCTGCTACTGGTATCTAATACTGGTGTCTGCTACTGGTGTCTAATACTGGTGTCTGCTACTGGTGTCTAATACTGGTGTCTGCTACTGGTGTCTAATACTGGTGTCTGCTACTGGTGTCTAATACTGGTGTCTGCTACTGGTGTCTAATACTGGTGTCTGCTACTGGTATATAATACTGGTGTCTGCTACTGGTGTCTAATACTGGTGTCTGCTACTGGTGCCTGCTACTGGTGTCTGCTACTGGTGTCTGCTACTGGTATCTAATACTGGTGTCTGCTACTGGTATATAATACTGGTGTCTGCTACTGGTATCTAATACTGGTGTCTGCTACTGGTGTCTAATACTGGTGTCTGCTACTGGTATCTAATACTGGTGTCTGCTACTGGTATCTTATACTGGTGTCTGCTACTGGTATATAATACTGGTGTCTGCTACTGGTATCTAATACTGGTGTCTGCTACTGGTATATAATACTGGTGTCTGCTACTGGTATCTAATACTGGTGTCTGCTACTGGTATCTAATACTGGTGTCTGCTACTGGTATCTAATACTGGTGTCTGCTACTGGTATCTTATACTGGTGTCTGCTACTGGTATCTAATACTGGTGTCTGCTACTGGTATCTAATACTGGTGTCTGCTACTGGTATCTAATACTGGTGTCTGCTACTGGTATCTAATACTGGTGTCTGCTACTGGTATCTAATACTGGTGTCTGCTACTGGTGTCTAATACTGGTGTCTGCTACTGGTGTCTAATACTGGTGTCTGCTACTGGTGTCTAATACTGGTGTCTGCTACTGGTGTCTAATACTGGTGTCTGCTACTGGTGTCTAATACTGGTGTCTGCTACTGGTATATAATACTGGTGTCTGCTACTGGTGTCTAATACTGGTGTCTGCTACTGGTATATAATACTGGTGTCTGCTACTGGTATCTAATACTGGTGTCTGCTACTGGTATCTAATACTGGTGTCTGCTACTGGTATCTAATACTGGTGTCTGCTACTGGTATATAATACTGGTGTCTGCTACTGCTGTCTAATACTGGTGTCTGCTACTGGTATCTAATACTGGTGTCTGCTACTGGTATCTAATACTGGTGTCTGCTACTGGTGTCTAATACTGGTGTCTGCTACTGGTGTCTAATACTGGTGTCTGCTACTGGTATATAATACTGGTGTCTGCTACTGGTGTCTAATACTGGTGTCTGCTACTGGTATATAATACTGGTGTCTGCTACTGGTATCTAATACTGGTGTCTGCTACTGGTATCTAATACTGGTGTCTGCTACTGGTATCTAATACTGGTGTCTGCTACTGGTATCTAATACTGGTGTCTGCTACTGGTATCTAATACTGGTGTCTGCTACTGGTATCTAATACTGGTGTCTGCTACTGCTGTCTAATACTGGTGTCTGCTACTGGTATCTAATACTGGTGTCTGCTACTGGTATCTAATACTGGTGTCTGCTACTGGTGTCTAATACTGGTGTCTGCTACTGGTGTCTAATACTGGTGTCTGCTACTGGTATATAATACTGGTGTCTGCTACTGGTGTCTAATACTGGTGTCTGCTACTGGTATATAATACTGGTGTCTGCTACTGGTATATAATACTGGTGTCTGCTACTGGTATATAATACTGGTGTCTGCTACTGGTATCTTATACCGGTGTCTGCTACTGGTATCTAATACTGGTGTCTGCTACTGGTATCTAATACTGGTGTCTGCTACTGGTGTCTAATACTGGTGTCTGCTACTGGTATCTAATACTGGTGTCTGCTACTGGTGTCTAATACTGGTGTCTGCTACTGGTATATAATACTGGTGTCTGCTACTGGTATCTTATACTGGTGTCTGCTACTGGTATCTAATACTGGTGTCTGCTTCCAGTTGCAGATATGCGTTTAGCTTCGAATGTACACAGAGAACCTCAGAACCATGTTGTCAGTTTATTATTTATTATTTAAGAGGTCCAAGTCTAATATTCTCTCCCTTTAGCTTTATTTTGGTCTCCACCAGCGTCTGAGCTGCTTAGTGCTCTGTGTACAGTGGAGATATCAGAACTTTGTTCTGCTGAAAACAACTGCTGTGACCAAATATTATGCTAAGACGGTGGAGTGTTGAACTGCAATGGTCAATTTTTATTTTTCCTTCACATTTGCTAGTCTGGTCTGACTAGTCTGGGAATCAGGGTTTGGGGAATGACAGGAATATCTTCCAAAAAAAATCTAAAAGTTCAAATCATGTGAGTCTGTAAGCATCGACCAGACTGGGGGAAAGATGGCAGATTAACAGACCAGTGAAGAGTCTGTTTGTTTGAATGCTGTGTGCCTGGAGGCAGCTTTAGCAGAGCGATGAGCACAGAGCTGAAGTGTGTTGCAGCAATCACATCCCTCTGACGCGTCCCCGTCTCCGGCCCGGCCTGCAGGTGCTCCGTCATGCCGGCAGCCGTCACTGTAAAGAACATACAGTCCAAACAGACTCAGCCAATCAGAGCTTGTGTGCCTCGACTTTAACGACCTGGAACCATTTGGTTCATTTTTCTGTAGGTATTACACCTGCACGCTCAAATGTATTCACAATGTAGTGATAATGACGTTATAACACACAGTAACACCTTTTTCAGTTTGCTTCATGTCGCACCTATTGCTCTAGAAAAATAGATATGTATTGACCACCTTTTAGTTATCTGCATACATCTATAGTTGAATAATCACTATTTAGAAATATATTTTATTGTGCGTATGTCTTAACACTTTATTTAAACCCAGTATTGTGTACATATTGATGTTTTTGCTGTTATTTATAGACTTATTATTCTATTGCTTGTACATCTGATCTCTAATAACTTATCACGCTGATTTTATTTATCAATATATATATTATTGTCAAATTTGTTTATCACAATTATCTGATATTTTGCTCATTATCATAAATGTAATCTGCTTTTTTATACTATCATTTAAACTTAAAATGTTTTACTAGTGGTTGTATGTGAATAATGTTTAATTTGCCTGTATTTCTGTGCGTCCTTTTTACTTTTTGTTGCAACAATGGCAGATCGTCTTCCCAGGTATTATAATAATTATAATAGCTTCATCTCACCGTATATGATCACACTCTGTGGCTTCATGGCTGACACCTTTTTTTTCAGCTCTCTGGCTATAATACCGCAGGACTCCACAACCGTCAGGCGGTGAGTCCAGGGCGGGCAAATCTTCATAAATCCTTCCACAATGGCTACCCTCTTCAGACTCCACGGTACAAGATCTGTCTTCATCTGAGAGCGCACAGGCCCAGCCACCTGCTTTTCCTCTGTTCACCCCCTCCCTCCATGCTTTGTGAACTTAATAAAAGCTGCCATTAAGCAGTGCTTCATCTGTTTGGGCCCTAATCTGCCTTATAGGCGTCATGTGACCACATATGCAGCGCACACCTGTCGTGTGTGTGTTCCCAGCCCTGACCGCCGCCTCTCCACGCTGCTCGCTCTCTCACTCAACCTGTTCCTGGCACGTCAACCCACAGCATGTCAGCCATGGCTGGAATGCATGCACACATTGTTGGCACTTCTAATATATATACGGCCTGGTGTTGTGTTTTGTGTAAAGGTAGAAAGCGTGCATCTGTTGTCACAAACTTTTCTTTGACATTCAAAATGACATCCACACTGAAAACAGGCCTAAAGTCGTTCGGTATGTTTTTATTTCACTGAGTGAAAAGCTCAATCTTTGCATAAGACATGCAGAAACAGAAGAAAAACATAAATATAGCACAATGAAGATGAACAGCACTGTATCATCGTGGAAATAAGCAATACGGCAAGAATGAAAAGCAGTGCTGAGGGCAACAAATTCAAGTAAAAAATTGCTTCATTGTTTACTTTTCATATAAAATGTCTCATGAGTCTAGCCAAATTGAACGCAAACGGGAGATGGCTTTTAGTCCAAAAGTGCAATATATTTTACAAAGTCTAAAATGTTGTTTATCCACTACGCTGCAGTAAGCAGGAGGCTTTCATATTACATTTCTCCCCGCAGTGGAAATTCATCTCAGTTTATTTCTCCACCACTTTTTTATACCATCCTTTTTACTCTGTTAATTAAAACAGTAAAATGATCTGTCGGTTCGGCAGCAGCCTATGCACGATTTGGAGGTCGTTTCCGTCTGGTTTTTGTGTAATATAATTTTCATGTTTATTCTTTTTTTTCTGGTAGATTATATACAGGATGCCAGCTGGCTGACAGATGGTGATGCCTTTACCCAATTTTTTTTCCTTTTTTTTTTTATTAAAAAAAAAAACATCACAAGGAAGAGAAGAAGGAAGGACAGGAACAGCTGTAGACGGAGGGACAGAGAGAACCAGCACATTGGCCACTGGGTGACATGAGGGAGTGGGAGGAGACCCCAGCACATGGCTCAAGGCAAAAAAAAAAAAAAGGAACTAAAAAAAAATAATAAATGTGCCCTGTTAACACTGAACAAGACACAGAGAGCCATCTTGTTAGCAGTAGCAGGCCTCTAAATCTCCCTAATGGTCCTCGGCTCTGATCTTGTTCTCGCACCAGAATGTCAAGCATGAACAACGGGTGACCCCAACAACAAATATTGTTGACTCCTTTACCTGCATGAATGCAGATGTTTGTTTGGTTTTTTTTTTAAAACATTTTTTTTTGTTGGTTCCTTCAAACTCTGTGACAGAAAAGTGCCCCAGTTGGATTTAAAGCGGAACAAAGCAGGGAAAAGGCGCAAAAGGTCATGAAATATGAATCAAAGCTCTGAGCAGCTGGGACGGAGCCACAGGCCTGTGTTTTGTGGCCTGTCTGTCTCTCTCACAGGGAGACACACACACACACACACACACACACACACACACACACACACTCTTACTTCAGTAGTGTCACTGACAGATAGAAAAAGACAGAGAGATCGCTGTCGTGACCTTTTGCCCTGCTGTTGTCCAGCAGCACCGTTAACCTCCACACAGGACGCACAATGTCCTCAGGCTGAAGCACTATCAATCACTACATATGTATAGTTATAATAATTATAGTTTCTTTATTTTCAACTTTTTACAAATCCTGCTATGTCACACCCTCACACACTCACACATACACACAAACATAAACTGAATTCAAGTGCACAATGTCTCCCAGCCCCTACAGTTATCTGATGAGAAAACAAATCAAACGGTGTGACGCCTCTGCTTCGCAGCAGAGTCCCGGGAGACAGTTCAGTCTGTGAACGAGGCATGCCCACAGCAAAGTAAATAGAAACCAAGAATTTCAATTAATGAGGAAAAAAAAAAAAAGCACACGCATAGATAAATGACAATGAATAAAATGAGTCGTTGAATAAAACAGAAACATCGATGAATTAATTCAAATCAGTGTATTTTAGTTTGAGCTTCTGACATAGTTTGGAAAAAGAAAATATATATACTGCAAACATAACGTAATCTGCCAATGCTACAGTGTGAACTACTTGTTCCAAAAGATCTGGGATAATTAAAACAGGGCACGCACACAAGCAAACTATGATGAGGCTATTTGAATTTTTAACTTTTTATTATTCATTTCTCCTTTAACGGTTTTCTTTTTAAAGGAAGCTGTTCATGAAAGAGCATTTTGTTCATATATAGTTATTTTTTACAGAGGAAAATACTGTACAACCTTTTTTTTTTCTTCTCAAAACAATATCTGGAGGAATATCATCTACACACATTATTCCCGATATTATGATCGTTTATTTCCAATGCCGAGCTCAGGAGATTATTCAGGATCAGTGTGTCCACTTCTCGGTCGAACATATTCGCTCAATATAAACCAGCAGGTGGCTTTGACAGATTTATAATTTAGTACTGCAGTAAGTGAGCATTGCATGAACTTCTTAAGAATTCATTTAAAATCACAGTCCGTATTAGTGTTTCCCATCAGGGCACTGTTTTTCTGGTGCACCTATGTCCTTTTTTTTCTTTCCTTTTTTTTTTTAAACTGTCGAATCACGGAAGCAAAAATAAAAACCAGTCTTTAAATAAATCACAGAACAGTTCTTTGTCACACTAACATCTATTTGTGCATTAAAGCAAAAGTGAACTAAAACATCTTTAAAGCAAAATTCCCTGTTAAAAGATATTTATCATATTTTTTTTCAGACGGTAAAAATGAACCTAAAAAGTGCAATAACACCCTAGAAAATTCTCATTGGAAGGTCACATAAATATTAAATAAAAACCGTTACAACAGGAGCTAAACCACAGCCATAGTGAATGGAAACAAAATGCCATTGAGACATTTTCGGTCTGTAAATTTTCAAACATAAAACACTCTCTGACGTCGCCCTCGCTCTGCATCTGAGTGACTCATTGCTTTCTCTGGTCGGTCTGACCCCGCCTCCCCCCCCCCCCCCCGCCCCCCACCCACCCCAACACATCCTGACTCTCCGGCCGTTAATCACAACCTCGCCTGCTTACAGATCGATATGCTTCGGACTAACAACACAACAAAATGACATAATGATGCAAATGGTAACAAAAATATTTTTAAATATGCTTATGAGTTATCTATCATCATCGTAATCATTGTGGTCGGCTAATATAAAAGTGCACTATTCACACACAAACTTGATTCCTCTGCAGGGGGCACAATTACAAGGGCTGAGCTTGGTTTTTGGTGCTAGATGAACGTTTCTAGCAGAATGTCGGAGAACTGTTGAAGACCAAATGTTTACTGGTCGATTCCACATGTCATTGAGAACAAAGAAAAACCTCTGAGAGAGAAGGGAACAAGCAAAATGTAACTCCCGTTTCACTCAGCGTGTCTCATAATAATAATAATACAGAAAAAAAGATCAAATGTTTGAATGTATCCTGTTTCCCCTTAGTGATCCACCTCCCTTTTTCTATGCGTCCACGGCCCTGCAGTTCATGTCGCCTGTACCAGCAATTTCCTTTTGTATATCGTCGTTCACACACACACACACACACACTCACACACACACTTACATATATAGTTATATAGAGAGATTTGTTTTTGTTTTTCTAACTTTTTTTTTATCCACACACAAAAAAGTGAAAAATTAAAATAAATTAAAGTCAAACATGCACGCACACAAAAAGACTGATGTGTAGTAAAATGCTTTACATTGCTGCCCTGTGTGTAAACCAGGGCCTAATTCTGTGTCTCCGTTCATATTTTTTTTTAATGCATAATTGAATTAATAATGTTGGTCATCTTGTAAACATCATAATAAATCATTTTTGGGCCGTCATTTTTTTCCACGCTGTTGTTTTCTGTTGTCATCTGAAGTCTCTTGACATGATAAATGAGGCCACTTTCATTTTTGTTTGTTCATAGTACACAGAGTATTTCTTCAGTCCTACAGTCACTGGTAGTTTTCCTCAATTCTTTTCCAGTTGGGAAGTATCAGTGTGGTTAAGAGAAGCATCAAAACTCTCGACATTGTCCTTCTCATCATCAGGCTCCGGCATCGAATCATCATTCGAGTCACTGTTGAGCTCTGCCTCATCATCCTCCTCCTCATCCTCATCTTCCTCCTCCTCTTCCTCTGCGTGCGCCTCCTCCTCTGGCGACAAGTCGTCCTCCGCCTCTCCGGACGTTCCCGTGGTGTCGTCCTGAGCTGCCGGCAGACCCAGCGGGGCCGGCGGCTTGTGGCTGGACCGCATCGCCTCTTGGTGTATTTTCTTGCTGAGGTCCAGTGAGTCGCTGAGACCCAGACCGGCGGCGTTCTTCAGGAAGAACAGTGAGCTGCTGCTGTCGGTGCCCAGGTTGAGGGAGCCGTCCAGGCTGATGGAGGACGGTGGGTACAGGTGGTTATACTCTGACCCGATGCCACCTGTTGGATAGAGCATGGAGGGAGCGCTGCTGTTGATGCTGCGGGACAAGCCGTGGACGACGCTCGGTGAAGAAGAAGAGAGACCCATGGAGATCAGAGGGAGCGTGGACACGCTTCCTCCCAGGTGGTGCACCCCTTCCTGCTTGGGCGACACCGACGGCAGCTCGCCGCGCTCCTGCTTCTCGTGCTTTCTCTTGTGGGAGTCCATCTGGGACATGCCCACCACCGTGTGCTTACACTCAGGGAAGGTGCAGTGGAAGTGCGAGCACTTGAGCTTATATTTGCAGTCGGGAACCTCGCAATCGACACTGGAGCTGAACTGGCAGAAGCCGGCGGCGCTGATCACATCTTGCTTGCCGTGGTGCTTGCGGTGGGCCGTCACCTTGGTGCTGTCGGTGCAGCGGAAGCCGCAGCGCAGGCAGTGGAAGTGGGTGCTGTTGCCGGAAAACTGGCAGTCGGGGAAGTTGCAGCTGAGGGAGGATTTGAAGCGCTTGAAGTCGTCCAGGACCAGGTTGTCCACGCGGTCGTGGTGCTGCGCGTGCTTGTACATGTGGGTGCGGCCGCAGAACTTGTAGCCACAGTTCTCACGTGTGCAGTGGTAGTGGGTCACTTTCAGGGAAAACTGGCAGCCCGGGTCCTTGCAGTTCTCGTAGAGGTCATAGCGCCTGAAGCCCTCCAGCATCATCCCCTCGTCCAGCATCTTACGCGACGACGGGGTCTTGCGGCGCTTGCCGAATGGTGACATGTCCTCGATGATCCAAAAGCGCTTCTTGGCCCCAGTGGCCGTGGGAATGGAGATGGTGTTGCCTGAAACAAGGAAGGCGGCACATTAAACTATAATCACTTGGTTCGCAAAGTAAACTACAAGCAAATTACATTGCGAGACCGTCCTGGTTGAAACTCTAATGGGCGACCCTACTCAGCCAGAAGTGGTTCACAGCTGAGTAAGCACAGAGAGCCACAATTTGTTTTATTCCTAATTCCCAGAATGATTAAAGGAGCGGGGAAATGATAGATTGACTTTGGAACATGACACTTTTACAGGATGTCTCCGGCCTCCAAACAGAGGTGGAGCTGTGGGTCTTAACCGACCCTCTTATCTCCATGTTGCTTTATGAGGGGCACCCACCTTTTGCTACACCCTAATAATGTGATCCCTGCTCTGCAAGACAGGAAGCAGTGGGCCTCGATAAAACTTGAGGCGTGATTAAAATAAGAGGCTGGTAATGCAGCCTCGTTAATGGGAGCTAAACAAGGGCCAGGCTTCACACTACAGAGGCCAAATGTACTGCTCTGTCTCATACTAAAAGTTAAAACACACGCAAGCGGTGTAGGTGAGGTAATTATACATATTTCTTATATCCTCTCAGTAAGCATGCACATTTCTTCATACATGTTTTTTTTTTTTTTTGCATGCTGGAAAGCCCTTTGCATTTCCTCGTCAATACTGCAAAGAAAGCGGATCACACAGTTAAATACTGCACAGGACTCAATTGAGAGTGACAGCTGCAGTGTTGGTTTGCGCGGGGGATAAGTACCTGCAGCATCCTGTACTATAGGGACGTCATTTTTAACCGGAGACGGAGTGGCAATGATGGGGCTGAAAGCTGGTGTGTTGGTTGGCATGACAACACTCCGAGTGGCTCCCAGAGAGGCGCTGAGCAGAGAGTATGACAGACAGGATGGAGAGAGGAGGTACGGGAGTGAGGACAGAGGAGGTCGGAGGAGAGCAGGAGAGAGGGATGGGGCCTGGGACTGGAGGCCAGGCTGAAAAGCGTAGGGAGGAAGAGATGGTGGTGGAGGAGGTGGGGAAGAAGGAGGTGCATTTTGGGTAGCGCTAGTGTCAGCAGGGGTGGTAGGAGCAGAAGTGGTGGCGGGCCAGCCTTGTCCTGGAGAGACAGGTCGACCAGAGAGGGTGAAGGACAGACAAGAGGGGAAGACACACACAGACGGGTACACAAAAACAAGGAGCACACACACACACAGGGATGGGAGGTAAAAAGGGAAAGATACAAGATAAGAGAATGATACAAAATGAGGCCCATTCCAGACAAGTAACCCAAACACCGGCCAAAACCACAATGATGCGAGTAGTGGGTAATATTGGTCAGACATGGAGAAATGTGAAAATCACAGGCAAATTCAGATTTAGAAAAATAAGCAGAAATGTAATTTATTCGGTCAGTTTGAGGGAAAGGACACTGTTTCTCCTTTCCTTTCCTTTTCTCCCACAATTCAAACTACTAAAAGTGCTAAAGTAGACATAAAGCCACGGGATGATCTCTGGCCAAAGAAAAATGTAATAAGCTACATACAGTGCAATAACTCAAACCACTGATGTACAAAATGGAAGTTTTATGAGGATGACCAGGCAAACTGCAGAAGACCTTGTCCATGACTCAGAACATAAGAATACAGCATTGTCATCAACCTCATAAATGTATGAATTTATGTGTCATTAAGTTATTGATTGTCAAACTACTAAATCACAAAATACAGATTGAAGAATGAAACGGCAAGTCGCTGGTTTCTGGGTTAGGTCGAGGAATGTGGACTCGAAGCATGATGTATGATGCTGAATGTCAGATTAAAAACTTGAATTCACCTTTTCGACTAAACCACACTAAAGCTCTACACGTGACACTGATTAACCCGACAGGTTGTTGATGATTTTGTTGTTGTTGCATATTCTCACCTGCTGGAGAGCCATCGTTGCCTACAGGTGTGCTGGTGCAGCTGCGGTCCTGGTTGGAGGACTCGGAGGAGAGGCCCAAGGGGCTGCCCCCTCCTCCCATGTAGTCCATGTAGTCATCGGTCTCGTCCATGAAGCTGTTGATACCAGGATGGGTCCCCATCATGCCGGACCCGTCTGGCCTCAGCGGCATCGTCTGCAAAACAAATCACCTTCATTGTAAGAGGCGTGCGGTAAAGGTAGGCAGTCTCACGTAAAGCTAAAGAGACATGCTGAGACCGAAACTAATATCCAATGGAATATTCTGCTTCAATCCATATTTGTTGGCATAGACTAAAGCAGTCAAAAACCGGTTTTCTTTCTGGCAGCACACACAGGGGCGATACAGCAGCAAACTACCAGCCCCATGAATCACATTTATATAAACACAACATCATATCCATCCCATTTATTTTGGGTGAAGTTAAAATATGCCGTCAGACTTTATCTGAAACGAACATCTTAGGCTATAGCCTGTCATTAATGCAGGTGTTGGCTCTTGGCATACGACCAAGCATTTCTCAAGAATTCAAAAGTCTTCTGAAAGGATGAACGTCACACTTTTGTCATTATATAAAGGTTCAAAATGAAAAAAGAACAAACAGAACAAGAAAATCCACATGTTTAAGTCCACTTACGGTACATGGTGTACTGCAGAGGTTAAGTTAGGAAAAGGAGTATACTCCACGGTGAAAAATGTCATCAAAAGAATGTGATGAGTGATTTGTAACTGACTGGTATGACAGGATATGAGCGGGACTTTCTGTTTTGCACCGAATTAACTTGTTCAGTTTTCAGAATTTGACTCATAAAAAGATGCCAAAAAACAACGAAACTAGGTACCTAATTAAGTCTCGTAGACTTCGAATAACAACAAATTATTGTTGAGCTGAAACATTAAAAACCCAAAACAAATTAAATAAAAAAATGTTTTAATCACAGTGAAACACTTTTTTAGCAGCTCATTTGCATTTTTTCTTTTTCACTTTCGACAACCAGATTTCCAGAGCAGTGCTCGTTGGGAGAAGCCCTTTAAAAAAAAAAAAAAAAAGTCTAGCAACAGAAACAACTACTGTATGTGTTTGTAGCAACATACAATTAAAATGTAACTAAAAAACAGGTCACCAGCTCTAAACTTCTACCCTGCATTGATGAGCACAATGCATTCCCCATCAATGCTGTAGAATCACTACGTCAAAGGGCGTGTGGCGTCCTTGGCTTTGTTCGATTGTCAGAATATGTTTTAATAAACTGCTCAACGCCTGTTTAAGTTCACCGAGGCGTTCAGCTTGTGTTTTCAGTCAATTACACTTTTTAATTTTAACACGTGTCACATGTCACAGTATGTACCTGGGACGGGACTCTGTCGAAGTTCTTCCCGAGCATCCGCCTCATGTGTTTGCGTGCATGTGAGGTCATCTGGTGCTTGAGCAGGAAGGAGAACTGGCAGCCCTCGCGGATGCAGTGGAAGTGGCTGTTGACTTGGTTGTACTTGCAACCTGCACAGAGAAACCAGTAACAGTTCTTAAACTCTCCATTTGCAGACTAATCTATCTCTGGCTCATTGTGAGACGGCTGAGAGCAGCAACTGCGCCCGAATGCAATATTATCAGTGCGGCGGTGGTTATGATTAGATCAAACACAAAGTGAAATATTTTTAGTTTCTTTTTTTTAATTTCATGATATAGCGGCGACAAAAGAGGGATCGGTTTCAAAGTGTTTGGGAGTGTACATGTAGGAGGAATATTAGATCACTGCGGTGTCACACTGAGCAAGTCAAGGCTTCTGTGCACTAAACCTGTGGAGCTCTTTTATTACACTGACATGCTTTATTCAATTAGGAATTTACATAAATAAATTCTCATTTTCTGTGGGCCAATAATGCACACACCCCTGCAAACCAAAGTAAATATACAATTATTACCATATTAAATTCATTTTTCAAAGTATCTCCATTGTCATTTTTCCTTTTGTTCTCCGTTGTGCTGCTCCGTATTCTTCTGTTCTTTTCTAGTGTTTTAACCGGTCTGGCTCTAATTGCTTTATGATTTCAAATTAAATGAATGTTCCGTTTTGTGCCTGTTAATCAAATACCATTATATAAAAGCAGGCAGAAATAATTGAAAGAGTAGCATGCTGGGCATGTGCTAGCATGTCAGTAACCATGGCACCCGGTTTAAGAGCACAACACGCCCGTGTCATCAAATAGCTTTTGCACACACAACGCTTTAAACACGCAAAGTTGAGCAAATAACAGTAACCCCTGTGACACGGAGAGGGCCTTTTGTGAGACAGAAACCAGGTAACATCATCAGCGGTGTTCAGTTTAATGTCGCTGCCATGGATACTGGCAACCCATCAATTCTTTATGACGGCCGTGCTAGCGATGGTAATCCTCTCTGTGTTTCCCACAGCCCAGACAATACCGTCGGCAGATCGGGCTGGGGACAAAAAACAGCTGTTTAGAGCCCGTATTTGTTTGCTTTTGTCTCGCCGTTCTGAAAAGCTTGTGTAACCGCCTGAAAAAAAAAAAACAGATCACTTTTAATTCATTTCTGTGTGACGGCAGCGGTGGCTGTGAGGCGCAGCTCCAGAACACAAACAGGCTAAACCAGACAAGCCGGATAATTAACAAACGCAAACCTAATTGCTCATTTCTGACGGGGGCGAAAGGAAGACGAAAACAACCTGGATGTGATTGCCCCCTTTGACGGCGTTGCTCATAAAGTAAAGGCAAGACTACCTTTGGGACGCGAGCTGCCATTGTGGATATGCAAAACACAGCAACACAACCTACGAGGCGCGCTTCTTTCATGCCTCTTTATCAACTCACGGAGCATGACACTGTGTTTGCCAACACTGGTCTCTCTCCCTTTGTAAACACAGATAATATATCCTCGTGCAACAGCCACAAAAAAAAAATCAATCTACGTCTTTCTCCATTTAAAACGTTGTAATCCACACATAGCTTCAAGTAGAATATTAATAAAAGCTGCAGTGGGACAAAAAGTCAAACTCTTCTACTGAACCTAAATGATATCAGAAGGCGTTTTTCCTTACCCAGCCTCCCACACTCCTCCCTCTTGGTGAAATATTTGAAGCCATTGGCGGCGCGGCGTTCGGCCTTCTCGTGCTTCTTGACGTGCCACGGCAGCTTGGTGGTGATGTTGGTGACAAAGACGCAGCCGGGCCGCAGACAGTGATAGTGGCCCCTCATTCTGAACTCGCAGTGCTGCAGATGAAACACACAGTTTCCAATTTCAGAAGTCAAATATGTTTGAGAGCCTGACTTGATATTTCTTTGTATCTTTCAGAGGTAAAGTCAACACAACACACAGTTTCTCCAAAAACATAAACAAACACCTCACAGCCCTTTTTTTTTTATTTCTGCACATTTGGAACGTCCCACATTTAGAAGCAAGATGACTTTTTTTTCTTCTTTTTTTTCTGGTTTCCCACAAACACCCCTCCTTTCGAACATGTCTGTACACCACCATCTGTTTGTGAGGCCCACATCCCAAAGGACTGGTCCAAATATGATCAGCTCAGTTCAGGAGATGGAGACTAAGGGGCGGGGGAGGGAGGAGGGAGAAGGGAGGAGGGCTAGGGAGGGAGGAGGGCTAGAGAGGGGGGGGGGCCTTTTTGTGAGAGGGGTGATTTTCGACACATTAATGAATTCATTTAAATGGTTTTCCAAATACGGGCTCATGAGAGCAGGCAGGGGCTGCCATTTAGGTTTCATTTGCAAAGCATTCCCCTGATTTTTGCCCTATTCCAGACAGCCTTGTTTACTGTGCAAGTGACAATGATTTATTGGGTAATATCAGCTAAATTGGCCTTTTCTGAGAGGAGAATGCGGCAGTCAAAATGACATCATTGACATATAAACAGGCATTACTGGGGTGAGTCGACTGTCTTTTTCAGCAGAGATGGAAGACGGGGAGCGGTGGTTGTGAAAGCCTTGAGTCAAATAACCTCAAATACTGGTCTAATAGATGGCATACTTCATGCTTAGAAAGCTCCGGGAGATGACAGTAGGTGATTCAGCTCCTGGCTGAGTTCTCAAGCCTCACTCACCTGGTTGGGACAGAGACACTGGAGAGAGTAGTAGGAAAACTGGTCGCGGACGTTGATCAGGTTGTTGTTGGGGTTGATGTGGTCCAGGCAGTGGGACTCGGCCTTGCCGGACGTCTTGCACACATACTTGCAATTCCCAAACAAGCAGTGGAAGTGGAACTTGTTACTGTATTTACAGTCGGTAGCCAAACAGGGATCACTGGAGGAATACAAATAACAGAAAATTCAGTTTATGGTCGAATAAACGTAGGGTGTTGTAAGTTAATGGGAAGGAGATCCAAGTTTTTCCTACTTTTCCGGAAACTGCAGGAAACCAGGTTTGACCTGAGGTTTAGCGTTCTCCAGGGAGGTGGTGGCCAGAGGGGAGTTGGCTGGCAGGTTGGGCATCGAGGCCGACATCTGAGGGATGCTGCCAGTCAGCTGCTTCCAGGCCAGCAGGGCGGGGGGAGGGGAGCTGTAGCCACCAGAGGAGGTGAGGTGTGCCACATCCATGGAGGGATTGTTGGCCATGGAGACGGGGGCCGCGGGCTGCAGCGAGGCTCCCTCGCCGGAGTCCTTGCCCTCACCGAACTGAGGCTCTGACTTCACTTTCAAGGTGGCACGGAGGTGGAAGCTGAAGAACAAGATGGAAGCTCATTTTTATGTTGATCAATAAAGCCAAAAGCCTAAAGCTAAAACGCGGAAAGGGTATATTTTCAGATTATGAACCAGGGGAACACTCACTTAGCATGTTTTATGGCCCCATCCACAGTGCTGAACAGTGCACCGCAGTCCTCCACCAGGCAGTGGAAGTGCACTTTCTGGAGGAAGTCACACTGAGCCTCACAGAAGTCATCTGTGTCGAACCTTAACGGACACAGACAATGAAGACCGTTAATTTAACCGCCTACCCAAAAAACGCGGACAGCTGCTTCGACTCGTGATCTTGACAGTAAATCTTGTGCGTCTGTGGTACTGCAAGTTGTTACAAAATTCCTGCAAGACCAGATTCTTTGTATTTCAGGGGGTTTTCAGTGACGGGAGGAATTGTATTGATAGAGAAAGGCCTTACGCGTACTGCACTTTCAAACCCTCTGACTGTATTCTCGCTATCGAAAAAACAATGAGTCAGAGAGAACCCAGTGAATCCTACGACAGTGACTCTTTGTAGCTCCGCCACGTGTTTTACCTGCGGAGGTATGTCCTCCAGATCTCGGTGGATTTTTCTGGCAGGGGCCTCTTCAGCACTCTGTTCAGATACTGCGCTGCCTCCGAGGAGTTGCCTCCCTGGCCGGCCTCCAGCTCCGTCTTCAGGTTCATGGCGTTGAACAGGGCAGGGTTCACCTGTGACATCTACAAAGACACACGGCACATAAACAGTCCGCTGCTGGGTTATCTGAACATACGGAAGCCGGGCACTTGCATATGTTAGTGAGAGGGTGAGAGTTTACAGACACGCACACACTCAAATGTTTTGGCAAAGCCAAAAAAGCACAGCCAGATTTACAAACATCCAGGCTTTGGTTGAGTGCGGGCCAAACGTGTTTGCCAAGTGTCCTCTGGGAGCAACTGTTAACCCTTTTATGTGGCGGGGTGGCTCGAATCAAACCCCCCGAAAGCTGACATGACATGAGGAGCTGTTGGACAACAGGTCTTCAACCCCCTCCACTGTCTGGGCTTAATGACTGCTTTGAGGAGAGCAGCTAGACGGCGCGTGTGTCTGTGTGTGTGTGTGTGTGTGTGTGTGTGTGTGTGTGTGTGTGTGTGTGTGTGTGTGTTTGTGGGGGGGGGGGGGGGGGGGGGGGTATTTACCAGTTGGCAAGGGTAAAAAAAAAATCCCTTATTACATCATCAATGTCCCGCGACCCTAAAGAGGATAAGCGGTTCGGATAATGGATGGATGGACATCATCAATGTGACTGAAACCACCTGGCACATTTGTATAAATCAGTTGAGATGCATGATTAAGATGATGTCCATTTTAATCTTCGCCAAAAAAAAAATATTCTCATTGAAAGTTCCATACGCCAACATTTAGACCTGGTAAAAAATGAGGGGCAGTGCCTCCATGTTGTTTTTTTCTCCCCTGACTTTTTAATCAAATAATTTACAAAGTCTATAAATAAATGTAGAGCGAAGCGGGGGAAGAAAAAGTATAAAGGAGAAAAAATGGACGGCGAGTTCAAAACGAAAAAAAAACAAACATCTCTATATATCTGGCATGGCACCCAGCTACTGCTTCATTATATTAATTTGTGAGAGGTGCAGTGAAAATTACACTGTATGAAAAATGGCTGGAAAATTTAAATGATACAAACTCATCTTATTAGCGGTGAAACATAAAAAAAAAAAAAACAGGCCCCTGCGTGTCCCGCTAATTTGTCTTGGGATGAAAGGCGTTTGATAGATGGATCTTACCTTATTCATAAGCGAGGATAAAAGAGATGTATTCCCTGGTACAGGGTGTCCGTTTGATTCATTACTGGAACAAGGAAAATGAACAATGTTTAGTCAAGATTTGCATGAGAACAGTAAATATTACTATTTATCACGCAAGGTGTGCCTGTATAATGAAGAAGAAAAATGCTGTCTTCTCGTGAAATAAGCTATAGTGTGAGTTGAAGGGAAGATTGGAGTTGACGGTTTATACAAACATGCTTCTCATACAAAAACATGGAGAAATATGGTGAGGCTTTTTTTATAAATGTATGCACATGTATAAACAAGGTATGTTTGATAAATAATTGTGAACATAACCATGGCTGCCGAGACTGTAGGAACCTTAGTTCCTTGCTCATTCATTTTTTTAATACATTAGGTGAATCAACATTTTTCATATGGCGTTAATAACCCTTTATGCACCAGGCAACTGTGTACCTGTGGTCTTTCTTGCTCAGGTCCAGGCTGTGCTCCTGCGTGGAGACGTCCATTGGCTCCTGCTTCACTTGAACCAGATTGAACTGGCTCGCCGAAGCCGACTGCCCGTTCCCTGAGGATCAAGCCAGAGAGAGACGCAGATGAGAGAAGTGACAACAAAGTTATTGTTGGTCAGCATTATTACCCGATGATGAGATCCAATCTGACTTCTGTCCTGGCCCGAAAAGAATACTCCGAGTGATAATTATTGCGAAATTATGTCAGGCCGTCAAGCCTTTTAAATGGTGATTGAGAGGCGGGAGATATGAGGGAAAAAGACTCATTTTTCTGCAGCACTTGTCACAACTCATTTGCCAGGCTGCCTCTTAACTGGTCATTAAGTGAGATGCTAATGCTGAGGGAAAGTGGCAGTCTCAGATTGGCCGACCCCCCCCCCCACCACCACCACCACCACCACCCCCACCCCCCCGTTCCCACCTTCCCAGGCTGCTCGTTGGCCTGACAACGGTCGGCAGCCAATGCCACTGAGCGTACCCACAAGGAACAGGGGTGCTATGTCGGTCAGATTGGAGCTGACAGCCAATCAGATTGGTTCAAATAGCGTGACCTCTTGATCACATTCTCCTCCAAATAGGTATTCAGTGGACGCTGTGTGCGGGGACAGGAGTGCTGAAATGAAATAAATAAAGACCAGGGGACGACATGGGGTAGAAGTGCTGACGGGAAGGTGAATCCTGCCCCACCCCCCCACCCCCCGATCCCCAAGGGATTGAAATATTAATTTGTCCCGGGGCTACGGAGAAAGCTGGGCTTTTTGGTAGACAGTAAGTGGTGTTTTATTTTATTTTTTTAATGTGTGCGGGAGGGGTGACCCTGATGTAGCCGCTCAGACACTTTAAGACTGAGGAGCACCAGCGGCCGTGATTGGTTTGGTGAGGAATCTGTTGTTTAGGAATCAGGGCTGGTGCTGAGGGATAGTGACAGGCAAGGTCGTGGGCAACCAAGTGTATGCCCTTGGCCCTCAGCCGGGTGAGGCTCCGCTCCTGTTTTCTCGCTGGGGAGAAAACAGGAGCGGAGCCTACGTAAGGGGGAAGCCCCCCCCCCCCCCCCCCCCCCAGCCCCCTCCTCCCCCGCCTCCCCTGCTACAAGATGACCCAGAGACATATCAGGCAGAATAGGAGTAGAAAAGCCAGTGTTAGGCCTTGTCAGCTGAAAGCTGGGAGACGGGGAAGTGTCAGTATCAGTTCAGTTTGACAATGGCTGAGGTTGGAGGGGCTGGAGGTGGAGTTGGGGTGGAGCTAAAGGAAAACGGCTGCTTTGGTCTGGTTTGCGGTCCCTGAATGCTCACCACGGCGCTCATTCCCTCGCCCCAACTTCAAAAGAGTGCACCCCAAACTAACTAGCCAGACAGATCCTGCCTTGTCATTGACAATCAAATCAACTCCCAGACCAAATGAGAGCGCTTTATATCAAGAGCAGCCCCTCCCTATAGGATCTTTACACCATCACCAGGCCCATTAAAGCATTCCTTTACTGTATCAAAGGATGCATTTACATTCTCTTATTCTGTTGCACATCGTGAAGTTTTTCTTCTTCTATTCGCTTCCCAAAGAGGGAGAACAAATGAGTATGACTCGAAGCAGCTTCTTTCTGGAAATTATCCAGGAATTATGTATCACCATGTAATTACTCCGGATAAGATACAGAGCTTGTGAAAGATCATTTGTACTGTGTGTCTAATTAGTAAACCCTTCAGATGCTTGAATCTCTGGGAAAAACACTTAGGGGTAAATTAGAGCGGAACATTAATACAAAAAAAAACAACTATAAGCAGAAATGGGAAAAATATAGAATTTACCACAAAAGAGGTTAAGTTTCACAACCCCATGAAAAGAAAAATACTGTGAAAAATAGCCACAAACACTGTGACCTTTCTCACACCTTTTTGACAGAGAAGCAAAAACCACTTCCTTCTCATTTTAGCCATAAATGTCCTGTTCACACATTTTATAAAGTAAATATGACAAGAGTGTCTGTGTTCAACTTTTTACCATAAACTATGTGAGATTATTTCCAAACGTCTTTGTTTTCAAGCAGAGCGATCTGACATGCAGCCTCTCAGTGAGACGACGAGAGGGGTGGTGAAGGCACCATCTGTGGAAGCCCCGCCCTCAGTGGGGGCCTTCCCAGTGTTCAGACTACCTGCTGGAAGCCCAGAGGTGGAGCTCCGCCTGACAGCCTGGGCTCAGCTCGGCTCCCCGGAGCAGCTGCCCCATCTCTCTCGCAGGGCCTGTCCTGCTCCAGGAACACCACCAGGAATTGTAATCCTTCCCAGTCCCAACATCCGGAGACGCTCCCCCTTGCAGCCCCATTTACAATCCGCACCCCACCTGCTCAGGCTCAGCACAGGAGGCCCCACTGCTACCGGATGCAAGATCTGCGCTCTGCAGTGTATTACCAATTTAATGCTTTAACTTCGTTTTCATTTTCAGAAGCTTTGTTTAGAGCAATATGATAAACATAGACAAGGCAATTACCTCCAAAATTTATGTGAATTGTGTTTATGCTAAACAGATATTGACATGTTTTTGTGGGAACAGAAGGTTTCTAGAAATTCAAAAAGTGTTTCTTTGCTGATGCATGCAAGTGTGTCTGAGTTCTTGTGACAGTGAAAAAAAAAGCCCCTTTCTCAGCTCTGGTGCATTGAGTCATTTCTGCCTGAACGACTTCAGTTTTTTTATCGGTTTGCATAGAGGATAAGAAAAAAAAGAAGAAAAAAAACATTTTTTTTTTTTGTTCTTGCAATTTCTGATCTTAATTTCATTCCACCTCCATTTGCTTGGAACGGGCGCAGACATAGATAAGAGACCAATGATGAGGAAACATGTTCGACACAAGCCCCAGGAGCCCCCACTCTGAACATCATAAGAGACTTTTACAGGCTCTACTCTCCCCTGTCAGCGCATTTATCTCCAAATGGATTGTGGGTATCTAACAAACGATCAACACAATAACAAGCCCAGAGCACAGGACTATGCCTCCAGTATGCCCCTTTAAGCCTGAAAGCAGCAGTTTTTCTGCTTTTCTCTCCACTGTGGTACAGTGATAGAAATGACCTCTGAGTGCACTCTGGCTGGAGCGGAGCGAGGTCCAGACACAGAAAAAGGAAGTGGCTTTTAGTATACGTGGAGTATATTCTCTTTGGACTCTGACATAGCTCAAAAGGTTATTGTTTGTCATTTATTTCAATAGCCTTGTCTGTAAATAGAGTAACAAGCAAAGTTAACCTTTACAACTGACTACCAATTTATTCATTTGTAAGTGTGTTAAGCTAGTTCAGTTACAATGTCAGGGAAAAGCAATATTAAGAGCGCTGAATTAATTACAGTTATTTTTAAGATTAATCAAAAATTAATAGCGGTCTTCAAATTGCTTGTTTTTTCATTTAAAATATTATAAAGCAGATCCAAACAATTATTTGATTATCAACTTTGTTGGAGATTGTGTTTGAGTTCAAACTTTTATTTTCTATTGTGTAATTGGCGAGTACCCACACAAATTATACACAACGATCACACAAATGATGACTTTTTGTGAAGTGTCTGACCTATGTTGAGGTTGTTGGAGGGCTTCAGGGCAGCAGCTGCCAGTCTGGCCATCATGGGGGATATCAGACCCTTGCTTGCCGAGATCTTCTCCATGATGGAGGAGGTGGTGAAGGATGTTGGGGTGGAGGCCATGGCTCCGTCTGCACCTATTGTGGAGCAACCTTGGGTCAGGGAGTCGGTGGGCATGGAGTGAGCCCCAGAAGAGATGGCTGATATCAGGCTAGCGGCCGGTGGAGGTGGTTGGAGAGGCATCCTGGGGATGAGGGGGAAGAACGGGTTGGAGGTGCCCATGGCACTGTTGGAGAGAGCAAGGGCCACCGGCATGTTGCTGGGCAGGGCCTGGGACAGCAGGCTGGACATACGCTGGCCCGCACTGGACAGCGAGGATGTGGGTCTGACGGCATGACCCGATGTAGAGGAGGAGGAGACGGAGGTGGTGGGTGTGGCCAGCAGGTGCGATACAGAGGTGGACTGCTGGGTGGTCGGCGAGGCACTCAGGCTGGAGTTCTTGCTGCTGATGGTCGAGAAGTCCATCAGGTCATCGTTGCTCGATTCCTCTGGCTCATCCTTTGGCGCCAGGTAGGCGGAAGAGAGGCCCATGACGCCGGAGGAGCGGATGTGCCGGCGCTCGTGTTTGCGCTTGTGAGAGGTCATCTGGCTAGTGGAGGTAAAGGTGAAGCCGCAGCCTGAGCGGATGCAATGGAAGTGGTTGGTGGCTTTGCTGTAGACGCAGCCCTCGTACTTGCACTCCTCATACTTGTAGAACTTCTTGAAGCCATCTTTGGCATAGGCATCATCCTTGATGTGGTAGCTCTTGTGCTTCTCAATGTCACACTTGTTCTTGAAGGTGAATGTGCATCCTGGGCGCCTGAAAAAAGAATGGGGAAAACAACGGGAAAACATGATTTGATATGATGCTCTAGCTACATGGCCTCCTAGGTACCTTGGTGCAGTTAGAAATCATGGATAGGGCCCACATGATTTACATGTTTAACAATGGAAGAATGACAACTGAGGCTGTTCGGCAACACGGCAGCAGCCCATCGACACGCTGCCACCTGCGACCGGTTCCAGAGGGACTCATTCCAGGGAATGATGACTCAACCCAGTGATTCTCTGTGTCCATTGATAATAGTTCTGCGGCGCATGTGCTTCAAACTAAGAGCTACATGTTTTTTTCCCTTCTCACTCTGATTCAATGATGTTCAAAGGACAAGAAACAGGGGAGCCATTAGTCGTGATTTCACTTGTGTGCTGCCTATTATGTATTTGTTTTTCAACCAGGAATGTGCCTATATTTATTTCTTTTTCGGCTGTTGGCTTTTGTATTTGTGTAAACTATTATGCGTTCTGCAGCTACAGTCAGCATTTGTTCCTGTGTAAGTAACAACACATTTTGAGAATGAAGTTAATATTTACTTACATGTGTTACTTATATGTGTTACCTTTGAATGCATTTATGCTTGATATAGTTTCTATAAATGTAAAAAAAACGCCCACCACATTAGGACAGCAATAATTACCTGCAGTGGAAGTGTGTGGTCTTCTGCCCGTAGAATTGACAGCCGACGGTGCCACAGTCCTCAGTGGCACGAAATCTCTGGAAGCCATCGTTGATCAGCTGGGCGTTCTTTTTATGGAAGTTTTCATGGGTCATGACATCGGAGGTGCTGGTGTACACCTTGCTGCAGCCCACCTGCAAAGAAAAGCATGACAATCGAGAGTCAAGATCTTGGCCCAAAGCGGACATGGAGGTTTCAGTTAGCAAGAATGGTTTTAAAAGAGCCAGCTACTAAAAGGCAGTGTTTAAAGAGATCTGGTATGCTCTGCGCGCTATAGAGATAGTGTGGTTAGGAAAATGCTAGTGGCCTAGAAATGTGTGGGAGACGTTGTTTTCTCATGTTCACAGGTTTCAATTCAAAAGCGTGAATTGAAAAGCGATCTTGTCATTGTGATAATTGGAACAAAGACAAAAAGGGACTGAAAGAGGCAGTGGTCACAGCAAGTAGCTGAAACTACAGTACCTTCCTGGCAAAGCTGCCTTTTAGTGTGTGACGATGCAGTCACCACGAACTTACTGTAATTCTTAAAACAAATTTGAGAGGTGGAGGGGGCAGAGGAAAGCAGATGGGAGTAGATGACTGTCTTGGTCTTTAGTTTAAAATGTTCTGGTACTCAGGAGCCCTCAGAGCCAACAGAGGGGGGAAAAAACAGGTAATGTTTGAATTAAAAGCAGCAATTGTATATTATCTCTGGCACTTTTCACCCGCACACAAACCGGGCAACTTCTCCATATTGAGTCAAACAATGAAAAAAATGCCACTCTGTTTCTTTCCCCCCGCTAAATCAAGAGAGCCGATGCCAACATCTGCAGGTTCTCAGGGACTGTTAAAACAAGGGCTGAAACGTCCTAATAACAATTACGCCGTTAGAGGGGTTTAAAAGAGAATATATCTCCAGCCATCCTCCACTGCGCCGCTGCCCTGTCGGCGAGAAAGCTCTCGGCACAATGACACATTGAAAATAAGCAGATGTGAAAAAAATTAAACAAATCCAGAAGGGGGAATAATCTTCATCTGGCTGCTTGGTACTAAAAGATGAAAAATGTGTAGTTTATATAAACACCTTACTGAATTTTATCCACGCCAATTAAGGAGCGAGAGAGTGAAGAGGTGGGGAAAGCACAAGCAGCCTCACGTGTATTCTGCAGTTTTATTCTTTTTTTTTTCATTTTCTATTATTTACTTTAGGACACGTTTTGCCAAACTTCTCTTTGAAGACACTTTGATGTAAATGGAAAAAAGTGTGGAACTTTAATTCTGTTTCAGAGATGTAGGTAAACTGTGTGGCTCTCAAACATCCTGTCGTCGTGTTACGAGCGGCCAGACTGCCCAGATGCAGGCATCGTCTATATCATGATGTCTGCTTCTCCTTCCCCGCCTGGTTTTAAAAATGATGTCACTGCTGAAAACCGTTGTTTTAAGGCTCTTAAGGGACACAGAACCAGGCTTTAGGCTGGAGATGCACTCTGGTTTACTGACAGTCACCTGTATTGTGTGGCTCTGGAATATAAACTTATTGATGAATTATATTTCACATTTTTGGATTTGCAAAGCTGAGTTGTGGGTTGTTTGTACTGTATGCATTGCCTTAGCACATGTGGCCATATTTGCAGATATTTTTCTGTTTCCATGTCTGTGTGCATGAGTGCCTACTGCACGTATTTGTGGGTTTGTTGTGGGTATGTGCGTGGGTGGAGGAGGAGCTGTGAGTCTTTGTAGTGTACCTGCATGCAGTGGTAATGGGTGCTTTTTCCATTGAGGTGGCAGCCATGGTAGTAGACACTGCAGTCGTCCAGAGGGCTGAAGCGCATGAAGCCATGCTGCAGAGAGTTGTCCCTCTTCTTGTGCATGTTGTAGTGCCTGATTACATCCTGCTTACTGGTAAACCTCTGCAAAAGGGGAGAGGGAAAATGTGTGGCAACAGGTTGGCGTTTATTTAAACCAGTCATAGAATCAGCAACAAGTCACTTTATCTCTGTGGAAGCAGCAGCTGCAGCAAGCAGGAGCCAATTGGCAGCTGGGGAGGGCCGTGCCGACTGCAATGGAGAGGGCCAGGACGTCTTTAAAGATGATGCGTTCTGTGGTTATTGATTTACTTTGCATATCTCAAAGTTGTGTCCTATCCAAATGCAGCACCAAAGGCTCTGGGACTTTCTGAGCGCAGGAGAAGCTTCCACATGGAACATGAAGCGTGCTCCCCATACCCCCACTGTCTCGACATGATTCTTTTCCCCCTTCCACCAAAACATTTTTTTTTTAATTAAGATGAATCAATTGACATGCAAGATCACAGTTCTGATGTTTCTGTCTCTGGAAGAATTATGTTCCATGCAGATGGTTTCTCAGACATGCACAGGGGAAAACAGAAGACAACAGAAACAAACAAACAAACAAACAAGTGAACCAAAAAACGTTTTCCCTTTTAATTCGCTGAGATATGATTTTTTAATTAAAGCGTTTGCACTCGCTTTCGGTGCAGGCTTCGCCTGTAATGATGAGTGAATATGCTAAAAGACCCGCCTTCTAAAATTAAAAAAAAAATGAATAAATACAAAATCCCTCCCACACCTAGGAGTCAGGAAGGGAAACCAGAAAAGTCACTCCACAGAGACTAGCAGCAACCAAATCTGCTGTAATTGGGCTTAAGCTGATGTTACAGAAACTGTAACAGGAGAAGTGCAAATCAATGAGACAGTTCTGTCTTCAATCCATATTTATCTCCAGTTGAGGGAAAAACATCAGAAAGAACTATTCTAAAAAGCAACTAATTACAGTACAAAGTAGGGTAATTGCTTTGTGTCATGTGCTCCACTCCGCCAAAGTAAAACGCTAAGATCTCACACAGCCGTTCATTCTCTTGCTCTTGGCCTGTTTCCCACTGCATATTTCTGAGATGTTTGACTCCTGGAGGAGCAAACACTTCATTAGGATTTTCTTTTTAATCTAATTAATGAATGCAGTGGATTCATCGCTTTTTGAACAATTTTCCTGAAAGATCCTGAGCACAGGCCTGGGCTTTGGACTCACTGGTATCTAATGGTTAATGATGACCGGAAGATAAGTTGAGCTGCGGTCATGGTACATTCGATCTATCAAGCTGTCCAAAATAGGCCATGGAGAGAGAGCTGACTGGGAAAAAGATCTAATTTTCAGTTGAGTGGCGATGAAGGTTGGGAGCCACTTGCTACATTTATTTTAGGATTCCCACTAGTGTGGCAAGATGCACACTCTCCCTCACGTACAAGCCCATGAAAGGAGAATGTTAAGACTCAGCCAATAGCCTGCAGGCTGGTAGTGGGATAATATTCCAGGAGTGTGTGTCATGTAACATTTCATGAGTTATCGCTTCGAAAGGGGCTGCTCAACACTGCCTGCTTCTTCTTCTTTTTTTCATTTTTTTTTCAGGGTATTGACATCCCAGCGAGCTGGCTTGCAAAGCATATCTGTGTTTCCACGCAACGACCAAGCAACAGAGAAATGTGGTCCTGACCATGGAAATTGCCATGATAACCTGAACTAACACTCTAAATAATGACATGAAATGATTTTCCTTTGTATTCCTCCAAGAATGTGTCCCATCAGACTGTGAAGTAGGGATTCATGCAGAAAATGAAAGCTTAGATCCGTAATGCTTTTCACCAATATTTATCGAGCGGTAATCTCTCTTGATCAGGAGCAGACAAAGGAGATTACAGATGAAGATGGCTTAATTCAGAAAACTGTAAGGAAAGGAAAACGCACACACGGCTCTCGCTGTGCATGGATTTTTGACATCTTTGACGAATCTTCCGGTGTTTGCCTAACTCTCTCCGGCCATATGCCACAGCAAACACAAGGCCTGTATTATGATCTGCGATGTGTTTTTTCTCCTTCCTGTGCCATACATGACAGCTCCTGGGACCAGGACGAGATTAATAACGTGGAAGGGGATTAAAGCCAGTCAGTGGCAGATGTCTTTAGAAAAAAAAAAGAACACATAGATAAAAAAAGAGGCATATTTCAAGCATATTTAAAATAAACCTTGTGATAAAAGGCCAACTGCCAAAGACCAACTGTGGCATACTGAGCGGATGTGCACACTCGGCAGATTAAAGGCCAGCAAAGCTTTCATCTGCGTAGACTATGGCCGGGTGGGACCTCACTAATGAAAAGATGACACATTATCCTGTTTGTCTATCCTGGGATCACCACACCCCCTTTTGTCATGCAGGACAAGACGGTGCTTAGCTTCAAGTCACCTAACGTGACCTTGCGACTTCATCTAGTAAGGGATCACTAGTGAGGGTGGCACGTTTACCTTTCGTCTCACTTCTCTCGTCGTGTGCGAATCAAAACTAAAGTTTGCAGCATAAAAGACAAAATGTGTATTTGAGGGATGCTCAAAAAAGTTGTAAGGTACTCACGCTCACCTGGTAGTTACACTCAGGGTCCATGCAGTGGTAATGCTCTCTGTACTGGTAGGCACAGTGCACGTGTCCACAGTGTTGACTTCCAGAGAACCTGAAAACCAAGTTGTCAACAATTAGATACTTTTGAACAGTCGCACAAAGCAGGGAATGAAACGACACATCGGAGCTTATCGACAGTCGTGTGGGATGGAAAAAGCTGAATGACGGAGCAGCTCAAGAATATGTCGGTGTGATTTGAAAATAATCAACAGCAAATCACGAATGATTAGTGAAGAAATTATCTGAAATACCAGGAAGAAAAACAGGCGAGCTCTCAAAGGCATTCTGCTCGTCTCACCTTCAAAGTAACACCACTGACACCTTCAAACTGACTTCTGCTTTCCACACTGCTGCAACAATTTACCCGTCTGTCACACCAATTTCAGCCAAATTAGCTCCATTTATTTCCAAAGCAGCCATAAGAGACACTTATTACACTGAAACCCTTTCCCCCGACACGCATACACACAGCCACTCAAGGATCGGGAAGCCCATGACTACTTTATTTCTCAGCACTGTGAAAAACCCTTGTCAAATCAATGCACAGTTATTTCAGGTTAACCACAGTTCTAGTGAGGAACGGGTCAGGTATCCTGAGATTGAGGATCAGCTCCATCTACTTCCCCCCCAAACCCTTTCACCCTCTCCTCTGGAGTCCAAAAAGAACGACAGATTTGAGTCTGGCTCTGCTCGCTACAGTACAGACACTTTTACGGTGGTGATTATAAGGCTGATGACGATGACTGTTAAAATCCTCCAATTACCAGTGAAAACACACAAATAAACATTTGCACTGCTGCTGCCAAGAGCTCCATCTGCTAGAGCCGAGGAGAGGGAGAAAGGGGGCTAAGTAATATTTTTTCCATCTCTCTTTCTGTTTTTTTCCTTGTTAGGATTATCCCAGAGCTGCATTTACAGATCACTTTGCTGAGTTCATTAAGCTAATTGAACGGCATATCCACTACTCTTTTTAAGTTGGCTGGGAGGGTGTGTGTGTGTGTGTGTGTGTGTGTGTGTGTGTGTGTGTCTGGGAAATGGTGACGGAGTTAGAGGGCGCTTTAGGAGGGTTTGATGGATCTTTTAGAAAATCCAAAACCAGAAGTCAAACTACACGTGAACACACATTAAAGGCAACATATGTCCCAACCATTAGTGTTTTCTATACTCTCCTTTCACATACATACGCACACCAACACACACATTTACACTTATGATCCCCCCCTCCCCCCCTCCAAACCCCCTGAGACTATGGCCCACCCTTCTGCTCATTGCCCAGCTGTATCACTTTGCCTCTGGACAATTCCCACTTGCCGCGTGAGGGGGCCTAATGGGCCGCTGCTATCCAGCAGCAGATTAAATATTAATATCGCCACGATACAGAGATTGCAGCGCATCTCCAGTTACAATAGAGACACACAGATCAAAGTGCCGCGCCAATAGTGGGTGCATGAAAGCATTTAAAGAGTGAAAACTGCAACTAAACACTACCAGGGAAGCTCTTTAAAACATCAAACTGTGGTGTGGTGAGGAGATGAAGAACTTTTTTTTCCTCTTTTCACAAGGATTGGGTACGAGCGCGTTTACAAAGCTGTTTTTTGGTATTAGTGTTCTCTCATTAGCCCTGGATCCAAAGAGGACCCTCCCCCGCCTCTACCTCCCCTCTCGGTGCTACATTTGCCCTTTTTATGAGCCCTCCTTTTCCATTTTTTTCCCTCCCTCCTCTTCTTTCCTTTTTCTTTTTTCCCCTACCCCAACACGGAAATTGAAACTGTATCTGGGCTTATCTGCAGCCTCCCCGTGCATCAACTGCCGAGATGTTTAGACAAATTTTATGCATTATGCAGCGCAAATATCAAAACAGTTCTTGGCAGTGCCAGCAGAAGCCTCATTAAAAATTCCTTAATTAAATCTTCTTGCAAAATGTAATCAGTCCAAGGAAGGGGTTTTGTGTGTGTGTGTGTGGAGGACGTGTGTGTATGTGTGTGTCTGTCAGTGCCAAGGCTTTGATTTGTGCCCTTCATGTTATGGCTTGGAGAAGTAATCATTAACGCCAAAGCCACTTTGGCTTTTCAAATGCTGTTTTTCTTTCTTTTAAACGGAATAAACAAACAAATGATAATCACCTTTCTACTGTCGGCTCAAAATGAATCCGGAATGGCGGACATTGTTCAGTGTCCATTGAAAAGCAAGATACCTCCCTTCCCCTGATGTTTTTGTCTCTGTTGGTGTGAATGACAGACTTTTTAGATCAGTCGGTTCCTCGTGTGTTCAACAATAAGCAGCAGAACTCAAGAAGAAGCCGGCCTAAGCTCATATCCTCTCTGTGCCAGTCATCGCTAACAGTACATAGTTGCTCAGAATTATGTCCTCAATGTTTTAGTGCTATACACACCGTGAGCATTTACTCAACCAGTTACAGTAAGCTACCATCAAACCATTTCACTTTCATTACCCCTCATCCTTCTCCTTCCTCTTTTATTAATCAATTTACTGCACACAGAACATTCTCATGCCAGTCTACCATCTAGTTAAATCACTGACTAAAACACACCATCAGTGGATATATATATGGGAAAAAAAGGTTCATCTCAGTTTTAGGTATATTTTTTCATTGGTGTAGCACATTGAGGGATTTGCATACCTGGCAATATATTTCTGGTAGAGGTTGATGTCGTCGCTGGCGGGTTTATCTGGTGGCAGGCCATTCCTAATGCAACAGCAAACACAAAAGAGACAGGATTAATGGTGTGGTCGGGCTGCCTGTTGTTAATAAAAACAAACTGACACAATATTTACTTACAAGCCGCTGCCAAACTTCGGACCATCAATATACATTTACTTGTGGCATAAGAGCGTTTTCATGTGCCGTAGGAATCAGGGATGGAATGCGCACACTTTGATGCATGGTCTCCCAACCAATGAAAGGCAAAATGCAGGAGCAAAGGGACATTAATCTTTTATGGGGGCATTTTGGTGAGTGCTCATATGCAAAACTGTATAATGTGGATGTGGAAGGAAAGCTCTCAAAAGGTATTTTCTGGTATTCTCCAAGGGCCTTGGCTCTAATGCCGATGTCAAGTTGCCTCCAATCAGTCTGAACTCAGTTCAAACAACGATGAAGCTTCAAATGCATATGGCGCAAACTAATCCAACGACTCGATCGGTTTCACTCAATCGGATATTAAAAATAGGAAATCAAGGAGGATTCATCCAATCACAGTGGCGTGGGCTTTTTGTCACCTGCGATGTGGTTCCCTTCATAAAGCTGGTCGCAGTGACAGTCGTAATACAGTATTGGTTCTGCTTGCTCCCTCTCAGAAATGGCATTTAGCTTCATGTGAGCAGCTCCACACGGGGGATGACCTGAGGTTAATCTGGCCCAGAGGGGAGGATGCACTGCCAGACATTCTCACCAGCACCCCCCCCCCCCCCCCCCACCCCCCTCCTCTCTCCTCCCTGTATACAAGCACCAGACTGGGTCAGTTAGCCGAGCTTGCAGCTCCACTGAGCCCCAACCTGACACAGGCCAAAGCCTGAGGGAGCAGTGCCAGAGGGCTCTTGAACAGTGTCTTTGATAGGTCTGGACTAACTAGAGACAAGGTCAAAACCAATCAAACAGACTCTGGGAGCTGTTTCCTACTAGTAGTACACGCAACTGTAGGCTAGCTCCCCAAACCCCTCGTTTGCTTCCTTTAAAGTGCACTCGTCAGGCAGTGTAGAGTCGGCCCCTGTGACTCGCCGGGAGGTTAGTCATGGCTCCAAAGTAATTAAAGGGAGAGTTGTTACACCCTAGCCAAACGAAAGAAGTCAGTCACTTTGCGATGACTGTGCTAAATCAGTCTCCGCGGAGTGCTACAGCGAGTAAACACTTCATGTGCCTTCGCAACTCATCATGTCGTGGATCTATTGGGCACGATGCTCTATTTCACACTACATTCCTGTTGGCTGCTGTGGAGGTAGCAATTACCTTTGCGTTAGGCTAACTGACTCACGGTAGCAGTTAAGCGTATGTGAGCTTCACATTGGCTCCGAGGTGTTCCACAGGAACTTGGGATCTTTTCAATCCACCAATAAACTTTAAATTGGAATTTTAATGGATGGGTTGTACTTTTTATTAACGGATTTTATGAGGTATGCATTGTTTTGGTGCAAATAAATTGTTCAGTATGTCATTATGTCAATATTTCTTTGTCAAAGTGAAATGTATGCAATTATTTTCCCCTTTGATTCTCTGTTAAATCACTTATATTGTCATATAGGCTACGCCCATTTTGGCATCACAGATTTCCCCCATTTTTAAAACATTTTATATTTCTAAACAGGATTTAAGTATTCTCAAAAATCTGCGTTATCTCTATATTTTGAATCAGATTAAAAAAGCATTAAACTAATAAAAAGCATTGTGCTCTCTAAATGCTTTCTAGTTTCATATGAGGATGTTTGAGCAGACTTACTTAACAGAGGACACAGTGCCCGTGGTGATGGAGTCAGTCTTGGAAAAGCTGGACTTCAGGTAGTCAGCGGCGTTGAAGCTTATTTGTCCTGTCTGGTCCATTGTGAGCCCCGGGGCGATGCTGGCCCCAGCTGCACCCGCAGTGGGGACCCCAGGAGCTCCTGGGTTCCCTGGTGCTGTAGCGAGGACATTGGGCATCATCGAGGCCTCTGGATTTCCCGGCATCAACTTCTGAATTGTTCTGATGTCATACTTCGAAGGGCGGCCCACTTTGCAAGTCTTGAAGGCGATGGCTCCGCCCATGTCGGGGTTGCCCTCACCAGGCTTGAAGAGGTGCAGAAACTTGACGTTCTCGAGGTCGTACTTGGAGGGTCGCTTGTAAGCAGTACCGTTCTGGTGCTGTAGACTTTCTCCCATCTTCAGCTTCTGAATAAAGAAGTCATACTTGGAGGCTCGGGACGCCATGTTCTGGATGTGAGAGGGATTCGGTGGCTGAGAAGCGCCCAGCTGAGGTCCTCCTGGCTGTTTGTGGTCTAGGCTGGGGGTGTAGATCTGTGCCTCTGCCCCCGGGAGGCCCCCAGGGGTCTGGAGCATGGTAGCGCTCTTGTCTTGGGCCAGTTTTGGGTTGAGGTCTTCTGGTTTGGGTGGGGAAGCATGCATGGGCCAAGGAAGGGTCTCGCCGGCTTTTAGCTTACGGATGTACTCTTCGTACTTTGAGAAGCGGGCACGCCGTGACGCCTCCTCACTGCTGAGGGATGAGGGGTCTGAGGTAGCGGCTTTGAGCTTCTCAAAGCTGATCTTCTTGGTCAGCTCATCCCTTACCTGCTGGTCATCATAACCGAACATTCCCAAAAATTCATTCATGGTGTTGGCTGCATAGTCTCGCAGGGCGGATGATTCTCCTGCACAGAGAAAGAGGAGAGTCATGAGCTCCTATGTAAGAGATGCCGCCTTACACTGCTTTCAGATCTTTTCCTTTTAAAGCTGCTACGTTGCTTGAGACACGTCAATCAGTGGCCAAATTCCCATCAGTCCACCAAATGGTGCTCTCTCGCTTCACAATGACTGATTCTCACTCGACACGTGTTTCACTATCGCCATGCTGTGTAGCTGAAGAGGATAGTCTCAATTCGACAATGTATTGTTTTGTTTGGCATCAAATGCTTCTGTTACGAATGGAGGAATCTGTGGAAAATATATTTTGTCAGCCCAATTATCGAAACAACCCTCGCTCATATTATGGCGAACACAAAGCATTATGATATCAAAAGACTTCTAACCCACTATACCTAAATATACTACATTATAGTCGATCTCTTTTTCTGAACCATAACTGCTTCCAATCGATGTCATACGGCTATACCTGTTGAACTACGTTTAAAAACAGGAAAAGTGATTGTAGAGCAGAGGCTACATTGTACATCTCTGTGCATTCATGCATTCACAAGCAAGCAGTCTGAGGCAAAGCTCTTCCTGTTTTGGTTGCACTATAAGTCAGTCCTGCACAATTTGCAAGTGACTGTACCAAAAAACACCCTGAATAAACACATATTAATTAATATCAAAATTGATTAGATAATCACTTTTGATATTATATCATTGAATAACATATTGAGTAAATATTTTACATATAAGAGCAGGAGATCTTGGTAACCCAGTAAGAGATCACATTTGAGACTGAAGAATATAGGGGAATCTATCGGGGGAAATTGTTTATACAACTTCTTTGAAACGAAGTAACACCATCAGCTCACTTCACCACAGATTGATGACTGATGCTGCACGATTTGAAAATTACATAATTATAACTGCTCTCTTCCAGGAAGAAACGGCATGTTAAGTGCAATTCATAATCCTTATAATAATCCAATCCATAATCCTTAGCTCGGTGCAAGGCATCTGAAAATACCATGATTATTGTGTCACCTTTAAGAGTGAAAAGGATGAATCCTTTCCCCTTTTCACACATTTGTGAACTGAAACATGCCTTTCATTTTAAGAGTCCATTAAATTGGACAACTTCCCCAAGGACACAGGCAAAATATAGTCAATGTATAGTTTAATTGCATTATGTGGAGATTCATTCTGGCCCATTAACTTTCATCCAGGTTAGTGCAAGAGGTCAGAGAGTGGGGAAAAGGGGAAACATGATTTTGCCTGAAAGCAGTGGAGGGACAAAAAAAGAGGGGAAAGGGGACGTGAGAGAGAAATGAGGCAGTTGTGTTGTGCTAATCCGACTCGACTCCATAAATCTCCTGTTGTGTCAGGTTGCATGTGAGGCGGACACTGACATGGTAGTAATGCACCAGATGATGGTTTCACCTGGGTCATGTTAAAGCTTTGGCCTTCTTAACTCATCCTTGGCACGGTCACAGGACCAGGGTCAAAAACCTTCTAAAAAAAATAAAAAGATGTTTTCACATCATATCACCATCACAACATGAGCTGGTGAGAAGTAATACTGCCTACCACCCGGGTAATTAATACATAAATATTTCTGCTCTTGTCTCAGATTTCTCAGTTATTGCTAAATCAGTCTCTGTGCCCTGCTTTTCACATCTCCCGCGGAGCATGTAAAATAATCCCCAAATTTCCATTCACTGCGTTGGGGTTGCTCCTCTGCGCAGTGGATCAGTATGAAAGATTATCCAGAGGATCGAAAGGCCATGAAAATTTAACAGAAATGGATCATGTATTTGAGAGGAAATGCCTCACATATCTTTTCATCAAATCTACCATGTTTTCACATGTACTGAAACCGAGTGAAATATTTACTGCAGGGAGAGTTCAAAATGAACTAAACATTTTGAACATGTCCACACAGATGTAATTTGTCTAAACATTCTTCTCATTTGATTTAGGTGTTGATAACCTGAGTGCTTGGCTGGCTTGTACTTCTCCTGTATTTGTAAGGGTAGCTCAGGTCACAGTATATCATATAGCTCTAAAGTTAGGACAGCACCCGTATCAGAAAAGTCAGGAAATGGAACTACACTTACTGACAGGTATTTCAAAAGAGCAAAGCAGGATGGATGGACATCATATTTAAAAAATGTTTTGACTAGAGTGTCAAGGCTGGTTCTGTATTGACTGGGAATGGATTCATCTCTGTCGACTTTTGCTTTAGAGTAGGTTTCAAAATTAAATAAAACATCTATCATCAGTCAATTGCTAATTACTGCAGAGAGACTAGTGGTTTCTGTCATGGGAGCACCGGCACCTTTTTTTTCATATTCTATTTGCTTACGGTTTTATCATCACCTTCTCTAAAAAAAAAAATTACCCAAGTCTCTTTATTCATCAGCGGAGCCATGTGGCCTGCTATCAACGAAAAGGCAAATGATTGGACTTGAAAGGATTATGACTGGAACGATAACCTTTCTAAAACACCATGTAAATGCGTTTTCTACTCAAGCCCTATCTGGCTTCCTTTTAATGATGCCATGTGACACCAGGTGGGAAACTGTGTACGGGTTACGGTGAGATTGGCCCCTCCACTAATGCCACCACCCAAACCCATCAAGTAAAAATAAAGAAGAAAAGAAAAAGACATAAATAAACCTCACATCTGACATTTCCCTTCTGCACTCTCTCTGGTGTCACTGGAAACTCTACAAACAAGTGGTTTCTAATCTTGACACTTCAGGCAAGCAAAGCCCAACACACGGCACATACCTGCCAGTCTATATTTGAGGCTATTGGGCCACATTTCCCCTCCCAGATATGATAACAGATGGGCATTATATCTCCTTTTGGCTGACCAAACATGGCCATCAGTGGGGCATAGCTTCTCTGCTCACAGGACTGAGAGGCAGAGGTGTCGCTGATGATAAAGGTGCATACTGGTGGCTATATATGGACTAATCTGGGGGTTTGAATACAGCTGTCACTTTTGAATCACACATGCACAATGTAAACTATTTAGTTAAAAAAAAAAGTTTTAATAGCATGCGTTAGTTCGGTCAGAGAAAGTTTGGCACCGTGGGATTCTTTTAGGCGGTGCAATAATTTAAATGTAGTTTTAAAAAGCAAATTGTGTTGATGTTGGTGAATTAGTTTAAGAGTGTTTTATTTAAATGGGCAGTGGTAGCCTAATAAAGAGTTGCTTTGAATAAATGACATTATGCACATTTGTTTGGACTAATTTGACACACACACAAAAGTGCATGGAGCTTCAAACTTCCTCTCTGTTTGGTTAGTTAATTAACAGGCAGTAAATAGAGGGGGCTTTGAAACGGCTTGAAATGAACAATAACCTTTTACAGTGAACCCAGAATTGCAAATGGAAGTCACGGTCAAGCCCGTTTGATCCATCGCTATGAGCATCTCTGTCTTTGCTTTCATAGTTTTTATTCATTGTTTTTTTCCATTGAGTGGCTTATGAGGGCTCTAATGCGACATCTAATTTATCTAGGAAAAGTATTCTGGGGTTTCGCACTGATAGGAAATCCGCACGATGCCTCAATGTGAGGAGTTAAATGTTTTGAAGGTCGCAGTTTCTCTCATTGATCTTGCAATGTTTGTTAATTACATTGTCACTGATGTTGTGAGAGATAATTAAGCCACTATGTTTATATGCATAATTATGTGCACTCCGCATCAGCCTTTGAAAGACAGCGGCGAGAGAGAGAGAGAGATAGAGAGAGAGAGGAGGAAAACATTTTTTTAATTGTGAGCTGAGCAGAAACACGGCAATATAGATGCCCTAGTTACAATCAACAAAGAGCAACTCTGAGAAGAAAAAAAAACACTTTAAAGACAAGATTTGCAACTGATGCAGGATGCTCTCAGTCTTCAAACACTCTGGCTTTGCTGTGAGATGTAAAGTAGTTAGGGAGCCAGTGGAGGGAAAGGTGTAGGCCTGCTACACAACAGTAATACATATTTACAGACAGGCATCTTTATGGCTATGAAATAAACACAAAATGACTAATTAAAACCACAAAGCCTTCTTCATTTGCCTCTGAAATGAAACCGGCTTCATTTTCTGAGAAGCCCCTGCCCCCAATTCTTTGTGTGGCCAGAGCTGCTGCTGTAAAACAAAGCAATGCAGACTAAAGAGCACGCATGACTCTGAGGTAGATGGCTAAACCTAGATGAAAGGCCAAAAAACTGTAAAAGTGAGGTGAGCGAGCACAAAACAAAACTTGTTTTTGTACCGCAACAACCGGTCTCAGCTGCAAATTGCAGTTTTTTTTTCCTCTCTGGGTGTCTGTGAAACACGCTTTATCTATTATTCTAAGCGAGCCCTGTTTCATCTTCTTTCTTTTGTCTCCTTTTCTTTAACTCCTGCCATACAAAGGTCAAACTCCCCTATAGTGCGTATGCATCGAGTGTCACTCAGTGTAAAAGGCACTTTCTTAAAAGATGTTTGTGCTGTCAACACATCTTGTTACTTCCCAGCGACTGCCTGTGCCAGCTTTTCTATTCGTCCGTGAGTGATGTTGAACTCGTTTCTGACTTTATTTGACAAATGAAAAAACACGCTCCCCTACGGCAGACTACGACTCCATGTAATAGAGGAGTTTGAAGCGGTGGCTAAGTTTAGTGAGCTTAGGGAAAATCAAAGACTCAATATGTAATCCTGGGTGTAATATGAAGCTTAGCCTGGTCCTGCCATGCGCTCTTGGCCCACAGCTGCTGGGAGAGCGCATAAACAGCCTTACGTTGTAAGCCTACTCCATTTATGAATTTCTTTTTGCAGTTAACCACACACTGACAAGTTCCTGTCCCCCCCCCCCCGGCCTGCCAGTTGAATCTGTCTTTAGGATAATAATGTCACTGGCTATTCATAATGTAACTCTAGAGTGTCTCTTCCCAATAATGGGCACACTTAAGCTTATGTGGATGTGGCAATGTCACCCGCCCTCCATCAAAGGGTTTGCCCCTTAATACTATGAAGTGGAATGTTTTGAAGGTCAAAGGTTATGTCGCTTTAAGAACTCTAAAAAGGATCAAGTATAAATCGGAGTATGGCGGGGAGTAAGATTAAAGATAGAGTTACATTAGAAGAGTCAAAATGTACCTGTCGAGGAGAGCGGTGCTTGGCGGCTCTGGGCCTCGCGCGGTGGCATGTAGGCGTTGTCTTTTGGAGGCCTGTCTTCGGCTTCTTTGTCGCCACGATAACTGCCGTCCTGGGAGCCCGCCACCGGCTCGGCCTCGTCCGCATCCTCCTCGTCATCGCTGCAGCCCGTGGGGTGTACCATGTACACGCCGTCGGGAGGGCCGTCTTCGTCATTGCTGACTTTGAGTTCACGCAGGTGCTCGACGCCGGGAGCCGGAGGCTCTTCGCCGTACTCGCCGTTCACCCACTTCTCGATGGCCTCGCGCCTCTTCTGGTCCTCCTCTAGACTCTGACTGAGGTTCAGGCTCTCAGGGAAGTTGGTGTCATTGTCATCGTAGTGGGAACTGCCGCGCTCACTGTTTTCTGCTACACTCTGGTCTCCCTCTGCATTCTGGGAGCTGCTGTCGAACACCACCTGACGGCTCAGCTTGGCACAGATAGCATTGAGTTTTAGGCCACCTTTTCTTTTGGCGGCCATCTTGGATTTTCCTGAGGTCGTTTCAGTGCATAAACTCCTTTCAGCTAATGGAAACAAGAAAGAGAAAAAAAAGATTAGTTAAAGTTATTCAGTATGACAATTATTATCTGCATCTGAATGTAACTTTTCACTCAATTATCAACTTCCAGTATCACCAGAGACAAAGTTTGAACCAGCTTGTTCCATATCGGTACAAGTTGTACTGATTTTATAACGTCACATAGGAAAAACAAAAGTGAACAACAGTGACTGCTGCTATTAATAACATCCAAAAGCACTTAACAATAACAGACTGGAAGGACACACAGAGATACTGTACATATCTTTCTAAGTCACACCTCTTCGGTCAGCTCAGAGTTGAAAGCAGTAAAAAAAAAAAAAAAAGTGAAAAAAACCCCAGGCAGCTGAAACCACAGGCAGATAGGTATCAGACCCCCTACGGTACTACAAGCAGCACATACACGGCTACATAATCCTTCACATGACAGCGCCATAGAGACACTGTGAAATGTTATCTTCACTCTCACTTCAAGAGGCTGTGGTCCTGCCACTGAGTGGGGGGCTGCTCAGCGTTAAAGCTGTCAGGAAGTGGAGTGAAAAAGCTGAGCGCATTCGGGTCTTTTTACAGCCGTGTTCACACGTTGGCTATTCAGCGGATCACACCCAATAACTGTATTGTAACAGTATCTTTTCTGTGTAGGCTGCCGGTTTGTTTTATTCAAAGGATTCAAATAGTAATATACCATGTACACAAGCTCTTTCTAACCTCTGCTCTCTTTTACTGTTGATCTGGCCAAGAAAGTAACACAGGGACATTTTTTTTTGTCAGCACCATGTTTTACATATCTTTAGGAAACAAGACAGACTGCACAGTCTCAACATCTTCCCCGCAGCGCGGCCTCTCTGAACAATGGAGTATGATAGAGTGTGCTTTGGGGCAGCAATGGGTGGCATTATTTCAACCCAAGTGGGGCTATCTTTATAACATGTCCTCTGATGAGGCAGGAACAGCTGCCTGTGGCATTCCATATCCAGAGCTGCCTTTTTAGGGCAGAAACTGCACTCTAGTTCCTTTCACTTTATTTCCAGAGCCACCAAAGTTCACCTTCCAACAGCATTTTCCAGACTCAAAATCAAGGCCAGATCGTTATCGAGTTGTAAATAACTTTTAAAAAGCGAGGAGGAGGTGACCGTGAGCAACAGTATTTATGGTATTAAAAAAAAAAGAAGCAGTATAACCACCAGAGAACAGACAATCATTTTAACTTGTATTGTGTTTTTATTCGGTAGTATGTAATGCTTTGTCAGTGGAGGCTCTGTGAAAACAGTGAAACAGCATGCCACAGTGGAGATAGTTCTCCTGTGTGAAGTTGTATTGAATCCTAACTCAGCCACACTGTGATTAAGATAATACACCATACTGAGCTATGGACACACCATTTCAGCAGACAGAAATGTGTGATACGAGAGGTAACAAAGTTCTATCTTAAAGACTCAATTCACTTTATATAACAATGAGCACGAGCCTCTTCATTTTCTCTCAGCCGTAAAGCCAAGCACAATCATGTGTGAGCCATTGCAAGCATTATGTAAATCACATCGGTGCAACATAAAATCCTGTTTTCATTTTCTTTTGCAAAGCTGTGGATTCATTAGAGGATATACAATTTGAAGGTGCTTACAGATCACCCCGTCGCCAGACAATGCACGCCGTGCTCCACACACATGCTTTCTCAGTTACTGTATTTACGTTGCGGGCTTCCTCTCTGAAACAATAGCTTCAGGAATTATGTAGGTTTGAGGGGGCCGTATATCAGCGGCACATTACTGTGCAATTTAGTGTTAGACAATTGCAGGCGGGGGTGAAAGGGTCACCTTTTAGAAGCAGCAATTTTGAAAAAAAGAGAAGGAATCAGCTTGAAAAACTATTAGGAAGTGGAAGACATAAATTCTCAAGTTATTTTTTTATTTTTTTTTAGTAATACTCTCCAAAGGAAGATTGAGGTCATTTGGGTGTTGCAGTGGAAGTCATTTTTTTCTGTTTACTGTGTTCAGTATTTCATGCTTTAACTGCCGATTTCCTTTGCATTGCAATCTCAAGCTCCTTGTAGGAAATGACCCCGACACAGTTGTTCCTTTCCATTAGTGAGTATTTATGTATGATTTTCTGTTAACAATACGGGGTGTGCGTCGACGACTAAGTGCTACTGGTTGAGTATCTAACAGGCCTCTAACTGAATTATCAGACAGCTTAAGCACATATTCAGTGTTTTCTTTTTAAAGGTAGGGCGCGCTTTAAGACAAATTTAATACTGCGGGTTTCCTGTGAGCAGGAACATGCTATGGTTCAATGGTTTATGGAAGCTGTCTGAACTATTATTTATGCTGAGGGTTTCTGTCCACGGCTGCTTTTTGCCTTTGCTTACAATAGGGATTGCTATGGTAACACCAAGCTGTTTACCTCAAGTCGTTTGTGTGCATGATAGCGTACAATGAGATAAAATCTGTGGGGACCTACATGAAAGAACAACTTTTCCCTCTGGGACCAACTCCCCCACCTCTCTGAGAGTCCAGTAAGCATTCTGCCTTATTAATGAATATCAGACAGAAAAACAACACTGTCACATGGATCGGACATTATTTACAGTCTGTTTTAGCCTGGTGTGCTAATTGTCAAGGCGGTGACACCTCAGTAAGCACTGGGAGTTGGAAAAAAACAGGCAGGTTTGAATTTCAACCCAACAGCTGAAAGTAATTTTTCCTACTGCTTATGTTAACGGTGACACTATTTTTACTGGGAACAGTAAAGGAGCGCCGCATACTGTCTGTATAAGGCCAAAACCTGAGGAAAAAGTCCTGAAAATACTTTGAATACATTTGGACGAGGTCAGGTTCTTCTTCATCTTCAGACCAAAATAAGTGCATCAAAGTTCTGTCGAGCCTGCTTCTTCTCACGCGGGCTGACACAGCTTGTGTTTCAGGCTCGCCCTCCCCACTGACAAGCTAACTCTTCCACAGGCTCCAAGCCCCACAGGTCTTGTTGGTTTTTTGATGCAGAGTCTCTGTTTGTGTGCCAGAATGATATCATGCCCAATCAAGTGGTGTTTGAAATCCTAATAACGCTGTTGGAAGTGCATTATTTGTGTGAACGTGCACAGAATGTAATCAAGGCCGCTCCGGGTAAAGGATGTGGGAGTTGAGGCGGCTGGTGACGGCCAGGATCGTGGCTTTACCTCTTTTTGACACACAAGGCGAGGCAGCTTATGTCCAAAACGTGTGTTTAATCATCTTACGGAGGACTTTAAGTCACATAAACAACATGTGGAAAATTGAATAACTTGACTTTATTGTTCATTCAAAGTGCAGTGCTGCGCCATAAACACGCCGACTCCCTGCAGTGTTGTCAGTTTGTACGGAGCGAGCACGCAGGAGGGTCTGTATATAAGAGACGTAGATATTAGCTGTTTAAACTGAAGCTTATCTCTTCACCTAATCAAACACAGGTACAGGGCTTGTTGTAGATTCCTGCTGAGTTCCAACATGACTGACACAAGGACACCCCCCCCTCCCACCCCCCCTGCAATATCAGGAGTTAATTAATACAAACAGGGTCTGGGAGATGTCTGTTCAGCTCAGGATTATTTTACAATATGCAACCGAGAGTTGCTGTAGCTCTTTAAAAGAAAATCCTAGTTATAACTTTATGAACCTTTGGCAGATTAATCGGCAAGGCTGCAGCTCCCTGTGTGTAGCTCAGTGAACCTTTTGTGTCTCTGGCTCTCAGGGGAGATGTATGTGTGAGAGAGTGCGTGTGCACGAGTGTTTCAGGGAAATCACTGAGCCACACAGGCAAACATACACAGACACACTTGAAAATTATCATGTTTTAATATTTGTAAATTTACAGCTTGCAGGAGGAGACTGTTTTCCTCGTCCCTCTCTAACCGGCTGCACGGTAGAGAGGCTGCGGCAGCCGCTGCAAGGAAGTCAAGCAGAAAGCCACTGATGGACAACTACGCCACGACACCCAGACCCCAGCATCTGGCCCCTCTCTCCTTTTTATAACACAAGAATAACAATAAGCAGGTTGTCGACCCCGCCGTGAGATTTTACCACAGTTTTCCAACAGTCGGTGTAGCCGATGCTGAGAAATTTCCATTTTTCCGCATGCATATTTAATTGAGTTTTGTCCCAGTGGTGCGGAAATGATTTGTTTTTTGCTCTCTGTTCACTTGACTCCTCTTCGGAGTCGCTAACCCTGATTAAGACGTTCCCGTTAATTTCCCAGCGCACACCTTTTTTTTGTGCATTAATGGTTCTGATCGTCTAATTAAAACTTCTCAGCTCGGCTGCTGATCACCGCTCGTTGTGCCTCTGACCTGAAGTTTTAATTGCCGCATCAGAAGCGATAATAATAATTTTGAGGTTCTGATGATTAAAAACAATGCCATTGCCAACTAGTTGATAGAAGGGGGTTTAGGGGTGGGCGCATCTGAGGAGAAGTGTATGTAGAAAAGAGATTTAGAAAAGGGGGGGTGTAAAAGCGGGTATGCACTAACTACGGAGCGAAGGGGGGAGGGGGGGATAACTTTCGGTGATCACCGAGGGGAAGGGGGTGGCAGAGCATATGGAAATCTCAAAGCACTATTGTCTCTCGGAGTCTTCCTGAAGGAACAGGTTTGGCTGTGAAAGGGACTTGGCTTTCCCCACCTCTACATCTAAATCCGCCACTGACGGATACACGTTGGAGCCCTACTCACTTGGCAGGTTTGCCGGGTCGGGGGAAGAGAGAAAAAGAGAGCACGCGAGAGAGGCACATAAAAGATGACGACAGTCAAATGCCCTGTGCTTATTTTCATAAAAAGATAATGGCACAATAGGTGCAGAACAAAAGGCACATTGTTCATTAAGTGACTGCATGGAAAAAAAAAGGAACCCACGGTGACCGTTGTCTCTGTCATAAAACATGATACTGATCAGATGTATATGATACGTGGATTACTGTCGAAAGAGTGGGTTGCTTGTGATCTTCTTTTAAACGGGACCTTCACACTGTACTTTACAGATCACACAAACTACAGACTGCACCAGGGACACCGCCACCAGCACCAATCTGTCACGTTTGGTTCTTTTTTTCAACTACTGGATATCTCATGGATTTTTCTTTTTAGGTCCCACTCCAGGATCAATGTTGTTCTGCACACATATTGTACACGCATGCAGCACACATACATGTGGACGTACAGTCGGGAGGTGGCTGCCTCTTCTTCCCCTGCCCCTCTCTCTCACAAATGTATTTTATTATTAATCAGTTGGTTGCACATCTGCCTGCTTGTTGTGTTTTTTTTCTATCAATAAAGCACTTATTGCTTTTAGTCTAGAACACGACCTTGCATGTTGTGTGCCGTCTTTCTGTGGATGCTGACCTTGAAGGACCCGTTTGGACTGTTTCTCTCCAGCTCGGTCCACCGGCTGTTATCAAACTCAAGCCCTCAGCCAAACGCCACACTACCGTCACACACAAAGAAAAAAACTGCAGGACAAAGGCAGACCCGAACGGACCCAGTAACACACACACTGACTGCACAGGACAATGGATGAAGAATACAAAGTATATTTCAAGTCTAGGCGGAAGAGGAAAGACGTTGAACTTGAGGGCAATCAGGCAGGAAAGTTGAAATCTAAGGACAAATACGCCCTCAGGCCTCATCACAAACAGGGTAATTATGGTGTTTTCCAGAGCAGAGGACAAGCTGCTTAAAATGGTCTCAGGGAGAAGAAAAAAAAACAATCTGACATGAGTGACAAGAACCATTCTGACAGCCACGAACCAAAACAGCCAACTTTCATTGAGTTTGCTGCTTAGGGTAATTCATGGGACACACGGCGAACTTGTTAAAATTGTACATCAAATCTGGACACCCAGCTGGCACCAGATGACAACTTCCTTTCTAAGTGTGTGTGTGTGTGTGTGTGTGTGTGTGTGTGTGTGTGTTGTGGGAGGCAAAACACTTTTGCTCTAAAAAATACACAATGGCACACAGTCCCATGCTTCCACAGATTGAAACAAGGGAAATTTATTCCTGCAGCTTTGTTTTGAAGCTTAGCTCCCATGTTCGGTTTCAAGACACCGCGAGTGCAATTTGATAAGCCAACCGCCATGGTAAATGAGCAGACGACCCCTGTGTCCCTCCCTCATGGTTGCTCGACTTGAGGCGGCAGCAAGGCAGTGTGGGTAGTACAGTGGAGAAGGGGCTCAGCGGTGCACCTCTCAAGGGCCCTTGAGCTAATATCTGTACAGATTAACTGCTTCAGTTGTATTTTGGTCACGGGGATCTCTCTTTGCCTTTGTGGCTTGTTGGGCGGGAGAAGGGGAGATGTGTGTGTGTGTGTGTCTCTATTGTGAGTGTTACTTACACACTTTCTTCTGTCGCCAAGTGAGCGGCTCGCCTAAGAGGTCAGGAGCCGCCAGACTGGTGCATGTCATTCGATGTCATTATCTTTGGGGCCGTATTTAATTTACCCGAATCCGGAGCTGCTCTGCTGAGTAAGTCATCCCTATCCCCTTACGATCACCTAGCCCCTCCATCTCTCCACAGGACACACACACAAACACACACTGTGTCAATCCTCCAGGGTAAACTCAGCACACGCCGCTCCATTAGTTATCAATTAAGTCTGGAAATCTCCACCTGTCTTACACACACACACACACACACACACACACACACACACACACACACACACACGAGGAAGCCGGCACACACGGTACGTAGCACCCTGCTCAACAGGAAGTTGAGGAGAGCGCGCCTTATTTGACTGCGAGTGTGTGCGAGCGAGCGAGTGCGTTTGTGTGTCCGTGCGGGTGGCACTTATGTCCATGAGGTTAACCTTGATATGAGGCCCTGTCAGACCAGATAATGTCAATCAATGACAAGCCCTCACAGATAACCCCTAATGTGAAGCCTAAAAAGCAAAGCTGTTTAGATCTTTAGACATGCCCCCTTTCACCAGCATATGACTTGCATTACAAGGAAATGAGCTGTGGCATTTCTTTAATAAGACTCTCAAGACATTTTGACAGCATTTAAGGCACTCTGCCGTTAAAAAAAATTAAATAAAGCCCCCGACTGACAAAGCCTCCTCACACAATGGCGTGCTCTGATGGGCAGATCCAAGTCCCCGTTAACCGGCGGAGAGAAAAAGACGTGTCGGGAAGGGGGGAAGAAGGAAAAAGAAGGGTGGACCTTTCTCTTTTTTCCACTCCAGCTCCTGGGGACTTCTTAATTGATTTCCAAGGTTACGTTTCAAATTTGTTTTTCAGATACGGGAGCCTTGTGAATGAGAGTGCGAGTCAATGTTTTTCAAGCCATTTTCCTAAATTTGGCCTGGCTTAAAACGTTTGCTTCCGATCTCCCTGACCCCCTCCCTCCCTCCCTCCTCCTCCTCCACCTCCCCCCTTTGCTCTTTTTCTCTTCTCTTCTCTCTCCTTGAAAAGAAAGAAGGAGGTGACATTAACCCAAAACGGCATGTATTTCCAGACAGGATGCCTGCACTGACAACATCGATCCCTGGCTCCCATTAAAACATTTGCTCTGCCTGACAGACTTTTCCTCTTTTGGACTTTGTACGCGGTAGAAAGAATCACAGGTGCCCGTTAAAATGTCACCCCGAGCAGGTTCTCTCTACCTGTCCGAAAAGGACCCACGGCTCGCTCAAAATCTAAGGCTGACTTTTTAAAAAAAATCGCATGATACTCTTTTAATGCTCAATTTATTCTTATGAACCGCCATTAAAGTTTGATCACAACACATTCTTTGTCGGTCTATGAGAGGAAGTGATGAGAATGAGTCTTCCTGCTCGTGGGATTTGCAGTTCTTAGACCCTGTGGCTGTAACTCGGCTGCCAGAACTTTTAGTTTGCTTTCTTTTTACTTTTCTGATTGGCAGAATTAAAGTGACAATAAGTTGACATGTTATGTGACATTTTAAAGTGTATGTGTGTCCATTGATGGTTGGGGGAGTGTGTGTATGTGCATAATACACTGTAAACACATATGTTAAGTGGCTGTGTTACCAATATTAAGTGTGTGTGTGTGTGCATGTGTGCATGCTTGCAAGGTTGGAGACAGCAGGGCATTGTGCTTTGTGCTCCTCTGTCTGGTTGTTGCAGGTCACATCATTTGCTCTGAGACACACACTGTCAAATACGCACACTGACATGTCTACACACTCAGGAAACAAACAATCCGTGTGAGGATAAACACACCACCGCTGCACTAAAAGAGTGTGCTTTACCAAAAAAAAAGTGAAATATGAACTGGAAAGCGTTACAAAATGTAGTTTTCACCTAAAACAGGAACATTCTTGTTTCTGTGGCTTCAGTAGAGAGAGGAATGTGCCGTGACTGAATTTGAAGGTGTGATAAAACAACACTCACAATAATAAGGGGGTGAAAAAAAAGTGAAATGACTGTTAAAAGATGAAACAAACAAAGCTGCTTTACAGGAAAAAGAGTGCTGTCTATTTTGGGTCTCAGCATACAAAAGGAAGTGCTGCTGAAGTTGACTCAAACAAATAAATTTGCTTTTGATAAAACCGCAGCGACTACTTTTGCATTCTACACCAAACCCACTTTGTCTCCGGCATCTTTATCTTCATGACCCGCCACATTTGTGAGAAGCCACTCACTAAATTGTCGAGCACAAACAACTGAGGGTTTTCAAACGGCGCAGTGTTGACGGCTAAAAATGTAATTTTATTTTAAAAGTGACAGGTTAAAGGAAAGCCTCAGCAGTGAACATGGAGCGCTCACCTATTTGCACTGTATCCAGCTGCCCGTTTTACATTTCTCCAACATTAATATTCCTCTTATTATTATTTTAAAGTGAAAACGGATACTCTGTTGAAGTGCAAATCTGATGAATTACGGGAGCAGATTGCTGCTATTAATTATTAAAACCTATTTTATAAATATTCAGGTCTGTCATGCATCTAATAATGAACGCTTTAGAGGAGGTTACTTCCCGTGCGCATCCTAATGTGTCAGAAATATCACTTTTAATCACGCTCGTGTCAGCGAGTGCTGGGTTTGAACCTGCCGGAAAAATTTCCGCCAAATCAAGGAAACTCAGCCGGCCTGCTGCTGTGCTCATCACAGCTCCAGCGGTCCTGCTGCTCGGCACGATCCAGGTTCTGCTCCATCCCGGTCTGAAGAGGTGGAGAACACCTCTCAGCTGCTCGCTGCATTCTCACCGCGGTAATTTGAATGGAGAATAATGCATCGGCAGCACTCTACCCTTCTGGACACACCTAGTCCCAGCGCTACTGCTGCCATATGCTGTGTTGATACATATTCATAACACTTTCTCGTGTGTTGAGTGTTGGTGTGCAATGAGGCTTAAATGAGTGTCTCACATCTTCAAATGGGAAGAAAAAAAGAAAAGAAAAAGCCAGGCTCAAAGAAAGTTGGACTGCTCTTTCCCCTCTTTTTCCCCGCTCTCCTTCCTTTCTTCCTCCCTCTTCTGCAAAGTAGACAAGTTTGGGTGCTGATCGGTGATCCCAGTGCCGTTTGAGGCTGCCGAGTTTGAGGATTGTCTTCAACAAGCTGTGAGGTGGCAACTGTCAGCGTGCTGGGAGAAGCCGTGCTGTCAGGTGGGCTGGTGTCACTGGTAGGGCGAGAGTCAATGGCACTGCACCATGACCTCCATACACCCCGGCAGCATATGCTGAACAGAGCACACACACACAACCAGATAGAAACACACACACACACACACTGTAGAGCACTCTAAGATTAACGCTGTCAGAGCTACAATGATACCCCTTCATTATCTGCACACGGGGCCTCCTTCGTGCGCCCGCTTGCCTCACTGTCCTCTCCACTGCTTCTCTATGGAGGTAGTAATTACTAAAGCTAACATTTCTTGCACTCTGTGCCTCCGACTACCCTCCACTTAACCATTATTTCTTTCTCTTTTCGCAGTGCTTTCAAGTGACTTGCCAGCCTTTTGCCAAGCGGTGTCACAGCTGAAGGGATTGCCAGTGTTGATGGCAGCACCAGTGTGACTCACCCCGTGTGTGTGAGCGCTGTATTATGAGATTATTTGGTGCCCAGCTGATGTGCAATAAAGGCACAGTGTGGTACCCCAGATTCAGATCAGTCCTCTGGGTCAAGCACGCATTGTGTTACAACAACAGAGAAGTGCTTGATGTACCACTGCAGTATCTGTTGTACTGTACATTGTTGGTTTAACAGGCCGGGGATCAGAGAGATGCTCCCTCTTGCATGGCATTTTTCATTACCAACAATGCTCTTACTCGTTGGCTTTCTTCTTCCTCTCCCACTGGAGCTATGGCTTTATCAAAGGTGATAGCTTGCTCAGGCGCATTTTCTCAAACGTCTTCTTCAGCCCAGCCATTTCCCAAGCCGCTCTCGGGTAAACGTCACTCATAAAAACCAGGGAAGATTTGATGGTGAGATCAAAAAGAAAGGAAGGACACAAAGGAGAGCAGGGAGATGGGAAGGGGGGGAAGAAACGCTACCCTCCTCCCCCATCCGACACCAATGAGTACGGAGGGTAATTCCTCCAAGCAGGGCCTGTGTTTTCAGACGCAAATACAACAAAACGTCGGATGCTGCCACGAGACATCAAAATGGGTGATTTTGACTTCAGAGGGTCTTCAGATGCTCGAGGAGCCGAGAGAACAGAAGGTAGCAGCAGGCTGTTAACAACCAATGCGGGAACCGCGCCAGAAAGACGGCCTCTTCCCAAAATGCCAATCGGCACCAGATCAGTAAAGGCTTCCGCCGCACTGTAATATCCCACCTGAGCACTTTCATCTACTGAAAGAGCAATGGCTCGAAAGTTGATCAGCGGCTATTCATCGTACCGTTGAGATGACATCTTCAAAAGTCAAGAATTTCCACAGGAAGACAAAAAAACAAGAAAAAGGAGACTGATGTCTTCAACAGGTGCCTTGGAATGGGAATTTTATGTCCTTTGCCTTACAGAAATATTTTCATCAGCAAATTAAAGACTTGCTTCGTTCTGTGAGACCTGAGTTGTGTTGTGACACGCCGAGAGGGATGTCCGCATTTTCTCCGGCGTTGTTCTCGCTCATTCTTGGAGCATTAGGCTCACTCTAAATAGCCTCGAGGAGATTAGGCTGGCTCGTATTCAAATGCACATTTCTTCTAAAACCCACTCCACGAGTGGGCCAAGGAGAGAGCCGTGCAGGAGCCTTGTGAGTCGGTAGTCAGAGAAGATTCAGTCGCATATAAATCAGCTAAGAGGAGGAAAAGAGACAGAGGAAGAGGGAGAGAGAAAGGCTGAGGTAAAAGACAAACAAGTGTTGGCTCTGCTATACGAGTTTAGTTAGCTAGAGAGTTAGTGCATGAGTTATGGCTAGCGAATGGCTGAGGGACGCTGTATTTACGAGGGGACTGAGTGAGTGTTAAATCCCTGGTAAGAAATAAAGTCGTCCCTGAGCGAACAGGGGAAACATTTCACTCAGTCTAAGAGGTGCCTCGAAAAAAATGAAAGCCATCCCTCTTCCAGGGAAGGCACTATTCCGTATTCCCTAAAATTGCTTTATTCCTTAAAAATGCCATAGATCACATCCAAGTGGATTGAATCTCTTATTTGAATGTAGAGGAGGATTCTCCGTCTGCATAATATCAGGGGAGTTCACGAGCCAAGGAAAGGAAAAGAATCTGATTCTTCTAAAATTGCATGCGGCTTTTCTGAGGGATCTTTGGCTGAGGGGGGCTGCCAAAACACACAGTGCACTTGTTGCAGTGCAAGGGTTCATCCAGGAGAAGTTTTCCACTGTGGTTTACCCAGGAAAAAGTTTGAATTAGTTTCAATTCAAACGTATCTATATTAATTAATCGTAATATCTATTCAAATATGCATCTAGATGCAGATGTGTTTTCTTTTGAGTCCCTTTGTTCGACTTGTATGTTGAATGAAGTCAGTCTTTAAAGGTCAGAAGGGAAGAAAGGCACATGGCCACTGGAAAAGCTTCACATCCAACTCTAACTCCTGACCCAGCAGTGGTAATAACAATTATTTCTTAAAAAGGCTATATTTTTGCATTAACTTAAAAGGCTATATCTTTTCCTTTCCCTCCAGCCTGTGCGGCCTCACTTACCCTGAGTATCTTCATAAATCACCAGTTACTGTTAACATGTACTCCACAATTCAGTCATCAATCTCCTACCAGGTCAGAGTGAAAACAGAGGGGGAAATGTCTGCTTAGTAAAATGTCTCTCTGGCGAATGCTGCTACCACCACCCACTACTCACACACACACACACACACACACACACGCGCGCGCGCGCGCGGCAGTTAAATAACAAACACACGCGCCCGGCACACAGCAACCAGAGCAGCCCTATGGGACAAGGGAGCGGTTGCCAGATCGCCACGGTAACGCAAGCCAAATTCAATTCTGACTTCACCTTTCACTCAGGAAGTCGGCTCCATTTGTTACATAAACAAATAAACAGCAAGCGTGAAGTTGGAGCCGGCCAACTTCTGCTCTCGTCTTTCCTTTTCTTCCGCTGTGGGCCTCGACCAGAAGGATCAGGCCACCGGGCTGCTGGAGAGACACCCACAGGGCCGCATGCAAATCTGTGTTTATGTTCACAGGCATGGTATTTATTTAACCAAAAGGAGAAAATCTAATTGTACACGAGGAGGATTATTCCTCTCCACGAGGGGGAAAGGGACTCTTATTCAGCCGACGCTGTTTACATCCGCAGAGTGGAAAATCCCTGCGATGACAAGCCTCTCCATCACAACATCTGTATCCAAACAGCCCGATCAATCTGTGCCGACACCGCAAATTACCTCGTGTCACATCCGAAAACATCTGCACTTGACATTAGAGCGGAGGGATTTTAGGTGCTTTTTAAATTATTTTTATTTTGAGCTTGCAGAAGGGTGTATTTAGATGCATTTTTAAAAGTGTATTTGTTTGGCCTTTTATCACTTTAATGGCCTGAAATAGATAACAAGTATATTTATTTTAAAGTAATGTGGAATTAGTGGTGGATAAAGTATTCTGATCCCATAAGTAAAAGTAGCTATACCCCAATTTAAAAATACAAGTAAAAGGGCTATATTAAAAAAAAGAAAGTCAGTACTTTAAAAGTAAAAAAAGTCCTCAAAGGTAAAAATACTCATGGGCAGAGTGTTATATATTTATATAAATAGTTTATCATTCCTGATTAAAATGAAAACATTTTAGTGTTAAGGTTGCTAGAGCTGTTGCTAATTTAAAACCCAATTGTGTATTTTGTTTGTAAAATATTAATGTATTGAATAACAGTAAATGTAAACTATAACTGTTAATGTAAAATAAAGTAAAGGCACCTCAAAATTCGAGAGTAAAGTACAGTACGTGAACAAATGTACTTTTCACCACTCAATGTCATAAATGTAACTGTAGAATATACAAAAGTGGAAGTGTGGCATGATATAAGGTACAAAAAAGTCAATAACAAAACTTTTGAGGAAGCAACACACCATTAAACTAATTAATCACTTCACTGACATCCAGTCAAAAAGGTAATTTTTTTCCCAAAAGGACAATCATTACACCTGCTTTGTTTTCTCACACTGGCTTATGCTCTCTCTCTCTCTCTCTCTCTCTCTCTCTCTCAAACACGCACACACACACACACACACACACACTTTGACACCCCCCACAACATCACTACACATGCGTGCCTGACTCATGCCAACTGCAACTGGTAGCAGACCCGTTCACCTCGAGGTAGCACTCAACTCCTGCGAGGAGAGAGGGAGAGAGAGAGAGAGAGAGGGAGAGAGAGAGAGACACAGAGAGAGAGAGAGGAAGGTGTGTGTGAGTCTTACCTGGCAGCAGACCGCCCTCTGCGCTCTGCCTCACCTCTCCCTCCTGCCCTGGAAGAATTCTCTCCACAAAGCAAGGCATTTTTTCCTCAACTGTTCTCTGCCAAGGCTCTGCTCTCTCCCTCTCTCTCTCTCTCTCTCTCTCTCTCTCTCCCCTCTCCTTCTGTCTCTCTCTCCCTCCCTCTCTCCTTCTCACTCCTTTCCCACTCTGTCCTCCTCTCTCGCTGTCTATCTCTCCTCCCTCCTTACCCACCCCCTCTCTCCTCTCTCTCTCTCTCTCCACTCCTTCCCCTCCTCCCTCCCTCCCTCCCTCCCTCCCTCCCTCCCTCCTCCTAGCACAGATGTCGAGGCTGAGCGAGTTTACCCACTTTACCAGTAGGGGTCCTTCATCGCCCTTCTCCACCCCACAGCCACATGGGGGAACAAAACACACACAGGCCCCAGGAAGAGAGAGCCACTTAACGGGCGCCCTCCTGTCACTGCTACAATGAGAGCCCTGTGCCGAGCAGCACGGCTGCATGAGCTCTGTGTGTGTGTGTGTGTGTGTGTGTGTGTGTGTGCGTGCGTGTGTGCGTGTGTGTGTGTGTGAGAGAGAGAGAGACAGGTGTGAAGTGGGTGGTGTGCACACGGGGAGCTGGCCCTCGGCCCTTTACAGCCCTGTTCGGCTAGGCTCGGTCCTGGCTCCTGGCCCCTGAAGTGTAGTACAGTAGTGACTCTCTCACTCACTCACACACACACACACACACACACACACACACACACACACACACACACACACACACACACACACACACACACACACACACACACACACACACACACACACACACACACACACACACACACACACACGTACACTCACAGGAATATGAACACACAGATTGACTTACAGTGTGTCTCTCAGAGCGAGCAGCCAAAGAGAGAGAGAGAGAGAGAGATTGTGGGCATGCACTGGCGTACACACTTTCACTGATACACAACACAGACACACACAGAACAACTGCCGCTGTTTGCTACTGCTGCTGTTGACAGTGATAACATGTGCTTTGTGCCCTATGTGTGTGTCAGCGTGCATGTGCACGAACATACAAACACGCAGACACACAGCGGTTGCTCTCATGTCTCATGTCTTTTTTTTTTAGCATGTAAAAAAAAAAAAAAACAGCCTTCATTGACACTGGCATGTTAGATTTGAAGGCTCTTAGCTAGTGCCCAGTAGGGAATTTCTAGTTTCTCGCCTACTTGTGGGGCACTTTTCACATTGCAATATCAATACTGGAGAATATTAGCTGTCCTGCTGAAGAATGTCAGATCTCTGTTTGCCGTAGAATAAGGGCAGATTCCCTCGGGTGAAAGAAAGGAAGATCTGTCAGGAGTCTCTATGATCCTGTAATTATCTGCTGTGTACAACAGCGTGTTAAGATCTGAATTAAAGGTGTAAAATGCCTTTAAAAAATCAAGTGGAAAAGGGAACGAAACCATTGTTTAAAAAGTGGAGAGTAGATCAAAGAATACTCTTTGTACACCTAATAATGTATTAGGCAACAAACTATTTCTTGCCAAAGATTAGCAATGCGTGGAACTTGATCCCACATTTTCTTTATCAAATATTACCCAACTTTTATGACGTTTATATTGCAGGAGAGCAGTGATCCTGATCAGGATCCTGTGCTATTAAAATATCAGAACAGTAATTATCAGGCCAAGCTCTGTGTGAGGACTTGTTTTTCTCCATTTATTGCAGCCCGAAACAGGATAAGGACATCTGCACTCAAAACGTGATATCCCGGACCTGCTGTTTGTACCATTTGAACAGAGGGTGGATCACCTTTATTTGAGTCAAACAAAGCCTTCTAATGACACAAAAATTGTAGTCACTGCTTGACAGACAAGGCTCCAACGCCCAACATGACTGCCTTCAAAACGTTGACAAAGAGCAATAAAGAAAATAGGATGTTAAAAGAGCAGGACACGGATGTTGAATAAAGCCACCAGAAAGTGTGCGTACTTAATGTCGTGATAAGCTGATGAGAGAAACCGAGCTTTGCTTTTGGTTAACTCTTATCACTGTTTGCATCAGTAGCAAATCTCCCTCGACAGCAAGACTGAAATCAAATACAGGTTTTTAGGCAGATGAAGGAAAGTCATTTGTATTTACAGGAAATAAGAACGATGCACTCAATCATTATTCCCTTGCTGTGCTAACTAGAACGCAGCCCCAGTGTTAGATGTTGCAGGAGCAGCACAAGGACAAGTAAAACATACCTTAAATAGACTACAAATGAAGTCACTTAACACCCACTCGCTTCCCTCGCCACCCCCTGCTCTGTCTGTCTTCAACAGAAAAAGCCTGTGTTTGACTATCTCCCTCTCAGGTTCATAGTTGTCTTTTTGCTTTTTAAACAGGCACCTCGCCTGTCACCGTGCAGGAACGGGCGCATTCCCCTTAAATGGCTCCTTTTGACAACTGATCTGTAAATACAGCCGGATCTGCAACTTCCCTGTTTCTCTCCCTGCCTCACTTTCTTCCTCATGTCTCTGCTCTCCCTCTGTCTTCCTAAACTCCTGCCAGACCCCCCCCCCCCCCCCACACACACACACGCACACACACACACACGCACACGCACACGCACACACACACACACACACACACACACACACACACACACACACACACACGCATATACACCGAAACACAACCACTCACGCACTGTTACCCCCACTCCCCCCTCCCAACTTCCCCAACTCCATTCCCCCAGCCTCTATAAAAACACAAATATGCCATAACTCAGGCAGCGCTGCCACATAGCCTCCATCTTGCCCTGTACCGGGGAGGGGGAGGCCTCTCAGGAAGGTCACCAACAAATGGTTTTCCGATTCACTGCCCCTGAAATAATTTTGTGTATTAAAACCTGAATCTGCACTTTCTGGCCTGAAAGCTTTTCTAATTATTCCGGTGTCCTTGGGACAGACACAGATCCTTCACACGCCGGGGGAAACAAGCTATGGAGCAACCACTACAGCCACAAACACCCCTCCTCCCTCCCTCCCTCCCTCTCTCTATCCCTCCATCTCCCCACCTCCTCTCTCCTCTGCTCTCCTCTCCTCTCCCCGCTTTACAGCCTCCCCCACCCCCCTCTCCCCCCCTCCCCAATCTGTTTTCAAAGCGTGTCTGTCCTTTATTAAATTGTTTTCTTTTCCACATTATCAGTTGCCATGGAGACCTCATCTCTCGGATTATTTGAATTTCATTATATCTATTGATTTGGGAGCATTTCATCTTTTTTATTGTTTTTCTGTCAATTTTCGAAACGAATAACCATCTAATTTGCGTCAGCGCTGATTACGTTCGTCCCTCAATAGAGGTCGGCAGCTGCGCCGGGGAAACAAATCAATGGAAAAACATCATAAAACTCGAAAGTACAATCAACCAGGATATGGGTGACATTCCGTGGTTGCTGAAACGAAGTCATCAAAAAATATATACTTTTTTTCCCTGCGCCTCTGCATGTATGGGGGTGCAGCGAGGAGGACACATATGTGTCTGGGCAGATATATTACTATATTTCAGCAGATAATATACTATGGTAAATTTCCATACTGATAACAGCCCCTCCCTGCCTGTCCAAAACAAAAAAATGCTTACTGTATCTAAATAATTTATGCAATTTTAGCATTTATATATAAATTTTTTAATAAGCTGCTTGGAGCAAAGTGGCCATTAACAAAACACACAGCTGTCCAATGGGCTAAGCCCAGCAGATCAATTGCGCTTTTTTATGACATGATAAAATGCTTTTGAAGCAATTTACACAAATATGGAAAAAATGACTTCATGGGCTTCATTTATTCATAAGGACGTGTATTAGGAGAAAAAAAGTCTTACAAAAGCCAGACAGGAGAGATCGTCCCGGTCCTAACTGGAACGGACTTGCTGCCCTCTCCACAAGGACATAAAGTTTCATTACTGATGCACGCAGTCAAAGGCAATTTAGCAAACACAGTGTGCAAAAGAAAACATCAGCATATTGCAAGTGTTCCTGTATTAGGCGGACCTTGCATGTTGTTTTCCAATTTTGATTCATTTTTGTGGGGGTAGGGTGTGGGGGTGATGGATTTTTTTTCCTCCCTCCCCCTGCCCAGTGTCACCCTGACCCAAAGCCAAGGGGAGGTAGCCTCAGTGACAGGGACGCGTGCTTTCTGGCCCACGAAACCAAGCCGCACCACGTGCCAGACAACGGGGCCTTGCAGCGTACGCACACCTTCAGCTGTTCCCTGATATACGCCACATGACACCCGGGCTCGTTCGGTGGGAACTCAGGCCAACAAATATTTCAGCAGATCTGATCATTTAGCATCTTAGAGGAGGCACACTCACACACATTATGCACAGGGGTATGGAGGGAGGGGGAGGGGGCGGGGGGGCGGGGGGGGCAGGCAAGGCCATTTGGAGGCTAATCTTGTTTCAAAGCATCCTCTCTTCATGTGCCGACAATGTGCCTGAGCCGCTGTACGAAACGCTGCTGCTGCTACTGAAGGCCCCATGTTTGCAACATATGTCAACATTTGACAAAGCATTACTCCCCCCTCCCCCCCCCCTCCCCAAAAAAATAATATTCTCCTGCTCAGGCCTCCGAAATGAGGGCGCTAACAAATTAGCTTTTTATGTTTATTTTCTGTGTGGGTGTGTCAGAGGGGGGAGAAAAGGAGATCTCATTTTCAAAGGCACCAGTTCTCAACCCGACAGAGGGAGAGAGGAAGACAAAGAGAGGACGAGAGAAAAGAAAGAAAGAAAGGCTGAATGTTTTGGAGTCACGATTCTTCTCCTGATTGCCCTAGCTGTCTCAGTTGTGCAAAACATGACCCTCCCCTCCCTCAGCCACGACAGAAACACGGGCGGCTGGATAAACACTATTTTATGCAGTGACTAGATGAATCGTCAGACAGTAATTACAGTCTTCCTCTCGCCCCAACCAAACGCAACTGTACAGGCTCTCTCTTTGACACCAAACTGCAGTAGCACGTACTACAAAAGTGCAGGTGTGTGACATGTTTGTCAATGCCTCTCCCAACTAGATAAATATAAATATTAGACCCTGTGACAACAGTGAATTTCTCTCTGCTGCTTCCAGCGATGTGTTAATAATCTGTAGCTGAAAGAGGACTTGTGTGGACCGACGATGTTATCATGTGCAGTCAAACGTTGCCGGGCGGGCTTTGTAGAGAAAGTTTGGTGATTTTTTTTTTTCTGCCACCCTAGCAGTTTGTGCTTTCCTCTCCTCGATGTAGCAAAAATAACACGGTTGTGTCCCAAACTAAACATTCCCACACAGCGGCCGGTAGTCTGCGTGGTCTCTGACACCAACAGACAACTCGGTGCTGACGCGTTTAAAAGAGATCCAAACTTTAGAAATATGCTCGGGCAGAGGAGTCGATGTGCTCATTTGATGTTGACGCGTATTGAGATTTCAGAAAGGCAGACCGTAGCTACATCCGTTATGAGTGGGTGATGCTGGAGCAGTGCAACTCACTCACACGCTTTTTCTCTTACTCTATACTGATTCATCCGGTCAGGCCATGCCCCAAACGGGGTGCAGTAAACCACGCTGTCAATGTCCGAGCTCTAAAAAGCACAATTACAGAGGACCTCGACTGAATAATTTAAAGAGCATAATTATTGACCTCTATCCGAATTCCTCTGAAAGGTGCATTAAGGTATAGAAAAGCTCTGGAGGTGGAAGTGAAACTACGGAGAAGAGAGGGAGTGAGTCTCCCCAGGCCTCCCTAATGCACTCTCCTGCTGTACTCTAACTTCCTGTGGACCCCTAATGTGCCCGCTGCTCACTGGCCTGATGAAGACTACGGTTAATGAGGCCCCTGTTTCTGAAATGAAGTATCTTTGAAACCATCAACATGCATTACTATCAAGCCGCCACCCCCCGCCAAACCACACGTATATACACAAACACACATCCCCACTGTCCCAAACCAGCGCCCGCACGCAGACACACACAAAGACCAGTTCCTCAACCCCCTCCCCGCCTTTTAGTGCCACCACAGGTTCTGGTGGGCTGGACCAGTCTGGGGGAAGGGTGGCAGTGGGGAGTGAGACTGCACACTGTGTTTTTTTTTCTTCTTTTCTCTTCGAAGTGGGGGGAGGGGGGGGGGGGGGTGTTTGAGGGTTAACTGTCCCTCAGGGGGCTATCAGTGAACCGGGCAGCCGTCACTGCTGGTGACGGTGGTCCCTGGTTCTCAATTGACAACCAGGCTCTGACAGATTAGCAGCTAGTCAAGAGGAATCCAGGACACAATTAAAGTAATCACTTTTCTCAAATGTGGCTCAATGTATGTGACTGTGAGTGTGACTGGATTTGAACAAGGCATCACAAGAGTGTGCGTGTGTGTGTGTGTGTGTGTGTGTGTGTGCATGAGAAGGGTGGGGGGTCGCTGGGCGCAGGCAGCAGGCTTGGGGGAGGATACAGCGAGATGAGGCCTTTTTAATTAAAAGAAAATATTTGTGTTTGCATACTATCGAGGTTTGAACCTGGACAATTCCGAGAATTCTGGCTGTTTAATAGCTCGCTCTTTAAAGTGATTTGGGGTATTTCAGATCCTCTTTGCATACATGCATTTTTAAAATTTCAATTAGGCTATACATCTTTTAAGTAAGATTCTGAAGTTGTATGTTTGGGTTCTTTATTGACATCCATGAGATAAATGACCACCGATTTCTATTAAAATCCATTCAAAGAAGAAACCCCTTAAAGATGAACTTATTTATCATCAGAAGAGTGCTGCTGTCTCTGCTGTATTTCAACCAGGAAGGATAGAGGGCACTGAAATAATTAGGCGACTTCTGCAACATCCTGAATGCCAAGGACAGGTGGATTAAAGTATTAAAACAATCGCATTTCAGTCTTGAAATAGTCTTGCGCACGACTCAGCACCATGCGCAGCCGTTGAAGTTCAGCTGCCAGCTCCATAACGCCACAGGAGAGGGGTAGAAAAAAAAGCCCAATCCCATTAGCTACGTACATGCATCTCAGCAGACCTGCTGGAAACGTGAGCAAATCTCAGTGATGATTATCCCCTAAAGCTCTCAAATGATAATACATAATCAAACCGTACAGCAGGCTTCTCTGAAATCACAAAGCCAGCTCGCACTAATGTGGGTTTCCCCATTTGTGTTCAAATCTGGTGCTTTCCAAATGAAAAACAGAAGAGACTGCTGCAATCAGTCGCCTCTGCACCCGAGGAGACGTTTAACTGCTGTCCTCCAATTAGAAGCACGAGAACAGAGCTCTACATTAGGAGGAGAAATTATTTAAGACAAAGGTTAAGACATGAGTTCACATTTGATTCTATTTACAGTGCAAAATTAATAAGAAACCAAAGTGCTTCGTAGTGCTGGTTCACTCAAACATTTGGGTGAGTGATCTCCAATTTAATCAAGAGTGTTGAACACATCTCTGTGCCTCGACAATCAGAGACTTCAGGAATACAATATGAGTATGAACAACAGGAAAAAGGCTTGTTCCTTTGCAATTTTTTAAAAATGCCAGCTATAACATTAGTGTTAAGAATTAAACCACCATCACTTGTTACTACTGTGAAAGAGGGGTTAAGGGTACTTGTTAAATTATTTTTAAAACTCCATTAGTGAGCTCATTACTATCCTGGGGATTTTATCTTATCAGACCGAACCACTTTCTTTAAAGATAGCAGATTTATTTCATCAGCATCAACTGGCCAGCTCTCAGCTGAAGAGAGCTTACGTAAATGCCTGAGAAGAGGACCAAAAGAGAGATATGATATCTACTGTAAAATCACTCAAAAACTCTTCTATATCGAGAACATAGGTGATGCAGTGCAGAGTTCATTTCATTGTGTGTGTATACTGTATATATAGGTTACACAAGCAGTGAAAAGATCTTTTCTTACAATTGACAATAATTAAGGTGAGTGCTCCGATGAAATCTAAGCCTCTTATCCCACCTCCTGCCATCTGTGGCTCCAATATTAGAGCTCAGGGAGGTTCACTCGTTCACCTTCTGGAAGGAACGGGGAAGAAATAAGTGCCGTCGATACCCAGAGTCAGAGTACCACGGTCAACCTGCTTTCACAGCCGCGTCGTGGAGGTGGAATAACCCTCTGTGACACAAAACAAACAGAAAACTGAGAGGAGAGAGAGGGAGAGAGAGGGGGAGAGAGAGGGAGAGAGAGGGGGAGAGAGAGAGAGAGAGAGAGAGAGAGAAACCTGTGCCCTTCAGTCTCCCCCAGTAAAGACGCTCTTAACCAGGTCTGACAGCTGACAGCTCCTTGGCAATTGGGGTCAGTTAAAGGAAAAGTAGCTCAAGTTTTGTTGGGGCTTTGGCTTCAGAGATGTTCAGGAGCCACTGCCCACCGCAGCATCAAAGGGGATTATAGGGACAGGGCCATCTGTTGCCAGAATACGTGTGAGCCCTTTTATGTCTCTGCCTGTATGATTGTGTGCATATGTGCGCGAGTGTGTATGTGTTTATTAGAGGAAGGCAGCAAGGGAGAAAGACCCTCGTGTCTTTGTACTTTTAACTTAAAGGGCGGCAGAGGAGAGGGGGTGCTGACAACCGGTTTTAATCTGGGCCGGGGGGCCACTAAAGGTTAAAATCAGAACAAGCAGGGCACCACTGTTAAATAGTGGAGTGAAGTCTGCCAGTCAAGTATTACACTAAAGCAGTGTAATGGAGTCTAAACGATCAGTTAGGATTTACGGATTGTATTTATGTTCGGCACTGGCTTGCTGAAAACAGGATCCGGCGCTAATCATGAAACGTCTGTCTTTTTGTCATCAACTTGTTTTTGTTGTGGGTTTATTGGAACACAGTGCCAACCTTGTCCCCCCTTCACCTCTCTAATTTGTTGTGGGTCCTGTTCCTGGCCTCCGCCTGGGAATGTTTTCTCCTCAATAGTCTGCTACCTTTTAGCTGAGCCGCCCAGTGCTTGACCTACTGCCGACACTTACTTTCAGCACTCTAATTGTCGTTTAATCACATATCAACCTGTCACTTAAAGACCCCCTTTTTTTCAAGGGGGAACATTTGCATATGTTGTAAAACTAATTCCTATCAAAAGCTCCAGTGGCTGTGAAAGCCGGCGCTCATGTCTCTCTTTTACTTTCACACACGTGTAGACACAGTTAAGCACAAGAGAGGGAGAGAGAGACACACACACACATGATACACACAATACAGTAGTCTCCTGTATCTCACCTTAACAGACAAAAACACACATAGGCAGACGCCGTACCTGATATTCTCGATTCAGGTGGTTTTATCACATTTGTTAACAGTGTGTGGTGACACGTAACGTGTTAGAATAGGGACGGCGACGAGACTGATTCAGAGCGCACGTACTCGTGCGAGCCAAAGCGAAGGTGACAGTAAATGTATAGTGTTATGAAGGAATCAATTAGAGTTAATAATGTATCACTCTTTCAAATGTTACATTCATTTGTTCACACTTAGATAAAAACACTGCAAAATAGGCCGTGCCGGGTATGCCTGGCAAACTACACTGCATTTACATTATCACACTTATACATCGAGGCGCCATGTTCCGCTTGAGTGGCGGCGGAAGAGAAGGAGGGGGGGCGGGATATTGCGAATCATGTTTTTCGGGCCCAAGGAAGGGCAGTCCTCAGGAGATCTCCCCCTCTAATTACAGATCGGGGGAAAAGAAAGCTCTTTGTTCCACCTTTTATTACATTAATTGATAAAACGGAGCTCGGGTGGAGCCGTCTTATAGGGAGGGGGTAGGGCTGGGGGTGAAGTGAGGGGAATCCTTTGGGCAGATGAAGGTGGGTGAGAGGCTTTTGGAGCTGAGGTCCTATTTTCAGAGGACCCCTAATCCCGTTAGGGGCCCCGCTGGTGGCGCAGCCGTGGCGCTCTGCTTTCCCACAGGCCCCGGCGGCTGCAGAGTTGAGGAGGGGTGCGGTGGCGACGGGGGCAGACGGTGGTGTGGAGGGTGAAAGTCCCGGCAGCGCTGTCTGGGCCCAGGCCTTAATTAACTGTCTCTTCAGGGGGTACTGAGGGCCACACTGAGACCCTATGTCACAAACACCAGAAAGCACCGTGAAGCTTTAAGAGGAAGTGGCATCTAACCCAGTGTGGAATCATGGGAAACCCTGTGGATCTTTAATATGGACCCCATACAGCTCAAAGCCATATAGATGTCGCAGGACATTAGCTGGGCTATTTTATGACTGGTTATTAGCTAAGCACAAATTGCACAGGTGGTTGATATTTTTAACAACGTCCCAGCCATTCAATTAAAGCTTAAAATAAAAGTTTGGAACACCAAGGGAAAACTATTCTACTCTGCATTTACTTTAAATATGACTGTCTATTTGTACAGGATTGGCCCAGTGGTTAAGTAGCTGTAACAGGCTTTGTCGTGGCTGTAATCTGCTTCTGCTCGTTCAGGCTACCTGCAGACAGAGGCAGGGCCGTGCTGGAGCAGTGGCCAAACAGAGTCCCAAAATGTTACAGAGGCAATTAAGCATGTTGGTGTGTGTGCACGCACACAACAGTGTCAGAGGTGCTAAGCCGGGCCAAGCGCGCCTCATTGAAATGTCCGTCTTAAAGCCACCCAAGTTCCTCATCTCCCCCGCCCTTCGACAACCAAGATGCTTCAAGACTGTCAAAAGCATTTTCCACAAAGCTGAGGAGAGGGCAAGGGGAAAAAAAAGGACCTGCCACTGTCACATGCATACTTGCGCGTGCACACACACTTGCAAGGCTGTCAGGTAAATTAGATCTGAAAGCTGACAATTTCTGACCATATTTCCTTGATTATTTCGAACAAATGCACACCAGCCGCTCTAAGGAGATTAAAGTGACATAAAAGTCCCGAGTGGGAGGAGGGAGGGCAGAGAATCCAGGTCACCCCCATTTGTCCCCCTGCCTGACAGCAGCTATATCGCTATCCAATCCAATAAAAGTCCCCCCCCCCTCCTTTTGCTTTAATTAATTTTACAGCTAGCTTGCTTAATTACTTTCAATCAAAATCCTCTTGCCATCACAAAATTAGAAATGGTTCAACTCCATTAGTCTAAATTCTTCATTTACATACACAAAGACTGTCAGCTCTTGCTAAGCAAACGGCCTCCTGCTTGATGAGATTGTTTTTTTTCACACACTCTATCACTCTCGCACTCGCACACACACACACACACACACACACACGTGCGTGCGTGCCACTGTGGTGTTAATTTTTTTGAAAGGAGAAAAGTAGCATAAAATTATTTGATCCCTTTACTTAAGACATTCTCTGCCTAATCAGGGTTCAGGTAAGCTGCGCTGCACATCATCCCAGGTAATGGAGAGTTGAGTGTGCATCTACGACTGTCAAAATTGATAACATCCACAACTCGGCGTAGAAGGGAAACTGCTCGACCTTAAACAATGCAGCACATAATAAACGCCGCATATAAGGGATAAACAGAATTAGTGAGGCGGTGGCCGAGCTCATGTAAATGAAGCCAACTAGTTCTTTCTCGGGATGAGATATTATTTCTAAAGCAAGAGATGAGCTGCGGATTACCCGCTGACACATAGAGCCCTATAAATCTGGCTCCTTTGTGGCAGGGTGTCACTAGTCCTGACTAGACTGTGGAAAGTAGCGACGCACTACTGCCGGTCGGCTGCTGTGAGCAAAGCACGGGTATTTTTCAGAGGGCCATGCCCTGCCGTCTGATCACTTCAGCTTGGCACACAGGCGTCCTCTCCATCACACACACTGCCTAAGGCCTGCACATCATCAAGAATTAAGGACATGCAGATAGGGTTTGTGCACTGACCAAAGTGAAAACCCAGGCACACAAGCACATCACCACATGTGCGTGCACATATACTTTCACACACACAAGTAGTGTCATAATTAGGTCCCGAGATGAGGGCACTAAACTGGTATAATGCACTCACTGCCTACACCACAAAATATATGGACACAGAACCTGCATGCCCAGTGACACCCTGCTATTGCCTTTATTTCCCCATTCACATGCGTCCTACTCAGCAGAACTGGTGCAAAACCACACAACACAACTCGAGTTGTAGAGGAAAAAAAACACCTTGAAAAGGAAAGTGATGAGGCAGATGTGTAGTATTTCCAAACGGTGTCAGTTAACACTTATAAAATAATAATCCCCAACAACATAAAAAAAAGGGCCATCCCTTAGGGCAGCCGGGCCGACTAAAACGCAGGTCTGACCTGGCCCCTTTACTCTGTGTCTGCAATCACCAGTTTCCCTTGCCCTCTTTAACCAGTCCCCATTAACACTGTTAATTATCCAAATCCATCATTCTTGGGGTAAATGAAGACTGCCTCTTTAATTCAATTTAATAGGATCATTTTCCAACTCACGTTCACTTTGGCCCCAGCTGCCCGCCCACTAGTCCCCCACTGTGTCTACCCCCCCACTGTATCTTGACTCCCATGGCTGTATCTTCCATGGTCTGGCTCTCTCCCATTGGTGGAAGGGGAGGGGGGTGAGGGCTCAGGCTGGATGGCAGCAATGGGCTGACACACTGTTGATCTCCCATGTCTTGTCTTGGCTCGGCTGGTGGCGAGCAGCAGTTCTGGGTTCCCAGTCTGCTGTGCACACCGCCCACTCGCCGCGCACACACACACACACACACACACACACACACACGCACACACAGAGGCTCACAGTACCAGCCATGCTCACCGGGGCTTAGCTAATCCTGTCACATCAGGCCACGTTGACTGAGTTGAGGCCTTTAGTAGCAACCCCCCCTCCTCAACCCACCACCTCTATACACCTCCACACTTTGCCACCACTCCTTCACTGACTCCTCTCACTCACTCACTTTCTCTCCCTTACTCCTTTGTTCATTTCACAAGGTCACGGGTGGCCGACTGCAGCACGCGAGTGGTGAAACGGGACAGTTGACGAATCCCTGTGTGTCCCAGCCACGCCGGTAGACCATATCTTATGGCTAACGTGCAATAAATACTTTGTTATGGAATAAATACATACATTAAAGAAGATGATTGCACATTTCTCTATTTTCTAAAGAAAACTTTAAAAAGGCCACTTTAACAATCACAGTTACTGGATCGGGCATGCATGTCACTCACTACGAAGATACCAAAATGTGTTCATAAAATGTACAGGTGTCATTTTCTCTTTTCTTGCCTGTAGTGTGTCATAGTGGTATCAGTATCGAAACACATTTTCCATGCAGCAATGCCTGGCTGGTGAAACTAGACACTCATGCCCTTTAATCTGACTTTCTATCTATAAAAGTAGAGCTATATCAAGATGGACTTAGGTTGGGTTTTATATGCCTTCTGAGAGTTCCTTACAGAGCACTTTCCATGCTTAGGTTGTTTATTTTTCCATAAGGTTAAATACAATTACAAATCACAGCAAAACTAAATACAGAAAATAAAAGCTCATTTCTAAATAACATACTTTAAATGAAGGAAAAACCCACAAGTGCAAAGTACTGTGTCACAATGCTGTCCTTTTAAATTATTTAAGAATGTGTTAATATTGGCTTCCCTTATCCCATTATGCAGTGTGAGGGTACATTTGTCCCCATTTCCACAATACAACCCCCCCCCCCCACACACACACCCCCCATCCCCTGCAACTAGACACACTTAAACCCATACTCACGCACACCCAAACGCACACAGCGTTCCCTTTACACATTTTCCCAGACTTTCATTGTTTAGTCATTTGAGACAGACTCTGGGAGAGTTTCAAACGATTTTAGCCATGATTTAATTTCGTTTGTTAAAGGGTGATGTCAGCACAATGGGAGACGAGCCTCTAAATCCACTACATTCACCCAAAATGCCCAGATGAGATAATCATTGGTGACGTCTACGAAAACACTTATTATATTTGCCCATCGCCTGGCTGAAGCTGTTAAAACTCATCAGCGTTATTCCCATTTTTTTTTCTCTGGGAAGAGAGGAAAAAAAAAATTTGCTCAACTTATAGTCAAAACTGTCACCCCTTTTAAAGAGACAGTGCAACATTGTTGACAGAGTTTATAAATGGAAAAAGACAGGGCAGAGGGCTATCGGGTGTCTATTCAATACTCATTTTGTTTGCACCCAATACTAATTAAATAAAACACGCACAACTTTTTAATTACAGAGATGAACAGTTTCAAGGAAGTATAGTATCTACTGTAGTTATACATACCATTGTTTAACATTGTGTACTAATAACAGGATCTTTTTGTATGCTAGAAACTATGAATGAGGACTGCTTGTCCCTTAACTTGTCCACGCGATTTGAAAGGACTCGGGCTGACAAGGCAGCAGAGGAGATAAGAAATGGATCAACGTGAGCCTTTCTCATAGCTTAATTTATTTTAAATCCAAGCCCTATTTACACACCGCACACCGGCAAGCCTTGTCAGCTCCAACTAGCATTGAGATATTTAAAACCATTAATGCTGTACAGCGGCAGCCTGAGCGTGTATGACACAAGCTGTCGCAGTGTGAAACAAAGCCAGAGCTCTCACGGCCTCAGCTTCCACTTTTGAACACAGCACGGTTACAAAAATGTTAACCACACAGTCAGACGCTGCGATAATACTGCCAGACCTTCATGAATGTGAGGAAAAAGTAGCACAAAATGCACATGCCAAATTCAGTGCATCTTTAGTGCAGGGGCAAGCCCAACAGAGGCAGGGGTCAGGATATGAAACACACCGGCTATCGGCCTCCTGACAGGCTATCCTCATGGATCAGCAGCGGTAGCCATGTTGACCCGCCCCGTTATTAAAGAGGCTAATCTGTTCAACATGTCAATGTTAGCACTTTTAGCTGCGATTAATAAAAGAAGACCCCAAGAGTGCTGTGTGTGTGTTTTTTCAGTGCCCCAGGTTGTTTTCATTTGGTTTGTATTTTTAGAGGTTTTCGCTGTTTGGTAATTCAACAGTCCTCTTTCCTCCTATTAGCATAAAACAGTGTAAATTATTAACTTTGTTTAAAGAATTATAATCGGCCCTGAATCCTAAGCTCTGTAGTGGCTTTGTGTGTTTCTACCTTTCTGCCACTGGCAAAGAGGAACTATGGCATATCAGATATCATTAAAGCAAATGCAACTTTTATATTTTATAGATACGGAACAATGTGCATGTGATGCCTGACTTTGTGGCCATTTATGTGATGCTTAAAATGTATGGCCCAGTGGCTTTCACAGGCTGGTAGTAATAGAACTGCTCTCTAACAGACTTGCTTTCTAAGTGCCTGGTGCTGTGTCTTAATTTGTAATCTAGTCAAACCAATTGTCCGCTAGCTAAAAAGGTCATTGTGACAATAGACTACAAAGCTTTCCGCAATGTAGAGAAAGCCCAGGGTGTCTTTTGTAGCTTTTTAACCAAAGATGTAATTAAGACACCTTCATCTTCAGGGGAGAGAAGGGCACCAACAAGAGTGTGCTGGAAACACAAGAGAAACTTCACATTTGAGCATTTGGTTATAGGTGAAAAGCAGCAGAATGTCACCACGGAGGACATTTGCTAAGTTAACCTGCTCGCGCAGTCAAAGTGGGATTTCATACATTGTGACCAACGACTGTGCCGAAGAAAGCTTGTTGGGGAAAACTGAGTGATGCAAAGCAACACAGGAGAGGCAGAGGGGGGGACTTAAAGGACGTGATTTATCTGGGCTTGATTGCGTGTTAATCGAGGTTACGTGTATTAAGTGGAATCTAATTGGAACAGACACTGGCAGTCTGACAGATCGACATGATGCAGATGGATTGAGGGGGGTGGAGAGAGAAAGGGGAGTGAGGAGACAGCGAAAGGGAAAGGGAGAGAGAAGGGTAGTGCAGTCGAGGAGAGCCAGAACGGAGGCAAATGAAACACCATTTTGCGACTTTAGACGGCCAAACGGAAAGAGTTTTGTGACACCAGACGATAAAAAACAAACCCACCAGAGCCTTTTAAGCAGTTGATTCATAAGAGCGACGACTCTGCCGGTAGGCTCGTCTCACGTGCATCTCATGATAGGCGGCTGATGAGACATGTAACCCTTCTAGAGGAGGACACACACGGGCGAGATTGTGAGTGACAGGGCACAGCACTGGAGTCTGCCCTCCCCCTCCAGTTGCCACAAACATTCATTTCTGCTTTATTGCAAATGAAGTAGGAAGAAAAAAAAAAAACAGCCGTCCAAAATAAAACACGAGGTAAAGAGGCCAAGTGACAGCTGCTGGAAAATTCTCACCTCGACGAGGGGACGAGCAAGTGTTTCACCGGTCCTCCTGACTCTCGGCTCCTCCTGACAGGCGACAACTGTTTCGAAGGCTCTCTCCTCTCCCCAAATCTGAAGCATGTAGCTAGCGGGCTGAATGACCCTTTCAAATGTTACCAGAGTAATAGACCGTAAAAGATGACCACCTGTTAAGGGCAAGCAACTGCTGCTAACGCATAACTAATAAAACACAGACTCTGCGGACAAAGAAGGAGAGCATAGTTTGGGGAAAAGGTTCAGAGAACAGAAATGAAGGTTTGAACTAGATAGATATGGTGCCGCAGAGACATCATTTGTGTTGTAGCATTGTTTTGAATTGGTCAGTGTCGCTATAATTGGTAACAAGGAGATACAAAGCGTGAGTGACATGAGCTGCCTCAAAGCAGCGAATAGCCCAGGAGCAGAAATGACTGTCACAGTGCCATTATCTAAATCTGGGTTAAAAATACAGTAGTTCCCAACCAAAGGGTCACTTCTACTGATAGCTGGCTGCAATGAACAGCAAAGGGTTGTTCAAAGAAAGTAAAACTGATTATTAAAATGTTGACAAAGAGCAGAGGACGGAGGGAGAACGAAGTAAAAAAAAAAGAGAAATAGATAAAGGGAGGAACTTTCGGCATGATTTAGTGGCAGTTAGCAGGATACTACGACACTCGAAACTTCACTCATCAACACAAAATGCCTAAATTGTTCCCGACATGATCCCGTCATAGCGCAGAGACAGAGGAGTTGCTTCGGTCATCCGTTGATTTGATCCATTATGACTGTTACACTAATGGCATTAATAAGGGCAAAATTGCTATTTTGAAACACAGAATTTTCCTCCGATTCATTTGGCTAACCTTACCGGCTTTCTCCCACATGAAAGGCCACTGTGTGTGTGTGTGTGTGTGTGTGTGTGTGTGTGTGTGTGTAGGTGTGTTTGAGTGTGTCGGTGCTCCCACCATGTAATGGCTATAAGGTCATCTCTATTTTCCAGGCTTGGTGTACAATGTCGTTGAATTGCAACATTTTACATGGTCTAAAAACAACAACACCAGCTTTGAAATTTGACTCCATGCTTTTTCAGATTGATTACAATGTTGAACGATGCACTCACCAGATAAAACACCCAAACCATATTTCAACATTGTCTTTTTGATTGAAACGTTGTACATTCATTTGGTTATACAAAACTAAAACTCTGTGACACTGAATGTGTGTGGTACAAAATAAGATACCAATAGAGATTATTTGAAATGTGAATTAAAACACTTGCCCTTGTCCTGTGTGCTTAATACAAACACCCTTAACTATTATCAGAACAGTGAATGTGTCTGCATGTTCCTGTATATTTGTGCTGAATGGGAGTATATGCGTGTGTGCTCAGCCCTCATCAGCCTCTAACATTGAGAGGAATGACACCCTGTGATCAAGGACATGAATTGCTCATTGATTTTTAGGGGCCAGCTTAACTATCCATTCCAATTGATTTTTAGCTTTGCTGGGTGTGCGAGTTATGGCAGTTTTAATGTATCATCTGTATGTGTACTCATCACCCACTGCAAGAGGATTTACAATAGTCTGTGGAAAATGCATATACAACGCTGTGTGCAAATGTGGGACGGGGACTCTTTTTCTTTTATATTTTCCAAGAAATGGAACCCATAAAACTGCTTCTGTCCCATAGTAAGTGAAAGAAAATCTTGGGAAAATCCCATTAACATGTTTGTTTTATACCTTTGCCATTATCTGCTTCTGAACTTGGTAAATAATCCATAGGGAATAACCTACGTTGTTGTTTTTTTATCTTGAAACCTTCATGGAAAATAAAACCATCGTGTGTGAATGGACTGAAGTCCCCTTTAATGCTAATCTGTGTTGTTTAGAGCATGCTTTTCAGTTTCAGTATCATGCTCACCATTTCAACAGGGCTCAGGCCCCGTTCAGCACAGACACACTTACCAGGGCTTTACCACGCACCGTCACCAGGGAAAAACCACGCGGGTTTTAGACTTTTTAGTTTTATAAAACAGACCAAACGGTAATCTTTTTCTTTCATAGGATATTGCCTTCATAACTCATATTACCAATCAATTAACAATTCATATAAACTATTAATAATCAATGGTTTGATGATGTAAGAGACAAAGTCAGAGCAATGTGATCCAAAAGGCGGTCTAAAGTCATCTGTCAGGTAGAAAGTCATTAAAATAGGGGCTCGTTTTCCTGCGCCAAGCTTAGGTTTCACTGAGGCAGGGATACATTTCTATTCTTCAGCAAAAGGCTGGGCTCTCGTATGATATCATGTCCTTTGGAACATTACTCTCAATGGTTTGTCTTTTTTGTCTTTCATGTTTTTCTTCCATTTAAATTGCTCTTTTCTTCCAAATGGTTTGAGTGAAGCGGTCTTCTATGTGAGGTAACTGTCTTTTGTTCAGTGAAAAGGACTGCATAAAGCACACTTTACTCCATCCTTTAAAAAAACAAGTCTGCTTAATTAATGTTTTACAAGTGCTGTTGTATTCTTAGTAAAAAAAAAAAGCCTCTATCAAAGCCGGCAGGTTCAGATTACGTACGCTAATTGAAATTCTGAATTTCTAAGCCAACTCTTTTTTTTTCTCTGCCTCCGCTCTTTCTCCCTGCTCACACAATAAAGCCTAGTGTTTTGTAGTCCACAAATGACATCAAATCATCTAAGTAATATGGGCTTTTCTTTTTTTCCTGTATTCTCATGTTCTGCTAGTGGGTTCATGAGACAGCTTAATAAAGCAGTAAATGCTTGGGGAAGCCTGAGAGCCTACTGTGTGTGTGTGTGTGTGTGTGTGTGTGTGTGTGTGTGTGTGTGTGTGTGGGTGTGTGGGTGTGTGTGTGTGTGTGTGTGTGTGTGTGTGTGTGTGCGTGCTCTCGTGTTTTACCTCCACCAGGGACCTCAAAGCAGTTCCATACTCAAGCAGATTTTCCCAAAGAATAAAGCCACTGAACAAAAGAGAATGACTAATACTAAACCAAAGCCAAAACTAAGACACTTATCTCATGGGTTGACATTGATAGAGCCCATATTAATGCAGTTTGAGCTCAATGAATACAGCATAATTTACAGGTTATACATGCATTAGGTGCTGCAGAGAGGCAGGCTGTGTGAACAGCTGCAGGTGTGGGAGCAGCGGAGACGAGGCCGAGCTCGGTCCGACATCGCAGATCCCAAACGGCACAATGGAGGAAACAGAGGTTTCTACGCTCTGGTGGCGATGATCTGAGATGTAGTTGGAGATCGGATCAACTAGGATATGGAACAACATCTGTTTAGCTCAGCTCATAGTCTGCGTATACAGGTATGTTTGTTTTCTAGGGGAAAGTTTCAACCTTTTCTGGCGTCACGATTTATCTGGCAAGGTAGCTATAGCAGGCAATTACATAAATTATAGAGTTTAAAAAAATGTCATCCTTGATAACCTTTGTTCGGAGTTAATCATTGCAGGGAAAGAAAAGTGCTTCTCTTTTCTTCTCTTTTATATTTACCTAAACTCCTTCCTTTCAACGGTGTATTATTTTATTGGCTTGTTTTGCAAGCATAATAACGTTGCATTCTTCTCCCAAGGTCAGTTTCTAGTGTGCCACCAGGAGTATGTACACACAGGGCTTTTCAGGTCAGTTCCATTGTATTTACATCAAATATTTTTTGATAAGGGATGTAAAAGACCTATAAACCCAACATCATAAACGGGAGAGGTGTAGCTGAAATAAGGACAAAAGATCAACGGCTGAATGTTTTCTTATCTTGGACACGTTGATATTTTTGAGCCAACTCTCTTCATCTCTCTATCCCCACCTCCCTCCCCTCTCTCTCCCCCCTCCCCTCTCCCTCTCTCTCCCTCTCGCTCTCTCTCGCTCGCACGGAGTTGAGTAGAAGCGTTGACTTGTTAGATTTAGTCCAATGGCTTCCCAGTGCGGCCAGCAAGAAAGCTCTTGTTTCATAGAGAAATACCTCCCCTGTTATCTCCCCAGCACTATAATCACTTAACAAAGACTTGGGCATTTGCACAAATTAAAACATCAATAATGCATAAGTGCTTTTCAGTTTTGAGCTGTAGTGTCCCTGTATTGGGATGAAATACCACCTCCACCAGTGGAAAAACTCTGGCTCGCCATATTCTGTCCCACAAACGTCTTAAAGAAGCCACGGCCCTGCTTTGAGCCACTACCCCCCCTCCCCTCCTCCTCCTTCTTTCAAAGTCTAAGCTGTGGTGAACATTTGGGATCTGCTCTGGTAACGGGACAAAATGGCTGGGCTGAGTGGGATGCGGAAGTTGTTTTAAAGCAAGAGGCGGTAAGTGGTGGTGGTGCATCAATGCAAACAGGCAACACCCTTGAGTGGCGCAGCGTGGCATCCTTCCATAAACAACACCACCGCCGTGTCCACGACATTTATGATTTGTGGTCGGAGTGGCAACACAGGCCCGATTCTAATCCAAGTCTGCACGTTCGCCCTATCGTTACGTGGCTAAATCTGCCCGGCCGAGTCTCTTATTTTCCCAGATGAAAACGGCAGACGTTTCAGGCGGCTGTCAGCGAGCTTTGCTTAAACAAGTCATACGGTACGAGAACGGCCCACTTGGAAGGGGAAGGGAAGGGCATCATGGGAAAGCAGCTCAGTGACACTTTAAAACCAAGATGCTGCTCAGGCTACGGTTTAATTTGAGAAAAAAATATTTATTACTGCAGTTATGAATATGAACTGTTTCACGCTGACTATGGAGGTTGGAGGAGTTAAGTATTATTATTGGACTTGTAAATCCATGACCAGTATCGTTCCAACACCAATAGAGGACGAGCCATCCTATACAGATGGCCTCAAGGACAATTAGCAGTAATCATTGGTTGCTACATAAATGAGGAAAATTCTATTTGCTACTGCACTTGCGGATGATCACAGACCAAATGCCTCTGACAATAATATGGATAGCAGCTTTAAACCTAATTGTTACTCGTAAATGCAACAAAAAAAAATACACAATACACTGGAAGAGAACACTTATAAATATGTCATCTCCATTATTCAAGAAATATAAAAAAGAAAGGTAGAACTTGAAATCTTCTACAAACAACACATTATTGTGAAGAATAATGAGACGAGACAAATAGCGTGGTGATCTAAAATATTATCTCCTCAATCATATCCTTTTCCCCAGATATCTTCATTTCCCCTCTCCCCTCTCTGTCAGTTAGTCTGGCAAACAATCCCCTTGTTAGCAAACTGTTAAGACAGCCGCTTGGTACACAAATTGCGCTCGACCAAGCGAATTTGTTTTGCAAGGGTGACCTGTTTAATCATCTCATTTTCTTTGGCGGACATTTATTCATCTGGTTTCCACGGTTACAGAGAACATTAAGGGGCTACAGTAATAAGGCTGGAGAGTCAAACAGGTAATAAAAAAATTAACGCCATTTTCCAGCAGCCGAGGACAGTGGGTGAAATGAATCAAGGGAGAGGGGAGAGAAGCAGCGGGGGGAGCAGGGGGGTGTGGGTGTGTGTGCGCGGGGGGGGGGGGGGGGGGGGCTCCAATATTGTCCAAACAATAAGCCTTAGTGGTTATTTTACTCTGTAGATCAGGTGGTGCTGTTATGGACATGACACTTTGGGCACAGAGCAGGAGAGATAAAGCTTTTAAAGTGGCCCTGCTCCTTTTTTATTGTCATTTTGCGATTACATATCAGAACAATTAAAAGTTAGCCCGAGATATCTATTAACTTTGCTCTTTTTTTATTTCTCCTGTGCTTCAGAAGAAAGATAAATTGCACGCCTGGCAATGCAACGTGTCAATAACGTGCAAGGGACGGCGTGACATTTAGTTGCCCTGGTGAGAAATGTTCCGTAGTCCCAAGTTGAATCATGTTTTCTCATATTGTCTTTTGATCAACCGAGCAACGGCAGAAAAATAAAGGGAAAATAAAGGAGAATACAGAGTTCCTTTCCAACTATTAGAAACATTGTCCTCCACACCAATTGAGAGGGTTTCAACTTCTTGCCAAATAGAAAATTCCGGCACAATAGGGGGAACAGGTGCTGAGAGCCCGTAGAAAGTGACGAAGCCAAAGAGCTGGGTTGCTGCTGAATGCCAAATAAGGCAGCGAGACACGTTGCACCGAGCCACAAAACAACCTACTGTAATGCGATTTTCTGAGTCTGACGACTGTCACCGGTTCCCCCACAAACGGTCTCCTACACAATATTTCCCAGTCTCCAGACAATATTCAGGGCTGCTTTTCACTTGAATAATCACCGAACAAGAGAAAACAAGCAACAAATTTGATGCATTACTCATTTCTCCACTCCTTCCAAAAGTATTTCTAATTGACAGCAGGGCTGTGGCACTCCTAAAATATGCAGAAACGTTCTAAACCTAACCCATAATCATTTAAATGGTCTGGTTTAACCTGTATTTGGGCATTTCATGATCCTGTCAACACCGGTCCCCCACCCTCGTGGAAGACAAACCAAATTGAATTCTTTCTCTCGCTGCTGTCGTGTTACTTATATATACGTTGTTCCGGGGGTGGCTCCGGTTTGACTGAGGTCGGAGAGGGAAGCACGACTGATGGCAGACGTGTCTCAGGAGAGGGAGGGGAAAAAGAGATGTCAGCCGAGCCGGCCTCCCACACACAGACGCTTAGGGTACGCTCCCTAACATCAAACACACACTGCTCACGTGTCACTAGCAGCGACCCCCGACTGAGGCAGGAGCCCGTAGAGACACAAACTCTCGTCATACACGCGGGGTGAAATCCTAAAAAGGGGATGCAGAATGGACAGCAGCGAGACAAGAAAAAGGCTAAGCTGTGGTTATGGGACTGCCAACTGTTCTGCTAACAGCCTCTTAACAGGTGTGGGCTCTGGAACCATGTAATCCTATCAAGTTACCAAGTAAAAAAAAATAAAAAAAAAAGGAAAGAAAGAAATCCGGCAAACTGGGCTCTGCCTCTCTCTCTCTCCCTCTCTCTCTCCCGTCTCTTCGCTATCTTTCTATCTCTGTTGGCAGTGACAGAAACGAACAGCTGGGCTTCAGATTTTTCATGTACAGACAGTAATTATTGCTGGTGCTGCCTGCTACTGACCCAAGTGAATAGAATGTCACATGAGTGACGGGTCGGGGACTGTGTGTGTGTGTGTGTGTGTGTGTGTGTGTGTGTGTGTGTGTGTGTGTGTGACACAGGAGAGAGAGAGGAGGGCAGTGTTTAAACGTCACTACGTTCCTGTTTGCAGTCAATTACGGACGAGGACAGGGGTATTGGCTCTGTAACTCGGCAGAGCAAACACTTTCCTGCACACAGTGAAGGTGACAGAAAAAAAGAGCTTCTGTGTTTGTTTGTGCAGATTCTTTTTTTTTTCTTCTTTTCTTCCGATCAAAAATAAAGCGCACAGTCGGTACAACAGCCACCGTAATCATGTCAAAGAAACGCTCATGAAGAATTGAAACTAAGATATGTGCTCAGTGCGAAGAGAAAACAGCAGGAAAGTGAAGAGACAGATTTAGCTCAACACCATACTCTCCTCGTCTTGTAAGCTTTTGCCTTACATGTATGATTGACTAAACGCACCAACATATTGATTCATTAAAAAAAAACAAGGAAAAGTACAGCACTGATGTTGAACCACATACAGTGTTTCCGTCATTATATTAAGGCTCACCCTACCTGCTGTATTCATACCAGAGATAAGAGGGTCAGCAGATAAACTATCAATTTATTACCTGTGTCGATCACTGTCCTTGCCATTAAATAGTTAACCCCGCATCTGCTGCTTTCTTTTCCACACATTCAGCTGTATGGAAGTGTGGTCTGTCACATTCCTTACCCACTAACCTACGTACGGACTGGTTCACACCTTAAAGACCCCCTGCCACATTTAAAGGGATTAGTCACCACATTTTGTGCTGGCTTAATCTCTCTTTCAGCTGGCCTAATAAGTGTGCTTCGATAAACTAAGCATGCAAATTCATTCATGGCCAGTGGAGACCATGATTTCAGACAAATGCGCCAAAGTCTTCCACTCTGCTAATTACCTCTTCATTTTCCCCCTTTCCCCTCTTATGTAGCATATCAACGACGAGAGATTATTATGCCCCCCTTACTTTGCATGAAATTATAATTTCATATGTAAGATTAGGAAATCGAGTCGGGGAGGAAAAAAAAAAGTTCACCAGAATACATGACACGGCATATTCAGCTGTGAGATTAAAAGCAGGATTTCTTTTCGGCTGGTTACGCTGAGACAACTGAGGCAGAAATATGGAAAAAAAACTACCTTTTCCCCCCAGAAAATAATACATAATTAAAACTTTTTTTTCTAATTAATGACATAATGTATAATTCATTGCCATCCTTTTTAAGATAGTATAATTAAAAAGGATACTTCCCCGTTCTCATTTCCCTTTTTTTTTTTTAAGTCGTGTAGTTTAACAAACATGCATTATCTGTGATAATAAAAACTTGGCCCGTTACATTTTAGATAATAAAGGCAATGAAGACCCAAGGTGCAACCTGTTTATCAATCTGGAATATTTCTTCACCGAGTATTAATTAGGCCATTACTCCAGATTGGTGACGGGGAGCTTTGAGGTTTTAATTAGGTGCTGGCCACTGCATGAGTGCACAGGATTGAAGAAAGGGGGTGGTGATGCCACTTGCCTCGCTCCTGGCCCATATCAAGTAGCCCTGAACACTTTGGCTACCGCGGGAAGACGCATGGCAGCCCACGTGCATCTGGAGTTTATTTGATCGTTTGATCTCTAATGTTTCCTCTTTCTGCCGGTAAAAAAAAAAAAGCCAGTTGGTGTGATTTGGGTATTAAAAGACGGGGGTTAAGGTAATTATGGTGTTGGGTGGCTTGTGTCTGATGACTGGGCACATGCTCAACCAGGACTCAGCTGTCCCTCTCTTTCTGTCTACCCCCCAACACACACACACACACACACACACACACACACACACACACACACACACCTCCCTCCCCTTGTCTGCTGTCTATATTCCCCCTTCTCTCCCCCTGCCACTCTGCTAAAACCAGGCATAACACACACAGCCTCGCGTAACATCAATCAAATACTGAGAGCGGACCATAAAACTACACAAACATATACACTGCCATTAACTACTGTATTTGACACTTATTTAATAGTTCTTGTCGGATGCGGTGTAAAATCTGAAAAATAAATTTAAAGATAGAAAAGGAATAATTCCAGCCAGGAAAATTAAAAGAATCCATTGGACAGATATTGTTTTAAATATAATTTTTCAAATATTGCAATAAAATGTGTCTATTTTTGACATTTAAAAAAAAAAAAAAACATTACATGAATATATTGAATTCTTATTAAACACTCAATTTATACCAACTCAAACAGAGTGCGGTGAATTGCGTCAGTATATTCAATATGCATATGAAAGTGATAACAAAAACCATATATTTTGGTATAATTTGAACAAGGTATTTAAAAAATAAATCTTGAGAATGTGAGTGTTTTTCCTCGGTTGACAAGGCGATACTAATCACCTCGTTGCTGAGAAGCACTCTTCCCTGACAAGGCTCCTTAGAATACAAGGATCCCCCAGGAGAAATCGGCATGAAAGAGGTTAAAGACAATGACTCGCATTTTTTTCCTCCAAATGTCTCCCTGTTAAATTTATTTCAAAACTCTGTTAATCTGCTGTACACAACATTCCCATTAGCATAGCCCAGCCCCCTAATAAAAATTCCGGCTAGTTTAATTAAAAAATGTAAATTTACTGTCATCCAAGGAGCAGCAGAAATAGGAGTGCAACAGCATATTTTATTGCTTAAGACATCAAATTGATTCAGGTTATTGCTAAATTGTGATAAAAGGTTATTGAGGGCCTTCAGAACTGGGCTTGTTTTTCTCCCTCATTGCATCCTGGTTTTGTGGAAGGCCGTAAAAGATGGAGAGGGCCACAAAGGGTTAATGAGACAACTCAGTGAGGGAGAAGGCAATCAACATTATGACTCATATGTTGGCAGAAAAATATTTTCCGAGCTGACGAAAAGTTTGAAATTAGGGTGTGTCACCATTACAGTTTTACTTGTTTGTTGTTATTTTAAACTATCCTGCAGGACACCTTAAATAACCTGCCATAATAACCAAGCCTTCTTGTCTGTCTCACGGATGTGTTTGTGAAAGGCTGTGGTCACAGTGGTCTGCTGTGCAGGCTCTCAGAGTTTTATTTAATTAGAAACAATATCTTTAGATTGGGTTTTATTTTTCAATAATGCTGCCACGTACAAGTTAAAGAGCAGAAAAGCCTTTGTGGTGTCAAGAGTGAAAAAATGAATAATTGTTAAGAGCATTCAAATAAGAGAGAGAGCGAGTACATAACTGGCACATAAACGTATTAAAAAGAACAGCCTGGAGCAAAATCAGTTTGAATTACAGATTTATTTATTTTTTATGTGAAAACACCTCACATAAAAGACTTAAAATAATTCTCTACATAAATATTTTTGTCATCATCCTTTCTGTAATTTAAAAACCCTTATTCTCATTATAAGCTCATTTTCACAGCAACACAACCTTTACTAAATATGTATATACTGTATGAGTTTAAAGTAAAGTGTTTAAAATAAAGGGCAGATAAGATTTATCAAAGTCAAAAGAAAAGCCCTAATGTCTCTAAAAAGTTTAGTTATCGAGTAGTTGTATTTATCTATAGTGCAAATAGTGAAGTACAGAAGGGCTATTAACACACACACACGTATAAAAGGAAGACACCACTCATGCAAACAGAGAACACGCAAACAGGGAACACGCAATACAGAAAGAACTAAATGTGAGCGTGAAACAGGACTTATTTTAAGACACACACAAAACCCTTATTACGAGTAAAGTGGCGAGGAGAGTGACGCTTATGAGTATAAGGTGCAATCCAGTTTCTGCAGGACAAGTTCATCCTCTCAAAAGTACGCACAGTGGCTGTTATTAACCCGACACTTACAGGTCAAATTAAATATAAAAATATCTGCCCCACGGGTGCATTTGCACAAAAATACTGAACCATGGGAACGGTGTTAATAAACATTTGAAATAAATGTTGTGTTCTAGTTTTATCATTCATCAGACTGTTTACATGTTAATGTAACGTTGGCCAACGCACTGCACATAAACTGATTGAAAGTACCTGGAAAGGTGTTAGCCCGGCTCCCGTTGCCTTTACATGTGTGACAACAAGAGCAACACAACAGTTTGTTTGCTTTGTCCCCTTGGTAACAAACCCTTAGGCCATTATATGTACTCTCATGCCATTGCCTGAGCCTCTGTGGGTAAAACCTATACCTGTATTTCTACAGTACCAATACTGGCTCGATCAAAAACATGTAATTAACTGAAGCGACTAAACGAGCGGGACGAAGGAAAAGAAAAGCCTGACAGGGAGTTTTGCTGGTCTCATGTCCTGGATGAGAAATAGACTCTGACAAGAGAAAATGAAACTGGCTTTGTGAACTTTCTTCTCGTGTGCACTGCATGTAACGCAGCGTCCTGAGTCGTACGCTGGGAAAATGGGCAATCATATTTGATATTGCAGTCACCTTTGGGCACTGTCAAAGAGCTATAAATAAGGGTGTCGCAACACTTGGCTATACGTATGCTCTGGCACATAGTTTAATCATGAACAACTTCCCCTGTCCGTGTATTCAGTCAGAGATAAAGGCACACCTTAAACTGTCAGCTAATAAAACATCTCTGGCAAAGATAGAAAAGAAGAAGAGTACTCACCATATTCAGGGAAGTCGAAGTTAAATCCTCTCAGACATGTAACTTTCATAATATTACTCAACTCTGTCAGAAAGTCATTCGAATGTTGGTTGGTGGAGGGGGAAATAAAGCGGAAAAGTAACTACATAAAAAAAAAAAGGCTTCCTTCAATCATGCACTAAACTCCTTGACATGTAATCTGTCAATAGTTTGTTGCTGAGATAATGCCGGCTGCCATGAGCGGATTTGATTGGCAGCTTAGGGTCTGGCCCCTCCTTCCTGTGGTTTGACGGGGGGTAGGTGAAAGAATATGGAGCCTCCCCCTTCCCTGCTCTCTCTCTCTCTCTCTCTCCGTCGCGCTCTCTCTGCCGCTCACACGCTGCCTCTCTCTCTCTCGCTCGCTCTCCGCTTTGCCCCCATACACACACACGCACAGACCAAGCTGTTGGTGATGTTGTCTGAATAGGCTGATAGGAAATTATGGCAGAGGAGCCGGAGCAGTTTTTTTCTCCCTCCCTCAGTGGGCTGGCCTTTTCCATCTTTGTGGTCTTCTAGCCTTTCAACTCTCTTGGGGTGGAGCCTCTGCTGCCTCTATTCAAATGAAGGGAGCACAACACTTGGAAAAGAAAGGTTTTGGTAGGGACAGATTACACGTTTGTTAAAATATATGTTATACTTTTATTGCACACATGTATTCAAAGCTTTTAGACTAATTATTTAAATAAAATATAGGTAAAAAAAAGCTTTTTGGACACCATTATCTCAGTATTGTTTTATATTAAGTAAAACTACAGTATGTGAAAGGATATTTTGGCAATTTTGTAAGCGAGTCACCTGAATGTTAAATCATCATTGAAAGGGACACAACTGCATATGATGAACACGCTTCTCATAAGCAAAATATATTTGACGAAGATGTTACTTCAACACTTTAGCTTGAAGCAAATAACCCTTTCACTTCTCTCACAAAACAGAGATCCTCTCTATTTCAGTGCCGTGTCGTGTACTTTCTTCGCCTCTCTCCCTCGGAGCACACTCTTTCTCCTTCCCTCCCTCTGATAAGCTATCAGTTTTCATTGTAATTTCAGGTGAAATGATAAACGACAGCCGTTACCAGGTGACAATGAATACTTTATAAGACAAACCCCTTATTTGCCTGGCAGTTTTTTCAGCAGTGGCATGCAAAGTGCCTCTGGACCATTTCTACGTAATGGTCCATATACTGTAAACATGACTCTGTATGTCAAGAATGTGGAATTTACATAGTGACAAAGCTGTCACTAGTGAATAGCTAAAAATCTAAACTTTGAAAGGTCACTGGATATTCCAGTTTTCCACAGCAGTTGTATTTTTTAATAAAGGTGATGTATAACTAGCCTTTACTGGTTGTAGAAAAGAGGAAATGAACTACTTTATGGCTGTGAACCATAATGCAACAATACGTAGTCCGGGCTTCAGTTCCTGCGTGCTGTCAGCAAAGTCCAAAGTATGTACATAAAACAGGTTTTGGTTGATTTTGAAATGATGATGACTCATACCGGTTAATACTGTGGAGGAAAAAAAAGCTTTGTCTCCTGCTTCCTATGTCTCATAAAGGGAAATGTCCTTAAAAGTGTTTCTATCAAAAGGTCCCGGCCTTGATCTAACATTGCACTGTAAATACAGCTTTAGGTTTTGTTAGCCTGGATAAAAAAATAAAAATAATCTAGTATCTGACCTGACTTGGCAGCCAGGCCTGCTCTGCTGTAAAGGTGTTGGACATTTGTCAAATGTCAGTCCTGTTTTCCATCAATCATATATTGAACAAACAAACCAGGTTCTACGAAGTGAGCTCAGCAGACTATATTTTGGTTTTCTGACCAAACTAACCCCGACCACCGTAATCCCGTTAAGCGGTCCTTCGACGGCGGTTATCAACTCGGTAGGTCGACCTGGGTTTCTTAATCTCGCGAGCGTGTTCACATAAAGCGGGCAGTTGACCAATAGCAAACCAGTGTGCTGTCAGAAGAGCTGCATATTTTACAAACGATGAGCTGTGATATTAGACAAATACGAATAAAATATAAACTAATTCCAAGCTAAACATAACACAGTTGCAACTGCTACAGACTGTGTGAATGTGTACATGAAATGATTTATAGTATCACTGCCCCATCTACTTGTGCAAACGCATAGATCTGACTACAATAACATGTTAGGCTAATGTGTTGCTTCGGTGTATTCTTACAGACTAGAATAGAAGATACTTTATTAATCCTGTTGGGGGAATTATGGCTATATGACAATTTTAGCTTTATTGTTTCAGGTGCAACCCTAGTGGTGGGAAACAGAACAGCTCAAGAGGCAGACACACATAAGTGAAGATATGACATGAATATATGATAAGATAATATTAACAGATTTTGTGTTATTGTGGTTTTGTAAAAGTAATTAACCCGTTGATATAGGTGTGTGTTGCATGCGGCAGACCAAAAATATTGTTTTTGAAAGACTAAAACACAAAGAAATATGGAATGAAGCAGAATCTTTTTTTCTAAAACTACTTAACGCTTTATTATCGCCTTTTTTATACTCCAAGTCCGTTTCACACACAATAAGGCTAAAATATTAGAAATAAAGAATACTTCTTTGCAACACATGTAATTATAGTCAGATCTAACATCATCTAGATGTACCAGTGATTTTATAAGCCTAATAATTTACACATTCACACAGTCGGTGATGGATTGCCAGCTGTACGTTTTGCATTTGGCAGTTTAAACTGGGTTGTGTTGCTGGATTATGACTTATGTTGTATGATCTAACAATCCACGCACCACGCTTTGATTGGTCAGTAGGCGGAGCATTTATATTAGTTGATATGTTATCTTGAACATAACCAGCTCCACAGCGTGGCGATCTGCGCCTGTACACCACAGAACGAAACTAAAACCGGCTTAAACCTGAAGTTATCTCACTAAACCCAAACCCTGCTTCGTAGTACAGGGCCCTGGTGAGGTCTTACACCCATGGGCACACTGGATCACAGGGGTTGTTGTTACCATGTTTATAAATATGTTACTGTAATGTCATGTCAGTCAAGTTAAAATATAATAGTCATTAAAAGACTCTGGTGATGTAATTATTAAAATTGGTGAGCTCTTGTGAGAATCTTAATACGTATTTATTTAATATTTATTTAGATTTTTTTTTGTAATCATCTAAAATTCACATTTCTGGCTGTTTTAAAGGATTGTGGTTGAAAACATGTGGGGCTGCAACACTTTGAGACTTTATTCTACAGAAAATCAATAAAAAGCCAATCAAAATCTACTACAGTATATCTAAACTTGATATTGGGGGAGGTTTTAGTTTACAGGGGGGAATTGTATTCATGTCCACAGGAGGGAGGGAGGGTTGGGGGGCAGGGGTGTTTGTCGTCCATGCATTACAGCCCTCTGGCCCTTGAGCTGCCATCTTTGGGGCCGAAACCATTGCTTTTCAAAAGGAGCTGTGGGGATTTTTGTTTGATGTGGTCCCAGGGTATTGTATGGAGCATGCGGGAGAATGTTGAGGGCAAGGTGGAGTGTGTATGCATGTGAGAGTGTGTGTGCACGCTTCCGTGCGTGTGACATGGCAGGGGTACATCAGTCAAAGGGCCGCCGGGCCAGACGTTGGGCTGCCCCTGACAGTGCACTCCAGGAGGGGCTGGTCTGGTGAAGGGCCCACTCCGAGTCCTCCATTCCCCAGGACAAAAGCTAGGGCCCGGTTGATAGATGTGAATTCAGTGGCTTTTGTGCCCAAAGCCCAGAGACATGCCGAGTGAGAAATCTGACCTTTGCCGAGAGTCAGATTGTGTTTTTGAACCCCTCTTGCTGTCTCTGGCAGTTCGGGGCAACGAGTGAGTGAACGAACGGGAGGGGATGGAGTGGGCGTGAGTTGGCGTTGGGTGGAGGTCTGTCTTAACTGGTGGAGAGTACAGGTGGGACATTACACAGGAGGAGCGCTACAAAGCTCTTCTACTGCATCAAACTTTAAACACAACTAATTCAAATAGTTGTGTTTTTCAGCAGACAATGGATCAAGTTTGTTCTGGATATTCACTGGCATGTTGTTGTCAAATTGGCAGGAAATTGAACGTGTAAAAGCTTAATTCTGAAGCAGGGTCTTTTAAAGTGGGATTCAACAAGAGTTCAGCCGAGTGTTATTCTAGGTTGTCTGTGATGTGGGACATTATTCCCTCTCACGTCTGTTTATAATGCATTATATATTTATTTTAAAGCAGAGAAGGAGCTGAATATTAAACTTACACACAAATACAGCCAGAACAATGATGATGGCAATACACCACTTCTTGATGATCATCATTTGCATTACTCATGACAATGATTCTTCAGAATCTCATTTGATTTTCATAATTGCTGTATATACAGCTACATACATATACTATGAAAATCACATTGCAAAATCTCATTATGGGTACACACTTGAAAGTAATTAACATGGAGTTTGTATGAGGTATAAGGTGTCTTTGTGCTGAGAGCAAAGATTTTGCAGATAGAATAGGCCTATGTTTTTGAGTCATACATTTTTCTTGACACTGCTTTCATCCCCCGGCCGTAATCATCATATCTCCCCCTCTGCTCTCCCGGATGCAGACATCCATAATGCAATCTTCCTAATTTTGATCCCTCGCAATCTGGTTTTTAAAAGGGAGGGGAAAAAAGGGACATATTTCTGAAGGCTTGCTCCGTAATCATTTTAGACAGATAGCCTTTCCCATCGCAGATGAGCAAATATTTGTAAACCAGCTATCTAATGGAAAATTAGAGTGAAATTAGAGTGAAATTCATGACAGTGAAATCCGATTATGAGTAATTCTATTATGCCATCTTAGCCCACACAGCATATTTTTGTAGAGTTTTTTCCATAAATACCTATGCCAGGGGTCCTGCTAATCAAATAAAATTGAAATTCATCTTCCCATTAAATTCAATTAGCCGCAATTTCTAAAGCCTAACAAAGATTTTAATTACTAAATTATAAAATTCTCCCTAGCCAAATTGGGGAGAGAAAAAGCGCATACCCTGCATCTGAAAAACAAACCCATGAAAGGAAATTGTTGATCAAAAAAGATATCCAGGGGAAAATAACATTAGGGAGAGCACTGGGGCCTTTATTCAGCGAGTCTGGGTGGGGAGTGACGTGTGCCAAGCGCTAGGCTCCTGGGCCGGAGGAAATGAACTTAGCTGAGGTTCTCTCGGTCTCTAAATGTCTGCCCTCAGAGTTATTATGCTGTAATTGACTAATTGACACCTTAATTTCATTTATGGGGCTCCTGTGTTCATAAAGCAACCTCTGGGTGGGGCAGTGGTCTTGAGCGGAAGCAAGGAAGTCAACATCCAGGACACCAGGTAGGGCCTTAGGCCTCCAGTTCTGTGCTCGGCAGATGACGATTATGCATTTGATAATGAAATGTTCAGGAAGAACATATTGACTTAGCAGAGGCTTAAGGAGCATCTTACTCATATGTTTAAATCCCTCTGATTCATGCTGATGGGTAATAATCATGCAAGTCCAGTCTTACAATCTGTCACTGCGGATACGAATGACCTCCTTCAGGGTCAAGGGAGTTTATTCTTGGAAAGTAAGGTTCCTAAATCATCAAATGGGAATTCAAGCAATGTTTTGGGCTTCTTTAACTTCACAGGTGACCGTGGGTGAATATTGTATTGTTGTCCGTTTCACCCGGGATGTGATTACCACTGAGACCAGGAATTGTTGCTGGTGACGTTTAGTGGCGAGCACACTGCTAACAGGACAGCTCTGGGGTCTCAGGTCAGCCACTAGGTCCATTTCCCAGCCACCCCCTGCTCCTCACCAGTGGGCCACTAAAATAACAGCTCAGCACCCTCTGCAGACTACAAAGCTCCATCTGAAAAGGCACCTGCTGCTGTTATTCACTTTAGCCCCTCTGGCAGCCCACTCTGTCTGTTTAAAGGACACGTAGAAGAGAAAGACTGACTGGGAAATGATGAATTATTTAAGTATGATGTCTAATTGTTTCAAGGCAGACATCTTGTTTCTGGAAGGTAAAGGCTTGGGGGTGGGGGTGGGAGTGCATGCGGATGGAGGGAGGAATCTTTGTGAAGAGGTCTGTCTGCTGTGTAATGCAGGCTGTCTCGTAGTTGAAGTGGCTGGGTAAATATGACCAAACTGAAACTTTAATCTGCTTTTTCCACACCCAAGCTGGCTGGGTATTAAAGATAATCTTTTTTGTGTGTCATATGGCGGGAGATATAGATGGAGCTAATTTTTTAGAGACAAATCTGATATTTGTCAACTGGCTGAAAAAAAACAGGGGATTTTCTCCTAATCCTCCCTTGGATGTGAAGGCGCGTTAACAGCAAAATGCAGATGGTGTTCTGTGCACGGAGAGTACCCAGCACTCAGCGCAGTGCATACGGAAAGGCGCAGCTAGCCTCGCTAGGGCTCAACACAACCTGCAGATAGCGAACTCCCCCTACATTCAATTAACTAGTCACTTGTGAAAGCAGAGGCATATTAGTTTATTCCAAAGAGCTAACTTTGCAAAAAACATTTCTTGGTTGTTTCTCTTTACTTTTGTTTCCTTGCTGACATAACATCCTTACTTCTAGGCTTTGTTCATCAAATATTCAGTTGCAACTCAATTCCAATAAGGAAAAGAAAACAAATTATAAATAAAATGGAGGCATAAATCTTTCAGGATCCTAATTCTAACTTTCCCTTGGAGTGTTTCTGTCGTTATTTTGTCACATTAAGCAGTTTTTCTTTCCGTTCCCACTGCTAGGCGTGGCTGTTGTTACACTGGTGTAAAGAGCCCTTTATTCTTCTGCTCTCTTGTTTTGTAACACTGTGCATGTTGTGGTGCCACTTCTTTTATGCACTATTATCACTTGTGTAACTTCTGGTTTTGTTTTTATGACAGACAGAACCATAAAAACATATGTGATGTTCTTTTTGTGGTGCAATGGGACTGTTGTAAATCTGCACTTCACCCCATGAAGTATAACTACTATATGCCTACTGCCAATTGCCACAGTGATGCAGAGCTGTCCTGACTGCTTTATCTTATCAAGTATTTTCTCTGGTCATTTTTGCACCTGAATGCAAAATGGCACAGCACTTTGAATTAATTCCTAAACTGCTTTGTGGCTCTGCATTACATTTAGCATTGGATTGATATTCATTGAGTGGCCTTTTACAGACATCAGGTCAAATCTATTTAGTACCACATTCTAGCCTCATAATGAATAAACAACCTACCTGAGAGGACCGTATGGTGCATGCACTGAACTACAGCATATCTTATTATTGTGTATGGGCTTAGGGTTGTGTACTTCTAAACCAATTATTGAATATGTACCTGCTAAGGTTGACAGTATGGGACAGAGCAGATTAATGTCAGGAGGTGAGGGAAGACGCTGATAGCATAAAAAAACTCTGATATGTGCAGTGAGACAAACAATACGCCCCGCAAACTCCTGATAAACTGAACTTAGTTACACTCTCACAGTTTCTCATATAATCATAAGAACAACGGTTTCTGTCCTCGCTATAGGTCCCACAACAAGGGACTACTTCTCCAAGAAAAGAAAATCAAACCAGTAATTTATGCATCTACTGGAACACAAAATCTTTCACTCATAGATCCAAACAAACTGTTCACTATTAAAGACGAGAAGATGTTGAAAATACGAATGGGAATACTACAGTAATTTGAAGCCGCAGTGTGTCCGCTCTACATTTGAGGTAATAGCAGTAGAGAAGAATCTAAATTGAAATGCAACAGGCGAGGAAGCTGTATTAGTCTTCCCTGTGTGTATTAGTGCTGTACAAACTGACTTCTATTGATTAGTACTACAATGAAAAAACAAAAGTTGACATTATATGCACTATGACATTCAGCATTTTTTTTTAACCTTCAGCTATGCTTGTCATTCGCTTGTAAATAAATATTTAAATACACACCAGGAGGAAGAGAAGGGAGAAAAAAAATCACTAAAGCTCTTTTGCTGTAATTGGCTGAATAGCAAGGGCAGCAGAAAATTTACAGGCAGACAACAGTGTGAAGGGGACTCGGTCACAGTGCAAAACTAAGCCCTCAGCACCAACTAGGGAGTAAGCAAGCCAGAGCAGCAAGCAAGTGTCTAGGTGCCTGTCTGGCATATCTTAACTAGCATGAGGCACTTGTGTCTCCTTAGCTTTGGCAGTAAGCTGCAGATCACAGTCCATTTTCTGGACAAGTTAAGTAAATAACCCAAGCGAGCATGCAATAGACAGTGTCAGGGAAAGAAAAATCCCCCAAAGTCACAGTGGTGACACTCTACTAAATCCCATCAAACTGAGGAGGGAGAGGGAGAGTGGGAAGGAGGGAGGAAGGTATCCCTTTGCGGCAGGTGTGTGTCCAACAGCATTGATGCAATAACACCTCATTCAGTGTTTAGCCGTCCTCAAAGGACAGGCAGGGATAACACTTTAAACCCTGTGGCTTTATCTCCTGCAGATTTTCCATAAAATGCCAAGCCAGGGAGCACGGGCCATGTGACTACCATGTAGGTCAGGGCAGATGGGGGGTAGAAAGTGTGGGAGGTGAAGGGAGAGACGGAGCGGGGGAGGAGGGGACTTTTCTAATAGAACTGTTGAAAATAGCAAGCAGTAACCAGATTAGATCAATTAAGATTCTGCCTATATTTGTTGCTGAATAGAGCAAGACGGACAATCCAAACGTAAAAAAAGACAAAGCTGTCAAAATACAAAACAGAAGGAAAATAATGTGTTGTGATGCTTATTCTGAATAGTGTGTATTTAATTATTCAGATCCTCACATCCGGTTAATAATCATTTAATATTTTAAAAGAGATGCAACAGAGGTGCAACTTGGTGAATGCATTCATGTGTCGGCTTGGTCCACAAATGTCAAGACATGGCATATTCAAGTGTCAGTATCCCTAAAAAAGGAAGTAACTGAGATCCTGATAAAGATATCTCTACCGTCAGTTATTGTATGGCTACATGCCTTGTGGATCCCCAAACTGCACAGCCAACAAACACCATGTTACACAACATAGTGATGCAGACGTAAGCCGAACTGTTAAATTCTTCCAGCGGGCACAAATATCCTTCTGGAGTAACTGAGAAGCTTCCTGTACCTTTGGGCAGCAAAACTCTGACCTTATAGCTACAGTGCACAAATGCAATGCACTCCACATCTAGCCTCCAGATCTTGGTTGGTATGAAAGCATTTTCTGGTGAACTGGTTGATCATTATCCATGACATTTCAGAGTACAGAGATATGTCAATATTCTATAGCTCAATGGGCTTGTATAATTGAACTATGGGCCCTTAGTTTCCATATGCTGTGGGCACAGGTTCCCAGTGGAATACCAGTGACGCTTGATGGAATACAAAAGATGGACAGGATTAGGCTTTGTAATGTTGACTGACCTTGACCTATTTGTTGACCCACATCTTCACTCAATCACATGCTTCTATTTTGATCAATAAAACTCAGGTGAAAGTGCTAGAAAATGTACCCCAATAGTGACTGTGCCCTCTCTGAATAGCTAAATGTGTATTTGGGTACTGAGCACCACTAGCTAGCTTTGTATAACCTGGCCTCAATCAAACTCAAAGGCACTATCCCTGTGAAAATAGTATTGATCAAAACAAGCATCTACCCATGCATAAGAGCTGGTTTCAATTGATTTTTCCTCTTTGAGCTGAAAAAATATAATAGAGTTGATATGAATTACAGGGTGTTTTCTTCAATTCATCAACACAGCCCAGATAATGCTTCCCGTTGCCAGAGAAACATGATAACAAGTTTTGTCTGTTTTTTAACAATCAATTACTTTAATGGATTTATGCTACTGTTTACAGGAATCCTGTAATTAGGTGCTGTATGGAAACAGACAGCATATAGGTTTCTAAGCGGGCTGCAGATAACCAGAAACATGCCATGCCTTTGCAAAGAATTACATCCGAGCTTGCCACTGCAGAGCAAACATAGCTAGCATATTATGCTACATTATGCATAGTAGTTATTGCTGTCTAAATTGTAGGTTATCCTCATGATATTACAGTTTGTTCTATAATAGCCTGTTCTTAAACAAGAGGATGAATACTGTAAAAAGCTGTTTAAACTATATATAAATTGTTAAGCAAAAATTGCAGTCCACTTGTATCCCTCTGAACTATCCCAGTGGTCCCGTTATGCTCAAAGATTTGCAGTCTCTAATTCCCAAGCTCAAGGCTGATCAGTGTTATTCTAGTGACACTTACCCTAAAGCCTCCTGACATTAAGCCTTTATAAGACAGTTATGGGTATTACATTGGTCCTGCAACATAAACTACTTTTTATGCCTTGACCATCATGTTTAAATAAAATAGCTATAGCAACAGATTAAACTCAATAGGCCAATAGGCTACCTCCTGCCTGGTTAACTGGCTATTATTGTGTCTACTGTAGGTTTTAGGCTTGGGGCCTCAATATTATTGACATAGCGGAGCTGCAGTGTTTATATATATATATATATACACACCTGTGCATTTTGCTTCCATTGCTTGAATCTCCATTCATGTAAATATGGGCCAGTGATACAGATAATACTAATCCAATATGAGTGGACTTGCGCTAAATAATTGAAAAGCAAAGACAACAAAGAAAACAAGGAACATCAACCGATACTTCTCCCAAAACTAATAATTTTGCTGCGCTGTCACTCCATTCTCACAAACCACCTGAAAAGGTGACAATAATGACCTTCAACTTGAATATTCATTCATTGCAATTTCATTGGCATGGTGCGGAAGAACAGGATGTGGTGACACGGGTGTTGATATATTGTGGTCAACAATAGATACACAATATCTGCTGTACTGTTACGGTCATCAACAGGTCAAAGTATCGCTTATCCGGTGAAAAATCTTGAGATGGATTTCCATGAATTATCAAAAGAAAGCATGCTAACCCACTAAAATAACTTCTCCCATATTTAAGAATAGCTTGTATCTTGATGCTTTCTCGATAGAAACGGCCTGACAGTGGTGTTTGCAGCTTGGCCAGTCACCTCGGTGAACACAAATGTCAGTGTTCATAGGTGAGATAATAGTGAGGGTTCACACTATTGTCAATGCACTAATGACTTGTAGCGGTTGCCTGAGGGAGTTGGGATATTGAAGCAACACTGTAAACCGTCATGTGCATTGTATCCTCTCAGTAAAACACCTGGATGTCTAGTGCAAACAAGCAACATGATAACATCCTTGGCAAAAAGCAGAGATACAATTTGGTCATCACCGACCAAACTCAACCCCAGTAAACTGGTGAAAAACAGAAATACAGATGTATATGTTAAGTTGTTTGTACAATGACCGGAAGGAATGCAGGATGGTATGGCCACAACATCTCAGGCCAAATCTTATCCCCACGTTACCTTGGCACTGCTGAGAAATTGGCCGGCCTCAGTGACCACTGCCTGAGAGGCAAGGGTGCCCTCAAGGTCTGCATCCTCTACAGAGAGTAACGTTCATGGACATGGGTTCCTCAAAGTGCTTTCCAACTGTAAGACAATTGATATTTTTAAAAGACAGATTGTCTTCTAGGGGTAAAAAAGTGACTTGTTCAATCACATTATTTATAGTAACAATCTTGACCTTCAGACGCACATCGATTTGATTGTCAATGTTTAGGCCTAGATTCAAAGAAGAGGTTCCTCTGAACAACATCAAAAACAGATTGCAGTTCCTTTATCACACTTCTTAAAGACGATGCAGGCCAAATCTTATCCCCACGTTACCTTGGCACGGCTGAGAAATTGGCCGGCAATTTATGCAAAAACACATAATGGTGTTGTTTGCATAAAAATACATTCTGTATATAAATAATGTTGCAACACAAAATAATAACACATTGTAAATACAATAGGACCCAGTATCGACCCCTGTGGGACACACATGTTTGCTTCCCAAACCCCAGATGCTCCAGTTCTCTTGGCTTGTAAAGACATCATGTTGAATCATAAGGATTTCCAAAACATGCAGACGAAAACCAGGAACCTGTGACTAACCCAGGCTGTGCTGGGTTAGTCACAGTCCAGGAGTTGCATAAAAGGTGAGCCCATTTTACCTGGGTTGTACTGCTAGTTTTTGTTACATGGTGATTACCCAGGGCTTTAGGAAGATATACTTATCCCTTAGTTTTTTAGAATACTTTGCTGTAAATTATTCTAATATTTTCAAAAAGGCTGCAATGCCATTAGAAATAATTGCTATTATAAGAACTCTGAGTATTTACTCGATGTAATTAGTTTAAGTGAAGCTGGGGTTCTTCTAAAGATTGTAATAGTATGCAAAAAAGGCTCGGATAAAAATACATATTACAATTTTCACCAAGAATTTTAGCTGTTAGATATCCAGCTTCTCATTACTGGTCCATTTTCATGGAATAATTTGTCATATTGAAATATCAAGAAAAGCCTTTAAGACCATCTGATCATGTATGTGCTTGTGTAACAGTGTATATAGGTCATTTAATTTCATCAAGACAATTGTATAAACTTAAACACTGCTTCCCAACATAGCATAAGCTCTTCTGACTTCATGTTATTAGATGAAAAAAAGAAACAGACTTCACTTATTGACAAAGTTTCTTAAAGCTCAGCCGTCTTCCTCTATCCAGGTCTTTCGACTGAAAATAATATGATGCTCCATCTTTCAAAGATGTACTTTTCCTAAAGCATTGTTGATTGCCCTGTGTCCATTACTTGGAAGGATTATGATAATATTCCACATTGTGCTCGGCGTGATGCACAGGAAATTCAATACTCAAAAGGTTAATGCAATCAATTAGGATGACAAAGGAGTAAAGTAAAACCCTCCTGCTCGTGGAAAAAAGAGACAGAAGAGAGGGGGAGAAAAGGTATTGAAAGCTTGAATGGATCCACAGAGAGTAAAGAGGCACTTGAAACGACAGAAAAATGGCATTTATTCAACGTGTCTCGTCCAAGGCCAACTAAATGAAACACACAGAGTGTATTCACAAAGACAGAAATATAGCTCTTAGATAGTGAATTGCATGACTCAGCACTCAACCAGTTGTAATTGAACAATAAAGGAGCAATATTTTAGTTTGAAGGTAATCAGATACCTAAGCAAAAGAAAAAGCGGCAGGTACTAGAGTCTTGAACATCGATTCATAATGCTCATAATGTTCTATGGACTTTTCCCCCTTTCTGAGTCAAGTTTGTCTCATCACTCCATTCCCATGTGCATTGTTGCATGGGCTGAATATTAACAGCATGACAATTGTGTATGGGAGAGATATCTTTTGTTATTTAGATAGATGTTACAATGCTATACAACACAAAGGAGTCTCATCATTGCAGATAAATGGATAAACGTGGATGGCGGTATTGAGCTCTACAACCATTGTAATAATCCATATTACCTTTTCAGGCTCAGTGTGTCAAAATTGTGATGTATTAATCACATTTCAGCAATCCTCCATGGCTAATGATAATGTTATGAGAGTCTGGTTGGCAATATTTCGCTAACGTCTGCAACGCCTATTTTCTGCCGATAAGTTGTGCAAGGAGAAAAGCCTAAAACCTTGTAATCCACTTAGGTAAGGCAGTAGACTTACCTACTTCTGCAAACACACAACCTCATAAATCTACTGCACCTTCACATTCTTAAAGACTACTGAGCTTGAAGAAACTGCATCACACATTGTTTGTACCAAATGAAGACATGTTTCACATTTCAAATAATTGCACAATTGAAATAATTGCGTGCGCAAAGGCCCTAACAGATACACTCTAGATAACCTTAAGTCACATTCATACTTGCAAGAGCAAATCACTTTAAAATACAGGACCTCAGTACAGTCTCCAACCTAAAAACATTTATAACATTTGTTCCTGTGTGTAGGGATATAAATGCAGAATATTATGGATTAGACTTAAAACAGATTTTCTGCCAAGCACTTTGAACTCCAGCCTCTTTATTCTACATTCCCCAACTTCCATTCACTTCTACAATGAACAAATAAAGAGGTATGAGGACAACTAGCACAAAAGCTAGGGTTAGGTGGTAACCAGGGCTTTATGTTTTGACCGTAAGAATTCCTCTTTTTTTCAGGGGCACAACTGCTGTAATTTGACCTACATCACATTTTTCTGTTTGGGCATTTTTCGGGTCCAGCAGCCACGTCACCGAAACAATGGACCAAAATGGGCTTTGAAGTCAGCCCTGAATGAAAACGGCGGGGCTGACACATGAAATGCCCTCACAGTTGGGCTACCCCTAGTGAAAAGAAAAACAAATACTTTGAATGAGAGGGGGACACGCCGCTCCTGTCTGAGCTTCCTAAGGCCCTGAGCCACCACCGGGAGGTGGGCTTTCACGATATGCCCGTAATGATGGATGGATTGGGAGGAAAGTCTATTCACATGGAGATGTTACATCATAAATATTTACACAGGACTGCCGTTTCCATGTAGCCTTTGCTTGTTTTGACACATTGGAAAAATTTAAAGGACAAAAAGAGGAGTGAGAAAAGTGCAGAAAATGAGATGGTGGCTTCTCGTTTTTGTATTATACTATCTTGAGTGATACGATAATACCAAATTGAGTTTCATGAATTGTTGCTCTTTTTTTCTCAGTGAGACAAATTGTATTTCCCAAGGCAAACTGTGGACTTTATTTACCTTTATCCATGACTGAATGATCTTTTATTAGAGAATCATTGCCCTCCTAGACAAACACCTTGAAAAACCAATAAAGCACAAAACAAAGCTACTTTCAATTATAAATCATTGTCAAACACATTTCCATGTTTTCCATGAATACCTACAAGTAGAAACAAACCTTAAAAGTGCGGTGTATAAGATTGGGACCATTTTTTATTGCCTCTGGAAGGCTCTCATCATGGCGACAGCTGAGCCGGTGTCCAGCGGCTAACAATGCTAAAGGCGCTAGCGGTGCAAACTACAGCTAAAGTGCTGACAACCTCACAGTTTACCTGAAGGGGAACCAGAAGGTGGGTGCTACGCTCTGTGATGATGCTGCCGGTCGGAACGACATTATCATCTGAAACCGCTGTACGAGCACAGTGCAGTGCAGTAGCCATGCGCTAGCTAGTCGGGCACGTACGCATGCATGAACACGCACTAAAAGGCCGCCGAAACTCAGATTACCACACGTGCAGTGAGGGATGGCATTTATTCATTCATTCTCTGCTTAGCTAGAAATGATTCCACTCTATCTTTATAGAACAAATAGTTGTTTGCTGCTAAGCTAATGCTCATAATCCTGTATATTGCACCACATTTGTTTTAGCACAACGTCACAATACTTAAAAATCTGCCTGATCTTTCACTGAAAAGGGAGACACCATTGTTGTTGGTAAGCAGCCCTACACATTTCTGCTCAGTGAGCTCAATTAAAAGCCTTGAAGTCCCCTGAGATTGTCCCTGGAACCAATGAAAACAAATTTGGCAGTTTAATTTTCTTCCCACTGTCTAAGAGAGGGACTCCGCTCTGGGTGCGCTCTCCTGCCTAAGTCTGTGGGAGCCAAAAGGAGAGAGGGGATGTCATTTCAGCCCAGTGTTAGAGCCAGTTGGCCTTTATTATTAGTTGCATTAACATATATCAAAAGCCAATTAAACTAACTGCACTCTGTTATGTTATTGTTATGCGGTTAAACAAGGGAAGACTTAAGTTAGTATATGTAGTCACACAGTTGACTCGTACTTCACTTTGCTTCCAAAGCAACCTGTTTAAAGATGTCTATTTGTGTCTGTCCACCAATGCATCCGGCTTGTGGGGGAAACTTATGAGGGGAAATGTGGCTGCACTGAATCAGATCTGCAGCTCTCATCCTCCTGTTGCTGTTACTTATTGTATCTATGTGGAAATCTGTGGATAGTGTCATCATCATGTCATAGGGAGGTACACTGAGCATGTTTCTGGAGCTCTGATTGATGCAAGGAGTGTGTCTGTGTCTGGTGTGTGAGTGACACCACCAGAAACAAAGGAGTGTGGTGTAGCCCTCCGCCTCAATTCACGGCCATGCCACCCCCCGGTGATAGTGAGGGTCTCTGGCTTGACATGAGACAGCCCACGGTGTCACTTCTGAATGTTTAGATCCCTCTTGACTAGGAGGCCAGGGGCAAGGGCTGTTGTATGCATCCTCATGACAGACTCCCACATCAGCATTGTGCTCATACCAGCTAACATCATTAGCACAGAAGGTTTCATCTCAGGGAGAGAAAAAAAAGCAACCCAGTTTCTTCAAGTCACAAGTCATTAGCGTCCTCTCGAGAGTCAAATTGTACAGAGGCAGATTTTTTATCAGCAACAAAAGGTTTTATACTCTTGTTAATTTGGTGGATGTCATCTGTACTTAGATGTCTGTGTCTAATGTCTGTTACAGCAATAAATGCCATATAGTGGAAAAATTATATTATTTTGTCAAGATGACAATGTGGGATGTTGCCAGAACAACATCTAGACATAAAGCAGACATAAAATAATATCCAGTCATAATTAATGGAACAATGTAACAGGGTAGATAAGATAATATGGCATACATGCTGGTACATTTATAGGATGTTAGGGTGTTAAAATACATGTTTTATTACTACCAGGGAAAAGCTTATGTAAATTCAAATAGTAGCTGTTTATTTTCCAATTGTTCATTAACGTATTTTTGTATTTTATTTACTGCAAAGCACTCTTCAGCAGCTGTGTATGTCAGAAAAGTAAAACAGCAGTTCCTATATTTCAAAAACAGCTTATTGCTCTCGTAGTTTTGGAGTCGTTGCAGGCAGGCAGGGTTTCTAATACAGAGTGTTAGGGGTGCATTTTACTGTATAGATCCCTCATAACACGAGAGAGTGAAAGAGAGACAGAGAGAAAGCCATCTTTGGAAAACAGATACATCAGTGTGCCTGTATAGTGTACGACATTGCTGTGAGTTAATCAGTTGGAAAATAAAACGGTGGGATTCTAATAAGTCATTTGTCAATTTTTACAACCCCCAGACACATTGATCCATGGGGATTAATGAAGATGCCTGATATTGTTGTAGATATGAACAGGGGAGATGGTGGGGACAGTAATCAGTCATGTTGGAGATTTGTCCTACCTCGTTTTCTCTTCCTGGGGAGTCACTCCATACGGGGGCTCATTTCATCTGAGAAGGAGCGCAAAGGAGGAACATTAAAAACCCAGACAGACACTGATTATTCCGATGTACATACGCACGCACAGGCATACATGTTCTGGAGAAATCCATACATGTACTCAAGTCATCTGATCTACAGTGGTTGATGTGATAGTAAGCCTCCAGAGGATGCAAATGGAAAAAATGTGTACTTTTGTTCACTCCTGCCCTTTTGATAAACCGTATAAAGGTCCATAGATACCAAGGACCACATCACAGCTGGGGGAAAGGGTTAGCAACAGAGGGAGGGGCAACAGAGAAGCTATAGTTTGTAAAGCCCATGGCAGCCTGGGGAGCAGTCACAGAGTACAGTCAACTATGTCGGGGCATATTTCAGCAGTTTGCCTGTAATCCTAAAATCATACTTGGGTGAGAATGAGCAATAGCAGTTTCCTACTTCGTAGCTCAGAGTGACTCACCAGTCTTGCCGAATAAAAAATGAAACAAATCACTTATCATGAAACCTCAGTTATGACAGGGATAACAAGACGTCTGGATCAAACACTGCTTGGATAAAAGAACGTAACTGAAGGCTGAAAGTAGGTAATGGGCGTGAATACATAGTGCTAAAATCATATAAATGAATGAAATATAAAGTTGAAGATTATGCCTACGTGTCTTTCTCCTACATGCAGAAAGGCACGGCGCCCTATATGACATCTATTAACCCAGACACAGTGTTACATCAGGACAGAAACTGACTTTGGCAGAACCAGTTGAGTCACTCTTAAATCCTCTCAAAAGTTTCCTAACCTTGAGAGCCCATGCATCCCCGAAAAAGTAATAATAATTCTAACCTGATCTTCCTACTTATTTTATATCTCCCCTCAGCAACCTAACTTCTTCTCAGCAACAGTGCAGTTATTAATTCATGAGGCACTAATTAGTTCTTTGTTTAATTTTGTGTTAAACAGACTGACCGGAATGATAACGACTCGCGCTGTAGCGCTTTGGTCCCATGCCACTCCTGTTTGCTACAACAAGGGAGCATCGTGCGACTAGCATGATGAACCCAATTCCCTTCTAAGTTGCACTTCATTAAGTCAAAATGTGACAAGGAGCTTAGAGGAAGAACTGGCAGATCTGATCATACATAACAATGCAGGCCCAGTAAGTTTGAGGGGGGTGCTGGTGCGGGAGGTGTTGTGGAGGGTAGTGGATTCCGGCATGCATGTTGATAATTTTCTATTTTTAACCCTTGGGGGCCGTCTTTCATTTTCCTTTAATTGTTTTTGTTCAGAGCTGCAGTGTCCTCTTTTTAAATTGCAGCTCCTATCAACTCCCCTGATCAACCCCCTGTGCAACATTGCAGGCAGACAAGTAAACAACAGGGTTGCCCTTTTCCATGATGTGGTGCAGATGCTCCAGTAAAATCTGTGACACTTTCATCTGTGACACTGCACACACATATTTATATCTATATATGCATCCATTGAGGTCAGAGGTGCAGCGGTGACAATCAGAATGAATTCAAAAAGTCATATTTTTGCCCTCGTGAGTTGAAAAACCTGCCGAGTGAAAGCAAAGGTACGAGGCAAATGATCGTTCATAACCTAAGAATGCGTCACAGTGCTGCCATTTGCCCATATTTCACATACCTCGTTCGAGATGCTTTTGTTGAGTATGTATTTGAAAAATGTATTCAAAGAAGAGCTCAAAGATGTTATTGTCATCTATAGAGCTGATGCCAAGTTTTCTGTCTGGAGGCTCATGACTAATTGTCCCCAAAAAGTTCAATGCTGCGGAAGTAACTCAACCTTATATTTTCAGGTATGACGTGGCAGCATATTTATTTCTACATAATATAATCTCAAGAGGAGCCCGGCACACAGTGGGTAAACCCATCAATAAATTACGATCATCGACTTTGTACGTGTGGCAGATAGCACTTTTGTTTGCAAACTGGGGGTCTTTTTTTGTTTCCACTGCAAATCGTCAGCTGACAAGCTCCGCTAAGATGTTTAGCCTCTCCAAGTATCTTCCCACTGGCTGAAGATATGATAAAATCAAAAAGCAGACAAGTAATTACACTGTATAATAGGCAAGATTGGCATTTTCAAAATCATTTTCATGTGGATGGAAATGACATCGCATAGACTATTCTGTATTCAGTGGTGCAGATAAATAAACAAGGCATGGAGAAGAAGGGGGGCATACAGAACGCACAGTACAATGGCAAGCAGGTCAGTAATTAGAAACTCTGTTTGCACAGTAATAATTTTAATATATTCATCAGGAAACAGAGCATGCCTAGCATGATAAAATCCTATCAAGGAACATATCCCGACTGCCTTAACCTTTTAAACAGGCTGGCAGCACATTGTTGAGAATCTGAAAGAACTAAATAAATAAATAAATACATGCATACATACACAGAAGTTACAATAAGATGCAGCTACACCTATATATTTTTGACATTTTAACATTACCTGCTGTCATTACAGTATGACAGGGATATGCAACCCTTTCTTAATGCTTAATTTCCTAAATATGATAAATGTGCGTCTGGAGCGTTTGACCTCCCCTATCCGAGTGTGAACAGGCTAAAGCCCTCCAACACCAAAACACGTTTAGCTGTGATTGCTTGTGTGTAAAGAGCAACACGTGTGTAACCTTGTTTGTTATTGAAGGTGGCAGTGATGATGCTATGGAAATTATTGCAAATTGCTTAAAGGACTCCTGACATGCAAAAACCTTGACCTCATGATGCCATTTCCCAAAGACAGACGAATGCGTAATTATGAGAAGAATTCCAGGTGGAGCACAAAGGTAATCACTACACAACAATTGTACAGAAGTGGAAATAGATCAAAGCCATTCATGTGTCAAATATAAGACGGCATGCACATTTTAATGCGATGAACACGATTAATGCAAACCCTGCTGCACAGTAAGGTTATTTTAAATTTTAAGTTGATAAATCACACCGCATTGTCTCATTTATTACACATTTAAATAACGAGAACACACAAACCGGCCCAGTTTCAAATAATAATCCTCTTTTTTGTAATAATCGTTGTCTAGGTTCCCTGGTTTCATTTCCCAAACATGAACTGAGAAACTACAAGTTTGCGTGACCTCATTCTTCATAAAACAACCTCTAATTCTGAAGTGGAAGCCGCAACAAGAACACACTTCTCACTCAAAAGGTCTGTACTTTATGTACTTTATGTACTCTTGTCTGTGATCTGTTCTGACTTTTTGAACACTGCTGGGTGAGAGACTGACCATTTACTCTCATGCATATTTGACAGCAGCTCGTAGGCCCCTTTTTGTGCTGTCACTTCTGGCTCCTATTCTCCCTTTCCCCTCGCAGAGAACAGAGCCGGGGGCTCGAGGGCAGCTACCTCCACAGTCCCGCTGTCCCCTTCTCGCCTAATTTTTGTTGTCCAGCCCTTTGAAACCTCAATCTCATGCAGAACCAAAGAATGGTGATCCATGTGCAACAAGTGCCGGTGCCATGGAAACCCCCGTTTTCCCCCCAAAATATTCCTTTTTATCCCTTTTGAAGAGCTGTCACCGGGAAGACCAGGCATCACACGACCCCAGGCCAAGCCATGACAAAGCCTATTTTCTGCCTGCTCCTTGATTGATTAAAAAAGACTTTTTAGTAAAACCATGTTAAAGGACACAAAAAGTGACACACAGAAGAAAGGGCCCTTGGGGATGGCCCAATCGGACGGGTTCCCCAGCAATATCGCACAGAAGAACGAACAATATCGTATTCGCCCCAAAGGAAGGGTCAGAATGAGCATGAAGCGTGACAACAATGATCATTATGATGGTGATAGAACAAGTTTGGTTTTGGTGGGCAGGTTACATCAAACTGCACATAGTGGTATTGTTTTCAGTTATATGAGAGGAGTGTTGGATTTACTACAAACCGCAGTTTTCATTCAGACACTGTAAAACTTTAATTATCAAACATGTGCTGCTGGATATTTTATAAATCATTAAAACTTCTAAACATACTGACTTCCTTTTTGATGAACAACTCTTTGCCCAGCCGATTCAAATGACAGCATAACATCTCAACATATTCACACCGTTGTATGCATTTGGATTATTACAAATGCTTTTTGCATTATGTTCCTGCCGCACTTGAGAGAGAAATTATACATGTAGTGTTGTTGTAGTGTTACTGTGTGTGGTTCGTGTGTGATATGGGATCAATATCCTATGCATCGGATATTTTACTCCTCCAGTTGACCTAAGTGACAGACCATTTAAAACAGAGAGAGACTGGCTCGGCTACCAGCACCAAAGGGAGACCACATTATTAATTTATCTCAAAAGCACAGGTCGATACGAGAAGCCTATTGCTTACATGTTTTCTTTCTGTTGGCAGTTTTTGTGTCATATACAGTGGCTTTAAATAACTGGCCTTTTTTTCTGAGACTTGATCGTTGCACCGGAGGCGTTAAACGGGATCGAAAAAGAGCGTTATGTGAAAATTGTTGGTCTATTATGTATTAAATATGATATACTTTCAGCAGCATTAAAGAAAGAACGCTGCTTCAGTGTCTTTGTTTCTGTGTGGAGATGTGGAGGAGATATTTACCAAGACGGTAGGGAGGGGCGGGGGGTGTGGAGAGGAGGAGAGGCATTAGAAGCGTCCACACATAAGCAATTAGTATTCCAGATCCTGATGGTTGGAAACACAAAAAGGCCTCACCAAATCCCCACGGCGGAGGTGTCAGACGGAAAATGACGAAAATCTGCTCCTTGACAGGGAGTCATTTATATTTTAGCTTCGTTCCATTATCTTAACGAATCCATCATCAGCCAATGCAATATTAACAGCAGAAAATCAACTCATTAGATCCAGGGGGATTTAATCAAGATTGCAATCATGTATGCGGTTCCTGGAGAGTTGGCTTCTTCTTTTTTTTTTTTTTTTGGTCCTTTCCACGTAATTGCCGCATCTCAGATCTTAATAAATTATTCTCGATCTGAGATTGATGCCTTTTTTTCCCTGCCTCTCACGCCATGCACTCACTGTCTCCAACTATAATATTTACCATAAACATTATTATGTCATGGGCACACAGTTTAAAATGGCCTTTAGCTAACTCACAGAAGTAATTGGCTTCTCCATTTCTCTCTCGTTTCCTTGCTAATTGCCCGGTGATATTGCTAACAGTTCCCTCAGAAAGAAAGAAAAGGCCTCTTTTGCCCAAGCTGGGCTATGTTGCTTGGATTTTTCCACATTTATATGGGGATGTAAAAAATATTTCCTGTGTTTGATATTCCTTAACAAGACATGTGAGCAGATGAAAGAACATTCCACTTTTGATATGTAAAACTTTATGTGAAAGCCCGGCATCAAAGAAAAAAATAGAAAGAGCTCGTATTTCAGGTGGAGATATTTTAGTCTCGTTTCTCAGAAAAACGCTTTGCGGAAAAGGAGCTTCACCCGATAGATAACTGCCAGAAATACATCATCTTAAAATCTAAATGTCTTGTTTTATCAGGCAAGGGAACAAAGGTTCTGTAGCTGTGTACATGTACCTGCATTACCACCAATACGTAACATTTATTATTAACACCTAATTTACTGAAACAAATCATGTCCAAATCATCATTTGAGATCTCAGACAAAAACAAATAGTCTTTTGGGATATGACTCTATGGCTTGTATATGGTTCTTTCTACAACAGGAACAAGAAAGAAAAGAAAAGCTCAGAATGATGTTGAAATACATCAGAAATGAACCAGGAAAAGCTGCATCTCTCATAGACCACAAAGGGTTGTGAGTAGCAAACCTCAGACCAGGTCAAAACATTGACTTGAACAGACCGACCAGGGAATTTACTATCTAGCTAACAAATACAAAAAATCACAAGACAACTGTTAGTTTCTTTCACTTGAAATGGTTATGAAATCATTGTTTGTGAACGTCAACAACATGTCTAGAAACCAGAAGAAGACTTTTATTATGTTATCTCAACTCACAGCTGCTTCATTATCAGTGAAAAAGAGACATGGTGCAAACCGAGTGTCCTTAAACTATCAGTTTCATTTCTGATTTGAAGATTCTGCATAGGGAAATGTATCCTTAACTGTAAAAGGTCAGTTGGACCGTCTCACATTACACAGTGGTGTAATCATGTTGTATCTGACCATGAGAGACTATATTTCTTTTTAATATAGGCCAAATGTGGCAGAGGATAGACAATAAACATACTTCATAGCGGATTATTTTTCAACTTCCCTTGTTTGAGACTCATTCCATCACCAGCACCCATTGTACTTACTCCTAAAACAATATGATATGGCTTATCATTCAACTAATGAACCAATGGGTCAGAGGGAATATGGTGACAATAAATAAACAGGACTTGTCGATGACATAAAAACAAAAAGAAATACATGCATTGTCAATTATCTGAAAAGTGTGAAGTCATTTTGTCTGCAGCTCTTTTTTGTTGAACACAGTATGCTCACCATTCTCTGCACCTATCTCCCATTTGTGTGGCAGTGGGGCTTCTTCCCCTCACAGACAGGATTAACTCCTAACATGTTCAACATGATCCAAAAGTGTAAAAACTGTCAAAGAGACCTTTAATCTGCCTATGTAACAAAGCCTTTTGTACAAGGACTAACCTGACCTTGTCACTGCGAGTTTAACTTGATGTCTGTTAGGCAATATAAAGCCCTAGCCAGCTCTTCTCCTCCACTCCCTCCCTCTAAGTCTTCATCCCTCCCTCACAGCCTTGGTCTCTCTCTTTCTCCCTATACACAGAATTGGGAGTGTGTAACTACAGCACCAAATGCTGTGTTAATCCCTGTTTCTCTGAGATGGCCAATAGTAAATCCGAGCCCTCTGTAAACCAATCTCAGAGTTTTTTATCTTGATTTATTAGATTACGAGTCCCGGGTCCCTTAGCCCATGCTACACATACTAATCCTAATCGTAATAGACAAGTATTAGCCCAGTTCAAGGGGAGCTAAACAGCAGCAGTGGCCAACTTTCAGTAAGAGGGAAACTACAAGCTTATAGGCTTGATGGGGCTTTTTATCCTTTTTCCTTTTTTCTCCACTTACATTAGTAGAATGAGTGTGTAATTAAATACATAAATCCTGACACACAAACCCTCAAAAGGCCTAAAACCACTGAACCCCATCCAGTTTGGCTTTCTTTTCCCTGCACAATGAAATTACTGAGCCAAGCCCAATCATTTGTATTTTTCTCAGATTTTTAACAGTGAGCAAGGCAAACATGAAACTCCCATTGAAAACAACTGCAAGAATTAATTTTACATCTCAGTGAATTCAAGGCAGTGTTGTCAAATTATAAGCAACAGGGCTACATAACTAATTTCCCTTGGTCCAGAGACTGTTGAAAAAAAAGTAATGAATCACTTTTCATCTGTGATAATAAATCGCATATAATTAGAAAGGTGTCTCGACTCTGTTTGCCTTCTGTGTGCAAACAGAGGCCGACCAAATCGTTAGAACTGGTCACATTATCGTTATTAACCTTCAACCAAAATGAAAGGATTGTCTTCACCATATTTTAAATTGCTGGTCTCACACCACTTTCAACCAATCCAGCCATTGCAGATGGCAACAGGGTTAGGCTGGATGAAGTCCATGTGACACATGAGGCCAGGGCTGGGGAACATTAAGAAGTGTCTGCTTGTACACTAATGCTGGTGGCAGCTGTTAGTCTGCCAAAAACTGCAGCAGCAGCAGCAAGGATATCCTGAAATACTATTGAAAACCACTAAACCTCCTCCTCGCTGATGTAAAGCTATACAGCTGCTCGGCGCCAGCACAATCACTGATCAATCTGAGCAAGTTAAAAATGGAGCCAGGTTTGTGGACTAAAATCTGCTACTAAATCTGCTGCTATTCAGCTGGGAAGGTCAAACTGGTGATCTCAAGAGGGCTGTTAAGGTTCAACACCACACGTGTGGTTTTGCTGCATTTGAGAAAGTTTGTACAGAAGCCACACCAGGCGCAGCATATGCATGTGAATTTGTTGGTATGCACTTTAAATGTGTATGTCTGGTCATGCATTTCTGTCCCTGCATGAGTACATGTACATTTTCGTGGCAGTACCACAGTGCAGAGGTTGCCCCTGCCGACTGCCCTCGGGGGTGACAGGGAAGCTAAGGGAGATGTGACAGCCATGTCTGCTCCCTGTATGTGTTTGTTTGCCCCTGAAAATGAGACACCGGTTTCACTCTAGCCCCCTGGGCATGTTTAGCTCTGCCTTCACCGCATCGCCTCCATCTGATACAAAGTGGAAGTCCACACGATGATAATATGTATCTCTGCTGGTGGGGTGAAAGTGGATACATATACACCACACAGCATGGAAAACGTTGATTGATTAATTCCGATACTTTTCAGTTTTAAACATACAGTTAGGATTAAAGAGCTTGAAGAATAATTGTTCTCTATTGTTACCTGGTATCACAAATCACAATACAATAAATGGTGTCAGAACAACACAGCTTATTTTATAGTAATGTCACCATAAAAAGTCTAATACACCGTGTAAGGTATTTTGTGATGACAAAAAAAACTATGATCCAGTGCTCTTGTATGCCAAATAAAAGTGAGGAATGGATTTCCTTTGCTCTTGTGTTTTGTCCTTAGACCTAAGTGTCACCAAGTGTACTTTGCAAGGAATATTCATTTCCTTAGGAAGGCCTCGTCAGCCTTGTGACCCAATCCATATCCATTCTGTCCTGTCTGCCCTCCCTAGTCTCTGCCTCTTTTCTGTAAGTGGCAGATATTTCACCTGCCTATCAGTTTCCCTTTAAACGTGCTGGTATGTGCAGGAAAGGCGCCCATATAGGGTCACTGACTGTCCTCTACAAGGCCCTCTTTAAAGCTACTATCTTGCTGGCTCTACCCCCCTCCTCCTATCACTCAAATTATAGCGTGTAGAGGTCACTGGTAGAAATGGGTTCAACAGAGCTGATTCATTTTAATAATAGTTTTACATATTATTGGGATGACAAGGGCTTTATTCTTTGGTAGCTCATGACTTAAAAAGCAGACCACGAATTTAGGACTGCCTAATTTATATTTACAACAAGGAAATTGTGGCCCTCTTTCATTTTTCTTCAGTGCCTTGAAATGAGCCTGAAAGATGTTCGACAAAGCAGTCTATCGACAAAAGAGCAAACTGTATTTGCAGGAGTTTGTTTGTGTATGCAGCCCATAGCAAAATCCAGTTTACGACCAAATAATGGGAATCAGATCATTTCCATGCATAAATGTGCCGCGGGAAGGAAAGCAGCTGCTTCAATGTGAGGAAGGTAGAAGGAGGTTAAAAGGAGTCAATAGAGGCTAAAGAGACAGCAGGTCTACTGATGACAGAAAGAGTGGCCAGGGACTGCAGTTCAGGACTTCTGGAAACCACATCAAACAGACTATGGAGCGCTGCCAAAACGAACACACAACAACTGTTGCAAAACAGGAGGGGGAGAGCGGAAGAGAGGGAAGGTGGGGGTAACAAATATGTACACACACATATATGTTGTATGTTACAGGATCAGAGGAAAATAAATTCTGGGGCATTTTGGCTGAACGATAGAGATTGAGAAGCAAGACAGGAGAGTGTTGCTGTGTGCTTACAGGAATACATCCATTCATCAATTATATTATTAGATACATTACCATTATTATTATTTGCTGTGGTTCCTTTGTGAGTGAACTTTATCTCAATTGTCCTAACCTATGTCATTATCCACTGTTTTGCTAGAGTGCTTTTTAATAACCACCTGAGAACAGGTGGGAACTTGCTGTTTAAAGTCAAAAGCGTGGTATGAATATATAAACACAGACTAAAGTTAATGTTAATATGAAAGGCATTATAAACAACTAACTAGGGCATACAGTGAGGGCAAACCAGCAGTAGCAGAGGACAACTAGGCCCTGAGTTGGCACAGAAATAAAGATGCACCCCTCTATGGACACAGTTGCAACTCGCAGTGTTTTCCAGGGGGAGGCCTGCAGGGGATCAAGCCCACGTCACTGCGCTAGCAATTCCTGCTGTTTAGTTGGCCTGCTCAGGTGGGAGTGTTTTGTCTAATGCTAATAAAACAGCTATTTTGTATGTTGTCTATTACTTGGTGGTAAGTGTGGTGGATTAATAAAGGTTGAGTTTGAAAGATCTGGCGATATCCAGCAGTGAGGTTGCAGATTGCCTTTTGCAACCAACTGAAACTTCTGAAAGAACTACGGGGGCTAACATGAAAACACAAAAAAACATGAAAAAACGGCTCGATCTAGAGCCAATGTTTGGTTTGTCCGTTCTCGGTGGCCAGCTCCATGAAGAGGACCCGTTTTGTTCAAGATCACATCTGCTCCCCTTGTTTCCAGCATCACACACCATCTCGCTATCCCTTTCTGTTGACAGTCTTTTTGAACAGAATCAGATTAACCAAGTCCAAAGTTTCCAGCACACGCCAGCAGACCCTGCTCCAGAATGTGAAAACTCCTTTGCTGCCCCCATGCTTGAGACCAATCCAAAACTCATCTGGGAAGTGAGTGAGACCAGCAAGCCCTTACACAGTATCTTCCATGGTTCCTATCCTGCCGGGTCATTTCTCCTAAACTTGCAGAACTACTACAGTTCACCCAACCAGTCTTTCAGGTATCCCAGTCCACCTCCCTCATCAGAGATGAGAGGATGAGTCCATTCAAAGACAGTTCAGACTGTCGGAGTTCCCAAATGCCATAGCCTCCAAGAAAGAAACTAACCTCCCCCCATCGCCCTGACTATTCCGGCCTTGCTATAAGCAGCAGGTCGCAGCATCAACATACTGCAGACAAGTCCCTTGACAACCACTCTTCATTGATCTCAGATTGGACTGCCCACTTCCAACTGCTTCAGCAGAAAACTCTAGCTGGGGCTCCTGGAACTAGGATGTGAGTATCCCCTGCTACCCTCTCTCAGCAGTCTCAAGAGTTTGATATAGATCCTGGCATCCTGACTTCAAGAAGGTCTAGAATGTTACCCCTGCCAGAAAGAAAAAATCCTTTTCTTTTTGGAGACATTTGCTGAGCCACAGCAAGCCGATGTAAAAGCTTCGGCTTTCTCCCGCTCAACGCCAGTGACTCCTCAAGCACCCATACCTCCGAACGCAACATTGTCAGACCCATCCGTTAGAGTTCCCACAACAAACAGCATAAATAAAACCATCTTGATCCAACTTTCGTTCAGTTCATCCAGTTTAAAGATGGTTTCCTCCCTAAACTTTTCACACAACCGTCCATTCCTTTCGAATGCCAAAATCTTTCTCCTTGGTATTGTGACTAGGAAATACCTGGAAAAGAACACATCACGTCTTAGTGCCTTCACTACACCCTTCACTACTCCCACATTAACCAGTGCGTCAAAGTCCTCCCTATCTATTGCAATGTAGCTTAAAACTCTTTGACACCCTTTCAGAAGCCCTCTGCTGGATTCTGCACCATAAAGTTATATTCCTTATCATCTCCCCTCCCGCACTACCACCTGCCTCCGGTCTGGTCACCCTGACTATAGTTTTCTACAAACTCAGAGTCACACTCTACATAGAGAAAACAGAGAGCCCCTCCACATCCCCTGAGTTTTTCGGAATCACTCTCAACACAAATTTGATTCAGGCTTCACTGCCAATCAAAACGCTCTACCGCATCCGCACCAAACAACTTTTCTCCTTCCTAGGCCACCTTTGTCCTACGCATGATTCACCAAGTTAAGGCCTTTACAGTATATCTCACCTGCTATCAGTTACCTCGTCCAGCCCATCTCTCTTGGACTCCATCTCACTGGACAGTACAAATTGTTTAGGACTCTGTTTCTGGTGCAATCTTCTTGCCAACTGGACAGAGACGACCTTCTTATATGATGATGAACTGATACACTGGCACAACTTACATCTCTACACCAATGACACTCCTTTTGTTTTTCCATTTTTTACAATGTTAGATTGCAGCAGAATGGCCCTCCTAAATTGCAAGTGAATGTCAAGTTGCTTCTACCACAAACTCTTAGACGGCAGCCCATGCCTGGCCTCCTGAGTTAGCTTCAGTTCTTAAAGGTCTTCACGTAAAGAGCCCACTTAAAATCCTCATCGCCTTCCTCTTACTATCAACTTGCTGTCAGTATACATCCACTCCACACGTTCAGGATACAGCAATCCTCATGTTGCTCAAAATTTAGAAGCCATGTTCTCTCTTGACTTTTTTGGATTCGTCAGATGTTCACCGCTGCAAGCGTTCACTTTGAATTGTACATCAGACTTCGTACTTCTCAGGAGACACCGCGGTGTTCTATTTAAAACAAACTACAGTCAATCTGGCTAACTTGTTTTTTACTTCAAAATACTTACTGTTACTGATACATTTTGAGAATCTTGCCAATTACTTGAAGTTCCGGAAATCCCAGAGCTTAACCTCAACTAATCTACTATTCATCTCAGAGTCAGGACAAGAAGCTGCTCAATTCTGGTTTCATCAGCACTTCAGCCACGTTCTTTTCTTGTCTGGCATTTCTCCATTTTTTTATACGGACACTCCGTCAGGATCAGGGCCGCTACCTCGGCCTCCTCTAATGGCATCCCAGAACACTTCATTCAAATCATGGGCCACTGGTCCTCCCAAGTGTGGCTACATCTGCTTAGATATTTGTCAATATCTACTTTCATCTTTGAAAAAAGATTGTAAGCTGCATGTCTGTTTGTCTCCGGACTACACTGAGCCCAGCCCAGCAGTTATCTTGAAATAAAAATGTGTAATTTGTCAAGTCTGTGTTGTTGCCCAACATAGAGATAAGGTATCTGTTTGCTTTTGATTGATTTGAATGATTGATTGATTGATTAGTCAATCGGTGGATATCGGTATCATTATCGGTGCATTTTTTTTTTTTTATGCTACGTATTTTCTGGTTAAAGCTGCTCAAATGTAAGCATTTGAAGCTTTTCATTGTACAACTTTGCATTTTGCCCTGATAGTTGGAAAAAACAAGACACTAAATGATTAATTGAGAAAATAAGCAGATTAATTGTAAATAAAAGCACATTAGTAAATATGTGATTATCCTGGTTATTCCACGACAATGTTAGCGGCAACCACTGTATTAGTGCTGAGATCGGCCACAGATTCGCTCGGGCCCCCTCATGAAGGCTGGGAAAATGTCTAGGTGGCTGCATTGGTACATATTTCTGCTAACTCGTGCCCGGGAACAAATACAATACAGACACAGAAAGCAAAACAAAGAATTTAACCAATTAAAAAATGTTGACACAATGCTATCAAAGCTAATTTGAAAATTATATTGATTTACTGATGTACCCTAGATAAATGGGCTTTAAGATGTTTCTTTAAAAAGAGATACAACTTACTAATTCTATCAGTCTTTCCACAGTGTGTCTAGTCAAGTCTGGGCCCACAGCCTGCAGCCCCATTCATAGGCCTATCAGGAACCAGACACTTGTTCAGAGGAGCACCTGACTAATACCCACTATAATGTCACTTCTATATTTGTATCCTGCTAATCTGCTCTCAGGCTCCAATCCTTTCCACTTTCTTGCAAATTTATCACGAGACTGAAAGACCGGTGCCAGATCCTAAGTGCCTCACCCTTTTAAATTAAATAGTGGCATTTGTGATAAAGCCACTAAATTCCTTATCTAACTGGCCCGAAGAGTCTTTCAAGGCAAAGTGTCACTTTTCCTAAACTGAAGCACTTCTGACGCAATACACCCCACCCTGTCCGACAGCCACACGAACACACACATGCACGTATGGACACACCCACAGACTTTCAGTTTTCCTGTCCTTTACAAGGACAGAATCAGGTCAATAATAGAACAAAACACAAATGAAACTGGCTTCTTTCAAGTACACCCATAAGTCTGTATTGTGTTTCCATTCACAATTTATTGAACTAATTTGACTCATTTTCAACTAATACTTTACTGAACAACCGTTCTGTAGTTACACTCTCAAATGAGTGGAGAGCCATTTCAAACCTAACTATCCTAATATACGAGGGGCCTGAAAAGCTTCACTATACTATGTGGGAAGTTATTAAAGTACTCAGTATACAGGTGATGTGCCTCTATAAGCCTGACGCATTGACAGAAGATGTTGTGTGTGTGCCTAGTACATTGTCCAACATAATTTTAGCTAAACTAATATAACTATTGTTCTCTTAGGCTATGCTGTGCCGAGACCCAAATGAACATTGGCATGGCAATATATTGTTTGTTCACTTCCTTTCCATCGTGGATCCATGTCCTAATAAGGCACAGCCAGAATTCTGGGGTTATTTTGAGTTTGTGTGATAATGCTCACTCTAACTGTGTCCCTCTTTAGAGATTCTAAGAAGAGGCAGGCAGGGAACCTTTAGAGAATGGAAGTTTGATCAGATAATGGGGATAGCTCAAGGACTCTGAACCACTGCCACCAATACTATCACTACTACAACCACTGCTACTCCTCATAATATTGTTCATTGTATGAGATGTATAATCGCTGTGTTATATACAAATGCAGAACCAAAACAATTGTGTGGTCCATGTAAGACATATTTACCAAACATATTCAGTAATTAGCAACTATAATAACAAGCACAACCAGTACTAAAATGGTTTCTTTCGAAGACATATGGGGAGAGATCTTGGGTGCTTATATGTTTTTCATTGCAACTGCTTTTGTTTTCATGTATTCATGTATTTTGGCCTTTTCTTCAGGTTCTAATCTGTTCCTGATATGGTGATATGTGACTTCCTGCCCCAGCCTGTTCCATTGTCCTACATTTTTAGAGGAATGAGGTTAAAACAAACTGTTCCTATGTAGAAGGTCAAACAACATTGTTATGAAACTAAGAAAATGAGACTAAAGGTGACAGCATGAGAGCAACAGGGTATTCCTGTTCCTGAGCAAGGCCCCGTAAACACCACTCTGTTGATCTATAGTTAAGAGGAAAAATCTTCACTTTGGCACTGTGGGCTCCTTGGAGTGAAACTTCCTCTTAATCTCAGCCTCTTGTGTTTATTTATCAGTTTTCACATTTGTACGCTGAAGGACTCCTTTATTATTTAGACAAGGCACAGGAGTATTTCCTGGGCCAACAGAGGGAAATCTCTGATGCGGGGCTCCAAGCAGGCAGCTTGCTTAATGCTTGACCCTTGACCTCTCCTGGGTAATAATGCCTCCATATCTATCCTCACACACGTAGCGGCACAGAACAATCACATATTCAGATGCCTGGAGAGGTTTCGCAAAGCAGTGAGAAACACTGTCGAATAACCAAGCCTTGATAGAAACGTTTCTATTTCTAGTGACTCTTATGTCAAGAACTCCTTGAAAAGTGATCCAGCATGTTGAACACTTTATTGAAACATTTCATCTATGACATGAAAATATGAATATGTTGACTCCAACCTGCGTGAATGTACGATGTCCCAGCCCCTGACCCATGTCAAATGTTTTGCCCTGCCTTCCTTTCTCTTCTAACTGAAGGAAATCAGCATTGAGCACTTTAAGCAGCACTTTCAAAGATTGCTCTCTGGTTAACATATCCGACATTTTCCATTTTCTTCACAATTGTCCACACATTCACCCTCTCAGCTGTTAACCCACCTTTAGTCATAGTGCTTTCACAGAATTCATACAATCTGCCACAAAGTCATGAAAGCAGCAACTGCAAGCTAAGAACTGCAAAAATAAAATGCTCTCAGAATAGATAAATACAATCTCTGTTATCCAGCTGCCCTCCCTAAATCACTCCTAACCCCTTCAACAAGTGGTCACAAGCCGGGGCGAAGCAGACTCTTTCAATAGCACATGACAACCACAAAAGAGAATTCTTTTAGATTCCAAACTGATTACTCAAGTTTTACAAGTAAAAACTGGGCTGAATCTGTATCTTTGAACATAATTACAGTATGTCCTTGTATCATCCTTCCTGTTGGAGAAGTAACCGCTTACTGCCCTGCATGCATTCCTGGGAATACAAAAAAATAAAAACATTCTCAAAGAGGGGAAGTGGGAGGTTTTGTCAAGATTATTTTCACTCAATATTTCAGGACTTCTCTGAGAGAGGAAACTGACTGAGAGCACCCATAAGCACCTAGTCTGACATTCCCCGTATTTCACATTTCCTTCACAGTATGGGGGTTCACATGTGGACGGAAGGTTCAATAAACTAGGAGGTTACGCACTGTCAAAAAATGCTTGTTTTCGTCTTTTTCATGTTTTGTTGAGTGAGACTGAATCCCACAACTACATGGCCTGCCAAAGTGATTACACTTTTTACTGTGTTGGCACCACTGCCTCAGTTTCTGCAGAGCAATCGCAAACACTTCATCTCCAAAGGCCCGAACACACACATGCAGACACAGTGCACGAGCGAGCATAAGTTGCCAGAGTTACTTAACATGTGCTGCAATGAGCCTGCCAGATTTTCAACCAGCTGCTAATATTGGAGCATTTTAGCTTTTTTGGACATTGATCAAATAAGCTCAGGACACCCTTACCACAGTGTAATGGAGTTACTGTGAGTGGAATTCAAATGCCTTTCAAAAAAAGATATGAATTATGATACAATTGAAGTGATAACATTGTTACACTGTATCGGTCTTTGAACAAAACAAATATGGATAACATGTCCTAAAGGGAATTTCAAAAACACTTCTCAAATGCTAATTATGGGTTTAAAAAGAGGGGGGAAACTTCGAGAAACATTTACTATTCATTGAACATTAAAACTGTTAGCTTCTACAACACCATCTGTCCACATAAAGCCCACATGTCCACTTGTCCACTTGTGTTGAGGTGTCTGTGACAAAGCACACAGTATATACAGAAGCCATCGCACAAGCAGCTGTGCTTCCATACACCAGGAGCAGTGGTCAGACTCACCGAGACAATAAATCCACAGCCAGCCCAGGGATGGTCTCTGAAATCCCTACAATCAGGCTGCAGATAAATGGTATTTTGTGCTGACTGCATTGTCTCCTGCCTCTATTCTGGTAATCTAATGTGTGCAACATGCTCTTGGTCACCTTGACTTTGGTTGCCATAGTGCTCAACACAAACATATCCCCACCCAGAAATACACCAAATAAGGCTTGGGGGAAAAATCTCATAATCAGACAGCACAGAGGGAGAGGCAGATATAACCTTAAATATATTGTAAACAGGTCAAAGCTATTCCAGTGTGTACATATACAGCGCTTGCGAGAGGTTACTGGTGACACACGCACACAGTCTGGCTAATTAGTATACAACAATAATTGTCCTAAGCTCAGCTATTGTTGACTCAAAGAAAATGATAATTGCATGGGCATCAACACAAAATAAATTGAAGTTCTTTAGAATGGAGAGGTCTTTCAGGACAAGTCTGTTTGTACTGAAAATGACCTTTAAACACCTTCCTCCAACACAGAGGAATCGGGCTACAAGAAGCCAGCCGTCCTGTCTAGCTGTCGACCCCGGCAGATGTGAGTTCTGAAGAGTTCAAAAGAATTCTGCATGGGGGCATCGGCATTTACATAATCCTCCAGATATATTCCCCTGCAACCTAATCAAATTATTCAAGTCGAGCCCCTAACTATTTAGACCCTGCGATACACAGCCTTTCCATTACCCGCCTGTGAGCCTTAATCGTATCGTACCAACCAATGTCACTTTTCCCTTCAGAATGGCCAACAGACATGGCAAACAAAGCATGCTCGTGTCTGACACAAAAAGATTTCAGACAAACAACATCTCTTCCCCCCCTCGTCCACTTTGTTTGGTATGTCTCATTGTCCCGGGATTTTATTTACTTTTGAAGGAGAGAGTGCACTCAGAGAAAGATCGTTTTATCACTGGAAGTACACAATCTTAAGACAATAGGACATTATGTTCAAACGGTGCTTTGAAGGGAGGTTGTTTGTTTGTAGTAATTAGCGGAGCAGGGTTGGAGCTATTGAGAAAAACTTTGAAAGACAACTGCAGATGACGCCCGGGATTTGGATAATCATGGGGTTAGGGTCTCTCAGGACCTAATCCGCAAAGAAGATAAACAAAACGGCTGATTCAAATACCAGTATGATTCATGCAATATAAAATATGGGTTTTTTTCTCGTAATATGTAAAATGTGTGGTACATTCATACAATGTCCATTTTGCAAGGGTTGTCTATTTTTTCTATAAATAAAGCTTAATTCAGTTAGATAATACAAAACATTTATTTTTATATTTCTCAAAACTAACAAAATGTCACTATCTTACAAATACCGTAGATAAAACACGAATAATAACCTGATAATAAACATTTGATCTCGCTGCTGCTTTATTTTCTGCATCTGACTGCAGCATTGTTTGAGCCTGAGAAACATCGTCCCATTGTTAATCAGCCTGTTGTTGCTTTGTGTTCAATCTGCTACCAGGGGGTAAAGGGTTAATGGATCAGCCAAAGTTTACATCCCATATGCGGTCAATTTTCAATGACTTCTTTTCCCACATTGAAATAAACTATTTTATGTCTCCAAATATGCAGATCATTTTGCTTAATGAAAGATGCTTGACGTCTCAGATCCAATTAATATGCAAATGCAGGCGAGGATTTATTTGTGACATTCTGTATGGGTGAGAGAAAACAAAAAGGCTTCTTAACAGTAACACTAATTGCTGTGACTGATTGTCACATATCATCATTCACTCTGAATCTTCTAAATACCAAAATTCAGATAAAAACTATCACATGCACACGGTTAGCTGTATTTATTTATGCTCGTTAGTCGTTGTTTTCTTGCTGCACAGTGAATCCTGTCTTGTTTTGGAAATGACGTGAGCACCATTCTCCACCTTGTGTCTAAACGGAGAGATAAATATATTCCAAAGGGAACGGATATTGGGCTGGAGTTCAATTTAGCATAAAAACAAATCAAATAATTGCATATATAAAATATCCGAGCATGTTCATGTTCAAGTGGTCAATCAGATATGTTGGCTGTGCTTTACTTTACCGCACAATAAATAACATATTAAAACGTGTTAAGACGCAGGCTACGTATAGTTCCTTCTTTGGATTAGCCATTACCACATTTTAAAACAATACAGTGAAACAGTTGTAATGCCCACATAAAGTGTCACATATACAGATTTTATGGCTTTCCCTCGCCCCATCTCTATGTCGACTCCTCAAAATGGCAGACTAATGCAATTCATCTTTGACGTAAAAAACCTTCAATCAGCGATGTATTTATCACTGAAAAATAAAATCAATAATGCAACTCAACTATTAAAATCCTTTAATGGATGAAGCAATATACTTAGCTGTTTGCATCATCCTCAAGCTTTAATGCCCGAGGCACTATACAGAATAGGGCTTACATTTCAAGAACCGTAAAGCGTGACTGACACCCATTGTGACATATTGCTTCAACATACAATATATTAAATTGAATTATTTGTCTTAGGCATGATTTAAAAGTAATGATCACTAATCCAGCACTTCAGGATGTGTAAAACGAGGAAATAAGTTCCTCAAAAATGCTTCGCCAAAAACCGTCAGATATTCAGAGCGATACTGCTATCGTTAAGGTTTGTCTTTAACCTTCAATGTGCAGAATAGTCAGTAATACACTTGAGTAGCTGCTTTGTCTGCGCACATGTACGACTTGTTCCCCATCGGACAACCTTTAGCCATTTATATAGCATTGAGCGAAGCCATGATTTAGTGCACCCCAATCGAGAAACACTTCCGGGGCTGTAAAAACAACAATCAGCCTCTTTGGATTAAAAGGCCATATGTCCTTTAACAACAACTACAAACAAAAAGGTGCTGACTAGCAGTAGCGTGGGCAAAATAAAATGATCTACTGACATTGCATCCAATGCTTTTAATCTTCTTGTGATATCTTTATAGCTTTTACCTTTGCTTTGTGATGCAGACAATGCTATGCACAATGCGAGTTCAAAGAAAAGCATTTTGTACATGTGAAGTTATTTCACCACGGATATGAATCTTTCAAGGTTCTGATAACATACAGAGCAATTGTAATATTTGTACATTATATGTTATATATGTCAGTTTTAGCCCTGATGAAACTGCAAGCAAAAGCAACTTAGTTTTTCTGTGGATGTACATTTATTCAGGGTTTACTGGCACACTTAAAGCTGCAGTTTGCAACTTTTATAGAAATTGCTTTTTATCACTTTAGCCCAAACTGTCACCATACCCTGAGTAGTACACAGATGCCTTATGTAATCGCTCACAATAGGAATTCATTCAAAACGTCTTGAGAATGTTTGAGTATTCACATTGTTGTCAGCAAATATTTGATGTATATTGTGGTCTGGAAGAAAATGTTGACCAATTTAATTGAAAAGTTTTGACTTGGAACAAATTATCAATTGTCATTTGGATCTTTGTACTAATAAGAATGTAATAAAATACACATGAGACAAAGCATATAGACATCTCTCTTCTTTAGTTAGCATACTATTACAATTGTAGAAACATAATGAAGCTATAGCTTGAAAATCATCTAATTCATCCACAAAGAAAGACAAATGAATGTAGATAATGTCAGATATGCCATTGTGTGTGATCATTTTTAAGAAGTTATTTTTGCATGTTTGGGATTCACAAATTGTCCAGTGTCACGTCAGCTTATGTAAAAGCACGTCTGGTCAAATGAATAAGGAAGCCTGCCATGTCGCCAGTGTTTAAGTAGCCCTATCAAATGACAAAGCTTACCTATAGAGTTGCATTTTTTTTATTATTATTATTTTGTATCCACATTAAAAAAAGTTTTAATATGAAAAATATATGTAGTGCAGGTTTTGTTGCATTTCAGCTATAAGTGTCTGAGTAGCAGGATTCAGTTTTCTCACACTGTGTCTGATTAAGAGAAAATAAAATGATATACTCAGATCAAGATATCACCAAAAACCACTGTTCTGCACTGTACACAAGCAACAATAGACAGGCCAAACATATTCATACCAAAAGCTTTACAGGACCCCGCAAAGTCTTGAGCAAACGTATTGCTTGTGTCTGAATCTGTCAGTGTTTGTGTGTGTACTTGGTGTCTGTTTGCATGCCGACATCGCCTCAGATTGCTGTTTGAGGATGTAATTGCTCTGCTCCTCTCCTCCTTGGAGTGGCCCAGGATGGATCTGCGCGGGCTGTTTAGCAGTCAATGGCCGGTGCAGATTGTAAACAGATCTCCCATGAATTGCGGGTTTAGCGGTTTTGTGAGTCTCCAAACAAGGTTCTACCGATAACGCCATTCTCTCCCAGACAAAATCAGCCACTTTGCTGCAAGGGTGTGATTTGAGAGCTGCCAGTCAAAGTGATTGACAGTATTAATCCCCCACAGGAGCAAATAGGAGGGGAAAACAAACCATGCCCTTATAGAAAACATGTCCCTGTTTAAATCCTACTTTGGGTAAATATTTCACCTATCTAACTACACAGCCAAGAACAGTCGAGGTTATTTAAAATTAGGCTGCATAATTTACCAAATTAGGGTTTGAAAAAAAACAAAAAAAACAATGACAACCAGATGATTTCTCTCATATTACACGTAACTCCATGCAGAGCTTTCACAGACAAACTGATAATAAGAAGGATATCTACACATACATGTAGTTCTTACCTAATATAAATATAAAGGATGGCCCCTGCTAGTATTTCCATTTGCTTTCTAAATTCATCCTTGATTTGTGTGCTGCCATCTTGATTAAGACCTGAGACAGTTGCACGGCTCTGACATACTAAACACACTGTGACTTTTAAATGAAACATTAAGCTGGCCAGTAGGAAAGCAAGTCATCAACCATTAAGCACACATATTAATTTTCAAAGACATTAATGGGAACATCTTGGAGACAGTGACGCTAACTTACCTCAAGCTGGCTGGACACCTAAATTAAGTACAACACTCAGCCCCGGCGAGCCACAAATCCGGTTTTCTCGACTCATTTTAAACATGCATCCACCCTTTATATAAAGTGTACAGTATGGTTGAATGAAAACATTTGACGCGCCAATCTATGGCTAAAGACAAAACCACTGACAGAGAGTGTTTCAATTTCATGGGGGACAGTGTGCTTAGCTGTGATAAGGCTGATGACACAACCAAGACAAACACTGCAGATTTGTGGAAACTGTACGCTACAATTCACAAAGCGTTCAGTTTCCGTGTCAGTTTGACAAGAGAAAAGTACAAAAAGAAAATTTCAATATAGAAAATTAGAATTACACACCGAAATTTGGCCCCTTTGATACTAAACTATTTGATGCTACTTGGATTGTTTCCAATTTCGTAATTATATTTCTGCAATTAAAAAGAGTATCTTTTCACAGGCCAAAGTGGTATTTATAGTTATCTTAGCTAACTAAAGTGGTTATGTCAGTGATGGGGACCATAATGCATTATGAGAGTTACAGTTTGAAGCTGAAAAGCTTTGACTGACAATTACCAAACAAATGCATTCATTTCTGCCATTTATTCGAATAAGCCAATGCTTTACTCAATGAAACTGAAAAGTAAAATGTGTCAGCTTAGTCAGGGGCCCTAACGTTTCAAACTGTGATGCTCTACACGGCTGTAGTTATGGGTGGAGTCTGCATGAGGTTGGGATTGGGGGTGGAAGAATGGGTTAAAAACACACACTTTCACCCAGGAGACAGGTGTTTGTGTCCCCCGTGAAACCAAAAGTCAGTCATGACTTATTTTAAGCTACATTATGAAACATTACGTATTTTACTGATACGTTATGTACTTAACTTGCATGTTGTACATAACGTAGCCTAAGTAACTACGTAACAGACCTTATTTTCACCCAAATCACAATCTTTTCCTAAATGTAGTTGCTGCCAAGTTGTTTCCTGTGTTATTTTGAAAAGACAGGGTATGGGAAATGAGTGGATATTACATTGCACTGAGGGGTACGTAGAGCATCATAGAAGTGTTGGGCCACTGACCAAGCTGCTGTATTTGACGAGTTGGGTGTGAGAATGTGTGAGTATGTCCACCCATACATATAAACAAAGCTGTACTGTGAATACAGACTTTCAGCAAAGTGACTGCACGAGATTGATCATCTGCACAACAAACAAATACAAAAACAAAAAGCTAAAATGTTACTTTAATGGCGTCATCATGCAGATCGTCTCCAAGTTACTTTAAGGATTGCTAACGAATGAGTATAAAGGTATTGTATATTAAATCCATAAAGTGTTCACACAATTGTAGTGATCAGTGCAAACAGAGGGGTACAGAAGCACATGCTCTATCATTTCTTTCCTCACAAATGAAGTGAAAATGGGCCATTATGGCGAGGAACAAAGAGGATAGAGCCCCATGTTAGAGCCAACCCTCACTGATGCCCCGGTGACTCGGCCAGCCACTCTCCCAAGGCCTACTCCTTGATTAAATGCATAATCCACTACTCCCCATCCCCAATGATTTAGTGTGCCTTTAAATCAGCTTGCGCACACATAAAAACCTCAAATAAAAATCACCAAGAAAAACCATTGCACTCTAACTGTTCTATTAAAATGATACCCAGCCCAGCCTTTCTTCTCTGCAATACAGTTTATTCCACATGAATGGATATCTTCATTTTTTTCATAGGTATGCATATAAAATATTTAAAGTTTAAAATGTCACCGTTGAAACATCAAATGCAGGAGTCTCTCATTAATCAGCAAGGATGGAGGTTCTCTTTTAAGGTTATAACCCTTTGAAAGAGCAAAAATTACATTTTTGACCTTGAAGATGAGACAAACTCATAAACGTAAAATAATTTGCAGTTTAAAAGGGGAAAGAGATATCGGTTACCTCAGCCAGCAGTGCTTTGGGTTGTCAGGGGGAGACCAAACAAGTCTCATTTTCATATTTACATCCAAGCTGTTGAGATTAATTTGAAATCACATCAAGAAAAAAAGAAACAAAACTCAGAGAAAACATCAAAAGGGGCAACTGTCAAACTTCCAAATCCATGGGGCCCCAGCTATCTCCAGCGTGTGAAACACAGACTTTTTTCTTGCAGTTTTATTAAATGGTGCATGACATTTTCATTACTCAAGGAAATTAAATTGACTAATTTTCTTACAAGCTCTGTACGTCTGCTATTTTAGGGAGGCGCACAGAACAGAGCAATTGTTTCAACACCTACACAAAAGAAATGCATGCAGGGATGTGCTCTCAGAAGAAAAGTGATTTCACAGCCGTATATGAAATCTGTTCTTTAATGAGGGAATTTAGGATTTTGATCCTCTCTTAAAATTGGGTTCATTCACGTTGCTAGAACACAAACACAATTGTATGTATATATATATTTATATATATATATAGAGAGAGAGAGAGAGATAGAGAGAGAGTTAGAGAGAGAGAAGATATGAGTGTGAATGTCAAAAAGAGAACCGCTCCAATGTCCCAGTGACCCAAACCCCAAACTGCATTTACTTCATCCTTCAATTTAGTTCAAGCTCATAATCCAAAAAAGAAAACAAACATTCATTGAATGACAAACTTCAAAGACCCATCGAAAGGCTTTTTTATTCAGCTTTAGTTGTGTCATTAATCTTAGGAAAACTAAAGATGACAGTCCAACATTTCTCTTCCATATGTTCTCTGAGGGGTAAGAGTCCACACACACACACACACACACACACACACTTAGTTCAAAAAGCATTTAAAGGGAAATCATGAAAAACATCTTGTCCACAGAAGTAGAAAAGATTCAGTACAGACGGAGTGAAGCTTTGCGGATGGCTGAGGAAAATATGGAGTCAGCCAGGACCTCGACGTTGCCCCTCCTCTGGAGATGAAAAGGCTGATTACCTTCACCTCTCAGGGGTGTAAGCCACATGGCTGACAACATCATTGGAAAATAGACTACTGAGCTCCTTTGGGTCCTATAACAGCTTACATTTAATATGGGGGGAAATTCACACTAAAAAGGAGGTGACACCGCCGCTATACTCTCATGTTGGTGAATACATTATGAAGGAAACCACTTATTTCTTGTTGTTGGTTGTGAAGCAGTAATGTGTGGAAAAGGATAAAAAAAATACTGTGTAGTAAATGAACTGGCTGGTGTTGTGGGAGTAAGAAAAGGGTAGTTAGATGGTTCCCAGTTACTAATGACAAGCTGCATCCCCGTTTAAAACTGTTAAGCAGAGTTATCCCTATAAAAACAAAACAATATATCTCCTGCAAAAGAATGCCTGTATGATTTTGTGTCGCTGCCGTTTGTGACTCACAATTCAATTTACAACTCCTACGGTGCACTGCAATTACCTGCATAATATACCTCTCAATGCTTGGAAAAGAGACACGATGGATTATTTAAAAAGACTTCTGCTTAATTCTGAGCACCACAGTTGCTTGCTGCTCAGAAAGGGCGAGTTAGCTATAAAAATAATCTTAACCAAATTAGTAATAGCTTTTTAAGTCCTCCTCAGTGTATCAATGACACATTTTGTGTGCCACTGGATAAAAACAGCAATTCCAAAATGATATCCCTCTAATCCTTTGATGAATAAGCTGGAACCCGCTGTATGACCTCTGTGTTCGTCAACAGCAACCACAATTTAGTGGCTGTATGAACTCTATTTCAAAGGTTACTGAATTAACTTAAAACTACTTAAAATGCCATTAAAATGCTGAGCTCTTTTGTTGAGGCTGTAAATTAATTTAAAACCTCCGCGATTTGAAATATTCTGAGACTTGTCAGGGGCAATAAAATAAATGGCAGAAGTGGGGCTTTCTCAATGCTTTTGGCTTGGCAGATGCTTGTCTTGAATGATGAGAAAAAGAAACAGAGCTTAACTAAAAACATATGGTATTACCACTGGAAAGGAAGCCTTCGTAAGAGGATCATGGGTAATAAACAGAGGGGCACGTGTGGCGGTTATGGAGGACGAAGGCAAATAGATCCAAAGTCCTTTTATTGAAAGCCGGGGTGGTGGCGCTCTAAACCTCTCTTGATCAGAGCACTGGAAGAACTAGCAACAGTCCAATATACAGTAGGTAGAAACACACACACACACACACACACACACACACACACAGTCATCCATAGAGAAGCAGTGGTGACAAAAGTGAGTTTCTCACAACTCCATATTTCTTATTGCCATTTACGTCTGTAATTATCACTATCAGACTGAATGCCCTTTTTGTACCCCGTGTAATTTTGTAATTATAATTAGGATATTTTGATCTTGTCTGTATATGCGGTTCTTGATATGCTTGCTGAAAGGAAATGTGTCTAAGTTCAATCATCGCAGCTCCAGAAACATCACGATGTGGGGGAGTTCTAATACAACACATTTATTTTAGGAAACAATGTGTTTGATAATTATAATTGATCTATAATCATTTATTGTCAGAAATCGTATCTGATCCGTATCTGAATAATCATAAAGCTGAATTCCCATTTCCTACAAATATGATTCCATAAGAATCATGTAACACTATATGCAGTATATTTATATGATATTTATAACATATAAGGCATTAGCCAGTGTCTCTTTGGGCTTTTTGCCTGCTGGTGTCTAGTTTGTATGTACTCTGCACTCGGGCATATGTCTGTGCTGTAATCACAACAACAATCTTTTACAGATTGCCCATAATTAGAAAATCTCCTCTCCAAACCAGCTCCATGTTAAGAGCATGATTGCAGCCAAATTGAGCAGTAATTTGCACGATGTGGACGAGGGATCTGTGTGAGGGGAAAAGTCTGATGGTTTAATGCCACTTTTATCAGGCCTGGTTAGACTGCCACACTCATACTAAGCACATGGACCTTTAGATCAAACTGGGGAAAGAGCCTCTATTGCATCATGGGCAAACAGACCTCAAGCTGGTTTAAAAAAAAAAAAAAAAAAGGAGAGGTGGGAGGGGACGGGGGGGCAGAAGCAGTATACAGGTTGTCTGTCCTCAATAACCCCAGGAGACCCATCATGGATGCTAATGGAAAACACTTGCCCTACTATTATACAAAAACCTAAACATCACCTGGCTGCCTGTGTGTGAAGAACAGATGCACTCATTATTATTCCACAAAGCCGATCAAGGCCATGCTACTGAGCGGTCCAATAAAGACTCTCCTGTTACTGTAACACTGTGAAGTTTCAACCTAGAATGTCTTTATGAACCTGGGTAAGAACTGTGCATCTTTATCGTGACCTCTGATACAGTTAGAGTCCACCTTTTCACAGTGACCGAGTAGAACTTATTCATTTTCCTTTTCCTGCTCGATTCTCCATAAAATAAGAAACATACTTTTCTTGCTCAGAGTTTAGAATCATATTTTCCAACACTCCTCTTGGTGAAAACATGTCTTTAAATAAAACTACTGGAAGGCATCTTTCAATGTCTTGTTTGAACTGAGTTTGAGCTTGTCGGGTATTGCAATACACTGTATAAAGGAACCCTGGATCTTTGTGTCGTTCAGTGGCAGGGATTTCCTGGTAGTTGTTGTGGCCTTAAAAGCTTGTTCAAACAATATTTTATATGGTGTTTCCGATTTGTGTTGTTACTCTGCAGTTTGACAAAACATGGTTTGCAATGTATGATATTTGAGTTATCGTCATCATCTTTCAAGAAAGTTAGTTTTTCGTCCTTTATTCTTGTTGCCCTTCAGTCCCTCCGTCACATGGTGTAGTCTGTTCATTAATTGATGGAACTTAAAAGACAGTTCCACTTGACCACCGACAGTTCGGTTGGATATTTGGGGGTGTTGTGTTAGTAGCAGTTCATGTAGACTCAAGCCGCCAGCCTCAAGCAGAGATCAGGAGATCCTCTACTCTTCTCGACTCCACACATACTGTAGATTTATTCCATTTTAGTCTTTACCCCCAACCAATAATGTGACATCACCTGAGGCAATTTATCAGACTTTGTGCAGCTCATTCTGAGCCACAAAAACATGTTTTACATACTGTATGCAGTAGTACTCGCAAAGATCTGTAACCAGACTTTGATGTATACTGTAACATGGGTGGTTGTTTCCCTTTAAGAGTGCTTGGTGTGGATCACATTGCTAATGTGCAAATAACAAAGGAACGTTGTTGGAAAAATGAGATTGCATGGAGTAAGAATCAAAATCACATTTGTAAAAGCAGAAATTGTACAGCCCTAGTTGTCATATCAGTGACTAATAGATTAGTCAACAGAGCACATTGGTCAAACAATAGATGCCCTAGTTTAACCTTCGTAAGAGAAAAAGTCATGAATTTACCTGGAAAATTAAACATAAAAGACGATTGGCTTAGTATGAGTTCACCTGTGACAGAAGCTGTTGTCCATTACATAATTAGGAGGTAAGTACTCCTTTATATGCTACATCACACTGTCTATTTTGTGTGAAAAGACACACATTAAATAACTTTTAATCATTTAAAACTACAAAGCCCTTAGTGAAACGCCTGCATATAAAACCAGGAAACCCTTAAACAAAGTGGACATACATGCGGCTGATAGACTGTATCAGCAAAGGTATGAGAAAATGTGTCTATCACCGACCATAATTACTGCTGCCAATCCAGAGTGATTTTATAATTCCAAAATCCTGACACTTCACAAAGACTCTATAATTGCATTAGGATGGCCTTTCACACTTCAAAGGTCTATTCATATTTTTTCCTAGGACCTGTACTGAAATATATCTCTTTTTTTCCTGAAAGCCACCTCATGAGAAGATGTGGAATTTTTCATGAAAACATGAAAAATATCCACTTGAGATGACCGCTTACTCTCCTCTCCTTTCTGCCCTCAAAAACATCCCAGAATAGAACAATGATGCGGTGCTAAATACACAGTGAAGCTTCAAGAATTTGAAATGGATTTAGAGAGGACAGTTTCAAGTGAAAGAGGAAGATTTAAAAGCAACATGAAAACCTCATAAGCAAGAGTGAAAACTGATTTGCTTACCACCAGTTTTTGGCGCCTTTAAATGTGAATGTAGTTATTAAAGTTACTGCATGTACCTTTTAACTAGTTACGAAACATACTCAACGTAATACTGATGCTCTAAATGAACTACATAAATAAATGAGACCATACATGAGAAGATTGGCTATTTCCTAATAGTTACTCTTAATGCTTGTTATTGGTTCCACCGGTCAGATCTCGGGCAAAATGATGCTAGATGGTAACCCTTGATTTGAAAAACTCCCAATTGATTGTTAAGGTCGGGCATTGACCTCGATTGGTTAAGGTTAGTATAGGTCGTCAGTCTCGCAAGAATTACGCAACGTTTTGCAAATCAAGGGTTACAATTTAGACACGACCAAGGGGCTAGCATAGTTGCTAAGGCTAACTAGCCACTTTATAGGGAAGTTTATTGATTCTCCAAAGTGTATACAATTGTCATTATCCATCTACTATTTTGTAACGGGGCATGCAGTGTCTGGAGTGTGTGTGTCTGTCCATTGGTCAGGAAAACTGGCCAGAGGGTTCGTCATTGAGAGCATCAGACCGACTCATTGTGGTTTATGTGCTGCTGCTGACAGCCTCCCTGTGAAGAAGAGCACTAACAGCAACAGAGTGGTTTTAGTTTTAACAAGCATGCTAGTCAACTATAGCACTGGATGTCTATACAGTTCGTGGCAAGACTTTTCTTTCAACACTTTTTCAAAAGATATTATGTATCAAATGTTTTCAATTGCTCGTTGCCTAACCTGGCAAAACAAGCTCGACTCCAGAGAAGTATCTCATAAAACGGTTGAGATGTCAAATACATTTCTCTTTTTTTTCTAAATACAACCACCCAACCATAAAATATAACACTGCGCATGCAAATGGTCTCCCAGTCGTGTACAAAGTCAGCTCCAGTGTTTATCTCTTGAGTGAATCTGTCTGTTCGCCTCTTCAGAGTAAAGGCTCTCTTGTCATGACTTGACCATTTTAGCTCCTGTGGCAATAAGACATAAATGTCATATCACTGCTGCTGGATAATAGATAAATAAGTGAAATATTGTTGTTTTAACTTGAACTGAGGGTTTGCAAATGTGTGTGTTGAGTGATCTTCATGACAACATCTTTATTGTGTGTGTGGTTGTACTCGACGACCGCAAAATACAAATTCTCTTATCGAATAGATTTTAGCCTTCAGGTTTATGGACGAGGTCTTACAGCATAGCACCAAATTCACATAAGTGAAAGTCTATTGACATCATTCTGAAATAAAGTTCCTTAGCATATTGCTTTCTATCCAAGTGACAGCCACAGATCTGCTCACTTAAGAAAATTGATGAGATCCATTGCCAAAATGATGCCCTTGACAGACATTGTAATGATGGCAAGCGTTAGGTTTTATGTGATGTAGTTGACTCCAACATACGACAGGTATACACATACCCTGATCACCCAGTCAACCCATATGGCATCCACAGAAACTGCGGGTATCATTTTCTCTCCCATACACAAAGATACATTCAGTTTAAATGCTTCTTCCTTTTTTCTCTATGAAAGGGTTTTTTCTATTTTTTTGAATTTTTTTTCCGGATCCGGTGTGAGGTCCCGGGAAAGGGATGTTGTATGTGTACAGATTGTAAAGCACTCTGAGGCAAATTTTTTAATTTGTGATTTTGGGCTATACAAAATAAACTGAATTAAATTGAATTGAAAAAGCAACCTCTGTTCATTTAAAAAGCAAGAATATTATGCTAGGTAAGTTGGTTGTCCGTAAACTCAAACATCTGGGAAGTATCACAGTTATTGATACAAAAAGAAATCTAAAAGAGAAAACACCCATTTGTTTGGTCCAAAACTTCAGCTGCCTGATTGTTTTAGAAGTGCCACACATTTGGGACTCAAGAGGAAGAGGGAGTGGCGAAATAGTATTTAAACCAGTGGTCCCCAAACTAAGGCCCGCGGGCCGGATACGGCCCGCCTCCACATTTGGCCCGGCCCCCTGAACCAAGGGCGTAGGTTTGCATAGGGTCCATAGGGACTAGTCACGACCAAAGTTTGGGAAAAGACACAATTGTCCCCACCGTCCAAAGTTTGCACAAACTCATCTGTAATAGTATAAAAACTTGGAAGTGGATTTTTCACTCTTCTAGTATAATACTATGTTCATCACCCAGAAGAGTAAAAAAAAAAGTCCATGTTTTCCAATGCGCCCTCGAGCCTGCGAGTCAGAAAGTGGGGAGTCAGAAACACCGAGTTACGTGAACGTAACATGCAGAATGAGAGCTGGCAGTCGGACTCATCTGACACGGTAAACTACTAAAATACACCGGGAAATAATAAAGCCTCATATTAGTATTTCGTTTGGTCTCAGCATGAATGTTGTTGACCCTTTTGTGCTTTGTAGATAGGAAAATGCCACCCAAAAAGAAAAGGGATATACGGAGTGTTTTCACCCAGAGGGTAAGTAGCTATCAAAAAGCCCAGGTCGTTGTTAGTTAGCTAGTAGTAACTACCCCATACAGTGCAAACCTGCATTATTTTTAAATGCATTCAGGAAACTCAGAAATACACTGCAGATGCAGTGCAGGATGATGAGGAAGCAGCAGCTGGACCATCAGGGCTTCAGGTGAGGTCTGAAATTGATTCTGTGTTGAGGTGTACTATCATGGCTGACAGTGTAAACATTGTCTCCCTGTTTTAAGTTAATTATTATTACATTAAAACATGCATGTGCAGACTAGGCTAAGTTTTCTTTGCACTTTAGGGAACAGTCAGTTTAAGTGACGGTGACCTACGACGAAGGCAGTGTAGCGGTGTCCTGGATATGGGGAGTGAAGCATACCAGCCTGATCCGAAATTCATTGAAATACAGCAACTTCAGCACAAGAATAGACTGTGACTGTATATTGGCATTTTTGCAAAACTTTTTCATTCATTTATTTTATTATTTATTTGGTGCAGAATATTTTTTAGGTATTGTAACTAAGGTTGTATTACTGTTATGTGTTTTAATCAGTTCAATGTGACACAAATGTTAATATATTGTAATAAAGCTTGCCTGTTCAACATAATAGCAACACATTTCTTTCTATGGCGGGGGGGTTCTGTTACAAACTGACCCCGGCCCCCATCAGAGAAGGGAAAAGTTATGTGGCCCTCACAGGAAAAAGTTTGGGGACCCCTGATTTAAACAAACAGACAAACATAAAATATTTCTGGAAGATGCTAAAATCCCTGCAGAGCACCAAAAGCATGGGGCTTAAAGATTTACTGCAGTGCTCTTATCTTTCATTACTGACGCGTGTGACAGAGAGCGCATTCTACTTTCTGCATTTCTGTTCTGATCCCAGTCCAACTTCATTAAACATGTCTGTTTCAGAGGATGCGTCAACTTCATTCTCAGAGCACTGCTTGGATTTTTCTTTTTTAAAAGAGAGAAAAGAACTCTCTCATAAATTAAGTTCTTTAAGACCATCTTTCCCCTCTTCTGTTCTTAATAAGAGATCTGTCTCTATTTGTTGTTTTTTTCTCATAAAGCTGTGCAATGTATGAAAGCTCTTGAATGAAAGCCAGTACAATAGCATTATAGAACAAAGGCAGGAAGGAGATTGAGAGGAAAAACAGGGGGAAAATGGCATCATCTCTAAACTTAATGAAACAGCATCCTTTCATTTTTTCTAGTAATTATAATAAAGATGGAAAAACATAATAAACGTCTCCCTGCCCCCACCTGCTAACAGTAATTATAATAGACTCAACAATAAATGGTAAAGCAGCACAGAGCTGCATCTTGGGAATTCTCAGGAGTCTGTGGATTAGCTTGAAAAGCCTGAATGATTAAAATACACTAATTAAAATTTTGTGTTCCTTGGTAACTCGTCTTCCAGGGCCCCCTTGTGCTGGCAAAATGGGAATAAATGCGACAAAAGCAAATACTCTTTTGGACCTGAATAAATAAACAAGTCTAATCAACTTAGTGTTTTTACAGAGTGCGTTACACACACACTTCCTTGGTGACCTTTGCTCACACTTTGCATCCACAGCAAGAATATTTTGACAGTTTTGTAATCAAGCAGACTTTACAGACATACCAGACAGGTTAGATGCCCTATTACAGTGCTTTTGATGAGGCGGTTTATCCTCATCGTGACTTCTTATAGTTGAGACAATGTGTGGCATCAGTAGACAAACGCCTGTGTTAGTCGTTTGCTGCCTAAGCTGCTAACTTTGTTTCAGAAGTTCTGCTTTTAATATTAGAAAAACTATCTCTACATGAAGCAGCATGTGTGTCAGATATGATGAAATACATTTCCAATTGTAGACGTTTCTACATACTGCCTGGTATTTACCATAGGTGTGATGAATAAGGCAAGTGCAGGCTTGTTTTGAACTCTAAGGTGGAGTGAATCTATAGTTAAAAGATCAGACATCGAGGGATCAAAGTACTGGAGGTTGCAGGTTCAGTCAAATCTACACAGGAACCAAAATCCCTCCATTTATCAGAAAGATGTTTTTTAATGTCAGACGCCCTTGTAACCTTGTGAGAAACAAACTTTTTGAACAGTGCCTCTGCTCGGGCTCTCTTCCCCCCCTTTCAGAGAGCATACGTTGAATCCTTTTCTATTATGCTTTCTTTGCAAATAATATCTCACTGTTCAAAGTCAGTCGGGACAATATCGTGATATGAAAAAGAAATCCCCCTCCTCAGAGCGGTCTCCTACTCTTCTGTACCACAAATGAGGCAAATCAGTGCCGTGGTAGTACAACTGAAACCCCAAAAGACACACGGAAAATCCGTGTATTGACCACATGTACGGCTACTGTTTTTGAGAGTGCCGGTGGCCGTCAAATGATAAATGAATGTTTTGACTAATTCATAAAACAAATACAGACACCATCTGGCTGCGCATTGTCCTGACATTCTTCCCCGTCTATAGCCACAGTAAAGACGACGCCACGGCTCTGGATCTGTCAGCCAGTTTAGTTTGCCGCTGGTGAACTGGGTCCGGTCACTGGGACTTGGCCCCTTCCTGCCATGGCGTCAAAACAGAGCTGCGCTTCAAAAACGCAGTAATCCCTGCCGGTATTACCGAAGAGGCTAAAAAGATTCAAAAAGCCTGCTTACAAATTTAATCACCTTTGCAGTTAACCAGAGCTTAGCAGCCAATGACCCAGTATTTCCACTGAAGACTAGCTAAGGGGGGCGGATTGGAGACGGTCGCACCGAGTGGGCCGCAGAGACCGGCAAGCGTGGCAATCCAGGGCGGCTCAGAGGCATCCGGTGGGCATACTCGCTGCCAGCCGGGGCAACAACAGCACACATGTGGCCCTATCTTCTGCTGGAGTGCAAATTAGATACAGTTGATTAAAATATTGAGTCATTTCACAGTCACGTTTGGGGGAATAAAAAGAGTGCGGGTACTAGAAATGTGCGGTGGTGTGTGCGAGCGTGTTTGTATGTATGAGACAGAAAGTGAGAGAGAGGGAAAAGGGGCTGTCAGAGGAAGAAAGACCAAGCTCTCTTAAATTTGAACAATGAACACATTTCTCATTCATATAGATTCCCTTTGACAAATATGCCCTTTCCCAAAGGACAACTTTCAAACACCTCTACTTGCAATAGCAGAGAAGTCTCGGCCATCAATCAGTTGGCAGCGATATAACAAGTGTTGGGGAAAGCAGCATGCAGGGTTGTGTGCTTGTGTTCCACGGGCACCGTTTAACACCCCGGTTCCCCCTTTTTCAAGAAAACTAAATCCGAGTTCTTTGTTCACGGAAAAGAACTGAATTTGACTTGTGGAATAAAAACTTCTGCCTCGCTGCAATATAACAAAAGGAAATTAACAGTTTGGGGTTGCCCGGGTAACCTAATTGCATCACAACACTGCGCACGGGAGCCAAAGTAACTGAATTTTGATGAAAAGGCAGTGATAATTTACGGCATTGAGAAATTAGTTGCCGTGGCGACGCGTTAATTACATCTCAAATTAACAATGCAAGTGTAGTGAAATTAAATATAAATCATATTTTCTGCATAAATTACAGGGGTTGATTAGTGCGGGCGCCAGGAGAGAGAGGTTGAGGTTCCAAGGGCCTGTCACATCCCCCTCCTCCTCCCTCCCTCCCTCTTTCTTTCTCTCTCCGTCTTTCCCTCCTCCTATTCCTCAATGCTACCCCCTCATCCTCACCGGTTCCTCTAAAGACAGAGACTGGATTACACCAGAGGACACAACTCAACTGGAGCATGTTTGCATTTTTCAATAAATTAAAGCTATAGGGTAGTTAGTGTATTTTAGAAACCTTTTTGTTATACATGTTGAAATGATCTTTGCATCCCGACGGCAATCTATCGAATGCTCTTCCTACTAGTGTTGTGCAGTGTACTGATACTCAAGTTTTGCAATACCCTGTAGTTAAAAGGTACTACAGTGTATTTTAAGCACCACGCGGCAACCTGTGGGTCTGAAGAGTGACGCCAATGAGAAAGTGCCTTAAACTTACATGCTTGGCCAAAATGCTTAACTTGTCATTAACCACTTATATCTCCCCAGGAAGCGGGTTGTTTCGGAGGCCGCCATTTTGTACCGCCATGTTTCTACAGCAGCCCAGAACGGACACTGGCTCTCGATCTATTTTAAATGATTATTTAGTCATGTAGAAGAATAAGAATTGATAAGAGTAGCCAAGTTGTACTAATATCCTGAAAATGTCCATTCCCACCTGTAGGCCACCGTAGTTCTCCGACACGCTTGGAAAGGGCAGAGCTGAGGGTATTTAGTTGGTCGCAACCTGCCACAAACCACTAAACCTGGCACTGTCCCTTTAAGTACAAACACAGGACTTTGTCCAGGAGACCACTGTTCACGTCATGTTCACTAAGTAAAGTATCTCAGTTGTCTTAGTCGCTAGTCAAGTGACTCACTTGAGTTGTTAGTCATGTGACTCGTTAGTCACTCGCTGGTCACGTGACTCGCTCGTCATTCGCTGGTCACCGGAGTCGTTAGTTAGTCAAGCTAACGTCAGCCATGCTTATTTTCTAAGTGGTTTGTTGTCTAAACCTAACTTCCTGTGAAGACGGCAGTTTATTTTGAAACGTAACTGTGCATGTGATGAGCGTATAATGACGAAACTGACACCAGACCTGAGAGTACTGACCAAGCTGCGTTATTTGGCGCTTTAGTGTGAGAATGTGTTTGCATGTGTGCACATTTGTTTTAAACTCCCTGCATTCACGTTCAATAAGAAAAGAACCTGAACCAATTCTGATGCACCTCTGTTAAGTGCTGCATAATGCTTTATAAGTGCCACGTAAAAATCTATTATCGGTCACACCACGTCTTATTAACACAATGCTTAGCGCCCGCTAATGATCAGATTTTAATTATTGAAATCCAAGATTGTCAGACTTCAAAAGGTGTGCAAGGTGTACTGTATGTTTAGCTTCTCGACATCGACATGTGTTTGTGAAGGAGTCTGTGGGTGTCAAACTGTTTATCTGAGGTTCGTTAAAGTCTAGGAAAGAAAGAAGAAGGGCGACAGAAAGCACAGCAGAGAGGGAAAGTGAGTTTCTCCTCCCCTCGATCCCTCATGTGGCCCAACTTCCCTTTAAGCATCACAAACAAGCCTCAGGAGTGATGTCAAGGAGGGAGGGAAGGTGGTGGGGGTGCTGAGCTGAGAGAGAAAGCTGAGCGCAAACACAACAGCAACAGGAACCAACTTGAGCCATCTAAATTATTCATACACCAGATGGATACGTTTCCCCAGGATTTCGCACTAAAACAGCGCTGTTCAGCTTCCCTACGCGTCTATTCAACGGACGGCGCCAAGAGTCAAGATAACTATCACTTTATCTAAAGCTTTTCATGTCTGATTCATATCAACTTTGAAGAGTGGAAGCCCCTCGACACCGTGATCTCACGTTTGTTCTATTCCACAGGCACAAAGAAGGGGGAACATGTTCTCCTTCCTCTATCTTCAAAGACGTAGGCACTGATATGACCTTGTCTGAAGGATATTACACAAATCAGAGGGTCCTTAGAGACACACGTCATGTATATCACTGACTACACCTCAGCCGCATGATGTGTGCTTGTAGGCAGCCCAAAGGTGGTGGGATTGAAAAAGAAATTAGCGTTATATTGTAATCTGTATATCTGTTATCTGTGTTGATACCGCTGTGCTGGCAACTCGACTCAAAACACCATGAAGGGACTCAACTTTAGCGATACGAATCTAGACTTAAAAAATGATGCTTCAAAATGTACGTTCATCAACAATATATTTGTGCAACAATGACACAAACCATAATAGATGGGTGTTGACGGATTGATGTCGTGGCTTGCCAGGACATGGATTATCTTTTTGTGCACTCCCATGAGAAAAATGTCCAACTTCTTTCACAATGTTCAACTCAAAGGCACTATATTTATGATATGTTGATGCAGCAGACAGTGCCAAGTTTTTATATTTAATAAAACAAATCAACAGAGCCACTCATGAAGAAGAACTCTGGTCTCTGTCTGTTAATGATTTTTGTTTTAACATGTAACACACTTATTCAAAAACATAAATATTGTGTTTACAGTTTTCATCTTGCCTCAGCTATTAGTGGGCAGCAAACTAATCACAAATACCTGCCAACTTATCCACCCCCATAATAATTACTATGTGGTATGTGGCATTGCACTTCCCCCACTCCCTGTCAACAAATTCAACTTTTAATGCGAAGTGTCCTGCCTCATTTCTTGGAAAGTAACTTCCTGTGCTGGGACAAGAAGGTTGGGATGACCTCAGTCCCTGGGGTGCTCCTCTGCCGTACTCATCCATTTGTGGATGAAGATGACGGCTTTTAAAAGGACAAGTCGTCATTAAGAGAATAAGTAGCCTTTCCTGTGGTCTTTTTGCACCTCCCCTTCAAACGTAATTCCGATGCATTTATACAGAAGGGAAAGTGCTTGAGAGTGGGGGCTGGGTTGTGGTTTAATGGTCCAGTAATGTCTCAGCCAAAGCATAGTTGCCCTCCCAAGATGGTACAAAAAAGTAACACACTGAGACTGACCAGTTTGACGATTTGATAAGTCGTTAAGGAGAAGTGATTAAAAAGATGCACTGCAAATGACTATATTCGGTAAAATGCAGCAATATAGTACACGGTGAGAATAGATACTGTCCACACGAACGAAGGAATTCTATCAAAATACCACGTCAGTGTTTGACACTGAAACCAGAGATGCCAAATGACATTTATTTAAGTGGCGTATCTTATACTGTAGATAGATCAGGGAAAGAAAAGAGAAAAGGTCAATAAAAACAAGTCAAGGAGCTCAGTATCAAGCTGTAAGGGATGCCTTTGTCATCTCTCCTCATTTGTCTTTCTCCTTTGTTCCTTCTCTCACCTTTCAGGTTACCGTCACTCACAACGTGCTAAAAGTCTGGCAATCACAGCAGGCCTACTAGCAGGCATCTCAGCATCCATCATCCTATGCTTATGCCACAGGCAGACGAGCTGCAGGCGTGGCCTGCCCAGCTCCATGCTAGGCCGAGGTCAAAGGCCCGCCACCCTGTTCCTGCCACAGGACAGCGTGGCGGGAAGTCTTCAAACTGGAATCGATAAGCCAAATAAAATAAAATGTGTTTTATACGAGGTTCTCCTAAATGTCACATAACACTGCATGAAGAAGAAGAAAAAGGCAAGACCTTCCCAACAAGTTTAAATAAACCCTGCAGGATAATGCTGGCTCCCCTTGGGGAACCAAAAGCTGATGGCTTTGAAACAGGAGGGAGGGTATTTTCAGCGGGGCTGCCCAGCATGAGAGATCCTGTATGTCTCACAGCTGAGCTTGTTTTATTGAAAGGTTGTTTGAAAGGCCCTGAACCCAAGACATCAGTGGTCATGTTTGTTTGGCTTAAAGAGGAGAAGCATTCAAAAGCTTCACTAAAAAAGAACAGTCCAGATAGTCAGAGAGCAGGGAAGAAAATGAGATGGGTTCGTGCCCATAGCAACTTGGACACGTGTGCGGGGAAGATTTGTAGAAATTAATAAAATGGCCTCAATATAGCTTCGATTACAACCTCCTACAAAATGTGCACAGCGCAAGCATAGCTTCACTGCGCTGTGCAAATAAGTGCCAAAACCAGCGATGTTATCAGGTAATGGAGTCAGAGGAAGAGAGAGGGCCTTTGTGAACTTGACACTCCCATTAGGCCCCTACTGGAAAGTGCAGTATTTGATCAGTAGATGGGAATTGAGCAAAAATGAACTGAAACTAGATCCCACATGACTTATTTTCCTGTTGGCTCTCAGCTTTAGGTGTCACTCAGACTTAATAAAGCTCTCCCATTTTCATTTTATCACAGAAAATAGACTGGGCAAAAATAAAATCAGTCGGTTTTGCCTTAATGGAGCAAAGTAATGGCGAGGTGAAACTGACACAACACATTTTGTCCATAGTAATACTATCAAAATGAAAGCATATTCACTTCTGGAGTTTTCCAGGAATCAATTCAAACTGAATATTGGCCTTTTTCATAGACTTTATTTCATAATGGTTCCAACAAATACAGCACTTTGGCAATAGTCTGTCACCTCGGGTGATACCAACACAGCTTTTCCCCCTATAGAGTTACAGTGTTCTCCAGCCCACACCGAACCTCCTCCACCAACCTATAACTCTTATTTTATTTCCGCACTTTATACATTAGAGGTACATTACACCCATCCCAGTAGATGGGATGAGTCCACTTTTACACCCAGGTGTTACATTGCAAGGTTAGGTCATTTGGATGGATATGACCTTTGATGGCTCCGTCTTCAATGAAAATGATCTGGTGATCTCCGCATTGACATGCACACAGATGCCCTTGTGCTGTACATTCACACTATGGTGATAAGGCCAGAGCAATTCACTCGGGAGACATTATGGAAATATTCATTTGGGAATCACGAATTATAATTAGAAGGTAAGGCCACATTTCCCCGTCTTGGTGGCGTTTGCGTGGTTTCACAGTTCACAGCTAAAAAGTCTTTTAAGAACAAGATCCGGCATCTTTCCTGGATTTTTGTCTTTAGCGGAGCGTATGTCTGGTATGTTTATTATTCCAGTCTTCTTTAGAGAATGTTTTGCTTTTAAAGAAGTAATTAGATCAAGTAAAGTGAGAGGAAAAATCCAACACTCGGTCCCAAGTGTTCTGGTATGCGATTCATTATTCTGAGGACGACAGATGTTAAATTGTGTATGCCCATCAGCGCTAAGACTTTCTGAAGATGTATCATTCATGTAAATCATGAATAAAATATTTCCTTGTTGAGAGAAAATGCTACATCTGTTGGTGCATCATTTAGTCCCGACTGCAAGAAAATAAGCACACAAATCTGACCTATGGAAGCCGGTTTTCGACACAGAGTGGACATGCAATGTGGATTAGTAGTCGCGTGATTTGTTCTGCATACAATCACTTCAGAGAGATACTGAATAGCTTACACAGTATATATTGTTTCAGTAACACAACGTTTTCAACATTTAAACTGCTCATCAACTATAAAGTATCAATGATGTTATAATAAGGTAATAAATGACATTGCACCGCCAATCTCCTTCCTGCAAAAGCAACAGAATTAACTGTATTTCATGCATATGGAGCACACGCGCGCCTCTATTTCCCCCTGATGTATGAATAAATAAGTAAAAACAGTCAAGCGAGCGCGAGAGTGTCACGGGGATCACGGACGCGGCAGCGGTGGTGGCGGAGGTCGAGTCACGAGCCATCGGGACGGTAGCGTCTCCAATCGCCCCTGGCGACCATCACGTTGCCATGCTCCGGAACAGACAGGCCTGCTCGCACAACAGATGGAACTAATGATGCGAAACAAAAGAGATCATTTCGCCGTGGTCCTCCAGGAAGCCACAAAGAGAGGCTTGGAAGTTTGAATGATGGGACCAGGGGACTAGCATGGGGTTAGATATGGGTAGCCTTTTCTTTTTCCTGGAGGTGCTCAGTTGAATAGGAAAAAAAAAACAAGGCCTTTGATGTTTCGTTCAGAAAGCGGCACATTAGAAAAGCAAGTTTTAAACAAATTAAGAGAAATGGAAATCCAGTTTGCTGAGGATGCCCGCTAGACTTATAGGGCAGTGGTTCTCAACCTTCTTTCAGTGATGTAGCCCCTGTAAAATCCAGCCAAGAACCCCCTAGCCAGCGCAAAGCATGCTTGGTTGAAAAAAAAAAGTAATAAGCAGCGCTGTGCCATCAGTGTCTGATTTAATATAGAATATATGTGTTCAGTTGATGAACTTACACTTGAATATTTATTAAATAACAATTTTTAAAGGATTTTTCAATGGATGTTACTTTTACATAGTATATATTTTTTTAAATATCCCGTGTGGGTACACGTACCCCCATTTGAGCACCACTTATCTAGGAGTACCTGATAAAGATCCATTCACATATTCGATCATCAGACCTCTTGACATTGAATTCTCATGGAAGAAAAAAGATGCCCGATCTGCAGTTCAACAGTTTCTCAAATAAACTGACTCTGAGTTCATCAACCAGTTTTACGTTTACCCGTCACAGTAATTACAGTTAATTAGTCACTGTTGTCGTTTGAGCATTTCATTTCTTTAGACTAAGGCGGTTTGATCGCTGGAACTCGCTTTATAACATCTCGTCAAACAAAAATGATTAGCTAATAAAAAAGGAATTCCAATGCCAAAGTTTAAGGCAAATTTATACAAGACCTTAATATCAAAACAGTCTGGCGAGCAAGGTTGTAAACTGTCGTATAAAGTAGAGCTATGCATGTGCACCATTCGTTTTTCACACTGTGTCAGATAACAGTTGTAAACAAACTGCTGTGTCCTGAACTGACAAAAACAAATCAAATTTGAGCTGAGGACATTTGCATATCCTGAGGGACAGGATTAGATTTAGAGGTCATCTCTTACGAGCCAGACCTCAGCAGACGCCAATGTAATGTTTCTATGTCAAGTACATTCAATCGAAGCATATGTGAGCCCAGTCTGTTTTTCGAGTCCGACAGTCAAACAGAGGGAGCGCAGCTCTTTAAATTCAGAATGTGAACTGAGGGAAGCCAAACACCTTGGGATGGGATTTAACCAGGATGGAGAGGAGTGGAGCCCAAACCATGCCCATCCACACATGGAAGGGATCACTGGGAAAAGTTCAGCTCCGACACCGACACAAACAGCAGAGCAAGGCCTGTATTAGAGTCAGGTTAGCAAAGATAACGCTATCAGTCTGATCCCCATGGGGACCAAATGCCGGGCCTTGCTGGCAAATAAAGCTACAGTGTCTTGACTCCTTGGCACATTAGCTCTGATTACAATGACCTTCATTATATCAGCTACCCTTATTACAACACGTAGAAGGCGTCTCTCCCCTGGGCAAAGCACAGTGGGGGAAAGAGTAAAGGAAAGCAGTGAGATTCAATAGTAAGGCTTGAGCTGTAAAACGCGGTTTAATTCTGATTTAACTATGCTGTTTTGATTTTGATTCGTTTGAATAAAAAACTTTTACAGTGTCCCGGGACCCCTCGGAGGGACCCCCACGTGACATATGAGCATTTGTTTGGAACCACTCTGAAATTGGTAAGTTTTAAGATTGGTTTGTAGAAACAGTAATTAATGTGAAGAAATTCAAAGTGAAAACTCAACATTGTTTTTAACTGCAGCTTTCCTTTGAAAATATGACCTCACCACAACTTTAATGTCTCTCTGATCCCTAGTTCCTTAGAATAGCATATCCAGAAAGAACCACAAATATTTGGATTTAATACAATTTCTTAGAGATTTCATTACTAAATAACATGCTCGACTCTTCAAGGATTAACCATTCCACATCCTGTACGCACAGACGAGCCCTGTTTAATATGTAACAACGTTGTTAACCTCAATTTCCTTCCCAGCCTGCCCCTCCACAGGCCACATTGTTAGCTGGAGCGAGCTCTTGGCACACGTTAGCGCCGTGGCGGTGACTCTCATTCAGTCTGACCACCCTGCAGGCGGGGGGATTCTCTCCCACAGCCCAGCTCATCCCTCCTTCAGGCCCCTGCTGGGCATCTCACCCTCCCTCTTTGCTGGCAGGTGACTCAAAATAACAGACGTTGCCCTGAGAGAGCCGCTTCATTGCATTCACTTAGCGCTGCCAATACACCCCAACCCGGGATGAGCCCCACTGTGGGGGTTCTGAGGGCCGTGCCTGCAGCCAGCGGGAGGGCAATGTTTGTTTTTGTGCTGAGATACAGAGAGCGGGAAGAGGAAGGAGGGGGGTGCAAATCAGCTTGTTGTGGATTAAGAACAAATCAAGAGATTTTAGGAATTAGAAGAAGCGCCTCAACAGCAAGTGGAAAACAAGAACACCTGTAGGAGGCACGGGATAACGACCAGTGAGTGACACCCTCAGTATCACCCTCTCGTTGACATATTTAGTATAATTCCTGAGGAAGAATAGAAGATATACTAGAATATAGCCAAGAGTGCACTTAACGGAATCAGACTTTAAGCCATGTTGATCCCTAATGACTGTATGTTTTTAAAAAAAAGCAAATAAAATTGTAACTTAATTATAGATTTATAATGAGCCACTGCACCACTGCCAAAAACAAGTCCCATACCAAGGCAAACAGGCACCTGCTGAATGCTCTCTGCTCGTGGGTTTTCATAGCTTAATTAATCTAGGCCTTGGGGTATCATGACTCGTGCGTGCTGCTTGTGTGTATGTTTGACACAATTAAGTTGTTCCTCGAAACAGAGGTGCAACTTTAACACTGAGCAGAGACACCAACGCTGCACATTACAAAACACATTTTGTGTTTTGTGGAAGTCAAGTCAACGATCTAATAATTTGTTTCCCACTTCCTGGAAACGGTTTCAAGAGCGGTTCCTACAAACTGTCAAATGCTTTACAAAAGCCGTAGTTTTAGCCACCCCAATGTATACTTGAAATGTTCTTTTTACCCATCAATGTCTTACCAATTGAATGCAGTTACAAAATTCACAGCATATTTCTGGTGAAACGGCATGAATATAAGTTTAAGACTCACCGTCCTGTTGAACAATCTGTGCCGAAGCTGAACCCGCTGAGGAGTTATCGCCTCTGCCCGATTCTCACTCTACTGCCATCTGATTTCTGTAGATAAACATAAAACAGCTGTTTACCATCACATGTAGTTTCTTTGAACTGAGAGATTTAAAGCATTTCTCGATGTGGAAAAGCAACCTCTCAGGTGCAAACTGATTGATATAAACTGTGAAACTCTGACGGGGGGAAACCCAGAGTCCTGACACTGTCTTTCATCCAGGTGTGACCGAGGGAGCACCTCACATGTTCGGCCACAGCTGGTTGAAGTAAAAGAAGAATGGGGGGCTCGTTGCAGGAAGGTCGAGCTGATGTTGCTGGTGGACAAGTGAAGTTCAGGAAAAGTTTAAACAATGCAGCTTTGGCATTAGAAAAGAAAAGATCTACTCTAAAGAGTGGGCAATGTTTGTATGTTTATGTGCTAATGATTTATTGATGTAAAATAAAACTGAAATAATTGGTGATTAAAATGAATTAGGACAAAAAGTATGAAATTCTTGTGACTGCTAATTACCAGTTTGAATGAGCCTGATAACTAAAGAGAAAAGGTATTAAATGTTGCAATTATTACCATTGCTAATTACATTTCCAATTATGTCACTAATGAGAACGGCTTAATTATCAGCACATTGGATAAATAAGACTTTTGCTTTCTACCATTTGTGATGGAGGTGGTGATGGTTACAACATCAAGGGCAAGTCCTCTGGCCAAAAAACACACACGATAAAGCTGTAAACTCTCACATTAGTAGAATGTCCTAAATGGTCATGAAATATCGATAAATAAATTATATGCGCATTCATTTAGAGATATTTTTCGCCCTGTCTGAAGCTTTGTATATACTTGCGCTTATTACTATAGTGCCAGCCTCTGCAGACGGAGGCGTTTATATTCAATGCGTTGTTTGTTGCATTATTCTCCAAAACACGAGAGGGCGTACAAACAAAATGAACTGTGAAGAATCAAAAAGACAACGAGTGTAATCCATAGATTGTAGGTGTAACCATAAACCAACCTCCACGATGGCGATGAGGGATTGTAATTATCTGTAAACTCATATCACATATTCATAGTCTACTTTATTGCCTCTGTACAAGGCCTGTAAAGAGAGAAGCCAAGTATCACATGTAGCAATTTGACTTGGCTGGTAAAACATATACTCAAATTAAGGTCGATAAAACCTCCTGTTTCTAAAGCATCTACAACGAACTGGGGTTATTATTTATACCTTTATTATATACATAGTATAAAGTTAAGTATACTTAAGTGAAATACCTCAGTGTTTCCTTTTCAACATAAAAGACTCAACTTTACTTTTCTTATTCTTTTTTTACTTTATTATTTCTTCAACAAAAGTTTGAATTGTCTTAGATGAAAGAGACACTTTCAGTCAGACAGACAAAAACACTGTAAACACTGTGAATGTAGAAGATAGATTAGTTCAACTTGTTTACTTCAAATTCCTTGAATGTGAAAACAAACATGGCAATAAATGGTTCTGATTCTGATTCATAAAGTACTGAGGTGCACAAAGGTACCAAAAATGTTGTAATTACTTATAAAAGGCCAGTCTTGTGCCATTATGGGTCTCCATTCAATGGCTTGTATAGCGTGTAGGATCTGATGGGGCCGAGCGGTGAGGTTACAGATTGAAACCAACTGACACTAATCGACGAGCACGTAGGAGAACTACGCTGACTGACGTGACAACACCAACGATTGAAGCCAATGTTTGGTTTGTCCCATCGGGGCTACTGTAGAAACATAGCGCCGGCTATGGGTAGAAGATGATCCACATGTAGGCATAAACGGCTCATTCAAAGGTAACAAAAACACAATGTTCAGCGAATTATACACTAAAGAAAAACATTCTTCATGTTATTATATCCCATTGCTGCCAATAGATCCCCTAAATGCTACTCACTGTACCTTTAAAGAAGTACCACGTTTCAGCTGGCAAAAATAGAATCTTTTGTACTTCTACTACAACAAACAACACACTACAATATGCATTGAAAGCACATCTTATGTGCTACAGTCGGTTGGAAGAGAGTTTAATATTCAATAAGTTATAAAATGAATATGTTTGGCAGAAGCCAGGCACAACTCAGTTTTGGCCTGCTGTGTGCAGAATATGATGCATTAATCTATCTTGTGCATCCGTCAACTACTTGATGACTATAACGCTATAAGACACACTCATAACACTCCATCTCACTGATCCCCAAACAGCCCACCTGCGACCGTCCTCCATAGAGCAAACTGCACCCTGCGTGGCATTTCAAAATACTCCTGTACCACACGCTGAGACTCTCAAAATGCTGTTGATATTTCTCGCATTCCTTAAGGGCGTTGCTCTACCTTTAGGAGAGCGGAAGTGTTGCAGAGGACCATGTCTGAGTGCCAAGTAAATGCACAAAGGATTAGAGTCATATCTTCCACATGGCAGCTTCCTAATCCCACCATCTGAGGTAAACACGGGACCAGGTGAGGCAACACGCCTGCCTTAGACACCTCTGACACAGAGGGAGCTCCTGCTAGACACGGGGCTGCTGCGGCCGACTGCCATGGAACTTTATAGTTGGTTCTCGTAATAATTTGGACATTAGCCAAAATTGTCATTTTGACAAAGACTTGTCATTTCTTTCTTCAACATATACTTGCACTTGTCTTGCTATGCACGCTATCGTGTTTTTTTAGGTTAGAACCTGAACATCTGGTTTCAGCTCTTTGTGTTTTTCATGTGGTGGAAAAGTGAGCAATAAGGTGATACTTCTCTGTGTGTCACTGCCAAAGAATGTAGCCAACTTTAGATTGAAAGTCCCTCTGTCTCACCTCAGAGACAGGACAAGAAGGGGAACAAAAAAAAACAAGCGAAATCTTGAATGAACATTCATTGCCTGTTTTACGATGAGGCTGATTTTTTTGTTTTTAAATATCTTGATCGTTACGCGAAAACAGGTTTTGATATGTTACGGCATGACTGTTTTCCAATAAATTTTTTACACATGACCTCTCGACTTTAAAAAATATACTCACCCATAGAACAGGTACTTGAGATAAAAAAAGAAAACTAACCAAAAGCTTCAGGTAGATGGGCATTTCACAAGTTAATGGGGTATGTACTTTCTGGTATTTTCCATTGCAGTGAGGACTCTTTCTGGGACAGGAAAGCCATATAACAGAATCTATTTGACATTCAAAGGCTATGCCAATATTTCATACAGACACAGGTGCAGTTCTAAACACATGTAGACACATACTGAAATTACATTTGTATACTGTTTGTATCGTACAATTACATTTACTTGACTAACAAATCAGTTTCAAGTGTTGTTTTTACAAGGTGAATTTTTCCCCTTTAAAACAACGTTTAAATAAAACCAGGTACACTAAAGTACACAGTAATCCTATAAACGCAACGTCGAGCCAAGCCACTTGTGAAAGCCTTGTCAGAACATGTGAATGAGGGAAGGGTCTGAAAAAGTGCATATTTTGATTTTGGTGATAAAACAGCAATCACAGGAGCTGGAATGTATTAACTGTTCAGTGGCTGTCAATGTTTTTCCTCTGCGGAGCTGTTTGATCAGGTGATGTTTCATTAACATTTGTTAAGCTATGACAACAAAAACTAATGTTTCATGAAAAGCAGTTCTCTGACTTAAACACAAGGCATTTACAAGGTGTTAAACGTTTTTCTCTCATTGTTAATTGGTGCTGATTTTGTCGCAAATCAAACGTTATCAACTAAAAGCAATGATAATGAGTTTTATGTCTGCAGATTGGAATTCATTATTTCAAAGAAGGTCAATCAGTATACAAAGGGATGTACCGAAAAATAAATAAAACACTTGCGCTAATGTGCAGAACTGCTCATACTGTAAAGCATGTGCATGACAAAAAGTGTGAACCTGACTGGTGAGGTCATGTTACCAACAGTTGCCCTAAGGCAAAGGTATGAGATAAATATACTGTACAATATACACCTTTGTCACGCAATGTGACTTGAACAAAAAGGCATTCGGGTTCGTTAATACCCTTCTTATAAATATGTGCAGCTGGCCCACCTTACTTTTTTATGAATGTTTTTTACTATAGAGTCCTTGCTGACAGAAAAATAACCAGCTTTAAAGATTCTTACTCACTGAATACTGACGTGAAATACTATTCATATCAGTAATAAGAATGTTAAATGTATAGGTTTCTTTGAAGAACACTTAATCTAAATTACATTTTGCATGTGTTGTTTTTACATTGTGGATATAGAGACATCATGGGCCTTCACCACGCTGCTCATATCATCACTCCAGATCCAGTGAGTGTGTGTGTGTGTGTGTGTGTGTGTGTATGTGTGTGTGTGTGTGTGTGTGTGTGTGTGTGTGTGTGTGTGCGTGTGTGTGTGTGTGTGTGTTTGTGTGGACTCTTACCCCCCTGTGTGTGTGATGAAAGAGAAAAAGTTGAACCTGGGCTGCATTTAGTCCAAATCAGGACAAATTCTGTCAGATCCACATATTAGTTTAAGTCTCACTCAGACTGCACCACCTGTGGTTTCACCTGTTGACTTTTGGCTGCTCACACCACCGTGTTGGAATTTTAGAGCCAAAGGTTTCATGGCATAACTTTATGTTTTAAGGCACTGCAGAGGTCGGAGCAGTCCAAGCATTAACACATGGACTAATGTAGATTTCAAAAAAAGGATCTAAATCAATGCACGACAACCAGAGATGTCTCCCTCTTTGATCCACACATTCTCCTTTCTTATCAACAACTAATGCCTGCATTACCCACAATACAGCTCAGCCGCCGACCCTTCAGTCTGAGATTCATGAGCGGTGTGCTAGTAGCTAACGTAGCCCGGTAGCCTCAAGCAAAGAGAGAAGCAGTTGGGGTCTGGTAAGCTCACTCCGCACCCCAGATGGAATGTTTGTGAATTAAAGTGCAGGTGGATCTGTCTGTTACGGCTCTTTTGACATGGGCAATAAAACGTCTTTGGGATGACAGAAATAGAATACCTTTCTTAAGGTAAACTAGTCCTGGGCTTAGTTGGGCGTTGTTTGAAATGTTTAATTGCAAACTGGTCATATGCACAAGCAGACAACTATGATGAAGCGTCGGTGTTCAGTTTCATGGATGTTTTATTGCCTTTTTTTGTTCCCGATTAAGGATCAACTATAACTTGTATGAATCTAAGAAGAAAATCTTTGAACTTTTCTTTTACAGCGACCTCTCAGGCCTACAGGGGGAAGTTGTTTGACTTTAGCGTATCACTTTAACTGCACCTCGGTACACAGCCAATTTGAGATGCTATTTTAAACTCACGTTATTGATTGTATAACAGGGAGTGTATAGCGTGGCTCCACCTACCTCATGTTTCAATGGCACCCAGTGCCACTCCACCCAGAACGACTGCATTCTCCTCACCAGCCTTAGATCCTGCTGTGTGCCTTCAAAAGGCTACATTTCAAGCATCTTTATCATCAAAATCATATGATAGCCGTTGTTACATTTGGTGTCAAAATGACTCCAGATGAACCGGCTTGTAAACTAGCTTTCAACATCTGAATACAATGACAATGTTCTTCTCACATGCCTGGACAACCCGAGCTTCTGAGGGGGAAACCACTACAACGCTCTTAATACCTAGTCTAAATAAACAACTCCAATTTCATCTTCCTACAGCACTGAAATATAAGAGGCCATAGCCATGTTTGTTTGCCTTGGGGAGATTTATTTTTTTGGGCAGAAAGCTTGGGGTATGATTAGTAGCGGTAGAGCACATAGAAACAGTTTAGAAATTCCATCAAGCACACCCAATCTGTTGATTGGTTGCTTGAATTGGTGTGACTGTTGAGTCCTACCGATTTAAAGAGATTGTGCGAGTCTAGAGTATGTACCAAGTGTGGACACGTTGATTATGTATGCTAGGAGTGGTTCAGTCTTTTATTGGAAAATTTACACCCGTGCAGTGATTTATATAAATCAGTAGTGCCCACAAAGCAGTAAAACTCTAATTGTTTCTTCCATTTTGAAAGTCTAGCGTCCATTAAGGATGCAGTGAGTAATAAAAAGGACTTTTAATCAATCCTCTCTTGTTGATGAGTTGATGTGTGAATGGGCTATCCTACCTGACAGTGCTACCATATGTTGATTTCTTTTTCTAATAGCCAGCAAAGAGATAGAGAGCTTATTTCATTGTAGGTGAATGCATTTACTATAAAACATAATCAAAAAAGATAGCGGGTAATTTATCTGAATAATTTCTGGTCTTTTGATCTGTTTTCTTTTGTGACTAAACACTTGCTGAATGTGCAAATGTGCTTCTTTTTTTTTTTGCTTTAGTCCAGCTCTTTGTAACCATTCACTGAAAAGTACTGCGCTCACTGACTCTGATGCTCGATCTTATCCAAACCCCAAAACATGAGCCAAATGAATGCAACACCTCTCATCTTTTCTTTCATAATATTGTAAAGCAGTGCAGCAGCATGCCACGTTGCGTGGTTTTGCCCACAATGCAGTCTCTGCATAGTGACCCATTCCTTGTCAGATTAGACTCGCCGACCCCTCCTCGACCGGCTGGCATGGCCACAGTAAATCCTGCAGACTGCTCATGCTAGGGACCTCGGGTAATTAATAAAATCCCCATTACATGCCTTGTGCCCGTTGTTTGCTATTTCAACACCCCATTTGTGCCACGATTACAGTCATTATCAGTCACCGCCATTAATTCTCTACCCGATGCCAGAACTGCATACTAATAAATTGGGCTCTAAATTTTTTTTTACCTTTCAAGGAGTTGGTGTTGGAGCTGGGCCAGGAAGTGCCACTCCAGATTAGGAGTCATCTGGTGACTCGGAAAGAGCCCTTTCAAACGAGGGCTTCTGCATCTTTGGAGATAGTTCAAATTTCCCCTTTGATTATTTTCCTTTCCCCTTCAAAATGAATCTTTATTAAGCCTAAATCCTGAATAAAATGAAATTAGCAGACTGCAAAATATTGCTTTCTTTTCTGACTCTATTCCCTTGTGCATGCATGCAAATTATAATGCTTATTTATGTAAATGAGGTGTCGTCTTTAATTAGTTTTGCTTGAGGGCATTAAAATACATGTATTCTTTCCCCAAAAATGATTTGTTTTGTTGCTCTGTTTAGTTGAAGTTCAAAATGAATGATTACGCAGACTAAAAAGGTTTATTAATTCTCTAGTTTTCTATTTTTTTCCTTCCACTTTTGGAGAATTATCTTCTCCGCCCACTTCCTGGGAAGAGAGTATTCTCTGTGAAATCAAAAGCCTCTTTAGGCAGTACTCTGAGCACTACTCTGACAAGCACTTGTAAAGGTCCCAGGTTGAAACCACATGGTAGAACTGCACTTCCGCTTATCAAATCTGAAAGCGGTGCTCTACAGCAAGCCCCTATATACGTATTTGTTTGGCCACATGGTTGTTAGTATGACTACACATCATTGAACAGAAGATTTGCTTAACCGTTGTACTTTTACATTCATATACAGTGTATCCTAATGTGCTGTTTAAGCGTTGTGCTCCTATCATGTGCTGATTCTATTTGCATTGTGTTCATCATCACAGACATATACACTTAGAACATCACCCATCTTGAGAGTGAGAGTTGTGTTATTAATCAAACGTTAATATCGATGTAAATTCTGACAGCCTGTCAGCTACCGCGGCTCAGCTCAAAACTGAAGTGAGCATGAACCGTTAAATGACGTTCCGGCTGATTTGGGTGTTATTTTAATATTTGTTTAAAAGGATTTGCAGTGTTACAATAAATCTTTCGCTTTGCATTGTTTTTATGCATTTACTGTTGATTTACAGTCCATTGTTGAGTGGTATTGAACAGAAAACTGCTTTATGTCGTTGTAGAAGGTGTTGGGTCAACTTCTGTGGGAAGCAGCGACTGACTGTGTCACACAGTATTTCAAACCACTTCAGGTTGAAAGTGACCAACTGCGGTTCAATATCATATCAGTATTTAGCATCCTTTCAACTGCTCAGATGAGCTGAAGTGGCAAGTTAAGATGCCCCCTCCCCACACCCCACCCCCAAGTATGATTTATGGAAAGGAAGCTAAAACCATTATAGCATTTTTATTATTATTGTTCTTTCAAGGCTAATGCAACAATAGATTTTTGCATGATTGATGCGTTACACTAAACATTAGAGGATTACATTAACTTTGCATAGAACAGCTAAATGACATGAGATTACTTATTGTTATTTTTCCTCCACATGATCATACTGTAAACGTAGTACATTTAGTATTTCTTGGCATGTATTGATGACTGTATACATACAGTACACATACCGGTTACACAGCGTGCATTAGCACAGACCGTCTGATGCAGCTTCACTTCTCGGCTTTCAACACTGCTTCCTTTGCTTCAGAGATTAAACGAACGCAAGTGACTTAGATAACCTCTCATCAGCCCCCATCATTCTGCAAATTATTAAAACTGTGTGTTCTTGTGGAAGGGAATATGGCAGCAATATGCTGATACTTCAATCAGCTGGGAGGAAATTCCAAATGCAATAAGGAGGAATCGCTGCTCTGTCTTGCTGTTCCTACCATGAGCTTCAGCCGTTACATACAGTACAGCCACGAGCTCTCTTTCATGGCATCTAGGATATAAACACTCTTCAGACCACATCAAACCCCTCACATCATTTCTCACACATCAAGCACTTGCATAGTCTAGAGACTCAGCCTTTTCAAGATGTCCTCCCAATTCATCATTTAGTGGAACAATGATTTACAGTGCATCCATCTAGAAAGGAGCACTATAGCCATAACAAAACAGGCACACCACTTGAAAAGATACTGGACCCAAAGGATTTAGGTCAAAACATCGTTTGACATTAGCTGTGTTTTGAGCTCATGTATGATAACTTCTCAGCTCAGTCCTGTTTTTTCAAATAACTCTTCAGGGTTCTTCTGTTACTAAAGCACAATATTACCAGAATTTATGGCATGAAATCAGACGAGATACTGGGACATAACTGTCTTAGTTTTCAGGAAAAACTGTCCCATAACAGTTAGGTCTTTGATTCAGTCTTGAATCATAGCAATGCAAAGACACATCCTCCATTAAAATGTTGACGCACACTTTGGGGGCCTTTTACAAGCATTTGTGCTTGTGTGTTTATCATGGGCAGGCCATTCAGGCAATGATGGGCATCCAGCCAACTGATTCTTTGCCCAAAGTGCTAATTTGTGCCACTCTAGTGTGCATAGCTCTATAATTACCTGAAAACGTAAACTGGAAGCTATGCCTGACAAAGACAAGAAACTGTAATAAAATCAAGCTTTTGGTGCTCAGTTGTACTGAGTCTTATAAGACATATTAATGGGATGTTTAAAGGATATGGCACTTTTCCATTTGTCTTGTGGAAAAATCTTGTGCAAAACACCTGGTGCACTAAGTGCCTGCAGTCTGAACACTGAAGAGAAGCTAGCAGTCATGGCGTTCTTTTATAAAGCACTGTCACATCTCAAACATTTTCTATTAACTATGCGCCACAGCTTTATACCAGATTTGTCATTTCTTGATTGTCATTATGTGGCAACTTAATGAACTACCAAAGTCAGAATTCAAAGCCGTATAACTTGTAAATTATCAAAAACAATCAAATAGCTGTCTGTTTAAAAACATATCATTCAAATCCGTGAGCTCTTATTCCACCACAGTAACGTGAAAAGTGACAGAAGTCAAAGCTCCAGGTGTCTTGCATACAGCTGGAAAAAGTGTTTTGAGTGTCTATATATTTTTTTCATTTAATATAACAATTTGGTCGGTCGGTGGGCGGTGCTTGGTTTTGGCGGCTGGTTTACGTTACAGCTAAACAGAGCAATAAAATGTGTTTCTGAAAACATTTAAAGAAAGAAATCAGAGCCTTGATCATACTGATTAGCGCTGCCTAGTTCATGAGCTTCAGGAGCAGTGAATGACACTGGGTTCAAGACTCCTCAGTCCTGATTGGTTGTTTTCCTTTGGGTGCGGTGGATTCTTGTGAAGTCATTAAGAGTCACTAAGGGCCAGAGGAACCTGATTTATCCACAAATGATCTGTCTCATGAACTTCTGTCAGGCTATGGTGACAGTTTGAGCAAATATTACAAAACGTTTTTTTTTTTTTATCAAAGTCACCAACTGTAGTTTTAAAGCAGTTTAAGTGGCAAACTGCCAGACCATACTTTAATTACTTACCCTGTCAAGCCATCAGAATTTAAATTACTTATGATTAAAGACACATGTTTACTGCTTGAGATCAGTGAAAAGCAAATTATTCCCCAATATATACGTCAGTCTAAAATGTTCTCTCAGGTTTCATGTTTTTTCGGTCATTCCTTTTGAGGAATTAGTTTCAGAAGTTCAAGAACACAATGTTACGCGGTTGATGTCTGGTATTTGTGAAATCCATACCTCTGTCTAAATGCAGCAACACCACATTTAAGAGAACATACTGAACATAGGAGCTCATACAGCACAGAGTTCAATTATTTGTAGGTGTGGTTGCAATTTCATAAAAAAAAACAGTGCAACATTGTTTTATTGTTTATTTGTTGATGACGCAAATGTCATGAGCATACGTGTACATGTTCTGTGTTGTGGAACCAAGCACACAGAATGCAAGGCACGCTCCTTCTGAGACATGCAGCTAAAAGGGCCGTATGGGCCATGCAGGATAAAAGCTCTTAAACTACAAAAGCTTGCATGGGCTAAATAGTGGAGTAGCATTATTGCTATTAATTTACTGAAACTGAGGACTGTTCTATCCTCTTTTGGTTCATATACACAACACATGTACTACTCTATATCTAAGCATTCGATACATTGTCCTCAATGAGTTAACAACTCGGGATGGTACATGACTAAATGCAAATTTAAAAAAAGGTTCCAGTTGAGAAAACTGGCCAGGCAACTTGTCCCAGCTGAGAAAACTGACATGTATATGCTGGAAGACAAAATTCATTTCAAAACACAAAACAGGACCGACAGGTTGAACTACTATTTACTGTAGAGAGCCGTAATCAGTGGAATATTTAACATCAACAGTCAGGACATTCCAGTGGTGGTGAAGTCGAAGCCAATGCCAAGATTGTGTACGCTAAGGGACAATGAAGGAAGCCGGTCTTTAGGTGTTCATGACAACGAAAGAGAAAATATGTTGTTGTGTCTGTTATAGGTCTTCTGCTTGTTTGTTTTTTCCACCAGAAAAACAATAAATGTAGAAAGTTACTTTTCATGTACATTGTATTTCACCCCATGGATCAGAATTCACAATTGTATGACTTTGGTGTTTTATTTCCTTCCTCTTGGCCACCAGAGGCAGTGCAGTGGAAGACTTATGAGAAGAAATTAATAAACACTTGCTATCCCCGGGTACATGCAACAACCTTCATAAACCACATAATTTCCATGAAAATATAACTTTTTGGAATAAACTGCATATGAGTGGAGAGCAGTGACCCGGATTATGTCGCATGATTGTTCTCTACTTTCTATGGATATTTAGACATTTTAAAAAGGTATTTATAAAAAGGGTGAGTCTGAAAAAAACAAATTATTCCTTTGACAACAAAAAAAATGTTATTCTTAAAATGTACTCCAAAATAATGTTACATACATAACATGTTAGGTTATGCAACTGAAACATGTTTTCCTTTTTCTTACTTTGTCTAGATCTCACAAAAGCCACAAAAATTTGAGAGAAAACAAATGCCTGTCAGGGCGAGCATACGAGAAGCGATGGGGAATCTGGCATGGCCTAAGTAAAGTCATAAAAATATTTTCCCTTTTATTTAATGTTGTCCATAATTCATTGCCAGGAAAAGCTAATCAATAGCACCTTAATGAAAACTTGAGCCATATTTTATTTTGCCGCAGAGAAGCCCCGGATCAGCATTTGTTGCCTTGTTATGTGCTGGTTTTCACCCTTGGGCTGTTTGACAGATGTGCATCACATTTGCAGATACCTTAAATATTTGCTCTCTTCAACCACATCATATTTGCCTTATCAAAACACCACAGAGCAGGAGGGCAATTTCTGATGATGACAGCAATAAAGATTCAAAAGAAGAGAAGTGATCCAAAATGGTGTCATATATTTATGTTTTATTCTAGCTATAACCTCAGCTATATAGCATTGCATAAGTAAAGCCCTACATGAATATCGACTAACACATTTTTGATGCTTTCCGCAAGTGAGTGAAATATGAATACACTGCACTCCCCCGAGACTCTATATTGAGAAGGGTGTGTTGAAAAGGCATACATTGAACGCTGTATTAAAGCAGGACATTAGAGGCCTCGTGAGTTACAGTATATGCCAGATGCAAATATAATGGAGTATTTGAACCCACATTTTATGTCAATCTGATCTGAACACTGTAATCGTGGTACATAGAAGTCACAATTAAACTGGTAATAATAAAGCAAACTTGCCATCACATTTAAAATGTGTTTGATTAGATCTGGTTTTGTACTCTTTATATTAAAAGCTCTTTCCCCCTGTATGGCGGTGAAAGCAGGTTCCGATGTGGTGTCTTGATTTCTGCTGGTGGGTCTACCCTTTCCATAATATTTGGACCATGAAATGTGCTTTTACATTTATCTGATAAATAATATTGACATTTGGTGTCAGACCAATGTTATGTGCGGGCTCCCACCACGTAAGTTGAAGTCTAATCATTTTTGCACAACAAATACATTTAAAAGTCAACATAAGGCCAGCTCTACATAATATATCATTATCATCTGTGTCAAGTTATTATTATGTCACAATACAATGCACTTTGGACTGTTTTTGAAAAGCTTTTTTTTAAGACATGCCATGAGACTAATAAAGTATTAGATTCAGTTCACTGCACTTGGTAAATTAGCTGATGTATGTGTGTATGCTAAACTTATCTGTCACATATAATCAATCAGGCATTTCAACAGGAAGGTGTAAGAAGTGGTAACTGGGAGCTGCTTGCAGACTGCCGGGTGGGATGCAATGCTAATTGTTTCCAGTGATCCTTGTCAACGTACAGTATGCTCCGGTTCCAGTCAGCTATCTATGAACTCAGACTACAATTACAAGGGAAAAGGTCATTTTTCATGCTCTGAAAGGCATCCTAATGAACTGGTTGCCACCTATTTAACACTGCTCTCCAGTCCACTAAAAGAGACTTTCCATATCCGCTGACAGCTCTCTTCACTTTGCATGTGCCCAGGATGAGATGTTTTTGTTTTGCCATTTGTGTCAGGGACGATGACTGCAAACCTTGAGGAAACTTGTTTAATGCCCGCATTCAGAGTAAACAGTTATTCATCAAAAAAATAATAATGTTTCAAAGGTCAGGCCATAAAAAACAATATCTGCCCTCTTTCCATTGCCTGGTGCATTAGTTACTGTTAATGCCATGCAGAGCGGTTTGATGGCAGGAGGCTGAGTTGGATAAAACTGCACATAGTGCCTAGAACTTGAGAGGATGGATTGGTTTATGACTTAAAATGAAGAACTGTCAAAACAGCAGCCTCTCGTTGTGAAAAGGAGCATCATTATGATGATCAACTTACACCAGGCGGATGTTTTAGTTTTTTAACTATAGGGAATTACACAAGTGATACAGAGCTGTCCAGTGGCTACACATCGTTTGCCTGTATATTTGCATTGTCAGCCGGAGGTGAGAGGGTGGAGACCTGCCAAGTGTAAGGCTCTGGGCCAATGCCATGACAGCTGACATCTCGGGCAGGCCATGTGTGCAGCGTTGCACTTCTAACAGCCAAGATCCCAGATCAAGTAAATCTTAATCACAGAGTTAGTATGCCTCTAATGTGAAAATTCATATTTCTACTCTGAGTGTTTCATGTTCAAAAGGGAGCACATGTCATTTGGCATGCCTTCATAAAGCACTAGGGCTCCCATCAGTCACTGATTATTGCAATGAGGAATTAAAATCCCCAAACACAAAGGAACCAGCACCACATTGCCTTCGCTGTCAGAATTAACTAGTGTAAGTGACCTCAGCCTATACATGCTGAAGGAGGAGCGATCGTATTCAATTAGTTGGATAGAAACATTCTATGAGACATGCATTCGTTGTTGATTAATAAAGATACAGATGAGCTTATTCCATGTGATCAAACCCCAACCCTGTCCTTACATTCTCAGTATATGTTTATATATCTGGTGATTTGCAGTCCACGTTTTGGAATAGCTGAGGTAACCGACATTGATAGCCACACTGCACTGCTCTGCTAAGCTGCAGCCGAGCTGCAGAGGGGCTGTCTAGTTTGTCAGAAGACGACCGGCTGAGGGAGGCGGTGCTGAACTGTTAGTCTTCTCCCCCTTATGGCACGCTGTGTTTACGGCGATCCCTCAGGCCATTTGTTTGCAGCACTTCCTTGCCCCACAGCACCATGCATAATGCAGGGATGAAAATGTTAACAGTGGCAAATAAAATCGGCAAGGTGCCCCCACAAATCAGGGTAGTTTAGGAGCGCATTTAATCATCCATGCATTGGGGACAACGCATAGCAATTAATTGTGGCATTTCGAAAAAGATCAGGACCCAATTTTTCCATGGCCCTTCCTGCTTCTTGCTCAGTTGGCCCAACAACTGCAGAGCAATGGCAAGGGCCTCTGTTGTTTAAACATCTCCTCATTTTGGTCCAATTATGTTTATTATCTCTTTGCTCTCAAATAGATGAGAAGAGAACGCTTGTCGAAGGTTGCACAGAATTGCATCAACAAAGCCCACCCAGCAAAAGAAATAACAAAAAACAGGCATTGTTTGAAGAATGTCTCCCATGTATACACACAAGAAGTAATCCCGTCTAGGTCTTGCATTTCTCCAGTGCGCTCCAAGACAAACAAGTTACAGCACCATATGGTGGTGTCAGGAAAATAAATAATTTAGAGAAATGCATGTGCGGTGCGAAGATGAGCAACCACATAAATACCAACACAGCCATCCTCATGCTTAACCCTTCTAATAAGAACCCTCAGCAGGAGGGCCGCAAAGAGACAACCACAATATCAGTCCATAACTGGATTGAGAACTACTTTGGAATCTCAAAGACTGGGACTGGCAACTGTCTCTGGATGTAAGGACAGCATTTTGTGCAGATACAATCTGCAGTGCCTTTCAGCACTTCCTGAAGACGAGACAGCCTAATCTAATGAACTGGGGGGGCTGAATCTGCTCCGGCTTTTAGCCGAGTGCCAGCGTGCCTCCTCTCACATCTGACTGCAGTCAAAAATCCACTTGTTATTTTTATTTCCACTGTATTTTCCCTGAGGTGTACTCTGCGTGGCTTGAGTCATCATTGTTCAAGTCTTTAGAGTTGGAAAAAACACATGCACTCACGCACAAGCTGGTGGCAAGGTTATAGCCAGTCAGACAAGGGGGCACTCGTATTCTGCCAACCCCAGGGAAAACTCGCAGAGGGCTCCAGAGAGGGAGAACAGAGATGTGCCATGTTGCTGACATGGCAGCCGTCACGTCACACTAAGCAGTAAGAGTGATGCGCACAGACAGCACTGAGATTTGTAGAATACTGTAGTAGGCATCTAACCAAAACAGTGAGGGGTTCGTGGATTACACGACCCATGCCTGCCTTCTCTATACTCCCAGTATTTAAAAAGAGCATCGAGGAGACAAGGCAGCGAGTCACAATATGATAATGAGCATCCAACGAACAAAACAACTCATTAGATCAAGATGTCTTTAAAACTAAAACATTGCAGTATAAAAAAAAGCATAAAAAACTATATTGAGTAGGTAATATGTTGTGCTCCTTAAAAAATTTACAAAATACTAATCCGTTGATTTTTGACAAGGCCCAGTTGTGCAAAGCTTCTTTTTCTTTTCTTTGCTTGCTGTGAATCTCAGGAGCACTGATGATGAAGAGTTAAGGTGCCAGTCAGGTCTGCAGAGAATTAGTCAAAAAAAAAGCAGATAATGAACACCATGCTCTGAAAGCATTGAGCATCGAGCAGATGCATGTTATAACAAATAGGCACCAGGATTTTTTCATAGCTCTTTAGTGACGATGAGACTATATAATAAAACCACAGAGGTAACTGTACAGTTTAAGTTTTTGATACGTTTATGACAGAGCTTTCATTAAACGTTTTTTTTCTCTTTTTTTTACCTGCAATGTTGTGCCAAGTTGTGTTTTTATTTATTATTTTTTCCTTCCTTCTTTTTCCTGTCTATGCGGGTGCTGGCTGACATAATTTCCTCCCTTAAGAGTTAATAAAGACCAAGAAGTTGAACTTGATCGTAATTGAAGTGCAATAAATTAATGAACCACTTTAAGTCACAAAATTATAGGCTTGTCAGAAAAAAAGTTGAGTTCTGAATTTGATAGCTGGGAGGTGTCTGAATGAATCTGCAGAGTGCCAGTGTTACACATAATCCTCTGGTGCTGCTGTCAGTGACCCTGATGTGATGCTCAACTACCAGCCCTGACAATTGGAAAGGTGCACCACAAACAACAAGACTGTGTCACATCTCAAACTATTTTTAGACTGTTTGCCTTCTCTTTGTAACTTGACTTTGTAATTAAAGAGATTTGAGACTAGCATTACCAGAGAAAATTATTGATTATTATACATCTAGAAGTAACACAGCAGACAGATTGTTCCGATTCATATCAAACCAACACCATCATTGTCATGGGCAGACAGTAATACAGCCGTGCAGAAGCTGGAGGACACTGAAGAATGAGAAGCTATCTGGTGATCAGTGTCACAAGACTGAGGCAGTACAATGCTACAGATGACTTGTCATGCAGAGACAGACAACGTTTATTTTTGCACAAAATACTCGTCCTTTAAATGGGTATATGAATAGTCAGATTTGACTTTGAACCTTAAATAACAGGTGGTTTGAATATGGAAAAAAAATATTAAATTAAAGAGTGAAATAAAGGCTGTCTGAGTTGTTTCCCCTCAGATATATATTAAACCAATTCAACTGGATGTAATGATAAACACACTCTGCTATTGTGATATCACAAAATGTAAAACTGTAAAGGGGTACGAGAAGCTTTAAAACTTTGAAATGCTGTTGCCACATATCGCTCTGTCTTTCAAGGACCACAGGTACAACAATGGCCGCTGCGAACATTTTCATGACTTGTGGAACTGCAGGCTTTTAACATGATGCGTCTCTCTTTAATGTGCACATCAGGACAAAGCAAGCTCAGAGAATAAGCTAAACAAAAAAAAAGATGGCCTGAGTTGCTCCACGTCCATGATAAATCACTGCCACTTTTATAGCCTCTAATAAGTTGATGCAAAGCCATTTTTCTTCCTGCCCATCGTTCAAACATTTAAGGCATATTTACAAGGAACTTGTTAAAATATTTAATAATATTTAGTGGCAATTTCGGAGCAGCCTGTCACGGTGAAATTTATTGCCCTTAAGTGTTTAAAAAGGCGATGACATGAATAACAAACTGTCAAAATTTCCTAATTTGCATAGACAGGCCATAACTCCTGATACCTTGCATTAAAAAAAGAGGTTTTTAACAAAACGAGTCATAAAAGAAGCATTCAAAGTGAGTGATGGCGAAGACTCTTCCACAAAGTTGCACCACAGAGACAGCCTCCCCCCACTACAGATGCTTCCGAGATCAAGTCAGCCAATAAAGGGACATATATCCTGCCGCTTTGACTTATTTATCCTGTGTGGATGAGCTCAAGATGGAACATCTCCTATAGGCAAGCTTAATTAATTGTGATAAAAGGGCTAATTCAGAGGCTGCACAAGAAAAGTGAGCCAAACAATAATATTCCCTACAAATCATCTCTGCCCGTCAAATATTTCCTCCATAACTTTCTAATTCAAAGTCCTTCGGACGTGAGTCTTTTGTTAAGGAACTTCGCGGAGCCAAACGCCCTCCCACGCATCTCAGCCATTCTGTTCACACTCCTGACTAAAACCATCAGATGAAATTGCAGCTGTGCGATGTTAAAGTCCCTTGTCCTTTGTTTGACTCAACAAGATGGTGGCCATGTTTGATGTTGCTTCTTCCGCCGGATTCAATGGTTTTCATGATGACACCCGGTGACCTGGGCCTGCCCTGGCTGTCCTAGTCAGAAAAGGGCCCCCGTAGACACTGATTGCAAGGCTATGAGTAGTCTCTCCCCTGTGCCCTCTCAGTGCAACTCTAATTAATAGCCAATTCATCTTCTCTGATCTGAGCCAGCACATGGAGTAATATATCGTTAGTTTGGCAAGCGAGCTATTAAAGTGTAATAACCAAGTACCAGCACTCGATTTGGAAGAGTAGCACATACTTAACCATGAAGTGGAAACAATTAATTTATTGGAGAATCTCCTGTAACCAATCATTTACTAGCACACACACTGTGATGCAAAAACCATCTCCTGTTGTGTATGGCACAAGTCAATGACATATTTTGGGCTCTGCGCCTGAAAACTCTTGCACTATGAACGGTTATGTAAGTCTCATCTAAGCACCACTGTCACACTTTCTGCCTGCATAAAAAAAAAAACTTCAAATGGTCATCTGTAAGGTAGGAAGTTCATTACAAAAAGGACCCTGCTCATTTACAGGTTACCTCATCACATTTGCTAAGTATTTCTTCAAGGTGAAATACATTTCACTCTCAATGCTCTTAATGATCTAACACATTGATGATATCCAAGTATTAAAGGAAAGAGCCGTACTGCTGGGATTAATTATGGGTTGATTTTCAATGCTATAACTTGGCATGAATTTATATAAAAAGAATAATAATAATACAAATGAAAAAAGGATCCAAAATTGAAGGCTCCCTAATTAGAGATTTGAATAATACTTTGTACTAATTTTTATTTTGTGCCAAACATAAAAAAGACAAAAATGTTTAAAAATAAATCACCATTGGGATAGTAAGGACATTTCTATTACATTTAAATTAAATTAAAAATGTTAAAGTAAATAATAAAATAATGAGAATGTGCAATGACATTTGTGGTTTTCTAATTAAAAAAGTTAACAGGCAATCACTGCCAATTCACAATTCATTTATAAAAACGGGAAAAACTGTTGTTGAAATCCACAAAAAGCAACAATCAGACTGTTGCAAGCCAACTTGGTTTTGTATTGTTCCCTGGCTGAATAGCATGACATATGCAAATGTATATTTTTTTTGTCAGCTGGATTAAGCTGCTTGGAATTAAAGTACAAATTCTGCCAAATAACTACATCTACTGTAATAATATGCATGGCTTAATGCTACGTAGGGTTTGGCAAGTCCCTATTCTCTCAACAAGGTAACTGGATGATGAAATAATCCATATGTCACTTCTCTCTCTCTCTAGTATCTGTGATGATACTAATTATGGGGACAAAATGCTTACATCCTGATACGTATCGATCAGGACACTTGGGTGCAGTTCTATTTGTAAATTGGACTTTTAAGTAGTGCGATTTAACAAGTACTGTGTTGGATATTTACTTTTTTAACTTCCGACCAAGGGGAAAAGTTTTTACTTTAAGTTAAACACTTTTACTAAACTGGTTCAGAAAAAGGTTTTAACTCTTAGCATGTGGTCATGGTTGTCCTGAGGTCAAATATCTGGCATTGCAATTGTCTTATATTGTTATTGTTTTATATATTTATTTATTTTTCATTTTTACTCAGGCATATTTGTTTCCTGGTTCAAATGTTCACTACTATTATAAAGTAAAGAAACCATAAAGAAACTCTCAACAGTTGCTTCATGACGTCTTTACAAACTGACGGCAAGACCACCAAACCAATTCATTCACAATTAAAGGTTTTCTGGAGCTCAACTGATATTTTCTGTAAGCGAATTGTATGGCAGGTGATGTACGTGCCTTCATCACCACTGGGTAAGGAAAGCCAGTAAGCACTGACACACAATATACAACATATACAATACACAGAGACATCTAATCGTGATCCAAAAGCCTGGCCAAATCATCAACAACAACAGCATTGTTTGCTCACAAGGAAACTATCAAAATTGAAAAATTATATATTCTACACACTATGATTCACTCCACCAAATACAACTAATGTTATTGGTCTTATCTCAGACAATTAAGGTACACAGTTACTTAGAAAAACAACCCACTGTGTGTGCTTCCTCAGTCATGCACCTTAGAACAATAAACCCTTCCTTCAAACTTTTATAATTGCAAGAAATAAATGAAAATACATAAGTCTCACTCTTGTGCTTTTGGCCTTCCTCTAAAGCAAAACCTTTAAAACCCATTATTCTTTTTGCAAGAACTAATGACGTTTTTTGTCTCTTCAGCTTAACACACTAATTGACAGTTTTTTTGGAGGATAGCCCAGATGGAAAAATAAGTACCCCCTTAAAGACCCAACTCCCTTGCTCATTCCCTTTGCTTTAAGTCCCTTATTAATTAAACTTTCACCAAGTAAGGAATTTTTATTAAAAAGATAAAGTCTACTCTACCGTAAAACAGAACTAGCCTATTGTCTCAAAAGCTAACATTTTATTTCTATAAATAAAAGAGACTTTTTATACCATAATATGCAGCAGGGGGACAGGGACCAAAGGATCCAAGCAGTACAGTAATTAGAGAGATTTTCATTCCAATTACACCAAAATTGGTCAGGTTTAACCAATACCCTTTGCACCAACTGAATAAATACACTAAGACTGTTCATTTTAGCATCATAGGATATTATTTACTGTATAGCAAACAGAGGCAGCAGCATCAGGCTCGGGAGAGACTGAAGTGTAAATATGTGTTTTGCCAGTGCCGTGTGTGTCTAGCCATACATACATCCTGCCACACTGTTGTTCAGACGGGAAATAAAGCTACAGCCAAATATTGACTGCAGTTTTATGATCAGTCATCCACTTGATCAATCAAATCCCCTCTTGTGTCATTAACTTTGCAACAATATTTGTCAATCAACACCACAAGACAGGGATTGTGTCGCTCCAATTAGGATGCTTTCTCCTTAATGTTGCTTTTATCAACAACAACAAAAATCTGTGTTATGCTTATTATTGAAAAATATGCTTGATCCTAAAAATGCTGACTTTGAGATTTTACTTTACCGTAAGGCCGAAAAATTACTTGTTACACAAATCCAATGCAGCATACTACAAAGCTTAGAAATTGTAAATACACTGCCTATCGTCTCAGTGTGGATCTGATATAAACTATTGCACATTAAAAGGGCAGTTTGATGGAATTAATGATATTCTACCATTATTAACAAAACAAAATGCTCAGTGAATATGTTCTTTATGTGTTCTTCAAAAGGTAAAATTGTATGTAATCAGAAAAGAAAAAATGCCGATAAATACTTTGATAATGAGCATCTAACACTGTAAGGCAGAGCTGCTTTGGTGCTTCACAGTCCTCTAAATGTATTCAGCTGCTTCAACCACAAATCTAAAGTGAAAACAGAGAAACTGCCTTGGGGGATCATTGTAAAAGATCTCAGGGGACTATCTCTGGATGTGGGTATCTGTAAAGAAGGTGGAGGAGGTCAACATTACATCTACTCAAGTGCAACCTGTAGTGGGCAGGTCAAAGCCATTGTTCTGTCAGTCTGCTACGGTGCTGAAATGAAAGCAAAGCTGGAACAGAGGACAGATACATGCAGCGTTAAGGTGCATTAAGTTGTCAGAAAAGTAATGTATCATCCAAGGAGGATCATTATGCCACTTCCACAGTAACTGCTGTACAGCCAGCAAATCACGGCCAATTAAGAACCCTTTAAACTTACAAGTCAAGCATCACTTGTTGTGCTGTCCATAATGGGGTTTTATGGATATGAAGATGTTCTGATGGCTGTATTGGTCTCGTGATGAATGTTAAACTTTACACGAAATGTTGCCCGAGTAAGAATGGTGCAGAAAACCAAACAGATCACTTATTGCTTGGATAGAGAGAGAGAGAGAGAGAGAGAGAGAGAGAGAGAGAGAGAGAGAGAGAGAGAGAGAGCAAGAGAGAGAGCTTTGGGAGCTGCAAGTTTGATCCAATTCTATCATTTCATGAGAATCACACTTTCTACTTATTCGGGGGGATAAACAATTCAGGCCTGTTTCCCAAATTTTTTGTGTCAGTTTTCTGTTTTACGCAAACGAGATGTCACTAATATGTACTGGAATGCTGTGTGAATAAACAATTTGATGGGCCACGAAGAACTTAATGATGTATACCAAATGTGGGGGGACAGCTTCTAAGCGCAGATTTTTGTAGACAAACATAGCTGTTGACAACATTTCCACACAGTTTGGCCTTTCTGTCAGGCTGAAAATGTAAAATTAAGAACAAAACGTTTCCAAGGTACCGCAACTGTTCATAAATCATGTCTTATTAGCATTTAGCGTCAATTGGACAAATTGTAAGGACAGATAATGAAGAAAATGCCACTTAGCTGGAGTGAAATAATAATTAAAAGAAAAACAGAACTCCTGCATGCATGGATTTGTAGAAATCAAACCTTTTCCTTTTAACTAATTAAAAAAAAACATGAATCAAACATTGCATGTTGTACATTTACATAAATGCAGCTACCTATTGTGATGTGAATTTTGTTGTATTGTTCCTCTTTGCACATAGAAGTTTATTTAAGCTTAATTCGTGCCACTGCGTCTTCCTGTGAGCAGACTCCAGTCGTCTTTAAACGGCTCCATTTAAAATGCAATTTGATTATCTGCCAAATTGCTACCAAGTCTCTCCCTCTGCAGCTTGGGGATGGGGGTAAAAATTTTAATTAGCATTTGTGCATAAAAGGGCGGTCTTTGTTGCATTTTGAACATGGCATCCCAGAATGACCACCACTTTCAAAGAGTCATCACCCAAACGATTTCAAACTAATAGATCCAAAGGGACAGGAGCAGTCCTGGCACGGAGGGGTGGGGGAATCACAGAGGTCTTCAGTGGCACTGAAAAAAACCCACAGGACACGGCATGTTTGAATAATCCAAAACATTTCTTTAATCATAGTTTAGAAAATTGGCTGGGACCTTCAGCAGGAGACAGCTGCTCTGCCCCGTAGCCATTTAATGAGATTCACTGAGGGTTTCCCTTAAAATATTTACGCTGTCCCATGGCACCGCAATATTGTCCTAGAATGAGGAGATAAGAGCCAAGGAGGTGTGTTGAAGTTCTCCTAATCAATTTGCTAATTACTGGAGCAGCTATAGGAGAGGAGAGAGGAGTCCCTTCTGGCAAGCTGTATTCTAATAAACGCTGAAATTTTATTTATTTACTCCCTTAGCCAGGAGGAATTCTGAAGTGGGATTACAGCAAAGAGCTGATTGAGACAGAGCTGTGTTGTGGTTTAGGTCGCAGTAAAAGGATCAAGGAGAGGTCTCGAAACATAAAAGGATCTCGCAGGACCTGCACCTTTGCATCTGTTCAGGGAAGGGAGATGGCAGACTCTCACAGACTTGGCACGAAAAGACCTGACTGCTATAACTACATATCAACAAATATTAATGAGACTTCTAGTCTCTTGCATAATAAAACAGGTTATTGTGGGAGTTAATGCATATCTGTGCAGTATCCACACTGCATGTCTAACTGAAACAAACAAGTACGTACAGTATAGAAATACTGAGACAAGAGATCACTTTAATACCTACCATCATATGAGCTATGGGGTGATCTCCTACATGGAGCAGAGGCCACGAGGCCCAGACATTATGCCAGACGTTAGGTTTGCGTGTTTGAAGCCACCCTTGTGCCCTCTGGCACACACTGACCAACCTCCAACCTCTGGGACTGAGGGCAACCCTGGACCTGTCATGTGACACAGCCCACATCTTCTTCAGGGTTGGGGGCAAAATCTGCTCCACGTCTTCAATGCCACATTATCTATATGCCCACTACCCTCTCCAAGGCCTGTAGCCAATAGCATGTTGCTTGGATCCAGACAGGTCAAAGGTCAGCATGAACTGAGAGCCAGAAGGGCACGGCTATAAGCTAATCACCAGCCACGATGGCAGAAGTACAGTGAAGCATGGGGCAAGTTAGACCCCGGGGTCTTGTCGTGAATATTATCCACCACATATCTGGCAGGAAAGCTGTGCACTCTCAGGTTATGTTCTTGAACATCATGTGTTCACATTTAATCATGTTTGCTCTATGGCGACGGATAGCAGTTCAGGGAAGTGCTATTTTCTCTTTTGTTGAAACACCAAAATCTAACCAGATTTATGCATTGGGTTTCGACAAGATTTGAGAGGTCAAAAAATGTCATCTTCTTCGATTCGTCCCTCTGTGGACAAAGGATTCCTGTTAGAGAGAATATCTTTACTGAGACAGGAGCTGATGAGACGACAGAGTAGGGTTGCTTAGTTTCGTTTTTTATGTATAATTTATCAATGTTGTTAAAAAGCTACTGCCAAATTAAACTACCTTATTTTCTATAAATGATCTTCCCATTTGAAATACGCCGCTACTGATTCAATTTCATATTGAGTGATTCAAAACAAGTGAAGGAAGACATTAAATCATCCAAAACGTTTTCTTTTACTTTGGGTGATGCCTATTTGGAGAATTTGCAAACACCTTTAATCAGATGATAACAATGACACTCCCCTTGGTGCTTTTTCGCCCTGATGTTAAATACGACCACAGGAGAGAAAAGAAACACTGACTTATTAGTATTTACAGTCCATTTCCATGTCAGCGTATTCATTTCTCCAATAAACTTGTTTCCCCTCAATCCCCTAGTCTCTCCAGTGGAACTGAGCGCATGGATCGAAGAACAATCCCATTGAGAATTGAAGCAAAAACAAAAACACAAAAAAAAACCTGTTGCTGTGACATTTTGTTCCCTCTCACCTCAACGCATGCCAGTCACAATGGACCGGTGTGTGGGGGATCTGTGTTCAGGTCACCATGGTGATGGCTCTCTGCCTCCCAAGGCTCCCTGGAGGGGGTTGGAGGGTGTGTGTGTGTGTGTGTGTGTGTGTGTGCGTGCGTGCGTGCGTGCGTGCGTGCGTGCGTGCGTGCGTGCGTGCGTGCGTGCTTGCGCGTGCGTGCGTGCGTGCGTGCGTGCGTGTGTGTGTGAAAAACGCAGTTGGATGAGGAGAATGGTGAAGATGTTCCTAAAAACATCGTCCACGTGTAACCCAACATCTTTCCGCACAAGTTAAGTCCACGACGAGCGCAGCAGCCTCTAAACTCAACAACTGACACCACAGCGATCCAAAGAGGCTGACGCGTTTCACTCCTTAACCTTTAAAGGGGCAAAAATACAGAACAAAATAGTTCAGGTTCACGAGCAAAGGTCTGAGAACATCTGTCTCTGGGTAAATCATCCTTACATGACAGAAAGGCAGAGAGATGGCATTACACCGAGCGAGACAAAATGGCACCCCCATCTACACCGCCAGCTCCAATTTCATTTGCTTATTTGACTGTTGTCCCCCTCTTCCACAATCAAGCAAACATATTCTCAAGAGGATCCACAGTGTTCATCAGAAGTCAAATACACCAGTAATATAAAGCTGGATATTAGGCCAGGAAACACATTTCCTTCTTAAAGTGTGGAAGTCAGTGGATCCAAAAATGTTAACAACCAAAATGTCGATGGGAAAATAAAGATTTTCTGGTAACATGTCAAAGTGGCAAAGGTCAAAATATTTGATTGATAATGTGTCGACCCTTTAAAAGATACAGTTGAGAGATACTAACAGCCTGTACCGTGTGCAAAAACAAACGTGTAAATCAACATTACATTGTTTTTGTTCGAGGAAATCTAAAAGAAAAAATAATATTTTGATCATGTGACACTAAAGCTGGCATTAAGGGTAACCAGTGGCACTATTTATCATTAGGAAACTCTGGCATACAACACAGGAGTGCCTACTCTCACACTTTCTCAGTGTGTTTCCTATCAAGTTTGGCACACAGTGGGAAGAGACAGAAAAATTACTTTTCTATTTATTGAATTGAGTTTATTGAATTCATTTTAAAATCAATTATCAGAATCAGACCAAGATTCAGAATTTAATCAAATTATGAGACTCAGCGAAGATTCCCACCCCTAGTTAATACGACTAATAAAAAAAAACATTCTTGAGGATTTATATTGAGGGGTTAATTTCGCTGAGGAAAATCCATTCTTCTGACAGTTTTATATACTCGTGGACAGGGCCGAATTTATATCAATAACATTGGTGGCAGTCGACAGGACTCTAGTTTTAAAAAGACGCTCAAGCATCATAGGTGCTTTACCTGCAATGTGTACATTTCAAAACAAAGCTTAAAATTGACCCCTAATGAGACAACATGACAGTACTAATTACTGGAAGTATAAAAATCACCGTCTGCTGTGGTTTCACTGTGGACTAAGATTAATGTGCCAGACATGTCGCCCATCTGATTTGATTAATGAACAGAAATTCTGCACAACACCGGACTGTAAGCTTGGTATGGTATATAAACACATACTGCATTGGATTTACATTTAAGCAACATGGTTTAACAACCACTACAAGTGGCTGGCAATTTGTCAAATGAGTTAATTGGTCACCAGTTCATCCAATTCATCTTAATGCTCGCTCTTGGACCACACCCAAAGAACAGTGAATTAGGCATGCACTGCAGCCAACAGTTACTTTGAGTACACGACTGAATCCCTCGTGGCGATTGGTGCCAAAGTCAAAACTGTCCTATTTCTCTTTTAATCAAAGCTCGTATTCCTAATCCGTAAATTATTGTTAAATTCTGCTTCTTAATCATTATTACAGCCGTCATTAGGTTTTATTATGGCCACATACGTCTGTTTTTAGTCTGATGCAGAAGTGTTTACTCACTGAATGCCAGGTGGTGTAGGAACTACAGGCTGGGGGGAAAGGGCCTAACCTTTACACAGCGTCTAAACGTCCTCACTTTCTCCTTGAACATCTATCCTTAACTGGGCTCCTCTGGTCCCCTCCCTGTCCCAAAGTGGCCAGCTGGGAACGGTGCGCATGTGCTGACGTCCCTACTAACCTTGGCCAGTGTAAGGATTACCGTGCATTTACACTCAATGCTCCTTCTTTCCTTAAGACTTATTAAGAATGATAATGAGCTCGGAAAGGGGCAGCATGTCCCTTTCTCAACTCTGTGAAAGCTCTTCTCTGTCTTTCTCTCTGTTCGGTTGTCTTATTCCTCCCTCTATTCTTCCTCTCCACCTTTTCTGCAGCCTCTTTCTCTCTCCCCCCCAGTCTATGCCTCTCTCTCCCTCCAGCCCCCCCCCCCCCCAGTCTCTTTCCCTCTCCCCCCCAGTCTATGCCTCTCTCTCTGTCTCCATCGTATTGAAAGGACCCAGGACAAATTACCAAAAAGGCCATTTTCATCTATGAACTGCAGGATTTAATCGATACTTATTTCATGCCTTCAAAATCAGCCCTATATTACTGTTGTCTGTGTGATTTGTTTATTTTGCTCTGGAATATTCCCTCAGTCGAAGGGGGGAAATGCACGGGATGCAATTCACCTTGAACCTCCATTATATTGGATTTCTCTACTGGCTGATCAAGCATGCAAAAAGGACATTTCCTTAGCAGTAAAATAAAAACAATAATGATGATTAAAAAAACATGTGTGCTATTTGTGCGGGTATAACAGTAGGTGTTGAAGGCAGTATATTTTTACAAGCCAAAACACTGTGGTTGTGGTGGTGTGAATTTGTATACAAAATCATTACACTGAGAGCAATTGATAAAGCTTATGAGCTGGGAAACAAAAGTAATGGCTCCTGAAGCCTGTCAAATGCCGCCTGGGATTACTGACGCTTATTTGACATCAAAGACCTGAGGTCCACAGCCAAGGTCAAACAGAATAGGAATACACATGGGTTTAATTCTACACACCCCTTGACAGATGCAGATGGGTACTTATGAGACATGAGGCATTTCCCTGACTGATAGGGCTGCAGGAAATAAGAACGTTGGAGGCATCGCACACTGATTAACCACTGAGATTCTCAAATAGTCGAATGAACCAGGAGCACAGCACTACAAGCAACAATTCAAGTACCATTTTAGAGAGGAGGAGAGAGAGAGACACACAATCAAAAGGCCTAGGGAACCACACCCATAAACACTAAACTAAACCTACAAACCAAATCGCAATAAAAAAAGAGCAAAAATTAACAAAAAAAGCATCTCTGTTTTCTCAGCACAGGAAATGTACCTAGCACTACTTTAACATACGGTGACGATGAAAAATGACGAAAGTAGGAAGGCAGAGAGCGAGTAAAAGAGAGGTAGAGATAGAAGGGCAGTATGTTAGACGGATGGATATTGCTCTGTCTCATCAATGCCGAGAGATGAGAACCTGTGCCACCAGTCTGACAGTGAAGGCTGGCTGGTGTCCATTTAGAGATGGACCTTCGGACAGCGGACACATGCCGTCACATTCCAGAGTTACACTGAGGGAGCGCACAGGATGAAGAGCTGGAAACTGCTTCAACTGATCACTTTACAGCTCTCTTTGGACAGACTGTACGAAATAGCATGTACAATGCTTCTGCAATGCACGGAGGTGAACTATTGTACCCTGTAGTGTCACCTGCTGTTGGTTATTATTTTTGGTGACCTCGTAAAATAAGAGATACCACTAAAGTAAACTTATCTTTAGTCTGGCTAATACTTGCTATTCAAATCACACAAAATGCAAGATAATTTCATGTCTAAACATGTGTTTTTAAGCTCGCCTGTTTAAGTGTCAAGTGTGTGCTTGCTTTGCATGCATGAATACATCTGCAACAGTTAGGGTGCGCAGCTGCTGCATTATGAGGGTGTTATTGAAAATACCTCAAAAGAACACACTGTGAACACAATGCATCTTTTTACATTATTCGCTTATTTAATCTACAACTCATTTGTGAGTTGTAGATTAGTTGTAGGAAATCAAAGAACAAAAACTGTGAAATTGAAAAGAAAAAATGTAATGTTTACCTTGTGTTGTAGTAGCAGTGGCATTTTTAATATAGAAGATGGCTTTCCATGAATGATCTGTTTAACCAAAGACAAGAGGGAGAGAGAGAGAGAGAAAAAAAGGATAATTAATTACTTTTGTGAGCTATTGCACGGGAGAGACAATAAACCTGCCTGGTCGCCATGGATATGACATATTTGCTCTGAAAACAACACAATAATTAGCAAAGGAGAAAGATCCGGTGAGAATATGAGAACTCCGGGTTTAAAGTGCCAGTGATCTATTCCTGTCCTCATCTTCATCTCTGAGAATAAGAAGCACATTGGCAAGCAGACAACACATACATTTATACAATCACAGGAGAACCAACAGTGACCCTTTACAAAAGCATGTTAAATTAAATCTCACATCAAAGTGGTGTTTTGAAGAGACCATACATAGAGCATACATACAGTGCTTTTTGACACATTGTTTGTTCTACAGATGGTGGGAGTCAGAAAAACCTGCCATTCACCTACTGAGCGCAGCAAAATGTGATCTGCCAGTTTGTCTGTGTGTGTCACAAAGTGTGTGGCGTCCGAGAGGTGACAACGGTTAGCATGACATGTTGAGCAAATAAGCAGGTTTTCCCAAACGCATTAATAATGAAATCTATTCATGATATTTATGCACACACGTTTTGAGGAAGTCGTGCTTTTAGCAGGTTACACCATCTGACACTTTACAGCCCCAACTGCACACACGCAAGATGAAGAAAATATGTTTTCAATATGTTTCAATATGTTTTCATTTACAGACAACCTTCAACATCAGAACTTCCGCATTTCGGGCTTTGAATATTGATTGCATTTATAGTAGTTCCTCTATTCACGGTAAACGATACTGTATGGGGGCTACTACCTGTTTAGAAGCGACCAAAGGAGTTTCACTAAGTTTCAAACGACAGAAACCCGGCAGTTTCGGCAAAAGAAGTCGCACCCAAAAGTCGCTTATTCTTGTCGCTTTTTTTATATCAGCGGACAGTAATGAGCTCCACTGTAGGTCTGAGCTGCTGGACAAATAACACAATAGCCCACACCAGCCCTGTCTGTCCTTTATACGCCACATATTCTGGGCAATGGGAGTAGATGATTTCAACTCGCGGAGGGGGAGAAGTTGCTGTGTCAACTTTGCAGGGGCAGGTTTGGTCGCCCGCCGCGTTCATCCGGTCTTTTGGCGGCTTTGAATTTGACCATGGGGGGAATTATTAACAAAGTTTGAGGGGGAAAGGCTGGTCCCTCTCGGCGGCGTGTTCAAAGGCTCGGCGCGGGCTCGCGAGCGGACTGCATGAGACCTGCTGCTGCTGTCGGCGCTGCCGCCGCCGCCGCACCGGGGCTGCGAGTCGCACGGTGTTTACCGACAAGTCCACACGTCAAGTCTCAATGTCCTTCAGTGTCATTTTTGTATTATTTTAACTGTTCAAAACTGCTTCAAAAGGCTCGTTTTCGGTGCCACTGCTCCAGCGAGCAACACTTTTGCTGTCGCCTTGAGCGGAGAACGGTGTGTTTTGAAGAGAGCGTGTAGTTGAGAGGAAAAGGAAAACTCTTACCTGAGGTATACTTCGTTGTCTTTCGGTGACTTCCAACTAAAAGGGACGTGTGTGTTTACGGTGGATGTCGTGGGCGCTTTCATTCATAAAGTTGCCACATTCTTTTTTTTTCAGTTTTTCGGGTTTTATTGTAGCATTTTCTAATTTCTTACTGGGCGAGTCGCCCGGAAGATCTGCCCTGGAGACCGGCTCCAAGTGGGAAGAGGAGTCGTTAATTGAATTTGTCGGTCGTCAGGTGTTACTGAGAAAACCTGGAGTGGAGTTCAGTTGTGGTCTCTGTCAACTCAGCTGACAGCGTGACACAACTATTTACTCTTTCACTGTATTGTATATGAGTGTGTGTTTTAATTAATAAAGCTCAGCATATTTAGATCTTTTAATAAATTGTCACAAGTGAAATAAGTAGTTATTGCTCGGGCCAGGGCTGTTGTCCAGACCAACATAATCAAGGTCAAGTCACGTCCTATAGACAAGTCCAGTCTGAGTCAAGACCAAGTGCAAAAGCAGTCGAGACCAAGTCCACAAAAAATGTAGTCTTGTTTAAGATCAGCATAGGCAAAAGTGTCTTTTCAATGCAGCTCCTCTGCTCTGCTTCGAAACCGTTCTCACACAGTATGGATAACATCTTATTTCTCTTAAAAAATATAGAGTAGATAACAGTCGAGCTGTAACAAAACATCTAAAACAACATAACTAAGATAAAAGTCGATTTCTGGCCTGTAAAACGTACATATTTGCATTGCACGTTACCTTGTGTGCAGCTATCAACGAGAAATAAAAAAAATGAGACAATGAGTCAATATTGGAACCAAGGAGGAATTTGGTTCCAGGGGGAAAACGCAAATTCTCTAGTTAGGCAATGTGTTAAAATGCCTTCTTCTTTTGAGGCCTGTAACTGTATTATTCCATTTCTTTAAAAGACACATAACATAGGTCTACTTGCAAAATTATACATATCACAGATATCCAAAACAAAGAATATGATATTGTACGTATACCGTACGCCAAAGTCAAATTAAGGTTTAAATTGAATATATAACAAAGCAAAATAAAATAACAAAATACAAGTATTTCCTGTGTATTAAGAAAAGTACCCCCCTGCTACTGAATTAGGAGTAATTTCATTTTGATACAGTGTATGCAATATATTCCTTAAGTGCATAATCTGGTAGAAAAAGTATTGAACTAATAGCAGATACAGACAGAGACCTGTCCAGAAAAAACTGGACCCTACGATTCATGATAGTTGGACATAATCCAATAGTTGTGTGGGGACACACAACAAAAAGCACAAATATTTGTTTAACTCAAACTAACCAATGCAAAATAACTTTAACAATTTAACAATACCAATATATTCATATTTTATATTTTAGGGTTAAGTTCATGTTGAATTGTTTTTTGCGAAGCAAATAAAATATGTTTTATTTTTTCCAAAAAAATCTGTGAACAACACAGAGACAGTGATGTTAGCAACCAGTTGCCTATTTACTCACTCAGCCGACATGAAGCAACACTATAGCATTCTTTGAGAGTAGTTTTTCCTGAACATGTATGAATCCCATTATTCATTTGCAGTTAAAGGTTCTCTATTCGATATTGAGAGCATTAATACAGCAGCAAACAACTATTTGCTATGTAAAGATATAGTGAAGTAGTCACTCTGCCTCTGTGTGTCGTTATACAAACGTCTGTGTTCATTGTTTACATAGCCAGGCCGGCTGCGTCGCCTTTTAGTGCACGTAGAGTGCACGTAGAGTGCATGTGAGCGTGCCCCACTGGCTCATGGCCACTCTGCAGCGCTCTCATTACGCTGTCACAGCTGATGATGCCGTCCACACGATGCTGTCGTCGCACAAGAGTAGCGCCCACCCTCCAGTTCCTGTTGAGTCTGTCAGCTCTGTTGCCGGTTGTTTGCGCTGTTCGTGCTCCTCGCACCGTTAGCTGCAAGCCTCTGGCTCAGCCGGCGCCGTGTTGAGAGGCGATAGAGATGCTCTGAATTTCAGTTTAACTCCTTTAACATGAATACTTTAGTGGCATAATTGATGCATTGTTTGAAACTTAAAATCTAAAACATGTTTTCCTCTCTAGTTGCACAAGGATTGCACTGTATATGTATGGTTTAAGTTTCACAATCGACCATTATTTAAAGTGTTTTCCCGAGTCCATTTAAAGTTTACCTTCCTATTGACAGAGCACTAATGTCAATTCCTCTCTCTATTTTCCTTCTCTCTCACCTTTCCCTACCAACTACCATACATCAATAATTCACTGTAAAATATTCTGAGCATGAGACTCCTTGAAGGTATACCAGGAGCAAACCCCATAGGAATAGCGAGGCTGTGATAATGTATTTTAAACTTGAACTTTCCTTATCTAAATTCTGCAGTCTTGCGAACTATTGACAAACAGATTATTGCCAATTAGCAGTTTTGTGATGTGTCCTGTTGTACATAATAAAGAATCGAGAGGATCGATAGCAAAGTCAACTAACAAGGTAGATAGTGCTTTAATCTTTAATCTAATCTCTCTGTATGGTTTAGGATTCCAGGATTGTGACCCATGTGGTGTCCCTCCAATACATTTGGGATATTTGTTAATTGATTTGTTATATTATAATCACATCACCATCTCATCCTAATTTCAGAAACACATCCCACGTTACCTTTTTTACCAACAAATATCACAGACAATTTAAGGTTTGCTGATTCATTTCACACAATCATTTTACTTTTTAAGGGAATCAAAAGTTTTAAATGGCATTTTGAATTTTCTCTATGAATTGATAGACTTTAACAGCAGCCATTATTATATTTGAATAAATTGTTCTTAAAAAGTCTATTTAATAACTATCACAATTCAGACCAATCTCTTATACCTGTGGCTGTATGTTGTTATAAAGTAACTATTTAATACCTATATTTAATACAGCCCATGTTTTCCCCCAATTCTCCTCCCACTTCAAACATTACCATGGTGAGTCACTCAGATACGTTCATACTCTCTATATAGTTGAGAATGTCTGGTAACTTAAAAAAGGACACCTTATGATTCATACATCTTGGTGTCATTGTATATATTTTATGCCCAGCCCCCTGGAATGTGTTATATATACTACATTCTTAAGCAAACCCCCACGGTCACTGCAGAGGTCCCAGCATCCCATCCATCAGTGGGTTCCTCCTGATGTTGCAATACTGTGATACAGAATAATAAAGAAGTAAGAAAGACCAGAAAATCAATAGATTATTCTGCAGATCACTTGATTCAGTAATGATCCAGTCCATTTATCGCCAGCCGTTGATTCATAAGGCCTGCTCTCAAGGGCGTACCCACCCCACCTCTGCCCTGCTGACTCCTTTGCCATTGGTACTACTAATTATAAAACATTAAAAGCTAATCACATGGCAGTCCAAGGTTAGAAAAGACATGCAGTTTGGTTAAACTAGAGGGTTCATTTCATCCTGAGAGGATATACATAGCTTCGATTCACTGGTAAAGTCAGATTTATACAGACATTTATAATAATATGAGGTATCTTTTTTATCAAAAGGATAAAGTAGAAATACTCTTCATAAAACACAAGAAACTGATGATGAATAGCAACATGTGATATTGTTATTAACATGATAATTAGCTCTGTTGCTAAAAAAAACACTATTTTTTGGAATATATACAGTATATGTCTATAGGATATCTATTGGGAAATACTTATAATCAAATTAAAAGATCAATATCAATGTCAGCACCAACTGGACGGGGAAACTACTTCAAAGCTTTGATATTTATGTGATTTATCTTGTAAGCTGGTCACCAAAACAATCAAGACAACCAAACTATGATGAAAGTACATATGAGATGACGTGTGCAGTCACAACTTCCAGCAGCTGTTGGTCAAGAAATAGAATACACACAACTGTTCCTAACCACAATATCTCAATTGTCTATTTCTACACCAAAAAAAAACATATGGCTTTGGAGTTTTAAGAAGGAACTTTTTTTCTTCTCGAAGGCAGCTGTTACTCCCTGTCTCTGGTTTAAACACGTCCTGGCTTGACCTACCTCAGTGCTGGACACCCTAAAAGGAAGTTGATATCGAACTTGTAATCTGATTGAGGATAGCATATTTTCCAAAATGTCAGACTGTTCCTTTAAAAGTCTTACCAACCATCCAGTGCTGTGGTTTTCAGCCATTGTGCCCGTAGAGTTGCCCAGGTGTGCTATGACAACACACACACACACACACACACACACACGAATAAAGTACATTTATACAAGTAGTTCATTTTTAGTAGCCCAAAATGAACTGTCATTGCAGCTGCTCTCACTGGCACATGCTATCCTCTCATATTCTCCTTGTCACCTGTTCTACACTTGCATTTTTGCACAGATTTCTGAAATAGCTTGAGCAGCAGCTGCTGTTATACAGTGGTTTGAAATACAATTCTGGAGTCAAACGTACCTGTTTTTCAAGACTAGATTACATAATTTAAAAAAACTGAAAAAGACTGATAGAGTTGGCTTGAAGCTCCGTGTGTGTCACACCAGCACAAATACCTGTTTTATGTTCATCAAAACAAGCTCAGGTTTCACAGTGAAAGAAAGTTATACTGTATTTATAGGCCACAAGAACACAGTTAAATATGGGCGTGACATTTTTTTATGTTTTAGTTGAACAGCATTGCGTGTGGATTTTCTTGTTTTTGGCATAACAAGTTGGAAAAACAGTGGTCAAATCTGGCTATTGAGTGTAGTAACACACATGTTATGTTGTAAAAACATTGTAAACGGACATTTTGATCCATGAAGAAGACACATGCCCGCCACGAAGCCTCCAAGCCGTTCACCTGCAGGAACCTTATCAAGGTCGACTTATTTTCAGTCACATTGCATGAGGGGGCAGATGAACTGGCATTCACCTTAATTAAATAAAGGCATGTACAAATGTCCTTTAGCAGGTGGCTGTCTTATAGAAGTTAACGGTGGTGGCAGCTGCCTATGTATGGTAAACAGGGAGCATTTTTGAAAAGTGATGGTGGCTGGTGAGGGAGGAGGGGGTAAGGGGAAGATTGGACAGCTGTCGCCATACCCACCTCTCACTGTGCTGACTTAGAGCTATTGCTCGATCAAGCCTTTGTATATATTTTTCCAGTGCATTTCAACACTGTGAGCACCTAGTGTTTGAGGCCTCACAGAGACACATTTGGTGCGACAGATGTAGGCAGCACATGAGCAGCAGAGGGCTAGAGCCGAAATGTCTCGGCCATTGGATTACTCTTTCTGTCAAACTTCCGGGATGTATTTCTCATGTCCTCAAAGGAAACAGCGTTGGGAAAATTTGAAGATATTCTCTCCAAAGTTTCCTTTTCTTTTTTATCAAATTCAATTCACATAAATACATGTTGTTTAAAGTCTGTATGAATCTGGTTGTTTGTCTTTTAATCCCAGTGCAATATGTTTTCTCCATCTAAGCTATTTGTTTATTTAGGCCGCGGACAATGAGAGGTAGGTGGCTACTTCCTCAATCACTTCCAACAGGAAATTATGGTGTGGGTCCTTCGTGAAAACTGCAGTATCGCACCAATCTTAACTTTCCTCAAAACAAACTATACATTTGGAGGTTAGAGATTAGTTCATTCTGAATCGTAAATTGAAAAGTACTTAATGTGCTCAAAGGTCAGTGTGAAATGATCTGTGAGCTATCGCTTCAAAAAAATAGAAAAGAAAATAAATTACTGAAGCTGTGTTCTTTGCTGAAAACAAATGCCATCTGCAACATGCTGGTCACCGCACCATATGGCGATGATAAGATGCTCAGGTAAAATCTAATTTTAATAAATTCCTAATCAGCTTGGAGGGACACTGAAACAAGATAGTTAATAGAAATGTGTAGAGTCAGCAAGGTCTTTCACAGCTGTGGTCTTTAATAAGATTTGAGAGGCATACAACAACATTGCAGTCAATGTCATGTTGAGCTGCTCCCTCTGTCTGTAACTCCAACAGAGGGAGAAAAGAACAGACAAATAAGGGAGGCGAGGGGAGGAAAACATGGTCATCTGTTTCAAAAGAGCTGAAATCTGATCTCTGGGGGGAGAGGCGTAGTCGGAGGTACTATATAGTACACATCATCTCCCCCTGATCATTCATGCTTTCTAATTACAGAAGGTGAGGAGGGCCATAATTTTATCGTATTTGTTTTGCATCACTGCAAAAATAGAAAATGAGGGCTCGCCAAGCTGCACCAATTTACTTCATTTCGACCTTGATTAAAAGAAAATTAATTGCCACATCTCTCATTATGTTGCAGGCTGCATTTGATGACGCGAATGGAAAAACTAAAAAATAAGATGCAAAGGCTCAGAGGGAGTGTGAGCTCGACCTGGATGTTCAGGAGACAGCGCACTCCCCTAATGATGAAAACAAACAGGCTCTCTCCGCACAGCCATCTCAAGAAACTCTCAGACGCTGGAATACTGTTACCGAAGATTCTGGATTAAGGACATTGTGAAGCTTTGTTTGTTTCAGTATTTGTTGATTTAAGGGAACATGTCAAGACCACAGGTATTACATATATGTGTAATGTTTTTACTATACTATTACTTTTAAGACCTGGGTGAAGAAACAGCAAAACAAGTAATTTCATGTAGTTGTTACAGAAAGGTGCCCCTTGCAAACAATCACAAACCAAACATTTAAGGCCTATTTACGTCCCTCAAGCCCCTGTGTCTCCTCCCCTCCTTAAAGCACCATATGTCTCAGTAGATCAACATCAGAGGTTTTCAGTAACCATGGTGTATGATTACATGAGAATTTCTCTCAGAGAAGGCCTCCAGGAGGAGTAAAATGCTAAATGCTATTTTTGAAATGAAATTCTCCTTCATGTGGCTGCACCTGTTTCCCTGGGAGAGTAAACAGATCAGACGCCTGATAGAGTGGGCCTGCCCCTGACACACACCTAATTCTAAAATATTTATTAGCTTTTGACACTCTTTAAAGTCACCGTCTGGGACAAAGGGTACCCTATTCCTCTTGCTCTTGGTTGGCTACGCGTACTCCTCTCCCCTCGTCACTGGGCTGCTTCAGCTGCTTATCTGTGACGACGGTGACACAAACATGCAATGCAGCGAGCTCTGGTAGCGCTGGTGCCGACCTCACACAGGTCGAACTGACACAGGCAGCTTTCCACAGTTGGGCCCAATCAGCGGGCCCGGAGTCAATGGTACTGTCGTTGTGAACTTTTGTGTTTTATGTGAATTTTTCCCTCTCAGCTGAGTGTTTGTTAGCGAGCGTGAGCATTTAGGGGAATGTGCGTCCTATACGTGCGAGCAGGTGCGTGCGGGGAGGAGGGATCATTATTTGGCATGCCTCGTCAAGCCATCATGAAGGCAATGGGGACATTTTAATAATTGATTGAAATAATGTAAAGTAATCCCGCCAGCTTTCATTCTTGGCTCACCTGCTCCTAATTCTAAGACTGCTCTCAGTTGACAGCGGACAGGGGGGGACATTTAAGGACATGGGAGTGACATGGAGGATCACATTTTATCCACCATTACCCGTCGTCTCTTATTTCTCCACCGCTCATACCAACGATGTTGTGGTAAATAAAAAAGGTGTGTTGGATCCCCTGTCGGCACTCATCATGAGGCACGCAGTCACAAATATAGTCCAAAAAAGAAGCTGTCAGGAAACATCCAGCACTCTGCTGCTGCTTCGTCTGACGTGTTCAATGAATTCATGGCAACGTAATTTCCAGTATGTTCACTTGTGACAGGAAGTGAACTTCTTCAAGTGGTAAAAATGTCATAAAACTGGTTTTAGGGAGGTTTTCCCCGAAACATCCTCCTAATTCTTAACGTATACCAAACCTGAAATCTAAATCTTTTTATTTAAGTTAAGTATGGAGCAATATATACGCTAAGACTACATGAGAAATGTAAACGTGTGATAGGACAGATCATAACTGATAACCTTTAGGAGTCTGAAGAGTAAAGCACATCAGTTACGCATGACTGAGCGTCTTTGTTTAGATTGTATTTGAGCAATCAGCTTAGACTCTGTCACTCTGTTTGTCTCACACTGTGATAAAGTTTTATGATTGACCATAATTATTCCCCTGGGGGCCATAACAAGGCTCCCTTAAAAATTAAATCTTCAACTTTCTCTGCTTGTGTTGAAATGAAAGCATAAGAAATGTATGAAAAATGCTTCACAGTTTTGTGAGGTGTTTTTATTTTCTCTTTCTTAATAACCTCTCCAGGTTATTGGAGTTACCAGGTGTCATTAACAGAAGCATGCAGACACACCTGCGCTCCACTTAGCACCTGGCAAGTGTGCAAGTCTGTTTGTTCCAACTGTAGGTTACAAATTGCACAACTGCAGTTATTGTTTATCATTTTGTCAAAGGTCCATTTCGTCCTATGGTCGCTGTGTGCTATTACCAGCTATATTGTTACATCACATGCTGCGTGTTGTTACTCTTCTCCAAATGTGTCTCCGTTCTACGTTTAAATTATGTTTTTAAACTCTCCTTTAGTTTTTCCGAGCCTGTTTACAGCTTGAGCAATGGCAGGATCAGTTTCAACAGTAAATAGGCGCTTGCTTAAGTTTGAGGATGGGTGTTGAAAACTTTTCCTGGTAGGCTCCGCAATCCCACTCCTACTGTATTTGTTGAGACACTGTGTTTTCAGTGTGTCACGCCGGGTGCTGTTTTGCACACTATATCACCTGATATGGCGTTTATCCTTGAAAGCTGCATTGAACGCCTCACACTCCCTTAGCGGGGTAAGGACTCGACATGTCTGTCCTCACTACAGCTGCTAGTGTGTCTTTGTTTAACACATTTGTAAAGCGCTTCAATTTTGAATTTAGAAAGGGTGTAAAAACATTTATTATTTTTAAATAATTTATCACGTAAAAAGTCATGTTTTTCTTTATGATGAGGTTGTCCTCCCCTCCTCACTTACCAAGCCGCCTACTGAAAGTGTTCAGTTTTAGGACACAGGGGTCACACCTGTTGTGGAACTTGATAGAAGGTTTATTTATAAACTTTCTGAGCTCTAAATTCCTCCTTCAGAGAAAACGCTTCCACATAAAGAGCGTTGACGGGGTGGGGGGGGGGGGGTCAGCTGAAATGCTTGTTTATGAACACAGCAACAACTGCAATCCATACAACTCTGAAATGAGGAAATTAATAAGCCATCCGATCTGCAGAGTTTAGGTCGAAGGACAAGAGCTTTCGGAGTAAATCACTCTCCGAGCAGAAACAAATCTAGATGTGTCATTTAAAGTGTCATTTTCATTACATTATTGAAAAAAAATATACTGCTATCAATGAACTTAAAAGATGTGTTTGTCAAAGCTCTGTGTTTTGTCTTTCTGAAGCTTCAGGACTGTGTGGCTCGTCTGTGTTTTCTGGCAGCGTCGCGCTCTGAACTGCTACCGTCGTGAAAACACTCTCTAAATCACGTCACATTGTGTATTCTGAGCGACCTTCATTGAGTCTTTGTGGTCATTTGAAAACTAAACACGACACGAGGACAGCCTCTGTTAAACGCCGTGCTTTGCGCCCAAAAAAAGGCAAAAGTCCGGATCGGGTCCAGAGGGGAGAGTCTTAATATATTGCCTAAATTTAGGTACTGATTTATGGCCCAGAAGATGTCTGGGTGGGCTCATGTGACGGATGAAAAGTTCTGAAAATGCTGAGTGGATTTGAAGTGGAAGAGGGAATACATTATGGCTGTGGGGCAGAGCCCCGAAGCAACCGATTGCAAGACAGGTGCTGCTTGACAAGTGTCAGATGTGGCTTTTTGAAATGTGAAATTTTCATGATTTTTTAATGCTTGGGAACCATTTCTGTGTTTATCACTAATGACTGCCGGCCCACGGTGTATCACAGAATATCAGTCAGAGTGTAGATGAGAAGTTTTTAACCAGACATCTGACCTTTAAAATCGAGATGGCCGTTTTCCCTCATGTCTTTAGTGAAATGTTTACATCTAACGAAACAGATATAAAATGAATGCCACATCAGAGGGGGTCTCTATGCAGTATAATTTGCAGAAATCTGCTTCATGTTCTTCAGCGGGAGGGCAGTATTAGAAGTATCATCATATTCTGCTGAGCCCCTCTCTCCGTCACTCTCGCTGTGCCATGTAATGTTGTTCCTTTAACATTTAGCAGGGTTCAAGTCATTTTGCACTGGTCAGGAGATTTTAAGGACCCGATTGCGCACAAGTAAGCAGATACTACACACTTTATTATAGACATCTGGGTATAATATTAGTCATCTCTGCCTATACCAGCAAACCTAACTGGCAAAACATGTGACAAGGCGCAATACCAGACAAATCGATGGCACAAAACAGATTGCATTGCACAGATTCCCTTTGCTGACAGGCCACGGGATAGTTTTGGCTTTTAAAAAATAGCGACATCTTTAAGGTGACCTCTGGAGTGCTTCTTATAAAATTACAAGAGACAGAAATCCATTTGCAACTGTGCTATAACACTGAGATTACATTGTTACTTTAGAGCCTCGGTGAAAATTAATTTGAGGTTCATTTCATGTATTATATAAATGGATGGAGGTGGGAAAATTAAATCCCAGTATTGCACATTTCTATATATTGTTTTATATGTGGAGGGTGTTTTGGATCACTGTGCTTGCCATTGAATTGGCCAGCAGGGCAAGGTTCCAGCAGATTTAACTCTTTTATAGCTACAGCTGTCAAGAGGGGACAAGGACAAAAACAATTCTAGATGCATCGGCCATAAATAAAAGTAGGGCTCTAACATATGCATATATAAACGGCAGTAACTAATAGCTGCCACGAATATAAATAACCTCTGGCCACGTTTGTGACTTAAATATGTTTTTTTCTCCTGTTTTTCAAAATAATTATTTAGATTTTCTAATTCAAAGTTACTCAAAAGTGTCAAAAATCAAAAGTGAGATTGTATCTTGTCCAGCAGGTGTTAAGCTGAATTGCATCTGCATTTCAAATGGGCAAGCTCACCTGGCAGTGAGCTCCACTGAACTCTCATGATGATTTAAGATCTGTGTACTCAGACCGGACTGCAGCATTGTAAAAGAAAAGTTGTATTATTGCACTACTTTGCTTTAGACTTTTATTCCCAGCTATTAATCAAGTTGTAAATGCAGGTTGTCAAAATGGATAAAGTTACAATCCTTTAAAAGCACAGCAAGTTTAGCTACCACAGTGTTTGTTTGGTGCAATCTAATTATACCCGAAGAATGTGAGCAGACGACCTTTCAGCACGACTTGAGTTTTCAGTATTTAAAACATTGCGAAAAAGACTGGATTGAACACAATTGGCAAATTGTTTTTTAAATACACAAAATCCTACTGCTCATAACACAAAATAATATATATCTTCACACATTTTAAGTTGGTCATTTTTAAAGTGGGTCGAGTTACTTCATTCACTCTGGTGACAAAATGCCACCGTTTACCTTGTCAGACATGTCTGAGCGTTTCTGCCCTTCAGGCCTGAAAGAGTTACAGGAGCAGTTACCTGTGAAGCAGTCAACTCTATGACTGGGCTCAGCACCCTTTCACCCAGCGGCACCCACACATATGGAAAGAGTGCACAGCGTGTCAATGGGGCAGCCCTGTCAGGTATGAATATGGGAGCATCTCATACCCTATCTAGGGACCTTGGAGCCATGTGTCGACATGCATCGCACTGTTAGCTACATCGCCTGGTCATATTGGGGACAGGAAAGAAGTGGCGGAACAGAAGCACTCCAGATGTTCTTCATCAGTGGGCCACAGGGGAAGTCTGTTACCACAACACCTGGCTCATTCTGCTCGGAGCTCGGAGGCAGAGCGGTGATGCTCTGCCTCAGTCTGGCTATCTGACTGAAAATAGATGGCTCAAGGGTAGTACGGGACCCGCTGTTCACATGGACTGTTCCATGTAAACTCCTCCAGGGAAACTTGAACAACAATCATGTTGAAATGAAATGTAATGTAATGTTGTATTAATCCTGAATATTGGATGCACAATGCACATAAACAGGTCTAAAGTCATACAAAGCCTCAAATATGTCTGCATTTATAACTACTCTAGTTTTACATGTTCCTCACTGATTTATGTATGCTATATATGTCTTGAATGAATATCTAAAGTTAATACCCTGCATAATATGAATGAACGACTTAATGGCAAAATAAATGTATTATGTGAATGCTTTAAAGCACCGAATCAGGAGAATACAGTTTAATACAACTTATCCTGCCTCTGTCCCAATAGTGTAAAAGCATTGTATACTACACCTCAAATACATTCAAAATAAACTGAGATTATTTCTTGAGTGTATTTTGCAGATTTGCAACTCCATCTGCCAACTCGCAGCTGTCCGATTGGGAGCTTTCACGCTGCAGAAAAAGCCGTTTGTTTTCATTATGGCAGTGGGAGAGCAGGGAAAGTGAAGAGGGCAGCGGCCCAGGTGAAAAACGACAGATCCCACGCTCAATAATACCAATGTTAAAATCTCCTTGACCTGCAGGTCATCAAATAGCAACCCCAATTCGTTTCATATTTTCCTTGCCGGATCAATGGTAGCATAAATTTGGGGCTCAATGACAAGAATAATTTAAAACAGATCTATAAACGATAGAATGCCATTCCCTGTGGTCACAGATGCATAACAATTTTCTAGATTGACAGGATGAAGCTCCTAAAGCGTTGCCAAGGAATCGGACACATGTGAATGTAAAAAAAAAAAGACAGAATACACATTAAGGCACGTGTGTGTGTGTGTGCATAAACACACCTTGCCCTGATTGGTGTGCCTTTATCTGGTGAGTTCAAGAACATATTGAGATATTGATCTTTTCTGAATTTCTTGGGCTTTTCTGCTCTGATCAGCAAAGATAGGAAGGACAAATTGTTTAACATACCTGAATAAATAATAATGTCAATGCTGAACCCCCACCCTCCTTACTTAAGCCAAATGAGTCTGACTTTGACCACCTCCAGGGAATAAAAGAAAAGACATAAATGTACGTGAAATGTAAATATTTAATAATGAGACTCAGAATAGGTGCCGTTGTTAAACATGCAAAAATGTAGATATTTGCTATGCTATAGTTTTTATTTTTGTGAAGTTATCTAAAATAAGACATCTGGTATAAGCTCATCAAATCTGTTCAATATACAGGCACCATTTCCCTGCTTAGAGGACAAGATTATTGGAGTTCACGCTAATACTGTTTTGCAAAGCATAAAAGCCTCTTGCTGATAAATATTAATTTGAGCCTTCATGATGTATTTGAAAATTCCGGCTAAAATGTCACCACATGGAACATTAATGTAATATTTCAAGGCCTGAGAGCAATACTCATATTGATTGCATTTATTTGACTCTGGGGAGGAGAAATAATTCTTCAATGTGGAGACACATCTGGTAGCCAAATATGCGAAGCACGGAATGAGAAAATGCAAAATAACAATAAAAAATAATAGGACTTGTATTTAAATGCATTATCCCTGCATTGTTTGGATACCAATGCCTTATTATAGCAGAGAAAAGACAGATGCACCCAGGTCTTTTACTGCTACCTCTGAAAGGTTTAATTTTCTATAAAGTGTTTAAATATCCAACAAGAGGAGAGCAGATCGTTTGCATTCAGCTATTTTCTCTCCTTCCTGCTATTTGCAGCAGGTCCCATGTGATAAAAGCTAAATGACAGGAGTCCTGTTAGGCGCCTCTTTTTGCTGCTAATTCTCCCTTTTCTTTCCAGTACCGGGCTGCACTTTGCGTTTCTGCCTGTGTGCTTTTTGTTGCTCCAGCATTGCGAGTCCATCCGGAGAAATATCTTAACTCCAAGGCGTTGTCACACGAGGATCCTGTCCTTTGTTATTAACGATATTGACTCGCAGTGGGTCTCGGCGCCTGATTGTCTTTGTGCAAATGAACTGAAATCTGAGAAACAGCACCTTGACCCTCAGCCCATCCGTCAGCAGCTGCACGGACTTTATTAATTGGGGCAACAATATTTGGGCGTGTGGATGTTAGATCATTTTGTCTCGGGCATGTGTTTTTGTTCAAACTATTTACCTTTTGAACAATAGACCCGCAGCGGCTTTTCTCTGTCACGGTGAAGACTGATCCCTGGAGAGTGAAACGAGCATGCACGGAGGCAAATGCTCCAAATAAAAAGAAGAAAAAAACGTTTTTATAGTTTGTGTGTTCATCCATTATGTCCTTCTGCGCTACGCAAACAATAATAAATGTATCGCAAAGTGTTGATGAAAAAGCCGTTTTATTTCCCTCTATGTATTATACGTCCTAAACTTTGTCATCGTAGCTTTGAATGTGTGTTATTTTTGTTAAGATGTAAGTTGAAAAATAAAAGAAGTGCATGTCACAAAAGTGTTTCCCCACTTTGAGGAGAAAGTCTCGCCATCCTGCACACCGGCACTTTGAATACAACACGGCTAAAGCGCCTCCCACTGGCGCATCTCAGTACCAGAGCCTCTGCATGTTCACCCAACACCTGACCAACTTCTTCCCTTGTTATCGATCTCATTTCAAAACGAAAAGAGTAGTGTGAGGCAATAACATTAATACAGTTAGTTTGAAAGCAAGGCGGGGCACTAAGCGGTGCAATGGGATGAATACGGTGCAGACAGAACACGTCATTTTTGTGCAAATCCTTAGAATTGTCACAAAAGGTAACTTTGAAACACTCAAATAATTCTGGTTTGGGAAACTAGAATTCACCAGATTTCCCATTAAGTATTCTGTAAATACTTAATTATGTATTATGTATAATTGTTAAAAAAACAGGTTTTGTCTCTCAAAAAGGTATCAGCCAGTGTACTCTGGTTAAAGATCCACGAAAGACAAATTTTTCTAACAGTCACTGCTGAATGGGTGTTAAATTCAGACTTTGGTTTGGGGCTTCACCCACTAAATAATCTCTTATTGGCCCCACTTGGACACTCTGTCTGTGTCTGTCTCTTAACAAAAAATCGTTTTTAAAGACATTTAGGGTGCATTCCTGTTTTATTGGCAACTTTACAGGGAAGATAAAGAGGAAATATGGAAGACAGATGATGTGACAAAGGTCCTACTCTGAATTCAAACTGCATGGTTATTACCTTCGCCAAATAAGCCACTAGGACAAATTGATATGTGTGTCAGCAACGTGCCACTATGTCTAACAAAACTAAACCCCAGATGCTTTTACCAGATATTTTTGGGGTTGAAAGTGTGCCAATCAGCTCAATAAGCTGCTGCAGTGTTTGGTTCGGATGATGCAGGGATGAGAACGACGAGTCTACTGCAAATAAACTGTTGTCATTCTTGTCTCACTTTTCATTAAAACTTTTGAGTTTGCACAGTTGCTCAGGTGAAATATCTAGGGGCCTTTCCCTCATGCTTCACACCTCAAGGAACCGGGAAGTTTTCTCAAAATTCATAACAATAAACATCCGACCAAGGATATCCTAAATAATGGATATACACAAAAACCCAGGACAACGCCTTCAAAAAGCAAATACCTTTTATCGCCATCTGTAGCTGGCACCTGGGAAGGTGGGCTTTGTGTGGAGACAAGAGAGGAGGGAAATCATGGTTTTTGGCGCAGACAATGTGAGCATTTAAATAAGAAATGGGATCTGAGCCCGACTGTTTACTTTATTCCTCTATTCCCACTCCGGGTCATGAAAGCAACACAAAAAAGAGACTAAAACTGAAACAGTCACATTTTTTTTAGGTGCAAAGACAATAAAACACCCCAGGAAATGACAAGTTTCAAACCAGAGAACAGTGGCACACGTCGCTATATGATATGTGATGATTGTAAGCATTCTCCAGTGGGCTCTCCCCCGTCTCCCTATCCATCTCCGTGCTCGCTTGTCATTTTCACTTTCCGTTTGCTTGTGTGGAATTCCAGGGGAAATGGTAAAGAATTTAATTTCACAACACTCACAAAGAAGGGTCCTCTGGCGCTGAACTGCATGTGAAATAAAGCAAACATGTGTGTGCTGTTGGGGCTAGACGGGTCAGCCAGGCATCAGTAAAGTGGCTGCACCGTGGCAGGTGATTTAATGGTTGTCACAGCAGCAGCAGAAGTGTACAGAGACAGGATTCCAGTCAAAGCTAATATTTGTGATGAATCACTGTCACGCCAGAGGTAAATGTAACACTAATAGACATGTGGAGATCTACTGTTAGCTGCTTTTGCTAATGAGCATATTCTTTCAGAGAGGTGGTGTCACTTCTGCGTGCTGGTTCCATACAGTAAGGAGAAAAATGAGGGGGCTTATATTGGATTGGGTGTAATGAGAGTGTCATAGCCATACTGCTGTGAGAAGCTCAGCGGAGGAGCTCAGACGTGCAGTGCAGCGAGGTTTGAGATGCAAAGTTTTTGTTGTTTGCTGACGATCTTTACAAATACTTATTATGGGAATATCTGCTTGAATTGTGTTCAACAAGAAGAACTGCATGCCGGCTATTTGAGCAGAGGTGGGCGCTGTAATGAAGTACGTTTTTGAGTTGCTGGCACTCCGCTTGAGTATTTTCCCCAACTTAGAGATACAATCTCCAGTTTTCATTATCTCAGATCTCAGATTTCCCCTCATTGATTAGCTACAGTAACACATACCTCACTTTAGTGCGTGTGGTAGGACTATATGTTAACACTTGGAACCCTTCATCACAATGAGTAGGTTTACTTTTCTTGACTTCCTTTCTTATACATAAGAATAGTTGTTATGTATTTTCACTGTTTGGGATGTTTCTATTGTAGTTGAATATAAAATGTGAGTTATTTGACAGTTATTTCTTATAATCAATCAATCGATCATTTATTAGTATGAATTCCAGATAGCTTCTTAAAAGTGAGAATTTGCTGTTTTTTCTGTCAAAGTGAATATATTTCTGTTATTATTATTCTTTTCGCAATTAGAAGACATCATTTCAGCCTCTGAGATATTTTGATTAATTAATATGGACAGTAATGATAAGATGTATAATAATGATTAGTTGCTGCCCTAATGTGAATACTTCTTCCATGACCTCTCGTTTGACAACATTGTCAACCTCCTGATACCTGGTAAGCCTCTTTTGAATGGCACTGGGACGAGTCAGTAAAGAGGGATTTTCTTTTTGCTGAATGGCAAGTGTTTGGTTTCCTGTTGAGATCAGCCAGCTTTAAATCAGGTGCTGTGATACTCAATGTGTGGAGAGTTTCTTCATGTCGGAAGGTCACAGGGACATTAGTGCGACAGAGTGACTGCGAAAGACTTTCTCAGTCAGGTGAGACGACTCTTTAGCTGACTTTCTGATTTATTTTCCCCTTCATGGGCTCAAAGCTGGTCGACAAAGACAACTGCATCTCCAGTGTAGAAGACTGTACTGATAGACGCGTCCCCCAGCGTCCCTGTTGGCTTGTTGGTTTGCAGGAAGACGTCTTTAATTTGGTAAACATGGCCCTGGTCAATGGAAATAGTGAGCAATAGTGAGTTTTTAGTGCAGACCAAGGAATTTCTTAAAACCCTTTTTTATTTATTTATTCATGTATTTCATTTTCTTCTCAGCAGAAGTATAAGCCCATAGACGTTTGGTTAAACATCCAAAATGTGAAATTCTTTACTTGAAATATCCGTCTGCACGTGTGGACTTTCTACTTGTGTTCTACTGAGAAAAAAACACATCAGTTGTAAAATCATTCCACCCTTTTCAGCAGCTTTAGTTGGACCATAAAGTCAGACAGGGATCGTGTTTCATTTTCAAGTACTGGTGCCAATGTGGATTTACAAATGTGCCTGTATAAACCAGGAACCACAAAAAAGCACAAGTCACTGATCTCACAATTACTTAGTCCCTTTGGCCATCCACCCAGTCTTTGAACTCTATCTCATGAACTGAGAGCGCCTTCTTCCACTGGAATATGGTAAAACCACATGATATTGCTCAATCCACTGAGTATTCAAAATTACAATGCGGTCTGTTGAGCAAAAAAGAAAAATCCTTAAGCCTATCAAAGTCTGATGGCCTAATTTGTCTTGTTGGGGATCTCACTCTATTCCCTGCATCCAAGTAACACACCGAGCTCTTTTGCTCAGTACTCCCTCCCAACACATTCAGCCCGAGCCCTCAATTGCTTGTTTAACTTGACACATAATTACTGTGGAAATATCTGTGTATTTTGTACGAGTGCCACAGTCTGCATTGCAACCGACTGCCAAGTCCTCACAGCTCCCACTGCAGCAATCGCAGCCAGAATCCCTGATTAAAACAAGATGCTTTCATTTGGGCCAGCTTTGGAAGAAATCACTCCCAGAGACGGGCCTCTCCCTGCCAAGCCCTACTGCAGCAGGGCTGGCTATGTGTGGCAAAGCTGACATGCTCATTGTACCAAAAGAGGCTTCTTTTGGGGGGTGTTAACCCAAATGTGCTACTGAATCAAGCCTGTTCCATCAAAGTGGCGCTCTGGAAGACCACAGTGTAACTCAGTCAGTGCCACGCAGGTCAACATGAAACATCGCTCTTAAAACTGAGTGAGTTGTTATTAAAATCCCATGGAGTCTGAGGTCATTGCTGCAATTTTTCACAGAGTGCCCTTTAATTTTATACTTATTTAATAACTTTTTATATGAAGATGGAGGTAAAATGTGCATGAAATAAGCACTTTCAAGCAAAGGGAAAAACTGAGTTTGATCTTCAAGAAACCAAAGTAAAGCCCTTGATGTTGCAGAGGCTCCTTAGACACGAATGATTCAATGTTTTAAGAAGGTAATACGTTTTTTTTTCCCCAATATTGCAAATAAAGTAAAGCTTTAGCCATTGAATTCAGAGATCCAAGGGATCCCAAGTTTATATTAAGGGCTGTGTCGGTTTTGAATTTGTCTCCAATCTATGGTGAGAGGTTTTATTTATTCAGTTTCAGCAGTTTTTATCCATTTTCATTTTTTGTAACGCAATTATCAAAATGTATATAGAAACAAAATATGGCAGTAAAGCAGACCTGATTTTAAAAGAGAAATAATAGGTGTGATTGAATTTTCCTTAAAAGTTTTGATTCTCCACTTGTGGCCAGTTTTGTCCCCTTACATCAACATATAATGCGCAATTATTCATTCATAAACGTCATGAGAATAGATGTTTCAGGCAGCTGTGACTATAAGGGTAAGGAGAAAAAAACGCCGGCTGATAATGTCCTCTGACAGGTTGTGAAGTCACTCTCATGCAGCGGTGACTGGACGTCTGAGGAGTCTGGCTCTGTGGCCGTTTTGACCCGTCAGCTTTGACTCACCAGCAGCACAAATCAACAAACTCTGAGGAGTCACTCCGGTTTTATCCTGACACCTGTCACGCAACTCCAGATCCGAATTTGTTTGTTTGAAATGGTTCATTTGAGGTTCAAAGTATATTTCTGGACCAAACAAATACTCGTTCAGTAATACTAATCTTTCTGTTCTGAGTAAACTGTAAAATACAGTACCACACAAACCAGCAGCAAAATAAGTAAAACACACCACTTCAATCAATGTTGGGGGCCACTTTCATGTAAATTGGGACCTCATTCACAATATCCAAAGCAAATTATCTTCATTAGATTTCCAAAACCATGCCACTGATTTGTCAAGCTGTGAATGATAATGAAGTTGTGTAGTTAATGAAGGGCTGAAGATGCAGGCTTTCACAATCATGATCATCTTCTATATAACCCCTATGAATATTTAAGGATCTTAATTCTGTATATAATTGTGCACCAAAGCTTGGCATCTCTATAGACTTCACAAATAAAATATGTAATGGAGGAGACAGACCTGGCTATATTTCATTAATCATTGAAATTAATTAACTGGGGATAATATAGGATGTTACACTTGCGGGATCCACGGAAAACTGTGAAGAAGGAACTGTGCGGAAGGTGAAATTTTACATGTGTGATTATTCACAGAAACTCACCTACACTTTAAGAGTTTGTTCATCTTGCTCAGCGTTCGTATCCTGAGGCAAAAAGTCGCTTTCAATTATTTTGTTCCAATGGGAGAGAAACATGCTTTTGAACATGGATGACATGGCGTGTTTAGCATAGACAGTAGAAAACCGTTAATGCGTGTTTAGACTGCAGACTTGGAATACGATAATAAGGTGCATATCAATAAAGGGAAATAAATAATCTTTTGTCTGTTTACTAGTACGTGGAGCAGAAGTGAAGGTGTGACTCACGGCGCATGGTTGGAGAACAGGAAGTACATAAGCTTGGGCGTATTGTGATCCTACCTGGTTCCTGTTCCCAGAACCGCTTTGGGAGTGAACCGGAGTAGATTTGAGTGTCATGGTGGAAATCCTCAGTCGAATAAAACAAAGTGGAGCTGCATCGATGCTCTGTCTTGTTTTATATGATGGCTTGAAATAAATGAACTTTAAATGGAACCTTGGCAGGGACGCGGGCTATTGATCGATTGAAGCAGGAGCTGAAGTTTAAGGGCACCGCTTTCCCGGGGCTGGGGCTGTAACTGGAGTAATGAAATTGATTAGGCCAAGGGAGGGTGACAAGCCAGTAGAGTCAAGCCCTTGATGTAAGGAAACAAGAGTGCCATCTAATTGGGTGTAATATGGGTCTTTAGAGGACATTAAGCACACAAGTGGCGGAAGGGAAGCCACTCTACTGGATGGAGCCAAGACCATGTTGCACCGGTGTTATTATTTTGTAATTATTCACCCAGCCGATTGGATTATGGGAGTCAAAACTGAGAGTCCAGCCAAGGGTCATCTTATGCCCAAATTGAGCTTTTAAAGCAACCTCCACTCTTGCTCCGCCTCCTGGTGTTTCTGTGAAAGTACTGCTCAACAGTTCTATCGTTTTACGGTCGCATGGCCGTTCGCTGTACAGATGGATGTATTTCTGCATTCATGCTGAAGTTTGAGACGTGCAAGTATGCTTTTGTAACATCACAAGTAGTGTAGGAGGCCAACGTGATCCAAATTGTGGATCATTATTGATTGATTATTCGGTTGTTTTTAAACATAATCTATGTCTTTTAAATCCTGTTACTTATTGTTTCAATATCTGTCTCCATTTATCGTGTTGTTTTCAATGCAGTGTGGTGAATACAAAGACAATGTTGCACTTTCTGCAAATGAAAGTCCCTCACTAACTAACTGAGGAAATAAATTACAAGTGCAATAGAAAGCCAGTACATAAACCTTTGTAACAGAACATATTTGCAGATTTATGGATCATCAATGTTTTTGTAATGACGGAGAAGGAATTAATTATTTGACCAGATGTTGGAGTGGATCTCTAAATCAGAGCCAAACATTGTCAAATGTCATTTTCCCCCCTAATGTGTTACTTGACCCAGTAAGAATGGATTTGATGAGTTGCTGCTCAAAAGCCATCAAGACATCAAGGGTAAAATCTAGTCTAATTATATTTAATCGTGCACAAACTTTTTTTCTATCACCATTGTGTGAACAGCATTCCCTATATTTTCATTGTTGAGCAGAACCTGACAATAAAAAGATAACATTTTAATCAAATTCAGCCCAGTTTAATCGGGAAGTCCGGACATCCTTTGACCTGAAAATCAACAAATCAGTGCTTACTGGGCCGTCGTTATGAACTACAGAGTAACTCTGGCTGGGATCACGGGGAGTGCCGTGTCCTCCTGCCAGCAGAGGCCCTGTCCAGTACAGGGGCATTCATCTCCTGGCCTGAACTGTCTCACTCAACAGGATGGCCAGAAGTTACGGTGCATTACAAGCACTTAGCGTAGTGATATCAAGGTTCACCTCCGATTTCCAATCTCAGGCCAGAATAGTGGGCTGGGAGGCCGTCATTAAAAAGCCATTACATGCCCATATTTCATATACCAGTCTCTCCTATGTTTCAAGGTGTTAAAAGCTCAATGTATATTTCCTCTATATTTAAGCGGCAGGACAACGGAGCAGCACATAGCATCTCACTAGCAGCCATTGACCTTGGCCTAGCCAGCCTTCATTAGCTTTTAGACACTTATCAGTCATAACTGGGTTTGTCCTCTCCGCAACGTTTCCTCCTTCACTTCACTTAGGCTGGAAAATAATGGCTGAAATCCATTTATCTGCCATTTCCAACAAGTGCGTGACATTAACAAATTATCTACTTTTCACTAAGTATGGCCAAGGTACCCTCTAAAGGATTCCTCCACTCTGCTGGCCAAGGGCAGACCTTTTTAGAAACTGACTTTTTTTCCCCTCCTCGGGAGCTATTTTCTTTCCGTCCCATCTTTAAATATTCATTTTGCTTTTGCATGCAGGGTTAGATTTTATGAGCACTATCGGCCATATTTCTCCAAACACACATCTTTATTTGTTTTTGATTATTTATGCTCCACTCTGACTTTATAACTCACATCCCTAGGAAAACATTGATCCAAGAGGCAAATGAATCTAATTAGGACCTCTTTCTTCTGTGCTGAATATTGACTTGTTTTGAAAGGTGCCTCTCCATTTCAAGCGAATGTCTCTGGAATGCTCTGTCCCACTCTCTTTAAGGAAAACTTCTAAACGCTGATGAGATATTTTTGTCCATAAACGCGATCTATAGTGGCGCCTGCTCGTTCATAATGTAGTACATTAATTGCAGGATGTCATCAGTGCACTAATTTCCAGCTCTCAGGGTCTCAAAGGCACCAGTTGTTTTTGCAGTGGCTGAAGGCTTTTCATTCTTTCTTTTTTTAATGTCTTAATCTTACATTTCTTGAACTTCCACAATGAGTGGAAAGTCATGTAATCTCTGCAGTGCACTCCGGGGCTCAACCTGTCAATCTAGTCCACGAGGACGGAGAAGGGAGTGATGATGTACCATTAATCACAAATCACATCAGCTGAGAAGAATCTTTGTTCTCGACACAGAAAACTTGTGTTCCATCTCGATCAGTGAGGAAATGGGGCCTGGCGAAGCGCGCGTCGTCTCGCATTTGTCTTGAGTCGCCGTCCCAAGGCACCAGTGCTTGTTCACAGCATTACGCTGCTGGCTTTTGATGTAAAGCCGCTGCATTTCACCATTTCACACAAACCCAATCCGAAAAAATATTCCGTCGCCTTCCATGTAGTTGATTTCTATTTAAAATGGTCATGATTATTTTATTTTGTAACATTAATGGAAGTACATTTGGGGTGGAGAAGGAGGGTTGGCGGTGAAGCATTTGCAATTCATATTCCCCTGCATGATTACATTAAGAGTATGTTCTGTCATATTTGATTAATGCATTGTGTTTTCCTTAAAACAGGGTTAAAATATGAAAACCGACAGAAACGAAGCTATTACAAAGAATGATCAATTTTTAATAATCTACTCAAGGAAAAAAAAATTAAGTGCTGCTCAGAAATGCACAGATCAGGATTCTGCAACATTTGGTAATCAGTGTAAGGCTGCAAAAAACAAGCTTTGTTTCAGGCACAGACACAATTAACATGAAAGGCTGCCAAGCCAAGCTTTTATGGCTTTTATGTTCTGAAACTTGAATTAGAGATATTACTAGCCACGGTTGCCATGTAGTACCACACTGCATGGCACATTTATGTTGCCCAGATTCTGTTACTTTATTAGCATGTTTTTGTGTGGAAAACTATAAAAATGTCTCAGTTTTCCACAACCAGCACAAACGAGTATTTCCTGAAGATATCTTTTCAGTCTGCCTTTAATTTACACAAATGCACTCATAAAGTTTAATGTAGTCTTTCAACGGGTTAACGCGAAGCTAAACAGACTCAAATACTGGTCGTGACTGTTGAGAAAAGTATTTTAAATTTAGACATGCTCTTTGTTATGTATTCTGAAATACATTTTTAAGAAATGCTCTCTCAGAGGGAGAAATCTTTCATACACAAGCAAAAATGACATACAGTCAGATATTTCACCTTGTAGAAACACTGCAGAAGACGAAGCTCCAGCTCTTTTGTTAACGTCAATAGACATTTTTTAAACAAAGTGTGTGTGTACTGGAATAAAAGTGGGCCTCCAATTCCACTGTCAGCCATTTAGCCTGACCATGGGTGACTGTGAATTAAAAAGAGGGGCCTTTATGTGCGACCCTGCAGCACAAAAGGCTACATCCATAACTTATAGAGACAGGGAGGCCATTAGCCGCCACTGCCGGGCCACCTTTACATAATATGGTGTGTGTGGACTAATCACAGAGCTGAGGAGTCCGACTGCTGTAAGTCTTGAATGTGTCTGTCCGCATGCAGGAAAAACAAGGTGGAGTCCTCCTCCTGTGTCGAGGAGACGTTCTGTGTTGAAAACCATATTCAGGAAAATCTTTCCTCCCAGCTGATGATTAAAGTTTGTTAATCCTCAGTTAGCTTTGAGTTCAATTGTTTGTGTTTGTGTGTGAATGGAAGCCTGTTTCTACCAAATAAATCACATCCATATGTCCTCCCAAATACGGTGGGACAAATAAAAATGTCTCTGAAAAGCCAACTATTAATGCCGACGCGGTGCTTTTTTTGAGGGCCAGCGAAGACAACAGAGTGTGATTTAGGAACCAGGACCACATGGGTCGGGGGTTTGATGCTCACTGAAGAAGTTCCAACAACAAACTATTAACAGCTGTCAACATGGCAGAGTGTGAACTCCACACTACGTTTTGTCCCAGGCTAATCGGGTTATAAATTAATTTTCCTCATTATGTGGGTGCTATAGCAAATACTTGTATAGGTGCTTGTTATGTTTTTTCTTTCTTTTCTCTTATTTTCAACTAAACCTTTTATGTTTTGTCGCATTACATACAAAAACTGAAGTAAGCAATATGAGCAGAATGGAATTGTTTTTATATTGCTGTCCTGCTGCTAAGCTGTCAAATAAAATGAAACATAAGTGTCTTTGATTGTGCTTATCTAAAACAGACTCGCTCTAATGTTGCTACTTGTGCAGAAATCAGGTAAATGATACCATGTATGCTGCTTAAAAAGGATTTGCAAACCATTTGGCCCGACTGCTCTTCATATTACCTTAATGTCTCCCAAAAGGCCAAAGCCAAGAATGAATTATTGATAGCCATCATATGGATCGCACGCTGTGGCTCCACATGCCTATTAGAGGGTTTTGTTCATTCATTTACGCTAGCTTGGACTGCTGCCTTGAACGACGCATCACTCTTCTTCCTTTACTTTTATCCATTAGCTGTTAACAATAACTGACTTTATGCAGGTTGTTGAGTTTCCAGCAAACGGTGAAAACAAAGTAACATTGTGGGAATCATTTGCATGCTCTGTGGTGTGCTGAGGATGTACTCCACTGCCTGTAATTTGACCTTTGACGTCTTTGGTTAGCCTGCAGTCCATTTAGGCTTTCCTCCGCTTCTGCATTGAAATTGGAAAAGGGGAGACAACACTTTCTGGTCAAACGATAGTTGGAATGATAATCGCTAAGTTTAAAAAAACTGAAATCTAATTGGGCGGATCCCCCAGGAGACCAATATTGGACTATCTTATAAAAAGCCCACAGTATCTCAGCTATGATTTATTGCTGAATTCCAGTCATTTTCAATACATTATAGTTTTTAAATTGTGTTTAAATTGAGTGTAGAGGAGAAAAGGCCATTAGGAGATGCAGAAATGAAGATTATATTTAAATATTCATGCACTCGGTACCTTATTATTGAATCTGTACACTAACAAAATCAATATTAAGTGCAGTTTGACATAAATTTATTTATGAATTTCGACATTCTAAGTACTTGCGTTTTTTCACTCAAAAAAGGATGAGTATAATGCTGTAATGATATCAAAACAGTGTGTCAGGGTGCATTAGTCTGGGAGTTTATGAACCCGCACATAAAAACTCAGGAGCGTCCCTGTAGAAGTGCTTACTAGGCAGAAATGTCGCTTTTTACAAACATCAGTCATTTTACAGCCCTGTATCACTGGGCGCTCCTCCGCTGTGGGTGATAGTTAGAGAAAGATGCAGTCATCTTGTTTGTCCTAAATGAGATCTTTGCTGTAAGCCTACTTGTATTAAGGCCTGGGAGTTGGACTGTGTAACATTTAATTAAAATGGATGTCTCTCGTTGTGCCTAACCTGTCCCCCTAACTCCCTCTGGTTTCCAGGCCATGTCTTTGTTTAGACAACAGCCCAATGTGACACTTATGACATGAGGACAGTGTGGTTCAGAGGATTTTCTGGTTGCATGAGTCTTAATACAGCGGCATAAAATAACATGTGATTGGATGTCCCTTGCTGAAAGCCTCAAGGAGAATTATAAATATACTGCCAGTAATAAAATATCAATGTCTTTTGTTTTTATATTGTATTGTGTCACTGAGAGCTCGGGAACTGCAAAGTTTTTCATTCATATCACAAATGCCTTGTGCACACGTGTGGGGATACTGTTAAACTATAATTCATTTCCATATGTTTTTAAAACAGTTTCTCATTCTTTTGCTTTTTATAGAAATGTGAGCAAAGTTAAAGGGCTCTTTATTGGAGGAGCCACATCTCTGGACACAAGATGATGCCATAAAAGCAGGAAGGCATGGCAAAGCAAAACATCAATCTGAACTAAGAGGGGGGAAGCAATAAATCAGAGAATCATAGCCTTCTGCCCCGCCTTTAAAATCATTTAAACAGATTCAAAAAGCCTGATTCTGCTCGAGTCTGTCTGTAAGCACCCTTATAAAGCCTTTATGTGCCGTAGACACAGAGGATAAAACCACGAAACCTTATTGAGAGACGGAAAAATGATGCCCTGTTCCTGGGAAGTGGATGCTTTAAACGTTAGTATCGGTATCGGGATCGCAGAGCGGAGATGAGTAAGTAAGGATCAAGGAAGTCGTCCATCCAAAGCATTCCTCTAATATGTTTTACAAACCTTTCCAGGTCTCTGTTTCAACGTCGAGGTCCGCTCACATCCAGAGTTAAAAGATTTGTCTCAGTTTATCAGATGCTAAGTACATCCACAATAGTCTCATTTCCCTATTTAGAAACATGTCAGCTGTTTCATGTTCAACCTCAATGTCAGCGGATGAGGAGGATAAGGATCTAAGTATCCGCACACAGTCACACATGTGATATAATATTACAAGTTTGTTTCACGTTGCACCAATCTTTGCTGAGTGAAACAACATATATGCATCACTGTTGAATATAGGAGACTATCACCTATTGAAATACATGAAAAAAAAACGAAAGCATGAGAAACATGACCTGCTCTGATAGGGCGGACATTGAAAACTGCATGTCCTGTTTTTTTAACGTATCTCAACTACGGGGCAAACATGTGTAGAGGAAGAGGAAACTCCAACAAACTCTGCAGATCTGAGGGGAAAGAAACTTTGGACCACAAGTTATCTGAGTGAGCATGAGACAGATGAAGGAAATGTATCCATTCTTATGGACGTATATGACAAATACATATTTCAATGACTTTTTCTCAGGAATCAACAATGGTGGAAAGTATCTCAGTACATTTACTCAACGGCTGTTTGTATGAGGTATTTATCCATAGTTAGTGGTTTTACATACAGCTTGGATAAGCAGACAGGAGCATCATGGGAGTGATGGACTGCAGTGGAAGGTGGCTGCAGCTAAACGTATTTTAGACACCTCAAAGAAAGGCTCACCTAAATATCTTAATAACACTTACAGTGTACGGTATATTTAGTATTTCTACCACTTTACCTTGCCATCAGCCTGCTCTCTTCAGATCCACCAGACTTCCTTGACAAAAAGTTGACCTCCAGAGATTACATCTGTAGTTGTTTTGTAATTTACTGAGTGGTCAGATAATGATGATTTTACATGATATGGGATTGTAAACATATATTATAGTAAGTCCACATTACACCTTCAAATGCTAGGAGCCATTACAATGACTGAATCAGCTGACAGGAAGGAATTCTCTTCAGATGGAAAAAGGGTGTTAACGAGTGTGAATAATAAGGCCTCAGTGTGTTAAATCCGATGCTGAGACAAACATAGATTTTGCAACATTCCGGAGATTCGAGACAAATTAAATCTGATAATAAGTTAATATCTATGTAACCAAAATGTGAAAATTGTTAATGAGGCGAGAATACTTTATATAGCTGTTTAAAGGGAAACACATTCAGTTCACAGCCAAGTTCATTCACACTTTTGCCTGAATCTCTATTTCAGACATTCAATGATTGAGGTTAGTTGAGACATTTTGAGTGAAAGGGTTTCATTGTGTTGGCGATGAAGGCGGCAAAGTGTTTTTCAATGGCTTCGATGTGTCCTCTGTCTGTTTCAACCCCTCAGTCCTCTTTCATCCCTGTTCGCCCAAGAAATGGAATCATAAAAACCATTCATGCTAAATGAAAAAGGGCATCATAAAGCTGCATTACACTGGAGTACACTCCTCTGCACCTTCCATCCTTATCAATATCACCCTTCGTCTCCTCATGCATCTCTCTTCCCCCTCTTGAAACAAAGCATAAAAGCCTTAGAAAGAGGCACAGTTTGTCATTCCTGTAATATAAGATAAAAGTCTTTAAAAGCTAAAGGCCCAGGTTGTTTTTTGTCTCCTTGGAGCCGGCAGTCTTTAAGACTGCTCCTCAGGATTAGCAGCACGGAGAACTATATATTATTTGCAGAATAGCTTACTGAGCACAGTCTAAGCCTATACATATAAGTCAATTTATATTAGAATTTCCATACATGCATTTTCTTATTACCGTCAATATGCAAAAATGGTACTTACTAACAAATAATGCATAATGTACAAGAGGCAGGGCATCAATAACTGCATTTGAGCTTTAAAAGAAAATGCAAAAAGGCAGAGCATAAAGACCGGCAGTATGCAATATACAACACATTAGACACGAAAACGTCAAAAATATAAAGATGGCTCTTTGCTCAGGCGACAGCAAGTCATTTATCTATAAAGAGGAGGAGGAAATAAAAAGCTTCCATCGCAAAGCTCTTGTGTATTTCATTTACGAACAAAGTCAGGTTATCTGCTTGCAGACAAGTTACTCTCTTCCTCCTGCCAGACCTCCACCCTCCATCAGAGAGAAACAGACCGGGAGAAAAAGGCCACGGACATTTACATCTCTTATCATCTAAGTTTCCTTTTAATTTTAATGGGGAAAAAAGCTCTTTTTCTGTTAATTGAATAGTCGATTAAGGGCGAAACACATGATTTGGTCCCGAAAAGGGAGCTCCATGGTGGAAAAAAAGCAGAAGTTACTTAAAGAGCAGCAGTTTGGGAAAGCACTCTTGAATATAAAACCTGTCAATGTACACCTCCTTCGGGCACTTTGGTGCACCACATAACACATGTTCCCCTCTGCTGGCTGGCTCCGACTGGAGAGGATGCTGTGTAGTTTTGTGGTGAGGTGTACTGTTGCTTCTGTTGCATTTTCTCCCACTGGTTTGACATTCAAGATCGCTCAATTATGTATGAACGGCAAGCAATATCCTTTACCATCAAGCCCCAATGTAACATATTTCATTTTCAAGGGCTGCAGAGCACAATCAGACCCTCTGTGTAATTACGACTTATTAAAAATGATTCCAAATTATCAGCGGATCTGTGGGCTGGTGTCTGGGTCCAAACTGAGAGCTGTTGTACTGTATTACACGCAGAATAACTTCCCATGGGTGGATGGCGTGTCAACAGCGATCCCTGTCCTTAGATCACTACAAATTAATTAAAGGAAAATCCTTACCATCATTGAATCTGTACGCATACATATACAGCACAATCAGACAAAGAGAACCTTATGGAAGCTGGGTTTTTTTTGTTTTTTTTGCTCCTCAGAAATTAGTGGCTTGTGGAAAATATATGCAACATTGGAAAGGCACCCTCAATGACTTGTTGAGATACACTTTAAGCACTTTCGTGACTAGTTTTTGCTCCCTGTCCACAGTCTCATAATGAGAAAACACAGTTCAGCAGAGAAAAGACATCTCAAACAGCATGTTTACCCCTCACACAACATGGAGGAATTAAAAATGGATGAGCGCCCCATCCATTATTTCAACCTCCAAATGGCAAAATCTGTATAAAGCTCTGAGTATCCGTCTGGGTGAAAATAAATAAATCAAATATGCACTTCAGCATTTCCTGCTCTTTTTCTGCGCAGCATACAGTGTCGTGTTTGTGGAGGGCACATCCTGCTCTTGAAAACATGATGAGCTTTCTAAACGTATATAAATAAACCAAGAGTTTTCAATTAGCTTTCTCATCTTTTCTGTTAATTCAAATGATTTTGTCACTTTTCCGGGACAGTGCATATAATATTTAGACTACTCTCATACTTGTCCCGGCTCCATTCTCCCCGCTGAATTTCTCCTATCTGAAGTATTCTAATTTACGAACACAGCGGTGTCAGAAGTGATTTTGCGGCAAAGTCACTAATTATATGCAACATCATTGCGATGTGGGGAAAACGTTAAAAATTTAGCATCACAAGACAAATGGAAAAATGCGTGCTGAAACAAGAAAAAGAAGCACTAACATTCACAGTTTTTCAATGAATAATACATGTTTTTCCCCCCTATTCACTTGCACACGGCCAGACTGGCTTCAGTGTCACTCTCATCTTTATCTTAAAATAAAAATGTGTTTATGACTTTTTACATGTAGCATTGCTGTTTGCATCCACTAATGAAAGGAATTCTTATATAAGGCATTGTTCTCTGGGCTGATTTAATTAGCAGCCTGTGTGTGCAGAACTGGAAAAACAAAAGGAGGAAAAATAAAGAGTCTTGAATTGAGCAAGACTATAGCATGTACAATTTAAAGTAATTTCTACATGTAAAAATCTGTGTATAGGTTTTCTCTCTCAGCATGAAAACAAGCAATTATGAAAGTGCTGGAAAGTTAAACACTTTTCACTCCTGCAATGTGATAATTCTATGATATTTAAAGGGTGTTTGAGCATTTTCAGCTAATTATTTTTGCAGAAGAGCAATGTTATAGATAATATCAACTAGCTTGTAATTGCCTCACCTGTCTGCAACAAGACTGAACTAAAGTATTAGAGCCTGTGGTTTATTGTGGCTCCCCAGCCTCTCACCAAACGGCAGCCATGTGTGCCGTATAAAGGTGCAAAGGAGGTTGATAAACTGTTGGTGCATCAAGTTGATAGCAGCTAACATGACCTGCCCTCTGAGCTCTGTTACCCAAGACTGACATGGCGGGTCATTGTTGGCCCGACAAACAACTTTGCTTTATTTTGACGGTATTATCACGGCTCCCTTTACGCAGTAATTATATTCCAAATCATTATGCGTTGTAAAGTCTATTGACCCCTTGTAAACTTATATTTACCAAGCCGGAACAGTTAATGAAATAGTCTTTTAATTAGGACTCCCCTTAAGGGTGGGACATCTGAAGACGTCCCTGTTTTGTTTTGGCTTTGTGGTTGACTGAAGGGTGCAGATCCACTGTTCTGAGATAAAACAGTAATATCTTAATTAAGACGTGCCGTTTAACTGTTAACAGTCAAAGCCAGCGCCATTGTGTGTACCTCTGTGCCAGGGGTGGCACCTGCAGTACAGGAATATTCACCGCACTATGAATCAATAAAACAATATCATAATTTCTTCTTTTGTTGTTTTGTTTTTTAGGGCCAGGTCGTTTTTCAAGCTTGACTGATTGAAAGTGGTCTGACTACTCAAGGTAACAACTGAAGAGGGGGGATAGGGGTGGGGGGGGGGGGGGTGCTTTGCTGCTTGTATAATGCAGTCTTTGGCAGGCTCTCTCTTTGTATTAGATACATTAGGACGGAAATGTGCACTAACTTAAAAATGCTCATGTGAAAAAACATGGAATGTATTAAATTAATGGTCTCTTTTGCCTCAGGGCAGTAATGAAAAGGGACCCCCAATGAGTTCATTTTTCACGGCTTTGGTTATGCATTCAACACTCTAATTGAATTTCAATGTAAGTTCTACAAAGTCTTTATTACAGTGACTCTTGATGTAAATTTCATGTGATCTGTCGTGGGACTTCCACCCATTAAGTAATTTAATTGTGACATGCACTTTCTACGCACCTCGTGCTTTTATGCCTATTCCTCCTCATCTAAATTGTCAGTTTCCTCTATTATCAGCACTGTTTATGTGGATTGAGGAAAGCAGTCTGCATATACTCTCGGCAACTTCATGAGAACAGCTCCTTAAAAGGAGTAATTGCTCGTCTCCCCCATGCTAAGACAGGGGACAGCTCCGGACAGCTAGAGTATACTGGAGTATACACAAGTCACAGGGATTTGCAAGATGTTCACAGATGACTGCACAGAGCACATTTTATCTGAGAAAAGTATATTATTAGATTCATCCTGCATGTGAAGAGGGAGAGCATCTCTCAGTAAGAGCAATTCAGTAACTCTTGTAGATTTCTGCATAAAATAAGCTTCTTGTGAATAATATTGTTGTTCGTGTACCCAAAAGAGGTTCTGCAAATAAATAAAGACAATATGCTTTCTTTGTGCGTGTGCTTCTCCAAGGTTTCACACACTGTGAGCTGAACCTGATGTCTGAAATGTAACCTGGGAGTCAGTTTTCTCTGTCTCCATCTAGTGTTTCTGCCTTAAGGCATCTGTGAGCTTCCCAACAGGCAGCGTATAAATAGAAGACCATCTCCTCCCTTTTCCTTTACCATTTAACAATAAGAGGTCTAAAAAAAAACATTCACACACTAACAAGACGGAAATCTTAATCACAAACTGTACGTTTGTCATCAATAGCGTGGCTGTGTGTGGGCACACGTGTGAGTGTGCACGAGCCGTCTGAAATACTGAGGCTGAATGGGCCTGATCATTAGAAGGGGGAAGAGGCTTGACCTGATATTTCCTCTGTTGTTTGGTCAGGAAAGGGACGTTATTGTAAAAGGGATGTAAAGATAAATAACCTTACTGTTTCCATGGCAAAGGCACAAACAGTGGCAGCCGAAGACAAAAGAGCAGAAGACAATAAATCCAACGCTGTCAATTTTGTTTTGTTTTCAGAGTGTTTTTGAGGGAAATATAGTTTCAAAACAAGAGGCCACATCAAATTTTCCATGGAGAAAGGGAAATCGGATCGTTTTTTTTTTAACAGGCAACAGATTCATCTTGTGCATTACTTTCCAGTCCACGCCATCCTGATTGGAAATGGGAATATCTGACACCATATTTTGCCTTTGGATCAGGAAACTCCTTGTACAGCTGTATACATGTTTTTATAGCCTTTGAAAGAAAGGGTATTGTCTTTAAATTCCTAAGAATGCTTTGTCCGGCCTTCAAATTTAAGTGGAAAACCATCCCGGGGCTTTTTTTTTTTACAAGTGGAACAATCAAGAGTAAACATGCACATTTGGCTTACTCTTGAGGTCAAATACAGTTCATCTCATTTGAACAAATCCAGGTCATCAACTTTTTTATTTTGTCTAACAAGTGAATATGAAAGGGAATTTTACAAGTTTTGGAAGGTACTACTGGATAGCTTTAGGTGACCAGCTAGAAGCTACATTAGACATTAGCTCCTTAATCTCTGCTGGTAATCAAGTTGAATTCTGGGTACAGCCTCGCCTCGACAGTCACCCTGTATTTGAGAAAACGAGAGAGACTGGTTTCCTATAACCTGAACCATGAGGTCAATGCCTAACCTCAACCATCTTGCAAGAGTTTTGCCAATGAAGGGTTAGCGTCTAGACAAGAGCAAAAACGATGATATCTTTGGTTCTGCTATAATATCAACATTGATTTTTGGTATCTGTTAACATTAAAAACATCCCTCTAACTATCAGAGAAGCTTCAGGTTCAACTCTCAATTGGCTCTCGTTCATCTACAGTGTAAACTCAATGGCTGCCCCAACACGGCCCCTGCCCCTCATCGCGTGATGAGGAGCGGCCTTATCGCTCCAATAGAAGAGCAAACACAGGGGTCTTTACGGCACGCCGTCTCAGGAAGCAGCGCACGCCGAGATTACTGCCCTTTAAGAAGCCCTAACACACGACCAATCCCAAGTAGTGTTTTATCTTGACAGTTTGCAGCGCTTTGTTTGCCTTTTCTGTGAAGCCGGGGGATAAAAGAGCAGCCTCTGTGAGCGGTGTCTGATTAGGATCCAATTGTTAACATTCACAGTGACTTTTTTATTATCAGCCTGGCGTTGCCGTACATGCAGCAGGTAGAGGCCTTTCCAGTGTTGTGAAGGACTCTACCCTCGCTGCTCTCGTGCGTTACTCAAGTACTAGTTAGCACCGAGGTGGCAGGAGAGGAGCCCCCCGCTCGTCGACATCAACAACAACAACAACATCAACAAACAGGAATTGATGGCGAGTGTTTATTATCTGGTTTAATTGCTCCTCATCTGGAGGATCTGACAGTTGCGGTTAATGAGAGAGAGAGAGAGAGAGAGAGAGAGAGAGAGAGAGAGAGAGAGAAAGTAGGCACGCCCTGCTGCCAGCTAGCTTCATAGTGTAAAATGTCTCTGTGTGTTTTTGTGTGTGTGTGTGTGTGTGTGTGTGTGTGTTTATTCGTGTGTGCATGTCGTCAAAAAGAGGACAACCTACAGCTAAACGGAAGCAACCCAAAAGATGCAAGAAATTATTTATTGAACTCTCAAAAAAGCCAAATATGCAATTTCAAGTCCAACCTGAGGCCTCCTGCACACTGCAACAAATAAACCTGTAAACCTAAACACACACACACATACACACCGCAGCAGATCTTCGCCCCTGTGCAGGCTGCGTACACTAATCAGATGTCGAGCAAAGACAGGATATCACTGAAATCGAGCCTCTTCCTCAATATCTCATCTGGCCAGCAGCAGACATTGTGCCGTGTCACACGCACACTTCCAGGCATGGTTTCACAAAGAAAGCATCAAGACCAGTAGGCCTTTAAGCAGGTGTGTGTACTTGTTGAAGGCCTCGATGACAGGAGTCCTGTTCTGTCCTCAGAACAGGAAAGAAAAAAAACATGAGAGAAAGAAAGAAACTTCTACTGATGATATCCCCCCTGCATTGAATGCCAGTCACACACATATAAACACATACCACCACAACCACCATCAGAGGCCCGTTGTCCCATTCATAAATTTCCCCCGTTGAGAAACACGGGCATGTCTTAAACAGGGCATACCCGCCCCTTCTATTACTCCAGCGCAGCAGGCCCACATGGGAACAATTAGGGGTATACGCAAGTTTGGCGAAGGTCCGTAGCAACCAGCTGCATCTGTTTTTATTTACCTTTTGCTCTGGCGCTGGATAATGTCATGAGCACATCTGCTACTGTGCAACGTAACCGTGGTTACATGCGTGGTTCACCCATGATTCTGTAATTACCCGCCGATCGAGATGAAGAGGCCCAGCAAACCACTCACAGCCACACATAGCCTTCCTCCCCCTCATCCTCCCCGCATCTCTCCAGTGGCATGAAATCCCGTCAGCCCTGCCAAAACGTGGCACTGAGAGCTGGTAGTTTGAGAGCAGAGGATACTGAAGTGGCATTTAATGACCCAAAGTTGTCAACAATAGTAATTTTAACTTCATTTTGGTGTCATTAAATTACCAGTCAGTTAATGACACTCTCTTTCTATTATGTAGGATCAAATGTGGTTATTCTCAAATGAGCTGGGATGAGATGCACTTATCAGATTTCCTGATCTGATCTGATTGCTTGTTTGTGGTCACATGGTACAAGCTGCACCGTTTGTCACCCAGTCTTGTTGTCGGACGACTTTGGTCTGACAACACTGAACCTTTACTAGAAATATTTAGTTTTTGCACCCTCACAGAGGGTTTCTGCAGAACGTTCAGAGAGATCTAATCAGGAGAAACACATAGGTCACATAAGAATATACTCTAAACGTTTCCACAGTGTTCCTAGTTTCAAAAACAAATGACAACCACAAATGGTCATGTTAGGATTAATCCGAGATAGACAATTCAGTTGCAGGATAGTGAAGAAAGATGCCTTCATGATGTTCCAGAGCTCTGAATAGAATCACCAAAAGTGTTCACTTTCCCCAAATGTCTGGTGTTTGTTTGAAATGCTGGAAGCTCACATTATTTAGACAGCAAACTCAAAGCAGACAATCAAGACCAGGCTTGTTTATAATAATGATGAGGGATTATGAGCAATAACAATGAAGACCATATATGGATCACTTCACAGAAGCAGTGTGTGTGTGGAGGTTGGGTGCCACCATGCTTAGCATCTCCCAGATGTGCAAACCATATGCTCTGACTGAAATTAAAACAAAAAAGAAACAGCGAAACATGAAAGGGATTTTTAACTTTGTAAAGACAGTTAACAGTCGGTACAGATAGGGTAATGACCGAGAGAGGCCACATGAAAGAACGGGGGATGTTGGCGGGCTTTTTGCACCACTCATTCTATTTCCTGCTCATAAGTTCACTGAGCAGATGGGGACCAAAGGCACAAGGAAGTTTAGATTTTCTGCCCCACAGACCATTGTATATGATGCATGTAACTGCGTAACGCTGCACTGTTATCATTTACAGATGCTTTGGTGCATACCAGGAGGTCACAATAATAAAGGTGAAAAAAGGGTGGACGCAAAAGAGAAACATCTTCACATCCTTTGAGTCTAAATAATCTGTTTTATGTCTGTGATTTTTGTGTGGAATGATTTTACGGTTGTCATATTTAAAGCAATTTAATAAACGTCCTTGGCAAAAGATGAGGCCCAAAATAAAGTAAACTTCCCGTTCTACTACATTTTGAATTGCTTGGTGGTAATTCATGTCTCACATACAGCTCAACGGTCAATGCGGACACAAAGCAACTTCAAAAGGAACATTTTAAGTATATATGGAAAACTGGTCGATTTCAAAATGAGCAGGCTGCTGGCCCATCCAGAGACTCTTCTAAAAACATGTGCAATAGTGCCATCTTCTGTTGGTTAAGTATACTGCAGCAAAAACAGATAAATCAACACCACGGTAGCTGAACGTTTAGAGTGCAATTAATTTATTTATTTTGAAGAAGCAAAGACAAAACAAATAAAGTGTCAATTTTGCCCGAAGAAACACAATCCATCAGAAAGTATTTGAGTCATCACCGACAACCAGATATTCTGTGTTGAAAATCTTTTTTATGAGCTTCTCTAGCACGAGTGCCTCTAAAAGGTGGCATCAGCTGTAACAATGGCCGGGTCTTCTCTTCGTCAGCTTGTTGTGCTGCTCGGATAGAGACATGTTTATTTAACGCCTGCCTTGTCTGCGTCTGGATAATGTCCACCCTCAGGCGGCGGCTGGCAGAGGTCGGGCCTTTTTTTTGCTTGTATAATCAACCTTCCCCGCGCTGACTGACCACAGCATCACCTTTCAAGACTGCAAACAGACGTGCAGCACGTGGCACCGATGACAATTAAAAAAAACAAGAAGTGAATCAGAAGGCCTTCAGGCACGTGTTGTCACTACGGGGGAACTGTACTTAAAGTCTAGAGTGACTTAGAAAACACCAAACTAAGGACATTTAATTTAATAAACCATACAAAGTTTTTAGTGATGGGTAACATGGTATTTGAATCTGACAATGTGAGTCTGTCTCTATTGTTGTGACATGAATTATGCAGAAGTTTGCTAAACTAACACCTAAAAGGATACGAGCTGGAAGACGTTGCTTTTTTCCAGAACCGGTACCCTGGATAATGCTGTCAGGTTTCTAGTAACCCCAAATCCACTCCAGGCTCCTCTGCTTTCGCTGGGCTTTATTCCCACTGGTTGTGTTGAATAGTTCCAGTTGAGCCGTTGTGAGAACAGATGTTTCTGATGTATTTTTGGGGGCATTTAGAGAATCAAAAATGCTGATTTCGGTGGCATTAATGGAAGCAACGGTGTCTCTGTCTAATCCAGAGGACAACTGTCCACTCTGACTCGCATCGGTGTGGACATTGAAGTCCGTCTGTGTATGAGGTGAATTAGTTGAGGCAGACTCTGCAGGCCTCTCTTCGGATGGAGCTCTCTCGTTCAGGTGGTCCAGCAGCTGTTGTGTCGTTAATCTCTCGTGTTTAAAGTTGAGCGTTGACGTGGCCGGGGTGTTTGGAACGGGAGAGGATGTGATGTGTGAGGCAGCAGGCCTGGCTGTGGAGGGAGGAGAGCATCATTTTAGTAACGCTGAAATTATATCCAGAAGCAATATTTATAATCCAACATTTCTAAAAATGATTCAATAATAATAGAATGAAGATTTGTATCTGGAGATTAAGGAGTTTATTTGCACAATTTTACAAACGTTCTCGACAACACGTATGAGTCTATCGACTGTGGGCAAGTCAGTCTTTCAATCAGAGGGTCGGTGGTTCAAACCCCGGCTCAGCCAGTCCATGTTGTTGTGTCCTTGAGCAAGACACTTAACCCTAATTGCTCACCGTTGCTGTGTCTACTGTATACTGTATAGCATGTAAGTCGCTTTGGATAAAAGCGTCAGCTAAATGAAATGTAATGTAATCTCAGCTTCCCTGCAGTAACTCCATAAACCAATACCTCCCTGTATTATTATTATTCCTCTAACTTGACTTGCTGTTATCCCTCCCACCACTCAAATAATTGTTTTGCTCATTTTTCTGAATGTTTGAGCTTCAGAATGAGGTTTGTTCAGAGTTTGAGGCTGTTTTCACATTCATTTGTTTAGGGGCAAAGTTTCTGTGTGTCTCATCTTTTTTTAACATGTGGATTCACGAGCCATCCCCGATCAAGATCCAATTATCAACTTACACTAGCGTGATATGGGGGTTTTGAAGCCTCCAGTGCACAAACTGAACATTTACTTTTGCGTTAAGTAGGAGACATATTGTGTCCTGCAGTTAAACTTTTGAAACAAACAAGCATTGATTTTCCTTTACTGAGGTAAGGGGGTAGATGTACACTTGTAGCAAGTTAGCTGTATTTTTCTATGTGTGAAAACACTACCAGAGACAAAGTATTACTTAAATGTCTTAAAACATGTCTTCGGGGTGATCTTTAACTCTGGATTTGTTTTCCATCAATCACTTCTGCTTTAACTTCTATCTCGCTTTAAAGTGTATGAAATGTGCTACTTGGAGTTAAATGACTAATTAACTGAGCAACAAACAAAAGTAAAAGCCTGGGAGACCACAGTAAAAGCCTTTCAATGGCTAGTGGTCAAAATATCATCGGATAATTAATCACCACTTTAGTTTTACTGTGATCATCAGCCGCACACTCACCTGTGCATGGCAGTGTGTTCTCCATGGTCCAGTGCATTTTGTGATTTGTCTCTTTGAAGGTGAGCACAACATCCACCCTGTAAAATGGCTGCAGGAATTGGTTCCTGTCTGGGCAGGTCTTTAAAAGAAACCTGGTTTAGATGTTTTACACTGTAATGAAACCACCATGATTAACTCTGGTTATATCATTTCTCACTGTTGTTTCAGCACTAACCTTGGTCTGGAGTATGTGGGCTGTAGTAATGAGCAGTGTCACAAATCCCCTCGTCTCATGCACAGTGAAGTGATCGGTCTGGTTCACCGACACATCACTGACTGTTAGTGCTTCGGTGTCACGGCTGCCTCGCTTCGTCAAACCCATACGTCGTTTGAAGATGTGCAGCGCGGTCTCCTCTGGTGGGGATGCAGTCACTGAAATGTACATCAGCAATATAATGTGCAATTAGTGGTCAAAGTACATTTACTCAAGTACACTTTTGAGGTATTTATACATGATATGCTTCTTTATACTTCAATACATGTCAGATGTAAATATTGCATAGTTTTGTTTTTTACTTCACTGCATTTATTCATATGCAGTTTATATGATAAGCACAAGCCGCCTTTCTGGCTCGTGACCCCTTACAAAAGAGCAGTGTCAGTGCAATAATTTTAAAAGCACAAAAAATGAATACATTTTTTTATCATCTTTATGGTAAACATTGCATTTATACTCAACTTTATAGTTAGAAGAATATCTATGTACTTTAAACTATTGGTAGTTTGAATATAGGATTCTTTTTTTGCAAGTAGGGAAAACAAATACTTTGTAGTGCAAGATTTACCTAAGTAAAATAATCTGAATACTTGAGTAGTGACATAAACATGTTACAGTTTGTGGTGTAGCAAAGAAAAATAACTTCCAGGTCTGATTCTCTACTTGCTACCCACCTTTTGGACAAGTAGCTTCCATACTGTAGGCATACTGACCACTGACCAGCTTCAAGGCCAAGAATTCCCCCTCATTTTGCAGTACCTGTGTTTTTAAGCAATTACGGTAATGCAGTGAGTTGAAGTTGTAATTCTGCCATTGGCCACTAGGTGGCAGTATGCTGTGTCCATACTCTTACTGTGACAGGGCTCAAGACCTCCCTTCTCCTGCCTTGAACTGTGATGTCTGGTCCGTTCATGTCAATGTTCATCTGGATCAGGCTAGCATCCTCCAGAGCTACAACGAGCTGATCGCTCAGAGACAGCGACCAATGCAACTGTAATGCATAACCAGAAATACAAACACAAAAACACCGTCAGACAGATCCCCTCTGCCACATTTACAAATATGTGTTCACATTTATAACGCAATCATATTTTTAAGGGCAGTCAATTTCACTCAAATTGTTTTTAATTACTACCTCATTGTTCCAGTTGTCATAGGGAACGTGTATGGTCACCTACAGACACATACAGAGCTTATCAGAATAGCAAAGCAATATTGGTTAAAATACAAACAGTGAAAAGTACCATATGAAGAACTCCAATCAGCAGGTACCTGAATAGACTCCGGGTCACACTGGATTTGCTCTCTGCTTGGCAGTACAGAAGCCACGGGACACTTCATCATGACACTATGAGGCCTTCCCCCCAATCGGTTTATCCTCTTCACCAAATTTAGTGTCAGGACATGATAGCCATTCTGAAAAATCAATATGCATCCAGAGAATTATCACCACCAGGCTCATCTGCAAAGGTCAAATGTCTGAGTTTGTGTGGACATGCATTAGATATTTCTGAATGCGTCGTACATACCCGTTGCTGGACCAAACATCCAGTGTAACTGACTCTAAAAATAAAGTTATTGTCAGGGTCTTTGTGCAGTGAGAATCCACAGGCAGACAGCTGGGGGTTTAGCTGATCCAGAGAAGCAAGGTTGACTTACAGGAAGAAAAACTTGAGTCAAATGCATTATATCTCATGTCTATGTCAATATTGTTTTCATTGATTGTATCTGAAATAATTACCTTGGATATGTAAGGCCCCAGACAGCCAGAGTCTCAACCCTTCAATCCTTGCATTGTGTATCCACATCTCCATGTATTCAGAAAAACATTCCATATCTCCTTCTGAAAATGAAAATGAAAACATTTTCAGAGATGTGGAAAAACCATTAAAAATCACCCTTTGCCACAGCCAAACATATTTACCTGTTAATCTTGTTGCTGGCGTTTGAATCCATTCTGTTGTCTGAATGGAAAGTGCACTCCTCGTGATAAAACATTGTAAAACACTAGAAAAAAGAAGGTAGAATTCAACTTAGATTTAGAAAATTGTGAATAGTTTGAGTCCATTTTTGTCCAACATTATGCTACTCACATAGTTCTAAGTAGGATGCCCAATCTCATCTGATCCATGTCACTTCCACTAAAGAAAACTTTTGTGGGAAGTCTGAGCCTAGCCTATTTGTAGGTAAGTGCACTGACATCACTGGGGTATGCGACTCCATACATGGAAGTGGGAATAAACACAGGTGTGTTTGCTTTGACACTTTAAAGGAAAATGGGAAAAAAGTCCCAAAGAATGATCATTGTCTCCAGCATGTGTGAAAAATGGGTTTTGAGTTGAAAACCCTCTTTTTTTCAAGGCTTTGATCATTGATGATTTTTTTGTGATGATCTATTCTGAATAAATACTTTAAAATCCAAGTTTCCCGTTGTATTTAATCTCAAGTGTATTTTATACCTTCCATCTTGTTATTGAAATTATATGATGTTTAAAATTAGTGAAATTTTAAAACCAAACTTTTGCCAATGCCTTTTTTTTAAATTAATGTACCATTCCATTTAAAATACAAATATGCTATATGGCTTATACCATTTTAGACACATCTTAGTACAATTCATCCTGACATGTTTGGTATTTTACAAACTCTTGGATTCTGTGGGTTTGAACGATGTTTGGCTGCACGTAATAATGTAAATGTAAATAATGTAAACCGAAAATTACAAAATATGGATTAACGTCATATACTTCGGTTGAAATACAATTTACCAATTATCATGGCGACATGGTATTAAATGTTTTTGTCTTCAATAAAATGTCTCAGTGCGCATGGTGCGTACCTTTTGTTTAGACTCTTGGCGAATCTATATATAAAACCTCAAAAGGTAAACCACGATCTTTAAATCTTTTCCATTGGAAGTTATGGAACACGACAATTAATAAAGTTAACCATAAAACATCTAAATGTAGCCTAAATAAAAGTTAACCAGCGACTGGTGACCTGGAGTCAAATATGTACTTAATGTTTCTAATTTAAATTTGTGGCACCCCCACAAAAACGTAATAGTGTACCCTCCCAACTGGGTGATGTCATCCCTACAAAGTGCGCAGCCATTTTGTTAGCTAGCTTGAGGTTATAGGGGTTAGCTGCGTTCTGCTGCATTATATGTGGTCTTTTCGATTTTGCACGTAAATCTGAACGTACACGATATTTAGTCGATGTTAATGCAATTGTGCGACTTCCAGCCACACAACTAGCAGCCAAGAGCAGGACTCGTGTGTTTGTGGACGGCGAACAGTGCGCGAAACTGAATGGTCATTCATTTTCCAAGCCGTCTCGAGTTTGCTAACGCTAGCTTGTTAGCTAGCTGACTAACGTGTTTACGCGTGCCGAGAGCGGAGAAGAAAGCTAGTGAATGCTACAGTGAGTTGAGTGAGTGTTTGCGTTTCCACACAGTCTTGTCTGTCTTATTGACCAGCCTTGTATTTAATTTGATCCAGTTCACTGAAGCGACGTTAAACTTCAGCAGCGATCGACGCTACAAACTCGCGTGCACCATCCCGGTCTTTGACTTTAGCTCTAGCAGTTGCTTCCACTCGGGCCAGCGACCGACCATTTAGAAACCATGTCCGAGCTGTACATTCGTGTGGCTGAAGATGAAAACGAGGAGCCCATGGAGATCCCTTCCGAGGATGATGGTACTATTTTGCTATCGTCGGTAGCGGCACAGTTTCCAGGGGCGTGCGGGCTGCGTTACAGGAACCCAGAGTCCCAGTGTATGAGGGGAGTCCGGCTCGTGGAGGGGGTCCTGCATGCTCCTGAGAACGACTGGGGCAACTTGGTCTATGTCGTCAATTACCCCAAAGGTGAGATTGTTTGTTGTATTGCACCTCTAATCCCTGCAGCCAGGTTCCCCACAGGAGCCTGGCCTGTTAAAGCAGCCTGTTGGTGCGCATGGAGTAAGATGCTCTGCAGTCAGATGTGGAGCCAGTGTTGCGATGTTTTATTGCGTGTTGCTGTCACAACCAGACGGTAAACAGCGGCTGTCTAGTTGCGTCTGATTATTGCACCATTTGTCTGTGAACTGTGGCCTTGAAACCAAACCTGAAGTGACTCATATCTATTTGTTTTCCACAGATAACAAAAGAAAGATGGATGAAATAGATGCTGCCTCCGCTGTGAAAGTGAAAAGGGGCTTTCAGAAGACATCAGATCTCATTGTCCTCGGGCTGCCGTGGAAAACATCTGAGCAAGACCTGAAAGATTATTTCACTACTTTTGGGGAGGTCATCATGGTGCAGGTAGCGACGTCTCATCTGGACCTGGAGCATTTTTGTCAACATTCATTTTTTAAGCTTAAAATGTAATATGAATATCTTGCTATTCTGATTTATTTCTAATGAAGCTTGCATGTCCTCTGTTCACTCCAGGTCAAGAGGGATTTGAAGACTGGCAACTCCAAGGGGTTTGGGTTTGTCCGGTTCACTGAGTATGAGACACAAACCAAAGTGATTGCTCAGAGGCACATGATTGATGGACGATGGTGTGACTGCAAACTCCCCAACTCAAAGGTATTTTAGCGCAAGTATAGTCGTGATAAAAATACATTTAGATTGTCTTTGGGTCAAGGGTCAGTTGATAAGATATTGGCGATAATCATCTGGATTTCTGCTGTTATCATTTTTTTTTAATTAAGCTGTTAAAAGAGCTGCATTTAACGTTCAGCGCATTAATGAGCATGCGACCTGCTCTGCACTGCTCGCACACGGCGGTTACAGCTGATAGCGCTGCCCCAACCAGCAGCGTTGTCCCAGAAGTGTAGCACCCACCCTCCAGGTCCACCTCAGGTAAACTCTGTTAGCTGTGAGCTGTCGACATGTCGATCGATATCCTCCCAATCTTGGATCTTGACCCTACAATTTAAATACATGTCACAAATTAAATGTTCGGAAGATAATTCAGAGGTATGACTTCAAAAAGACAACAACTATAGATTTCTTAATTTGTCCTCTCAGGCGTGTCCTGATGAGCCCATGCGGAGCCGTAAAATCTTTGTTGGCCGCTGCACAGAGGACATGACAACCGATGAGCTGAGGCAGTACTTCATGCAGTACGGCGAAGTCACTGATGTCTTCATCCCCAAACCTTTCCGGGCATTTGCTTTTGTCACATTTGCCGATGACCAGGTGAGATTCGCCATAAATGGCAGAGTTGGATTGTAAATTGCAGGTATAATAATGACTACTGATTATTTTCGCCTGACCTCTTTCTCAGGTTGCCCAAGCCCTGTGTGGAGAGGACTTGATCATCAAGGGCATCAGCGTGCACATCTCCAATGCTGAGCCCAAACACAATAATAGTAGGCAAATGATGGATCGGGGGCGGTTTGGGGCTGGTGGGTTCAGTCAGGGCTATGGCAGTAATCGTGGGGGGATAGGCAGCGGTAGTGGTGGGGTTAACTTTGGGGCTCTCGGTCTAAACCCAGCAATGGTGGCGGCTGCCCAGGCAGCGCTGCAGAGCAGTTGGGGAATGATGGGCATGCTGGCTAACCAGCAGGGCCTGACCACAACGGCAGGCACAACCCCTACGACCCGAGACCAGACCTATAGCTCGTCCAGCACCAGTTACAGCAGCCCCAGCTCAGCTAGTCTCGGTTGGGCTGCAGGCGCTAACACCGCCTCCAGCGGTGGCTTCAGCTCCGGCTTTGGCACCTCTATGGAGTCCAAGTCTTCTAGTTGGGGAGTGTAGATAGCTTAGAGTTGCGCTTTTCGGTTGCTATTAGGCTAATCTGGTAAGTATACATACAGTTGGGAACTGCTTATATCTTATGTTCCCTATTATTAGAAATATACTGCCTTTTTATTTTGTTAAAGAGAAAATTTATACTTGCGTGTGACTGATTATGTCATGCATTGAATGGGTGAAAAGTTTAGTTTGTAAGTGGAAACTGCCACACTCCATTTTGTTTTGTTTTTAAATGTTAAAACAGAGATGACTGCATGCAAGATAAATATTTATAAACATGCACGAGTATCTTGAGAGCCCCTTTGTCCCCTTGTAAAAATGAGCTTGATATAATTGTATATCTGTATGCAGTTCATTGCAATTTTTTGTTTTGACATCATTGGAAACGCCTTCATGAAAATCTCTTCTGCAGTTCACCAACTCTTTCCCAATTTCCCGGGAGGAAGCGCCTCATTGGCTGCAATGTTCGACAGATCTCAGTATCAATTCCCCTCTTCCCATGTGTAAATGCTTTGCCATCAAAGAACACAGCTTCACTCTGCATATACTGTGTTAGACGGTGGGTGTTGTCTTTTTTTCCTCTCACCTTTTTAAGGATATAGAATTCTTGTCTGCTCTTGTCGCTTTTCAAGATCAATGAGTGGGATTGATGTTGGACCGAGTGAGTGAGCGAACGGGAGAGCAAATTGAAAGAAGTGTGAGAAGGACTGTTTGTGCGAAATGTTTTTTTTTTTTTTTTTAAAGAGACAAATGCCTGCGAGAGTTGAGAAGAACCTGTGGCTTTGTGCGAGTGTGAGAGGAAGAAGCAAGTACGAGTGTGTCCCAAATGACCATCCCAAGGACATTAATTGCATTTTGAGATCCCTAGGGTCTCTGCTTTTTGTCATCATTTTCGATCAACCTTAATTCTTAAAAAACAGTGAAATGTCAAGTGCGTAATGAGTATTTGTACCTTTTTCGTAGCTTTCTCTTGCAGTCTGGTTGTGTGCTTTATTTTCTCCTTGTTACCACCCTCTGTGTGTGAAAATGAGACTTGTGCTGGTGATGTCTGTGTGGGAAAACACTGAAAGTGTGTTTAAGTTTGAGGTTGGTGTGGTGAATGTTTGACAAGTTCCCATTTGAAAGTTTGTGTTTGAAGTGGTCACGAATGCTTTTTCTATGTTTTGTGAATCAAAGGGAAGTCTGAAATAAAACTGAATTTGACTAGGTATAATACACTCTTGACAGTGACTTATTTTTGACTTCACATTAATTGAAATGCCCACACTTTAATTCACATGTATAGGGACCTCGGACATGGACAGCCCAGGTTTTCGTCAGAATCCAGGTTGGAGTCAGTTATGGAGAAGCTGAAGACATTGTTGGGTGGGCCGGCACAAACCAAAACCAACAATGGAATTGCTGCACGTCTGCCTTAATCCTGAAAAGGATCTTCTTCACTTCACTAGCAAGAAACCTCGGACTTTCCCCGTAATCAAATTTAGAGCGGACCATTCTCAATTGGGCTGAGGTATTTGTTCATACCTACAAATGTCACCAATAGGACCAAAGTCACCTCCAGTTTGGCAGCAGTCGTTCTTTTTTTTTTCTCCAAACTTGTGAAACTCAAAGTCTGCCTTTTTTTACAATCTGAAACCTGCATTTCTGTCAGTGAATGCTTTTATTCTTTGTCCTCGTAACACTCACTGTTAACTTATGGAAGTATTAACTGGTAGGTTTCTTTTCGATGTGATCAAAACGTTTCAACAAGATGTTTTTGTTTTGTTTATCCTGATTGTAAAGTGGATGGAATGTATCACTACGATTTTAAAAAGGGACTTAAACAACTGATTGAACATGCCAGCAGGAATTTTCACTTTCTGTATCGAGATATTTTAGTATTGCGGTGTAAAATAAACAGGTTTTTGAGTTTTTAATCACCTGTCGTCTCTTAATGTAGATTGATATATAAGTATTTTTCTTACAGGGCTCCACCTCAAACTCTTATTTTTACAGTTGTCCATCCCTTTGATGGTTTATGTTTTATGTGGAAGTTTCTATTTGGGCTTTGGCATAAAATATGCTGAAACATATACTATGTTAATTCTAAAGTCATAGAAATTGAATAAAATGTCATAGTATAGTCTGACATTAGAAACAATAATTGTATTATATGGCATAAGTCATAACAAGTGATAAATAAATGTATAGAGCAGGTGATTGGTTAAAAAGAATCATAGTTTCACAAGTCAGACCATATATATATATTATTAGTATGTAATAACATTTTTGCTTGTTTAATCATAGAGAAAAACTGCATCTTGAAACCATTTTTCAGTACTATTTCATGCTACCAAACAATGGTTGATGACAGCGTTGTGGATATTCCCTCTGGTTACATGGTGGACTTTGTATCCGAACACATTAACACATGAAGTGTCCGGTCGGCCTCCCCAGCTTCATCGGGCATCACCGTCTGCTGCTCCGGCTGCAGGTGACTCAGCAGCCTCCTGCTGCTCCGGCTGCAGGTGACTCAGCAGCCGTCTGCTGCTCCGGCTGCAGGCGACTGTGGCTCAGTGGTTAGCAAATCGGTCTTTCAATCAGAAGGTCGGTGGTTCGATCCCCGGCTCCGGCAGTCTGTGTCGTTGTGTCCTTGAGCAAGACACTTAACCCTCATTGCTCACCGTTGCTGTGTCTACGGTCTACTGTATATCATGTAAGTCGCTTTGGATAAAAGCGTCAGCTAAATGAAATGTAATGTGAATCAGCAGCCTCCTGCTGCTCCGGCTGCAGGTGACTCAGCAGCCTCCTGCTGCTCCGGCTGCAGGTGACTCAGCAGCCTCCCGCTGCTCCGGCTGCAGGTGACTCAGCAGCCTCCCGCTGCTCCGGCTGCAGGTGACTCAGCAGCCTCCTGCTGCTCCGGCTGCAGGTGACTCAGCAGCCTCCTGCTGCAGCTGCACGGCTCCACTGAGCTCCGGCGGCTTCTTGTGCAACTTCTGTTTGACGCCAGGCCTCTTGAAGAACAGCTACAGAATCTCTCTCTGTTCTTTGGTTTAATCAATCATTAGACATTTAGTTTTCTTTAACCAGTGGGAGGAATCCAAATAACAGAGGAGCAATAATTTGGTTGACAGCCTCCCACTGCCTGTTTCTGGTATTTGAAGTGTAGTAAAGTGTACTGTGTTTGTTTTGCTGTGTTCCCCTTCAGGATCAAAGCTCTGACGAGAAGGTCTTTAAAGCCTCCCGGGACGGTTCAATAGAAGATAGAAGCTATTGCAGCGTGGGTGCTTTGTCAGCTGTTTAACAGCTGGTTTAACAGCAGCTGTGACACACTCCTGTTAGGCACAGCGCTCCTCACTGCTGTGATGTGTTGGCGTCGCTGTTGCCGTGTTAGTTTGAAGGATCCCCTTCAGAGAATGGAGCGCTTACAGTAGTATGCTTCACACTCTACTATAACCAAATCTTATCACTTTATTTCTTTTATTAGTTTGGTTTTGGCTTCTGGCAACATAGTTTGTGTTACCTTGGGTTTTGACCAAGTCATTTTTAGTTTTTTTGAGGGGGCAGATTATGCCTCTATTAGACAGGCAAATGTAAAGAGATGAAATGAAATAAGGGGACAGAAAGATAGGGAATGCAACAAAGGGCCCCGGGAGGCCGCCAGGGGCCCCGGGAACATTGAGGTTGAGCCTCAGCACCCAATGAAGCAGGACTGGCTGGGAACCCCTCAGGTTGAACGTGTCAACGGACATTTTCACTAAACTGATTTTATGCTCAAAACCTGAATACGCTGAGGTAAAACGTTCGGCTATTTTAACTTAAAAAGAGCTCAGAGAAAGGTCGCAGAACAATATTTTCATTTTTCCCGTGTTGCAGGAATCATTTTGTGACCCCTCCGCTTCATCTTGCGACCCTTTCAAAGGCTCCTCTCTGACCCACAGGTTGTGAACCACTGATCTAGACTCACTCAGGTCTGATCTGTATGCAGCAGACATTTACATCTAAAGAAGCTGCTGTGTTCTGTATAGTTGGACTGTTTTATACAACACTTATACAATTACATCTTAGCCGAGAGTCCAGCAATAATCATTATCTTTGGAATATTTATAACGTTCAGTTTTTGTTAAGACTGTAGTGCTTTTATTTTTTATTTGATGCAATCTCATACTACAAATCGTACTATCTAGTTGAATCAGAAGGCTTCTGGCACCAAGTTAAGAAATTCACTTAAGTAGAATTAATGGCAGAACCATTGTATGCTGCATTAATGTGAGTGTGTGTCCTCAAGTTATTGTGGCCCCTCCATTCATCTTATCCCTTCATCACCATTTTTTGTATGAACTTTAGTTTTCAGTGATTTACTTTTGAATTAGTCACTGTGTATAAAGAAGTCATGTTCTTAGGGCCATCTACTGGACAATCACAGAAAGGACAATACACACTAAATACGTATAAAACAAAAACAAAAAAAAAGAAATACACACACACACACACATATACATACACACCAATATATATATGGATGTAAGTATCCCATGATTGTCTGTCACAAAATTTAATTTTGATGCCAATATTGATACAAATTAAAGATTAAATTTTTTTTTAGCTTGTTTGTATTCACTATATATACACACACTTCAGACGTGTATGACATGACACACTCTGAATAGGCCGGTGGCTCAAAGTGTCAGACAGCCGTTTTAAACTGAATATCCTGTTTATAAACCAGGCCACTTACGTCACTTGTTGCCAGATTTAGTGCTGCACACAAACACATCTCAATCCTGTTTACGGCACCCAGAGAGTAAGGACGACACAAACTATTTATAAAAGGGATTGAAATCTTTATTTAGCCTAATACAGGACAGTGCAATGGTTCACCTTAATCCAGTGTTAATACCGTGAAGCCTGAGCCCAACATGACTGGTGACCGTTAGCCTGACGGCCAGCACATTAGCCACAGTATCCACACCAAAACCCCCAGTGTAGAGTTTATGACATCAATCATTTAGGATTCCACTTCTTGATAATTAAAACTGCAACAACACATTTTGAGGAGTAAAAAGTCGTATTAAGGTGATTACTGGGGGCGGGGCTCTTGACTATTCAGTCGTGTGTTTATGGTTGTAAAGATGGAATGTGTAACATGTCTTCTTCTCTCATAACTCCCTCTGGTCCTTCCGTCCCATCTGTGTTTGAGTGACGCGAAGCTGATCCTCAAGCATTGTAGGATGAAGAGGAGACGTTTCCACCATGGCCGGTCCAGTTGGTGTGGATGAAATGACCGGGCTTTGACAGCAGTTCATATGTGTGGGCTCCAAAGTAGTCCCTCTGGGCCTACAACACAACATAAACAATGGTTTACACCCACAATGATTGCTAAATCTGTCGGCCTTCAAATTGCATGTTTTGTGAAACCAACAGATCAAATCTACAACTAGAAAAGTTGTCTCCCTCTCCCCTCCGAAACAAAGAGTTGAATCTCACTCCCCCTCCAAGCTTTCGTACACCCAAGATGTTGGCGGAGATAAGAAAACGTGTTCATCTTTAATGGATCATAACATATCCATACTGTTTTTAGCATTGCCTTTCGCTACGGAGGTAGTTGTTGATCACTTGCACCTCCTAGTGAGGAGTCAGCAGGCAAAGACGGTATAAAACAGTCAATAAAAAAATATATATTTTGTTAAATTGTGAAGCACTACAAACATTTGAGGACCTTGAGCGTAAGGTCATAAATAAGAACCAAAAATATTAGACAGTTGATTACATTTCATTTCATTTAGCTGACGCATTTATCCAAAGCGGCATTTTTTTAAAATTTATTTTATTGACCGTAGACACAACAACGGTGTTGCTCAAGGACACATCGACTAGTAGAGCTGGGGCTCGAACCACCGACCTCGGATTGAAAGACGGAGCTGCTAACCACTGAGCCACAGTCGCCATGGTTCATGTAGTATGCAATATTAGCCGTGGACAGACATCAAATCTCAAATTTACAGCCAGTAATGTTTGACCTTTTTGGGTAATATGAGATTAAAATTGACAAACTGACTATATTTATACGGTGATGAAGTTTCAAAAGATTTAAAAAATAGAGTCTGAAGAGTAAAAGTCTCTCTAAACAACCGTCGGGGTCTTAAAGCCCTAAGATCCCAACGCCACGTGATCTAATCCGATGTGCCTCCTCGCCATCTGCTCAGCGGGCTCTGCAGCATCGCCGTGGTCCTACCTGGAGGAGGTTGGCCGGCAGCTGCTCGTGTCTGTAGCCGTCATAGAAGGACAGAGCGGTGGTGAAACAGGGCATCGGGATGCCGTGCTGGACTCCAGTGCTGACTGTTCTGCGCCACGACTCCTAAACAAAGAAATGAACCGAGTTAACAAAACAGTTGGTTTTCAAGGAGGTTACACAATTTGGTGTTTAAGAGCCAGTGTTTACATTTTTGGGGGATTTATTGGCAGAAATGGAATATAATATTAACATGTATGTTTTTATAAGTGGATCTGAAAATAAAAACGGTTGTGTTTTCATTACTGTAGAATGAGCACTTTTATATATCTGCCAAGTTCCTACAATAGCCCAGTCTTAGGTCTGTGTGACAATATGTGCAGGTGGATTCGTGCAGACTCGCTATGTGCTTTTACTTTTGGAGGAGAAGATGGAAAGTGTGATTTATGAAGTGTAGAAAAAACAAAAACATATTGCTGCTAGTTAATAATCATGCTGCCTCCTGTGCGTTTCTCTATTTGGGTCTGTTTGTGTGCCCTCGGGTCGGATGCAAACTGTTGTTGTCCAGACAGTTTGAATGATGTGTTAACAACAAGTATGGAGATGACACAGTGAAAACTACCTTCAACAGCTGACAATTAAGCTAACAAGTGGAGCTGTTCACTCTTTTATTTGCAAAAGAGGAAATAACTTTGTTTTGTGTCTTTGTCAATGTGGGTATTGAGAGATCGATCTTTGGCCACTTCCTCCTTCCTCCTCATACCTGACAGTCCTGCACAGCATTACTGAAGAACGTGTCCAGCAACAAGTTCTGCAGCTCAGCGTCTCTGTCGAAGGCCTCTTTGATTTCACCCAAGAAGACACTGAAGGAAGGTAAGGAGCAGCGTTAAACAATAGCAACACAAAGAGGAAAAGATTCTGCTCATTACAAGAATTGCATTCAAAAGAAAATACCATCGGCAGGTTAAATGTTGGCCAACATTGCAAGTCACACTGACTGTTATATTTGATTTGGGTTAATGCAACACTTTACAGATTACACAAAACAAACTGGTGTCACAACCATAATTTCCTCATTCGTTCACCTTCTGATTTTACCAGAAGGGTCATATTTTCTTTTAGATTTCTCACTCCAGCATTCCACAACTTCCGATATTAAGACTTAGGGAAGACTTATCCCTCTTGCCTTAGAATAATTATATAATCAAAAGTACTCTTCCAAAATCTAACAAAGGGAATTAAATCGAAAAGAAAAAAAAACTTCTCCATTTGAGTTTTTATCTCTTGCACGACCAAACCACAGTTTTCACCATCAGTGTGAAAGACACCTGTTGACATAAACGTTGTACAAGACTTGTGCAACGTGTGGTATGGGGACACAAATGAGCTTAAAAGTACCTTCGGATGATGCAGCCTCCTCTCCACATCAGAGCGATGGCGCCATAGTTGAGGGACCAGCCGAACTCTTTGGCTGCCTGCCGCAGCAGCATGAAGCCCTGCGCGTAGGAAATGATCTTGGAGGCGTAGAGAGCCTTGAGAGAGGAGAGAGAATATCAATCTGACATTGTGACACAATCTGTAGTGAAAAATAAAAAATAAAACGTAAATTATCTCGAAAACAGTATCAACAAAAAACCCAACGTTATAACCTACATGACAGCAGGATGTATTGCTGGGTTGTTGTATTAGACTTCATCAGTTTTAGCAAGGTGTACCTTAAAAAGTACACTACACTGTGTGTTCTACCTTTCTGATGTCCTCCAGGAAGGCAGCCTTGTTACCGCTGAATTTGACCCCCTGTGGCCCTGAAAGGCTGCGGCTGGCCTCAACTCTCTCGTCCTTTAGAGAGGACAGGCATCTGGCAAAGACAGCCTCTCCTGAAACACAGACATGGAAAGAGACGGGGGAGGGGGAGAGAGAGGGAGGACAACAGAGGCATAGAAAGGGACAACAAGGTAAGCTCTCTGCACATGTCATGTTATTGGAGTGTCACTTGAAAACAGAGCTCGGTAAACAATCATTTAGATTTTCTGAAACCCTTTACAACACGAGTACATGGGTTATGCAGCCGAGGCCATCGCCACAGCTGTGCTGCAGGAACACCGTGCTAACATACAAACAAAGCCCAAGGATCAGCATGACTCAGCAGTCGTTATAAAAGATTCATGAAAAAAAGAAAAAAAGGAGAACCAGTTGCCTTAGTAAAATGTCAATTAGATTACCACTGTTTCTACAGAGGAGGAAGCAACTGTTGAGTAAGCATGACTTGCTGAAAAACGACAATGACGCAACCAACAAGCAGAGAGACAGATTGAGAGAAAATGTGTCCAGGAACTATCCTGGTGAGGAATGTTTTCCCCATCGGGGTCAGAGAGCCGTCCATGCACACTGTACCGGCCTGTCGGACCGCTCCACACAAAGGCTTTACAAAAGGTTTCATTGTGTGAGAGCTGAGCCCGTCTATCTCTCTCCATCACAACAGGATCTACGGTGCTGACAGGGATTGAGGAAACAAATGTGTTTTATCAAATCTTATCTCTACTATGGTTGCAGGGGTTTGGTGAGGGGCAAATTTCTGCTCCAAAGTATCTGCATGATGAAACTTTTACTAAAGGTTTCTGGTGTTCGTCTCATTCACAAACTGTGTCTGGAAGAGCATGAGCTGATATAAAGACATCTTTTGTGCTGGGTCATTAAACTCCCTGACCTTTATTTTGTCCACGGCTGTTTACGACTGCCATGCAGTCAGAGCAAAGACCAAAGCTGCAGAGTGTATCACAAATCCTCATGTCACCAGACGAGCAGGCCACTAGAAAAGCCGTCAATCTTCTTAGTGGCAGCCACATATCGATCAAGTTCTCTGGAAGAAGCTCACTGGCCAGTGTGTCAGTAAAGCTCAACGTTAGCTGAAACAACTCATCATTTGGCCCACTGCCCTTCAATTTGTTGAATCTGTGTTGAAACATTAACACGTGTGACGTAATGTAGTTTGCCTAGTCATCCTGGAACACAGAGTTTACTGAACACAGCCAGCAGTGAAAGAAGGAAACCAGATACTTCCTCGTCTACGACCTCTTTTCCCTTCTCTTACCGATCAGAGTTACGGGTGTGCCGTATTCCAGAGCTGAGATGGCCGTCCACTTCCCTGTGCCTTTCTGTCCAGCGCTGTCGCGGATCTTGGGCAACAGATGTGTACCATCAGAGTCCTTGTATTTAAAGATGTTTGCTGTGATCTCGATCAGGAAGGAGTCCAACTCTGTCTTGTTCCAGCTTTCGAAAGCCTGAGTGATTCAACCACAGAGTGAGGAAATATAGTCAGCCACACTTTTTAGTTTCTTCCTTTGGTGTTACAGAACTCGCATGCCACAAAAGAAAACTAATGAAGAGAACATCTTAAAGCTCACCTGTGCCATCTCATCGTGGTCCATACCCAGAACATCCTTCATGAGGTGGTAGGCCTCACAAATCAGCTGCATGTCGCCATACTCGATGCCATTATGGACCATTTTCACAAAATGACCTGCACCCTCATCTCCGACCTGCACAAGCAAGCCAATCGGGATAGTGTGAGATGACTTGACACGACAGTAAGTATAGTTACTCTGTTGCTGTTCACATTAAACAGCACTCACCCAGTCACAACACGGTTCTCCTGTTCCGACCTTGGCAGCGATGCTCTGGAAGATTTCTTTTATGTGTGGCCTTCAAGATAAAGCAACAGCAAGCAATTATTTGATTAACTTAGTAAAATGGATGAATGAATCTTCTCAGAGATATTCACTGTTTCAACAACATGGCCCACAAGTCTCCAACTTTCTCAGGTGTCAGGTGTATTTTAACATTCCTGTGTCCTACATCCAACATCTAGCATGCATCTGAAAGTGTGAGCAGTGTGTGAGGACTCACCAGGCCTCTTTATGTCCTCCCGGCATGAGTGAGGGTCCATAACGAGCCCCTTCCTCTCCCCCACTGACTCCACTGCCGACAAACAGCAAGCCCTTCTCTTTCAGACTCTTGCACCGCCGCTGTACGCCAGAAACACAAATACCGTGAGAATTTCGACAAACAGAATTAAAGTTTTACTGCCAAACTTTCTCCACGACTTACTGTTGTGTCTCTGTATTCAGAGTTGCCCCCGTCAATGATGATATCCCCGGCCTCAAGTAGAGGGACCTGAAGAAGAACAAATGCAGCAACTAATGTAACTAGGAAGGACTCGCTTCTCCACAAGTGATAGGAGCACGTTCAGAATGAACTACCAACCAGTTTGTCGATGAAGTCATCCACAGCCTGCCCTGCCTTGACCAGCAGGACGATCCTCCTGGGCTTCTTCAGCTTGGGCACCATGTCCTCCAGGGACTCGGCGCCAACCACCTTGGAGCCCTTCGCTTCATTCTTCAGGAAGTCGTGCACCTTGGACACGGTTCGGTTGTAAGCACAGACCTGTTGGAGATGTTTGGTGATTACTGGGTGAAATAAAACAAGGGGATAATAAAAAAAAAAAAAAAGAGTGGAACATGTTTTACTGCCAGAAGTTTTGGGAATGAAGGGATCATCTCACCACGAAGCCGTGGTCATTCATGTTCATGATGAGGTTTTGGCCCATGACAGCCAAACCAATCAATGCAATGTCTGCCCTGCGAGGAGAAGAGGACACATCACAGTTACTGGGACTGAGCATCAACAAGGTCATAAACTGTCCACAATCACACCAAACACATGTTTTGACATCTTATTTGTGATGCATCTTCACTCCATAATAATAATAATGATTCTAATAAACACTAAAGCGGGTTAGCCAACACGTTTAATGCACACTAACACATCCAGAAGATTGCTCTGAACAAATTAAACGACTAAAGGTAACAAAGTCTGACGTTACATTGATTTAATTACACGTATATGCCGCTTCCTTCCCACGTTAACGACTCTCTGAATGAGTACAAACTAACTGGAGAACTTACGTAGCCATGGTGCGCAGCGGATAAGGTATTTGGAAAAGTGACAGTGTTCAAATGACTGACGGGCTTCACTTCACTTCAGTTTTCCTCCTCGCTCGTGTTTTACTTCCTTGTTCTTTCCTCAACGTGACCAGAGCGAGGAGAGGCTCACGTACGCCCATGCAGAGTGGCCCATGCAGAGTGGCCAATCAGACGACGGCCAGTAAACTGAAGCGATGTCGTCCCCTAGTTCTCATTGGTCCAGAAGCGTGAGCAGATGTATCCGTTCTCCTATTGGCCCTTTCAGCCGTCTATTACAATACGTCAGAGCACCCCTCCCCCTCACCACCAGGGGCCGTTTAATTTCATGAAATACGTACTTATGTCAAATAACAGAATACAGTATTCTCTGAAATACTGGACGTCTACTAAAGTAACAATTTTAAGTAGTTGTACTTTATTTAAGAGGAAACAATAAGCCTAGCTACCATTCATATTTTAGTTTTTACATGATCAATAGTGTGTAAAATACCATATGTTGCTCAATATTAAACCAGTTTTAACTTGCGGCCCGTGTCACATTTAAAATACAAATATTTGATTACAAAAAAAGAAAATATTAGAGAAAAGAAAATTACTACGAAAATCTGCAGCAGAACTCTGTTTGTACCCGTTTTTCATCCGATGAATTATTTCACAACCCCTCATGTAGAATGCCACTTATACGCATTGATTAATCCCAATCTAATAATGTCAAATGTAATCACTTACATAGAGATTTCAGCAGAACTGACTACTTAAATACATTTTGCTTTTAATACATCACTTGTGTAATATAAATACACTTTAGTATTGGTACTTTCAGCCAAGTTAAAGATTCTTCCACCACTGAAATTTGCAGTACCAAAGTAAACATAACTGAATTTTGTTAATTAAATATTACAAATGTATGAGTTCATTAAAAAGCAAGTTTGTCAATTAAGAGTTTATTTTAAAAATGCTTCCATTTCCATAGAAAGGAATTAATATTAATTTATACGGTATAACACAGAAATAAATTCACTATGTTGTAATTAAGAATGGATTATGAGATTGGCCTGCGTCATGAAATGTAAAAAAGCACAATGGCATGTCATTTATCTTTCCCATTTATAATCTTTAATTTATATGGGAGTGCAATTTCACAGCTAAACCATCCACCATGCATCAATTCTTTCTCTACTTATGGAAATCTGTGGCAGATCACAGGAAAATGACTGCACTAACCATATTAACGTCAGAACGTCTTTACATGCACGAGAGGCAGGGACGAGGAAAATAATACAGTTAGGGCTGATACAAGTATACAAAAACACCAAATACATGAGATAAGTCCAAATGATTACTTGACATTTCATAATTGTGACTTCCTGTGTTATATCTAAGTTCAACTAACCATGAGTATTTTTTTTACTCATTCCTAACATCTAATTGGTTTCTTGTTTTCCTGCCAGAGACCTGCTTGGGCAGCACACAGGTATCAGGAAGTCCAAACACGAACAACACAAGATGATGGGAGGCAAACAGCACAAAGGAGTCGACAGACAGGCTGACCTTGTTTTGCTAATGCACAGTTTGCACTTTTATTTTTGCCTCATTCACTAAACAGTTCAATGGTGCAAGATTACCATACACAGAATTAGGATATCTGCATGACACATCTATGCTATACAGCGAATGGATTATAATTATTACAAATACAGTAAACATATTTACATTTTAATTCAAGCTCCATACAACACAGATATTTACAAAATAAGTATGAAAATGAAACCAGTCTGACAAATAATGTACAGTGTTAATGTTGTGGTTTGTCTTTTTTTTTCTTTTGGTGGACAAATCCAAAGGGAACGCAGGTAACTGATATTAATTGTCAGAGGGGAAGATGGAAACTATCATGGCTAGTTTTGTTTTTAAAGGCATCAACGGAAAACAAATCAAAGTGTTGAGGTGAAGAAAGACACCATTACAACAATAGTATACTGTCATTTCAGATGTCACTAGCTACTTCATATTATATTCCCTGATATTAGAAAAAAATTAAATGAGTTAAAAACCACCCTAATTTTGTTAGTGGCTGGCTAGCATGAGTAGTGAGTAAATATTCTTCAAATCAAAAGCAGACTTTCACACAAACCACTTTCTAATAAAGAGGAACTAATGTAACTCACCTCCCCTGAAAAAGATGCAGTGGGTTACATTTGAGTTCTCCTTTTTCCTTTTCTTAATAAACGATGGAAAAACACACATCTTAGTACATTCAACGCTCTCCCAGTTCAGACTGGGAGAGGCTGCCACACCATCATTTGGTTCACTCTGAGTAGAACAACTAAACCGCACAGACTTTATTTGATCAGTTAGTTGAACCTTTTATTAATATGTGCAAAGAGCTGCAAACTAATATGTACATTGCAAACAATAAATACACAATCCCAAATAATATACCTCTGCAAATTAGTCAGTGACGTGAAAATGTTTGCTCCGACCGGTCTTCATATCGATAAGCATCTCACACAATACGCTGAGGTGGATGTGAGGTACGTTGCACTGAGAGCCTTGATCAGTGCATAGATAGCTTTTCATTATTATTATTATTATTTTTCCTTTGACAGACAAAATATTTTCTCAGAAACAATTCAGCAGGTTTCAGTTTCTCTGACCAGCAGGTTGGCTGACCCAAGGGCAGTGACGCGCCACAATATTCACTCATTCTGACTTCTGAGGCATATTTTGCATGTCTTTACATGTGCTCAATAATTGCACTAATATCTGTAACAGGCATTGGCTACCTCTGTTTCAAAACCTTCAGCCCTAATGTTCCTTTCATATGATAGAGTGGGCATACTACTGGTTGGTTGGCCAGCGTTTTCTGAATGCCCACCTGTGCTCGTCACATGTCGACCATTTTAAGAAACAGAGGTAGAATTTAGCAGGAGCCCAATGTAGCATCTGTAGCACGATGTACAGCGCAAATATTTTCATAAACAATATCAGAAATAAAACCTTTGCGTGTATGTCGTCCCTTTAATATGACTTCTTTCTTTCAAATAAACAGCTATCCAGTGTCGCCTTGATATGTGATCTTATCAGTGTTCCTGATAATCATAAATAATCATGACCCAAACATCTGCCCTCATCTTGCTATAGATATGTGTTAATGTGCAAAATAAGGTTAAACACCAATATAGCTAGTTACAACTTAAGAAATAAATGCCCCGTTACATTTCTTACAAAACTTCAATGTGGAGTGATTAAAAGCATAATAGAAAAAAACGATGTTAATAATTAAAAAAGAAATGTCGACCCCAATGAGAGTTAGGTGAGTTTCAATTCAAGAACACAAATAGAAAATAACAAATGGTAACCGGAGGTGCTGCTGAACAGTAAGTGCGTCTTTTTAGAGGCCTCACCCAGCGCTGTCATGGCAGTGAGGGGAGTCATGTGGTCGCCTATTCATCGTCTGCCCTGCAGGCTGTGTGCTAGCAGCTTCATCAATTATCTACCGGCGTCAAGGCTGGAGCGTTGCAACGTCAAACTCTTTCTCGCGGCTTCCTTCCCTTTCACCAAGTTGTGTTTTGTCTTCGGTTCCACACCAAATGTGACGGCTGCACTAAATATCAGGCTCAACATGTTAGTGTAAGAAAAACTGCTAGAGCTGAGAGGAATGTCTTAAGAGAGTCAACTACCACACTGATCTCCAAACAGACTCTATGTACAAAGCATATTCTGTCCTTCCTCCTCCTCCTCCTCCTCTTCCTCAAAACCTTGTTTGTTCTCTAGATGAAAAAGTAAGAAGAAGAAACCCCTTTATTAGTCCCACACTGGGGAAATTTATCCTCTGCATTTGACCCATCCTTTTTTTTTTAAGGAGCAGTGGGCAGCCTCGTGAAGCGCCCGGGGAGCAACTGGGGGTTAAGTGTCTTGCTCAGGGACACAACGAAATGGACTGGCTGAGGCGGGGTTTGAACCCCGGTCCTCTGGTTGAAAGACTGACTTGCTAACCACTGAGCCACAGTCGCCCACGTAAAAGGACAGGGATAATACATATCTACTCCTGCAGCAACAATCCAGTGTCACATTTTCACTGATGAGATCTGATGTATTTTGGATGTTGACACAAATGCATGATTGTAAGTAATCGCTTAACTGGCGGCACTATCGGGGTTGGCGTTGGCGAATGTGCACGGACTGAGCAGCGGGACCTAAATATCACATGGATGACGGTGGGAATCCAGCCCGGCCCTCAGGCCTCGCAGAGTCGGGACGCGTTTATCAGACTTAACATCTTGTTTCTTAAGGCCGTTTAGGAGACGGCAGAGGGGAGCGAGAGGCGGCGGCCTGATCTCGTGAAGAGAAGAAAAAACTATAAATTCATTAGCAGCAAAAGATCTTAAAGTAGCCTTGCTTTAGTATATTTTCCCTTCATGGTTTCAACTGTAAGTTATCTGATTTGTTTTCGTTTTTTTGAGGTTCTTCTCCTGAGGACTGCTGCAATTAGCATGCAGGCGTCTTAATTAAAAAACAAAACAAAATCAAAGACCAAAAATTGAAATCAAACTCGTCTCGGGAAACAAATAACACTGATAGAGACAATTTCTTTACAGATGATTGGCAAACTGAAAATTAGAGGCCAGAAAGAACAGTTTCTGTAGAATCGTGCACACACAAGTAGACTATTACAACATGCTACTAGTTAGGGAGTTGGGGAATGACGACAAAGCAGAACAAAAATAGATCGAAACAGTGTCATAAAAACAAAAAGCCGAGGAAGAGGAGAAGGGGAAGCGAAATAGAGAGGAGGAAAGCTAAGTTGACAGAGGGTTGTTGGAGGACGAGGGGGAGGCAAATCTCTCTGGAACTGAAACTTTTAGTCGCATGAAAGGAGACTCAAGCCACAAGTCTACTTACAAGAGAAAACTGTCAAGAATCACAATGATTAATAAGTGTTAACACTTGGTATGTTCAAAAGGCTTGCCAGAGAGAACGGAAGCCGTGGTTTCCTGTGTGCCGGTCAAGCCACTCAGTTCTTCATCAGGCCGGTGCGCCTCCTCGCCAGCTTAGATCTGTGGGAACAGGAGTTTATGTGAAGACTGTAGCGTTGCCTTCTGTTAAGTGTAGTGTGAGGGCGTTTTCACAAGCCATAGTCCATTCCACTAGTCCGAATCAGAGTCAAATCTATACTTTTGTCTGGTTTTCTATCGAGCCCGGTTGTGTTTCCCCATGCATGAAATAAAAACACATTTTGCTGAGGGGCTTGTACAAAAGGAGCAGGGCCAAGGTATTTTTAGTTTGACTCGGCACTGATCTACTGTGAGCATGAATCCTTTCTCCTCCAGTTCACTTGAAATTACTTAATAAATTTAACTATTACTGTGGACTTGATTGAAATCCTGGCCAAAGAGAACTTACAGAATATGATACATCAATATCAGTTCTCTTCCAGTGTCAGAGCTACAACAGATATCCAAGGAGGACACAAAGGCAAAGCTTTCGTTTCTACATTGTTGGGACATCTATTAAGTGGGGGCTCTGGAGTTTTATTAGGGTCGCATCCCAAATAAAACGTTAACCTGCCGTTTACCTGTGTGCATCTCAACAAATGCCTGCGCAGGCAGCCTACAATCCTCTGCGTTTTGGTTCACTTCTTACAATTGAGTAAGATTATGTTCTCACTGAAATGGAACCGCACTGGGCAAAAAGGTCCTCGACCAGCTCTTTCCAGTGGTCTCGGACCAGTTGTCCAGGGTGCGATTACTGCATTCACATCCGGCCCATCGGAATGCTCCAGGGGTTGAACCGCACCAGAGCTCTATTAGAAATGACTAAACGTTGGCTCGTGAAAGCGCCCTGAGAGGAGTGTGTGCGCGTACCTTATCGTTCCTGCTAGCAGAGGGTTAAAAGCATACAGCCAGTCGTTCATGTCTTTCTCATTGTTGGCCTGCAGCAGGATTCCTCGATGTTTTGTGCACACAGCAAATGTGTTGGGAGTCTGAAAAGAAAACAAATATTTGTCATGCTGCATATGTCTTTGGGATTTTCTATCTATATCGTATTTAGGTTGCTAAAAGAGAACCATTTTTGAAAGTCTACTGTTTTCTCCTATCGAGGGATACACAGGTATTTACTCTGTGGGTGTTCAGTTATTCATCTGTTGAAAGTAACAATTTGATTCGGATGAATTAGCGGGAATACGCTTGATGAATTGAAACTCTACCTTGAGCATGGCCTGCTGGTCTTCACTGTATTCCACCTGTGCTGTGGAGAGGTTGAGGACCCCCCGCTCCACCGGGTCCTTGTCGCTGTTGTAGATGAAGACGTAGGGCCGGCGCACAACCACAAAGTGCTTCACCCACGAGTTGGAGCGCGGCTCCATGAAGCTCAGGACACCTTTCTTAGAAACTACCGATCTAAAAAAAGAGTAACATTTTGTATTTAAAGTGAGTGCTTGTTTTTCAGCAAACTAAATTAGGACTGTTTCAAGTTGAAAACACCCAGATTCAGAAATCAATTCACATAATTTCTGCTTGGACTGGAAAATCAGATTATCTACTTTTGTTTGGGCTGCATCTCATATTGACTTCCTAAACTTGCATTGCTGCAACAGCACAAGAGCCAATATGTCAGCACTCACCCTGGCCTCATTTCTTCAATATCAGGCACCAAGTTGAGGAACTCGTTCTTTCCAGCTCGTGCAAGGTAGGAGGTCTCCAGAGTCGGAACCATGGGGAAGTTTTCATAGTCTGAGCAAGAGGGACTGGAGGCACGGGAGCTGTTCTCTGGGGTCCTGAGGAAAGAAAGTACACCAAGTTAGCATCATGGTGACAGCCAATACACTCAATATACAACAATAAATAGTGTTTTAAATATGGAAGTAAGCTTGCAATATTCTATATAGACACCGATAGATATTTAGACAAAAAATCTGTATTAAATAAAAGTTTTACTTCTGGTCCATGGAACCACAGCGGGAGTCAGACAGAGAAGGGCAGGTGGAGGAGGGGGTGAGAGTGGCACTGCTGAAGCTGGTCACTGATGGGTCACGACCCATTGGTGAGATGTCAGACAGCTGCGGGAAAAGAACATGAAATACTTGTGAAACACACATTTTCCACAGAAAACACTGCCAGAGGATAAATATAGATTATTGGAGAGCGCAGTGCTGATACTAAGCTAACTATTATGGGACAAAAAGTAGATCTATTGCTACATCTCTACAGATGATGATCACTGACTGAGATCAATCCAGACCAGACACAATGTAGATGAATGAACAACTTTTAAAGTTTCTTTCCATCACTACTCACCTTGCAGTCACTAATACTGTTGACCACTTGGTTATATTCACTGTTGAAGGTATGTGTCAGAAGGCGCAGGCACTGCAAGAAAACAAAGATTAGACCGATCTGTTCACAGCAGAGGAGAGGCATCTTAATAACTGTTAATAATTATGCGGCAGAGAATAAAGTATCCCATAATACTGAAGTTACTCTCACCCTAGTGGCCAGCTCCTTCTCACGATCCACCAGGCTCTCGATGTCGGCCGAGTCATAACCGCTGCTCTCGCTGGGCGTGATGGCGCTTTCAAAGGTGGTGCTGGAGATCTGCGAGGAGATGGAGGTGGAGGTGGACAGGCTGCCGGTGCTCATGCTGGGGGACAGCAACTCGCTCAGGGACTTGGTGGTGGGAGCTGTTCCCAGGGGAGCATCGTCTCCCAGCTTCTCCTTCAGCAGTAGCAGGTGACGGGTCTTCTCCACCTGGATGAACGACAGAGAGGGGTTGAGATCTGGTGACTGTGGGGGCCATTGTAGTACAGTGAACTCATTGTCATGTTCAAGAAACCAATTTGAAATGATTCGAGCTTTGTGACATGGTGCATTATCCTGCTGGAAGTAGCCATCAGAGGATGGGTACATGGTGGCCATAAAGGGATGGACATGGTCAGAAACAATGCTCAGGTAGGCTGTGGCATTTAAACAATGTCCAATTGGCACTAAGGGGCCTAAAGTGTGCCAAGAAAACATCCCCCACACCATTACACCACCACCACCAGCCTGCACAGTGGTAACAAGGCATGATGGATCCATGTTCTCATTCTGTTTACGACAAATTCTGACTCTACCATCTGAATGTCTCAACAGAAATCGAGACTCATCAGAACAGGCAACATTTTTCCAGTCTTCAACTGTCCAGTTAGGTACAAGTCAAGTTTCAAGACACTTTGTACGAAAAAAAGTAGGGAAGTATTAGACAGGGACACAGCAGGGCGATATGGGAAAGCTTTGGCAGGTCAAAAAAGGGGTAAAAGATTGGAGGCGAGTGACCCACCTCATGCAGCTGCTCCATTTTCTCCAGCTCCCATTGGTGCTCCAGGATGAGACTGTCTCCTCTGGGCCTCCAGCCGGCCAGGTTTTCTTCTCCACGCACATAAGCCACCGATGTGTCCAGAATCTTTCTTCTCCTCCGCTGCATCCCTGTTCGGGACAAAATTACACATCAGGACAAAGCTCTCAGAGGAATCTTGATAAACTGACAGCCTGTCTTAAAATATCTCTCTCTATGCTCACCTGGGCTTCCAGAGTCAGACATTTTGCACAAGCTCAGCTCATAGATGCCAGTGACTCGATTGCTGTAATGAAGCAGAGGAAATTCCATTTTAAGAGTACTGGATATTACATGATCCAACCGTCACAGTATGGCAGTCTGAAGTCTTACCAGTCAGGGGTTTTAGAGTATCCACTCCCAAAGAGGTTCCTGAGGGAACGTGGAGGGGAGATCTTCGCGTCTCGGGAGTAGAAGACCATGCAGATGTCTTTGGTAATAATAGCCGGCTGGATGCAGTGGTCCAGCTGTGAAGAGGAGACAAAGTTAAGATGTTAGATACGTTGACTACAGAGAGGTAAAACACAGAGCTCAATGCAAAAAGGTAAAACTCCGAAGAGCAATGACTGACCTCCAAATATGCAGACAGGGTCATGTAGATCTTCTCTCCATAAGGAGTGACTCGGTTGAGCAGGAGGGAGTTGTGCAGGGAGCTGTCCCACACCGCCTCGAAGCGGTAAAAAGTCCTGAAGGGGAAAAAACAAAAGAATCTTGACTTATAAACAAAATTACAGAGAAATTCACTTGCTTAAGTGTTGTCTTCTGTACAGTGCTAGGTAGTGCTTCAACTACAGCGTGTAGGATCTAGTCTTCAACTACAAAGCAACAAACTAGACACATTTTGTAAATAACCACTTAGTGTGCCAGATATCATTGACATTGATGTGATGAAAACGACTTTGACATTGTACAATTGTGCATTGTGCAGCGGCTGAAGTGGCCCTCACACTTATCCTGAGTCACGACAAGATGTGAGGAAGCACATTGAGGTGAGAGCTCGACAATAGACACAACTTGATCAGAAATCAAAGCAGCTAAGTGTCAGCCAAGTGGAGAGTTCAGCGAGCTGTGTGTGTGACCCAAACAGCAGCAAGCAGAATGTACCTCATAGTATCAATGTAAATATCAGACTACTTTACAGATATATAAACCTTTTTACTGATATTCAACAGCTCATTATTGGACAGAAATGGCTGTTTGAGGCTCTTTCAGAGGGTTGCACAGTTCCTGTCTTTGGCAGCAGGGGGCACTCTTGCCTACAGACTGAGAGCCTGAGCTGCCCTGTTGGTGCCTCAATGGCCTTGGTTGTTATTGAGCTATGACTCACTCAGTGAATAACAGCTGAGAAGAAAGCATTCATTTGAAATCTGGGTGCTACACAACAGCAACATACTGTGACACAAACTATTGCAAATAAGGGGTTTGCATTTGCATGTAGGATTGCCTTTACTTGTCCATAAATAAGTTGGAATGAGAATTATTCTTTCAGATGCTAAATGTTGACGGAAATAAAGGCAGACCTAATGCAACTTGCCAACACAAACAGTGGAGAACTTATTTCTATGAATCTATAGGACTAAAGAGAAGCATAACGATCTTTCACAGAAGGAGCCTTATGTTCTCTGGTTACAGATACCTATCAATATCCTTATCAATAGAAAGCCTGAGCACAATCAAGAGTCCAGCCGCAGCAAGAGGAGAGAGAGTGCACAGACAAAAAGAGAGAAGCACAGAGAGTCAGGCAACAGAGACGAGGGAGCAAATTAACAGAAAAACCAACAGGATTGAACATGGAAATGGTCATGCAATGATTCCACTGACACATACATCGATGTTGCCTGATACTGTTGCTAAACTGCAACTGTAACTGACAACAACATGTGGCAATAATGTAAAAAATGACATAATAACCAAGTTGATTGCTGTATTCCAAAAAAGAAAGAAGTGTTTGAAGTTAAGCTTGGACTAATGAATGTCAACAACACTTCTCTTAGCACCAATAAATCAATATAAACCTTGAAACGTTGAGTCCAATGAATATATGCGGTTTATTAGGTACACTGGGCTACCTGTTGGAGTTGTGGGACGACTTGATGTTCTTGGCAGAAATGATGTTGAGGGACAGGACGGCGTCAGCGGCGCTTTCGTCCACTTCCGTCTTGCTCCTGATCCGACCTGGTGGGACACAGCAGCCCAACGTCAACATCTCGTCAGCGATTCATAATCCCTTGTATATGAACTCAGCAGAGTTCATATAGTACAGAGTAGTTTACTACAGAGTAGTTTAATAGCCATGTTGTCACAGTGTCAAGACACACATGCCTGTTTACTCACAAGCCTCTCTGGATAGAAATGTCAGCCGCACAAAGTGTAAAATGTGAAATGTTATTATTTCGTCCATCAGCTACAGCTACAGTATAAACTACTTAAGAGAGGCGGCCTGAGGCGACACAGACACTACCCAGACGGGAATTATGACTGAGGAAATATTCCCACTGCTGCCTCAAACAGAACTTCCTGAGAGACAATAGAAGCTGTTGGACCATATGGTCCAACATCACCGTATGTGATTCTGCGGTGTGAATGAGGAAACAATCGTGCAGCTACAGCTGTTCTCCTCGACTGTGAAGCCGCAGTGTTCTGCGTCTCTGGTGCGTGTGCTGAGCGAGCGATACCCGATGCTCACCCACTACAAGCTCGCGGACGTCCTTCCAGTGGAGCTCGCTTCCCTTCTCATGGATGAGAGTCACAGTGATCCTCCGCTGGATGCCCTGCAGCACACACGACAGCAGTTTAGGATCAGAGTAGACAGCTAGAACTAAATTAAGCTTCTCAATGTTTTTTGTGAAGAAGAAATATAATTTACTGGATTTAAAAGAAGGAAAATATGACGCTCCCTTTGCTTTTGTGCTTTTGTGCGTGTGAGCATTGCAATTGACTTTATAAAATGTGTGATCGGTGTCTGATTAGTAGGTAGTGTGTAGTCCAATACCTGGTGCAGTAGGTAGGTGCCATTGCAGGGCAGTCCTCCACTGTGATCCACTACAGCTGGGATGTACCTGTGGAAGGAGGGAGGTCATACTTCTGATGTCATACTTATTATAACGCTTGTTTACGTTTTCTGAAGCATACATTTCTTGTGCGGAATCACACCAAAACTGTTTTAAGTTGAAACTACAAGATCTCACATCATTAAAATAAGATGAAAGTGAGAGAATATAAGATGAAAGTGTTGCCACTCACTCTCCGGTGGGCTCCAGTTCGCTGATCTCAAACCAGACCAGCAGGTCGTACTTGCTGACGCATTGACCCAGGTTGGACTTAGTGATGGTGTTCAACTTGGTAGCAGGAACTGAAATACACACACATCAGCTCTATATTAATTTCAGAGGGGATGAATGACCATAAGTGATAGATATTAACTATATTAATTGTATTACTAAATGGAAGATGGATGTGATGTGACCACATTGATGACCCTGGACTGAGCATACAGCCCAAACAAATTCTGTAACACCAATACTTAAAAGGACAGGTTGATCATAAAGTCCATTATTACTGAAATAAGCGGGACACAGAAACAGGCAATAAACATATTACACACACTGAGATGCTATAAAGAGCTACATCACAGATTACACCACACCCTGCTGTCTGACACGTCAGGATTATGTTCCCGTTGAAACAGGCTAATCTCTGAGGCAAAGCTACATTCATTTGTGTTGAAAATAGTTGAAATGAACATGAGAACTATTGTAATTGGACTGCAGCTGAACCTGTGAAGGCTTAAGCCTCTGCATTCTGATTCATGCAGTGAATGTTACTATATGTCAGTAATCCTCTGTGATTATGATGAATACATTTTTTTATTATTTGGCTTAAGATTCAGCATATGCAGCAGATTTACCTGGAGGTGTCGGCTGAGGCCAGTTTGTAAGCGACAGGGGAGGGATGGACTGAGCTGACTGGACCTAAATAGACCTGCAGCGAGGTGCAGCACACAAAACCACTGCAGAGCGTTGTGGTGCTACTGCCTGCAGTCACGGAGTACTAAATGGGCACAGCACTAGTCTAATCACTACAACACAAGTGCATCTAATGCCTGAGCTACTACAGTGTCCGCTGTACCAACCATGGTGCCTGGGCACAATTAGCACAGGGTCATTGGGCACTGGGAGGAAGATGTAGTGAGAGAGCTGGTCAGCCTCATCCTCCAGACTGGCCACGGCAGTGGAGGCCAGGGCATTGGCGTGCTCGGACAGCGTGTCCAGCACTTTGCCGTTCACATAGCCACTCATCAGGTAGCGGACCAACTCTATCTTACGGGTATGGTCTAGGGTGTCAATGTATAATATTGTACGAATGGTGAGAAAGATTGGAGGGGACGTGTGAAAAGGGAAATGTGGAAGAGGGAGGATGGAGTTGGGTAAGAGGATTACGATGGTGTGAGAGTGATTAATAAGAGACAAAAAAATCCAAAGGAAGCGAGAAATGAAAAAGTGGAAGGTAATATGAGGCATGCTGATACATCCATAACACACAGAAGAAATATGCTGAAATGAGGGTGACAGGTGCAGAACATATTGCAGTTACAGTATGTGGTGTGATGAAATTAAAATCCGTACCTGGTCTAGACAGAGGCATGGGAATAGGGTAGTATTTCCTCGACGGTGTTGGAGGACTGTTAAAATAAATGTAGATTTAACATCCAATACAGAAACCAATCTGGTGTAAATGTAAATAATTACAGCATAAGAAAGACATTTTTACAGAAGCATGTCTTAGTAACCACACCAACCTAATCAGGTCCTGGCCATGAAAATGCGGCGGGTGCTGCTGGTAGTGGCCGAACACTTCAAACACAATGGGCTTGCTCTTGATGTACTCAATGAAGGACTCCGTGACCTCAACGGAAATCTGCTCCAACAGTCAAAAAAGGGGTGTCAAAATCTATGTCAAAACATAGAGTTGCTAAACTATACCTTGTGTGTATGTGTGTATGTGCGCGTGTGTGTGTCCTCACGTTCTGGACGTGGTAAAAGCCCAGAGGAGCTCCCTTGCCGGTGTTCTTCAGAGGCTCAGTGGAAAAAGCCTCATCATGACGATGCATGAAACTATGAAGAGAAACATGAATGAGTGTCAGTGTATCATTTTAATTTGTAAAAATAAAATTAGGGTGTTTGCTTCTGGTACAAAAGATATTTGAATGCCATTAACTTTTAAGATCGAGCTAGAACTTGGAGTTACTTTCTAACCTACAGAGTCAGATAATTACTAGTAATACTATTGCTATTTATCAAATCCTCCCTCATGAAAGCTGTTTTTAACTGCATAGCTTTGATATTAACTTTCCACAAACTATTTTCGAGGATTCTGGACTTACTTGAATTGGCAGAAGATATCTGCGTACTCTGGCGGGACGCCATTGGCCTGGAGCACAGTAACACGGAAGGTAAAGATGCTGCCCACCTCCAGCTGGCCTGCCAGACCGTCACCACAACTTAGCTTGGTGTCTGCGATGTTCCCGAGCTTGAGGTCTGAAGAAAACACAGGGGAAGGTTAGGAGGACTCGAGCTGAGGTGAAATGAGCTGCACCTGCAGTTGTGCTTTACAATCAGACTGGTTTCTGCATCTTATTAGGCCTGTGATTTGTAGGAACATTCCTTCACAAAGTAATAAAAACAGCCCCAGTCGTATTTCCATGACTATACAATGGAAGCCCTCCTTTGCGTTTAACAGGACCATCTGCCGAGTGCCTGTCCCTTTGGGCTGAGAGGTCGAAATTTACGAGCGGAGAGGTGAAGGTCTGGCGGCCATACCCATGTCATTGATTCTGTTGAGCTCCTCTGGGGGCGTGGTGACCTCTGAACTCTGGCCCTGACCCTCCACAATGCGCAGCTCTTCCATGGACAATCCGGAGCGGGTCATGACCGTGGAAGGAAAGTCATTCTGATTGGTTTAAGAGGAGATAGATGTAAGAGCAGGAAGACATTAGTATATGTAGCTCGTAGCTAGAAAAAGGGATAAACTAATCTCCACCTGTAAATGCATTTATATATTATTGTGCCACATAGGCTGAATTAAGGATTCATTCATTTCTTATGTATATTTGTTTTTAAATAATAATAATAATAATAAACAGTATAAAACTCTAACAAAACATCAACTTCCTCTTCCGACTTCACGGTTAAACCCAATATTATACTCCAACTTAACTTTATTTTATATGGACATCACAGGGGCATTAGAATTATAACATACATCCATGCACTGTGTTGAGTGTTTGTAGCAAAACGCTAATTTACAACACCTGTCCACAGGAGGCTTTTAAAAAAAAAATAAGAATAAGAATATAGAATACATCCACAAATACATACATAGATTGATACAAACACAAAGTACAAGTGTGTATTACAGCATGCTAGGTGTGCGAACGACTCTCTCACACAGAGCAAAAAGTGTTTAAAGTTTAAAACTACTTTGATGTGACTCCGGGCTTACCTTTTTGAAATACTCATCATCAAAGGAAATCTTGGCGGTTCCTGACTGTCTAACTCCTGACCCGTAGTCTGGGGCCTCCTCGTCAGCTACAAAGAGACAAACCATACTTTTATCAGGATCTATCGCAGACACGGTGCACTTAAAGCTGTCAAAGCACATCAGAAGGACAACACGGAGAATCTAAAGGAGTCTTCTCTCCGCCACCAGAACTGTCTTTTCAAAATGTTCTCACACTGAAATCTAAATAAAAGATGGAACTATTTATTTGGCTTTTTGATTTGCATTAAATATATGACATTGATACACAGTAAGTGGCAATAAGTATGTTTTTATCAACTGCTATAATAAAGCTTGTCAAATAACTAAAAGAAACAGCCTGCGTCACAAGACAACAATCACACCAATGACTGATTAGCAGAATGAAGCCTGTGCATGAAGATCCTAACAGCCTTGCTCATTAATCTCATTAATTACTCACCGGCTATAGCCTGGACCCCCACGCGCAGGAAACCACGCACCTCGCCCTTCTCTGTTACTATGGCAACGCGGTGCACCAGTGGTACCGGGTACAGCAGGTTGCTCAGGTACACGAAGGCTCTGAGAGTTAGAAAAAAGAAGAAGAGGAGAGACTTGAAAACCTGATTCTGGTGCAACGTGAAAAAACAGCTGTCTTTGGATCCAGAGAACATTAGAATATCTTTATATATGCCATATGATGCATTTAATAAAGCCTATTAAAAGCAAATTAGATATCTACTTGTTAAAAAATATCTGGGTTTTCACACTATTGTCTGATAGCTCTACATTATCCATAGATTGACAAAGATGACAGAGATGCCTTCTAAAGGATTTAAAACATAATGAGCACAAACATTTCCAGTGTTTGGCATATATTAATGATTACTATCTCATGCAGAACAATATTAGTGACAATTATGTTACGCGAGAGCCAAAACAAAACAATGAAGAAAAAAACATAACTCATAATTGCTCCAGAGCACTGAAATCAGATGCAGTTTCAACCATCCACTTTATTTTTAAACTGCCCAACGGAGGGATGACAGATCACCTGGGAGGGCCGTAAACGAGTGGTTTATTGTGTCGTATTCTGGCCATGTTGGTCTCCAACTCACACACGGACATGTTGTTCTGAAGAGCTTGATTTGTTTTGCTGCACCCCAGGTGACCTGCTCTTTCTCCGTCGCCCCTCCCTGCCCCTCAAGGCTGGGGCGGAGGAAACATATCAATCTGTAAAATCTCTGACGGTACAGCGACGGAGGGGCTGAGCTACGGCTGTTGCGGTGGGCTTGCAGCCGGCATTCATCTCCGATCGGCACACGCCGTCTATTAGTCAGCTGCGACGTTTACGGCGCTGATGCAACAGCATCGGTACAACGTGTGCTGTGATTTCAAATGGCGCTGCAGCATATTATTTTGTCTTGACAACGCATTAAAACAAACACTAATAAACATTATTATGGGACTGTCAACTACCAGTGAGTTAATATTATCTACAATACTTTCAAAAAGCAATGTTAAAACAAACAAGGTTATACAAACACATGTTTATGTAATGTAATAAATTAAAAAAAACAAAAAAAAAGATTTAACAATAAAATAAATACAGCTAATCAACTTAGACACAGCAAATACATGGAGTTCACACAGATGGGAGTTAATACAGTCAGCCCTGTGATGGTGGCGGGGGATGAGGCATCACGCTGGGAGGAAGGAGGTGGAGGGAAAAAAGGATGGCGGCTTTTCAATTTTGGTGTCTAAAGTCTGAATTAAAAGTAACTCGCACAAAGCCAGTCTGTGAGCACAGAAGCATGACTAATCATATTAAATTCAAAAATGGTCCAATTTATCTCTGCAAAGCTGCTATGAATACATCTGATTCTGAAAATATTCTCTCACTAAGGAGGGCTTTACTGATAATTAATAAGGGATGTGCTTCTAGTATTTTCTCACATTTTTAAAAATTGACCAGCAACCAAGATAATATGTAAATGATATTGTATATCCTCCATACTTAAACATCTACTGAAAACATTCACTGCACTGAATGAATTCATCTTTTTTTACTCTAAGTGGTTTCTAACCTACACTTGTTAATATGTGCCCCCCCATGTTTCATTTCACTCTACGTTATTTAAAAATAAGCCCCATCATCCACCCAAACTCCTTCCAGTCTGTGTGGAGGACATGCCAATGCACAGTCACCAACCTTCCCACCAGGATAAACCAGGGGGAGCGGTCATAGAAGGGATCCTGGCCGTCGCTGAAGATGTCGGAGCCCTCTTCGGTGCCGGCATCCGAGCTGGTGTCATCCACAAAAGCCTCATCGTCAATCAAGTCGGACATCTCGCTCTGCCGCTCGTCCGCCAGCTCTGTGATCTCCGAGTCAGTGGTGGAGAAGGTGGGCGAGGGCGTGCGGTCAGCCAGGTGCTCGTTAACACAACCGTGGAAGATGGGCGAGCTGAGCGGGTTGGTAGTTTGGGAACAGTGGCGAGAACCAAGGAAAGGTAACAACGGAGTAATAAAGAGTTAAACAGACTACATCAAGCGGAAGATGTGATGTTTCACTTTGACATTGTTTTCTCACAAATGTGGTTTGGTAGTTTCCTACAACACATAAAATATAACGTATGATGTACTTACATTCTCATGGTTATTTGATGGTCAACTAAACCAAATTAAATGTATAATTTTATTTTCTAATACTATTAAAGCTATTGCAAATGCAACAGACGGATTAATTTAATAAATAGCTGGTATTACAATAAGCTACAAGGTGTTGCACAATTTCTATAAACTAAAATGAAATGTCACTTTAAAAGGATTAACATATAAATCTTCTAATGTATGCTGGCACAAGAAGATAAAATACAAAATGCTATTAACAGGCTTTTTAACAGACTTAAAGGGATATTAACATGAGAATGACAACAGACACAGCAAAATGTTACAACGGATACATGAAAATTACACAATTTATGATAACAAATCAAATAAAAAAACAATTCCAAATGTGATGTCAAATAAAATGGACAAATACACAAAGAAATACTGAGTATACGTGACATGAAATTAAGAACACCAAATACAGTCACAAATGTAACATTAAATTATAAACATAACGAAATATACATGATGAGCAACAAAGTAAAACCAAACATGTGATAGCACTGATACACATGACTGTAATGACAGAAAAGAAATAATCGAAATAATCATCGAATAATGAAAATGAAAACAGAGTGGAAGGAATGGACCCATTTTAAATAAAGCAACAAAAACAAAACTTTTAGAAAGAAACAGGAAACAAGCACAACAACCAGGATGTTTGGTGGTGAACTACTGTAACATCTGCAGCGCTGCCTGTATCGTTTCTGTAGTCGCGTTACGTACCTCCCCACAAGTTTAAACCAATGAAAGCGATCATAGAAGGGGTCGTTTCCCGTCATGGTGCCCTCCCCGTCCTCCGTGTTGGCGGAGGCCATTTCACCAGCACGATCATACATCTCTCTCATCTGTTCCAGCCTCTGCCTGCAAATGACCACAGAGTAAAGTACACTTAACATTAATGAGAAGCAGAAAGAGAATACACGGCACACCTAATGGATGTCTCAATTCATTGTACTTTTTCTCTGACTGAGTAAACTGCAGACTGCCCATTTACTAAACAAAATGTGCACAATAGAGGACACGTTGCACTGGCTGAGTATTTGAATATTAAAACGCATCCGACTAAAACCAGGACTAGATTTTGGTATGACGTTGGCATTACTTGAGCTTCTCAAGGGACCAGTAGTGCGTGGCTCCATTCTTCAGGTCCTGGACTTCCACGGCCACCACGGTGCGGGGGAACGGCCTGGAGTCGCGCTCTTTCTCTGGCTCCGAGAGCTCAGGGGGCAGTGGAGAGTACAGAGTGTCCGTCAGCAAGACGAACTGGAACTGGACCTGAAGGACAGGAGAGGTGGAGGAAAAGGGGAGGATGAACGGGCATAAGAATCCATTCTGACTTCATCCTGATCTGAAGCTCTGAACCTTTATTCAACATTGTTTGTCCCTTACAAGACTCAGTAATCATGCAGTGCTCACTGTCTTTTCTGGCATGGATTTGATACATAACAAGTCCAATTTCTCTCTGTGACAATAGGTCAACACCCCAATTTGTGCAGAAGGCAGATGAAGTCCTTCATCTCTCTCAAACACAAACACACATTATTGTTTTAAATGGAGCGTCCAGATAAATAAATCACTAGCATGACATCATTGTGTCGTCATGTAGCTTCACAGTTGAACGTCCCAGAACCTTGATGGTCAATAGCTATGATTCACCTCTGAGTACCGGATGTGAGGATCACTATTTTACATCATCCTGTACACACGTTCGTTTTAATCAGCTTTTAACATTTCCCCTATCCATGGACACCATGGATGTTTTTTTCACATTTTTATATTTAGTTTTTAGGCCTTTCAGTAAACCAGATTAAAACCTTTTGTGCATCAAAAGTTTATATTTTTTTCTTTATTCCAAAATATAACTTTTGCTTACTTTCTTCTTTAGCTCTACACTAATGGCGTTGGCCTCCTTCAGGTAGACGGCGTTCCCCCACAGCTGGTCACGAAGGGAGGTGAACTGATGGTACCTCCACTTCCTGAAAGCCCACTGAGCCAACTCAAACTCGTGCTGAGTCCACGGCACTGCAGGGAAAGAGACACGAATGACGTTAACGAGCATGCGCACACACACACACACACACACACACACACACACACACACGCATGGTAAATGCACATGAAACCAAAAAGGACCATACCAGTGGTTTTACTTATTTTAGTCCAGTACTTTACATTACTGCCTGCAATGATAGCTAAACCATGATGTGGAATGTGGAGTATTTTGAGTCAATATTTCCTGCAAGCAGTGCCTGTGCTGAAAACCTCTCTTTTATGATGCGTTCAGGGACCTCCACGATCAGAATTGCTGCACTAAAGCATTAAATTCACAAGCACTATTTTAGGAAAATCAAACAGAGAAGACAAACAGGGAGGGACATGGTGATGTTTCTTGCGTAACCAACCAAATGCAAAGAAAGGGTGACCTCATCATCAAAAGTCAAAACACAGGATTAGAACCGGCTATTGCTCTCAACTGGATTAACAACTAAAGTCCAGTGAATGGTTTTATTTTGACTAAACATATCACCTTGATAGATGAGTCTAAGTTAATAATTTTGAGGATTTTAAAAAGGTTGGGTGAAATCAATAATGTTAAAAGACAAAATTAGGAGTTTATCATCAACAAAGTCAGACCAAACTTGTCAAAAACATGAAAAACTATAAGTATGGTCCTTTTGAGTAAAAGTAAAATGATTTTATCATTAGTAGTAGGTTTTATTTCAGAGGAATTAGAGAATACTTATGGAATAGTTTCACTTAATACCTTAAATGAGTAATTAGTATGGCAACATTAACATTTTAATGAAGTTGATATTACGTTCATCTATAAAACAGGAAATACTATACGCACATCCCAGAAGTTTAGGCTCTGGATAGAAGTGTGGAAGAAAACATACAATGCATTATTATATATATTAAAAATAGATATGTATAAACTATATGTTTTGGGCGTAAACACAGGAAGTAAATACATATCTGCAGGACAGAGGTTTCACAGTACACACCTTCCTCTTCCTCCTCCTCCTCCAACTCTTCTTCATCAGGTGTCTCAGCGACCAGAGAAATAGTCTCCACCTGTTTCTGAAGTTCCTGCAATTTGCTCTCGTACACCTGGACACCAACACACAGGGACGAGGAGAGAGAACACGGACAATCCTCCATCAGCCGCAGCAACCGGTGAACTTAGCTCGCCGAAATACACACTCTAATGTGAGAATTACTGAATAGTCTTCTCTTATACATTAAAGAGAAGTACTGAAAGCTTTGGTTACTGGTCTGACGTATGGCTACACATGCAGCTGGACGTATAAGCAAAGCAATGAGACATGAACGTGGGTTTAAAATGTCCTAAAATATGTACTTAATAATATACATAAGACATAATCCACAACTACAAATCTGAAATAAAATGAATAGTTCTGGTCCAAAAAGAATTTAGAAATTATTGTAGTTTCTAACCCAATTCTTTAGCCAATACAATGAATGAAAAACGTTCAACTTCTAAAATTAGTATACAATGTTCTGGAAATATATCTTGATGAATTAATGAAATATGTTATATTCTGAGAGAAAAGGCTGGAATGGATGGAAGCGGAAAGGTGCTGCTGGTAGAAGCCGAGTCAACTGTAATCCAATGAGGGGCGCCATCATCATCAGAGCAGGACAGGCTGTGGGCCCGGTGACCTCATCCTGTTTGTTCAGTGTCTTCTGGGAAGACAATGCAGCCTTTTCATGTCATTAACCTCCTCCCTGGCAAAATCCTGCCTACAAGCTAAAAGCTGAATTCCCTCCATGCAAAAGCAATTGGAATCCAAAAAGGAAGTTTTACTGATTCATCTGCATGAAGCTGCTATAGTAATCCAATGTGTGTCATAATGTACCATGTGAAAGCAATTGAAGCAGTTTCAAAACATAAATATTCAAATTCACAAATAAGTTGAAGGATGGTAAAGGTTGAATGCAATGCCTAAAATCATGATAATGGGATGAGGTAAATGCCAACTAATCAAACTAATATCACCCCATGTTGAAAGTACAAGTGTGATATTGCCATGATGCAGTTTTAAACTGTAACTTATAAGGCTTTTTTGCATCGTATAGGGGTACATGTCTGTAGATAATAGGTACTAGCTTCAAATTCAATACACTTAATTTAAAGTAATGTCTTTAACCTCCCCAGTTTCCTCAAGTGTCTAACAAGGTTCATTCCTATGTAGTGCTCACATGCAGAGCTCGGATTCTGTTTCTGATTCTAAGAAACAGAAATATTTAGAATCTGTTTCTGATTCTAAACTGGTTATTTTGCAATGAAAAACAAATACCAACCATATGTAACAAATAAGTGTACTTGGAGCATGTCATTTTATTTCAGTCATATTTTGAAAATCCTCCAGCATCATAGGGATTCAGTATATCCTCGTCTTGTTCACATATGCACTGTATGGTTGCACAAAGTGCTTGATTAAGGAGTAACAACTTGGTACACAGCCACAATGAGGCACTTGATATTGCAGATTCAAAAAGTAGATGTACACTGAACACTGTAACACTGAACAGACATTTTGAGGTGGAGCCCTAACACAGACATATACAGTATGAACGGTTCACTGTCCATTTGAGGATATATACTTTCCAGCTTACCTGGTCGCCATCAGCACCAGTGCATACGTTAAATAACATTCTTTAATGGAGCATTTATGAGCGATGAAGACATGGTGGCTATCGCATGCAAAGATAGTCATAGACATGAGGCGTACGGTGGAGAGACTGGACTTGCATATGTCATTATATCATTTGGTTTTTGTTACAGCATAGTACGGCAGAATATATACTGGCAAAACTATTAGTATAAAACACGGAAACACAGAAAAAGTTGAAAACATTTTTATAGTCCTCAATGGCCTCTACCATGCTGCTGAATGTCACTGTTCCTTTAAAGGCCATCTGGAACATAAATGCTATAATTAATGGGTTCTTTTAAAGCTATGAAATGCATAAAGGAAAAGACAGATTGATAGTCAGACTTATTCAAATGAGCATCAGCTAGAAGAGGCAAACAGCTGATTCTATAGACCATCATCCTGACAGATCTACCCGGGTGTCATGTGTATGTGGCATTTGATGCAGCTAAAACAAGGCAGTCTTAAAAATCTAACTTGGATAGTTCTCTCGAACAACATTCAGCAAAAGCTTCAAGTCTCTGTCCTCCCTCCAACATTTTTTAAGGCGAATCTGATGGAGCCATGACAACACTGTAGGACATCCAATCGTAACACGGAGGTCTCTGCGTTTACTCAGTGAGCCACAAACCAAGAATGATATTCTCAGAAATAATATTGAACTTTGTGGACCGGGTACAGTGAAACTTTAAAATAGTTAAAACTTTGTGGGTCTCGTCTTTTACAGTTAGGCCGTTCTCCAACCATTTCCGCATAGTGGTTCTTACATTTGAGAGGGTCTTTAGTAGAACATAGCATTATTAATGAACATAAACAGTTTTAACATTAAAATTAGTGTCTTCACTAACTAATTATCCATGACTTGAAGTGCAAAGTACTGAAATACAATTATGTGATAGTTAAATATTTGAAATAAAGATAAAATAAGCAATAAAGTGGCCTACTAACAATTTGAATAAATGTTATGATTAAAATGTTAGTTTGATTAGGTAAGTTATGAAGGTTGCCAGTTTTGCATGAGTTTTGAATTAAAAAGAGGGGAAAGGAACTTTTGAATTTCAAATGCACAGCAGGATCAATGTAGTTAGAGCATAAAAAGCATAATACCACTTTCTTTGACCACTATTTCAGTCCATTAAAAAGGCAAAATTCACACAATTGAGTAGTGCATCAAGTTATTCCATAATCAATTTGAAAATGTAAAACATAGTGGTGTTTTGATTCCAGATCTAGGCCAGTAGTGATTTATGAAAGAACATGTTTTATGGAGGTACTGCAAAAAAACCTGATTATTTCATACTAAGATTCAGTTACATGTTAAAAATAAAGAAATAACTAGGTTCCTAATTTGGGCTACAATATCAACAAAAGTCTTGATGAAAATGAGACACTTTAGTGTTTGTGCTGTAGTGGCAAAAGACATTCATGATAAATCAATACTAAAATGGCAATAATGTAAACTCAGAAATTTAACCATGAAGATAATTTTGGCAAAGAAAGCACGATTGATGAATTTTCACACATGTTGAAAAATGAGCAGAGTAGACATGACGCGTCTTTTCATATGTCCCTCCCACCTAAAAAAAAAGTCCCTTTATTATCTGTTGGCTTCAATTCCTTATGACAGCTCTCCCAATGCTAATGATGACAGTGCACACAATGAAGCAAAAAACTGATCAAATGGCATATATTATAATGATGATAAAAATGTCTTCTTATAATACATACAATACGTTTGGATCAACCAATAAGCCACTTAGTCACAATCGGATTGAGCTGTTTGAGTCACGTGATTCTGACTGTTGTGATCTGTAATGCGTTTGCCTACTAAAAGTTTATCAAACTAGTTCCTGATTCCAAAAGTCCCACTCAGACTGCCGTCTCTCTGCTGGCTTTTAAATTGGGAGCAGACATTTGCCTGCGCATTCGCGGAGGTGCCTGAAAGCTGATTGGATAGTTAGCGTGGTCAGTGTGTTGGTACTGCTGGTAGCCATTGAATCTGCCATCTGTATACACCATGCTGTCGGGATGGCAAGGCGGCTGATGGGGATGGTGATGCTGGGGATGTGCTGGCTGGCTCTGATGGTAGCGGGGCTGGTAGAAAGCCTGCGTGTGCCTCCTGCTGCTTTCCGACTGCTGCAGCGACTCCATGGAGCCAGAGGGCCGCTGGCGGTGATTAAAAGAGTTGCTGCGGCCTCGCTCATGGGGCTGCTGGTTCTGGTTGTTCCTATAGTTGTGCCTGTGACCCTGGCTTAAACCTTGCTCCACGTCTTTGCTCCTGCGCTGGACTGATGGGCTTGGGGGAGAGACTTGGATCAGTGACGCAGCCATCGTTTCTCTCGGCAGCAGTCCATCTCCAGCTTGGCTTTCTCCATCTTCTTCCTCCACAGCTTCTTTGGGCACCTTTAGCTCAATGACCTGCTGATCAGTTATTATGATATGAGTACCAGGGCTCCATGAATTGCGGTGCTTAGGGTTGCTTCTGAAGGGGAAGCGTAGCTTGCGGTCTTCTGGGGGTATAAAGCGGTGTGGTCCAGATTGCCGGCGGAGCTGTTTGGAGATCTCTTGTTGCTGAAGGCTCTTGAGGCGTAGCTGCTCTTGGCGCATCCAGCGCATGTGGCCTCGCTTTAGGGTGGAGTCATCTCCTGTAGTTGGGCCGGTTTGTGAATCGACATCATCTCCATCAGTCTTTTCAGGCAAAGGAGGTTTTCCTTCTTGAGGGCTTGGAGTTGTGGCAGTGCAAGTGGGAGTGTCTACATGAGGCCTTTCTTGGCTCTCTGGGGTGATGAGCGGAAGGACCTTTTCCATTTTGACCATCTTGTGCCTGAGAACACGGATCTCCTCATCTTTCATATTGTTTTGTTTCTTCACCTCGTGCAAGATGTCTTCAAGTTTATCAATGTGCACCTTTAGGTCATCCATAACAACCACTCCTGCTCGAGCCCCATTGGTAATGACATCCTCGATGCGCTCATCACCGACGCCCACAGTGTCCCAAACATCCCGAGCCACTGCCCTCCACGAGTCCCGCTCGTTGGGGTCCTTCTTGCTATAGCTGGCGCAAAGCTCCTTCATCTTCACGATGGCCAGGGCCTCAATTTCCTGCCGTGTTTGGCGGAAGTCATTGAGCGCTACTTCATAACAAATTTCTTTGACTGCCTGGATTTTCAGGTCAGAGATGGTCACCCACTTGGAGTCCTTGGTGATGCGACGCCGCTGAGGGATCTGGTACATTTTCACTGGCTCTCTTATCTTCCCACTGCTGGGTAATCCACACTTTCTCACTATGGACTGTAGCTTGCTGGGGGGCAGCTTTTCCCTCAAGGAAGTGATCAGTCTCCAGCTCTCTTCACAAGACCTCTTATCTGAGTCATCCCCACTATCAGAGTCTCCATCCTTGAGAAAACAACACAGGAAACGAACCAAAGGGTTCCCAAAAAAAAAGGAGAAATTAAAATGGGAAATCAAAGAGAGGATGAAAGAATGTTTTTTGCTTTGTTTTTTTGTTTTAAAAGAATGAAAAAAAAAGGTATGAATATGCAACATGGGAACTTCAACTACGAGTAAAGTTGAAGTTATATCAGAACATAATACATCAGTTTGGACAGAATTTAGCATTTGAGAATTTAGAGATTTTAGGATATTTACCAAAAAGGACTATTGCACTGTAATAATATTATCCAAATGATGTGCATACATCCTAAGTGTACAAGATGTATGGCAACATGCAGAGTCCATCCATCCAGAATTATACTCAAAATAAAGATTAAAGAAAATGAAATACAAATCCAACAATAGGGTCCTTGCAGGACTGTCTTCGACAGTCGCTCGGACCCTAACAATCAGTGGCTTCCATTGACTTTCTTGCTTGTCAGTCATGTTTTTCTTAATGAAATTGTGATATGGATATGAATAAATTAAGTAAAACATTAATTGTTGTAAAAGGGAGACTTTCTAAATCTCCGAAACAGGGATATCAACTTTAACAATATTGTTCCCAATGTTGCACATTGATATAGATAAAGTAAAGGTAAAGCATGTATATCATGATTAGAAAAGAAATATGAATAGAGGATAGCTGCTGATTGGAGAACGTCTGTATTGTTTTGTCATATTCCTCTTCTCAATTGATTGTTAATTTGAAAGCTGGATCCCAAACATGCTACAGCGGCATGCATGTAGATGCAATTTGGAGCTTTCTCCCTTGAGTCCAGAAGGTTTCAGTGGCTTTAGTATTAGCAGTGAGTTAGAAGACAGATTGTTCTTGCAGTTGATCAGAAAGCCAGTAGAGAGAGGAGAGGCAGGAGTGAGGTAAGTGTTAATCCACTACAAGAAACATGTTAGTTGGAAAAAGAATGCAGTTTCTCATTTTTGTAGACAAAGTACATTACAGATCACAACCATGTAGTACAGATAATCAGGTTTTGTGTATGATACTGTATCTATGTCTAGAATTGGATGCATTATGTTGCTGGGAGTCTGAACCCCTTGGCCTGTTGCTCTGCACCTAAAACCACCAGAGTATGGAAGAGGTCTGAGATTCAATGATTGGGCTTTAAGCAGTGATAACTCTATTGTTGAGCTCTCAGTGCTCTACACAGATACCAGGTAAGGCTGGCAAAAGAGGTAGCCAAAGAAGTCAATGAGAAACCACATTGTCACTATCCGTCAAAGAACTACAGCAGGAATTGTTGTTATCACAATGCATTGTACATGTCAGCAACTGCATTGAAGAGATGAAACTCAGGATAAAACAGAGCAAGGAAACTAGAGTAGAAATCTAATCCAAGCAAATCAACAGCCACTTCAAAGCTGACCAGCCCAACAGCAAACACTGCAACTTAGTCCAACCAGTACTGAAGGAGTTAAGAAAACATGCTATTAACATGAACCATGCAAAAGCAGCACGACTTTATACAAAATAAAGCAATGTGTTTCAATGTGTTACTGAGCACAATTCAATACATTTTAAATGTATTTGGATCTTAATATCAAATCAACTTTAGCTGTACATTGCTGTTTTGCAAGATTCAGATACACTACAGAAGACTCAAGAAAAGTGAAAACAGGGATTTGGAAAAGGGAAGGAGTCTCAATATAATTCTCACTTTATCAAATTGCTACAGAAAAATCAGTTAAACTCAAGAGGAAGTAAAAGCTCATCGGTCTCAAACCAGAAAACCTTCCATGCAAGAAGAACAGACATGCACGAGGAAACGTGTGATTCTCACACACACACACGCACACGCACACGCACACGCACCTCAAAAGTGTGAGAGCTCAGAGTGAGAATTAGTACACGTCAGACTCAAATGACCGTTTGAAACGATCATCCAAAAAACAAAAACAAGCTTTCCAATTGTACTTGGCCAGAGAAAAACCATGCTTTAACTTTGAATTCCACTTATGACATTTCAATCAAAGTCACACAAAATATCACAAATTAGCTGAATCTCTCAAGAAGCTGCTTTTAATCATAACTTAACTTACAGAAGGCATGAAATGAAGTATGGCTTAATATCTATTAAACCCACTCTGCAGTTTACTATGAACTTGTCTACAACTTCTAACAAAATGATTACACAAAACAAACTAAATCCATAAAATACATAAAGTGGGTTTGATTCATATCCAGCTCATTTGGACTCACCAGTCGCTGTTGCTCCAGAAGTTGGTCCGCTTCCTCCTTCTCCTTTTTGTACAAGATCTCCATCTCAGTGAGCCTACATGAATGAGCAAAGCGTTTGTGAAATACGGGACACAATGTGTGATTTACTGTGCAATCCATCACAAACCAGACTGCTGCCACTATTGCAGGTCTGTTTAGAGATAGCAAACACGGGCGCGGACCTTTTCTCCATCTCCTGCTTCATGTCGATGCCCTGCTTCTCCAGGAGCTCCCTCTGAGCAAAGGTCCAGTCCACCGGCTCTACGGGGGTTTCAGCAGTTGGCGTTTTCTCTCGTTCAGCGCGGGCCTGCTCTGGGTGGTTGAACCGGAAGACGTGGTTCTTCCCCATAATGATGCGGTTACCTGAAGGAACATGGGGCGGAAATGAGCGGGAAGAGCATGAAAGTGTCCCTTCAGTGCTGATGGAGCTGTGTAAACGTAAGAGATCCAACTTTCTTTTTTCATAATGTTTTTTGTATTTAAACTAAAGCATCAAAAGCTGTGTTCTGAGCCACATTGTTCAACTCTGGTTTATGAAGCCCCAGAAAAATACCATTAAACGTCTTAAATTATCGGAGTCACAGATACAGTTATGCCAATAAAGATAATACAAGTATCACTTTTACAGATTATCAGCATCTTTACTTGCAAACATGAGATTTGTACCTGAACGGAGCTGGATTGAATCCTCAACGCGCTTGCCGTTGACGTAGGTTTCCGAGCCCTCGCAGGGCACCAGCATGACGATAACTTCAAAAACACATCAACCAATCATCAGAGACTCAAAAAGCTCATCACCGTTCATTTTCAAACGGTAAAGGATAAACATCTAATGCAGAGTTTGAGGTGATTACTTTCAATTAGAAACAGAAGATCAATCTTGAGTCTATATTTCTGCACCAATGTCATCTATTGACAGCCACAGAGCCTGGGTAGCTTTTTTTTCTTCTTCTTTGCAGGTAAATAGAGGTTACATGTATCTTTCTTTAAATCAGAGCAGGAAAGGTTCTACATGACGCTATCAATTTTGCTTAACTCAAAACAATAAAAATACTCGATACACAGAAGCTAAGGAAACTCATGATATGGAGCCTCACCGTGTCCGTTGGCGTTCCTCTCGCTGCGGAAGATGCAGTGCTCTTCCCTGATATGAGCGCCACTTAAAACGATGTCCTGTCGTCTCTCAGCATCGGCCTGACCCACCCTGAAATAATCACAGAGGCCATTTTGAGAAAGTGAACACTGCCCTCTCATTTTTATTGGCGGCCATTTTGTCAAAAAGTCAGAGGCAGAAGTTCAATGAAACCTTTAAACCGCTTCTTCTTAGCACTTCTAAAGCACTGTACGTTCCTTTGTCTGTGATGCTGTCATCCATTATTGCTCCCCGGGGGCGCGGTGGTAACAAAATACTCAACATGAATATTCCACAGAGGGGGCCAAGAGGAAACGGGGGAGGAACGTAACTTTAGATGGCAAAACCTTTGGTGATTTTAAGCGACTTTCCCCCGACTGTGAATTTCATTTTCCCTCTTTTGATGTGAAGCAAGAAGAGCTTTCAGATGCTACTGAGATACTGTCTGGAAGAAATTCAAAACCTTTCTATGTCCTCCGCAGCATTTCAGTGTCCCCGTTCAGGTTTTGGTTACCTCGTAATGCCGTCTTTGATGTAGTAGAGCAGACACTCCGACATGAGAGGATCCTCATTCAGGTTCACCAGGTGGGGAGTCTGCAGATCAAACACAGGTTTACCGCAAAAGCATTTCCAGGGTTTCTACTTTCATCAATGTTCAGAGGTGCCAAAAGTACATACCAATACTAGAAATGTTACTCAAGTGGGCAATGGGCATGGTTTCATATCAGGACCGGTCAGTGATGCATTTTACTCAGTACACGAACATGGACAGGAATGAACTGACACAGTGCTGACACCTCTAGAGTCTGATGCATCACTACAACTACTGCTAGCAGCTACTCCGTCAAACCACCAACCTTTTTAGGGGAAAACACCCCACTAAAGTCAGCAAATAGATCACAAGGCTTCTCAGTGAAATGCTAACCCATTGAGCGGCAGTGAGTGAAAAGAGAAAAAAATAAACAATGAATGGAGGACAAATGTGTGAAGGAGAAAACCCTACAACACATGGAGTAGGGAGGGAGATCTAAACGTGCCTAAAAAGGGATTCACTTCAAAGAGGGGGATGTTTTGAAACCACAGCTGATCTAGTGACAGCTAGTTCTGAAGAGATTTCTTATCTCTTCATCCTGTCGTGCCTCTTCTCAGAAGCCTGTACCAACACATCGACTGGCCTCTATGTGGCCGCCACACAAGCAGAGTGAGGGGAATGCACTGCTGAAGGAAATATAATCTACTCCGAGCCAAGTGTAATATTCAAAGATGAGCCTTGATTTAAGTGGTCTGTGTAAAATGTAATTTAAAGAATCTATATCATCACTTATGACCACAGGAATTGTGTGGTGGTGTCTGTATGTACAGAGACCCTGACCTCTGCCTGTATTTTCTCTTTTCTTATTGTTTTGCTGTGTTCGGGATATTTCTGGTCATCAGCAAAGACCCATGTGGAGCTGTGGCGTCATCTTCCCTCAGCGTTGTGTTGTGGCTGTGTTTATCTGTGCTTTGGACCGTAATCGGAAAATAATGCTTAATTTCCCGGATTCTCTCGGATGCTAGTTAAACATGGGAGGGGGAAAAGGGACTGTAGTGGCTCCACACAGTTGTTAAACTAAATGCAGATCAGTGCAACTAGTGCGGCAATCATGGGGGCAACTGACTATGGAAATAAGCACATTTATGATGTTAAAATCACTACGTAATCTAGTGCAGGAAAGCCGCTTTGTTTTCTAATTCAATTTAACAAACCTTCTTGGTTGGAAAACAATCAAGCTGGTCATCAAATAGGCTTGCATTGCTAAGCTGAGTGTGTGAGAGAAGCAAATAACAGAGTGGAAAGACAGACAGATTGATGAGTAGATGAGATAAACCAGTGACTCAGACAGGGAGGGTGCTCAAAGAAAAACACAGCATGGGAAACAGAAGACGTGATGTGGAGGCTTCACCACTGACACAGCCCTTCTCCATCAACGTCTGTGCGTCTCATGTCTTTTCTACCTTTTTAGGAGAGAAGACCCCCAAAGTGCCTCCATCTTCACGGATTGCCACACCCATCTCTGCAAGCAAGGCCTCCCTGTAGAGAAGGAAAACATTTGGAGGCTCAGGAATGATACTCAAACGAACCACATGATGCATAGTAATCGCTCACAAAGACTTTCTGCAACAGAGAAGCACATACTCTGGACATTTATTTTCAGCAAAGAGCCTTTGCACAATAATAAGAGAGAGAGGATGGGAAGTGATGGTGTGCAACATTACATTAAGGAATGGAAACAGGCAGAGAATGGCACCAGTGAGATTTAGTGGACAGACATGGTTGATGTCTGCAGCCACAGATGAGTGGAGAAAGGGGAAGAAACGGGTATGAGAGGGGTGTTTGTGCAGCAGAGTGTGACAATAGAGAAGGGGAGGGGAGGGGAATGGACAGAATGAGTGCAGAGGAAATGAGACAGATAGGTGAAAGAAGTGAGACAGACAGCACGGTGGGGTGAGCAGACAGACACAGAGCTGAGGGGGTCGTCTGGTCCTGACAGGACACAGAGCTAGTGAAAGAGGGGCGGAGTCACACGTATGACATCCGCCCCCTTCAGAGAGAGAGAGGGGGGCAGTCAGGACCGACCTCTCCATCCGGATGGCCTCCGTCTTTCGCAGTTTCTCTTCCCAGGTTTCATTGAGCTCGGCAATGATCTTTTCTGATTCCTGAACACAAGAGGCAAAACAATACATATTAGAATAACACAAGAGTCGGATTTCAAGAGATTTCATCTGTTATACCAGTGACAAATGTGTGATCCTGGTCAAGTTCATATCCTTTTTCATTAAAGAAAGTGTTTGAGTCAGGCATAAACATGAGAGGCAACATACTGCTGTGATATTATGGCAATCATGCCATGACTTTATGAGTTTCCCTCTGATAGTGGCGCTTCGGGCTCAAGTAGAAATCCTATCCAGCTGCTCTGCTTGTTGTTCATCTTAAAACAGCAGCGGGGTACTGTTCTTCTGGGTATTGATCATCTTTATGATATGTGTTACTGTAAAGGTTTAATAATGCGGTCTATCTTAGTTTAAGTTCATAGTTAATTGTCATGTTGGGCAATGCTGATAACGTTTATCTGGATTTAGGGAACCTTTACGGCCATCTTTGTTTCTGCAACACCTTTAAGGACAAAAGAATGGGAATTATGTGCCTCACTAAAGCTAAACGACAATAAGGCTGGATCTATTTTGGTCGAATTTCATCCGTGTCTGCGTTGGCGCTTGACGTCATTGGATGACAGACAAGACTGGGCACCCTGGTTGCCATGGAAACTGCAGCTCCTCACGGTTGGTCGGTGCAGAGCTTGTGCTCATCAACAGAGCGAGAGGTCGACAGCGAGCGTGAGAGAAGAAAAGCTCAGCGGCCTCGTGAGGCCTGTAGGCAGAACATGTTGAGTAAAGGCTGCGTGGGCTGGAATTAAACCCCAGCGATGTCGACATCAACACACAAACTTTAATTTACTGAACACATATTACAGTGTGACGTTTGTATTGTGTGTTGGTGTGAAGTTCACTAATCTATTCAGATATTTACTATAGTCTCCCTTTAAATACTACAGCCCTCACTCTACTGAGGCATCTTTTAAAATGTTTACTAAAAGTGTGATAAGTGACAATAATTGGTATAAAAATTGGTAATCAATATTATGTATTATTGCAATATCCGACAAGGGAAGCCTCTCCTGTGCCACAGACTTGTGGCAATAGTGAACGTTTTGTTGACAGATACAAACAAAGTGGAAAAAATTGTAACAATAATTATTGTTTTTATAATGATCAATAATTAAGAATGGGTTTTAACCGTGTTTCAATAGTGTTGTGAAGCGTTTCTGTTTCAATAATTAAGATATTAATTATTATGATATTAATGATATATATGCGAGTTCCAAGTAGCCGTTGCAGGGTGGGAGATAGCTGCGGACTCCTCTTCTTTCTTGACACTGAACATAAGTGTGATTTGACGGCTGCGGCCCACACAGGCCTGCGTTACCTTCAGTCTTTCGATAGCCTCCTCGCCTCCAGGGGTGGACATGATGCGCTCCTGGATGCTGGTGACCGACTGAAGAAGCCCCTGGTTACACAGTGAGCCAGAGGATGGTGAGGCTGTCAGGGAACCAATAGGGGCTGTGGAGAAATGGCCAGGGCGTTGGTTCTCTGAGGCTATCAAGTATCTATTCTTATTGTTCTGAATGTCTTTGAGGTCTGAGCCATCGGCAGGAGAGAAAGAGGGAGTGAGAGAGAAAGAAGAGAACGACACAGAGGGAGGTAGGATATGTCCAGGACAGTGGAATAATGGGATAGGGAAAATAAAAAACACATAAAATGGAGGAACCAAATAAGAGGAGGTTGAGGAGAGAAAAAGATGGGGAAAGAGAAGACAAGGGGGGAAGACCAATGTAAGACACGTTTTACGTCAAAGGGTTAAGACAAACACCCAGCATGGCAGTCAGCTACAGAGGGAAGCAGTTTTCATCCAGGTGGTTTGCAACAGTCTGCTTCCACCAACTCTTCAACTCCCAGAGCAAACATGTACAAATTCAGCTTGTATTGTTTCAGAGTTTCCAGAAGGCTGTTTTATGTGGGCCAGAATTACAGTGCACAGCAATTAACTCTGAGCACTTCATTTCTAGTGTGTGCAATTTTGCAAAATAGGATGATGTCACTTCGTTGCCTTTGTTTTCGAATGAGAACACACTTAATGAAAACTGCTATCAGTGTATCAACTACCGAATGGGCTCTAGAGGATCTAGAGGATCTAGAGAAAGGACAGATGAGAGTCATTGACACATGCCACTAAGTTCAGCCTGCAGTCGAGTAGCTGCAGCGTGCACTCACACACCCAGCATAGCGGAGACACAGCAGCCCAACTAAAGGTCACGTAGCGCGTGTCAATATGCTAGCTGCAAGGACCTGCCTTCTAAGAACTAGATTAAAAAAAGGATGGCCACTAAAAGTAGAGTTTAAACTATTTGGAAGGTGCTGACATTTGTGTCCAGTTATCCTGCAAGATAGGTGAACACATGCTTTTGGGCAGATTATCAGCGCAAAAGGGAAAGTAGGAGTAGAAGAATACGGCACACTAGCAAACTATTAAATACAAACTATCCTAGCACATCAAGCTAGTCAACTCTGTACACATACAGTACCACTGTGGTGCAGCTACATAGACATTTTAAAATCATGCACCTTTCCATCTGTAGCTCTGAACCTCAGTCTGAGAACTGAGAAGTGCCACTCTAAAGATTTGAGCACTGTCACCTGCAGCGGTTAATGAGCAGAAAGCAAGAAAGCAGAAAGACCATCGTCAAGAAAAGAAGCATGAGGAAGTGAATCAAAGACTGATCTGGTAATAAAATGATGTGGGTGCCTTGGGGGTGGGGGAGACAGACGAGCTATTCTAAAAGTAATGCTTCTAAAAGGGATATTCCAAAAGTAACTTGTGATACATTTGGATTGGAGCCTGTGAATAGCTGCCTCACCCCCATCACTGAAGCACAAAGCATGCTAAGCTAGGGGCATGCTAGCCCTCGCCAGATCAGCACATCTACAGAAGCCTGGCATTTCTGAGTCTGCTTCTATCAGGCGTTTGCTTTTTTTTTTTTAGCATTTACATGCAAAGCTGGAAGCAGATTAAATATGCAGTTAATTGGGTGGTATAAGCAATGTTAGCTATTATTAATAGGGCAAAATGTCATGACTACCACACATATACACACATTTGATTCCACTTCCTGGGTAATCATCTCCCATAGGATCAACTGAGAGGAAGCAGGAAAAGATGAGAAGGGTCAGAGGTCAGCACCAGTAGAATGGGAGGAAAAGGTTACAGATATTTCTTAGTGAGCCGGATGAGAAGAAATGGCATGGAATTACTCGTTAAGGGCCGTATCATTAGGCATGATCCAAGCAGGAGTTATTATTCAGTTCAGATATTAGAAGTTATTTATGGGTGCATTGCATCTAATTTACTTTGTTATGAGCTATTACACTTCACAGTCACAATCAGTCAAATATGAATATTCATATTTTCATTAAATCATTTGTAAGCTTAAATATTTTAAGAATGCAGTGTTCTATAGTACATTATATATAAAGTATACATTATACTCCACAAGGAGGCATAATAAACCGGTATAGTATCATGGTGAAAAAGCCGTTAAAAGTCCTTTTAGTTAGGGAATGAATACAGGCACAGTGATGAAAACAAAGTTGGCTGATTGAAAGAAATGAGACAGTGAAGTAGAAAGAGCATGTTGCCAGCGTGTGGTCGACCCTGAGAGACCGTAGAAGCTGTGTGCTGTTGTGATGGCATTAAACCTACTGTCCAGGATGTCTCCCAGACCCTGAGCACGGAGAAGTTCCTTCAGTCGAGTCACTTCATCCTTCAGGTCCCGCACCAGCTTATTGTTGGGATCCTCATTGATGATAGCATTGCATTTGATGTTCTTAGCTCGGTCAGCATAGCTAAAAATTGTAATAGGGATACACTTTATACATAATCAAAGATGAAATGCACACAAAAAAATGTAACAATTATTTTGGAAGTTATTATTATGGAAGTCCTGGATAGAAACCTTACCGGAGCGTGCTGAGAGTTTCATCGTAGTTGATATCTGCAGGACTGAGGGCAGCTACCATGGCTGTTCTCGAGTTTCCACCTGATATCAAAAGACAAGAAGCTAATTATACAACAATTTGGGTAAACAGACATTTTTCTAACACACTGTGTGTAAACCAAAACTAGATAGATTAGTTGTATTTTAAAATCCAACATGATTTCCACTGCAGTGAGCAGCACTAATGTGCAGCACGGAAGAAAACACGACTGTAGGACAAATTAGTGCAGAGTACAAATTCCACGAATACACACCATCGGTCTCATTAGACTAAACTGCAAAGTACTGTGTGTGTGTCATGTGTGCTATGATTGAAGATACGCTGAACTAAGGAGATGGAAGTGCTTGTCTAGTTAGGTTGAATTACAGTCTGCTGACAGTGTTCTTCTTAAATTGGCAGAGAGTAATGTACACTAGCTCTCGTCTTGTTCTTTTACCCCCACCTCATCTCACGGGATACAGATGGTTCAGTGTGTTTGCTGTCCAGGAATAAGAGGTGCACCACACAGTTTACAGACATAATGTCCACCAGTAAAGGATATCAAGTAGATATATTAATGTTCATACCGAGGTTCTCCCTCAGCAGCCATGTCAGAACAGAGTCTCGGTACGGGATGAAGTCAGTCTTCTTCTTCTTCTTGCTCTGCAGGAAACAAACATCAGGTGAGCAGGCAGAAATAAAACGGATGCAAGATTTCTGTTTTAAAACTGAAAAATAGGGATGGCCATTAAGACAATATGATGATGCACCGTGATAAACACCTCATATGTTATGGACAGGAGGTCGGGTAAAATGAGTTGCGGCCTGATTTGATTAGCTTTTGCTCTGCTGCAAGGATTGTGGATTTTACGGCGAGTGATGCCTAAAAGCACACTACTTGATGAAACACATAATAAAATGGTGGTGACAGAAGCCTACGCAACAGCTCCAGCATGGCACATGGGAAAAGGCTGTCAAATATGCCTCACGAGGGGAATCAAGAGGTTAGTGGTTGAGCTGTCAAAGAGTTTACCTTGCTGGTACAGTTATCCTGTGTCTGCAAGCATTACAAGAACAAGAGAAGAGAAAAAGAAAAGGGCAGACATTACAGCATGCCAGACTACTAATATGAATTCCTTGAGAGGACAGGGTCAGGTTTTTAAGTGTAAGAGAAAAGGCTGAAAAAGAGGAGAAGCAGCAAAAAGACAGAGACATAAAGCACTCACCACTTCAGCCAAGGCAGAGATAACCTTTCCCAACGTGGTGAGCGATTTGTTGATGTTTGCTCCCTCCTGCAATCATAGATGTTTATTATTAAAGAGCCATCTCTGTAACTCTGGTATTTTAGGATTGCTAATGCAGTCTGTGACAGTGGGAGGCTCACCTTTAGCCTGGTACCTGTAGCTCCAGTGGAATCTGCTCGTTCACTCCCTGCCAAGTCCACCAGACTAATTTTACTGACCTGAAGATGGAGTAAATACATTTGAGATGCATCAAGCTTATGAATATTTGGCATTATAACAAACTGAGAATGAAAATATTCCTTAACAAATGACAGCCCTGACTACCAAATACAGTTCATTGTGTTTTCAAAGATTGTAAAATATTTATATGTTTTTAAGTGTAAATCATGTGGTTGCAGCAAGGCAGTACAATCTGATAGAGTGGCTCAACACAATGGGCATTGTGTGTAGAATAACACAGTGGCCGTTGTCTTAGTCAGAGGAAATGCTAAAAGTCACATTCTAAAATGGCCGTCGCCACCGACGAAGAGGACTGTAAGAGACCGCTTAGCTGAAATCAAATGAGAAAAATGAATAAATGGGTCGTAAATAAAAAACAGTATAAAGAAATAAACTCTCAACAGATGCCCAAGCCAGTTATAAACATGCTAGGTGTGAATAGTTGATGCTGTCTTTCTCATCTTGTCTGACCTTTTCCGTGGAGAGGTCTGTTTCGCTGTCATGTTTCTTCTGAGTGAAGACGATGGTGAAGACAGCATGGGACCTGCTGCTGGTCTCATTCATGTTGGTGGCGGCCACAGTTCTGTCGGGAGCACATATGGTTGTTGTTAGGAAATAAAAAACAATATGGACGGAACACATTTTTCAGAGCAATGGAATCACTTTAGTAGTATTAATGCTAAATTCAGGGTTTTGTCTATTACAGGAACTATCATCACTGGGTTTTACCCCTATTAGAGTGAATTGAGTCTCAAGGATTATGGAGGGAAGGCGGACGGGGATAATACTATGAGGACACCAAACACAACTACACAAGGCGCAGACAGAGAGGCAGTCACAGGGGTGATACGGGCTTTTCACGCCATGTTCCAGAAATAAGCCCTCTGAGTCAGCACAGGAAGATTAAGGCACGCGCACACGCACAGAAATCTATGTCAGAAGAACATTTCCTGATTATAAATTATTGTTATCTTGCCAACAATTTGCAGCCTTAATTAAATAATTCTTCAGAGGGCGTGGGTTAACACATCATCACAGCTATTACCACTGCCGTATCTCGCCCTCTTTTCCATGATATCAGCAGGATCCCGGGGTTCGGCTCACCTGGCCTTGTTGCCAGCATCCATCAGGTCAGCAATGTCTGTGTAGGAGGTGACAGCCAGCTTGGACAGGTCTTCCACATAGGGACCCAGGAGCGGATGCTCTCGCACTCGTAAATTCCCCTTGTTTTTAGGATTCAGCAAATCTCGCACCCGCTCACAGTAGATCTCCATGTAACTGACCTAGAAAAAAAAGTGCAAAAGTATTATCAGCTCAAGTGCTGCAGTGCAACATCATAAAGCAGTAAAATGAAGCAGAATGTACACTTTTAAACTGCAAATCTAAATAACATAGGTATATTACAGTATATTTTGCATCCTCCCAGCATCTTTGAAGGTTCAGCCAGTGTGTGATTGATTTCTGACTATTACCAGATGTACTGTTAGGAGAAGGCTAGGAATGGTTCATTAGTCCAGCCAACACAAGAGTCGGAGGCCGAGGCTGAGAACAGGGATCACTGATGCTCAAGCATTCTGAGACTCACCTCTACTGAGTAGGAGAGCTCCCCTTTGTAGTTGTCCTCATTGATTTTCTCAAATAGATCTTCACAGAGCTGAGAGAAAGAGAAAAAAGATGTTTAGTGCAAATTGACAGCATGTGGGGCGGTGAAAGGGAGAAAGAAAGATCTGTGGACCAACAGGTACAATACTGACTCACAACTTATTTGTACAGAAAACATTTAGAGAATAATATGTAGAGAACAGTTTTTGTATTACAGAAAGTGACCAAGACTGTGACTCACGGGTTATGGTAAAAAAAAATTAAGCGATCTAAGTCATCTTGCATATTAAACATTAGTCAAAAATACAGCGCACAAAGTCTCTTAATCTCTGCGATGCAATTCAGTAAAATCAGAAAGATGCATTGTAGAACAAACCATGGGAATGATGCCTTCCTGCCCCTCCTCCTGCCTCCCCATCATGGTGTAGGATTTGCCAGATCCAGTCTGGCCATAAGCAAAGATGCAGACATTGTAGCCCTCGAATGCATGTGCCAGCATTTCCTTGCCAATGTCATTGTACACAAGGTTCTGTGAGGCGAAGCTGGTGTCTTCCGGCTGTGGGAAAGACAGAGAGGGATTTAAATGTGTAGAATTTCAATGCACTTGTGGTATTTCAACATGACGTATAATTATATATGTGTGTGTGTGTTGTGTGTGTGTCCTTAGACTCAAACTCACCGTAGTGTGTGACCAGTAGGAGTAATCAAAACTGAAGGTCTTTGCTGGTTCCTTTGGGGCTTTGGGGTTAAGAATAGCTGCACGGAAAGAACAAAATTAGTAATGTGGTTGATAACATCTGGTTTGAATACGAGACGAGACAAGTCATTTGAATTAAGGCAGAATCTCTTACCAACTAGTCATTGAAACACAAGTTGTATCCTTTAGATATATGTTTCAGTTTTTGTTGTTACATTACATTACATTTCATTTAGCTGACGCTTTTATCCAAAGCGACTTACAATAAGTGCATTCCACGGTTTACAAACAAGAATCAGAACAACAAGAATCAAGAAGGTACAATTTCGTCAAAACGTTTGACTACAAAGTGCTATCAGTAAACAAAGTGCTATCAGTAAGAGCCATTCCAGTGCTACTAAAGTGCTACTTTCTTTATTCCAGGTATAGTCGGTACTGTTGTTGTTCTGGCACATCCACTTTCTTTTGCTTTCCAACTCACTTTATCTCACTCTTTGACTAGTTAGGGAGGTTATTTGAATAAAGTGCCGCTTAAACATCAACATGTTACCAAACTCACATCCCTCATTTAAAGAGATTATTTATCGAATTATTCTGAGCCTTTATCAACAAAACACAAAATGTTACATCTTAGCTTTCAATATGGACCCCGTTTACATACGATTTATTGTATCAAATAATGGGTAGATCTTTACAAGATTATGTTCTTCAATCAGAGCATCAACCGTGATATATTGGAAACTGAAAAGCACATTAACTAGTGACGGATTATAAGATATCAGCTTTTTCCAAACACACCATCTGTAATCAGTGTCTTAGTTTATCATATGCATTATACCACCTGCACCTGGCAGAGTATTTCTGCTCTACCCCTCCATTCCCTATGGCCACACAGACATTTCTTAATGAGGAAGAATCTGCAGCCATGCCTGGCATGTCATCCCTCCCAACCATGCTCCCTAGTACCTCCGGGGACTTGTGTTCAAGCATTCCACACTGCACTGGATATGTGACAGAGAAAAAAGGAGATTAAGAAATTACAGCAGGATATTTGTAGATCTCTATATCCCAGTTGTGCCTCACACCCCCGTCTTCAACGAAGTGCACTTTTATTGACTAAAGCTGCCTTGCATCAGGGGCCAGTGCAGAGTTCACTCAGACCAACGCATACCTCCACCGTCAGTAAAGAAGGGGAAGGCGAAGAGCAGGGAGCAAAGAGGAGAGTGAAAAACGGGGCGAGCAACAATCCAAACAGAGCAACCATAGAAACCAAAGGGAGGGTGAAAGGAAAAACCTGTGAATCTGCATCTTTTTAAGAAGAAAAAAAGCTATTTTTTGTTTTTCGCTACTTCCAAGCAAATCTCAAGTGTGGAGTGTGTTTAATGCTAATGGGCAAATTAGAGCCAGGTCTGGCTCCTCAACTCGAGGGTGCTCGAGAGGCTTCAGCATCAAGATGTCCCAGGCAGAGTGCCTCATGTGTTCAGAGCACATTTTAGCACACTTATCAATAATGCAGGAGATGTGGAGAGACAGGGATTGTATTTCACCCTCCACAGGTCACATGCTGACAGAAAAGCACAGCGTGTCCTCAGAAACCAGAACACTAACTGCTTAATGCTAAATATGTGATGTTTAAAGTAGCTTCCATTGCACTGAAACAATCTAGCACAGGTAAGAACAAGGCATTGTTTGAAACCCCAACAGCCATCAAAAAGGTTACGCTGCACTTGCGGAGCAATAGCTTCCTTATTGGGCACTGCAAGAGGATACAGCAAAACAGGTGGCTAAATAAAGCCCAATTTCACCTTTGACCTGTCTCCAATGGGATATCGGAGCTAGGGCATGAAGAAATGAAGAGGGATTTAAGTTACCAGTGTCCCTATTGCCCTTTCCTGGAACAATCTACAGTGGCTATTAATGAAGAAACAGTCCAATTCAGAGTCATTCAGTGGCAGCCAAATTCAGCGCTAACGAGTACATTTAACTAAGCAGCAAAAACGGAAAGATGACGACACAGTGCCACATGTGGGGGATTTAGGCAGTGGGATGCCCATGACCGGCCAGTGGACTGACAAACTGGCCTTACTGGGAATCATGAAATGATTTGTTCGTGGGCTCTCATCCGGTGGATGTCGTGGTGTAAACGTGTACCCGAGCACAGCAACGCTGCATGGGAGCCGCTAGAAGGAGACCGCTCAAATCCCAAAAGGTGAATCATGCTCACGACGTGGCATGTGAATGTCTCATTCGATTGCCCACTCCATTGCTCTCAGAACAGATAGCTGCATCATCCATGTGGTGCTGCCTGTGCGTCACACAAGTGGGTCTCATGTAAGAGTCTATAAGTGGATATTAAAGGCAAGGGTGCAGTAAGGGATGGGGCATGCGTATGCATTCTAATTTCTAATTACTTGTTGACACATTGCATTGGTCTGTGCAACTATTGCGTCATCACACGTCTGTCAAACTAAATGTTGAAGACAAACCGAATGAAGTGAATTGTATCCCCGCCATCCGAGATTGAGTAAATCAGAAAGGTGTACCTCGTATCTTCCAGCATGACTGCACTACTTTGTCTCAACTGAGTATCAGTCCCTCTGTTCATCACACATACATGATCATCATCATCATAATAATCATAATCTATAAGCAGCACTGATACATGGAGGAATTCCTCATTGACATGTTACTTTTTCTATTTCCATTTATAGTAAATATTCCCATCAGTCACTTCCTCGACGCCTTCTGCCGCCGAGTTAACGTCATCACTATTCCGTCTTCCTCAACCATGGCAACAGGTACAGGACCAAATCCTGGTTGCCATAACAACCTCAACTTGGCACAGAAGGGGAGGATGCGGCACATTGCGTTCTGTTTTCTCGCCTCCAGCAGCCCCCATCACTGTCTGCAGAAACTATACAGAACTAGTCAGATGCAGGTTCATGCTTAAATACACTTGTTTATCTAACTGATTTCAGGATTCCTTTAAAAGGTGTTGCAACACGCAAAAGGCAAAAGTGTGAAAAGGGTTAGGATTTGTTACTAAGACATTAAGCTACTTATCATGGCAGGCTCTATAAGCAACTGCAGAACCAACTTTTACTACACACAAGCCTTTTAAATACTTTGTAAATGGAGCATTTAATAACATAAATAGTATAGTGAATGAGAAAAGGCAAACATTTGATCATTTATAAGTCCCACGGCTCTACTCTTGGCGGAACAGAAGGAGCGCATCGATTGGCTGAGCCGATATACCAGGTAACCCGCAACGTAGGGCTGGGCGGTATGGCCAAAAATGCATATCACGGTATTTTGTAAGATTCTGGCGGTTTCACGGTATATCACGGTATTAACATTAATTTATTGACGCCGAAAAGGACCTGCGGCCACCTGAACAGCTGTTCACCGCTCGTTGTTCACCACTCGCTGGCCAACTCCCTCGCAACTGCCCAGCAAGCTGTGAACAGCCGTTTGTGTGGCGTGACAGCCGGTCTGTCTCTTCCGGGTTTTTTTCACCTGCATTCCCCTGGGTCCTAAGTCCCTCCAGGTTCAGCTTCTTTGCAATACATCGTTTTCTAAACTACGTCAGACTTTTCAAACCCTCCAGCCAGCAGACACAGCTCCTCTCTGGGCAACACGTTGTGTTGGTGCGTCTCTGCTCTCTCTTGTTCCTCCTGCATCGCTCTTTTACGTTTTTTAATGTAGCGACGGAGTTTCTTCTTTCTGTGATAGTGTGCGGGCTGTACCCAGCATGCCGTTCGGCGGAGTAAATTAAAAAAATGTACAATTATTAGTGTTACAAATTGTTTATGTGTCACAAACTGTTGTTTTGTGGTGTTGTGCCCTGTTAAAGCGCGTTAGTTGCGGGTTATTAATTGTTGTTATAAAATTAAAACCATGACTCAATGCACGTAACACACGTAGCTCCGCCCGCTTCGCCAGTGACTACGGCTGGGCACCGGTGTGCCGGTATGTGAAAAAGTCATACCGTACGTAAATTTGACACCGGTATACCGGTTGAAACGGTATACCGCCCAGCCCTACCTCAACGGAAGGTCCACGGGCAGAAACTCAACATTATTAGAGGGAGATACTTATATGGATGTTTCATCATTCCGGTGTCACCTTCAGGCCGTCAAACAACGGCAAACTTCAATTACAGAAAGGGGTGTCATGCAAATCTCTGTGGGAGACTATATAGGAGACACGGTTCTCTCGAGATAGAGAAATTCTGCCAGAAGCCTAAATGCAGGTGCCATGTGAGGGCGGCTCAGATGTTTATTTGTCAAAAATGCCAAAGCTCTGATTTCAGTTCCTCTTCCACAAAATATAGGGCCGACGTGATGCTGGCACTCCACGGGAGCTTTCCCTTTCAAGGCAGGGTGGAGTTAACTAACCACATCCTGCCATCTGAAGAACATCCCTCCGCTGGTTGCAGCCAGCAGACATTTTGTGTTCCAGTGTTCAACATGGGGCCTCTAATCGGCCAGGAAAGCAAAGATACCCCGCCGCAATTAGGTTGTTAGGAGGTCTCTGGACACCAGATGGGGACTAAAAGGCTCGACCCATTCACCTGAGACGAGAAGACAAACGGTGTCTAAAATGGCTGAACTAACTGCCTCTCCCTTCCCGTAACCCTCTAAGGACCTACTAGCTCTAGGTTTGAGCTGGTCAATGTCTCTCCGCGATCACAGGGAGGAGATGAGTGCATTAAATAAACACTTAAATATAAAAAGGAAAACCAATGGTTGAGTTTCTAAGAGGACCCAGGCATTCAGAGAAATAGTATCTAAGCAGGATTGTAATTGCAATGTGTGCTTCTTTTAGCAAGAGGAGAAATTGTAATAGCATCCCCGGGGTCTGTGTGCATATGGTCAGCAGTGTGGCGTAACGGTTCACTTCTGAAGAACATTTAATACATCTGTATTCAGTCACAGGACTGCAGACTTCCATATTCCACCAAAAGTGTTGTTTGCATCACCAAAGCACCAATGTTTAGCGTTCTTTACATTTGGGGTGACATTAAAAAGGAAAACACACCAACATAAAGCTCCACCTTTGGTGTGCCCCGTCCCATCCCCACGTCAAGATAAATCAGCACCACCACGGCTCTAATGTTCTGCATCTCCATACATTACAGATGCACATCTGGGGGGCCAGTCTGTGCGTGCGTGGTGGAGCAGCTGTTGACATGAGCAGAGCCACAGTAACGCCAACACGGTTGTGCGGTCTTAAATAAAGAGCATTAAGACTGGATGGGGCGCATTCTGACGTGGCCGCAGCAATGCTCTGCGTGTTGTATCCAGTGTCCTTGGAAGAGAGTGTGTGATGGCCCGGTTGCCAGGGCTGCAGCACAGGTGACAGAGTTGTCACTGGATGCAGCTCAAAGCCGAGGGCTAAAAGTAGCGTCTGAGCACTGCTGTGCTTATTTGACAAACAGCTGAGCTTGTCGCAGCCACAACACAGGACGTACAACATCTCCAAAACAGAGACAAACATGCGGTATCTTGATCACCCCTCTGGATATACTGCACTTTCACGTGGCCTTTCAGTAAAAAGTATCCATACAGCAATTAAATACCCCTCTGCCGAGTTCTCCTGCCAAAAGAAAGCTGGTGAGACTTTCGAGCCAGAAGTCGTGACCCTTCACACCAAAATCCATATTACCGTCTTCAACTCAGACAAAGGATAGGCTCTTGCATCGTCATTCCATTACAAGAGCCACTAAATCAGAGTACGTGTCACCGTAGAAGAAAGGCACCGAGTTGCTACTAACAAATCTTGTTTCTACTCAAAGGCTGATCACGTCCTTTTTCTCTTTCTACTGGGGGAGAGACGGGGTGGAGAGGGGGGGGTGGACAGGAAGACACCAGAACAATGCACTGAATGCAGGGTATTGCGATTGTCGACAGAGCCCGCATAACACATTAGGTAATCTATTATGACAAAGCTTTATGTTCCCAGTCCCCTCTATCACAATGACCCTTTTCACACCGCCTTACCCCCCTCCCCCTCTCCATGTGATCCACACATTTAGTAAAAACAAAATCAATATTGTCGTTGGAAAGTAAGTGAAGTCAGCTAAATGTAAGCTGCAAATTGAAAACAATTGAAAATATATTTCATTTTACAATTGTGAAAAAATAAAAAAGTATTTAGTTATTTGCAAATGATTCAGTAGCTGTGTTTCCATGCAACCAAAAATGTTGGTTATTTAATTATATCCAACTTGGGCAGGAAATATGCAGCTGGTCAGCAACTTTCCTTTTTTCGCCCCAGAACATATCCAGAGTGACAGTGCAGTGAAAAGACAACTATATTTAGTTTGAGAGCATAACATTATGCACATATATTTGGTTTTATGCACATATATTTGTTTTTTTCTCCAGATTTCTTACCCCAATTAAGAAAATGGTGTTTCTCACTAAAATGGCATTAAGAAATCTAAATTTCTCAGAAATTTAAAAATAATAACAGGCCGAGTGCATGGTGGTGTTTGGTTTTAACAACTCCATGCCAGAAAGCAAAAAATACATTAAATGTCTTTAGGTGGGGTTGCCTTTCTCGCTAGAAAGCAGAGGGAAAGGGCACTGTCCTGGCCTATGTGCCAGCTGTTCCAGATCTGACTACTGTCTATTTATACAGCAGCAGATGGCTGCTAGTGCTTTGCATGCCGACAGACTGTCAGTGACAGGAAGGAATGGACAGATTTCAACCGCCCAACCTTTCCGTCGAACTCGTCGCCAAAATCATACATCGCTCCTAGCCCAGCGACTCAGATAGCTAGCTGGGGCGGCGAGTGCCTTTTGATATTAGCAGCTCACGCAGACTCAGAGTCCAGGATGACAGAGACTAAAGAGAAGCTTCTAGAAGCCATCAGACAGAGAAAACACGCCAAGCCAGCAGGACTCCATTCAGAAGCTAAACAAACACAGGACTACAACAAAGAGAGAGAGAGGGATATCGGGCAACCTCTCAGGTGATGACATGGGGGGTTAAACCCACAACGCTCCCAGAACTGGTTTGAACTCAGAGCTGAAATAACAGTAAATATTTAAATTACATGCCAAAGGCTTTCAAGTAATGCCTTGTGTGTCTAACCAAAGTCTGGAGGACACATCCACCAACGTGTGTCATGAAGATATTTACTGTTGTCACCTCAATGTTAACATTAACAAAATGATACCGGATCCTCCGCCAGGGGTTTCAGCTGTTTTCACAGCTCAAAGAGGCAATGGTTCTCATGGATCCGCGCCAAGAAGGATATTCTCCCGTGTGCAGGAGACACATCCTGTGTCATGGAAAGCTGTAGTAATACCTCCACAGCTTCAGAAGTGTCTGCCATTTCCCAGTTTAAAAATAGCACTTCGACATTTTGATAATTCACTTTTGGGAAGTGTGTGGATGTGCTGGATAACAGGGATAGTAAGTTCATGTGGTGTTTTTAGCTGGGGATGTATAAGGTTGCCTACTTATCCATAGTCAGTGTATTACTACAGTAAGACGGTCACCACGCAGCCAGCTTGGAGGAGCAGAAAGGAGTTACTCTGCTTGCTAGCGGTTAGCAGCTAGCCACCCAGAAGATACACTATACACCGGCTATGGATAAATACCTCATACAACCCCACTTCAAAACACCAGAACTATCCCTTTAAGAAACAAGCAAACAGATTCATGATAAAACATTACTTCCACAGCTTTGACATCTATCGTATAAATGCGGAACACATTTCTCTTCTCAACTCATCTTTACTCGTCAACATTACAAGTAAAAGTAGTAATTAATTAATAGCACTCACACTATAACGATGCCACACAAAGCCTACAATAGAGCATAATGCAACTTCTATGCCACAAGAGAGGTGCTGATTCCAAAAAAAAAAGTCATAAATATTAGACATTGGTTAAACTATAATTATTAAATGCATAGAGACATGGAAGCTATGACAAGAAATACACTATAAAACACTGGCTTTGCATTATAATGTTAATCGAGTCAGTTGAATATTTGTTTTAAAGCTTAACTCATGAACTCAAAACAGCGTACAGATCAATCATATGATCCAGGCAGTGTGCAGACAACAGTGCAGACTAGCTTGTGCAGACAAGGAATACAGAGACCCTTACATTCACTGCTCACAACAGGCACCATTTTACAGAGCGGTGACCTGCATTCCCTCAACTCAACTCAGAGACCGAAGTCTCGCTTTAAATGCTCTCTGGCTTTATGTAAGCACCATGACATCATGAATACAACTCTGGCACGTGGACCTCACATCTTTTTGTTCAAGGTTTAAGTAAACAATTATAATAAAAAAAAGAAGCTGAAACATGCTTAATGTGTTCTGTGAAGCCAGAAAACATTATGGATGAGCACTGAGTGATGCCTCAAGTTAATGTCAGATGACTAACCCCTTTTATGGGCATTTTCACTGTGGACGACGGAAAGATCGTGGAAAATGTATCTCAATACGCTTCACTGTATTCAAACAGTGGCATGAAATGGCTCCATTTTGGAGCAGCAGAGGATTCCAGTAGCTAACCAGATTGATGGACTCCTGTCCTATTAATTAAGGTTTTAAAATTAATATACTGCCAACCCCCCGACTTCTTACTCATGAATAATACAAAGTTAACACCATGCCCACCACCAGGCTACCCGTGCCTGGACTGCAAAGCTCTCCAGTTTGTCTCTGAATTCAGCCCTCAGACTGTGGGAGGAAACCAAACATTATAGTCTGGGAAAAGAGCTGTGTCGATCAGGGCACAAACACTAAAAACACATTCACTCTCTTGAATGTGGGAAAGTCCAGCCATTTCCCCCAACTTAGGCGATGAACCACCGAGTAGGCAAGAGAAGCAAGCCAGGAGAACCATAACTTTAAAATAAAGACGCCATCCCTGATTGCATCACCAGAACATTGTTAAATGATGATGGATGTGGGCCGCTCTGAGCAATGATCTTCTTATCTTAATAAGTAAGCCCTCCATTAGGAAGTCAGATTCAAGTGGTTGTATACAAAAACAAAATTAGGCAGTGATGAGGCACATGTTCCACACACACACACACACACACACAAATCCCCTCCTCCATGCACACAAAACAGCTGGTGACCCTTTTGTTATACAGACAATCTATGAAACCCTTCAAATGATTGGGTGCTGCTGTAAAACTGGGACACATTTCAGGATTTGGCTGAACTGCATTTCACCAGACTAATTCAGCATTGTGTTGTTGTTCCACTTTGTCCTGTGAGGGAAGACAAGTGGTTAGCCTTTAATTTTATTATTATTTAGTAATATTACTAACATTAATGTGTTTGTGTGTTCTGGATGCCAACAGCCACCCTACACCAATATTAAACAGTATCTTAGTGTTTTTCTAAAGGGTTCTATGCTGAAAAATAAAAAATAAAATTCACCCATCAACATATCTCTTTTACTAAAAACAATAAATAAGTTATTATGAGCATATCTGGTGCTTTGCTATTCAGACTTTGTTTCTGGTGGCAGTTGCCTCTAGAAAATTCCTAAAACAAGAGTAACAGCTATGTAAAAGAATAATAATTATCTGATGCCATTGGTGGATGTGTTTGTTTAAAAATAATGAAATGAAAAGGCGAGACATTTGATGACAACACATTGACAAATCAAATCATCATCATCATCATCTTCATCATCATCATCACCTCCATCTGGGCGACTCTACGTGATGCTGGCTCACGCTGTCCTACACGTGAATAGTGCTCGTGCACAACTTTGCTGCCGTGGCTGCGTTTACATCACCCATCCCCCCCCTCCAGTAGCTCCAATCCCATCCTCCCCTCCGATTTCATATTTTCTGCAAAAGGCTGCCACAGTTTCCACTCAACCCCATCACAGGCAGTAATGGAAAGTGAGCTAAAAAAGACTGGGTGAAAGGAGGTCTGCACACGGTTCCAAATGGTTTCATTCCCTTTCTCTTTTAAGGCAACGCTTCAATCAGTTAAGACCTTCCTCTGGCCTGAGGAAAATCTGCGCAGCTCGAAACGTTGCCTTAAAAGGGACAGTGAATAGGATTTAATGGGATTCGATTCACAGAAATGGAATATAATATATAACTGTTTTTATTTGTGTATAATCACCTGAAACTAAGAATCAATGTGTTTTTGTTATCTTAGAATAATCACGTTATATCTACACACAGAGTGGGTCCTCTTCACAGAGTTGCGACACCATGTTTCTACAGTAGCCCAGAATGGACAAACCAAACACTGGCTCTAGAAGGCCTGGCTCCGAACAGTGCCAAACGAATTGACCGATCCGAAGTCTTGCCCCCCTTAGTCTCTGTTGCAAGATTGCACAAGCTGAGCAAAAAGAAACAACATCACGTGTTTTCCCGTTGGGATGCTAGACGAAATAAATAACACCAAAAGGGTCAGATTCTGACAAAATCTGACGAAATCATGTAGGTCCATCAGCTCAGACTCCAGCGGGGCCTCTGACAGCAACCAGCCAACCGCAGACAGACCCGGGAGGTGTGGAGCTCAGTGCCTGGCAGCAGCTCTCCATATCCTCCTGCCAGGAACAGAGCGCCGCCTCGCTGCTTAGAGCCAGCACGGACACCACGCTGCTGGAAGCCCAGGTCGTATGGCTGGGCCTGCTGGAGGTAAGGGAGGAACGGGAGAACCAAAACCAGGACTGCGCTGGTCAGACAGTCAGACCCTTCTGCAGTAAAATGAGAGGTTTTCTAAAAAGAGACTATGGTGCTCTGAAACACAACTGCTTTTTGTACAGGGCCCGCCAAAATAAACATAACATCTTGATGGTTCCTCATAGTTACTTTAAGGTGAGACTATACACAATGCAATGTGTGAACAGAGGTAGCATTACTAAATATTACAGGAAGCAGGAACATTGACGAAGGTTCTGTCAGGTTCCAAGCGTGTTCCACCGTTATTAGAACGAAAAGAGGCAGGACTTAGGAAGGGTCAATTGGGCCACAGATCTGACAGAAAATCACTTCATTGTGTAAAAGCAAATAATGTGACAAACCAAAACTCGTGAAAGCACAAGATTCAGGGATTTTCCAGCGTTTCGTAACTATAAATACCTTTCTTTGAAAAATATCTAGCTGATCCTCAGGCCCTATGATGTGGAGAGAGACATTCCAACAAATTCACAGCCTGTTATACAGCCTGAGGGTGACATCATCACGGATTCAACTATACATGTTTCTACAGATTTTAAGGCCATAATTAAAGACAATTACAATTTGTTAACATAATAACGAAGAACAGTTTGATTTGCAGCTTGACAAGTAAAATGTATGCAGCATTACAGCAAAGCGGCATCAAGATTTATGTTCAAATAAGGGCACAAGGTGAGAACAAAAGCAAACACATTGAGCAGGTTGTGGATAGCCAACATAAGTTGTGGAAAGAAAACCACACCTGGCTTGGTCAGCTACAAAGCTGAAACCACAATTTAATGAGACGACATTTTATCAAGCCCATCCCTTCATATGCAATTGTGGTTTCTTTTTCATTTCAAAATACTTGTTAATGAACAACGATTCAGTACCACAAATTATGCAATTTGATTTTACAGCTCAATAAATATCACACAGAGGGGTCAATTGCATGAACCGAGTTTTCACTTTCATAACAGGGTCTGGTTCGTCATAGAAAACCTGATACTTCATCCAGTCACATGACCAAGGCAGACAGCATGAACCTTCAAACAAACCTAATTTTCATTCAAGATTATTTTTGCAAGAAAAGAAAATGTGCGGCTGCTTTGACTACTCAGCATAGAAGATGACCACAGAGGAAATGACAGCAATAGATGCATGAGATGAGAGGCAGTGGCAGCAGCGACATCAACGCTGTCGGCGTGGACACTTCAGCGAGGCCGCCGTCACGTCCTGCTCACACAGCTAGTAGTGGTCCGGGCCTCAAGTCACTTTTCTGTTGCTGGTGGGTGTTACAGAGGTGGTGCACTGGAAACTGGAGGAGTTGCACAACATACCTATGCACCTCTGGAACGTCCTGAGACACAGAAGGAGCGGATCACAGACGCAGACATCTGCCTGTCCTCCCTCCTCATTAGGAGGTCAGTCTGGAGGGTGTAAGTAGCGCATGTTGCCAAATGCGTGTCGCTCCAAAACAATCTCAGCATGAGGCGATGAGGAATGTAACACCCTGAGTGGGCGTGTGTACACCTACAAGGGTCACCAGGATTACTGCAGCAGGGCGTGGCGACCTGAGGCAAGCCTGAGGATTATACTGGTCCTAATCAGGTCAATCGGCCCTGTCTGCAAAGGGTTCAGCAGCAGGATGACTAAACTTCAACCAAACCCTTACTACCAAATTCTTCATGCCCCACCCCTCTTTTTCTGCCACCACAATTCATTCATATGGTTTGGGCTCATTGCCATTTCTGCTCTGGTGATGGCCTCCTGCCTCTTATGTGTAACTGACACTAGAGATGAGCGGATTCCTCCCTGTAGGGTTTTTGTAAGGTCGCCACCCACTTAGCTCATACTGAGAGGACACTCAGCAGAATTGTACCTGAAAGGTGAAGGTTTAATTGACATGTTGACCTTCTGTTTGTTCTTTCAATTTGTCAATTAGTTTACTTGGGGGATGATATATATATTGTGCAACATCCACCCAGTTCTTGAAAACGTGGAGAGGCCAGGCTGGTATCCATTGAAAAGGCCAGCGTCTCCCATAACGTAAAACTAATTATAATGTGGGAAATAATCTGATCTGATCGCAGGCTTGTTCCACTCAAGTCAATGTAATGGTCTGACATATCTGATCCCTTTCTCTTGTGCACCGTGCGAGCTCTATCAACCATCTTTGGCAGTACATTCATAAGTGACTTGACACTGGCTGAGGGGGGAGCATAACACATGGGTTACATAACAAGACAGAGACCGATGTGGAGAACACATCAGAGCCCCATTGAAGGCAGGCTATGGGTGACCTGACGTTATTCAACATTTGGAGCACCAGCACAAACTAATGCACCACCCGATCGCGTCACCCCTTTATAATTACATTAGCTCTGGTATGTTTAAGAGCTTCGACTGAAAGAGGCCTTTACTTGTTTCCAGCCTGCCTGCAGAGGCCTTGGACACATTTTCTGCGCACTGGATAATCAATTTGCTGCCCCTCTGCCAGCATCCTATCCTTGACAACCGCCCATGCATGGTGAACGAGAGAGAGAGAGAGAGAGAGAGAGAGAGAGAGAGAGAGAGAGAGAACCCTGCCCTTGCCCCCAGGCGCTCTCTTTCTCTGTGTTGACACACACACACACGCAGCGACACAAACGCCCTTCAGCGACTCACAACAATAAGGGGAGCGTCACAGCCTCGTCCACACATCTGCCGAACACCTACGAGCTGACCAAACAACTTCATAAAAATCCCATTTCTGTGAGGCAGCGCTTCAGTCTGCCATCACCAAAGACACAATCAAATAATAGACATAAAGGCATCGTCTAAACACTGTGGTCGGCGAGCACTGTCGCACCTGATTCTGGTTAAAACAGTGTGACATACTAAACACTCAGAATCAGAAAAAATAATTTTAAGTGGATCAATGTGCAGGGGTGGTTTAAGAGGTTTCCGTGGATACTGTGAAATAACTTCTGCTGGGAAAAGTTGTCAAAGCGGAAACCCATTGTTGAAAAAATACAAGTTGGAGCTGAGTAAAAAAACAAACAATCTAGCAACATTTTATAGCCACCCTTTAAGGCTGTTGGGGAGTATTTGATGCTCAATAGACAGATGTTTTGTAGAGTACAACATGAAGTTGTGATGAGTCATAGATGCACTGCCATTGATCATTTTTGGACAATAAGTTTATATTTTTATCACTGAGTAAAAGAAATGACCCCCTTGTCCAAATTGAAATACATAATTACATGCTGTAATCATAATACAGTATTTGACCTTCCATTAAAACATTATGAAAACCATGACCACCTCCAAAACAAACGGTTGAATAGTGTAGTTGAAATTAAAAGAAGTTGGATGACTGTGCGTGCTTTTGAGCCACCAGGTAGCATTCAACCTCAAACAGCCCAAATAAGACAGCATTCTCAGCATACCATCTGCAATGATGAAGGGAGAGTATGGCCGCCTGCCAGCCTCCCTTTCTGCTCTGCAACCTGCCCATGTGATAAGAGGTAGAGTAGGCAGTACTGCAGCCTCCTCCTCTCCTCGCTCACACACACACACACACACACACACACACAAGCTCGCTAACCCCCCAAAACTCTGCATTTTTCCACCGCAGTTCTGCTACAAACCACGAGTCACCCTCCAGCAGCTCCGAGTGACATTGGCATAATGAAAACCCAAGGATATGGAGCAAAAGTAGTGGGGATTTGACACAAAGCTTCTCTTTGGTAGAGTGTGAGAGATAACGGGCAAGTGGCAGGAACACTTGATCTTATGGAAGATTCATAAAGGCTTAGTCTAATGGGCCCGGTAAGACTGACAGACAAAGCTCGGGGCAAATAAGAGGAGAGCTTGCTGGAAAAACAGGTTTCTGGCATCACATGCTGTCTTGTTACTAGGTCATTAAATGTTTCCATACTAGTGACAGGGGGATTGTGTTCATCTGTCTGCTAAAAGGGGACATGCAGCACAACCATGAGTAAGGACGCAGCTAGCAGCTAGTATCTGATGACTCACAGTCACAAGTAGGCAGGTTGAATCACAAGACTACAAACCACAATCAAGTCTTCTATATTTGCTCTGCTGTTGTCGAACCTTCAATATATCATCATAAGACTCAACAATAGCAGTGATGCAGGGCATCATAACATGTTTACGTAGATGTTCAATAGCTTCATGGAAGGCTATGCAATTATTAAGTAAATGTGCATAATAATTGAATTATTACATGTAACAGTTTTTGCAAGTACACATATTTAGAAAATGTATTTGATTTTAGTGTATATTTCAATCGTTTCCATTGGCAATACAAAAATGTAACTTTGCAGCCACATTTTCGCACATACTGCACAGGTGTAAAAGCCAAGAATAACTGATACTCAATATAAAAATGAATGCATTTTCAATGCATTTATACAACATTCATCTCCATCCCTGACTATGTTGTCGCGGACAGCTGCATAATCCAAGAAATCTAAAACTTTCCTTAATGTCAGAAAACTATCAGAACTTAAACCCCAGCGAAATAAAAAGCAGTACATATTGTAAATTATTAACTTCTGGCCATAAGCTTTATACATACCCTAAAAGTACTTTACAACTGTTATTGTAAACCAAGAGATAGCGTAATCATAAACTACAAAGTGACAGACCTTTCTAAAACACTGTGTGACAGAGCCTTGATGAATTGAAGGCATTAGCGGGCCGCGCTGCGTGGCGACCCCATGGTCTCCCAGTATGAACCAACTCAGCGTTTCTCACACAGAGAATCTGAAGGCATGCAGGCCCCTTCAGAGGAGGAGGAGGAGGAATTTCCCTCTGTAAGCCTTTTATTCTCTTTCAGGCTGTTTGTCCCCAACCGTCCACTATTCAGTTTGCTCATTCTCCTGTTCTCTGCTCAGAGGCCTGAAGGAAGACCACGGGAGTGCATGTGTGATATACCAAACTTCCCCTAAAGCAGACAGGCCTGCAGACTCGAGACACCGTTTGGTTCTGTGTGTGTGCATCCTTCAGTGCATGCCAGTGGGCTACTTACTTGTAGTTTTGCCTTGCATCTGAATGATACATTTTGAGTCCTTGCCCGTCTCCCTGGAGTTGAAGGGCCGGACTCGAACAGCGACTTTTACAGACGCCCCAGACATGTTTGTGGTTTAGGACGGTCTCCCAGTGAAATTCCTTGTATATCCCTCCTAAACAAAACACAGAAAAAGTTATGTTTGCATTGGTAAAAAAGAACATCTGGAATTAAATACATTAAGCAGAGCTGAGTTTGTTTCCTTGTTTTTTTAAATACTGCCAGAATGCAATAATAGAGAACCTATTATCACATAACGTTCAGCCACAATGAAAGTCCACCCCCTCCCAATTTCCAGTCATAACCGCTTACAACAAATATGGCCGACCAAAACTACTGAAGCCCGTTCATATTTTGTAAACAGCTGCCAACCAGACATATAACACCCAAATAAAAAGGATGCAGGGCAATGAATTTAATATATAAATATATGCAAAAGAAACGCTTTTGACGGATGCAAAATATGAATATTGCATGCAACATTTGGGCTGCATACACATTGTAGTGTTTCAATCATAAAAACACAACTTTGCAATGTGTCTTATGTAGGTGAAGCTATACATCCCAGATAACTCGTGTTTTTCCATGTCCTTGCAGTCAGCCATACTTGCTAACGCATATACGCCCATGAAATTCTATCCCCCCGTTGTGTGCGGGTCACAGTGGGACAGCGGGCCGGGCCTGCTCACCAACACGGGGCATTGTGTGCAGGCCGAGGGCTTCATTTTCAGTGTTTTTTAAAAACGAGATTGTCCGATGTGAGGAAGTCGGCTAATCCCCCGCTGCCGCCGTGTGTTGTGAAACAGAGCAGGGAGGAGCTGCCTCCTTATTTCAACAGCACTGACTCGACACCCTGTCCCCTGTTTACCCTGGAGGGGGTCAGGATTTAAACATTTCATCCAAACGGGTTCACAGTTTCAAACGGTCGTAAAAGTGTTATATTGTATTGCACGCGCGCGCCATTAACGTGAACGGGTTTGACTTCCTTCTCCCGCACGAGACGGTCACGGAACTAACCAACCGCCGGTGTCTGTCTGGAGGATACAAGTATTCAGACGTAGACACATACTGTGTGTAGATAGATAACTATAGATTGTCATATAATGAGCAATATAAATGGTATAATGTTAGAGTTTAACACTGCATATGTTCCGTTAGCGGTCCAAAGGAACTGACAGTCTGTGATTAACGTGAGCTGGAACTGCTCACCAGCTACAATGCACCTGGTATTACAGCCTCGGGCACCACAATCATTGACAATATAAATGAATACATAATGTTTTTACTCACGTTTGAAGACTGTCACCGAGAAAACACCACAGGACAGTGGCGAGAACTATCGTGAGCTAGCGAGCGTCAAGATGTGTGTTTTTTATTTTTTTATTTAAAATCCGCGAGCACGAAAACTGTTATAAAGTCCAGTTTGGTGAAAAACACCCATTATAGCGGTATCCTCCACCGGATGGACCTTAAATTGCAACCAGCAGCTCCTTGACGAGATTATTTTCCAGACGAGGTACGAGGCGGACGCCTATCTGCACACAAGCGAAAAGAATTGATGGATCGCCTTGATTTACCGAACAGATTACGTCAACTCCCTCTCGGCAGCGCTGACTGACAGGCGGGTCGGCCAATACAGAAGAGACAGCGGTGACTAATGTACCGCAGAGCCAATGGCGAGGCTCGGAATCGGAAAGGGAGAGGGAGTGGGCGTGGTCTCTTTTCTTTCTGCCGTGACGCCACACTGCAGGATTTCTGCCCACCGCTCCCCACAGCGCGGTCACCGCAGCACACAGGGTCACCGCAAAGAGCGCCTTCTAGCGAGGAATGCAGCAAGTCACATCTCAGTGCCTCAATAAACATCTTCTAAACTTCACAATGTATACAATCCTATTCTACATTTTAAAATGTATCTACCCACATACGTGTAAGCCTATATGACCGTATAGAAAAAATAGTCTATATGAAAATCACATCAGCAAACACATTTTCTGCTTGGGCGCAATTAACTTTAATTTAGGCACTTAAGAGTAATATTGTCTTTTGCAATTAGTTTTTTTTTTTCACGGTGTTCAATAATTCTAAAGTGCTTCCAGACTGACGAAGGGTTAATCGTTATCCCGCGGATAAACTGCAGTTAACCCTAAATGATACACAATGTTTACATCTTGACGATAAAATTGGGACAGTTGCCAAGTTTAATCCATTAGTTTATAACAATTACAGTTGAGAACTGACTAAGCTTATGCATTTGGGAAACCACATGACAAATAAAGGAATTGGAATATTTTTTGCACTTAATCAACGACAGTGGTGTAAGCATACCATCAAAGCTAAAACTTGCATGCAATTCAAATATGTATATAAATACATTTTTTGCCGATTTTATTAATAATATTAATTGTATTCATTAATATGTCACCTTGATTGCTGCATGTTTACTATTTTTACTTTAAGTATTAGGAAAAAAATCATTTGTATCCTTTTATTATCATGTTGTAGTTACGCATGGTAAGGTATATCTTTAGGTAAATAAACTAAATTTAAAAAAAAATTGGCCAAAAAAATAAACAAAAACCACTAAGGCATCAATATTTGGAAAGAAAACAGTGACGAGTTGTGACATAATGTGCATCATTTATTTCAGTTCAAAATCCTAGCTTCCAAAACAGGTATGTGGTTTAAGGAAATCATTTCCTGTACAGTTAAGGTCAGCAAGGTAACGTTAAGTACAGTGCCATTTGAAAGAGACCGCCGTGTCGTGAGATGTCAGTGTTTCTGAAGAGCAGACTTTTAATGGTGCGCTCCTAAGAGGTGTTTCTGGTGGTCATGCTACATTCTCTCATGTTCCTTCCAATTCACCTAAAAGAGGGTTATTTGTCCATCAGGCGCTTAGGAGGTTCTGGACTTGAGGCCATGCACACGCAAGAAGTAAATGCCATCTACTGAAGTCAGCAGGAAAAATGAGACTAGAAAGGACCAACTGATATACTGTATTTTGGTAATCCACTGCTTATCTCCCTACTGTACTCAAAAGTAAGCTGACATTTAGGATTAGTTAACATTAAGCTACATCCTAAATGGATATTCCCTGTTCCGAACTTTGTCTACAAGCACAAACTGTGCATCTGTTAGCTCTGGGAAATCAGCATACATTATGTGGACTCAAGTTCATCATTGTCACAGTCTTGATAATGAAAACTCGGGGCTAACAAATTTATCAGAACCCTCCCACACGCTCCCAAATGTATTGCCCTCCCCTCTCCCTAAAATCATAAGTTTTGAATGAAGTCAACATACAGAGTATTACAAAACATAATGAGAACCGTAAAGGAAAATGATTGATGAAGTGACTCTATGCACTCCGCTGGTAAACCCGTTTGTGGTGGAAACGTTTTTTTGCAGCACTATATTGCATTAACTAACTTTTGTTAAATATATGTATATATTTTGTTGTTAGATATATACACAAACTCATGAGAAAAAAAAAAAACTTAAAAGTCTTAACTTTATTATATTTTGTTTTTAGAACCATAATGGTTTGAGACAAAAAAGGGTAAATGCAAATAAAAATCAAATCAGGTCTTTTTTCCCCCCATTCGAATGCTTTTTCTTGTCATTGGTAGTAGGGACACTGCATTCAGGCGATTTGGACAGCTCTCTCTTAATGATGGTTAGCAGGCCAGACGTTGGTGACATGTGGTCCTCAGACAGGCCGTCCGCCCTGTTTCTCTCTCATCCAGGTGTGGATCCTCTCCTTCAGCTCAGGGACTGTAGAAGTAACAACAGATTGTGAGGAGCGTCAAACAAACTGACATTTGCCATCAAAAAGGCAGTAATTGAATTTGATATTTCGGTGTCCTGTGATCGCGTGCCTTGAATCTATAACTACAGAGTTGCTTTGCTGTTCGTACTAGGAAAGACTTTTGAACTTGTCCCCCTTGAACAGAACTTTACATGTAATTACTAGTGAAATGGCATCACGGTTGGGTTACCTGACTCCAGCATGCTCTCTGTGAGTGGCTGTCTGTTGAAGGGATCAGTGGGAGAGTTAAGCAGGTGGCGCAGGATGATGGATCGATCCATGATGTTGCCCGATGGCAGAATCACAGGGTCAGTCATCAGTGTGTCCATCAGGGGGTCTGTTATAATAAAGCCATATGTGCATTTTAGAGACAGTAGACAACTTAACACTGTCAAAACAAAAAGCACAAAAAGTGAGAAAGCGAGTTTTACCAGCATCAGCACTGACACCCTTATTTAAATCACAGAAAAAGTTATTGTCAGCATATCCTGGTTCCTTTTTTTTTTCTTCCAGTAGAGCTGAAACAAATATCTTAGGCTGTGCCTTGTTTGGACAAGGATTATTATTCAAATATTGTGCTTATGTCTGAATACATGTATGCTACTAGTACTTTCTCAGTGGTCTTTAAATAAAAAATTAATAATAAAAATAAATACATAAAATAAAGTCTATATTATCACCATGTAAGGCGTGACTTCAAACGTATGCAACATGTCAAAACCCAGCTGCTGAAAAAGATAATGTGATTTATATGGCATCAAAATTGTCAACCACTAAAGAAAATATCCAATAAATACTCAGCGAGAGCTTTTGATAAAGTGTGCCCTATATTGAAATGTCACACGGTTGTTACAGTAGGGCTCATGCGTTTCAAAAATAAAACCTGGCGTGGGAAATTTTAACCACAGAGAAAGACGATACTCAAGCCTCCTGTACGGCACACGCCAGTCAACCGTGGTGGGTTGGCTGGCATATCTGGGAATCAAAGGAGGTATGTGAGCCACGTTCTCCTTCTAGATTATATTAAGTCTGTGGTTATAGGATAGCCTTGCTTTAAGCTGTCAATATGACCTATATGAGCTGCGAAAGCCCCTGCAAATGTGTGGAATTCAACTGCAATAGAGGCTGTTGAAGATCCTGTTTGTCTGCACTGACTGACCTCACACCAGATTTCTACACCAGTGACTTTTTCTTCTTTGGGCCAAAGATTCAGTGACTTACTACATTTCGTTGAGTTAACTATAAAAAACTATATTTACATCAAATATTTTAAAGAATTACTTTGTTTGATGTTCAGTATAATGCTGCTCAAAGCAATGACCAAATTTTAGGTTTTGGAGATTTGAATTATTTAAATAGCTGCCTGCTTGGGCCTCTAATGTTGTTGACTATTTAGAAAATGCATCTTTTAATGACATGGAATAGATAGCAAAACACATAGAAAAGTAGCATGCAAGTCCAGACTCTGGGGGGGAACGATGCCGTGCTTCTCAAGACAAGTCACCTCTACTGAAGATACAAAGTACCGGGTACTAAAGGTTGCAGGTATGCTGCTTCAACACTTTGGACAAACCAACACACAAATACACACCTTTGAACTCGTCAGGTGCGTCACTGTAGTCCATTTCAGATTGGGAGTTCTTGGCGACTATTTCCTCCACCTTGTCCGATAGCAGCTTGAATTTCTCAATGGCAATAGAGGACTTAATGCCAGCCTTCCTCATCTTTGAGATCACCTCCTCAAACAGCTCACGGCTGTACGACCGCTGCACAAAGACCGAAAGGAGAGAACATTCATTAGGGAGCTACAAGGGAAGCACATCTGTGAGGCCATGTGAAAATGCAGTTACACACTTACTGGCAAATTAGAAGATTAACTGGCACATAACTGGAACTTCCTTATTCTCCGTAAACAGATCATGTATTATCAATTTCTGGCAGTCAAACCGGAATGGAAAAGTCGATTTGAAGTAGCGCTAACAAGTCATTCAATTAACCGTTCAACAATGCTGCACTATCAAGCACGCACAGTAACACATACGCATGTTACAGTGGCGGCTTCAGACGTCACATTAAAATGAACTAAACAGCATTTGGTCCCAAATTGCTTCCGGTTTCCATTATCCGTCAAGAAGTGGTATTCATGAAAACTGGGTGAAACACAGTATTACATCTAACAAGTACAATAGAGTAATTCATGCTGATGTCTTCAAGGCAATACGATCATGCTTGTGATGATCTACCACAATTCCCAGTCGCCTTATAGCACGGCCATTATTTATCATAACAAACTGCCACTTGTGTTTTGTAAATATTCCTTACAAAAGTAAAGTGTAATACCAACCTGGTCATCTGCAATTGCTTTAGCAAAGCGGGCACAGTCTAGCTGCAAGTAGATGTCAGTCAGCTGGTCTAAGAGCTTCTTGGGCTCAAAGCCATACTTCTCGGGGTTCTCCACCTTCAAGTCCCGACACTTTGGCCCACAGAGCTGCTGGAGGTTAAAGTTTAGCATGGCAGCTAAACGAGGCCCCAGCTCCTGTATGAAAAAGGAGGCACCGTTTAGAATAGCTTGTTGGACTCAGTGCCCAGTTTAGGCTGCTAATGTTGTCCGTATATACATTTTTATTGTATTATTGAGAATCAATTTCCAGCCATAGAGCCTAGAACATATCGGGTTCAAGTGAGACTATTTTTCAAAATGTCCAGAGGGGGCGGCGACACTCACAGGCCTGAGGAAAGGCTTCTGGACCTGCTTGGTGAGGATGTGGAACATTTCAACCGTCTCTGTGGCCAGGGCCAGATAGGAGCGAGACACCCGCTCATCCTGAGTCAGCTGGGACTGCCGACTCTGCTGCTGCTCCTGAAAGTTTGCAAAATAACACAAACAATATTATTCTGATCTATTCTGCAACAGTTACTTTCACAGATCGGCAGAAATATGAGTGAGGGGATGATATGTCGCAGCTAACACAACCGTGCTATTATTTTGTCTTTGCTGCTACTTTTTAATTACTTAAATTCTGTGTTTCATTGCTGAAAGAAATTAGGCTCAATAATAACTGCTGTCCAAATGCACTTAATACATGGTACATAAATACAAGACCCGTTTAGGCTGAGCACTGACCCGAGGCAGCTGATCCCACTGCTCCTTATTCTTCATCTCTTCTTGAACTTCGTGGATACGCTTCAGAGACTCAAGGCTCTCGTCTAACAAGAAGGTGGTGTCATTAATCAGCATGTTGATGTAGCGCACAAACTGTTTGCCAGAGCTAGAGGGGAGTAAGCATGAAGGAAGATGGAAAAGTAGGTCAGATTAGAATCGATCCAAGTCAGACAGCCACTGATTCAAACTTAATTGTGTCATTGTTTGTAGACACACAAAGTGTCAAAAGCAATCTCACTTGAACTCCTCCATGAAGGTACCATGGTGGGCGAGGTTCTGCCAGAGACTCTTGAAGATAGTGCTGATATGGTACCGTATAGTGAATTTATCATAGAACTCGCTGGTGGCGCCGGTATGCTCCACATCTGGTCAGAGGAGACAGTTTTTTAGTTTTTTTGTTAAAAAGGAAAAGATCCATACTTTGCAGTGGAGAATCTCCACATATCCCATTCTCAACAACAGCAGCTTTGAAATACAGTACACATATAACTCACCAGTGTAGAACTTCATGAGGGCGGGGACCAGTTGTTTCACAGACAACGGGTGGTTCTCCATCATTTCAGAGAATCGCTGAGTACGAGGCTGTACAGCGGGGTTGGTGACAAACAGCACCTCCACCAACTTGGCGATAAGGTAAGGGTTCCTGATGTAGTTCTGGCTGCAGATGAACACCACCAAGAAGGTGACAATGTCCTGGACACACGGCTCATATAAAACCTGGGGAGAATACCTTGAAAAAGGGATGAAACAAAACAGCTTTAGCTTCATGTGTTGTATTGATACATGTATCTCTTTGTGTCTTTTCTTTGATGTTTAGCATCTATATCTTTCTCAGATTGTCTTCTCATTCTAACTGACACGGTACAGCGTGAACATTGTAATACTCCCATCCACAAGATGCGTTTTGTTAAAAACAGGGTTGAACAATTAGACAAAGTGCACAAGACCAAACTATAAACTTACTGCACGACGAAAAGCAGAAACTCTGCTACATCTTCAATGTAGAACTCAGGCAGAGCAGCAAAGCTTTTGGGAATCTCAGGGTGCAGTGGCAGGTTAATGCTGTGTAAGGAAAGAAACAAACATGGTAGTTACATCTTGATTTAAAGTACACTCTGAAGGGAAACAGCATGACTGATATCACAACAAAAGAAAAATGCTTTATGTGATGCCGCATCAGTTCCTTTTACATCAATATCACAACCAACAGTAACAGTCTGCCAGTGGCAGGGAGACTCACTTGGGGTAGGCGGGGTCCACCATGCGAAGAATGAGCTGGATGACGGTGCTGTAGAATTGCAGACATCTGCGGAGCAGGTTCTCATCCAGAAGGCCCACGTCAGCACAAGCTTTGGCTCGCACCAGTTTCTGACACGACAAAGTCACACACAATAAGGATCACGTCTCCGTAAATATGCTCAGTCGTAAAATCTTGCTCGTTTCAGCATTTAAGGATAGTCCTTTTGAATATAGTAAAACAGAGTGTATTTGTAAGTCTGTGCCTTTAAATCAGTGAATTTAAACTAACCTTGAGCTGGGTTTTGCAACGCTTGAGCATCTCTCTGTGCCGACTAGCCAGGGGAGAATCTTTCCACTGGCTTTCACTGTTCTTCAGCTCCTCTACAGTCCTAACAAGGGGAAGAAACACCATTAAAACACACATGCAATTTTACAGTGACGTTGATCAATACATGCATTGTCCCTAAAAATAAGTAAATACCTGTTCAGTTCGCGGATGGCTCGTATTCTGCGGATGTAACGTCTGCAGCCAGGCAGGATGGATAAATGGTGGGCGTGCAGCGTCAAGAAGAAACATTCGGTGGGGAACTTGGGTTCTGAGAACTTGGTGGGGTCTTCATCTGTCCATGTGAACAAAGAACATTAAAATAAAGAAACGCATACCACCATCGGCCGGTGGCCAATATCATTACTATTAAATATCAGTTTTACTGCCCAAAACAAACCTACGGTTAACGTATCTTGCCACATATGTCCAAGATGTTTAATGTATTATTTCAACTGTAATGTATGACAGGAATTGTATTCAAAATGGCATGTGTAGTCACTATTATTTAGCAAATTACTCCAAATAAGCAAAAGGATATTGAGACAGTAACACAAGAAAGACTCATCTGAAATTAATTTGATTAAAAAAAAAAAAAATGTAATCACAGATCTGGCATGTTGATGAATCACTCCGAAAACTGATAGTATGCAAAATGGCTCCGCTACGTGTAATAAACGGATTTCTCAAAATGGCAGCAGTGAATGAACGATGGAGTCGACTTGCAGATGTTCAAAGAAACAGCAAATCTAAGATACATCTCTATGATTTTATTTATGTCAACTTACGCAGGTCAGTGAGCCAGCTCTTGAGCTCCTCCATGGTGGCTTTCAGACGCGTCTCCTCTGGGCTGACGACAAGGCGACATCGTGGGTGGAAAATGTAGTAAGGGTCCACCGTCTCCAGCTTGATCTTCATGCTCAACTGTTGCAGCACCCATAAGAAGTTGAGCATGAAGCCGTCTGTCGACACCAGCTTGTCATCAGTCTAGAGAGAGAAAAGAGGGTGAATTCAGAATGAAGAATGTTCAAAAGCTACAACGTTTTTTAATATTATTGTATGCAAACATAAATAACTGAATTGTTTTTCTACACTTCAGATCTTTCCAGTGGGTGTGCCAGTTTGATACCTCAAAATTACATGCATTTAAATAATTCTGTGGAATGAATGACTTGTGTAGCATACCTGCATCTGAGCTTTCTTCACATTGTAGTTGACCAGAGCTGCCATGTAACTAAGAGCTGGCTCACGCGTTTCTCCATTTAGTAGGATGTTATGGAGAACTTTGAACAGGTCACCCTGAAAAAAAAGATAAATAACTTCAATACATTATTCAAAAAACAATGGACAGCTATTTAATAAATATGTTATGAAGACGCACCCTAGCTGACTCCAGGTAGTGCTGCAATGATTGGCTGACGACTCGCGTGTTCTCTATGGTGATGGCTGGGCCGGAGAAATACTTGTCTCCCACTTTTGTCTTTAGAGAAAGAAAAGCATTAAGTTTACAGTTTGAAATATCTGCTGTCCATTAAACTGTGTTTTGTTTTTGCAGTATCATTGCATGAGGTGAACTCTCCATTCACAGACACCTTTCAGCATTGGCTGCAATCTAATGCTACTCGTTGACTATTTGACAGATTAGACAACTCACATCATCCTCAGCAAACACAGAGAGGCTGAAGAAGGCTCCCACGTAGGAAAGTCTCTGGATCTCTCTGCCACAACCAGGGCTCAGAGGTTTGGGACACCACAAAGGCAGCGACGTTACCTGCACAGACCGCCATGACAGACATTACATAGAAGTATCAACATAATTCATTATCTTTTGGTGCTAGCAACCATCCCGTCACTCAAGGTTTAAATTCCAGTGAAAGCCCGAATGTGTCCGTGGAAGACAATGAACTGAAGTAAACATTCCTACACGCTTCTTCGGTTTAAGTCACAAAGAAATAATTAATTTCTTAATGTCACTTAAAATGACAAGTTTTATTTATTTTTTAAATCAAAACTTAATACAGTTAACAAGCAACTAAGTGAGCTTAATGTAAACTCAAAGGATGGTGATTTGAGATGGTGTTGTCACTGATTAATAGGGTCAGTCATTTTCTAAGCACAGGGGAATGTTGTTTTTCGTTTTTTTCTGTGCAGCATAAAGAAGACTTGGTGTCATGAATAAAATAAGCAGAGCACATTCATTTGTGCTGATGTCAACCAGCCATGCTGGTATGATGAAGGTATAAACAGACAATGGAGACAATAGCCAGACCTGCACGTACTTATTAGAACTAAATTGTTTGGCGATGTGATTTATAGACGGCCTAAAATAAACACTAATCTGAGCCATGAGGACATCACAATGAACACTTCAGTGCCATAATGTAGCTTTGACCATCCAAAGGTATACTCACCAAATTGCACACTGGGTGAGTTTTTCCAAACTTGATTTCACAAAGCTCAGCTAATGCCTGTAAAAACAGAAGAGATGAATTAAAAAAAATGCTTGACTCACATTTGGTTTACAGGTAAACTGGATGACATGGTGCAACTACCAGACATCAGTCAAAATAGCAAGTGTGAGATTAGTTGATTATTCAATACATAATCTACTTTATATTTGTCAGAAGCGAAATTAGAACCGACACACTCCAGTGACAAAGTTGTTGAAAATGAACAACTTGAATACACCAAATGCACAAAGGGCCCAAATCAGACTATATTGCTTTGTGTATGGATGGATGGAGAGACTAAAGTAAATTAGATTGTCAAAAGAAAATCATCATCCAAGAGGAGAAACAGCACAATGCATACTGAACACCCAAGCATGTCTGCACAGAGATACAAATGCTGTCCATCTACTGAGCAGACAGGTTGTCCCGACAGGCTCCCGGGACCTCATTAATCCCCGTTGTACTGCAAATCCTCTGCAACTTGAACTACACTGAGTCTCAACTCCCCCTTGGTACTACAGTATGGGTCAGGCCAGGACAACGTCTCCTTACCATAAGGGGGAATTTAAAGTTGTCACTGTCAAAAGAACATTCTTTCACTGCAAGCGCCAGCCCATGAAGGATGGGAGCGAAGATCTGAAAAAAAAGAGAGCAAACACGTCATGCATCGGTGTCGTGTCAACATTTAGAACTGCGTTTCCATCTCACGGTATAAAGTCGCCCGAATTATTGCAATTTTTTCATTACCGAGTAGGTGCTGTAGCGTTAACCAAAACATGTTACCATTATGTCTGTGTGAACTCCTGATGGGTTTATCGCTACCGGCTAGCTATTTTTTATTATTATTTTTTTAAACTTAAGAGTCAGTACAATGTAGTTTCATCTGCCCATAGAAGTGTATACGTTTCTCTTCCTGCACATCTGTATGCTCGACAGGTTTCAGCCTAAGTGACCCTAAATAAGTATTAACGTGCATAAGAAATGTCCGGATGTGCTTCCCACCTGACTGAACGCTCCTTCCTCCTGGTGGGTGATGCGCACCAGCTCCTGAATAAAGCCATACGGAAGGTTTCGACACAGCAGATAAGGTACCAGCAAAGACTGGTGCAGAGGGCTCCTGTACATAGGAAACAGAAAAGCATTGTGCGGAAATTAAATAAATAATGTTTCTCGAGTCAAGGTGAAAGAGTAGTTGCTATGGAGACTCAGGCTAAAGTGAGGAGGAACAGAAAATACACAGATGTAATAAGCCAAAGACGTTCACAGTGTGTGGCTTGGATTGCTTACCGTGGCTGGGTTAGGGTGCCTTGCAGGACCAGGGCAATATGAGAAATACACTGAGAGCGAATGTTGCTGAGAAGCTGGCTGACATTTGGTTGGCTGCACATCTGAGGGAGAAACAGAAAGCGGTTAGAGGTGTGATACGAATATATGCTGCTGATTTCACAGACACTCTGGAGAGAGTTGAATCCGTTTTCTCTCACGAGCAAAACGGCCGCTTGTTTCCAGACCATCTGGCCTGCAGCTAGTCTGAGGTACAGACTGTTCTTCTGTCCTCGGGACATTTTGTCACGACTCAGATGTGTCGAAATAATGTGATGCACAGTCTAGCTAAAAATGCAACTGGAAATCTGAATCGATCTTAAATTCTGCTTTTGGGAAAACCCCAGTGTAGTTAAATCAAAGTACTGTCTTCATCTGATTACTCGATATTTCTGTGTAATTAAACGTAGTCAGTGTAAAGCTGAAAATATTTGTTATAAAATTTAAAATTAATCCCTTTTCATGTTGCACCAAGTTCATTTAAAATGTATTTAATTTACTTAATCTTTCAGAAATAGGCTATACAGAATATATATTTTGTTAGCGAGATATGAAATGACCAATATAAAGATAGAAGATTTTGGCCCTATGAATGGATCTTAACCTTTTTTTTTTAAATAATTAAATAATGAACTTAATGTTTAGCACATATAAAGGATTCAGTAAAAGGAATAGAAAAGAACACAGTACTTTTAACTACATAAAAAGACCTTTACCTTGGGAGCTTTTCTCTCCTCCATGCCAACACTGTCAAAACGCTCAATGAGGTAGTTCAGCATCTCTGTCTCTTTGCATGTCTCAATGGTGAAGCGATCGCTGGCTGAATTGCAGGACATTCCCCCTCCAGATGCACCAAGACTATAAATAAAAAAGTAAACAAGGACACAGAGGAGCTCATGAAATAACAAGAAACATCGCAGCACAGAGAGATCCACCATTAGCAAACAGAATCATGTATGTCTGGTTAACACACTCAAGCCCACCTCAAGGGGTCCTGAAAAAAAACCAATAAAGCATTAGTGACAGCATGGCAGAATCTCAGTAATGGGCTCTTGAAAGAGAAGGTGATGATATTGAACAATAAAAGGCTGTTTGCAGAAAGTCTTTGAAGCTAGTATTAGGATTCAGCCTGCTGCATTTCACGGACACAAGTAGTAACAAGAGTTCAAATTGCTGTTAGTGGTCAGCTGTAACTGCAAATCTTGTACACAAGCTGCTTCAAAGCACAACAAACCTTAGGAGATAATACAAATGAATGTATTTGTCTATTAAACTAAGGCAAAGCAGGGGTATCACCTCTGCCACAAGCTGATCTCGAAGCTAAAAGCAAAATTAACACATTATATTGTCAAATTAGTAACTTTGTTTATGACAGTTTCTCCTGAATAAAGATGCAATGCAAGTTGAACCAAACCTTTACTGAACACTTGTGCAAATAAAAGTACACTGTAATGAAGTAAACCAACTTAACCCCCCCCAAAAAAGGACCACTTTTAAAGGAAATGCCTTAAGAAATAGAGGATTTTGAAGGCTCAGGGTTACAAAAACAGGGTTCAGATGGAAGTTACTCTGGCAGACCTAAACCCCAATGCACGTGTCTATTATATGGAGTTTTTGCAGCTCTGTAGAACAGACTGTACTACCTACCACCACTTAATACATAAAGAATTATAGAACCGGGACTTTATGACCAAAACAGTTACCACACTCTTTAAAAGATGGCTACGTCTACATCCGTTTATTTTTCACCAGTCTACCCTGGTGTGTTTGTGCGTCGTTAGTGAAAAGCCTCGTGGGCCCACTGGAACATGCAGTGGACTCATAATAACTGAGCAAGCACACACACACAAACACACACACACCGTGCAGCGGTGTACCTGGACCCAAACTGAACCTGTGCAAAATCCTCCTCCTCAGAATCTTCATCACTGCTGTCCTGAGACAAGTCAGAGAGGGCAAAGAACAGGACCGACAAGGGGCTAACATGACGAGGAAAAGACAAAAGGAGAAAGGTTGGAAGAACAGAGGATGTTGTGCAAGCACGAAGAGACAAAGGGGAAGTGAAAAAACATGAAGACGAATGTAGAATGGTAACAAGACCCAAGAAAAGAGGACAGGGAAGAGGGGAGCACTACGAAAAGGATGCTGGAGGGTTGCATGCTTGCTTGAAGACTATTTCCTGTGCTGCTTTTTTAAATATTCATTAATGCCATTTTGTCTGCGGCTTTTAGACACTGTCAGAACAGTTTTCCAACCGATAACTGAACTGACTGTCACGATCACTCACACAACTCAAGCCAATGCAATGAGGCAGGAGCAACGTCTCATTTGCGCCAGAATTTCATAGCAAGGTAGAACCTATAAAACATGTTTTTACACTATTTCCAATAGTAGTATTTTGCAAATGAGTTAGACCTTATGAATTAATACATGTTAGCAACAAGCAATACTAACTTAAAACTAACAACACGACTGCTAATTGTCTGAACACCCTGTGTATTAGCTTTTTATGTTAAATCTGAAGTAATGCATTTGAAAATGCATTGAAATGTTTAATTATGAATTTTATTAATTCCATCAATCTTAATTGCCATTTCTTAAAGAACATACTGTATATGTATTACATTATTGCTGTTGGAACTCCTTTATAAACGTAGGAAATGCTAAAATATCAGGTTGTTCAGTCACTGTTAGACTAGCAGTCTAAATATTGTCCTGTTGAAATTATTGTCTTTTGTGTAGATGAGAACTGACTGCATGAAACGTAGCCTAAGAAGCAATATATACACACACAACAAAAGCCATCTGTACACACCCAACCTCAAATCTAGTGGATCACAAGAAAGTTATGTTTTAGTAAGTTTGTTCGCTCGACACACTGACATGCAAATGGAAGATGAGATACCTAGATGGTGGGATCCTGGAAGCAAAGGCGGCCTGTCGGGTATTCGATCTGGGAGAAGGGGGCACCACGGAAAGGGGTGTGGAGGAGGGTTGGTTGCGAACCCTGGGTGAGCTCAAGGAGAAGGATTGGGGGCTGGGAGGTGGCACAGGAACTGGGGTGTTAGGAGGAACAGAGGGCCCTGCGGGGCTAGGAGCGGGTCCTAAGAAACTAAATCCTCTTTGACCAGGACTAGATGGGGAAGGAGCCCCCCAAGGAGAGGTGACAGAGTAAGGCCGATAGCGTTGCGAGATGGGCATTGGGGCAGATGGAGGGTTGAGTGTGTGTCGTGGAGTAGCAGTAGCGGGAGGGCTCGGGGGCACAATGAATTGTGGGGTAGAGGGTGTGGAGGGTAAAGTGGGTGTAGTAGGGGTGGGGAGAGATGGGGAGGTCCTCTTGGCTGCATCCAAAGCCATCGAGTGAGGACTACCACACCCATACAGACTGTGGACAACATTGAAACGGTGATTGGCACAACTCATCTAACAACGATGTCTGAGAAATACAGAAATGGTCAAAGCAAAATCTGAACATCGAGAAGAACAACAAAAAAGAATAAAATCACATGATACCGATTAAGTATCAATAAAGCACAGCTTTGTGGAGGTGACAAATCCAGAGCCTTGATGTGTCTCTGGGACAAAGCTCATCAAACTGAGTCAAGCTACTTGCCTGGATAGAGAGCTGGCTCCAAAGGACCCTGCACTGGGGCCCATGGGGCTGCCACCTTGGCTGGAGGGCTGCACCAGCGTCAGACGGTGGTCCGGGGATTTGGCTGCTGCAATTGGCTGAGAGGTGGCGGTCAAGCTGGCGAAGGGGTTGTGGACACGTGACTGGGTGGACATCATTAAGACTTCCATCAGGATCTGGCCGATCAGGTCTTTAAAGTCAGAGTATACTACAGAAGAGTGGGGGAGAGAGCAGTGGGGATGGATAACAGTCAAGTTATCAAATGCAAAAAGTCAATTGTAGACTGAACGTTGCCTTTTCTCAGTCAGTCAGCTTATTATGGTGAGATAAAGACGTTATTCAAGGCATACCATCTTTAGGGTTCTGGTGGAACTCTGCAGCCATTGACGGGAGAAAGATGACATCTCTATCCTGCTCCTTCCACGATACGCGGAGGACCTTACAAATGAGCTGAAGAGCCTGTTCTTCTGTGACATCTGAGTTTGCAGAGGGTTCCTGAGATGCAGAAATGAGAGACAACTGCCATTTAGAGAATAAATGCCAAATGGACTAGTGTTACGCCGATTCTCATTATCACTTTGGTCCATCAAGAGACTGGTATGCATCAATGAACTGCAATAACTGAAAATGAAACCAAGAATTGCATATATGGAAAGTCCCTAATTACATAATAACAACACTCCCTTTATGTTAACTCATTTAAAGACGCACTTGATCTCAATATGGGCATGATCAAAGTCAAGTAGGCCAAGTCATTAAGGATAAAAGACATTACATTACATTACATTTCATTTAGCTGACGCTTTTATCCAAAGCGACTTACAATAAGTGCATTCTACGGTTACATACAAGAATCAGAACAACAAGAATCAAGAAGGTACAATTTCGACAAAAAGTTCAACTACAAAGTGCTATCAGTAAGAGCCATTTCAGTGCTACTAAAGTGCTACTTCCTTTATTCAAGGTATAGTCGGAAAAGATGTGTTTTTAGTTTGCGACGGAAGATGTAGAGACTTTCTGCTGTTCTGATGTCAATGGGGAGCTCATTCCACCATCGAGGAGCCAGGACAGAGAACAGTCGAGACTTTGTGGAGTGTTTAGCTCGCAGTGACCTTCTCTTTGCAAGAATGTTCAGTGCTGCCGTTTACCTTTTCAGGCAAGTTCCTCTTCTCCCTGCGATCGCTGTCCTCCACCTCCATGTTCTCTATCCCTGAGTCCACATCCACCTGGGACATGCTGGAAAAAGAGAGGATTATTAAGTCTCTTCATCCCATAGCAGACAATGTCAACACTCAAACCTCAGTGACCCATATGAAGCAGCACATTTATCTCAACCGTGTCTGTTATCTCTATCATAAACTTCATAACCAATTCTCGTAAGAGCAAAACTGTGGCCACGTGGTCATGCAATCAAACATTATAATTGTATTGTTTATGCTACAAATAATTAAAAGAACAATATAACTTTCTGAATTACATGAAGAATCAAATTGATCTTTAATATTGTTATACTTTTATAGAGAAACAATCTGGAGAGAGGAGTATTTAATCATCAAAACATAGATTTCTGGTGGAGTATTGCTTTAAATCCATTGTCATGCTAGTACAATATCCCATTAGAAAAACTCTTACCTCTTTTCACAGGAGGCCGTATCAATGTCCATGCTCTGCGATCGGGACAGACTCTGGGACTGAGTCTCAAGGCTGTTGGAGGGGGAGCTGGAGAGGGAGCTCACACCCTCGCTGCTCTGACTACCATATGCCACCCCTGCAAAAGCAAAACACCACGACTGAGCCCCTTTGAAGGTTTTACATTTGTTTGTGATCGAATCTCTGCAATCGAAGCCCCCACACTTTGGAGAGACCAACCAGGAGAGACAGTTTGCAAAGACAGATTCATCTTCCTGGTCTCTTCTAAAAAGAATCATTATGGTTAATTTATATTTCGTGGTTGCAGCACATGCAGCCTTTGACTTTAGTCTGTCATGTCTTTACATGATTAAGATAAAATAGAACAAGAAAAGATGTCCTGATTTAAGTTTTGTACAATCTGGTGTCCCATTTTTAAATACTTTATGAGCTTGAAGCAGCCACTCAGGGCTACTGTTATATTGAAGAAAGAAATGTTTGGCACCACTAGGTTGGCAAAGGCTCACATTGTCGTTTTAAGGATCAACATGGCCATACCTTTATAAACCCTGATTAAAGCAAACAGGTAGAGAGAAAGCTGATTAACACCTAGGATTTTACTGCGGGTGAAGGGCCAGAATTAGCAACTCACTCCTGGTTGCACATCATATAACTACCAACAGTTGAGTCAAATAAATACTGTGTACAATGGTTGTGTCAAGTACAATATTAATAACAAATACATTAATAAGCAATGAAGGCTTGCATAACTGCCATGAAGAAAATCCCAAATTTCACCAATTATGAAAAGTACCACAAGCCCTACAAGCTATAAAAAGGCAGCCCTGTATAGCAACAACACCTCATATATGCATTCCTACAAACAATGCCAGGAGATTGTCAGTCTGTCCATGCATGAGTCACTGGTGTATTTTCTAGAGCAATGTATGAAAGCATAATTTCTCACACAGCACAGCAAGCCTACACTTTGTGTAGCACAGCGACACTGGGGACCACAGCAAACTGCTGCCGTTTGTGGGAGCATGACTGGTTCTTGCTGTTCAAATATCAAGGTCACAACGACAAAGGTCTCTTTCAGTGTTGGGCTCAGACTCCAACCACCAAGTTTGATTTATCTCCCAGGCCTCAGAGACAATGATCAAGCCTGGATGAGTAGGATGATAGAGTTAGACTAAAGATTACAAAAGAGGCTGACTCGATGGTGACAACTGGAGAAAGCCAACTGGATCCTGACTTCTTGTTAATATTGATCCAAAATCATAATTAAATTTAACCTTAAGTATAGCCTGCATTAACAGTCATTTTGAGAAATGGGATGAATACATCTCAAACCTGTAGATCATACTCAGTTTTTCTTACCGGAGGTGCCCATAGGGGACGTTGCAGGGGTACCACTGTGGACATTGAGCCCCAATGATTGAGAGGAAGCTGGTGGCAGGGGTGCGACACCTGAGGGTCCAGGGAGGGGTCCAGGGGGAGTCTCTCTCTGTGGAGATGTCAAGGGTGTGCTGAGAGGGGTACCGGGCTGTGACGTCGGTCCCCCTGCCAATCGTGCCAGTCGCCTTCTGCGGATCTTGAATAATAAAACAGCACATTTAAATATTCACTAAAAGTACTATGCATTCTCACTCCACATATCTACATAATATGAATTTATGTTGGACCAGGACTCTTGAAAATAATATAATTAGGCACATATTTATTTTTTTATACATCTTTGGCTGAAGGATTTGCACCATCCGCTTGAATACAATAAGACAAGTCTTTTCATGAGCCATCTTTGATAATTACTCCCAGGCGAAATACACATCATTTTTTCCCATTTAGCAGCGTTTCAAAACACACGATGTTACGAACCTTATGAACAAAGTCAGATATGCCACTCGGCAGAAGAGCATGAACGTTACTATAGAAAAGCAACGGCACACTGTTGATCGAGTAGCTACGTGTACACTAAGGGAACACTACGGGTACACTAAGGGTACACTAAGGGTACAAAGAAGGACCCTTTTCTAAAATGATGTGCGTTGCCCAAGTGGCTCAGTTGCCTCAGTTGATTGCACAATGATGGCCCGGTGTGTTTTTTATGCTGAGTCGTCTCGCAAGCTAATTTTTGTCCGTTAGCAAAACAACGTTAGCCACTGACAGCTAGCAGAAAAATATGCCAAATCCACTATCCGTCATAATATAAAAAGGGTATAGAAAAAAAACACATAACAGGTGAGAACCAATCAGTGTGTTGATATTAATCCACTCGTTTAGTATGTAATCCGTGGACTCTCTAGCGTGACGGTAGCTAGTTAGCGCTTCGCTCCGGCTAATTTAAATGAACGTCCGCTGCTGGAGACAGAAACGCACGAACACACCGGGAAAATCCCCCGTTACATCCAGTGACTCTCCCCAATAAACGTCTGAGGGGTCGCGTTTGAGTAACGCGCGCGCATGTAACGTCATGCTGGTGTTGAACGAGCATTAAAATGTGGGATTGTATCGAGGATACGTTTGTTTAACGAGGCTAGCCGCTGAGCTAGCTGTAGTAGCAAGTCGGCTAGTGGGGAACTCTTTGACAATGAGGTCCGAAGGAAAGGAATTAATTTAAATACATATTGTAACACAAAGCAAACCAAAGCTACAGCGGGTATCAGCACTCATCTGCAGCGTTTTGCGGCGTAGCCTCACCTCGTCTGCGCTCAACTCCTCCATCGCAGCTCTGTTAGCTGGCTGTTTCACTCTGAACCGCTTTGATGAGTGCCAGCCACAGCCAGCTAGCTAGCCTTTATTAGAACCGAATATGCATCGTCCGACCCGATCAACAAATATGTGTCAGTCTTGATTGTCTTCAAGAAAAAAACCGTGACGCCGGTGTACGGGGGCTGGCGAGATGCAGCACCTCCAAAAAGTCTTTCGTTTGCTAGTTTTCTACCAAGAATGAAACAAAAAGAAAAATAGCTAGCTATTATACGTCAAAATACAAGGACGGCCATTTTGGTTCTACACAAGTGTCACGTGACTTAACGACTGGGGGAGGTGTGAGGCTTCATTGTGTCGCAAAGATAAATGTGTTATTTTCGCCTGTTATGTATGTGTATGTTCTTGTGCCGGTCAAATGGTTTGCAGCACTAAATAATTGACTGCTAGCTGTTCAAAATAAATCCAAATCAGCCTTGTGGTTCCCCATTTCCTCCTAAAATACAAACAGACCATGTAGTTATTTATTGAACTGAGTGTGCATGAAAACTCAGTGGGGCACAAGGTCATTACAAAGAGATATTATTGGCCTTTCCAGTGGTGTTTGCTCATTACAAACACTACTGGACATCTCTGATTATGAGACTAGCTGTTGTGATTGTAATCATAGGAGCTTCTGATAAATCTAATATATTAGCCTCCTCTGAAAAGTCTGGTGTGATTTGTTTCACCCTCCACAGAGTAAGGAGGACGGCAGGAAGGATCTCAGATGATCAGACAAGTTAATACACTCAAAACATGTTGATGTCCAATATTAAATAATTCACATTTCAGCCATATTGGCCTGAAAAGTTCAGACCAAATGCTCATCCCAGTTAACGTCACTGCTGCGGGGCCGTTGTGTTCACCTGCTTTGATTTGTTTTGCTGGCGATGAAAACAAACTGTTTTGGTTTCAGGCAAAGAAGAGATGCAATTGGAGGATAATTGAAACTTGGGTAACAAGGTTAGTGTGTGCGTGAATTGATTCTCGGGTCCCCTGGGGACAGCACAAACCAGACTGTATCAACAAAACTACATATTATTATGCTCATATTCTATATTGGTAAATAACAGTAACTGTAAGGGAGACAAGAGCAAATAGAGAAAGGACCAAATGTTAACGCAGACATTATGATTCTGGTGCAATACCTTATATATTCAATATTATCCTGTACATTCAATATTCTTCTTTACTGTTTTTATTTTATTATGTTTATTACCGTTTACTGTTTATTTATATTACTTGTTTTTTTAAATCTTTTACTTACTGCGAGCAATGCTGCTGTAATCCTGTAATTTCCCTACTGCGGGACTATATATGTGTATATTATGTTTGTATGATGTCTGGAGCTACCTGGATCTTGAATTTCCCTTAGGGGATCAATAAAGTACTTATCTATCTATCTATCTATCTATCTATCTATCTATCTATCTATCTATCTATCTATCTATCTATCTATCTATCTATCTAATAAAGGATTATCTTATCTTATCTTATGACACATCACACCACTATGACTCATTGCACTCTATTATGATGTCTCACTACACTTCTAAATTAGAGATGCATTGCACGTGCTCACTACACTACCTCTAACAGACTCAGGAGATCACTGTTACAAGCTCAGTTCTCAGTGAAACTCCTGAACTCTTTGTTCTGCTGTTAATGAGAGGAGCTGCTGTGACGCTTCTGTTAACTCCACCTGCAATCTTCGACAGATAGCCTACTGATGCCTATCTGAATGAAGGACTGGGTCTTCACAGACAATGTCAGCAGTCCCAACTCTAAAGGAAAAGTTGTTGAGCGAGGCTTGTGTTCAATGATGACATGTTTTTAACGTGACTGACCTTCCAGAAGGGAGGTTATACATAGACCCCTTTGTCTTCAACCTGTGTCACGGCTGTTGGAAGGAGGGCTTGGAGACTGAGACGGAGAGAGGCAGCAGCTCTCCTCACTCGCCTTCAGATCCAAAGTACAGAGCCACAGGTTCAGTCCACAGCTGCCATCTCTACATGCACAAACCATAGCCTGTCCTGTTAATGCAGCACTCATTGGTCAGGAGTCCCACACGGGTTGGACTAAGGTAATTTATCTGATGATCAGACATCCCTCGAAAAATGTTATGTCCAAAATTAAAGTGAAATAAAATGTACGCTAACTATTACATCACATTACACTATGACTAATCACACTGTTAAATCTTGGAGCCGTTTAAATATGAATTCTGTCAAGCATGACATTATGCAAAATTGGAGATACATTGCATATACCTGTTACAATATTATGACAGAGGTGTTTGGTCAAAAAAATAAAGGACTTAATAAATGCTACAAACAGTTTCTGTATGACAGTATTGCTAAGAATCAGCCTTTATGTTGGTCCAGTGTGCCAAATCGGCCTTAAAGTTATTAAGTTGTATTTACCTCGTGTCACGTTTGGCTTTGCAGTGAGGGACAAGCTCAGTTCTTAATGAAACTCCTGAACTCTGTGGTTGTTGGGAGAAAGCTATAGATGGCAGCTTAGTGACAGCATAGCGCCATTGTAGGCCTATTCTATCACAAATTCATTACATTGCCTCCATCCTCACCTATATCCCATCAAAATAAAGATGAAACAGGCCAGATTTATGAGTGAGAGAACCTTGACAGCATACAATCAGAAAAATAAATTTGTTTATTTGAAAAAAGACATAACAAAAAAGAACGATTGAATTACAAAATATACCTCTTCAGATTTCTTTCTAAACCCATTTTTAGGCGATACAAAATGTACATTATATATTCCTGATATCCTACACCTCACATTCTCTTGTACATATACATGTATCTACATGAATGAGATAGTGTATGTTTTACTAATAGCTCAACCAAATGTCAGATGGACAGCACAAGTGCAAAGAAAATGTACTTCAAATGTATCTCATCGGATAATAGAGACAAAGAAATTAAAAGGTTTCCACTTAACAGAGACCAAGTACCACTGAGCTACAAACCAGTGTAGACCAGACAGTATCTGATAAAAAAATAATGCAGTGCTGCCATCTAGTGGTGAAAATCCACGCCCTGACAAGAAAACATCTTTCACTTCTCTTCACTGTTGCCATTCTTCCTCTTAAAAACCTGCTTGCAGACTTCTCCTTCACAGTACAGCTCCTAAAAGGAAATATGACACAGAAATATTTATTTTCATATGTCGTATAATAAAATGCCATTTAAAAGGGACATTCAATAGATTAAGAGTTCTGCATTATGTGGAACAATTATCGATAATCAAAATTCATATTCTTACCAGATACAGCTTGTCCTCGTCAATCCAGTGAGCCCAGCCCCGGTCCTTCTTCTCCCCAGTCTGTTCACACACCAGTTTATTCCCCTCCCATTTCACCAGTGACTGCACAGTTGGCAGAGAAGAACAAAGAGTGTAAATCACAACTAAGAACAGGTTTAGCCAAGTAAAACCTGTCACATGATCAACAAAATAATTACCATCATTATACTGATAATCACATTGAGCACACAATTTCCCAGGTATTTATCTTTACCTTGACATGCCTGTTGTCCAGTCCCTGGGTAAACTCCTCAAACTCCTGACCCGCTCTAAAGGTGACGGTGTAGTTGCGGATGGTGCTTCCAGTTTTGATGATGTACTTGTCCCCCCGCTGCTCAATCACCTTCTTCAGCTTTAGCTTCATAGCAATCTTTCGTAAGCAAGGGCTGATACCTGCAACGGTACATGTTCTCCTTTAGTGTACAGAGTACAAATCTGGTGGACAAACTCACCCACAGGCTGCCAGCACATTATTTCCCTCCCATAGTCTCACCAATAGCACTGCAACAAAAGCACATCCTCATGTTTCCCCCACTTTCCAATGTGGCAATGTATCACACTCATAGTGCTCTATATGATGTTGCCAATGTTCTATCTGCATGCATATTCTACAGTATAAGCATATTGTAGAAACGTCAAGTCCCTCAACAGAGATTTAACATCTGAGAACATTGTTGGATTAAAACATGCTTCAAGGACTTACCCATTGCAATCATGTAGCCCTCCATGTTGACATTGCTGATGATGTCCCATGTCCCACAGAGGCTGGCTGGCATTTTGATGACCTTTTTTTGTTCCTCCTTCTGAGCTGTGTGCGTGGGAATAAAATGTGACCCTCACACTGCTGGGCTGATGAGGAGTTCTGAAAAGACGCTGTTTTGTGAAAGACCAGGTGTATAAAGGTACGTATCCTTACATCTCATTTGCTGCCACCTGAGGACCTTGTGAGGAGGGAGGAGCTCTGATGGCGTAAGAGGAAGGCTAGACATGTCAGACTGGTCTCACCACTGCCTAGTACAATTCAGAATTGGCCTGGCGTTGCACTTTAGTTGTTTTTCAAGTTAACAAAACAGGTTGATATTCATATTTGGAGAAATGTCTAATTATTTGCTTGATTATTATCCTTCTTTGGTATTTTCATTCGTTATCCCATCCCATTACAAGAGTTGTTGTTGTTGCAACTCAAAAGCTTTCTGTGATAAAACTTTATCTATAAAAAAGAGAATTACTCTCTCTCACTCTTGCAGCTATGGATAAGCATAACTCTGAAATACTTCATATTCCTTTTCAAATGAAAATGGTTTCCTCAACATTTTTTTGTTCTACAATATCTGTTTAAGACAGGACCTATTTTTCAGTTGAGACAATCCAACTAAAACCTCCCTGGATTAATCAAAATGACACACCTATCTGTGCAATGGGGAAGGATGACTGCAGTGTGACAGGAATTGACGCACCTCCACCTTTAAAGAAAATAAACACGTGCCGCATGTCTAAACATTAAGAATCTTTTTCCTCGTTTCGTTACTTCAACTAAGAAGCAAAACAACGTCTCTTATGCAATGGTGAAAACCCAAAACCCGAGACCCATGACAAAATGTATGCACGTTTCACATGTGCATAAATTATGTCATGGGTAACTGATGTGGAAATTAACTGGTTGATAAGATAAACCAACTCTTAACCCAGTTAACATTAACTTTGCTTTTAATTTAAATACTAGATTAATTGAATGCAATCTAACAGTATGACTTACCATGGTTATTTCAATGATTATCTTCTGTCAGTGAGGATTACGTGAACCATAAGTTAACCCCCACGGACAGAAAAAGGGTCGATTTGGCACCTTCTTAACTGAGGAGTTTCTCATCTGTGGGACAAAAGCATTGGAACAGTAATGAAAAGCTCCTGAAGTGGGAAACAAAGCTTTGTTTATTTCAGTTCCAGGCAATAATCACACCTTCATTTTCAAGACTGCCACACTACCATTAGTTTTCAATTGCTAACACACTGGTATGACACACTGGTATGACACATATAGCTCAATTATTGAATTACTTGTCTCCTAAACTCTAAACACATTTTCTGCTCAGCACCCACTCTGCAGTTCAACATGGCTCGTATTGCAACACACTGCACAGTTCTCTACATAGACACAGGAATCTGACATGGAAGTCACACTGCCATTCAAAACGCCAAAACCCCGGACCAGTTGGCCAATACACGTGTCGCCTGGCCAAGCGACTCATTGCCTGAATGTCGTTTCATCAATCAGCACAATAAAAAAACACCACAGGTGAGTGCCTGTTTACAACAACAATGGAGGCCAACAGAGCTGTGAGTAGCCTGCTTTCAAAAATGTGCATTAGAACTGTAATTCATGCTTTCTTTTTTTGTCTCCACAATGTTGCCTTTATTGACTATATTCTTTTTAGATTCTGATTCTCAGTGCAAAATGCTACCTTTGGAAATGTTATTGATGTATTCACTGATTTTACAATGTGGAAATAAATAAACATTTTCATCAGTGCAAAGTACTGCTGGTCTTGTGTGTTGTGTTTGATCAATACATGCATGTACTTTACTCTAACAACATCTCTGAAAACTGTAGTGAAGTTTTAAATTAAGTCTTTAACTTTGCAAAAGACTGGAGTTGTTCTGCTGCTCGTCTGTGCGGTTGTATTTTGACACAATGAGTCGTGTATTAAATCGTGCTTCAGTAAACCTGAAATGAAAGGAAATGTAACCTCAAACAATTATATTAAGTAAACATGTGGAAAGCATATTGTCGGCTTTAACATGAGTGAGTGAAATACCAGACTGACTATAATATATAGGCTATTAGACTAGGCTATAGACTATTTCGAACAAAATTGTGAATCTATAGTTCAATAACCACACAGCAGATTTATTTCAATAGTACCCCACACACACACACACACACACACACACACACACACACACACACACACACACACACACACACACACACGCAAAACGTCCGTTCTGCCATAGGCACTGGAGTGAAAAGCTGACATCTCTGTTTTTGCAGCAGTGAACTTCCTCAGCTGGAGGAGGCGGCCGAGTATCTCAGAAGAGGTGCTAGAACCACGTCTGCATTTTTCTGCTCGCTCTCCGCGCTGTAGAGGCCGTGCTCTTGTGTGTAATTAACCACGCTGTCTGGCAGCAGATACCTGACGCTCCGACCTCGACGCAGTGATTGGCGCACATGAGTGGCTGAGATCTCGTTGGTCACCCATTCGTGGACCACGTGGATGTTCTTGCGGTACTTCCACAGCATGTCGGATTTGTGGATGAACTTGTTGGGGTCACTGCCACTGCGGGTGATACAAACCAAACCGTGGAGGCCCACAATCTCAGCAATGTCTTCCTGCTTCCACAGGTTGGGTACTCCAAAGGACTCGAGGACATCAGCCCCACACAGCAACATTAGCTGAGGGCCACCTGAGCATGGGGAAATAATCTTATCTTATTTGTGTATCTTAACAAAGGTACCATGTGATTTAAAGGAAAAGGAAAACAATAAAAGCAAAGGAAAATGCACAAAAGCAAGAATGAGATCATACAACTCGTGATTAGATGATCAAACAAGATATTCAAAATTGAAGCCAAGAAATATATACATACATATTTAGTGTTTATAAAGGCTTTTTTACAAAATAATTATTTATCAAGAGACATTACAGATAGAGTCTGTCGCATATCGTTGTTAACTTTAGTTTAGTTATTTAATTTACAGTTTTGTAACCAATCAGTTCTCTGCAGCCTCCTTTACAATCCTATCTAAATGAATTAAGTATCAATATTAGTTATGGCTTAGAACGGAATGCACTTCTCCTGCTCATGTGTATAAATCTGTGCAGTGCAGCCACATGCGAGCGATTTAAACACTTAAAGTGTGAAGACCGTTGCAAAATCAAGTTACACCTCGAGTCTTACACCTTGCCTGTCTGGGGTGTGAGAGGGTGTGACCCACCACACACCACCGAGCCCTGACACCATCGCCTCCTGTTTTGAGTTACACTGCATGCAATTAAACATGAATACAGTGAAAGCAGGCTCAGACATGTCTAGAATCAGGGATTGGAAAAGGGAGGAGTTGAAAAGAGCAATACACGCTCAAACATGACCTACCTCTCTTTGTGTGATGAGATGATTCCTCTAAATAATTTTCTTCTACACGTCTCTTTTTGTTATAGTTGACCGTGTCGACATCATCATCGTTGCTCTTCTCTGCTGCAAGCAGTTTGTCATAGTGATGCCTAGGACAATACAGTACAAACTTAGTATGCAGCCAAAACACTGTAGGCCTCTGGGAAATCAAACAGCAAATATGTGTCCTTTATCTCAAAAGTAAAGTGTATGATTTTGTGATTATGCTTTGTGATAAATGTCTCTCTTATTTAGACAATCCAAGTCCCAAAATTACACATACATAGATTTTAGTGGCATTTTATTTTTAAAACAATTTAGAAAAAGTGTCCATTTTTAAAGTGACAGGAAAATAGCTAAAAAAGACATTTCTTCAAGCGATAAATTACATATGAAGTTAATATTTGATTAACTTAACCTTTACATATGCAAGACTGGATTACTCCATTTATTACATTAAAAACTCTGTGATGCTGAGTAGAACTGCAAGGGTTTTGTACACTGCATGTATCAACTGCACACATGATGCAAGAGTTACAACACTATCTCAAGAATTCAGCTAACACTTGTCATTACTACCTACTGTGGTTATGTTAGAGATCTGATGAATAGATTAGCTAAGATTTAGTCAGAACAGGGATAACAGAACAGGAAACAGGAAACTCTGATTGAAGATATGTCTGACAGGTGCTTTCTTAAATTCCGAAGCAGATTTCCTTATACCTTTTTAAGAGCACAGGTAGCAATACAATAGGCACTGCCACTCACTAGACATAATAATTGTAAACTTACCGAACGACTTTGGCTGTCTCCATCCACTCCGGCTGCAAGCTTTCCCAGGAGTCTACTGTGATCCAGTCGGAGCTCTCTGTGGACAACCTGGCCATCTCCAGACGATGGCAGGCCTCAATCAAACCCGTCTTCTTATAGCTGTCCCCCACCGGAGAGATGATGCCTTTCACCACCCTGTACTGACCTTAGACAATGAAGTAATGTGAACAGATGGTTTATATAAATGGCTCAGCAGATATGGTTAACTGTTAATATACACGCATGATTCAAAATTCATATGATGAATTAAAAAAATATTTTGAATGAGTTTCTTTACTCAAAATATTAATGTACCACCAGTTGTGGAATATGACTCAATTGCTGTAATTTGCATTTCCATTTTTTGATACTTCATACTTATGATTATATATATACACAATATATATATATATACACACATATATAAAATGTGTTTGTGGCAGCAGCAACCAAATGTACATAGGAGACATACAAATATTAAGCATGGAAAATATATCAATATATCCAAAACAATAAAATAGCAGAGCAGAACATATTAACTTTAAGAAATTAAGTAATAAAGAAAATGAAAAGTATATACAATGTATAAAGTGTATATAACGTATACACAGTGAAGTGGAAGTATATACAGTGACTAACTAAATGACAAAAGCGGTGCTAGGGTTATTGATGATTCAATTGAAGGAGGATCTGGCCAGAGATGATTTATTATAAAGTTTTATAGCAGTTGGCAGGAATGTTCTCCTGTATCAGTCCTTGTGACAGCGGAGCTCAATCAGTCTGTTGGAGAAATTGCTCCGCTGTCTCTGCAGTAGGTGGTGGAGAGGTGGTCCGGGTTATCCAATATGGATAATAACTTCTTCAGTGTCCTCCTTCTCCACCACCTGTTCCGATAGACCTGTTTGCAGCCAATGATGGAGCTGGCCTTCTGCACCACTTCACCATCTATTCACTATTAAACGGCCCACCAGTATGTGGTATGTGGTAATCGACACATTTGTGCATCAGTAATAATAATCTGGCAATATAAATTCTGTTGTATAATGAGTATTTTTGCTGAGATGCTTTTAAGTACATGCTGATGTACAGAATGCTGTACTTACTATTGTAAATGAATGCAGGACGTGATATAAACAATGTATTGGTGTATTTATAAACCATTGCATTGTTACATTTGCTTTAGTAAAGTCTCTGAATACCACTCTTCCTCCTCTCCACTCTTCCTCCACCACTGGTATCGAGCCATGCACATCAGCTTCTAATATTTCTCAAAGGTTTAATTCTCATTTCACTCAACCTGTGTCCTCCAGATGATCTCGAGCCAGTTCAAACATCCTCAGGTGCATGTTGGTGATGGGGTTGAAGGACCCGCAGGCCAGCAGGACCACTTTGGTTGTACTCTGACCCTCCATGCCTCCTACAACAGAACCTATGCAGAGGAAATAAAGACTGAAGTCAGCTATCAAATATCCCTCTGGCTCTCTGACCTTTAAAGGAAAGCTCTGTATTCGCTCCAGAGAGTGAATTACCATGTGATAGGAGTTGCACGAGTTAAGAAAATAAAAACTATACCGTTATGGTGAGTTATGGTAAAAACAAAAAAACACTATAACGTTATGGTATGTTAGTGAGCTTCAAATGCCGTTAAGTTAGAAAACGCAGGTAACGGTAGCTTCATCTGTAACCAGGCAACGTGGGCTCGCCGGTTGGTACAGGAAGCTCAAGCAGACGAAACAAAACTGAGTTCGGGAAATAAAGAAGGACATTTCTATCGTAGAGAAAGATACAAAACGCAAATATTAATTGCACTGTCAGGATAAACCTCTGTAAACATCCGCTCTGTAATGGATACTTCCTGTATGGACATGACATTAAGGCATCCGATTGGACGGGACCAACCGGGGAAACATTTTGATTGGGCGGAACTTGTCGGGAAGACATTTGATTGGACGGAACCAACCCGGAAGCAGAGAGCCAGAGCCGCACCCACATGCCTGAGCTACGTTCACGATCACAAACACCCGTCCACGAACGCCTCGACAAACATCATATGTGGTGGAATCGGTCTTAGAAGTAGCTAGTGTTACTGTATGTTCGTCAAGCTGGTGGAAATATTTAACTCATCGCACAACTGGTTTACAACTGTAAACAAGGAGAGTCCCGGTGAGACGTTTTCTTTTAGCACGGAGCTAGCTACCCCGCTCACTAAATAACTGTATTGTCAGCTGGATAGACGCTTACAGACTCTTACAGATAGACGATTTGTCCACAGTTTAATAATATCATTGATGTCGCACTAAATGTAGAACGGCTCCTGTTTGTTGACTGTTTTATTCAGATTTTTGCTTTCTCCAAAGGCTGGAAATTGGAACTAAGCATGGCCTCTCGAGGGAAATCAGAAACTGGGAAATTGAGGCAAAATATGGAAGGGCAACTTGACAGACTGATGCAGCAGCTCCAGGATCTGGAGGAATGCAGGTGCACACAGGCTCTCTACTCAATTACCAAATTAGACTACTAAGTGATGATACTTCTACACATGTTTCCTGTGGTTGGGTTCTCATCCTCTATTTGGTTCTCCTAGAGAGGAGCTGGACGAGGATGAGTATGAGGAGACAAAGAAAGAAACCCTGGAACAGTTGAGTGAATTCAACGACTCCTTGAAGAAAATCATGACGGGAGACATGACACTTGTGGATGAGCTCAGTGGAATGCAGCTGGTAGGGACATTACTAGATGATGTGCAGCTACTGTGTATTTAGGGTGACTTAAAGAGGGTAAAGCTTTTGGAATTTTCTATTTTCCATATCTCATCTTATTGCACTGTTTTTTTTTGTTTCTTGGTATGCACCTTTCACCAAGTCAAATTTGTTGTATGTGTAACATACTTTGTAATCAACAGTTCTGATTCTCATTCTGATTCATCAGGCAACCCAGGCAGCCATCAGTCAAGCTTTCAAAACGCCGGAGGTGATCCGGCTTTTTGCTAAGAAGCAGCCGGGACAGCTGAGAACCAGACTAGCAGAGGTTTGCACCCAATGCCAAAGACGTGATCGTATTGGTTTCATGCACAGTCGTTCTCCTTTGCGTTCATCTGCGTGTTGCTTGGCCTGAAACTAGAAATCCAACTGCTGTGTGATATTCTGTGCAGATGGACCGAGATGTTATCGTGGGGAAACTGTCGCGGGACGTGTACACGCAGCAGAAAATGGAAATCCTCACAGCCCTGAGGAAACTGGGAGAGGAGGTGAGGGCCGCTCACGGCAGAGATGTCCTGTTCTTCCACTGGTTCGTGGGTGACTCAGAGGCTTGTGCTCATGAGTCCACATGACTTATTTTAGTACGCTGGCATGAGGCTGACGGACAAGTTGCTGCAACCGGCCTGAAGTTAACTTTTAAACACAATTGTCTGATCAAAGCTTGAATTAATGCATCAATGTTTTTGTTTCTCTTTGTGGACAGCTCCCATCAGAGGATGAGAACTTTCTCACTGAAAATGCCACAGCTACTCTGAGCCAGTTTGAAAAAGTGACTGCAAACTTAGGTGAGAATAAACATGTGATTTCACTGATACAAAGTCTTATGTTCACATTATAATTTAAAACACTCATAGTATACACACATTTTTATATATATATATACATTATATATAATAGAACAGTATTTGTATATCTTCTTTGTAAATATAATTTTGTTTTTCGTTTTCGTTCTCCCTTAAGTGCTACTTTTATATCATGTTTCCTATTTAATTTCCCATTTATTGTTTGTATTCAATTATAATTACAAAATGTTTAATGTCTGTTTATGTATTCTGTGTGTGTGTGTATAGCGTGAAGAAAGCTGCAACCACATTTCACTGTGCAATTCCTTGAATCCTTGAACATGTTTAATCCTGCCAATCAGGTTATTATATGGATATTCATATTTAACCCCGTCGTTCCCTCTCTTTCAGGCTCCGAAGACAAGATTCTGGCTTTAGCTAGCTCTGGTGTGAAAACCAAGGCATAGCAATTCTACTAAATGTTAATTTTGACTCTGTGTCTTTAATACTACCAAGAAAGAAATGTGCCAATTGATCTTTGCTTTTGTAAATAATTGGTGCACTTTTAGGTGTTGCTGTAGATACTAACACTGTTTCTCAGTATTTTGTTTTATATTGCTCTCAGCTTTTGCAAATGTCCTTTATTTATCCAGTGGTTTGTGAAATTGCATCATAGGTACGAGCATGTGATTACAACATGGACATAATTGTAAAAGATAGTCCAAGAGAAATACTGTTGTGATTTGTGCTGTATTTCTGATTGGGTTGCTGTGTCTATCGGTCGCACAATCTCAAAATTCAACATATCAAATATTCAAGATGTCTTTTTTTTCAACTAAACTCTGCTGTTTACAAGGATTTGTACATTACGAGATCTTTGAAGTCACTATGACACTACAAAGACAGTAACTCTAGTATGTAAATGTATTTGCTTCGACAGCACGTGCAAGACATGATATTGACATTGCGTGGCAGTAACAAGTCACAGCTCTATGCCAGGAACAGACGGAAACGTGGCAAAAGAAATACACTCTTTGGAAGTCTGCATGGAAATTGCATTTGTCCGGTACCAACACAGTATTAGGACTGAAACAATCTTCGACTGAAACAATTTGATCAGATGAGTTTCTCCCCAACTTGCAATGTGATTAGATGGATCAGTTTCCATCTATTAAACATCGCAGAAGGTCCTGTAATTGTTTCAGCAGCCATTTCATGAGAGCGATCCAGTTTGATTATTAGTCTGTGTGGACGTTGAACAGCCAATTAACATGAGGTCACTTCACAGGAGGAGATGTGATGGTGCCTTCACTCTGAACATTATAAAGGATTCAGGGTCACAGACAAAAGGATAAAAACCTTCAACCTCTAGAATGAATGATTGAGCCGTTTTAAAGAAAGATACTGGAGGTCTGAGGCTGATGAAGATATTATGATCCAAGCCATGTTTCTTTGAATGTGAATAAAACATTAAAAGATCAATGGTGTTTTTAAAATGTATTCATTGGATTAGTTTTTACCTAATGTAATCTACCTGTTTCACCTTTTACTTTTGGGCTTTAGATCAAATAACTTTCACCACCAGAGGGCGCCAATGCTCCACATTACAAATATTTTCAGTAGCACTGCCCAACGTGTGCAGGTCTCCTCTAGTGATGCACTTACAGTGTGATGATTGAAGAAAAACAAGAGCAGACAGAAGTTATACCCCATCTTATCATCCTTTATTTTGTTTATGAGCAAGCATCAACTTCACTACAATTTGCCTTTGAATTGGTAGAAAAGTGAGAGCAGCTCCAACAAGCACAAAGGAAGCATTCAACCGTTCTGAAAACATCGTCACCTTCGGTTTTGAGCACATTTTTAAAAGAAAAGAAAAAAATATATATATCTGTAGTGTCGTGGACGTGTGAAACAGACATTCTGAGAATCAGTAGTGTGTCACGTCTCCTGTCTCACAACACCACATGGAACGTACACAAACGTGTGGTTCATGCAAATTAAATTCCCCTTAAATCTTAGTGTTATTACAGTATGGCTGCATTTCAGTTTGTTAGGCAGTGACATTCAATTCAACCAACTTACACTGAGCTCGGGGTCTGATCAGAAAGCATTAAGCCCAGAAAACTGGAGGTGGTAGAGTCACTGTGGAGACTTGACTCATGGTTCAGTGTGCACGTATCAGTGACCCATGGTATTGTACTTTAAAATTACAGATGAAATGTGGACATTAAGTGTTTGACGTCATGAAACGGAGAATTTCGACAGGCTTATACTCTGGTTCTTGTGAATTTCATGCTGCCCTCAAAATCATTTCTCAACAACTCAGGCAATAGGACGCTGTTCAAAATTACCTTCCACTATACACAAATAGGTCAGTTAACCGTATACCCAAGTATGCTGCCAAAGCAATTTCATAATGTACTGTACATCTTCTTAAAGGTGTATCCGTCAATGATTTAGTACAATATCTATTGAACATACAATATGGATCTATTCCTCTACACATCAACATGGACACATGACATCTATGTAAAACGTTTTTCACTTTTGATAAAACTAGCAGTGGACTACTGTTACAACAAACTGAAACAAGATGTAATCCCCAGCTCTGTAAGAAATCTAGCATTAATCAAATACAAATAAAAAACAAACAAACAAAAAATTGCCTCAATAAAAGAGCACAGATGAGTGTTTTTGTTAGACCTGCTAATTGCGCTATGATCGGAAAAAGGCACTCCCATCTCAGCCGGCTCAGACCTGGCCCCCTTTTTCAAAAGTCCAAGTCATCATGGAGGGGAGACTGTTCACTACATTTCCACCACAGACCTCTTTTATAAAGTATAAATTAATTGAACCTCAGAAACACAACTGTGCAACTCAAACCCTCAAAAGAAGCCTTGAACGTGTATTTGAATTAAATTTTGGCCTCTAGATAGACTTGAACGCTAAATATGAGACTCAAAACATCAACATTTCTAATCCCGATATAATGCCACATTCTGTTCACTTGATGCCCCGAATCTGATTCGCTTTAATTAATCCAGGTTTGGGAAATGTTAACATTTTAACTTGGTACCCAAAAACATGAGACAAACACCAAATAGTTTAGCGTGGAGGTACATCTGTATCTGGCTTTGTGAAAGATATATACAACAGTGATGGACAACAGTGTCTGAGAGGAGATCGAGGTCGGACACATTTTCCCAATCAATTGTATAATAAGCTTTATACTGACACCAGAAGGAAAATAAGTTTACCAAATGTAAACAAATATCTTAGAACAACTCTACAGCACAGTTACATGTACAATAAAATCTAGTGGTCTACGGCCAAAAAATATTTCATTTTAAGAGTAAGAAGATTCATTTTCAAACTGTTTTCTTTCTGTAAACTATGCAGTCATAACCTCAGTTGTAATTCCTTGTGCTGCGATGAAGACGGTGCATATTCTGCAATTGGAACCAGTTTAAAAATGCATCTAATGTACGTCTTTATTATTATTATTTCAGGTTAAATAGCCGTGCCATGGAAAAGGAACTCGCGATAAAACAATCCTGAAAAGTACTTTCATTTCTATCCCTCAAGACAATGCCAGCAACTGCACTATTCAACCAGGCTCCACTAAAGCTGTCCGTCACTCCTCTGCTCTCAGTAGTGAGTGAGCTTCTTCCTCCCTGCTTCTGTCCTCGCAGCAGCACGGAGGGCTTTTAAAGCTGCTGAGGAAATCTCTCTGCTGGTCCGAGTTCACTGGCAGAAACGTTAGTACCCATATGTCAAGAGCAGCAGCCTGCCTAGTGTTTGTACTGTCCCACACGAAATGTAGATTTTTGACATTAGTATTTCTGAGTATCTGAACAAAAAGAAAATCCCTTCTGTACAACAGTGAGATCTAATGGGAATGAAATACACCGACGCCTGGAGTAGAGCATTGTGCAAGCAAAGCAAAGCAATGTACGAAGCTGAAACCATCCACCAGTCCTGCCTACGAGAAAGCAAAAGAATTGATTTTCCTTTTTGCGAAGAAAAAGAAAAAAAGAAGACAAAATGGACACCACTTTGTCATGGAAACCTCCGCTCAACAGTCCTGGGTTTCTCCTCATGAAGCAGACATTTTTGTACAAGCATGATGAAAAGCTTTTGCAGAAATTTAGCGACATGCTACAGCCTGTGTGACACAAACATTCTACATTACGAACTGCGTCATTTTAGATATTGGACCCCGTTGAGTAGGCCTTCACTAACACATCGACTAATTACATGGTTTCTTTATATTTACAAAATCTTTAAAAAGCAATTTATTTCTCTACACATATGACTTCTCAAATATCCTCATGCACTAAAAGAATCAAAAGAAAAAAAAAGAAATTGCGATCTATTTGTTAAAAGCATTGTTTCGTTTCACTGTGGACTACAAGTGGAGAAAACTCAAGTCAAAGCTTTACGTGAGATTAGCGGCAAACAATTCTAAAAGCTTCACGCAAAGAAATTAGGGGGGAAAAGTCTCCATTTGAAAGCTTTACGTCTGAGAGAAAACAAAGAAGTGCAGGGTTGGCTTCTTCACTCAGTTCAGAACAAATGTAGGCCAAGTTTTCCTGGAAATGAAAATATAATAAATAAAAAATGAACAGTAAAAATCAGCAATCCGGTGATGACTACACTACACTGAGTACCACCACTAAGATAACAACAGGAAAGCCTCGACCATATATACGCTGAAGGAAATTTAGTTTTGCTTTTTTGTATTTTTTCTTTTGTAGGAGGCGGGATGTGTGTGTGGAGCAGTGAGTATAAGGATCTGAGTGAGTGTGAGTTGGTGATGTGTGTGTCTGTGTGTGTGTGAGAGCTTGTGTTGAGTGTTATGTGTGTGTGTGTGTGTGTGTGATGTTTTAGTAAGTGAGGGTGGAGTCGTCCCACTCCAGCTGCTGCTGTCTGCTGGCCCCCTGCTGGTCCTCTGGCTCCGCGCCCTCCTCGTCTTCGCTGCTCTCTGACTCAGCGCTTGTGATGTCATCTTCCTCCTCTCCATCCTCGCTCTCCTCCTCCTCTTCCTCCTCCTCCTCGCTGCTGTGCTGGTCCTCGTAGGTCTGCATTGGAGACAGAGGGTGTTGTTGTTTGTGAGATCTAAACTCCTTCATGCGGATAGCTTCACGTTTTTTAATCAATTCTAAATAACTTTGTATTAAATAACACACGTCTTAACATCCTGCTTCAAATGTTTCTAAGATAGGTAAATAGGGCAATTCTTTAATTCCAAATAGTTGAGCAATCCACTTGTCTTCCGCATTGCGGGACTAATAAAGGAATATCTAATCTTTAAAGCTGTATTGGGAGTAAAATACAACATGTTTGATGAAACCATTTTACAGGCCTGGATGTAATTTGTCTCAGTGCAGTCATGTCGCGATGATGTTATTTATGTTCATTATTCTACAATGAATTGTTGTCAAAGTTAATGTGCTTAAAAACTGTTTGATTCAGAGTATGACACCCACTGAAAATCGTCTTTTAGTTACTTCGAGTAGTGAAATCTTGCTGCAGTACAGATGTAACCAGCCCACACGTGACTCAAAAAGGTGTGTTCACTGTACAAATATCTACATCCTGCATACAAACTGACTCATTCATTAGAAATTTTCGGACTTTGGACTTTTTGAAGGCCCCACCGGGCTGTCAATCATGCAAGCTCAGACTAAACTAGGCCACGGTCACAACATCGCCCGTCTCGGCTGCATCACATTGTGTTACATTTACATTGAGAGAAATTCTGTTCAGCTCATCACAGGAGAAATTTCCCTCAGAATATTCACTAATTTTGTCTCCCTGCAAACCCACGGTGTGTTACTACCTCCATGGGGTTGACGGTGATAGTGAGGGCGGAGTCGTCCCAGTCCATCTCGTTCTCCTTGCCGTTCTCCTGGTCGCCGATGGTACGCTGGTGTGCGGCGCGGATGCGGAACACGCCCAGGATGATCATAAACACCAGGAAGCTGACGCACACCACGATGACAATGGTGGCGGCGCTGGGGACAACTGTGATAACACAAACGCAAACAAACACAAAATGATAGGTTAGCGCTAAAACGATGATCAATTTGCAAATGGAAACCCTGTTGGAGCTTTGTGTCGGCGTCCTGGTCTGTCTGAGGGCATCTCAAGGGCTGATGTTAACGGATCCTCAGTAAACAGCAGATGAATGCTTTGTGCAGCTCTAGGTGGGTGTCTTTCTTAAAATAGCTGTGCCTGTCTCCCTCCAACCTGCTCCACTTTGCCCCATATTAGCAGGAAAGGGCCTCTCTTTTGCAGGGCAGGCTTAGTGAGCCTGACAGCCCAGAGGATTACTGAAGCCAGGAAATAAAAGGTTGAGTTCAGACCGCCATGTGTACAGATGTCACAGACAGCACTCAAGGGTAATCCCTAAACTTGTGCCACTGGAAAAAAACACAGGCAAAGCACCAGTGTTTCATACGTGCCCTACTTCTGGTTAATAGGTTGTAATCCATCCCTAGCAATGCTCGTCACACCAGAGGCTAAACATTTTCCACAGCATCCACAATTACGCATATTACTAGTTTAATATAAAATAGATATCATGGTGCTTGAAAGTCTTGGTTAACACAAGATGTAAACAATATCTAAATGGTATAAGAACAAACAGAGTCTTGTCTTGTATGATGAAAAAGGACAAAGAAAGAAACATTGTGTATCGTTTCCCATGATGCAGTACCTGAGGCCTGGTGAGCGTTGACCAGGTTGTGACCGGACAGATCCACAGAGGCGTGATGCACAGGGTTAATGAAGTTGGGCTGCACCATGGCATTGGCGTGCTCCACGGGATTGGCTGTGTGGATGACATTCACCTAGAAAGAAAAGAAATCCAGAAACACACATGTGTACTGTCAGAAAACCTACGATGTCGCTCAAGTATTTAGGGCACTGCTCGCCCTCCTCTGTTTTTGAACGCGTCACATCACTATTGCTCAGTCGTACCTCGACTTTGAAGTCATTGCTGATGTAGCGGCCGTTGAGCTCGGAGCAGACCAGTTTGAATTTCCTGTCGAAGAGCGCCTCGGTGTGCCAGTTCTTGTAGCGGATAAGATGCAGGACCTGCTCGTAGTTGGCCATGGTGTTCACACCTGGAACATACAGAGGAGATACATTTTATCTCTTTTACATATATAGTACATATATAGTGGAAAATAAATGGTGGTTTTAGGATGATTTAGAAATGTATCCTTCAAGATTATACCCCGTGAGACAGTAGACTCAGTACTGCGACTTCAAATAACTACCCTTTTTAAAACACAGATAGATATGTTTATTTGTTAATATATGTGAGAAGTCAGTATAAATCAGCTTCTGCAAAGCTATCATTGTTTCACAGATGTGTTTGGAAAGCTCTGTGTCCGTACCGGTGACGACGAGGCCCAGGTTAGAGGAACTCATCTCCAGGTTGTGCTGCTGCAGCTGGGACATGTCCACCTCCAGGCCCTCGTGCTCCCCGTCCAGCTCGTCTCCCACCACACTCACTTCACATGTGTCCAGGTTGTGCATGATCTCTTCTGACACCACTGTCTCTTGGACTGAAAGAGAAGAAGAGATTAGGGCTTCGGATTGTACATCGGGCCTGTAGTCTAAGTTAGTTCTTAGTGTCAAAAGAGTTCTCCACTTATTTAGTCGAACCAATGATTGGCCATTTAAAAAACACATGGATCAAAATCATTGCAGCAAAAATAGAGATATCGTCTTATTTATTCTTCCTTATCAAAAACTGCCACCTATATTATTATTAGTTCCAGAAAAAAAGGTGTAAAACATGGAGAACAGCTCAGAACCTCATATTCACATGAGTGGTACTTTAATTAATACTTTTAATTTAACTGTATTTTAATAGCCCAGTGGAGACGGCTTGTGAAAACAAGTAATATTCCATCAAAAAACACTTTGCACCTTTCGACACTTGAAGCTGCTATTAGGTGCTTCTTAATCATCTGCTGTGACCTCTCGTTTGTTGGCTGTAAGGCGGGGCAGGGTAATGCAGGTAAAAGCTACAGATCTCGCTAAGCCCCTTTGTCCCATATGGCCTTCTGTTCACTACGGGACACGGCAGCTCCCGGTTTCTGTGTCGGTCTATTGTCTCTCCACGTCTTAGCTTATGCAGCTCACACAACAGATGGTTGGCTGGTCACGGCCCCTCCCAGAAACTAGTAAACAACTTATCTCTTTTCTCCCTCCCTCTGTCTCTGTACAATCCCTTAGGCCTCCAGGCATAACATCTCACCATCACCTGCTACTGCACATCGACACCGCCATCAACTGTATTCATCCACCTTCAGTGTCTAAGGTAACTCAAACCAAGGCAACAGATAGGGTATCACTGCCTTAGATAGATAGATAAATAGATAGATAGATAGATAGATAGATAGATAGATAGATAGATAGATAGATAGATAGATAGATAGATAGATAGATAGATAGATAGATAGATAGATAGATAGATAGATAGATAGATAGATAGATAGATAGATAGATAGATAGATAGATAGATAGATAGATAGATAGATAGATAGATAGATAGATAGATAGATAGATAGATAGATAAGTACTTTATTGATCCCCTAAGGGAAATTCAAGATCCAGGTAGCTCCAGACATCATACAAACATAATATACACATACTGTTAAACTATTAAAAAGGATTATCAAAAAATAAAAGTTAAAACACACATTATTAAGAGGGGGGTGGGGGTTGTGCAAAGGGCCAACATAGCCAGTAGTCAGGGGGGGTTGTGCAAAGGGGGGTTGTGCAAAGGGCCAAATAGTCAGTAGACAGTGATAGTTACTTTATTAATCCTGCAAGGGGAAATGTTTTCGCTACAGGAACATTTATACATGCAAGTAAAGCAATATTCAATATAACTGCACAAACTATAAAAAAATAGAATATAATTATAGTAAATGATCTAACAAAACAATAGAGCAAAGATGTAACCAAACAGACAAACAAACAGTGTAACGGTGTTATAGTTAAGAGATTAATTTGGCCAGAGGGGATTTATCATGAAGTTTATATTATTATTATATGTATATAGATATATAGAGATATCTATATATCTATATAAATTAATATTGATATATTAGAGGGCACCACACTAAGATTACATAGTAGTAGTAGTAGGTAGTTTCAAAGTAGAAATCCAGTGTATAAAACTCAGAAGATTAACAGATTGTTGAACAAACCACACAATCAATCCCCTGAGAATGGATTCCCTATATCTTCAAATTCCCATAACATTATCTGGGGTCATCAGAGAAGACATATTTGCATTGCTCTCACCCGTAGGGTCATCATCAGCTCCCTCTGCCGCTTCAGGCTCAGTGTCGGCCTCCACTTCGCGGGTGATGGTGCTCACAATGCGAAGTTCGGGGAACAGCGTCACACCTTCCTGGCTCTCGAATTCGGCAGCGCTGCGGGCAAAGTGGTCGATGCCACTCAGGCTGATCTTGGGCTCTTCAGGCTGCAGCACCATCACATAACCTTCGGCATCCGGCACTGTTACGCAGGACTCCTCGTTGAAGCATCTAGGGGAAGATTTGAGTTTGAATGCCTGGGAACCTGGATGTGTTATCATAGTTTGATTAAGTTGTTGGTTCTCTTTGCTTTGAAAGACAAGAGAGGCATTTTGAATGTGCCCGGCATGTTCAGTTCAGGCAAGGTGATGGAGAAAGATGCATACAACTGTGTCGATTCACGACTGCTTATATGCACAAAGACAGAAATACTGTATGCATACGCATTATTTTTGTCAGATTTATAATTCCACAAGGGCACCTGATTCTGCTTTATACATTTGAATCATTGTGGAACCGGGTGCACATGCACAAGCCTCATTTCCACACCCACAGTTAGTTTAAATGTTTGTAGAAACGCCCTTTACTACTCGTTTGCATATTGATATTTGAGCCAGCACCACCACAATTTGGACCTTCGATGAGAATTTCGGCAAAGAAAGTTCACTGTCTGTCCCATTGTCGAGCTTCTCCAGCAGGAAGTGCAGCTGTTAATGTTCACAGCGGCGGCTATTTGTAGTGTCCATACCAACGTCATCACGTTTCTGCAAACTGTCATTGCGCTAATTCCTCAATAATCAGCATTATTAAAAGGTCAGAAGAGTGATAAATGACTCATTCATAGCGCTCATAGTAAAACAGACTTCACAAACTGCTTCACAATTCAGGATAAAATTAAACAATAATTTTTGAGATGATGCAAAGTAGTATTTTATTTTAACTCTATTCAGGAGTAATGTGTAGTTGTTGTTGTGTGTGTTCCAACTGGTCAGATGTGTAGAAGGTATTAAGAAATACTATGATCTTTTCCAGGATGGAAAAAAAACAATCTTATTCTTAGTTTATATTTGTTTCTATAATGGTGTGGAGAAAAAAAAGGCAAAAATAAATACATTTTAATTTCCTTGTGAATGTAACTTAAAAATAATTAATTAATTTAGATAATTTCTCAGTCCACCTCGATGCAACTCAGTTTTGATGCAAATGTGTGCATATGCTAATAAGAAGCAATGTTAAACTGTAACACTAATTAACAAGAAGATCTTCAAGTACAATTAGCAGAAACCATAAATCTAAATACATTGTTTTCATAAATCATCTGTACATGTTTTGTTATTCACATTTCAGTCTCTGAATACATCATTGCTATAAAAAAATTTGACATCAAAGAAAACTGACATGTATGAGGAGCTGTACGATTCTGTATTTTGTTTGTCTACCCTCTTTGGTATGGAACAACCTTTGACCTCTATTTGACCTCAATAATCCATCCTTACATTCTGAGTGTCTATTAGGCAGAAATAACCTGTTTCCTTCAACGTCTGCCTGCTGCTGCTGACAGACGCGGTGACACAAGGTAATAACTGGAGAAGTATTTTTGGTTTCTGATACTTACTTGACGGTGGTGGAGATGCGGAGGTGCCTGATGCCAGGGGTCGGGAACTGGCGGGAGTTCAAGTAGGAGATGTGCTGCATGACCTTGTCGAAAGCATCAATGTCGTCGCCCTCCACGGTCAGAGAGGATTGGTTGGGGTTGAACTCAACCTGAGAGAAGAAGTCAAGGTGACCGACTGTGTGATTTGAGGTAGGATTGTCACAGTAATTGGGTGTAAGCACAGTTGTGCGCTTACACCCACAACTGTGCTAGTGTGCGCTGTCAAGCTGACACTAAGCAAATAATTACAACATGTGAAAACAAGTATCATTTTAACCCTCGTCTCTGCTTTTTTATTGTAAAATGCTGGTTATTCCAACCTCTGCAGGCCTCGGCAAACTGTTCAGGTCACTCTTTGATTAAACTAATCACAATCCACACAGAGGTGCAACCTGTGGAAGGAGTACACCATTTTGCTTCCCCTACGAGGATCACAAGCCTAACATGTTTGCAACCACTGAGCTAAACCATTTTCTTGATGCACACATATACTCCGTCTAGCCTGACTGGGGTCGAGTGTGTTTTGTGTCTCTCAAACAGTGTTCTCCTCACCTTGACAGCTGAAGCCACCTCCTCAGGCAGCTGCACGTCCAGTCCTTCCTTGCAGGTGTACAAACAGTCAATCACCTTCTTGTTCTCCAGCTTGCCGGAGCGGATCATCAGCCCTGCTAGGTTCCCCCGGAAAAACTGAGCCATTCTAGCATTTCCACCTGGGTACATCAGGATAGTGAAGAGGAGAAGAAAAACAGTAGCAAACACACAGCAGTAGTTACTCAAGTGTACATTCCACAGACTTCATTCAAGCATGCTGTCTCAATGTGCAAAGCTGGCGTGAATGGCATTCATGCAAGTTAGTATGTGTGCCCCTACAAGGCCTGAGGCCCAGGGAGGGAGAGGGAGAATGATGGATGAGCATATACACGCCTTATGCATGCAACATCGGCATAAAGAGGGTGAACCACTGTCTTACTGTGGAAAAATCAATCGAGAATTACAAAAATAAAAAAGTGAAATGAGTAATTTTTTCACTTTATTTTCACTTAATAATGGAAGGACTGCCAAAAGTCCAAATACACAAAAAATGATGCCTTAAAATTTGTATATTTCTGTATTTCTGTGAGGTGCATCAATCCTGCCAAATGAGAGAGGAACACAACTGCTGTGTCTTCCCCCGAAACCATAATGAGTATAAGTCTTGCGCCACTGCAGAGTCAGAGACAAACTTGGACCTCCACGTCTCAAGGTCACACTGTCATCCAGTGATGTGTGTGTGTGTGAGTCTGCTGCTGAAACCCTGTTATCTGATATGGAGGAGTATATTTTTCTGGCCCAAAGGTCATGTTCTGAAAGAAGAGCCTGCAGGGCCAGAATGCTGCAGCCAGGTCAGATTTTATAGCTCATTATATGTCTATTTCTGCCCAGGTGTATCAGGTTGTGGTGAAAAACTGGCTGCTGCAGTGAGAAGAGCGTAAAAATAGAGAATGGAGAAAACCAAACCAAAAAATGATGCAGGCGGCATTAAAATCACACTCATCCAGAATGCATCATGCTCCAAACGCATATGAAAACCAAATCCTTCTGCATCTACAATGTGTAAGAATCATTTGAGTCGGAATGGTATGACGATGCAGTTAGCTTGGTGGGACATTGTGGACACATGGACATATTTAAGGAGTAAGGGAAAGATTTGAGCAACCTGAGGTGGGCTCAGAGACTGACTCAGTGTCATTGTCATGTCCTGAGTTGTCTGTAAAGGACAGAAACAAGAGAGCAAGGAAAGACAGGGAGGAAGGTTGAGGATTCAGATGCTAAATAGGAACGCCATGGTACATCATTTAAGAAGAGCTAATAAAAACAAGCATGCTACATTTTTACACAAGCTCTAATCAACAAATATATAATAATTATAATCACATAATATAAGATTATCAGGTTGTATTAAAGCATCTTTTAGCCACCACGGTCAGCTATATGTTACAGAAACCATTTGTAAAAGAGATTCACGTCTTTCTTTACATTGTATTTGTGCTTCAGACTTATATTAATATAAGTGTATATTAATGTATTCCGTATTTAAGAGTTTACCTTGCCAGCAGGCACCAATGGTGAGCTGGGATTCGATCTTGGAGGCGTGCAGTGGGTAGTCCTCTGTAACCAGGAAGGGCTCAAAGGTAGTGCCATCCACAAACAGAGACACAGTGGGGAACTCCACATTCAGCACATAGTGGTGCCACTCTTTGTCACACGCCTGTGAACAACACAACACAGGGTAAAAGCTAGAATTGAGCCCGTGAGAGTTACATAATGCCTTGTACCCAACTTTATTCTCGGTTAATTATCATGCGATACACAGGCCATCATCCTCCAAACCCTCCAAACAAAGTTTGGTATTAGAAGCAGCTGACCTGGTCGAGCTTCCAGTGATACTCGGCTGGTTTGTAGTTCTCTGCCTCTGCAGGGTCCTGGCGCAGGAGGAGGATCAGCCTGCAGTTGTGGACGTACAGCGAGTAGTGGTGTCTGTTCATCTCTGCAGTGGAAAAGATGAGAGGGGAGGTCAAGATATGAAACGGTAGCTCTAGAATGTATATGCAAAAGTATAACTATGTAAATATTTAGAGAATGGATGGCTCCAACTGCCAAACTCAAGAGTGAAAAGAAGACATTTACTAATATTAGTATTTGTTAAACTCAGCAGCTGACGCTCGTATAGAGGCCATGGGAAGAAAAGCAATTACAACAGAATAACAAAACATATTGTGTAGTCTATGGTTAGTTATATTTACTGATGACTAACACAAAAGAGGGAAATAAATGACTAGAAAACAATGAAAGTAGCAAGCACAATCCTTTATCTATGTGCCTAATTTGGATTTGCCATTATCAGCCATAACTTACAAACATACTTCATAGGTTTTCACAGTGACAGAAAAGACTAACTAACTAACTAACTAACATTAGTGGTCCAATAGCTAATGTCCATCCTTCACGGTTGTAGTGTTTAAAATGCAGTTTTAGTATGAAGAAGTGAATGTGAGACATTAATGTTTCTGTGGAACAGATGCTGCGCTGAATGGAGGTCATGAATGGTGGTGAGATCACGGGTATGGGAGCTTCCTGTTCAGGGCACAGCCGTTCTGATGTAATCCTTCTTACATAAGCAGTCGAACAGAAGCTGATGAACTGCCTCTCACTGACCATGGCACAGACTTTACAGTCAATAAGATCAGGAAGATCACACGCAAAATGTACAGTTGGTGACAGCAATGGAAAGTGACCAGCTATTTGAATGGGCATTGCTTAGATAACTGAGTGCATGTCAGGTCCTAACAAGGGTTGATGCTTGTTTGGAACTAGTTGTACGTATTGTTTAGTGCTGCTTTACTGTGGTTCTGACATTAATGTCAAATGGTCCAAGCAGCAGTTTTTGACTATAAATAAATAGTATATTCACATAGAGTTTTACATTTTAAACTTGTGCTGGTGCATGCTAGTTAGTTAGTTTCTGAACTGTACAGGCCGTTTGTTCACCAGATTTATACAAATACATGTATTACTCAGGTGAACAACCCTTTAACAATACCAGAAACATTCAAATGAACTAAAATAGCTTTGAGTTCATGTGCTTGTCATGCAGCGATAGTCTTTGTATTAGAGGACCTGACAATCAATAGGAGTGAGTCACGTTCATATCTGAATTATGGTGGGTTATTTATATTTTAATCACAATTTATGCTTTTAATTATGTATGTTATTTTGTCTTTTTACAGTTGACAACCGGCAAACCAATATCAGCTCCTAAAACAAATAAACTAATATTTGAACCAGAGCTTCTGGAGGGACATTACCTGTCTTGTCAGAGTTGCAGAGGATGGTCTCCTTCTCATGGGCCCCGGGGCCATGTCTCATCCACACAGAGAGGGTGAAGGGCTCCTTCAGGCTGGTGCTCACCAGGCCTTCAGGGACTTTGATGGCCTGGGTGCCATTGAACTCAAACACCTGGTCGCTGTCGTGCCCGTTATCGGTGGGCAGGCCAACCGTCCAGTTAGCGGAGCTGCTGGGTGCAGGCAGAAGCTCCACGGTGCCGGAGCTGGCTCCTAGAAAGCAATCACCGAGTGCAAAGGGCAAATAGTTAAGGCACTTGGATTTCCTAAAAAAAATTGTGATTCCAATGATTCAACACCGACAATAACCATTTCCAGTGGAGCAGTGACTTACCACACAGCTTGTGCAGAGACTTCTCAGAGTAGGTATCACGGTCGCAGCCCTTGCCAATGTGGTTGGTTTCCAGGTCAATGTTGGCGCGGATGGACGTGATTGGCTCATCGCAGGTCTCCAAGTGCATGCTGGGGAAAAGAGCTAGGCTCCCTGTGCCAGGCTCGTATTCAATCCTCTTATTGAAGCCTGAAATACAAAGCCAGCGGTAGGGTAGAATGAAAAGATGTCCTTCAGCACAACACCGATAACATGTGAGCAGTCAATATCGAGGCAAAAGTAATTACTCTTTAGGAAGTTCTTTCATAAACACAATAAAAGCACTTGCAGCTTAAATAACCTTTTCTAACAATAACAGCCTGTGTGGACTATGCATTGGTGGATCGCCTTTGTTCAACACAGAGACACACCTAAACCGTGATGGTGGGCGAGCTACAGCGAGTAGAGGAGAGCTTTGATACCTTGCCAGCTGGGTTTGCAGGTGGGCTTGACGCTTATCTTCACCAGAACGTCCTCGGATGCCCGGTTCTTTCCGCAGTCGTAGGCCGTCACAGTCAGCTTGTACATGCGCTCTTTGCCGTAGCTCAGTTTCTCTGTGTTCTTGATGAAGCCTGAGGGAAGCAGGGAAAAAGGAGTGTCAGGGAAGCGCGTTGTTTAATTTCAAAGCTGCAGCTGTGCAAGGAAAATTATCAAAAACACACTATTTTCAAATATTTAAAAAACCTGCCAAATAAAAATCTTTGCTAAAAGGTCCAAAAGTGATTCAAGCTGACTAAGAGCACAATATATGAATTTACATCTCTTTAGGGCCACATCGTATTATTTTGACTTGCATATTTTACCTAGAGCTGCTATATTGAGAGTTAATTACCAAGCTAATGTTTAGCGTGATTAGCATGCACGAGATTAAAAGAAAGGGAAGGAATTAGTTTTACTAAGATCAGATCTCATCTCTGCTTCTTTTCCCCCCACCTCGAACACTAATTAACTGTCACAGCTGAGCACCTTCACCAACACACCTTAACACCTGTCTGCATTTCCTTTTTATCAAAGCTGGGCGTCACATCCACTGATCCCGGGTATCTGATGAAATAACCCTATAGTCTGAAACGGATGTCCAACTCGGGTGACATTTCAAGACGGCCATCATCTCTTCACGAGGCAACAAGCTGCCTTGAATGTTAAATGACAGTCTTGCGTTTACACAGATCAATATGGTGTACGTCAATAAAATGGTGTCTCTGATGCTTTTCCCCCGACATGTGCTAACACAAGGCTGCTAGTTGTAGGTTCCCACCATCTTTGTCAACGGTGAAGGGCACATCAGGAGTGACGATCTCGTAGTTGCAGATTTGGCTGAACTGGAACGAGCAGTCAGCATCCACTGCCTCCACTTTCAGGATGCTGTCGTACCTCTTTCCCTCGATGACGGTGGCTTTGTAGGACTTCTCCTTGAACACGGGGGAATACTCGTTGATGTCGTTCACCTGGATGTGGACAGTGGCCCTGAAATGGACATGCTCGAGTTAGGACTGTCAGCTGGGCAAGTTCAAGACATACTTGTTGATGTGTTCTGGTCCACTGATGTTCACACCGACTTATTAATATCTGTAGCAACAAAGGAATGAACATATCATATGGACTGACAGGTGACTCATTCATTTAATCAATTTCGGCAACTGTTATCCTGCATCATCGGTGCTTCATGGACTCACTGGATGAAATCAAATGTTGGTGACTGAAAGCAAGTCAAGCGTTGCTTTGCAGCGTGTTTATTTATCTTCTCTGGTGGTCATACATTTCTCACAAAGAAATAATTGACTATAAGCTTTCTTAGTCCAAACTACAACGAGAACGGAGTAGAACACACGCTCCTCAGGGTGCATTTCTGCACTCACGTCCAAATGTGCATTCATGTCAGAGCACATTTACCAAAATGATCTTGGATAATTATATGGATCACTTTGGATATCACCCTCTTGAAAAATCTCCACAATCAGCAGAAGGATTTCATTATAGTTTAGCTTTTGAATTCATGGTAAAATCACATTGTCACTATCCTACTATCCACACAGTCCAGTGGTTGGTCTCTGTTTGTTTTTTTCAATGTGAAAGTTCATACGAACTACACCTAATGGGTTAGGTGCAAAAGCACCCTTAATGAATCCCCTTAGATATGAGAGAGCAGGTTTAAAAAAATAAAAATAAAATGACTGCACTCAGTTGAACTAAACCAAATCTGGTGAAGGACGCAGAGGACAACTTGAGGTTTAAAGGTTGACTCACTTGTGGGATTTCTTCATGTTGGCGCCATCGGGGCCCTCTCCACAGTCGTAGGCCTGGATGGTGAAGGTGTGCTCCTTCTGCAGCTCGCAGTCCAGCTTGTCCTTGGCTCGGATGACCCCCTCGCCAGTGGACTTGTCGAGGACAACTGCCTCGAAGGGGACATTCTGCCCGTGGATCCTGAAGCCGCAAATCTCACCTGAACACGTCAAGAGCCAAAAGAGAGTTTGCTCACAATAACTGAAGTCAGGTGTAGAATAGTATTGCTCAAATTAAACATAATGTTAACAAAGAAACCATAAATTCACGCAAAAAGAAAAGAAAAGAAAAAAGATCAGCCACAGATTTTGGGTGCCAGGGAGTTGTAGATTGGGATGGGTGGTGTCTGTGGAGGAAGCCCAAAAGCACTGTCATATGGGTGAGTACTGGGGGGGAGTTGGAAGAGGGTGTGGGACATTTAGTATCATAGAAGACTTTGGAAGTCTTTCCCAAGCCACTTGAAAACATTGCATTCAGTCATGCAGGCAGAAACTGAAAAGATATGGACAGGCATTTCACAGGGGTTCTTAAGATATTAGAAATCAAATTCATGAAACCAAGCCCAAAATGTAGTACATAGAAAACAGTATTTAAAGTGATGATCAATTATCTCCGTAACGATTTAAAAAAACACAGCCTATTGTGTGCTAGAAACAATAATTAACATAATAAAAATACAAAATCAAGATTTATAAAATCGCACTGTAATAAGCACCAACTCAGTCGTCAAAACCCGAAAAGGTCTGTGAAAGAAAAAGAAACCTGAGCCAACACCACCGAAAATGTGTTTCCTTAACCAAAGAAAGTCTTCCCGTGTAATTTCGCCTCTCAACCAAAACTACTGCAAAATGAATCAAATCAAATTAAATCATAGAAGAACTATAACAGTATTCAAACAAAAAATACTGGATGAGAATTGGGGTTAGAAATATCAACTTGCTTGACATCCACATCAAATGACAACTGCAGCCATGCTAATGGTGGATTAGTGGTGGAGAATTAACTCAAGAGATCCACTGAGGCAGAGATGCAACAACAGAAACTTTGTAGCAGAGAGAGTTTGCATTAGTTAACAATCTCAGCAGCTTTCAGTTGAAGACTTTAATGTCAGAAAGGTCCACAGGAGTCACTACCTGCATAGATTTGATAGGTCACAGAGAGGCACCACAACAATGGGTGGTGCCTTTTTAGACATTTTCAGAGCTATTATCCTCTTTAAATACCAATTTTGGTGTCAATTTGTGTTCCAATCTGTGTTAATAGGTTGTGAAATCAATTTGTGTCCTTTCAGATTATACTTTATAATTGTCTGTTTGATTGAAAGAATTGGACTGGACAAAATGGCAGCAAAGTGACTGAAAACTCCTGTTTTAAAGTAGCTTTCTGTTTCCTGGTGACAGCTGAAAAACTGTTAGGGTCTGCAAACTGCAATGGATGTCTCATGCACAGATATTTCTAAGTAAAGTCAGCCCCACATCACACTTTTCATCCAGCTGTTGGAAGTCCCAAAAAAACTGAGGGTGAGAAAAACATAAAATCGAGAAAAACCAAACGGGGAGATTACAGAGCACGGCGGGAGTTTCTGTGTAAAAGTGTGGGTGCTGTTTTTGCGTTAGTGGGTTAATAGTAAAAAACTAAGCACAAGGCAGAAGAAAGAGCCCAAGATCACCTTCTTCGGTGAGGGTCACCTCAAAACTCTCTACAAGGAAGGGAGAGAAGATAAACCCAGATCAGTTAAAAGAAAAGTTAGAGTCTCAGAGAAAACACAGAGGACAGGAAGGAAGCAGACGCTACGCAATAAGCTTACAGACAGGAAATGTATTACGTTTCTCACAAGTCAAACTTCTTCTGCCAGTTGAAAGAAAGAAAGGATTAAAACATTTATGGAAAGCCGGTCGTGTCGAAGTGTTTGCAGTTTTATTAATGGCGCAGCAATTCTAGTGAGAAGTGACAGAACATCCAATTACAAGCAACAGAAATCTCAGTTTTTAATATCAGCATGTTTTTGGGATTCTAAAGAGTTCATTTCACTTCTAAAAACACTGACAAATATTCCCCAGAAAACTAGTGGATGGATTGGAAGTCACTCTCTACAACACATGTGTCAAACTCAAGGCCCGCGGGCCAGATGTGGCCCGCCACGTCATTTTATGTGGCCCGCGACGGCTTGGAAGGCATGATCACCACCGTGGACCCGTTTCAGTCTGTCGCGGATCCGTTTTCGGTTCGTCGCGGACCCGTTTTCAGTGGGTTGCGGACCCGTTTTCGGTTCGTCGCGGACTCGTTTTCGGTTCGTCGCGGACCCGTTTTCAGTGGGTTGCGGACCCGTTTTCAGTGGGTTGCGGACCCGTTTTCGTTTCGTCGCGGACCCGTTTTCAGTGGGTTGCGGACCCGTTTTCGGTTCGTCGCGGACTCGTTTTCAGTGGGTTGCGGACCTTTGCATGGGAAATATAAAAATCCTGTGATTTTATTTTGAAGGGAATATTGAATGCAGCAGAGTGCGTCTATTCACACAGTGCTGCGTTCACAACACACTTGCATGAGTTTACACACGCACTATTTGTGATAGTTCACTTCATTCCCGACCTTTTTATTATGTTTGTGCATGAAAGCACTGCTGAGTCTGTTAAAGGCTGAAGTTATAAAATGATTATGTGTGTTGTATTACTTTGTGTCCTTAAGATGCACTTTTGGGTTTTTAATTGAGTGTAAAAGGGAATATTTCAAACTAGTTTTTTTGTGTTGGCATGTGAGATTCTGTACCATTTCAGGCTCAAACTGCACCATCTTTTCATTAAATCCATTTGAGAAGTTGAACATGTTCCTTGCTTTGGATCTCGGTTCATTCAGGGGTGATGGTGCAGCCAGACCAGTAGAACCACTGCCCCAGACCACATGCATGTTCTTATTGGCTAGTTATGTCCTTCTCTACTGTGACAAAAAAAGCTTTGAACAAAGTTAATATAACAACGATTGTTTGATCTTTGTCTTTGTTATTTTCTTCTGTTTTAAGTTTGATCTTTGATAGAATAATGTGGGTTTATATATATATATATATATATATATATATAAATGCATGTACAATATTTTTACACTTGAATAAACAATACAAAGACAGTTATTTAACAATATGTTCAGTAGTAGTTAAATTTATACAGTGTTACAACCGGCCCTTTGAGGGCGACCATGATGCTGAAGTGGCCCGCGGTGAAAATGAGTTTGACACCCCTGATCTACAACATAAGCAGCAACGTCATTGCACAATCCTCCAAATGATGGAGTGTATGAAGTCCTTTTTTTTTTGCTTGGCAGTCTGTTTTAAAGCCCCGTCAGGGCATCCGGTGAGTTGGTCCTGGTCATTTAGTTTTCACCTCGTAAACAATTAGGAATGGATTTCACATTAGGAACTGCTGTTCAGGGCCAGTCATGCAGTGGGAGTTGTGGCCTCCGTGCTCAGCACAGCTCTAATGACCAGCTCACACCGCGGCTTCAGGAATTCCTCAGCTCCTCGCCGGTCACACGGGCCTCTCGCCTGGGCTTGGGTCCGCCATCGCAGTGATTGTTACGCATTGACTTTACAGGCTTGGCCTGCAGTGGTCACTTAGCCACTGGCACTAAATACATACAATGAATTAAAATGTGAGAATGTTGACTGGCCAATAGATCAATATGTTTTAAATTCGCTGGCATCCACTTGCAGGACCTGTGTCCCACAGGAGATCCTCATTAATGCAAAATATTCACACTAATCTGACATGGGAGCATGTGATTGGGCTTCTTTGGCCTGTGGGCCAGCTTCAAAGTGAACCTTGTTTGTTGGCACGGCTGCCCCTACAAGAGGGAGGCTGGCACGACAGAGCTGGTCACCCCTGCTGACACGTGAAGCCAGACTGCTCGCTCTGTCTCAAGAGAGCGAGTTCACAGGGACACACAGCCCATTGGCAAAGCCCCGCTTATCGGAAAAACAGAGCCCCGGCTGAAAGAAATGGGAGCACCCAGCTCTGTATTCACCGCTAATTTACTGTGAAAGGAGACCAGCATCATGCAGAGAATGGGCGTACTATTGAACTCCCTGCCCTTCAGCTCTTGAGAACAATCAAATTTCACGTAACTTTGTGAAGAATATTCCACGTAGCATCTCCTCGTTAAAGATTTACTTGCCGAATTAGAGGAGTAATCAGAGACTTTTTTTTTAATTGGTCATATCAAGTAGTGTGAGAGCGTGAGAGTGTGAAGAGACTCGCAGACTAAAGATCACACAGTTCATGTGATGTGAAATGGTGGGAAATCATTTCCATGCTTTGGATGTTTGCCACACTCAATCCTGGTGTGATTGAAAACCCAGAGCAAATGTTGCCTTGGTACATAAAGTACACCAAACTGTGCTGAAAAACATGAAAGTATGAGAGTATTTTTGATCTGAATATCAAAAGGGCAAATCTGGAGGGTATGGTAGCCAGCTGTGTTAGTACAGACCATAGCCCACGACCATGGATGCAATTATGATGGTTCAACTATTTTATTATTTCATTCACTATTGAGTTAACATTTGATCTGTGCAAACATTTAATCTCAAATATAAACTGTATCACAGAAATAATTAAATGAAAGCATTATGCTCAGGCTGGATTTGAGGTTGTACTTCTATGATCTGAAACTACGCTGGTAAAGAAATGTAAAGTGAAGCTTTCGTAGTTTGTTTTTTTACATGTAACATAATCTCAAAGCTTTAATGGTACAGAGCAATTGTTCTGTTTTATACATGTTATAATGAGTTATTGCAGGCGAAGGGAAGCTGAGGGAGTAAAGGAATAGCAGCAGCATCATTAAACCTCCTCTCTCACCTGCGTAGCGAAGAGGAGCATCCTTATCCAGAGCAATTAGAGGAGGGTCCAGAAGTACTTTGTCATCGTTTTCCGTTACGATCCCGTGGTATGTCGTCTCGATCCATGGTTTGTGCTTATTGACTGAGAAACAGAGAGAGGACAAGTCAGTGTCTATTAAAAAACGTCTAAACTTATAATATGTTGAGATGTTGAGTTGAGATGCCCTGATTGGCAAATTGTTTTTCTCTCACCGAAACAAGTAAGTGATTTACATGTATTTATTTTAATTATCAGATTTCATCTGCGTTTTCTCAAGTCGCTACTTTGACTTTTACCTCTCTTCCCAATGCAACTTGAGTACATTTTCAATGAGGTTTTGGATGCTTTGAATATTATTTGTAGAAGCATCACACACAATGAAGGCATCGCCCACAACAGGAACGGGCCAGCATGAGCCAAGCTGTGTAGCATGAGTGAAAATCTGCTGCTCTTGACCTTCCATTGCACATCATTCTCCATCCAATGCGCTAACGTTATATCTTTGGGTTGATCAAAACTGTACACAAATTCCAAGACACAGACAATACCACAATCCATATCAGTTATTGACCTTTGACAGGGGCATCACATGAATGATGAAGGCCCTGGATATGACTTCTAGGCCACATGGTGGAGCAGCAGTGGGCTGTGTGCAGCTGGCCTTTGTGTGATAGTTGCCCTGGGAAGCATCCCAGCTGCGGACAGGACTCTGTCGTAGCTAGCGGCTGCAGAAAAAAGCTGCCGTGAGTGACGTATTTGGGCTGGTTGAGAAAACAGCGTTGACGCAGGGGAGAAGCAGCTCTCTTCCAGACAATATGTCCTCACTCTAGAGCAGGAGGGAGAGGATGGCCGTCCTCTGCTACTGATCTGCAGAGGTGACGCTAACACTGGCTGACGGCTCACTGAGGGTGAGAGGAACACTGGACCGGGCACACTCTTTGACTGTATGCAGGAATGATCCTTTTAGTTCAGGCACAATATCATATTGAGCATTTCAAATGTTTTGAAATGTTGAATCTTCAATTGAAAATTGAATTTTCTCAAATAACACATTTTTAAGTTACTACAGCATGTAGGGAATCTAGAGCTTGGTTAAGTAATTTGTTCTCTTTTTAACATGCTGCCTCTCTCATCTCACACCGTCTTTATTCAGAAGGTCATTTTTTATGTAAACAATAAGATACATTCACTGTGGCCACGTCATGCACTAAAGCTAATCTAAGCTAACAATGAACTGTGGTGATAGTGTAAACAATAAACAACAAGGATTCATCAACCACAGTGGGTATTTACCCCAAATGTAATACAGGAAACTGTTCTGTTTTGATTATAATTCGGGAGTAACAATGATCAATTGAATAAACTATGAAGCATTATAATTTGCCAGTGGTTAAAAACAAGCTGTCTTTTCCCCCCAAATGTATTTAAGTTGTCAGAAGTATGAAAGCACACATCATGAGAGCTCAAGCAGTGGAAAATAAAGCACTAAAAGTGGGATTTTTCTAAAGCGTTTCTGCGATAATATGCTTAAAAAGCTGCAGTAAAGCTGCAACAGCAACTGATGGCTAATGTCTTGACGAATGTTCTGTGTGAATAAGACTGAGACAAATACAGTATGACTTTTAGCATTTAAGTTAAACATCAATTACACGCCTGGTGAACATTTTCTCCTCTTAATTATTCCACTGCAGGGCAAGGTTGCACTACTGAGCTTCTAAAATAAAAAAAATCCACATTTTGTTATTATTCAACCAAAGCACTAGTGAGCAAATCACATTTACATTTATTTATGCCTCAGCTGGGCGATAATTCATTCTGATAATTTATTGTCTTTCAATGGAATCATATCGTTATGAAATCATATATCAAAATATTGTGATACACAATTACAACGTCTTGTAATTCATAATGTATTAATCTACAGGTATAGGCTGCTGTACGCTTCAGTGACACGTAGCTGGTGTGTTATGGCGCTTCATGGATGCTTTGTCAGGTCTGTTAATTGTTCTGTAGGAATAAGGGAAGCATAATTTGATATATTTATTTTTTGATATTCCCTACTTAAGATTTCTGTGGTAGCATATTTCATTTTGTGGCACATTATACAAGAACAGTCTACAGTTTGTCAAAATAAAATCATGAAATAAAAATCAATTTTATTTATTGGAGGAAAATGTATCGCTGAGCTAAATCGACAGATTGGTAAAACAGTAGAAAATGTTTTGTTGCTGGTTGCTTTAATTGTGGCTGTGGCGTAATAATAACTAATATTACTAGTGGCGTACCGGACCTGTCGATCCGTGATCCGTACGGATCCCCCCTCACGGTTTGGCACGCATGTGGACGCAGATTCATTACACAGTCTAACGTGAACCATCACAATGTGAAATAAAGCTTTACTGACCATCTTTATCCGCCAATATTCAGTCAAATATGCGGTCCCGATAACATCGACATCTATGCTTTTCTAGTTGCCGATCTCTGATCTCTGGTTGTTCACAACAACCAATCAGTGTTTGAACTGACAGGAGGACAAAGGTTTGGATATATTATGATGCGTTCAGGCTCTGTTCAGTGAAAATTAGTATTAAGTGAAGATAAATTACAATGTTATGGTGATCTGTAATGTAATCTCATAAAATGTAGTTTTGATGAGAAAGTTGTTTGAAGGAAATGTTGTTTGAAGGAAATGTTTTCACAATAACATATTAGAGATGAATTATGACCGGGTTACACAAGCTTTAAGCAGCTTCTGATACATAATCAAAACTCCAAATGACAAGATTTGTTTTAATCAATAAAATTACAATCTTTTATTTCCTTATCATTTGAATTGTATGTTTATGAAGAACAAAAACACTATACATTAAGCAAAGTAAAAGTACAGCATTTAAAATTGTTTAAACAGTTGAAATAGCTTTTAGGACGTTGGAAAAAAATAATAAATACTCTAGATGATTGCAATTAGTATCGGCGGCAAAAACAAGTGATCAGGGATCTCTAAAAGTAACATTTGTTTGTTTTTTCTTTTGTGCTGAACCGATCTGTGATCAGATCCGTGTTACGATCCAAACCGTGAGTTTTATGAACCGTTGCACTACTATTGTGTATGTATTACATGTGACAAAGTCATGCATTTCTTATGATAACTCCAAAAACTGGTCGAAGGGAATGTGAATGGAAACGCTCAATATTACCCGCCTCATTACAAACTGAAGCACATCCTCCAGCCCACATTTATCCAATTACATGCACACACAGTCTGAGTACAACATTCATCTCAACAAGCAGCATTACTTACATAGACAGTGGATTCATTACTGTCTCTGATGCAAAATGCTCGTGCCATTCAAGAGTTTGTTGATGCTGCCAAACAAAAATGTTGTTGGCACCTGTGTGCTCATAATCCTTCAAGAATTGTACATATGGCCTGTAGTAAATTCATATTTGTCATTCAAATTATATGTGTGTTCTTTAGAACAAATACTCAAAAGTCACTTTTAGCCAATTTTGACTGCCTTAATGGCCTGCAAATTAGTACATTATAATGTCTGAAAATGAAAGTGATATACTCATTTATCTCATACTCATTTAACATAAACGTTTATAAGTGTCTACTCATCAGCTGACGCATGCAGCTCCTGATAAGACAAAGTACATCCAATGAATGGCAGAAGTTTTAAGAGTTAAATCCCAATTGAAATGTGTTTTGCATAGTGAAATTTTATTTGCAGCCGTGTCATATTGCAGAAAGCCTCAACATCAAACTTTCATCTACTAATAGGAAGACGCCTTATGTTCAACAACACAATCTGAGCTACAATTTTATGATGAGCTTCCAGCTGTAACCAGATAAAAAGAAAAACCTACAAAAGCATAAATAAATGATGAAGACGTTTTCAGACAACTTTAAATGTCAGTCCACCAAATCCAATATCAGAGAAGCAAATTACTTGCGTTCTTTCTTTACATATAATTTAGTGTAATTCTCAGTCAGTAATTAGCCTACACAATCAACAGAAATGAATTACAAGCTACTTGCACAGGACTAGTGGGATGTGTCCAGCACAATGAATTATTAACACAACCAATGAGTGGTTTGTCCGAAGAAAACATGCCTTCAAAGTTTGTCACAATGCAAAAAGTAAATATGTTCGTATGGCTTAATTAACATTAATGGTGCTGCAGCCTTAAATTATTGCATTGTGTTACAATTCCTAGATATTTTTCAAAAACATGGCTGAACTATATATTGCATGTCTTAGCCAGAAATATATAATGTACTAAATGTCACGAGAACTTAAGTGTCTTTGGTTAAATCTTGTCCGACACGAACAGTGGTTAGTAAGAACGAGTCGTTTTGAATTGATCGAGCCCAATAAATCGCCATTGCCAAGCGTCTTGTGACCTGCCCGGCCAGACGACTCCAATAATCTGCTTCAGCTCCCTCAGAGTCACAGTAACTGTTCGCCAGGTTACATGTGGGCCTCACATTTGCCACATTTTCTGTAGCTCTCAGCCTTGAGCACTGAGGTGCACTGAACCAGGACCGGCCCTGAATGGAACAATATCAAGCTGCGTTCTCAAAGCTCCAGCCGGTTTATGCAAAACATGTCAGCCTAATCCTGACCAGTAACCACAAATTAACTAACCAAGAAGGCTGCCCGCCTGTGTCCTTCCAGTCTGGTGTAGTTAAATGCAAGTTCCCTTCATTTGAAAAGCACCATTTGTATAGCATGTATCTCCATCTTGATGAGCAAGGACCAAGAAATAGAGTTTTACTCTAGAAAAGAGAATTTTATCCACTGTAAACAAGTAAATGCCTGCTGTCAAAGGTCAAACTAAATGTTGTATTTTTTAAGTCAGACAACTCTGTCACAACATCTGTCACTTAACAACTTTAATCGAGAGTGTTGAATGCTGTACAGCTTGTAACGCCCTTTGAGACAAATTGTGCTTTGTGATATTAGCAGAAAACGTGACACTGTAGGTGTGAGGACAAAGGAGGCCGGAGACAAATTCAAAAGGAAAATAAACCGGCGTCGTAAATCACCGTTAAAATCAAAGCCCCTTATGCGCGCACACACACACACACACAATTTTATTTAAAGCGTGAAATTCTCACATACATTGTGTGAAATTGCCAACAAGGCCCGTTTGACAAGATAGCTTCATCATCCTCCTGCAAACCTGCAGTGAATGGCAAGAACATTTGTTCTGCTGTGAGAATTTGACGCAGAGCAACAAAGATATTACTAACGCAAATACAGACACCCCTTTTTCTTGGATACCGGGTGATTTATTACATACTATCAAGAAGATACGATTTCTATGATTATATAAGAGAGTCTCTGTATTGTTAGGGAGGGACTAGTGTTTTTTCTTTCTGGAGCCGAGGCTTTATGAAGATGGAATGAGATTAGGAAAGAGGCTTGGAAATGAAGCAGTCTGAGGAGGGGGCCGCTGCTGCAGCACTCAGGATGTTTAGCGTGGAAGACTGCCATTTTCCTAATTTAACTTAATTAGAAACCCAATTCATCTCATGCAATGTATACTTACGACTGGCACAATTCTAACTTGCAGACTCAGCCCGTCACACATAAAAGCCGATAATTCAAGAGGAATCTCTCTTTAAACTGATCAAGATCCTTGACAGCATTAAGTGATGTGCGTCTTATCCACTGTAAATTGACAAAATCTCTTGTCTTCATACTTATCTGATACAGAAATATGTCACATATTCTATCAATTTTGTTGCCTAATGTATAAAATGTCACAACATATTTACAAATACTCATCATACGCTCCCAGAGCCCGAGGAGACGTCTTCAAATGACTGGTTACTACTGGTTCAAAAGCCCAAAGCAAGTCCTAAAATGTAAGATTTTTGTTTTGAATATGGACTTGAAAAAATAATGATTTATCAACATTGTTTCAAATTTATTTTCTTTTGATCAACTAATTCATTGTTTCAGTTATATTAATGTAGAATGGCAAAAGAGATCATTGCCCTCAATCCTCACAACAATGGTCACAACACTGCGTGTCAACGTTAAGAAAAACAGACCGTTTAGGCGAAAGCATGCTTCAAAACTCAAGATAAGAAGAGCACAACGATTCAATGAGAATCTGCCACCAAAGATATACTGTCTGGATATGGAATATAACTGCGGAAATGAAAAAAGACAATACTTTACAAGATGCCTTCAGGAACACACAGTAAGGGTGGTACATCATGAGTTCCATGTCATGCCTGCAGACTGATTGGAGAACAGTAAAGGCCACCAAAGTAAGAAATAAAGAAAAAGAGGGCTGGCCTCAAAGATGTTACATCATTGCACCCACATGCACACTTTGTGGGGTTCAGGAGTGACCCGCCATCACATTTACTGCACAGAGAAACCATGGGCTTGAGTATAAATATTAGATGAGTTAGGATATAAATACACATATATAATGGGCTGATGTTGCCTCTTGCTAAATTATAAATATTAACCCTGTAGTGAACCACATCTACAACAAAAAAATGTTATCTCACAAATCCAACAGAAAATGAACTCTACTTTATACTGTATCCAGTACAAAACAGATTCAAATGGAAATAAAATAATTGAAGAAGCCTTTGAGAAATGAATGCGTTGTCAGAAGCTGCATATCATATCAAGCTGTTACGGTACGAGCACAGATGGCCGGTTGCTGGACGCACACAGTACCTAGTGTGCAATCCTGTTACGCAGCAAATATAGCCAATGGCACTTAATCCTATAATGGGATGCATCGACTTCATTCACAGACAAGGTCGAGCGACGAGCAAACATAGCGACTGAGGCTGCCAATTTTATATAATGCATGTCTGATGAGAGCGCGACACAATGATATGAGCAAAGGTGTCCTGCCAACACCAGAGAATCGACTCTTAAGATGTCCAAATGATGAACAGGGGGAGAACTCAGGGGAACGAGCACCTTTTGGAGAGAGAGAGAGAGAGAGAGAGAGAGAGAGAGAGCAGGGTTGAAACCCAGCTGACATCAGACACAGGTGGACAAGGATAAAGTACGAGGTGAGACTGTGTGCCAAGCTTTGCCGTGCCAAGCCATCTACTGATCAGCTCTATGTCTCCGTCTCCTCAGCTGTGCACTCTTTTGCTCCAAAGTGCAAATTGAAACCGACCATTAAGGCTTTCAAATAAATCGGTCCTTAAAATGATGCATTGTTTGTAGTGGTGCAACGGATCCTAAAACACAGATCACCTCAAAGGAAAAAGGGAGCAAATCTAACTTTTAGAGATCACTTTTCTTTTTCTGCCGATACTAATTGTCAATTATTGATGATTCATATTGGCAGATATAGATTCCTTTGTTGTTTGATTATAGTATCTGGTCTATAAGGCTCCATCCGTCCCCCAAAATAACTGAAGTCAGTGTAAACCATCAAAGATTCTAAATGTTATCCTTTAGCTTTGCTATAGTCGTCTAGAGTGTTTTTTTCTTCCTCATTAAAACACAATTTAAATGATTAGGAAATGAAAGATTGTATTTTTATGGATCAAAACAAAGCTTGGCCCTTAGCGGTGCTGCCAACCTTACTTGCTCTTCTCCTGTCAATGTAAACACAGCTGGGTTGTTTACGACGGAACATTCTCAGAGATCGATGGCAGAAAAGCATAAATGCTGATGTCCTGATTGCATATTTTACTAAAAAAAACGTCAGTAAAACTTTATTTCACATTGTGATGGTTAATGTTAAACATCCACAGTTCACATGCGTGCAGTACCGTGAGGGGCGATCCATACAGATCACAAACTAATATGATAAAAGTAAACACACTTTGTTTCAAGTTTATAAGGTACAGCTGGTTAAAACTAACACAGTCTACACAACAATACACCAGTCCTGCAATACATCCTGCGTTCATGGAGGTCATAATGTTTTAATATTGTTATTCAACTGCATGATTTAGTTTGTGGTGCTGTTGAAATGTATTGAATTATCCAGAAAGGTTATTTTTAGCTGCTTTTAGTTTGGACCTGGTTTGTATATTGTATCTTAATGGGTATAGTTTAAATAAAGTATGAAAATAATACTTGTCAGGAAAATGACTGTAGAAATAACATTGCAATGCTAATGGTGCTAATGGTCAGTAGCTATTCCTTCTTCAACCAACCACAGACACTGAACTTTAAGGCTGTAGACAATGCATGAAGACTTCTTTTACATATAATTATGTGTTGTCCATTGTGATATAGAACAGCCATTGATTTTCCACAGAGGACAACGAAGGGTCTTAAATTGTCAAGGCTCACTTCTCTTTGCATACAAACACTTCTTATCTGTGGATTATCATCCTATATTGGAACAAAATCTGTCAATAACATAATCAAAAATATAAAACTCCAAAGAAAACTTTCAAGGTGAAAACATTTTCTGTCGAGGCACATATTTAACAATGTGGTGGCATCTCTGACTTATTTCGTGACCCACAAAGAACGGGGTAACACGTTGACATGAACACAAAGACAAAGCCCCTTTATGGCTGCCTAGCTCTTTTATTGAAGCCTAACCTTTACAGTTTGACCTATTAACCGTGATGAAACACTTCCTGCAGGAATGCTCGGGCCACAATAGGTCCTGCTAATCCTGAGATTCAACAGGACGCCTGCACACACTATCTTTCCGTTCACGTCACGGCTGCCATGTCTCTTCATGGAGGGGGAATACAAAAATCACTCTGCCACCCCAATTCATGCAAAAAGCATCTGTATTAACCTCAGCACAGCCAGGGAGAGCCAGAGAAACACACCACAGCGCTGTACATTGCAGCAGCATCCCTGCAGCAGATGATCAGGCTGTAATTATCAGATGAAGCCTGATAATGCCTGGGAGCCTCTGAGGGCACGTTGTGTAATGATGATGGTGCAGCCAAGTGTCAGGCATGTGGCGCGCTGTGGAGCTCAGCGTCATTGATTTAGCTCTATTTTACTTTTGATGTCTTCGTCTTCTTCGATTACGAATGTCAAGCTCTACTGCAGCCCCTCAGTTACTGAGCAACACTTAACTCTTAAGTGCAATAATAGTTTAAGAATCTATTTGCAACCATTGTATTTTGGTCATGTCCTCAGAGACTTCAGATTACATTACATACTAAACTATCATACTGACCGCAAATGTTTGCATGTTTACATGAATCACATACTGATCATCTGCTGCAGCATGCATTTCGTTTGCATTAAAAACACTGAATAAACTGTCTACGCTCCGATGCAAATGTTTGATTTCCCAAAGTTAGGACAAATTATTACAAGATTATTAGCAAAACCCGCCAGCACAGTCTACAGGCAGAGTGTGCGGGCTTTCTCTTTATTGTTTGAGACTAAATCAAGCCCCTCTGTTGCCAGGATGTTTTTCATATTTGTGCCATTAGCTGTGGCAGCACACTGAGTAGAGAAGGCAGCGTCTGTGCTCAGCTGTTAGACCTTGAGGTGTTTCCAGGGAGACGGCAAAAGAAAAAAAAGTAGAACAATTTAAACAGTTCAAACGGTGTCAACAGAAATACAGACGAATATGCAAAATGCACCACTTACTTAGTGTGCGAGTAGTGATTTCTAACTATGCACAACCTGTGCTTGCCAGAAGGAGCTTCCAACAACAATCACTGGGCCCCTTCAGGGCTTATTGATGTTCGACACCAACATCAAGCAGAGGGAGACAAACAGAAATTGCATTTTAAAGGTATGAGGTGCATGCAAATCCAAGTCCAGCGATGGCTTCAATTATGCTGCTGAGTGGCTCTCTGAATGCCATGGACCGGGAATAATCAATGCACAATCTGCTCACAGTTTGAAACAGTGGGCACACTTCTCTGTTTGTCTTGCCTTAAAAGCTTCTCAGCTTGTTGACGCAAGCCACCTCCATCACAGACGGGGACTGTTCCAGGGACCCTAAAAGGAAGCCCAGACCTCAGGGGCCCTCACTCCACAAACACCCTGCTCACACAGGAGAGCCTCTCAGTCTGCCTGCCAGGCAACAACATTTGTTTGTCCTCCGCGCCGTTTCAACCGCCCGACAGAACGAACGCACACTCTCGACGACCGCAGTGCTCCTCTGAAGAGGGGGTTGGGAGTCGCAGGGCCTTGAATGCAACTCAATCGCCTCTCTGTGTGGACGGCACAAAAGAGCCAGTGAGAGTGAGGCGGCTTCGACTCTGCACAGGCAGTTAGGGTGCAGCTGACCTGCGGCAGGTAATGTGCTCTTTGGTTACTCGTTTCCCATGAGCCTGAATCTGAATGTGGACACGCCCCAATGTGAATAGCTCCGCAGCGCCGGTTTTTCCTTCTGGAAGCAACGGGTCTGAAGGGAGGAGCTAACGCAACCAGATAAACAGCAGATCTGGGGCGAATTAAAACCTGTTTGCGCTGGTTTTTGTGACACTCACACAATACCTCTAACACAATGAGGTGGCTATCGCTTCAGCGTTACGGTATTCAATGTATCATTGCACAATATGCGGGTAAATTAATTTAAATCATGTATAATTTTTTCCTTCTAAATCTTATTTCTTGCTTTGCACTTGAAGTTACAATGTATACCATCGGGACCAAGGGCTAAAACTGTTCTTAGCATCTCACAGAACTTCTCAGTCATCTGGCACAACTTAATATTCACAACTGAATGACCCATTCTTGACAGTTCACTGACTCCATTCAGCCTGTGGAGGAACCAATGACAGGGAAGTCACAACCGACCCAAATTGAGTCCCGTATTCTCATGGCCGATCTTTCCAACACTAAGTGGCAAATTACCAAATCGAAATGCTTCAACAAGTTAGCACTTTCGGGGGATTATCTCATGCACATTCTTGAGGGGCTGTAGTCGTGATCCTTCGAACAGTGACCACATTGTGACGTGCTTAGTCAAGTTCCCGACCCCTAAAGTCTGGGCCTGAGAGCCCTTTGTTCTTCTGAGAAATCACTGAATAAATACTGAAAAAAGTAAGCGTTAAGTTGCAGGAGCAGGGCCTATGTGTAGGGCAAGTAAACTGTTATTCTGGGCAAAACCGGGTGAAATGTTTGAAAATAGTTTTTAAAGAACTCCATAGAAGCAGAATTCATTTTTAAATCCTACTTCAATAACAATACGAAGTTCCTTCATAAACTCAGTCCTGATTTTTGGCATGATATCTCAACAAAAACGTAACAGATTTCAATTAAACTGGGTGTAAAGGTAGGCCATGACCCGCAGAGCGAGTGATGCGGTCTGACTGGAGGTAGTGCCTCATGGGGCTCTATCACTTAGCTCCTGTACCAAAAGGTGTAGAGGCTTATTGCTCGCTACGATTGCCTGATTGTGACAAATCTCAGAGAGATGGTCTCTCACATTTTTTAAACATTCTCTGATATCTTTTTAACCATTCTTCCATTATATTTAACCCAATCTTCCTTGATTTGATACATATATGGTTTTTTTTTTGCCTTACAACGTTTATTCCTAAAATGTTTCATGTTTCATTTTGTTTTTCAATTATTGGCTGCCGATATTTTGTGGGCATGGCATATTTGACACCGACTGCCATAACTCTTGAAAACATTGTGATATTGCCAATCAACAACCACTCTGAATTCCTCCACGTTTTGATGGCTTTTGTGCATACGGTGGTAGACTCACCCTTAAACAAAGCCCTAAGACTCCTGGACAGACCTTTAGGATGTTTTAGATCCTTTTTAGTTGCATCTGTGGCAACGACTGATGACGATTAAGCCATGAATCTTGAAGTGACAAGTCACTGTGAAATACGTAGAGCAGATCACTAAACATCAAACTAAATGGGTCCTCAATCAAACCCACCTAGGGGGGCACATCGGTGATGACAGCTGACATGGTCTTTTTTGTTTTAGCAGCTGACAAAAGCACTGACTTGTCCAAGTTAAACATCTGGAAGTGAGCACATGTTCTGTCGTTAGCCATCATCGTGTTGGTATCTGATGATGTTAGTTCTGAGGAGAAACAAGCCTGTAAACCGGCGCTGAAGGATGGCCCGCGACCGTGTTACAAGAGCTGCATGGGAGAGTCGAACAATGCAGTCATTGTCAGCCGCGAGCATACACATAGTTTCTGTTTCTCATAACATAGCACGATGACTTACGTCACACAGATTGTTGGGAGCTAAAAGGTTTGGGGTCAACAAAATAGAAAATGTGAGCATATTTATTTCCCCCGTCATCTTAAGTTTTGGTTTCTGGAAGCCTCTTATAGGTCCCTCATCGGTCCCTCTCAACAGACCTGTATTTTGGATGAGAGTTTCATAAGCCAGTATGGAGGTTTCAACCAATATTGTTTTTGTGTGTGTGTGTGTGTGTGTGTGTGTGTGTGTGTGTGTGTGTGTGTGTGTGTGTGTGTGTGTGTGTGTGTGTGTGTGTGTGTGTGTGTGTGTGGCTGCCGCAGCTGATGGCAACTTGTACGATTGAAAAAGCTTGTGAATAACCATTTACACAAAAGCTGAATTTAATAGTAAATGTATATGAGTTGATGAAATCATGATGAGCTCATTCAAATCATCTCTTCAGATAAAAAAAATCAAGCCATTTTTGCTACAAATACAGAAAATTTGTAAAATATTTTCCCGCATGACTTATGTATTGATGTATGAGCATAAAATAAATAAAATTTAACGAGGCTGTGATCAGAGAGGAACCTCGGAGGTGTTCCAATTTAAAAAGAAGAATATTGATCCGATATTTTAACCGTAACTGGCATGTAATATAAGAGGATCAATAGTAGGCTTCTCCAATGAATGCAGGACGAGGAGAACACTACACCTGACCTGTAATATGTACTTCTTTAGTGCCATGTGAGAAGAACGCATATGTTAACTCAGCCCCACACAAAGCAGGGTGTCCAATTTGTTCAACTAGAATTACTTAATTCGATGATGAATGGGCCAAGAAACTTCCCAGCAGTCAGCTTTTCCTTTGTCTGGCTGTGTGCACAGCGGAAGCTCATGCATTTCAGCAGGCCGAATGTTCGACTCCCGAGCATGAAGACACCCAGCAGCTGCTCATTAAAGAAAGAGAAATCATTACATGGCCGAGGCCTAGAAAACAAGTGTCCCAATTCATGACAGACAAGACGAGTAGCTCCAGAAGAAGAAACAGTAACGGCGGTGGACAACCCTAAAAAGTTCAAACTAAAAGGCTGTGAGGCTTCAGCAGGCCTGCCACAGAGGATATGCGTTTGCACCAGGTTCACACACACTGACATTTCCTTGCTGGCGGAGTAATGAATCATATAGCCTCGGTAAGAATTTCGAACAGATCCTTCAAGGTTTGTTGTGGCCACGTCATCAACGTCTCCGGCCCACGTTGGTAAATTCACCTGAAGCTCAGTCTGTTCTCTAGTGATGAAATCAAATCAATTAGACATCTAAATTTGAGAATTAAAGAACAATAATGACGTAGGGATGAACCCAGAGGGCTATGTCTCCTCATCAGCTATAAGGAGGGTGTTAATAAAAAAAACAACAACAACAACAAGCCATGAAAGCTGGACTGAAGGTGACAAGAAGTGGTGTGCAAATTAAGCGAGTGACCTTTGGTTAATAAAAGATAAGGCCTCGCCAACATGGCGAGTTCACAGGTCTCCTGTGCTGATAAGAACACGGGGAGTAAGCAGGTGCGCTTCACAAAAACACACCTGGCTATGACACTACCAGGACTAACTGCTGAAGGCCTTTTCCTTTTGTTTGATGAAAAATGAAGTTACTGCCTTACAAATGGCAGCCTACCATGTCCCACTCTTGACATGGTAACAATGAAAGATTTAGGATTTGAAACCCCTGTGCAGACTTTTATGGGCATGATCTATATCCCCTAAAATCGCTGTTGGTTAGGGAATAAAAACGGGTGTAACGTTAAGAGATGACAACACACGCTGGCCTGCAGCCATCGCGGCTGCCCAGGCACGCTGATACGGAGAGTGACTAACATGCACCTGCCTCCACACCCCCTGAAACAGGAAGCTCTCGCTGGAGAGTCAGCGGATTGGGTTTAACGTGAAAACACAGTCTATAAATTCACGCAGTTCATGTCTGAACTGGGAAAGGAGGGAGGTGGACCGCCCTGCAGCAAATGAAAGCGCGCCTCTCCTCTCGCCGTGTGACGGTGTCCATCAGTGACATTGCAGACGAGGAGCGCAGTTGCACGTCCAGGTCTCCGTGCAGTCTGGGCCTACTGAGGGCTTATTTTAACTTAAGTCTGTGATCACAGCACATCAATTATTAAAGCCAACGACAAAACAGGGGCTTGTGAAGAGGATCTGCAATGCGTAGCCAATCCCAGCTCCGTGCACAACGTAGGCAGACCGAGTTTGAGGCGTAATAACGGAGGAAAAAAAAAATAAAACCTGTGCGGTTTATTAACAATACATCTTTAAAAAATAAAAAGGGGGGGGGGGGGGGTGAAGATCGTCAGTCGCCTGAATTCAGATGCACTCACTCAAATACATTTTAAAATATATAAAAATATAGCATTAGGCACGAGCGAGTAAAAGAAAAACATCTCACAATGTAGTGAGCCATTAAATGAAATGACACAAATGTCAAATCAGTTTGGAGCGAGTGGACTAAACCAGACTAGAGGCAGATGACAGAAGGGGGTCGTTTCGTGGCCTTGATATTATCTCCAAAGTAGCCGACTTCGTTTATAACGCTTAGAGATTTTTAAAAAACATCTGGGGGGGCGACTGTGGCTCAGTGGTTAGCAAGTCGGTCTTTCAATCAGAAAGTCGGTGGTTCGATCCCCGGCTCCGGCAGTCCGTGTCGTTGTGTCCTTGAGCAAGACACTTAACCCTCATTGCTCACCGTTGCTGTGTCTACGGTCTACTGTACACTGTATATCATGTAAGTCGCTTTGGATAAAAGCGTCAGCTAAATGAAATGTAATGTAATGTAATGTAATCTCGCACGCGCATAATAGCGTTCGTTAGAATAGCGCACGCATGATTTTGCGGTTGTTAAATGGACGCAACATCGCGGGATGCACTTGCTGCCGCCGGGGCGCCTCGCTCCATCCCTCCGCTGCGGCTCCGGAGCGGACCATCCCTGAGCAGGTCCCTGAACGTTCCTCAGGAGCCGCACGGACCGGCTCACGGGCGGTTTAACCCTCAACGTCTGTGACCGGATAACCGTTAACGGCCCAGGCAGACAAGACACAACGGGATATACACACATCCCATCCTTAGTTACCTTTCGCTGCCTCCACCGCACATAATAGCCCGAGGACCAGTCCGACAGCAGCGGATGCAGATCGTGTATTCCCTCGGAACCGCATCCCGACTTCGAGTTCAACCGCGGCGAAGTAAAAAAAAAAAAAAAACCTTCTTCTTCCCTCGTCAGTCGGGCGGAATGTGTCTCCAACAAGAAAAATAAAATCCAGAAGATGAGTGTCGGTTACCGCGGTAGCTCTAAGATGGCCGTCCACGCCGCCGCCGCTCTGCTGTGCTGCTATCCGCTTCAATCACAGCTCCTCTTGCAGTTTTGCAGTTTGCTGCGTTCAGGGACTGTGGGATATTTGTACGGCACAATCCCAACGCACTGAGTCGCGCACAGACTTTCTTGTTATGCGTTCTTTCGTCGTCCCCCCTGATATGTATGTGATATCTAACCACCGAGTCCACACATTACGTTACAAATACATACAGTACATACATATACACACAGTGGGTTTACTTAGCTAGTTGACATAATGTGTCAGATGAGGATTTATACCTGCTAAACACTCAAGGAAGATATTTACCCCGTCTTTGATTTTGAGACAGAACTCGAGATTTCTTATTTTGATCCAACAAAATAATTAAAGTTGCTGCATGGGAGCAAAGCTGAATTACCAGGTGAAAAAGCAAGCAACTGTCGTAAAACCCAACAGGCCCTAAAAGCTCCCGGTTTATTGTGTGCCAACCACGGTGGCAACTCGTTTGTGCCAATCATAGACCTTATGTTGCCAATCTCATTTAGAATATTTGAGGGGTGCACAACCAAAGCACAACATCAACTAGCATAATAAAAGGCTGCTTTGTTACCCAATTGTGTCAACATAGAGGTTTAAAGACCACCTATGTATGTATGTTTGTTTGTATAATGTATCATACATCAAGTTCCACTCTAGCGCAGCAAAACTACAGTACCTATTGCTCAAAGACACGGAGGCATTTTGTTTCCTAGCAGGTTTATCCAACAATGCATGGGAGGTCAGTTTTGTTTTCTCAAACTCTAATTCCCTATGATATAACATTAAGCTGGCACAAATTTTGTAAAATTATTACTGTTTCACTGTTTTATTGTATGATTTTAAAAACATTAAAACGTTCCTGTGCTTACGAGCAATGCAACAAAATGTATCCTCCACTTCCCACCTCAGTCTAATGTGTCTGAGTTGCATGGCATGTTGTTCTTTCTGCAGGTGTGTGCTGCTGAAAGAGCTGAGAAAATGAACATCTGTCTTTTAATCATTTGCAGCAATGACACACGCTCAGTATCAACGTGCTTGGTACCTAACACCCTTTATTATTCTGTAATACACAATTTGAAAATACATTATTTGCAATTTATATTTAGGAACACTGACATATGTGTAATGTATGCAAGGGAGCGTTTGTGTGTGCATATACAAAAGCATTGACATTTGCTAAATCATTCTTAAATCAAAGCCCTTTGTGCTGTTGGTGCACAGTGAAAACACAAATAAGTCCAAGACTTCATCCTTACATCCCTGACAAAGTCTGATATGTATTATTTAAATATATGAGGATGTAGTCATTAAACCCAAAACAGCCTATGAAGAATCTGAAATATACAATTGTGTTGAATAAGTGTTGAATATGTTTTCTTTCTTCAGCTTCCCCTCCTCATTCTGTTGATAACAGTTCTGTCTCTCCTGATCTCTAAAACAACTACTACTAACCCAAAACATGTACTTTGTGTTTGTGTAGTTTCGATCCAGCGCAAGGTCTACAACGCAAGTCCTCAGAAATCGAAGCTTAAGAGGAGATCCTGAATGCAGCCCGTGTCCAACGATGGCCAGTTACGTCAATACTGTTATTGTGGGAGCGCATGTAGCTAGTTTAGCACAGCCGGCTAAACTAAGACTGAAGGTGGGGGCTAAATGCCTTCTGATGCTACAAAGGGGTCTGTGAGGAAAGAGGCACCCAGTGGTTATCACAATGTGAAGTGCGGCACCACATTAAACGCAACACTTACAGGTGAAACTCAGGGGCCAAAGGACCCTTTAAGGTTTCTGTTTGTCTGCATACAAAGACACATTTTATTGTGAATTTCTCCTGCCAATAGTCTTACATATTTGTAGTCCTAAAATTAGACGTTTTAGGTAGCCGGCCCCTCAGTTATCCAAAAGATTTGGGCAGATGTGTTTGGTGGGTATTGCTGGCAGAGCGCAGACCCACACACAGCATGCTGCCTTGAGGCCAACATCATAACATCACACTACCAGAATATGACAAACTAAAATGCGTGAACATGCCTATGCATCATAATGATCTATGAGTTATCCTCACCTTGCAGTACAACCACACAACAACACGTGCATGGTAATGTGAGAATGGGATTGCAATTGTGGTTAGGGGCTGCTATCTAATCATCACCTTCCGATATGGACAACACCCCTGAGGAGAGGAGGATGCGGTGCAATCAGAGAATTAGCACATTTACATTTTTTTTTTTTCCCATAATATTGAGCAACCTTGATATGTCTGCTCTCCTCATGCAAATCCAGACACGTAGGAGGTAGGACAACTCTGCTCCTGTGAAAAGGTCAGCAGGCCAAGTTGGAAAGTCTTGTGAATTTGTTGATGGGAAGTAAACATGTTCTCTTAATTATATTGCACAAGCCTTATTTTGTGTGCCTCTACAAACTTGGATATTCTCTAACTCATTTTCCTTCCAAAAAAATAAATTCCAAATACCAAAAAGAAAATGTGAAAAACTACCAAACAAATCACCTAAACATATACAAATGTTTCAAGAATACAGGCCAGCCGTTAAACATCAGAGCAATCTCAATAGTTGCAATTAACATGGAGAAACAAAAGAGAATGGACATAGTTGTGTGAGGCCACAATTAGGTGATGGGTCTATAAACAGAGACAGTCTATGGACATCAGGGCAGCAGCAAAGCTGGAGCACAATGCCTGTTTGTTTCCACTTTGGCAGCAAGAGAAAGTGGCCGAGAGAAAGTGGAAGCCCCCCCCCCCCCCCCCCCCCCCATCCCCCCATCCCTCCCTACCCCCCTCCTCCCTTACAGATGTCCAGATCTCTGGGGAAGCAATAGAGGGCCCATTATCATTCCTCTGGCGGACAATGGCAGGCAATAGGAGGGCTTGGTGGATAGGTGAGAGACTTCTATGAATGATCAGAAAGGTGTCACTTCCTCCAGACCATCTCGCCTACTGCTGTGAGTGACTGCTTCTCTTCAGGGATCTCAGTGGTTTGTCGTGGATGCAGGAAATGACTTTGCAGAATTTACTTTTCTTTTGTTTTTCTAAATTGTGCTGAGGTCGTACAAAAGTTAATGATTGTTTTCTCACCGTTATGAAGCTGTTGTGGAAGGAAAATGTTTTATGATAAATGCGTAGTGAATGCATCTTCAACACTTTGCTACTACACATTGAATGATGCATATTAAAGGGATTGTTTGCGCCAAATGACAAAGAGTATAATATTGTTCCACTTAACCCCAGCAATATTTATCCAGAGTTACTTTTAGTTTTAGATTTCTGTCTGAGATGCATTCTACCAAATAGTCCAATGTGAAATTGAATATGCATGCTCAGCGGTAAAAGAGAAAATAGGTACTTTTTGTAATAATTTGGGTGAAATTAACCTTTAAGAAATACATACTGAAATTCATTCATCTTTTTAATAGATGTAATGCAGAAGACTAAATGTCTGTTTGTTATTTCTCATAAAGAAATATGTTGAGTCTTATTTGGAGTTAAATGTCAGGCAAAAGAAGACAAGATGACAAGAGAATGGAAAGTAAATTGTTAAAGAATGATTACAAACGGCAGACTTCAGTGCTGCAGTCACATAAAAACAGATTATTTGAAACTCTTAACTCCCTCTGACAAATAATCAACATTAAACTGGTAACGATCCATCTAAAATGCAGCAGAAGAGGCTTTAGGAGCCAAGCGTGTCTATATGCTGTATCCACAGATTGTTGAATATTGTCGGATTAAAATAGGTCTGATACCAATCTATATGTTGCTTAATGCGACGCAGTGCTCCAACGAATGAATCTCTTCATAATCTCTCCATTATTTTTGGTTTCATTAGTTTAGCTTTATAGTTTATCTATCTTACTAGATAGATATGAGTTATGTTTTGGTTTACCCATAACAGCACTGTTACGCAGCACTGTTTTCTTCGTCTGCACGGCAGCTCACCGTTAAAGAGAACCGTGCTTGCCATCCGTCTCCGTCACTGAGCTCACTTCGAGCCCCCGAGAAAAGATTTGGGGTTGGATTCATCACATTATTAGGGTGGTCGGAGGTCACAATCGCCTCATGGCTGCTCCCATTATTCAAAACCCTTCAATGTCAGTTTCCGTCCTTCTGCTTCTGTTATACACTCTGACAGTGTGGGCAGAGGTGGATCCCCTGGGGGTTTGGACACATTCAGTCACTGGCCGTAGGAATTACATTATCAGAGGCATCACTGCAATCATGGTGGGTGATTGGCAGCAGACGGAGCATGAACAAGACTTTGCTATCAGGGCACTACTCAAAGTGGCGGTGACCAATAAACGCCACAGCTTCTCAACATTCTCCTTCCTGTCTCGTGTCTAGACTGCAGCTTGCATCTTTAACTGCTGTGGAGGTTTCCTTTCCCCTCCCAGTTCACAAGAAGAGCAGGAATTCCACTTTTCTGATACTTTACTTATATTTACTGCAAATAATTGCTCAGAGTGCAATTGTTTGGAGAGGCCAGCACTTTTCCTAATGACTTTCTTGCATTTGATTTCATGTTGATGTTTACACAGCCAACTACAGTATACAGTTAGGTCCATAAATATTTGGACATTGACACATTTTTCATTATTTTGGCTCTGTACACCACAACAATGGAGTTGAAATGAAAAAATCAAGATGTGCTTTAAGTGCAGACTTTCAGCTTTAATTTGAGGGTATTTACATCCAAATCAGGTGAACGGTGTAGGAATTACAACAAATTCAAATGTGGCCACCCTCTTTTTAAGGGACCAAAAGTAATTGGACAAATTAATATAATCATAAATCTAATTGTCACTTTTAATACTTTGTTGAAAATCCTTTGCAGTCAATGACAGCCTGAAGTCTGGATTCCATAGACATCACCAGACGCTGGGTTTCGTCCCTGGTGATGCTCTGCCAGGCCTCTACTGCAACCGTCTTCAGTTCCTGCTGGTTCTTGGGGCATTTTCCCTTCAGTTTTGTCTTCAGCAAGTGAAATGCATGCTCAATTGGATTCAGGTCAGGTGATTGACTTGGCCATTGCAGAACATTCCACTTCTTTGCCTTAAAAAACTCCTTGGTTGCTTTCGCAGTATGCTTCGGGTCATTGTCCATCTGCACTGTGAAGCGCCGTCCAATGAGTTCTGAAGCATTTGGCTGAATATGAGCAGATAATATTGCCCGAAACACTTCCGAATTCATCCTGCTGCTTTTGTCAGCAGTCACATCATCAATAAATACGAGGGAACCAGTTCCATTGGCAGCCATACATGCCCACGCCATAACACTACCTCCACCATGCTTCACTGATGAGGTGGTATGCTTTGGATCATGAGCAGTTCCTTTCCTTCTCCATACTCTTCTCTTCCCATCATTCTGGTACAAGTTTATCTTCGTCTCATCTGTCCATAGGATGTTCTTCCAGAACTGTACAGGCTCTTTTAGATGGTTTTTGGCAAACTCTAATCTGGTCTTCCTGTTTTTGAGGCTCACCAATGGTTTACATCTTGTGGTGAACCCTCTGTATTTACTCTGGTGAAGTCTTCACTTGATTTTCGACTTTGACACAGATACACCTACCTCCTGGAGAGTGTTCTTGATCTGGCCAACTGTTGTGAAGGGGTTTTTCTTCACCAGGGAAATGATTCTTCTGTCATCCACCACAGTTGTCTTCTGTGGTCTTCCAGGTCTTTTGGTGTAGCTGAGCTCACCAGTGCGTTCTTTTTTCTTAAGAATGTACCAAACAGTTGATTTGGCCACACCTAATGTGTCTGCTATCTCTCTGATGGTTTTGTTTTGATTTTTCAGCCTAATGATGGCTTGCTTCACTGATAGTGACAGCTCTTTGGACTTAATATTGAAAGTTGATCGCAACAGATTCCAAACACAAATACCACACCTGAAATGAACCCAAGACCCTTTTATCTACTCCTTGTAAATGAAATAACGAGGGAATTACACACACCTGACCTTGAAACAGCTGATCAGCCAATTGTCCAATTACTTTTGGTCCCTTAAAAAGAGGGTGGCCACATTTGAATTTGTTGTAATTCCTACACCATTCACCTGATTTGGATGTAAATACCCTCAAATTAAAGCTGAAAGTCTGCACTTAAAGCGCATCTTGATTTTTTCATTACAACTCCATTGTTGTGGTGTACAGAGCCAAAATAATGAAAAATGTGTCAATGTCCAAATATTTATGGACCTAACTGTATGTTGTGTATTTTTCACAAAAGGAGAAGCATACTTCTGAGAAAGTGTCCCAGTATTAAAAAGGCCCAAGGGAAGAGCTCAGGAAAGTTATTTTAGAGGATTGTAGCTCTGCAATTTGCCCTCATTTTTTCTCTCACTTTCTTTATCTGATAATCAAAGATATATCCCTTAAAAACCTGAATGTGTGTCACCTCATGAATGTAGAAGCCTTAATTTTCAGTTTTGTTGAAAGATTAATTTCATATACAGCGAGACTTCAATATTTTTTCTGCTTCAGCACGGATGTCTGCTCGACTCTGCTCATGAATTAATTTTTTAAATCCTTGGCTGGGGGAAATTAAATCTCACTTTAGAAGTTCCGGATGTTATCAAGTTCTTTCACAGGATTTTTTTAAAGCCAGTGGGTCTTTATGTGTAGGAGTCTGGCAACAAATCACACAGGGAACTGAAGCCATGCACCTTTAAGCTGCGTCTGCTCTCTAATTCATACATTAACCACAGGGGACATTTAAAACTTACCATCTGTGATTGATTCCCTTCCACTCAAGTTGCTCTCATTTATCTTACAGCGAGGCTGGAGCTCAGTCATTTATTAACCACCGGCTCTTACTCAGTGTGCACACACTTATACTTTGAACGTCCTGAAAACGCCCCGTCAGTTGTCTGTCTGTTTAAAAGAAAATCTTATCCTAACCTCATTCATCAGAAGCCACGTTGCGATTTCTGTCAGTACTACAGGCTTGCAGTTCACCTCATGAGACAAAACAATCTATTTATTTCCCTGTCTGTTCTTTCATTCCCACATTGATGCATTGCAAAATCCTGCTGGTCTATTTTGGTTTGTGAACAAAGAAGCTGTTGGGAGAAATGTTCTCTGGTAGTCTGATGGCTGCAATCTATATTCCATAACTTCATGCACTTCCTTATCAAGACATTTGATTGATATCCTTATATGTTATGGCAATGTTTGGCTTTTGAAATAGTCTCTGGATATTGGCCTTCTTGGTAGTCAGCAGCCAGCAGTTTCAGCTGTCTCGGGCCCCATTGTTACTGATATAAGGCCAGGACACTCAAAACACATGGGAGGAGTGAGTGGGCTCTGACAGATGGAGGCTTGATAACCTCACAGAATACTTCAGACATCTACAGGGCACAAGGAGCCTGAAGCTTTCAGTCAGCATCTTCAGCCACATCCATATTCACAAGAGCCATGTTTAGGTTTTATCACTGATGCCAGATGTCAAACAATTAAAATGTCAATGAACCAATGAAAACGTCCCTATTTGCCATCCATGTGTGGCGGATTCCTCTAGATGGGCATCAGGTTGCTCAGAGGACGGTGGATGCCATGATTTTGAAGTTTGTGTTTTAAGACTGACCCCTGACCCCCACAGAAGGTCACCTCTGACATGCCATGGGGAGGGTTCCTACTGTGGGTCACGCTGGTGTCAAACTCTCCCCTCCTTGGCTTTATTGCCTCGGAGAGTTTAGGGAGGGGGCACTGACATGGTTGTCACAGCGAGTCCAATCATTCATCTGTGATGGGCAGGGTCCTTTGGCTCCCCAGAGACTCCCATTTTGAACACTGGAAATTAAAGCAGGATGGCAGCTGATGAATATAGACATGGTGGACATTGTAAAGTTGTTGCGTTCAAATGTAAATGAAGTAGTAGCAAGACAAGTGTGTATTCATACAGTACTGTAGACCAGTGATTTGCAACAAGGGGTACTTGTACTCTAGGCCGATACTGAGATAGAGTAGCTCAAACAATTTGACAAAAAACAAACAATAGCCACATACTGAGCTGTAACATCTGAGCACAAAGGTTGTGACAGTGACTGAAAACTAGCTAGAGCAGGCAAGCAGAGACGTCTAAACTACTAGAAGTAGACAAATGGTTCAGAGTAACTGATAAATACTGGTAATAGTTAGCTTAAAGTCTTGTATAAGTGGTTGGTTTGCTAAAAAAAAACATGATACTTAGAATGGATCAACTATAAATAGCTAAAAGTATTGGAAAAATGATTTAAATAGCTTCAAGTATTACAAATGTGTGAGCTACAATATATGGAATTATGTCTAGTTTCTGCAACTCCAGGAAGTAGACCTGGCCAAACCGATCCAAACAGTGACAGTTCAACTGTATGAAAAACATAATTGTCCACTGCAGTATAATCATGAGTGTATACCATCCAATTTAAAAGTTTAAAATGCATATGAACACCTGGTACATGATGGGTGGCGTTGATAAAGCAGGACTCTAGTTGATCTGACAGAGCAGTGCTCCAGTCAGACCAAAATGATTGGGAACAGACACTTCACATGCACAAAAAAAGCCTTGCATGTGAACACCCACACACCGGATGAAGATATTAACAGAAGTAGCGAGATGCATTGCCCACCCATATTAACAACCCCCAAGTTGAGACAAGTCTGTGATTACAATCCATGTCCCTCTGTTTTTGTATGGGAAAACCTGCTGTCCAGACAGCGGAAGAGAGCAGTTTCTCCCTCATTACCCTTAAAGGAAGCTCATATGGCGAGTGGGTGATATTAAAGTGGAGGAGGTTCCGATTGGCTTGGGGCCAGTGTGTACTCCATCGTCTCTGACCAAATGTGCAGTAAAGCTGGGAGCATGCTGAGCTGAAACATATCCTGACAACAAAAATCTGATGAATTATATAATAACAAATTCTAACTAAGCAACCTCTATTGACTCAAGCTCTCCTCATTTTCTTTCAAGTATTTATGTACAAGTTTAATGCTGCTTTTTCCAAATATAAGACTTAAAAACAGAAGTATTCCCCTTTTTGTGAGTTCAGTTGTTCTCGTTCTCCTTAAATCAGAGTTTAATCCATCAGAGTGAGATGACCTCTGACCTGTAGGTGCACTCATAAACACACTTAAATCTGGTGTTGAGACATTAACGGAGTAAACCACACAGACATATCGGGGTCTTTGCAGTCGGCTTGATTATATTGTGGCTCCGGTCCCATTACAGAGATTCTATCCTGCTCCCTTGCTGCTCATAATTATGTTGTTAGCGTGCCATCAACCAAGATTAGTGATTATTAACAGATCAGCACCGCAGACTTGGAGCAAATTGAAAAACCCCTGGTCAAACTCAGTTCATGAGTTTGACCCACCCACCCGCCAACAAATATTAGAGCAACCGGAAATGACTTCGAGCTTTGATACAACAAACCACATGATCCTCAGGCTTGTCATGTGTGGCCATTTTCAGACGTCTTTTAGCCCCTTTACTCTTGACTCTGGTTAAGCTTATCAGAATGAACTCATCAGGACTGTGTGACGCTCAGGGCGGTGGAAAGCTGCTCCTAATGCATCCATTAGATTAATTGTGGTAATTCATTATAGATTTTGTTAAGCTCTGCCTTGTCCTAACAAAAGTCTGACTCTTGTCCGAGTTAGACAGTAAGAGATGCACTTACTGATTACATCGGGTGTCTAGATGGGGTATTTGATTGCCTCATTTAATTTATTTGATAATTTAATAATGCATGCATTCTGCACAACAAACAACACAAAGAGTAAAACCATTAGGAGATAGATTGCCTGTGCACTGTAAACTTGCCTGTGCACCAAAATGTGTATCAATCCGCAGCTGAAAATAGTCCCCAGCAAATAGTCTATTTACTCATGTTTGAGTTGTGTTTTCTAAACACATATGCCACAACCAAAGGACCTGCTAGCTTAGGAAATTGATTAGCCTGTAGTATTTATATTTTTAAATCTCAACTGGTGAAATTAAGGAATCTTACACATCATCCAACTCTTCTCCAGTACACCATGTTTGATTCACTAAACGTTGTTGTCTCTTTTGTCTTTGAGGCGTCTGAGGCTATTTCTGGTTTCCTTATACTGTGTAGAATTAATTGATCCTTCATGTGACCATAAGATTAAGAAGGACCTACTTTGAACTCACATTGTTCAGCACCTCGCTGTGTGTGTGTTCACAAAGGAAGGCATTTATGGGACTTGTTGAATATAACACAAATATAGAATATCACCAGCCTTAAGTAGGTCCATAAATTCATTGGAAGAAATGGTCAGATTTACATTACATTTCATTTAGCTGACGCTTTTATCCAAAGCGACTTACAATAAGTGCATTCCACCATGAGTACAAACAAGATTTGTACTCATGAGATTTAACGTGTGTACGTGGATGAAACATTTAAAATTAAACAAATCCCTTTTTAAAGATTCCTATAAATATGGTGTAAGTCCAGCTGACAAAGTGTGTGTTTAATATAATATGTGTGTCAACTGATAGAAGCAAACTAGAGCATGTATTATTCAGTAATTACACTACAAAACTGGCACAACTCAGAACTATTTCAGTGTATAAAGTATGTGTGCACTCATATAGCAGAATAGAACTATTGCATGAATAAATCCCATGGTGCATCACTGCCGGCATCCCATGTGACCTCATGTGATGAAGAAGCAGGAGATTTTAGCTGCTGCATTCTAATGGAGGATTACGGTATTATTTAGTTAAAAGACAATCTCTCTCTCTCTCTCTCTCTCTCTCTCTCTATCTCTGTGTTTCCACATGACCTTTTAATTATTGATTCCCAACTGCTAGGCTTCATCTCTCCTGTCATCTCTCTCCTTCTTCCCCTCTATCTCACTGCCACTCCCCATCTTTTATCTTTCTGGTTCTTTTTCTTCCAACAGAAAATCACTCAAAACAGCCACAAACACACACACACACACACACACACACACATCTTCTGGTCTTTTTTCTACCGCTTGCTTATTCCTCCTCTGCTTCTCCCTGACTGGCCTCTATATTAAAATGCATAGCTGCTGGCTGCTTGCTGCAGCGTCAGCAGGGAGGATAGCGAAGGTAATTCATACCCGACTGTCACCCAGACTAGAGGTGAGTGAGCACACCTCTTCCCTGAGGAGTCAACCAGAAATGAGCCCAGCAGAGGAGCTCAGAGGCATCAATAATCCAGCACCTCTCTCTCCCGGCACTAACGACAGTCTCATTAAACACCGCATGCTCCTCGTGCTTCCATATTTGTACAGTTGGAGCCCAGATGGAGATGAATGGGAGACTCAAAGTGCACCTCCCTTCGAGCACAAACCCCGCATTTATAGGTGTGAATGAATCATCTTATTTGGTCAAGGCCACAGATTTCTCTCTGGAGATAACTGCCCTGTTGATGAGAGCTGCTCAGGGTTGTCAGTTTATGAAAAGCCCCCGACGTTGTTACACCCACGAGAGGTTTGGGTATGTTTTCCATAGAGCCCCAGCCCTGTGAGATGTGACTGTAAATAGGCTTTCATGGCTCTCATTGGGGCTCTGAAGGGAAACCTAGCAGCACTCCATGAAAAATACAGTTGCACTCTCAGTGACAAGTGACTCTCAAAAACCACTTCAGGGTCTAAGAAAAAAAATAAAAAATAAACTAGATTTTGTCTCTCTGGCTACATTTTTGTATTTATTCTGAAAATGGAAATGTTTGTATATACTCAAAAACTGTAATTGGTTTTTAACTCTCAGGGGAGACAACATGCAGACATATCAACGCACAAAAGGGAATACATAACCACACAACATCTCTGATCCCTGATTCAAGCCCTACCTGCATTTTAACCGTGACACTAAAAATGATGCGTTGAGAGAAGAGGTTGACTACAATGCCCTCACTTTGGCAGACACATAACTAACAAGCAGTCATGCCTGCAGGCCACAGCCAAGATACTAACACAGTTCAAAATAGACGTTTACATCCAACCCCCCCCCCCCCCCAACCCCCCCCCCCCCCCCCCCCCCCCCACCACCACCACCAAAATGGCTCCCAGCTCCATTCCTCTTTTCTGCATCGCCCTCAGGATAATTCTGTCCAGGGTATTCCAGGAATCTGTCTCAGGATAAAATAATCCAGAGACAGGTGCTCTCTAATTTTAAGTGTAGGGCCCGAGGATACGGGTGTCACGCAGAAAGCTGAGAGCCAGTCGGTGAAGAAAAGCAGCATGTTGCAGGCGTGGGGCAGAATCTCATTTCACCGGCTTCTCTCTCACACACTATTCTCAAGGTTCCCCCAAGGAGGTCGGGACCTGATCTCGGGGCACAGAGTGAACCGACAATGAACTTGTGATTCACTGCGAGAATTTCGTCCATTGTTGCCATGGCAACGGCACCTGCAGGCTGATGAAAGCGTGCTCGGTGACACCTCAGAGCCACTGCGCCGCCGAAGTATGATTGAAGTGTGCACGTGTGAGGGCGAGGTGGGAAAACGAGCAAGTACACAGTATGTCAATAAAAGGACACTTTTCATTTGTGTGTGTGTGTGCTTGTTTATGGATATGCCAATCCTGCAGATAATCAGCTGGTAACATCATTGTCAGTCACTACTGCATCATCAGATGCTGGTTAGAGCGGCTGCTGTGTCCCTCATCAATTACACTGTTTCATAAGATCCAGTCGGTTCATTACTGTGCAGCACCATCAGCCTATTGATGCACTGAAATGCTTTGGCAGTGTTGGGTCCCATTCTTTCATGCCAATAAAGCTTTCAGGGATTAGTATTGACATATGCATTTGCAAGTTCTAACGTGGAGGTCATACAGTGAGCCGCTCCAGAGGCGGGTGTGCAGGTCTCTGTGTCCCTGCGTCAGCAACCATGCGTCATACGTCTTTCAACAAGAAACTGTGGGCGGCTTTTTCAAAATGGCCATAGCTACAGACACCAGCAGTGATGGTGATAGCAACAACAAAATGCATCTCACTTTTCCCCCTTCGATTTTCAGTTGGATTTTCAGTTTGTTTTTCATCCACGCTACTGAGAGTGGATGGACTGGTTCTTTCTCTTCATTAATTACTTTCTCCCTGGTTAATTCACCATTTGGAAAGAAGAGCATACTTGTGGTCCTACGAGAAAGTACAAAAACATCTCAGTGTCGTGTGGCATCTTTATTCATAGGTTCACCATCATATTGTGCAGTACTTGTGTCGTTTCAGACATTATCGTGGTTTAAATCTTTGCTAATTCCACTGATAACTCCTTCCGACCTTCAGAAGGGTTTGACTCCCGCTCACTGAGCAGTCGGCTCTGCCTGCTCAGTGAGCCAATAGTCGGAGCAGGCGTGACGTTCCTATAGGCTACCAGCGGGCCGTGGTAGTGGTGTGATGGATGTCCACTCTGCCAACTCCTCCCGAGAACGCTGAGTCATTCTACGCATTCCCAGCATTCAGCGGGATGCTGCACCGGCTTCCAATTATCTATCTGGGGTCAAAGTCCACAAATACTCAGCCGCCAGCTCTATCCTGCTTTTTAATGGCCTGTTTGGTGGCTCAGAGTGTGTGAGGTTCTTAAATCAACAGAGCATCCAAACATGTTAGAAATATAGTCATGCAATTGCACTCAAATTAATCTTTCAACGTGTTGAAAAGTTTATGTTACGGTTTACAAACTCATCTCATCTGCTGAATAGAAAACAGAGACATAAACACAAGCTTGGCGTCTGTTTAATGAATCAATGCCACGGCAGCTGCTTGCTGTGCAGCTTTCTTTTACCTCCCAAACCTCCTCTGGGAGGAATTTTGTCACATTCCACCTGCTTTGAGTGAATTAAAATGAGAAAGGAAGTTTGGAGAATTGTATCAGGCGGCTTTAATCTCAACTCAGTCACTGAAAACACTCCACCAACATATGAGACAAAGATACTGCATTTGTGAATTCCTATGGAGATTTAATGTTTCAGACATGCAGCACTTGTGTTATTGTTGTAGCTGGATCGTCTCTGGACACTGGTTAAGTATACGCTGCTCCTGCAGCAACAGCAGCCACTCGTGCTTATTTCAGTCAGCGTGATGCATACTTCAGGCCTGATGGCACAGCCAGAATCTGTTTGTTATGACAGCCAGTTGAAGGCATATCTTGTTATTTTTAGGCCTGGGCTAAACCATGTGCATATATTCATAGATTGTTATTACATTTATAACATTTGGTGTGCTTTGCACACAGTGTCGATTTGTGATGTCCAGAGCATCCGGATTGGCCTTTTCAGCTCCTTTCAGATTATGCCATCAGTATTTGTACACAAGGGAGTTTTAGGATGGAAAACGTTAACGTTACAATTTGTACATTCATATTCTGATATGCATGAGACTATCTTTTAAAATATCCCTGTAGGTTTTAGATTTACTGTAGTTAAAGTAATAGGATGTCTTCAACACCAATAGATTTTTTTTAACTTTTAAACAATGTTGTGCTCTTCACATAAAACCAGAGATGACATCTCCATGGATTTTGCCTACACACTGTATCATGTACAGGAAATATATCTTCCTCAGTAAAAGCATTGGTGTGAATCCTGGAGGAGGACAGGTATGTTGATCCTGAGAGTATATTGTAGGAAATAAGCTTCCGTCAAAGCAATATCACAGCTAGAAGGAGTTGAGCAGATGGCTGCAGTCAGTATGCCTTCAGGGGAGCAGCGTGCCATAACATTCAAGAAGGAAACAGACTGGAAGCTGCAAAAATCTTTGCTGCAACAAGTCTCTCACGGCCAGTAGTTGATGGATTTGAAATGGGATGTGTTTTTTTAATCACAAGATGAGACCACAGGAGCTAACTCACAACCCCTCAGCAGCTAAACCAACATATGGTTTAGATTCAGAGCGAATGTCAATCAAGAACAAAACTTTGTGCACAAGTGGAGTTTCAACCCACACCAGATTGCCATAATATGGAAAGTGTGTTTGAGGCAGATAGAAATATTAGTGGTGAGAATTCCTCCGTCTATTGTCACAGTTGCTGAGTGTTCACCTGCATCCGGCCTTCCTAAAAATACATAAAGCCGTTTCTCTTTGTTGACCTCTTGAACTCCACTGAGCTGCCAGGGTCAACCATGACAAACTCCCCCTGTGCAGCCAAACATTGTTCACACTCACACACATTTAATTCAAATTCTAGAGGAGGTCTCATCGTCTCCAAGGACACCAAACATCAGATTTCTGAGGAAATGTGTTTAAAATTATCTCAAATGTTTCAATTCGATGGGATGGCGTGACCAAAACAACAAAACAAAGGCCAGGAAGGGAACATCGAGACAAAACTAAGAACTTGTGCTCACGATTTCCTCCAGGGCCTCAGAAATAGTTTCTTATACTGTGTATTTGCCTTTGAGACACACCACCATAATTAGGGTGTGGCACATTACAAAACTATGCTAAATCTAGGACAGTATCATATCAAAGAGGATAAAATTGTGATCTTTGTAATTCCCCTCCCCCTCCTGGCCCACACCAATGGGACGTTTTTTAAGTCTATCTGTCAATAGACTGCCGTATTTTACTTTCTGCCTGTCTTTCTGCTTGCCTTTCTGCCTGCCTTGCTGCCTGCCTTTCTGCCTGCCTTGCTGCTGGCCTTTCTGCTTGCCTTTCTGCCTGTCTTTCTGCCTGCCTTTCTGCCTGTCTTGCTGCTGGCCTTTCTGCTTGCCTTTCTGCCTGTCTTTCTGCCTGCCTTTCTGCCTGCCTTGCTGCTGGCCTTTCTGCTTGCCTTTCTGCCTGTCTTTCTGCCTGCCTTTCTGCCTGCCTTGCTGCCTGCTTTTCTGCCTGCCTTGCTGCTGGCCTTTCTGCCTGCCTTGCTGCCTGCTTTTCTGCCTGCCTTGCTGCTGGCCTTTCTGCCTGCCTTTCTGCCTGTCTTTCTGCTTGTCTTTCTGCATGCCTTGCTGCCTGCTTTTCTGCCTGCCTTGCTGCTGGCCTTTCTGCCTGCCTTTCTGCCTGTCTTTCTGCTTGCCTTTCTGCCTGCCTTGCTGCCTGCTTTTCTGCCTGCCTTGCTGCCTGCCTTTCCGCCTGCCTTGCTGCCTGCCTTTCTGCGTCCCTTTCTGCGTCCCTTTCTGCCTGCCTTTCTGCCTGTCTTTCTGCGTCCCTTTCTGCCTGCCTTGCTGCCTGCCTGCCTCTCCCTCCTCTCTTCTGAACTGCTCCTGGCTTTTGCTTAATAACGTTGAGTCATAAGGTGGGAGGGAGCGTCTCCTCCTTCGCTCCTGGAGTTGCCGCACGCTCGTTTTTTTTTTTTTTTTTTTGCTTTGAAGATGAAAGGTGGAGCTGATCACATTAATTTGGGCTGTAAAGTTATATCCTTCCTCTCAAATTTATGGGGTGGAGTTATTTAGCTCCGGGTCAGGAGAGTTCGAACTTTCTTCCCAAAAAAAATGTGTTTCTTCCAATTATGTTGATTTTAAACTGTCAAGATTTTAGAAATACTCAGCTCAGCAGTTCAATTATATTTCAACTTATTTTAGAAAGCTATTCTCTTTTGAATTGGCAAATATTGTGATCAGTGGATTTTTGTTATGCTGTCCAAAATGTCTGATCAGGTCTTGATAGTAAAACTCCAATAATTGGATAATGTCCTTCCTTAAGCAGAGACAGCTGCCTGGTTCCTGTGTACACTTTCACAAACAGAAGGGAAAAGCTGAATGTGGAGAAACATGACTGTATTTTGGAAATATGGATGATGCAGGAATGAGTTGGCTGTAAATTTGAGCCTGGGAGATGTGAAAAATAGCCCTTCAACAGGATCAACTTTAGACATTTTCTTTTCTTTGTGTTTATATTTCATGTACAATTTATTCGAAGCTTGCCTCTCAAATGCTTTATTTTAAATTGTAGAAGTATGTAAGTCTTCTTTTGTTTTTACGTGTTACCGGAATATGTTTATATTCTGACATGGAAATATCCCAATATACTCTTATTCAGAACAATCTGAATAATCATCCATATGTGCAATACTCACATATATTTATACCCAAAATATGTAGATATTGGGTAAATGTGACTATTTTGGAACTGTTTGATGATATGTTTGATGGTATAGAAGTATTTAAGCATAGACACTGTTCTATGTAAAGGAGCTTTTCACAGGCTCTCCAGCATACAGTGTATGATGTAATGTAAAATAATGGAGAGACACTTTAAGTTTCATTCACACTTAGAACATGGAAAACTTGACTCCTCAAACATTATCGCTAAAAGCGATCATGCGTCTCCCTGTTCTAAAACTGCACACACACACACACACCCACACAGTTGCATAACGTGATGTGATAGTGGTGGTGGCAGTTATCAGCTGGCTCGTGCTGCTGCAGAGCTCTGATCTGTCTGCCATCGGATAAACACAACGTCAGAGCTCACGTGTACCGTGAGAGAGGGAGCTTATGTGGAAGGAAGGAGAGATGTGCATGTGATCATACCGGGATCCGACACGGAGGGTCAGCGCTTGAACGCTAAGCAGCAACTTGTTCTAGTGAGAAAGTTTTCACGTCAGTAAATGACAGCTACAGTGTAAAATGGTGCATGAATATTGAAAAATGTGCCAACAGCTGGCGTGTTATTCCCAGAGCTCGCTCCCCCTAAATCGCAGGGTTTTCATGCATCTGTGACAAAAGGCATGCGAAACGGGGAACAGATGTTCATCATTAGCACAGGAGAAACATGGAGCACCGCGTCCCAACTTGATGACCAGTCAGCGATTTAAACATCTGCCCGAACACCTGACAGGCTGTGGGTGACTGTCAGTTAACAAGAAAAAACTGTTTTTATGTGATGAGTGGGTTTACAGTAGAGCCTTCAACATACATACTGCTGTTACCGTGATGTGTGTCGCTGAAAGGCCAAGAATGTCCGACTCTGAAGGAAGTAATGGGCATGAGAACTAACATGTGACTTACTAACATGATAATAATGTGACGAACAAATTATAAACCTCTTTTTTTTTTTAAACCATTGGCAAAGCCCTCAAGGGACTCTCTCACTTGTTCTGGAGCTTTTGACCAGATCACACTGTCTTCATCTCATCTCAAAGGTTCACACTTTCCATAAATGCAAACTTTTTTGGTCTTCGACAGAAATTTTATAACACAAGTTTATAACAAACAATATATTTGTACGCTCAGAACAAGTAAGTGGACCTTGAATGGGAGAAAAGGGGAAAGTTCAAACTTTAATGAGAAGAAGAGAGATATGTTTGAAGGCCTCTGCACAAGCAAGTGAAAGGACCTTGAGTAGAGATTGTTTTGTCATCTGCAGTTTCCGAGGTTTTAAGATTGCAGATGTTATCAAATATGCAGACTCGTCTTTCATGCAAACTGCATTATTCACTTATCAGACTGAACAAAAGGATCATTTTCTTCTGCACATACAGACGAACAGGAACAAAGAGTACATGATTTCTCTCCAATACTTTCTCACAGCATTATCTGAAGACAAGCAGCCATTCCTTCAGTTTCTCATTTCTTGAAAGTTCAACGTAATTACGGAGAAAAGAGGAGAATTAACCTTTCACTGTTTAAAATATCTTTAATGGTTCAGTTGGTATAGGATTTGGAAGCATTAAGTCAAGACATGGTCAGCAGCCATACAAAACAAAACCAACTAATCAATGTCGACTGAGAGGAAAATAAAATACAAATGCAACGCGAAAAAGAACAATTAGGCAACGCCAGGTCATCACAGTAAAAAGATACATCGATCCTAGTCAAACTTAACAGCATGCTGAAAATCAAAACCGGTCTCAAGTTTAACGATGATCTCACACACACACACACTCACAACTTGAATGAAGGCTGTAGAACAACCTTGACAGCTAAAATGTACAGTAAGACACCTTTTAGAGAGAGAGAAAAAAAAACAATGCATAGACAAATAAATGTTTTAAAACAAGAGTAAACATAAAAAGACAAATGTCTTTGTCACAGGCGGACAGCGTGATAGATCTGTTGGCTGATTACATCGCAATGATTACGGAGGACATTCAAACAGAAGTTATTGCCAACAACAAAAAACAGATAACACTCTACCCATACAAAAGAAATCATGATTTTTTTCTGAAACATTTTAAAAATAGTGAGAAGCTTCCACAAACGTCAAGAACGCACAAACAATGGTCAATGTGCCGAGGATTCAGACCCTCGGAGCCACTTGAATGAACATTATAAACCACGAGGCAGACATGCTTGGCTTCAAAACATTACATTACAATTATTTTAAGTTATACAAGTTGACAAACTGTACTTAAAATACATTAAATATTGATGATGTCACTAGAAAAACATGTTGGTGGTTAACAAATATTAATTTGAGCTTTTCCAGTTGAGTCAATTAACACATTGAAGATTTTTTTTTTTAAATCACCGAAGGAATAAAAACATGGTTACAAAGTTTTCTTTTATCCATTGAACCAAACATAAAATCTCTGCCCTAAATATCAAAATGCATTTTCTTTGCAAATATCCCACTGATAATAGTGCAAGAGACACAGTACAGTCAGAAACAGCACACAGCCTCGATGTTCGGCTTCCCGTGTTTAGCCACAGGCAGTTACAAATTTAGAGTTTGTGTGTTTTAGTGTGAACAAAGAGCCACTGCTGATGACATTACACTATCTACTGGGTCTCCATCTTCAAGGATGTGTTCGAGGAAGTCAATTCAGTAAACAATAAATTACAACTACAGCGTCTCGTCTCTTATCAATTTTCTTAAATCATTATGTTAATGTTATCTTACAGATAAAAAAAAAAAACCAAAAAAATACAATTGGCACAATCAATTTTCCCAACTATCTGTACAATAAAAAAGGTTTTACATGTCACAATAACCCAAAACCAGTGTTTGTTTGGGGAGAATGTGTACACCTGTGTTTCATGTGATTATGTCTGCTAGTGTCTTTTATTTTTTTGCACCTTCCTCAAGAGAAAAGCGGAGAAACAGCCTATGGTTCAAAATAGAGCAGCAGAAGAACAATGGGGGCCTCATTTAAAAAACTGTGCGAAGATTCGTGGAGAAGAAACCGGCGTGCACTCAAACTTGTGATCCTGCTCCGTTTCAACCCCTTTAATTAAACATGAATGATTAATGACAGGCCTGTTGTGAGTGTTAATGCGCACATCAATCAGGAAATCATTCCAGTATTTGCACGTGAACAAAAGTTCAGACTGCAAATATAAAAAATAAAAATGAGACTTAGACGTTACTTTTTGGCCACTAGGAGACAATAAGCGCGTCTGGGTGCTACGACTGCCGCAAGCTGGGTGATAAATAAACAGGCCGGAAATTGATATAACGTGACCTTAATTGTCTGCGAAGAGTTATGATTACATCAGACTATATTTGACTGCTTGGCCTTCAGCATGCAGGTTGAAGCATCCTGACATCTGGGTGGGAGACGGCGGGCCATCTTTCACGCCTCTATTTATACACACAGAATGTTTATAAATGAGGCCCCTCGGGTGACAGAATACAAAAGCCTTTATAACACAAATGCTAAATCAAAAACAATTTCAGCCCTATCAGGGTAAGCAGAAATAATTAAAAATCTCTCCCCTAATACGATCAATCGTCACACTCGCTGCTTGACCAGAGCTATATTTCTCTTTGCTTCAATTCGCTGCTGACTGGTCACTTCCTCCAGTGGCCACAGCAGATATAACATGTAACACTGCCTAAAGTCTCAACACAGACGAAATAATACAAAACAAACCCACCAAAAAAACAAACTACATTTGATATTCATCCACACTCTCTGTGAGTGTTTTCACTGACTGCCTTGTTGCTGAGGCTCAACCCACAGCGAAGCACTCGAGTGCCTCTCAGGTAATGGTGCGCCAGCTTGTATGAGGAGGAGTAGGGGATGGAAGAGGCTGGTGGGGGGTGGGGGGGGGGGTGGGGGCAGCCACCTCCTGGTGTCTCTTCCCCTCCTCTTCTGCCCCCCCGGGTGCCCCTCCTCTCCTGAGCTCATCAGTGTCGTGTTTGTGGAGTTGCTGTGGATCACGTGCGGGGAGGGGGTGGGGTGGAAGGGGGGGGGGCCAGGGTCACTGTCGTCGGTCCTCCGCCTCTGACCGCGAGAACGCCATCACCACGTCCTCTGCACCTGAGAACCAACAGCAGATTATCAGGTTAGTCCTCCAAACGAGTGGCAGACGGAGACATTAACCCCACGTGGTCTTCTGCAACAGGAAACAATGCCACGAAAAAAACAACCTCAATGGGCATTCATGAAAACAAATGACAATCTAATTTACGGTAAGTGTTGTATATGTTGGGAATTAGGGCTTTAAAGAGAATTAAGTGTTATTGTATATATTATAGAGGCCAAAATCTGATTGATAATATAAACCAAACATCCTGAAGTGGTGAATGTGTGAGTCTTCTGTATCTCAACGTGTCAAAGAGGATAAAACAAAACATAATGTCACTTTTATACCACGTGATTCACTAATTGTGTCTGAGTTCATTAGTTCGAGTTTTTGACAATATATTTACTTCCACGTCTAACAGGAAATCTCTAAGCTTTACATCGATACTAGGCGCAACCTGTAATCGGCAGTTAGATTGACAGAAACACACACATGTATCCATTAGGACTTACAGTACGTAATCTACTGGGGTCAGATTTAGCTTTTTTATTTGTTTTCACAGAAAACACAATGATGTACAGTTTGAGAAGAGGGCAAGACTTTTGGTATGGACCAGGTTATTATTTATTTATTTAGAAACATTCATATTACACATCCTTTCTATCTGAATGTTGGTTGAATCCCAGTAGGTCTTCAACACGTTATGAATCTTTAACTCAAAATCCTTTTGGGTGCAAGCCGGTCATTTCATCTATTGTTGAGGTCACCTGTTGGGACGCCACCGCCCGACAGGAGATGCTGTAACACACCTGCTGACAGCGGCATCCTGCTCTGCCATGATAACACCTACATCTTAAGGCTTCAATGCCAGCTGCAGCTCAGGCTGAGTAAACAAAACTAGATACCAGCTGATGATATTAACCTCACTAAGCTCTGGGAAAAGGAATCAATGAGCACACCGAAAAGAGACTAAAACCATCAACAGCACACGGGGTTGGATTTCTTCTTTTTGTGCCTCTTTCACTTTCCCCACGTTAATGAAGACAAACCGATAATTACAGTCTCCTCTGGGTGGAGTCTACTAACGGGTCCTCCCAGCTACACAATAAGACTGTCAGCAGGCTTTTGTTTAAATAGGAATTACTCAGTCTGTGGCCAACTGTGATTCATCAAGTCATTTGGGCCTGTCCACGCCTGCTGAGACGGCTTGTCTCCGATAAATAAAAATCCATTTTCCAATTCCGTTTGCGTAAGATAAAATTACACAATGCTCTTTCACCTCCTCATATATTCAACTGCTTTATCATATTGGCCTGATTTCTTTGGGCAAGGACTTGGCAGGTTTCAATTTGAGCGATGCGATGTGTAGACTGTGAAGAAGAGAGAGCTAAAAAAACGCTCCTGCCAGATGAAGTAGGGAAGCATTAAGTCCCTCTTGCTCCGTCATGCTCGGCAGCCTGCTGATGCACTTGCTTCTTGGTGATGGAAGGAAATTGATTGAGACCACAAAGCATATCCTGCAACATCTTAAGTCTCCTCCAACCCTTAATTAAAAAACGCGTCACTTAAAGACGAGAGGGGCAAATGACAACTTGGTGCCGACTGTAAGCGCGATGAAGCACCGCAATAAAAGCACTTGACAGGCTACGAGCACATAATTATTATTATTATTAACACCGGGCCCCACACCTTTGCAGACAGTTTCCAAACAGCACCTCGTGCACGTCTGCTATAAAAAACGAACCCGCCACCCAACAGCCCCTGAAGTGCTTGTTAGATTTAATTATCGTGGAGATATGAAAGTAGGCCAGGGGCTGTGAGCATCCGCAAGTATTTGGCACAAAGGGCGGATCCTTCTCATCAGACAGCACGGACCCTCCAAACACAGAAGTGTGTGTTTCACTTGGCTATCTCTACGGGGAAGATGATTACCATGTTTTTTTGGGGGGAGGGGGGCTTGCTTATATGAACTCTCAAGTCCCCCTTGAAAGCTCACCCAAAGGAGGTTATGGTAAAAAAAGGAAGCAGGAAAGAAAACTGGAGATATGAACGGGCCAAAAAAGATATTGACAGAGACATGCTGCTCGACTTCAGCTCATAACACGAGTCTCATCTGCTTTCAGGCGGCATGGCGGGATAATGATGCTGGAACGAGAGACAATTACGCAATGACACACAATGACACTGTTGCTGAATGGCACTTCTGTTCAAGAGGATGTTTTTGTCACAAGGACTTGCAATAACACTCATTTATCACAGTAAAGTCTAAATCATTCTGCGGTGGTGTGAATAAGTTCACCTTTGTGTAACGGGCGGTTCAGAGGAAGGACGCGTCAGACACGGAGCAATTTGAGCCCAACGACCAGCAGAAATGCTCTCAAAATACACCAGAGCGGCTATATCTGTTTTACTTTGACGGAGTCACGTGCGGACCTGCCCCCCCACACACCCACACACACACACACACACACACACACACACACACACACACACACACACACACACACACACACACACACACACACACACACACACACACACACACACACACACACACACACACACACACACACACACACACACACACACACACACACACACACACACACACACACACACACACACACACACACACACACACACACACACACACACACACACACACGTCAGGTCCCTCAAAGCTGTTGCCTAGCGACAGATAAAAATCAGGCTGCAGACAGCTCGGTGGCGAGGATGCGGCTCCGTGCCGGCCCGGTCTCCGGCCCGGTCTCCGGCCCCTCCCTCGCTGTGCACTGATCCCCTGCTCATCCCGCCTGGTGGGGGAGAACCGAGCGGCTCCGGGAGGTGGATTACACAAATAACAGCAACAACGGGCATATCATCCGATTTGTCCTCAATAAATACTTTGCGAGGAAGAAAAGACCCTCAAATGGACTTTCCAGGCAAAGAACATGGACGTTAAAGTAGAACTATTTTGTTTTCAAATTAAATTAAAATATTGATGAAAACCATATCTCAAATTCACATATGAAAGGCGCTTTGATTATTTTCTAACAGTCAATAGACACACAATGAATCAATCAACTAAACAAATAAGAGCGATTAATGAATGAATAATCATGACTTGCATCCCGAGCCTCGTCCAAAAGCAGCCAGAACCAGAACGCCACTTATTCCCCAGAACTGAATCACAAGCAAACAAAGTCTTTCTTCTCACGTCTATAAATCAATGTGTGGCTGAGAAGAGGAAGCCTGGATTCAAATAAAAACACTGAAACCTCCGTGGATAAGAAATCGGTGACATTGACCCAGAGGGAGTTTGTTTGAAGTCACTCGAGTCGTCCTGTCTGAACAGAAGCAGAAACATGACGACTCCGGTGTTGCAGTGATGAAGCAGCAACATCCCTTGAGGTCCGATCCGTACGGGGTCAGCTGAGAGGACGCAGACACGCGACCCTCTCCTCGGAAACGTGTGTGTGTGTGTGTGTGTGTGTGTGTGTGTGTGTGGGGTCCAGCTCAACGGGCTGATCAACAAACACAGTGGGGCTACTTGCACACACATTTACGGGGTGATCTGTGTCACATAATTGCACACTACTTGCTAATTATTGAAGCCAATTATTGAAGTCTTTTTTTTTTTATTTATCTTGTTTATTGTATATAATAGAGCTAAGTGAAACCTGAGGCAAATGTCATGTAAGTGTAAACATATATGACCAATCAAGCTGATTCTGAAAGTATAAAGTTTTATAGTATTGTGTAAAATCTTTATCTTAATAAAATACAATTTATAAAAGTGTCCCAAAAAGATGGCAATGTAATGAATTCAGTTACTTTAACAGAAAGGGTCAACCTAATAACATATTCTTCCCTTCACATGGTGGGAAGGGAAGTTTAAGGCAAAGAGACGAGAGCTTGCTTAAGGCGTCTCCGTGTTTCAGTGATTTGGGAGACGAGTCACGTCGTACATCTGAGTCGGTGGCTCTGATTCACGCTGCAGAGGCAAACAAGATGAAGCAACAATCGATACCACTCGTGCCCGGCCCGAGTCGCCAAACAAAGGCGGGTCCTAACTGTGACATGGCATTCGCTTGAAAAGGTGGGTTTAAAGATTGCACTATGCCGGATTGTAACACAAGATTGTGCGTCGACAGGGCGCGGCTGCAGTAGAGAGAGCGTAATATCACACTACGGTTGTGTAATTAGCACTCCAGCTTGCCTCCAGGCCCCCCAATGACACCGGCTCCAATCTACCAATGCGGCACGTTGCAGCAACACCAAAACCCACAGGAAATCATGGCTTTCCTGGGACAGCTGAGGATGCTATGGCAACCCCATCCTCGTCCATCCTCTTTTGTTGAGGCTCTCAGACATCCTTCTGGGGAGGAGAAAACTTTCCTCGTCAAATTAGACAAGATAACAAGTCCTGAAATTGCTGGCTATATGTGCGGCTCTGAGAAAGTCTATTGTTTAAAGTGATGCGTCGTCACTTTGAATAACAGCCTTGAATAAGACAGCAGCCCGACTGTAAAGACAAAACCTCTGTTCTCCTCATATTGTGCTCTAAAAACTCTGCACCACAGACAGTATTCAGTATTAGTCCAAAAAGGAGCAATTTACACTAAAACAGAGCCCCAACAAAACAGGCCTGACTTAATGAGTTCACACTTCATGTTGAAACACAGCGCGCTGGTCGCCCTCCGTTCCTCAGACATCAAGGTATTTCAGCTAAAAAAGCTGAATGAGAAAGAAGCTCCAGAGCCTTTTGGCTGATAATTCCTATTCTGGCCTGTTTAAAATTGCAAAACAACATTATGAATTTGCATGTATGGTAATCAGCCAATTAAAACATGTAGAAATGCAAATTCCGTGACCCATGGACATAAAAGAAATATGAGCATCAGCCCCCCCCCCCAGAGTTTGAGGGAATGATTCAGGCATTGAGCAACGTTTCAATCAGTCTGATCACATGTGACGGACAGATGAGACGGCAACATCTACACATTTGTTTTCTTATCAGAATACGCCTAACAGCAATAATGTTATCCATTCTAGGGCTGCAACAACGAATCGATAAAATCGATACAATTCGATTATTAAAAGCGTTGGCAACGAATTTCATTATCGATTCGTTGTGTCGCGCGATTATTACGCCAATCAACAAGTCACGGAGATGTTTGAGTATGAAAAGAAAAGTTGAGTTGAGCGCGGAGCAGAGCGGAGGTCGAGGAGAGACCAGCTGAGACCGTAACGTTGACTGAAACACATCGCGGAGGTCGAGGAGAGACCAGCTGAGACCGTAACGTTGACTGAAACACATCGTGGAGGTCGAGGAGAGACCAGCTGAGACCGTAACGTTGACTGAAACACATCGCGGAGGTAGAGGAGAGACCAGCTGAGACCGTAACGTTGACTGAAACACATCGTGGAGGTCGAGGAGAGACCAGCTGAGACCGTAACGTTGACTGAAACACATCGCGGAGGCAAGGCCGTTCAACAGGCAGCTAGTAGAGGCACTTCCGGTTGAGGCTCCGGTGCTGCGGCTAGTCGGCAGGTTGTGTTCCGTTTGAAGTGAAGACGTAACGTCCCTCCAGCAGCTTTCTGCTGTTTACTCGTTAGCTTGACAAGTTAGCATTAGCTCGTAAGAACATTGTGTCGGAACAAAGGGAGTGAGAGAGAGAGAGTGTGTGTGCGCGTCTGTGAGTGTGTGCGTCTGTGAGTGTGTGCGTCTGTGCGTGAGTGAGTGAGTGAGTGAGTGAGTGAGTGTGCGTCTGTGGGTTTGTATGTGTGTGCGTCTGTGAGAGTTTGAGTGTGTGTATCTGAGTTCTGACAGCTCAGGTCCCTTTAAACAAAATGTTGTGCAAAATGTTTTGTGCACTTTATTTAATGGAAAGTAATGCTTTTTTGTTTTTTATCCGATTCATCGAAAAAATAATCGACAGATTAATCGATTATTAAAATAATCACTAATCCATTCGTCACATTAGCTTTCATCCGCTCGCACACCTTCACTTTCTCTCCAACATTTCCTGAATACAGCCCGGCCTCAACTTGGAGTGATCAATATCTGAGCTCCTCAACAACGGGATAGCGCCCTCAGCGCCCTCGAGGCATGCTCGATCGGTGAGGCGGTATCAGACACGTGACACTGTGGCTGGATGCTGAGACCCCTTGAGGACGTGGGTACCGGAGCATCCTGCATCAGCATGTCCAGGATGTCCTCCGTTTCACACGGCTGGATATTGTGGCTAAAAAAAAATCTGGAGCCATCTGACCTTTAATGGTCTGATGGCTCCAATAATAATAATAATAATAATAATTTCCTCAATGCTTTTGCAATTTGACAAAATTCTAACTACTCATCGTATAAAGAGGAGCCTATATAAACCTTTAAAGTAGCAGACTGAATGGTATTATTTGACAAGCTGAAAGGGGTGAGTCATCCACTCCAAATTATAATTTTTCCAAACAGCAAGCTGAGAAGCAATCATAGTAAACAGTGTGCTTTTTTTATTAGAAGCGATTCGATTTTGAAAACAGCTTTGTCGAATGGCATCCAAAGCAGTGTGGATCTTATGTCTACAGTTCAAACTAGACATTTATCAAAATACATTTTAACTCCGAACACATTGGATGATGTTATTCTTTAAAATCATCTTCCCCAATAGGAAAATATTGCCCAAGCTAACCTGAGAAAATGAAATGGATTGAAGCTGCTCTTCCAGACCCGTAGGTCGTCTGAAGGTGGAACTGCTGCGAGCAGAAACATCAATGATGCAAGATCAGACAAAGACAAACAACCTTTGCCTGGAAATCTGCTGGCTAGTCACAGACGGCGTCTGCTGTGTCTGCTGCACTGTGTGATGGTCGACTAGGACAGACAGCACTACTGCATACAGAAAGGCGAGGGGAACGGCCTGCTGCCATTAGAGTGAAGGGGTGAACCACAGAGGGAACCTGCTTCACCTCCACACTCATGCCTAGTATAATTAACACATAGAAATTCAATGTTAATGTCTTTTCCTCAAAATGTGTGAATATAATTCGCACAATTACCTATATTTTGAACAGGAATCAAATAAAACCTCACTTTGGAATAGTTCACACTGGTATTTTTTGTTTGAAAGATGTGCTTCTGTGAAATTAAATCTTAAGAGGCACAATGACGAGGCAATTTTATGCTTCCTTTCATCTATATCCCCCTTATTACCAAGTCTAAATGAGATCAAATAGTGGACTTTCCTCTTCACACTACCTCAAAGGATCCCGAATGTGCTGATACCTACAAACTACTGTCCTTCAGCGCTGAACATTTAGAAGTGATTAACTCTCAGCTATCTACACGCCTAATCACAGTACTTTGGATAAGATGCACACCGCAAATTATTTATTGGCACACTGAGGAGGTGGCAGCCTGCCAAATCACACTAAATGTGTCTATTTTTGTGATGTATAATGCATACTCAGAGCACCTTTCCCCAGTCCTATTCGTCCATAATTAATGAAGCTCCTCTTAGCAGTATTGATAGCAGAGACGTGGAGCCCTGTATCTATTAAAGGGCATGAAGACAGAGGCAGATGGTATGTAGCACAAACTGACAGCTAGTTTGAAGTTGTTTAAGACAGAAAACAAATATAAATACAAATATAATAAAAGAAACACCAGAGAAGAACAAAAAGACAAAATCACTGTGCCTTTTGCTGTCCTGTAAAATCAAATCTCCACACATATTTATCAATTCAAACAATGCTGATTGTTTCCTTGCAGTGAAAGGACACGGACAAGGAGACATACCTCTTCATTGTAGGTAAGGTGTCGCAAGCAAATATCCTGACTTAAAACTCCCCTGAGGGACAACGCAAGGCCTGGGCCCCAGCAGGTTTACCACGGGAGGACAGCAGGCCTCCTATCTGACACATGTGTTGGAAAACAGCTGATAAGTCGACTTCCAGAAAATAGAATTATTTAAAAAAAAAAAATGCTGCAGCTTTTCCAGGTAACTGCAGTGTCACTCTCCACACACACCGTTATATTTCATCTAGCACCCTCTTGTGGCTTGAAAAATGTAAAAACTGTGGAGGTTAAGAAAGGTCAACAGCGCCCCCTGATGCCCCGAAGAAGCATGACCATCGTCAATCATCAACAGCCATGATGATCAGGGAGTTGCTTTATCATATAAAACACATCAATAACTGAATTATGTCTCGGCCATTTGCGAGAGGCAGCGGTGGAGCAGTGATGCGCTCATGCAGAGGGTGAGTCACTCGGTTCCAGTCAGCCTCGCTGTTCGCTGTGTGACTAATGCAACAGTGCTGCTTGGCTGCTGAGTCAGCGCCAGTGCACAGCCAGGGATCCCGTTAAGCCTGCCGGGTTAAGGACTCAGAGGAGGGATTTCCCCGTGTTTTCTGTCTGGGCAAAGTAGCACTTCTGTGACATGCGAGCTGATGTATGTGGATATGTATGAACCCTCAATAGCACGTTAGATGTGCGTGTCTGTGTGTTGGTGTGCGTGCCACAGCCTTACCCTGGTCTATGTTGTGCTGCGGTAGCTGGCTCATCTGACTGTGGACCACACCTGCGTAATTCCGGAGAAAAGCCTCTTCACTGGGCGTAAGCTGAAGAGGAGTGGGGAAAAAGTGACAAATCAAGTTTTCAGACAAGAACAAACAAAAAGTTTGTATCTGGAGGGAGAACACATGTTTGCTCTTCTCATAATGATAGCAATCAAAATGATTCTCCCAGAGGTAGGCGCCTGGTATTTTTGGATTCAAAATGTTTTGAGTTAGAATAAGTTTTTAGAAATAATTCATGTATTTTTCCCTCCACTCCATTTGTGTTTGGGTAAACATCTGTCTGGGGTCATTTGACCGTTCTGCTCATTTAGAAAGGGAAAGGGTGTTTGAGTGTAGAGTAAATGTTGTTCTGCTGCAGTGCCAACAATCACAAAGTCACTGAAAGTAGAGCATCTCATAATGTTGTCTCCTGGTAGTGTTTCAACTCTGGTTTTAGCTTTGGGAAACACTTGTTTGTTGCCTGGGAAGTGACACCTACATGTAGGAAAAACCTACTGTAAAGCAACAAACCTACGTGAATACTTCTGTCAGTACAGCAACGACGCCTCGTTTCAGGGCTCACAAGCGGATTTATTCTGCCGTAGCATTTAAACATTATTTATGAGTTTCCCAAATCCCGAAATGAAACTATCTGTTGTCTGCGTGCTGGAACCAGATTGCGGGCCGAGTCTTTCTGCCGCTCAAAAAGACGAACAGAGGGATGTGAGAGTACAAGAGGGGGGCTGTCTTTTTTTTTTTTTTTTTCCACACAGGTTTAAAGATTATTTTTTTCATTTTTAAAACTTCTAAGGATCTTTTTAAAAGAAAGGTTTGAAGAATGACATGTTTACATAACATACTTGTTTCTGTAAGCTTTAGATTTGCTTCTTTGATCTTCAGAGGCTCCAAATTAGTTCATCTCTGCTCAATGTCAATCGTGAATGTCAAAACCTGAATTATTGTCACTAGCTGAGCTGAACAGATAACACATACCTGGAGCTGCTATTTGCTCTGTTTGTTTGTTTCCATGCTGCTAAACAGTGAACAGGGGGCTTCAATTGATTGAGATGGCCACCAATGCAATTAAGAATACAGTAAATTTAAATAAAAAATGTAAGACCTCAGTCTGCTCACTGTATTCATCTTTGCACCAGAATAGACATGTGCCACACTAATCTACATGAACGTCTTTATATATTGTGAATCTGTTTCTTCCACATTAAATAATTTGCTCTAAGAGCCAATAGTTGTGTGTTTCCTTTCAAAGAAGGTCTGAAAGGTTTCCATCAGACCAATGACAAAAACAATGTGACATAATGATGCCGTGCATGAGCTGGACAAAAATATGCGCTTAAACTTAATTTTTGCTGCTATATAAATCTGTAAAATGTGAACACCCAAATATTAAATGTCACATGGCCAGAGTTTGTGTTTGTCGAGACACGGCACTCACATTTGATCCCATTTTCTTTAGCATGAGCAGGACCCGCACTTTCTGTTGGACGTACATGTCTTCAGGAGACTTCCCCGGGGCCTCCTCGCGGTTCATCCCCCCTGCTCCTGTGGCTCTGGACACACAAACACATCCATGTTAAACAAGAACTGCAACAACAAAAATAAAAGCTACGTAAACACATATATACTTAAAGACTGTGGTTGTTTTGGCCACATTATCCGACCCCGCAGGCTTGGGTTTCTGTTCCTTGTGTGTGTGTGTGTGTGTGTGTGTGTGTGTGTGTGTGTGTGTGTGTGTGTTCTTATCAGCTGGCAACCTCTGGTTCTGAAAGGTGAAGCCAATGCAGAAGAGTCTTACACTGGCATTTATTTTATGTTGCCCAGCAGGGGACTAATATGGTTGCAAAAACTCTGATTATTTAGAACTCTATGAGAAAATAACCAGACTTGTCACTTGATTTATTACCTCAGTAAACATCTTTTAAGTCTTCTTCAACACACCATAATGTTAATTTAGTAAATGATGGTTCCATTTAGAGCTCATTCACAGTGTGTGTTCAGTTCATGAAAGTTAATTGTCACATTTCAGTGGCCTAACAATGCCTTGTTTAGAGGTTTAGTACTTAGCTCCACCCTCTCCTGTCAAGATGGCGACAGCCAAAACGCTGAACTTGAGACTTCACCACGGCCGCCCACGAACCAGTGGGTGATGTCACTGTGACCGCGTGCACTTCTGACACGGTCTAAGATCCTGACTCCATGTTTTTCTGACCTGACTTTTCAGACGTACAACACTGGGCTGGAACAGGAGGGCTCACTTTTAGGGCAAGACTGTTGGTATATTATATAAATGAAGGGCTTATCACACAGTCTAAAAACAGTCAGAGGCCTCGTCTCAGTGCAGTCACAGTGCCACTTTGGCACTTCACAGCGGGAATGGCTGTCATTAATATTGCATGGCAGTTTTCACACAGATCTCGCCCATGCCCGCTCCTTCCATCTCATATTCTCCGTCTAACTAATGACCTATTTCAGTCTGCAGAGATGCAAAATATATGCAAGGGGGAAGAGAAAAAGGGGGAGGGAGAAGGAGGCGATAAAAGGAGCTGCCAAAGCTAATGCGGATGACAGAAAAGGGATAGGATCCACTGTGATAGCGCACACACACATCAAGGTCAGCTGTTGTCGCATTAGATCTCCGTTACGACACACCAACAAGCAGAGGCATACAGCATGACGTCCAGCCTAAATGTACTAATTGATAAAGCTAAAAAAAGAAATGTCTTAGAGAAGAAAAATATATTTTAAAAGGATAAATCTTGTCAAAAACAACAAGATTGCATGGAGAGAAAATCAGTATGCAAGTCAGGATTTGTTCTCCCCTAAGAATCTTTCATAAAAAGCCAGAGGGAGTCGCACTGACTATGATAGTTCTGGCAATTTATTTTGGCCTCTTATCTATACAAAGGACCACTAATGCATGTTGACAGGCCGTTTGATGTGGTGTTATATTTAATTGAGGAGCTGGCTCGTCGTCCCCACTTCCCAGAGCCGGAGGGGGGAGAAGGCTGAATGGGGCACCTCTGGCCATTGGCTGGCATTTGGGTGCCACTGTGAGCGTGTGGATTCATCCACATCAGAGCCCCGAGCTTCTGGCTATAGTCCTTTTAATTTTTAGCAACTTGGGTGAATGTTTAGTGCGAGCAAATAACACTTGACTTTGTCTTCATGTCTGTTTTCAGCCACAGGACACTGAAGAGGAGTACATTAGTTATTCACTTCCACCTGAGCGTCAGGCATAGTTTAATTGGAGAGCCGCTGAAGTCTCAAGGCAACATGAAAAGACCTCACTGGTGTCAGTTGCTCGGGACACCTTCAGGGAGGATATTGGTGGTGAGGATGAAGGCGGTGGCAGTGTCTTCATATCAGCAGCAGTGACACGTTTGATCAAGTTTCAAAGCTGCTTTCGCCAGACAAATGGGAGAGCTAAGACTCAACGCAGAGAGAGACCTTCCAGCGAGACGACACAGAATGAAGCTCGATATGAACGCAGGAGCTCCAGTCGAATGAAACGGCCACTGCAGACGACTGGATAGAGAGTGGAGGGTGACGGAGAAATACTGTTCTCCTCAAACTGTCAAAAGGCGTCATCTCGTCTTGAGGTTTTTATAAGACACCGATGATGCACCAAACATCCATTGATATTCAGGCTTTTTTTGAGGCATTACAATTTAACCATTTTCGCGTCCGCTGCCGCACAAAAGGCTGATATATATTCCACATTCATCATCTGTATAAATAGGCCTACGGCTTTCATGACTGAGGCATTTCTGATCCTCTGATGTTTGCGTTTGAAGTATAAAAAAAACTGGCCATATTTAGTACCATCTCTGCCCAGGCTGCTGTTTTGAGGATTGCAATTTGTATCTTCACCAGCCTGATAAACACATTTTATCTAACCCCACTTTCACAGCAATACATCTACTAAAAGAAGAACAAAAGTAGTGTGCAAAAATCCCATAGGGAGAATCTCTCTAGGAGGTAGAAACATCATGGAAATGGAAACGAGGTTGATCAGTGATCTTCCATTGTCGTGACATGTTTGTCACTTTAAAAAAGAGGAAAGGAGTTTTTTTTTTGTGGATTCAACCTATTCTTTCTCAGGCTGGAAGGGGCAGAAACACTAATTTGTAGATGACTATTTTGGGCAGCAGAGTAGCTCCAGAACTGTAATCATTACATACTCAGTGAACTGGACAACAACATGTATACAACAGTGATTAACGTTGTGCATAATTACGTAACGGGTAGTTTCATCCGTGCAATCCTGCTGAACAAACTAGCTTTCCAACCATGTTTATAATCCCAACAATGCGCCAGATGGTACTCTGCCACAGACGTAACCTCTGAATAATGGCTTCCTGGGTATCACTGCTGGATTACAGCATTTTAAAACACACTGGGTCAAGATAAAGTCCAGTTCAACATGATTTTAAAGCCAAAAATGACTCACTGTATGTTGGTGTATTAGAAGTGGCCTGTATCTTGAAATAGGCTTTTTGACAACTATTTGTTATCATAATTAATGTTCATTATTCTGTTTTATTATTATCCGCTTCATTGTTCAATAAGTAAACAATAGTGAAAATTACATTATGAAGATTTCCCAGAGCCTACGGTGGGGTTCATATTGCTCGCCACAAAATACAGACTGACCAATATGATTGGAAGAGACGGGCATGATTTTTCTGCAGTGTTTTTTCAGACTGTCTTCTGATTTAAGTTTTCTGTTTGAATTTTACAAACAACCGGGTAAACCGGGTATCTAGACAGCTAGACCTCAGCTGCTTTTTATATGAAATCTGTAAGATCTGACACATCCACTGAATTATTTCTAACAAGACTGCTTTGAAATATATAAGAAAAAAATAAAATAAAAATCCTACAAACAGATTTGACCAGGATGCAGTGACAAAGTGGAAACCTCAGGTAAAAATCTGTACATAAACAGTCCTATGTTTAGCCTGCTTGGGTCATTCTCGCATTATTCTGTGTAACATGTCTGAAATCATTTCAAGGACCACAATAGGGATTCTGTCAGAGTCCTTTGTGTGAGCCTGATGTTAGGTTCTCGAGGTGGGCTGGCTCAACACTAATCCCTCGAGGGATGCTCAGCCAGACCCAGACGGCTAATATTCCAGACGTAATCAAAGGCTTTCTTTAATGCTGATCGAGGCCTAATCCCCCCCCACCCCTCTTGCTGCCCGTGTTGGGCTCTTGTCAGTGTTGTCATGTTGGGTGGAGACATTGAGCCCCCGAGCAGCCCAGCTACCAAAGCATTGCTGATACTGAACTGAGAAATCGGACAGAAAAAACAAACAACACAAGGGCCATCAATTCTGAACGCGTGGTAGTGTGGACATTATTCAAATGTTGTGTGATGTGAGGCATATCTTAATCTTTGTCCCAATGTTAACAGTTAATGCTTTCTAACAGTTAAGCCGTGGGTCAGTTTATGGTGTTTTAACATTGAAATGATGGCATCCAAGTATGTAAGTGGTATTGTGTTTGAAAAACTTTAAAATGCGTACCAACACATATACTTTGATAATATATAAGATTATGCATCATCATCTTGCAATCAGATGTGTGTGAATGACCGGTATTCCAATACCATTAACAAACTATGGTATTACAAGTTACCACCTGACTCCCTCTGAGCACACGGCAGGAGACTAAATATCTGCTATAGCTGTCGTAGGTTGGAATGATGTTCCAGAACTATAACATCAATAAACAAAGATGCTGGTGTGCTATTTCTACCAGTGAATCAAGTTTAACTTAAATACAGAGACATATTTCTCTTTTGTGGAACTAATGAATAAAATGTGAGCATCAGAATATGCCCCGTTTGAAAAGAGCCATGCTCAAATCTGATTGTGACTTAGAAATCACCGTTAACTTCAGTGTTTACTACATGTACTGCAAAAGATTCATACAGCCAATACACATGACAATGTCAATTTCCCACGAAGTAATGACGCCTAAACAAATATAAAGAGATGCCTATCCATTGCATGGCCTCCGCATTCCAGATTTATCATGTACACTTGTGTATCAGTGCCCATTAGTGTCTCTGAGAAGCAAAAGCATGGAGAGGACCACTTCAACACAGTGGAGTGGGGATCTGCTGCAAGAGATCCCAGTATGCAATGTGATAGGCGTCACATTTGCTGAGGGTCATGAAGGGCAGAGGCTGCCACACATGGCCCAGTCCACTTGGCAGGTTTGTTATTGGCTCTCGAATCAGCGGTGCACATAATGCACAATGTCTGATTGCTTAAGAAATCAAATCCCCCCCCGTGAAAAAAACAAAAACAAGAACCAAACCTCTAAGTTGACAGACAAACCAAGTTTAGCTTTACACAAATGCCACCAAAAGCCTGAACTCTGTAAGACCCTGAGTGGTCAATAGCCTCCAGCCAACACCGAGAAGGAAAAATAACTAAGAATTCAATCCTGAGCTGCGCCAACATCCCAAACAAATGTGTGAGACACTTCAGTAAGCTAGAAGTCTGCTGTGGCTGCCAGCTGAGCTGCCAACAACCTGGCCTGGTTCTGCAGCTGTGTCACTGCAGGTACACACACAAGTCTCTAGTTCAACAAAATAAACAAATTAGCTTGTTTATCTTGTGACTTTAAGAAATATTGTCACCAAGAAATTGGGGTTGAAGTAAATATTATTTTGATTATAAATGTATCTGTCACATATTTACACAAACAATCAATTATTTGGTTTTCAAACAAACAGTCTGAAATAAATTTGCATTGATGTAAAACAGATAAAGGTAGTAAATAATCACATTGTGAATGTTAGAACCACAAAATGAAGATTTTGCTTGACAAATGATTTCCGAAAATCGATAGACTATCAAAATTACATTACATTACATTACATTTCATTTAGCTGACGCTTTTATCCAAAGCGACTTACAATAAGTGCATTCTACCGTTTACAACAAGAATCAGAACAAGAATCACGAAGGTACAATTTCGACAAAAAGTTCAACTACAAAGTGCTATCAGTAAGAGCCGTTTCAGTGCTACTAAAGTGCTACTTCCTTTATTCAAGGTATAGTCGGAAAAGATGTGTTTTTAGTTTGCGACGGAAGATGTAGAGACTTTCTGCTGTTCTGATGTCAATGGGGAGCTCATTCCACCATCGAGGAGCCAGGACAGAGAACAGTCGAGACTTTGTTGAGTGTTTAGCTCGCAGTGACGGAGCTACAAGCCGATTGGCAGAAGCCGAGCGGAGCGCACGAGCTGGGGTGTAAGGTTTTACCATGTCCTGGATGTAGACTGGACCAGATCTGTTCGTAGCACGGTACGCCAGTACCAATGTTTTGAAGCGGATGCGGGCGGCCACCGGTAACCAGTGAAGGTCGCGGAGGAGCGGAGTAGTGTGGGTGAATTTCGGGAGGTTAAAGACCAGTCGAGCTGCTGCATTCTGTTCAAATTGTTGACAATTTATTTCTGTCAATCGACTAAATGTTCCAGCACAAGAAAAGTCCAATCCTGCGATAGTGATGTAAGTCCTCTCACCCAGTCTCTACCCATCCAAACATGCAGGAGACATAATGCAACCATTTGACCAGCTGGACACCCGGCAGATCGTCTCCCTCTGGGTCTGGAAACAGCGTGAGCCAGACGGGAGGACATAGCGGACCAGAAGCACTCTGGCTTGGACTTGTTGGATATCGGCATGCTGTCTTTGTGTGAAGCCATCTCCTCACATGTACAGTGCCCACAACAATGGCTACAGTATTTGGGGACAATGGTGATGAACTGGATTGTGAAAACATGATTGATAAGTAGGTCATGTCTTGTTGCCACCACGTGAGGCATGAAACCAAACAATCCTGCTCAACTGTACAGGCTTAGTTCATAGTCGGGTTTCTGGGTGTGCTTAACTGTCCTTTGACTATTTCTGTGCCACATTATGTAGATACACGCCTATTAAAGTAGGCAGGAGGTGACATTTGACAAAGTTGTACCGTAAGCCACTCTGTATACTTTTTCCCATTATTAAGCTTCTATAAGGCTACAAATAAGAATCAGCATATTTGTAATGCTACCATTCAACATGTTCAGAACATTTATGACATTTAAGAACAAAAAAAAGAAGATTTGATCCAGGCAACCTGATCTTGCAAATGTTTCCACAATACCAATTTTGAGTTTTCCCCCACCCATGGATGCTATATACCATAATTAAATCTGGTCTATGATCTCATAACATCTTAGCTCACTCCTCATGGTCCCTCAAATGAATTGAAACAGAAGCTGCTGCCTTAAGCTGGTCCCTAAGGGGTGCGGCTGCAAGATTTCAAAAGCGCCAACGTAAAGGCAGTGAATTAAATTCTTAAAGTTATAGGATTTATGTAACAGTACAACGTATTGCAAATATGCAGGATACCATGCACAAAAGACAAAGACCTGTGAACAGTAAAGATGGCTATGCACTCAAGTTTGATTCTTTTGAGAAAGACTCAGTGGACATCTGGAGGATCCGGACTGGGTGCGTGAGCCACGAATGGATCCAAGCAGCTCTGGTATCACCATGTCAGGCCACTATGTGGGCCGAGTAAATGCTGACAAGCGTGTGTGCCAAAACACAGAGCAAGAGGTTGTGAGATGAACCAGCACTCCCTCCCAAACTCTGCTCACAGGCAGCTGATGAGGTCCCCTCGGGACTCAAGCAGCCGCTGAAGAGCACCTGCTCTGACAGCGAGGAGGCGATGGACGCAGGGCCAGGGGTCCTAATCTCTCTCCAAAATCCACCCAGTGAGGGGAATGTGCAAACTAAGGCAGGCTTGACATACTGTGGTCCGTGACCAACTCCGCGAGTTGCCAGGAGGGTTCAGAAGGCTCGCCTGTGGCCAAACCCTGAAACCCACTGACTGCAGCACTCATCAATGCCCTGCTGCCGGCAGGGTGCCAGCTTCACCACTCAAAAGGGTTGTCAGCTATCTGACATGCAGGGAAAGCAGACACTGTGAAAGGCAGCGTGGCACAATGCATCCACGGGTGATCCAAAAATAGAAAACCAATGAAGGAGTTATGTGGAAAGAAAACTTGAACATGAAAACACAATTTAAAGAGAGTGACCACATAGTACAGTAGCTTCTGTGTTTGGGCAGCAGTGGATGTTCCTCCCTAATCATTACCGTGGCGGGCTGGGAGGTGTTTGGCGAGAGGGTCTGCAATTTGTATTGAACACTACATGAAGCATCATGTACACGAAGTCTGCTACATCTGTTATGGTGTCGTCATTTAAGAAGCGTACAATGTCACCACGATAATGCTGGTAACGTCACAAGTAGACCAAACTAACACGGTGACGTTTGTCTGCGAAACGTTAGCTGAGATTTTCCGAGTTTTTTTTTTTTGTCACGTTAGTTTTCTTCAAAGTCTTTTTTCTTAACCTCCGACTAAAAAATAACCACGCAAACCAACATGTCCGGACGCCAGAAAGAAAGCCCGACCCGCTGGTCCCCTCAGAGATGGACACACATCTCGACCGAGCGGATCCTGTTGGTGTTGCGGGACGCGGACTGTTCCAACTGTAGCAGCGCTCGTGCTAGCGAGCAGCAAGCCTTCAACGCCTTTTCGACATGAATCCTAATCGATATCCGTCGTGGTGAAATATATAGACGGCCCACTCAATGACCTTAAAAGTCACGTTGATTTTGCCCTGACACTAATATAATTACGTCTCCACCAAACCTTACATTTGGGCAAAAGCAGCCGATGCTAACCAGCCGAGCTAGCTCGCTAGCACGCCCGAGACAAAAGCCTGAATGAAGTTCCTATGGGTGCAAACACCATCCAGGTACCGCTGCGCTCTGCCAGGAGTGGAGACGCCGGGAATCAAACACACGGACCGTTTCAAAACCCTCCCCAAACAGTGTGCGCCTCGTCTAGAAAACGGCCGATGTACGCTTACCCCTCCTGGTCCAGCTTTTCTTTCTTCTATGCTCTGTTTGAATGGTGTGTTGTTGTAGGAGGGCGTCCTGTTCCGGGGTCACATCCCTCCAGTCGGCAGAGCTTCGGAGAACTACGGGCTCAACGCAGCGAGAGTCCTGCTGGGTGTGCAGTACCGCGGCCGGCCGCAGGGACCGGCGCAGGCAACACGCTGCATGAGCTCTCTCTATTACAAATTACAGAGTATACATAGTCTTACATAGGTAAAAGTACACGAGTATTGGCATCACCATATACGAGCAAAAGTAAAAGTACTAATTACGCAGAATGGCCCTTTTCAGAATACTATATGTCATGTCACTGGCTTATATTTGGTAATGCATTAACGTGATTACATTACATTACATTTCATTTAGCTGACGCTTTTATCCAAAGCGACTTACATGATATACATTAGACCGTAGACACAGCAACGGTGAGCAATTAGGGTTAAGTGTCTTGCTCAAGGACACAACGACATGGAGTGGCTGAGGCGGGGTTTGAACCACCGACCCTCTGATTGAAAGACTGACTTGCTAACCACTGAGCCACAGTAGCCCCATCACTAGCATCACTAATGTATTAATGCACTAATGTGCTGCAAGGGAAGGTGGGGCTAACTCAAACTACTTTTGTGTCTGCTCCATCCATAATAATACAGCATGGTTTATGGATTTAGGTATCGTATTAATAATCTGAATCTGCAGAGTAACCACTTGTCCAATAAATGTAGTGAAGTAAAAAGTACAACATTGCTTCTAAAACACAGTGAAAGTAGTAGTATAAAGTAGATTAAAATACCGTACAGTACTCCACCACAGCAAAACTCTTGCTGTTACTTACTTTATTGAACCAACTCATTTGATTGGCACACTGCTGTCTCGGGAAATGGTACATATAGAAACCTACTACTCCCTTTCTTGTCAAATATTCATCTCCAATTTAACACGTTTTTTTGTTTATTTTCCATGTAATCCTGCAAGGAATATTTAATGTCGATGTGGTTCTGTGTTCAATAAATAGAAATAAAACTGCACGATGACAGTATTATACAGTTCATATAATATTGTCCACTTTAAATAATAAGCATGTTTTTGTGAAGTGTAAACTTGTACAAAAGGTGCTCTAAAACACTGGGGTTACTCAGGAAACAGATTGGGTGAATTTTGTGGCTTTTGGCTTCATCAACGATCAGCCTTTTTTTAAGCTGCATTAGTTTAAGTTTATGTATGGCTTAGATCCTAGAAAGCCAGTGAGCTCTGCTGTTGCACACTGTTTATTGGGTGTATGTTTCCCTTCCAACAGCAAGTGAAGCAAATGTACAAACAGGTTGCGGATAAAGGACAGGTCTCTATCGGACATATCATGAAAGGATAATTTATCAGCTTTAGCTGCACACATGTAAACAATACCTGAATGTTAAAAATAATTGTACCATTTGATAGAATTCATGAATTACAACCAATTCAAAAGGCAACAGCAGAATAGTTTACAATTTGCAAAAGTAGCTCATGCACTCAATAGACTTCTGGCTTAAAGCAGCAGTGTTTAGTTAAGCCCATACTGAGGGACATTGATGACCCATATTTAAAAGCCATTCCACAGTGTTTTAATTCCCTTCAGTCGCTGAAGGGAATTAAAACCCCTCACTGTGTAATCTACAGCCACACTTGCTCTTCTATGTCATCATTGTAGATCATTTGAACTGTTATGTAAAATAAAAAAGGCGATGAGAAGCACATCGTCTTCTTTGCATGACTGACAGCAAGATATACAGCATGTAAAGTATCCTGAAAGCACCATAACATGACACCAGTATGGAGGTGTTTGACAGCACAAGCATGAAATCTCTTTCAAGGCACCTGGCACATCAGTTCAAAAATGCAATGGAAATCCCAGTGCAGAACTTAAATATCAGAAAATAACACAGGCACACACACACACACACACATATACTGCATCATCTAAGAGATCACATTGAGAAGATTTAACATTTTTAAAAGGGAACATTCTGAGTAACGCAAGCAGAAGTCTGTGGCTAAAACAAGATTCCTATTTGGGTCGTACCGTTTCATGTTTTTAATATTATGCTTCTGAGCCTCGACCAAACAATGATATCTTGGCCTAGCACCTGAGATCTTTTGTTTCTTCTTTTTCCCCAGATATTCATGGTAATTGTAATTAAAGGAATAATTCAACATTTTGAGACATTTGCTTATTAACTTTCCAGCTGAGAGTTAGATCAGAAAAGTAATGCCACTCTCATTTCTGTCTTGGTAAATATGAAACTGGAACTAAGAGACAGTCAGCTTAGTTCAGCATACAGACATCTGTTTCCAGTCTTTAAGCCATGAGCTAAAGGCTACTTGCTCCAGCTTCACAATTAATGAACGAGAGTGGCGTAGACATATTATCTAACTCCATGCCAGAACGTCTTTGTCAAAAATGTCAAACTTCTCCTAGTAGCTGTTTGATAAAGGTCTGCTGGGTCACACACTTTCTCAAAATAAAGGTCCCATTATTGAAATTATTTTCTCATCTTACAATGAATTGTAAATGTTACAATGCTTTGTGTCTACTGGCACTCCAGAGGCAACATACTGCACTTTAAGGCAATATTACACATCAAAACAGCAGTAGAATTAAATAAAATACAATAACATTCAAAAAACAAGACACAATTCCAAAGAGGCAGTTGAAATGAGCGGAAATGACACAACCGTCATTGCTGGTAACCGTGGGAAAGACTTGAGACTAAACTGCCGCCCTGTTATTGAACTCCGTGACTGAACGGTGTCGCCCAAGGTCGTCATAAAGTTTGTTTGCAGTTTGCTCCCTGCTAAGTGATGCAGTCGAAGATGAACTTTCAGTCTCTGATTCCGTTTCAGTGATTCATGACACTTTTGCCCATGCAGGTGGTTTTTAGGTAGCGACTCTAACACATCTATAAAGCTTGTTTATTATTGTTGTTGACATGTCCTTGAGTCAAAGGCATTGCCTTGTCTGATGGGACAAATATGAGTGCGATGGATATCCTTCATTGTAAAAATATGTGTGTTTAGATTGTGCCCCATGGTTCTATCATCTTTGGATGCCTCCACTTAGTCGTCATTTACCACAGACAGGCCAGCCCGATGTAAACATATGCTGAGCGTTTTTGAATGCAATCAATAAAGTAAAATATTCGATTGTGTTTTCTTTCCTTTTATCTCTATACATTAAAATCCATATTTTTTGGTCTGTCTTCCGGTGTCCTTGGCGCAGTGCTCTTCACGGTCTATTATCTTTGGCCAGGGAGTGCATCATCCAGTTGACTTTTGTCTTCCAGCTTTCCCGCAGAGCTTCGTTGAACTTCACCTTAAAATTCTTCAGTGCCTCTTCCTCTGTTTTGCCCAAAGCTAAAGAGTCCTTTTGAGAACAAAAAATAAAAAATGATTGTCATTATTATGATTATCATCATCATGATCCGGAGCAGTATTCTCATTGTTGCTTACCTTGAGATACTGGATGTCTTTGAAGGAGGTGAGCTCTGGCAGTCCTGCAGCCTTCATCATAGCGAAGAGGTTGACAAACAGCGTCCCGTTGCGACACAGGATCTTGTAGGCCCGCTCGCAGTACTCCCTGAACCTGACAACACCATGCGCCAATCAGCCTCAGTTTATACAATACGCAAACAGAATCCCAGATTGGTAAACAAGGCTGACACCAAATATTGTACCTCTCAAACTTCTCACTGTTGTTGGTCCTTCCTTGTTGGATCACATGGACAAAGTCATAAGTCAAGATAAAAGGCACACGCTCCCTGTTGATCCCCAGTTTCCGCTTGAAGTTGCCCAAGAAATGCCCAAAGTCGATGTGGAAGAGCTGAGGAGCAACGGTGAAAGTGACTTCTGGGTTCTGAATCACTGACCAAAGTCACATTGGTTAAAGACTCACTTACTGGTGATGATTGCCCGAAGGATTTCACTCCAAAGTGACCAAATCTCAGTTCAATTAAAAAGTTATATTAAAAGTTCCCCTGTCTTGGAAGAATAATTTGTTCTGCTACATATTATATTGCGAAGTAGATCACACTTCATTCAGACTTTATGTCTAATCGCCCCCTTGTGGGAGATTTCAGTGTTGTAATGTGAGGAAAGATATCACAGTGGTGAACTCCACCTGTCCAGTTTCCCTGATCATGATGTTGTCGTTGTGACGATCTCCGATGCCCAGCACGTACGTAGCTACACAGTAGCCAGCGCAGGACAGTGTGAACTCTTCTATTGCTGGATCCAGTTTGTCCCTGGTGACAAAAAAAGATCAGAGAAATAAGGAAGCAAAGCACAGAACATTTACACTTATCCATCATATAACCTGCATAACTACTACACACACACACACACACACAGTAATGGAGCGGATTTCTTCACTGCTATATGAAATATTGACAGCAGGGGTTCCTGTGGCCGATAAATGATTGACATGTCCTTTCACAGTCTAGACATGCACTGAGGCTTTTACTAATTTTGTCTGCTCCCTCATGGGCGCTGCAGCATTTCAAGCTAATTACCTTTCTGGTCTGTCGTGCAGTCAGCTGAGCCCGTCTTGTCAACGTGACGTACAAAGGCTTATTCATTAAATTGAATGGTTCTCTCTTTTCAAGGAGCTTTTAGAATAGACTAGACCTTCAGACTGTCTGCCACTAAATACAAAATTCTAAAGCCGTAGTCACCGCTGCACTTTGTGTTGGTCTGTCACGATTCTAAAAGGCTGCACGCAATAAATACTCTGAAGTAAACTCAGAGACATCCAGAGGGCATTTCATAAAACTTATATAATAAAAAAAAGGATGTCTTCCCATACTGTCAGGAAAAACACTGTTATACATAGATTGTTTTAAACTATTTCAGTTAATAATACAATGTTATATTAAGCGAAATATTAAAATGTCACTTATTTCTGCATTGGATAACACAGAGAAAACTAATTCTCCATACAGTGGGATCTTAATTAGAATGTTCAACTAGTCTAGTCCCATAATGTTATTATTTAGCATATTATTACACCCCCCTTAGTATTTTTAATAACATAATAAATGGCTTTAAACACTATAATTTTGTTTTAAGCAGATATTAGAACTTTTTACATGTTAACTAATGTACAGTATTTCTCAGTTAATTATAACCTCAATAATTATAACCTCTTCTATGAAGACATAGAGTATACTAGTTATAGTTAATGACAAATACATTAATCAACAATTAAAATGACCTTGCATATGTCAGTGTGTGTGTGTGTGTGTGTGTGTGTGTGTGTGTGTGTATTATAAACTTACTTTTATACTGTTTATAAATAATATAAAATGGGGAGGGGTGTTACTGACACAAAAGAATCTCTGTACAAAACGGAGCCAGTGTTAGTGACACATTTCACACTTCACCGTGTTTCAATTCCCTATACTATAAAAAACAAATTCTGCCGTATTGTTGGTGCACTTATAGGGTATTTCTTTCACACATGTTGCATTGCACTTGGACACATCATCGGTGGTGTAGTTGTTGACAAGAAATCAAAATACCTTTTTACCATTTTCAATTAACAAGAAGTAATACAAGTCAGTTAAAATATTCTCAATTTTTAAGCGCAAGGCGCGGAGTCGCACAGCTCATCACTGTCACACTCGGCCAAGGCAGCCAATCGGATCAAGCAAGAGGCGGGCTTTATTCCTTCCTGGTTTCGTGTGGTATGAACAGCGGGGAATTCAAAAGAAAATGTCAACCTCCGTCGAGGCGCTAATATTAGCGGTATTTAATTACGAAGAGCTTTACAATTCTAGATCGAAACACTACTCTACTGCTCAGAAGACGCTCCAACTTACTCCTGCTCAGCCGAAAGTACAACTGAAAGCACTCGTCATCCAGACACAATTCGCGGATAGGTATTCGCCGTACTCTCTCTCTGTTTTTTTATTTTTTTTAAACGCCCGGCATTTATTATGGGGGGGGGCTCTCAGGGTTATTCTGCAGGGGGGCCTCATGTGTTTCCGTTACGGTGCTGAGTATAAGTATTTATATTTTGGAATACAGCTTATGACAGAACTTGCCTAGCAGCAGTTGGGGAATCCCCACATGATGAGGAAAGTTATTGGATATAAAGGCCATGGTTTTGCTAATCATGACAAACAATTTTAAATGGGATGGAAGGTTTAAGCTCTGTGGCTCTAAATGGCAGTTTGTGTTGTTTTCATGGGGTTAAAGAGGGTCATCACTCCTGGAGTTTATATTTACTGTTAAATGTGTATTGTTAAATGTATGCACCTTCCGCCATGACAAATTCCTTGAATGTGAAAACAAACATGGCAATAAATGGTTCTGATTCTGAGTATCTAGATCATGGACGATGACAAGGCTAGTACCCATTATGTCATACTCACTCAGGATTCTTAGATTTGAGCCAGTTGAGCAGGGCATCCTTGTTGAAGGCAGCGGTGGCGGCACTGTTACTGCTGTTACGCTGGATGTTGGCGATGGTGTCGGAGTTCTTCACAACCTCAATGAGCCCCATCTTGTTCCCAGTGGACAAGCAGCCGTAAGGGATCATCCTGTGATTGTGTGACAGTATGAGTTTGGTCTAGCGGCGCTCATTCGTTAAAAAGCATCAACAGCTGCTGCAAACGACTGCTCCCACTGTACCTGAGATCGAGACCCTCTCTCTTCCATAAATTCTCCATGAGCTGGATCATCTGGAGGGTCAACATGTCTTGTCGAAGATCTTAAGGTGATGAGTAAAACAAGGTCACGAAGATGTATCACATTTAAGGCAAGGCAAGGCAAGTTAATTTGTAAAGCACATTTCAACACAAGGCGATTCAAAGTGCTTCACATACAACCATTAAGTTTCATGGGAGGTTTTACCCTGGTTTTGTTTGACTTATAAACGTCCTCTTTAATATATAAAGGACATATTTATTTAAACCTGCTGGGTATGTTTTTCTTCCAGTGCATTTTAAAATAAGACCCTCCCTGCATTTTAACACTTTTATCTTATTATCTTTATGCTAAACTAAAGTGAACTACAGCTGAAGTCTTGGCACCATTGGCTACTGCATGATGTGTACTGAATGTGTGCTGCCAGGTCGTCCTATTTTCTTGTATCTCACCATCTCCCTTCTTGAAGATGATGCCCACCATGTCTTCTTGAGCCCTGGGGTTGTACATCAGCCAGAGCGGCTTCATCTTGGAATCCATAAATCTGCACTTGTCTGCACTGCAACAGTAAACACAGTCAGTACAAACACCCAATCATTATAACCGCACAAGGTTCATGGACTGAGGACTGAGGAAAATGCCTGTTTTACAAAATGCATTGCCATTTTTTGGTTTTACTTATTGAGTTGTTAAATGTCCTGTGTGGGCCACTGTCAGCAATGGGAAAAGTCTGTCCGAGGCAAAACCAATGCTCAACGGTTTGGGGTTAAAAAGGTATAAAAAGCTAAAAAAAAGAAAAAAAAACAGAAAAAAAGCACCATCATCATTTATAAGACTTTTAGTGGTGAGAAAAAAGTAGAAAGATGGCATACAGTATAATTATATAGATATATTAGTGATGTAAGGACTACGTTAATTTGTAAATATGCTACGTAAAAGTATTATTTTGTAATTCAGTAAACCTAGTGGGGGACCAAAACTGCCTCTGAGAATCCAATTAGGGAGTCAAAAAATGTAATTTGCTGTGTGTGTGTGTGTGTGTGTGTGTGTGTGTGTGTGTGTGTGTGTGGCACTAACCAGATCTCAGCGAGGATGATGCTGGGGTTGAGTGGTGACAGCAGGTCAGACAGGGCCTCCAGGTAGGACTCCTGTCTGATACACATCTTCAGGTCGTCTGCTGTCATCTTCTGGGAGCCTGACTTGACAAAGTCACTCAGGGCCTTCATTTTGCCCAGAGCCTCAGTCTGTGTGGGAAAGGCAATGCCCAGATTTAGCACAAAACCAAAACATCAATTCAGACCTTGATGTCAGTGTGTATCAGTGTGACGAGATTACCTGTTTGGTTAAAAGCCTGATGTGGTGGATGTTTCCCCTGCAGTAGGCCTCCAGAATCAGGCCGAAGCGCAAACTCACAGATGCCACGTGAATCTCTGACCTACAGTAAACACAAATGATCCTGTCAAGAAAAAGAGGCTGCAGATGCACACGTGCTAATCTTGTGTTTTCTGATGGACTGCGTCTCACCTGAGATGCCAGAACAGAAAGTGTCCTATCCTCCAGTTGGATAAAGCCCGTTCAAGCAGGAAAGTGGTGAGGTCACAGTCTAGGTAGGACTCGTACTTCAAGACCTGGACCAGCTGGATTAAGTACTGGAGCAGCTCATTGTCACTGTGTGCAGAGACAATGGTCCATACGTGAATATAATGCTGATAAATGTGCAATGTTCCATGGATGCAAGTAAAAACCTGAACACGTGTGTACCTGAGCTTCCTGAGGCATCTGATTGTGAAAGAACGGACCGCTGGGTCGGGAAAACTGTAGTCTAAGAGCTCCAAGGCATGGATGCCTGGGAGGTCCCGCCAGTTCTTCAGTAAACTAACCATCTGAGGAGAATCAGATTACCAATTTATATCATGATGAGAAAAAGTAAAACTCTCTGCATTTTGGGCTGATGGCTGCACAAAATGAGCACGATCGACTGGTGATTTCTGACTTTAGCTTTACGACAAAATACATGCAAAAGTAACGACATTCCCATCAGCCTCAGCTGTACTTGTGTTGAGTACTAATCGAACAAATGTTAGCACACTGACACGCTAAACTTAGAAGGTGAACATAATAAACATTATACAGTATCTGCAGCATGTTAGCATTGTCATTGGGAACATGGTAGCATGCTGAAGTTAGTGTTCAGCTAAAAGCACTAGCATGGCTGTACACACACATTTAACACACTAATTCAAATGACCAATCAGCTAAAAAACTGTCAAAGTAATTGCTCCAATGAAATAATATAATTAGCTATAGGTCTACTTCTTGATGTTGACCATGACACATTGTATTTTTATAGTGGTTATTCAGTAAAAAAAAGAACGATATTGGAATCAACAGAGATACAAATATGAGTGAAATTTGGGAAATTACTGATAAACAAGCAGGTCAAGTTATTTATTAGGGAAATTCAGACAATATTTTTGTACATAATGAGAATTAAAATATATTGGGGGCATTTTTAGAACTGTTCTAAGTTTCACGTGAAACTCTAAATTTTCTTAAAAATTAAGAAAACAAATCAAACAAATTTAAGATGATTAAAAAGATAATTATCTTCCAAAACTCTCCATTCCTACCTGAACTACATCCTCGTGCCGATTCCACTTGGTGATGAGGAGCAGCTTGGACAGACTTTCATGATAATGGTCACGGACGTCTGTGCGGAGCTTCCACAGGAGCTCTTTCTCGTCCTCGAAAAACTCATTGTGGTTTTTGTTGTCCATGATTTCTTTAAGTTTCATGTACTGCAGAGAGCAAAAGACCCCAAAACATATTCATAAAAATATGTTTTTATTTTTACCTTCAACTGTGTGAGAATTGTAAAATGTAAAATATTGAGTCTTACCTCCTCTTTTGTGGCAATAGTTGCAACACCATTCTTCTCCATGTCGCCACTTACCTGAGAACAGATGAGGACATTTTCACTGACTGTAATACAAATGAAAATTTCACCAGCTACTCAATCAAATACAGCCTTTTGGGATTAGGTACCTTGTCCAGTGGTGGATAATAGAGAGGATGTGGCCGGATATTAGGGAAGCGAATGAGAAGCCCGGCGGCACTGTCCACATTGGGGTTCTTCTCAACGGTTCCCATTGGGTTCAGCAGGTCGCTTTTGTCTGTGATGAAACAAATCGTACATGAAATGTGCCATTTGCTAGATGCTTTTATCTACTTAGTAGGAATATTTTCATATTCAAATAACTCCCATATATCTAAAAGTGACTGTGCGTGTTATACCTACCGCTCTTCCAAACCGCAGAGAAAGATATAATCAATTTGGTAATAGAAATGGCGCCATAATTGACATGGTTTGACAACAACAGACAGCTGTGGTTTCCAAATCTTGTGCAACAGAAAACGCATAATGTGTAACTATGTGGGGTTTTGATGGCACCACGTGTCATTTTCACAGTGGCGCTGTGGAGGAGGCTGCCAACATGTGAGGTGTTTTTGAAGAGGAGGCAATGTAAGAATAGAGAAGGCCAGAAAGTACCAGGAACAGATGGCCATGTGGACAACAGGAACTCCCCAGTCTTCAGCTGGTCCTTGTAGTCGAACACCATGGTGTTCACCCAGGCTATCGGACAGTCCTGAAGAGAGGGACAGGGAGGATCAGATCTGTTGACATCTTGAAGACATCTTGCAGGCAGTAAAACCATGCGGAGGCAGCAGAAGAGCCACACAGGGAGTACTCGAATGTTACGTTAAGTGACATTAATTAAGTCACATTAAGATTTCATCATTAGATCAACAAAAGTATTTAAAAAAGAATCTAAATACATATATTAGATTGTTGTAATTTGTCATTCAAATTTGCAACATCCAAAAGATATATTTAAGATTCTTTAAAGATAAAGGATTTTCATCAATAGATTATTAAACCTCTGTTGTATAACATCTGCTTTATTTTAGGCTTGTATTTGAATTTAAATCAAATAGCATAAAAAAACTAAATATTTAAGGGTGTTTGTGGCAACTTTCTACATAATTTATCCTGTTAAATAATAAAGCGAAGCAAGGGGTAAAAAAAAATGTACACAACAGTGATGTCGCATTTATAAGGGCTAGAGTTGGAATACAAAGCAGCAAAAAGGGAAATAACATCCAGGCAAAAACAAAAACCACTTGGTCATTAAATGTGTTTAAAACAAACACACAAGCAGCCGGCTAAAAAAAAGAAACGATACACACGTACAAGAACAACGGCTAAAATAGCTCAACTTCTGTCTGTCTGCAGAACTTCTCTTCCAGGCAAAAGAAGGGAGAAGTGGCTCAGAAAGCAGAAGTGGCTTTAATGCCCATAAGCACACCTGGGAACCTCCAAAACATGTTGCCCGCAGTTTCTGCAACGCTTTAACATAAGAGAGGCTGAATAAAGGGACTTGTTGTTCACTGTACTCGCCAGTGTACAATGAGTTAGTGTGTGGAGTCGCCCTCTCTTTGTAGTACTACTGCTGTTGTAGTGTTGTGCATAAAGCAGGATTTAAATAAAACAAGTAAATGGCAAGAGGATGCTAAAACCTTAAACTCAGTGTGACTCTATTGGCATATAATTAATGTTACTAATAGTGGCATGATGTAGCATATTCCTTTTCAAATTTATGATTATAATTAGGGCTGCAACTGACAGTAAACTCTTATTAATGATTACCCCTCCAATTAGTTTCTCTGAAATGTGAAACAGTTGTGATATTTTCCCCAGAGCACGACATATAAAATCGAGATAAGCAGCAAATCTATGTCATCTTTGCTAAAGAAATGACGATGCATATACGATTAAAATAGTTCCACAGTTTTCAGGCATCTACTCTCACCTGTCTCCACGACAGGCCTTAAAGATGAGGAGCACATTTAAAGGTAAAACGCTCAATGTGTGGCAGAGTTGTAACTACGAATGATGACGTTGAAAGATGTTTGATGATGACGTACAAATTAGGTTTGATATACTATTGTAAATATAATGTTTCCATTGCACACCACCCGCCAAGTCAAATTCTTCGTGTGTGTAACAACACACATAGCAAATAAATGAACATGCATTTAGAATTCCTTGAAAATGTCCCTTCCTTCCTTGGAGTGATGTGCAGATAAAAGCGTTGAAGCGGGTGACATGTTAACCGCAGCATTGCCGCCGAACACACTTGCACAACCAGACGCAGCAGCAAAACACACCCACACAGCACACACCGACTACACACACTACACAACAGAGGAAACAGATCTGTTTGTGCTTGCTAACAAATTCTCACCCTAAAACGGCTTGAGTTTCTGACAAACTCACCGCTTTCTTATTCTTCTTTTTCGTGCCGCGGGGTTTCTTGGCTTTCTCGAGGACTGCATAGAGCGCGAAGCACAGGCGGCTCATGCGAGGCAGGTCAGCCACGTTTATGTCGAACTCCAGCTTTTGATCCCACAGTGGCTCAGAGCACACGGTCACCTCCGAGGTGGTCACCACCTTACAGAGGAGTTCGCTACCGTGGAACAGACCGGCCTGCACCATGAGCTGGGGGGGGGAACACACATTCACTGTAGTGATTAGAAGAGTTTGTGAGAGTAGATTGTTTGTGAAAGATTTCCAGAGATGATTCAGAGTTTCCTGCTTCACTCGTGAGTCAAATTGTCGACACATTCATAACGTAAGCAGGTCGCGACACCTTTCAATGCAGAGTCTGTCCAAAAATGATAAACAACCACCGGAGGCTGAATTCAATAATGTGCGGCTGTTTAGCTCCTGCCTTTTGCCAAATCAAGATAGTCTGAATGTATATTCACAAAATATATGAGTGGCTATTCTCCCCAAGGGTGTTTTCAAACCTCTGCCTGCCAGCTGCAGACAAGACTGATAATTATGTCACAGGACAAATTTGCCATGAGTCATGATGTGCTCTAAGGCAGCCGCCGGAAGTGCACTCACACTTAATAACCCATCTAAGTAACATAGTTAGTTATGAAACTGAATCACAAACAGAGACACACATTTACAGACTACCGTACTTCAAATAGGTTGAGGAAAATGTACAGAAAACGTGAATATGGAGTTTAAGTGGATATTTATATACACCATTTACAGAGAAACATCCCTGAACAAACATTTTAACAAACATCTATCTGCGATAGTAACTACATGCATGCACCGCCTATAAAAAAAGAGGTGCGTTGAAAGCGAGAAGGGGAAGACAGCATGCAGTCTGTCAGTTTTCTTAGAATCTAGGCCTCAGAATGAGATGTCAAAAGCAGATAGGCCCTCCCCACTTCCTGTTTTGAAGTTTCAACCAACCGCCTTGATGAGTTATGGGAAACGTGCGGTCTGGACCATGTGACCCCCTGTCATTTTTTACCAATATCTCACTGAAATTGAGATATTGGTAAACAAGTGAATGCCACATTTCATTGAGCATCGAACCCACGCAAAACCACACCAACCTTCATTCCTTCGCCTGCATTGACTCGGCTGCCCTGCAGCAGGTGAATGTAGAAAGGCTCACTGATGGACCACAGAGAGGAGGTATTCTGCTGTGAGGAGTCAGGAGAGAGAGAGTCATTTATTTATTTGTTTACCTCCATTTCTTTCCATTCAAAATATACATTTATAACATTCACCAAAGTCTAGAGTCATGAAACTGTTGCTACCGTTTCCTGTTTGTCAACATGTCAAAATATAGATGCATGAGAATGTACACTTGAAACAAAAATTGAAAAAGGGGAACAAACTGACAAACAGTCCCTAAGGTACTTGGATTCAATTATTATTATTATTTATTTATTTTGTTCTACATTTCATAGATACATTTTGCCAGTGCAGTTTCAAAGTAGACAATGTGTGCTCTATGTTAAACTACAGTAAATGCAAGCAAAGGTGTGAGGCGTAAACTATCCACATTGTGTTGCACTGCATGTTTCAAGTGCTCCAAAGTCTGCAGTCTGGTTGAGGAACAACTTTGATGGGCAGAGAGAGAGAAAGAAAGACTGGCTGCTCTGTTAATAAGAGACAACAGTCTTCTACTGTACTCTCACCTTCTTCAGGGGCAGTGGAGGAGGTCTGGACAAGGAGCGACTCTTATAGACCTGGTTGCACATGCTGCCCTGCTCCTCCTGATATTTGTGGATGGTGGAGTGGTGCACCATGGTTAGGTACGGGTTTTGCCCATTTCTCAAACACGAGAATATGTACTGTAAAAGAGGACAGAGATAGACAACAGGAGGGGACAGAGTGTTTTCTTTTTGTACGGCCATCAGCTCACCCACAGATATTTCCCAGTGGTCTGATAGCACTGGTTAACTCCTGGAGGCTGTTCATTTGCTGTAGGTTAATGCAACCGAAATCTTATTATGTGTGGACTGATGCAGTTCCTTTCTGCAGGGCTGTTAGACAGATATGAGTCACTGCTGCAGGTAGCTGGAGCTTTAAAGTCAACAGTGGAGTCTCCTGCCACCAAAACCTTGACTCACCCTACTCTTGATCTGACAATCATTTGAGCTGTTATGGACCACCCGCACAGGCAGAACGTAGACCAACAACATGGGAAATGAATAGTAATGAAGACAAAGGGAGATTTTAAACACCCCAACAGTTTGGGTATTTCAATAACATTTTCAAAACACTGAGTATTCTAAAGTTGACCAATTGCTTAGCGAGTCACGGCTCTGCAGCAAAAGGAAAGCAATTGTGTGCAAAAATGGAGGATTCTTTTTTGGGGTCTGATAAGAGTAGCATTTAGCTTTTTGTTCATCATACTAATTGATGTAGAAGCATTATGTTGCATGGGTGTTTCTAGGTCCAGAATGTTTGTCGGGGTAGAGCTATCATGGAGGAACACATGCATCCGCCTGATTGAGAACTGGGAAAAGAATCAAATATGAGCAATATAATAAAATGTGAAAAAGGCAGCTGTACAACTGTACAGCTGACAGACGCCGCTGCTGCGGTCACTCACTTTAAACTGGCACATGGGATGCCTCCCATAGATGAAGTCCCACCTCCCGTTGACCTGCAGGGTGTAGTCTTCGGGCTCCTGTCGCAGTGAGCGGAAGACTGTGGCCTTCTTCTTCAGAGCGCTCCTCATCAGAGCCACCGGCAGGTCTTGAGGGTCCTGCTGCAGCATGAAGCTTTCCTGTGAGAGACACATTAATGCCAATGAAGGCACCCGCTTTACAGAAAAATCACACAAACATGTAGGTTTCATGTCAGTGGATGTTGTTCCTGAGAGATGTTTTGAGGGGGGTGTTTGTGGTGTGGGAGCGGGATTTCCAAAGGTGCTCACATTGACTTTAAATCCTTTTGTCTCAACCTTTACGAATATGACTCACACAAACTACGACAGCAGATCAACTCACATCACAAGCCTCAAACTTGACATTGATGAAAAACTTCTTGTTTTTAGACTTCCCACTCCCACACTCCGGCGGAGAGCAGCGTGGCTCCAGGTCACACGGGAAGCTGTACTCCATCCACTGCTGCCATGGCAGCATCTGCCTCTCCTGCGCCTTCTCTTCACAAAACATTCGCATCTTTGTCCGAAACTCATTCACCTCGTGGTTCTTCTGGGCCTCGAATTCATGCAGACCTGAAAAAGCATGATGAAAGCGTAAACAAAGACAAATACAAGTCTTTCAGAGGGAGAGGAACGCTTTGCTTTATGGATCTCCCTGAGAGCCGGCCATGTTTTTATTAATTGAAAGTCAAAGAAGCATCAACCTGCAGCTTTACTGCCTGAGCTGAAGCCCAGTGATTTAATCCAAAGTTATGAAGTCCAAAATGTTACTGTAACTGGAAAATAGAATTATCATTAGCTACATCAGCTCATAGCCAGCAAGTAACTTGTCGACCTTCCAAGAGGTTGAACATCAAGCGTTGTTGTTAGTTTGCTAAATGCTCAGGAAAGAAACTGTAATTTGCCTCGTTAGGAAGTCTTGTGAATGTTGTGTGCATGGATAAAAGCAGTTTGGGTTATTTTGCATAAAGTTGCATAATGTTCGGAAGATATGCGGCTTGTGCAAAATGAGTCCAATATTTAATTTGGTGATTATGGAGCCAACGAATCTGTCATAATTTGTGCTCATGTTCACTTCTCCTGGTGGAGTTAATAGACTCTGCACCTGCCGCTAGTGGCGAAACCCTGGAGACACAAATACAGGAAACCGACTGTCAGTGGGATGCATCTGTTCTGAACCGTCTCTAATCATGGATATGTCACCCCTGGTTGTTTAATGTCACACAGAAAACTGCTGACATGAACACAACAATGTCAAACTGAATAATGTAGTAAAAAGGCAATTTGGTCCGAAGTTGCCAGATTGCATATATTTCATATTGTAATATTACAATTTCAGAAATGATTCATTCTATTAATGTAATCTGTTTGCATCGCTGACTGGTTCGGAAGACAAGGCGAGACAAAACTCCCCTCTTCTTTGTGATGATGGCAGAGGACTGCTTCTGATCTACTACTTAGCACCGACACAACAACACCACATACCACACAAAACCTCCTTATAGCACCCGTTCAGCAGGGTGCTGCTCACCTTTGCCAATTAACAGGCTGATCTGGGTGTTGGTGAGTTTCTCCACTCGGTCGCCCTCCCTCGCCACCAGCCTCAGAACGCACATGAAGGGTTGCACGTCGCTTATGCGCCTGGATTCCTCTTCCAGTTCCTCCCTCTCTGCCGTCTGGTTGATGCAGGTGAAGACGTACGCGTCGGGCTCACCCAGCGCGCCGAACAGGGCCTCGCTGCTGGCGTTCTTCCAAACCATCTGAAACAAAAGACACCAGCAGTACATGAGGCTGAGCGTGCAGCGCTGATGTCCTGAAGTGTACCCCGTGTTCTCGGGGCCTGTAAAATGATCATGTAAAACATTTTTTATCGAAACAGTTATTCAAAACTAGGGATGCAACGATACCATTTTTTACAAACCGATACGAGTACGAGTATTTTTATTTGTGTACTTGCCAATACCGAGTACCGATACTTCTTAGATTTGGTCTCCATGAAAGTGCAATTAATTTGGAGGCAGATTTTATTTTATCCTCTGCAGATTATGTCAAGCCTATAGTACAAAATTAACAGAAGGCTATCCCAAGCTTTAAACTTCTTGTGGAAGTCCCTCTAATGTCGGACCATAAAACGCCCCCGTGTCCGGGTTCATAATGTAAGCGATAATATTAGGTATCGAGCAATTATATAGGAAGCTGTGTTCCAAGTTATGTTTCCGGTGCTTTTATTGTGGAGGGAGAAACGGAAAGGAAAAGAGTGGAATTGTGGGATATACGTGTGTGAAGGAGATAAAAAAGTGGTTCAAGTTACCCTGCAGCGTGTTTTCATTTTATTAGAATTACAAATATAGACACACAACAGACACTTGGCTACAATAATATCATCCGTAGCCGCACAACAGCGTCTGAATGAGGCCGCTGCCAGCGCTACTTCTGGCGGACCAGCAACAGTTTGATTCAAACCGGCGGAACGGCAGTAATTTTCCGTCGCGTTGGATGTGAACGCAGCATAACTCTACACACCTTGCTGCAAGAGCCGCAAGAGAGCAACGAAAGAGCCGTATGCGGCTCTGGATCACGGGTTGCCGACCCCTGCCCTAGACGTTGAAGTCAGGTAGGACAACAAATCTTTTTCTCCACAAAGCGCGACCAGTTTGTTGTAGCGAAATACTGTTGAGTGGTATCGGTTCTTGGTATCGGCAATTGAAATCGATACGAGTATTTTAACGCAGTATCGACCCCCGATACCGATACCGGTATCGGTATCGGTGCATCCCTATTCAAAACCCATTGACCAGCATCTTAGTTTTCAGAAGTGCTGTGGGAGAAAAACACTCTGATTTCTCAGATGTTGAAGATGATGATATCCAAGTGTGCAAACAATGACCCTGGCAGTTTTTGGAGATTTTTTTTTTTAAAAACACATTTAATCTCTTAATTATTTTAAATGCTTCCAAGAGTGTCATTACTTAGCACCGCTAAATCAAACAGCCTGAAGAGGCAGAGCTGTTGGCATAGAAACTGGCACATTCACGTTAACAGCAGATCTGCTCCAGCAGAGAGCTGGCCTTGTATACCAAGGAGGAAAGCTGCAGCTCCTTCTCTAATAGTTCCCTCAAAACTTCAAGATGCATCAAAGGCACAAGCGAGGATTGTTCGGATTGTGTGAAGTTTTAATTAGCTTAATGTCTAAAGTCAACCAATTTGCTTTTAGGCATATTGATTAAATATTGTAACAACAGTGTTTTGCAACTGTGGTCACCATAACTGCAGGCGCTGTACTGCAGTCAATCAAACGCACGCTATCAGAAACACAGATAAAATGCAAAGCATGAGTACATTACACATTGTGTCATTGCCGAAAAATATTGTATGACGTTTTTTATGATCTCCAGAAGCAGCTACTGATAATTAACTAAAGGGGGATGTGAGGGGACTTACGTTTTTGATGCTTTTGATGGTGTCGTTTGGAGATACAGGGAATTTCAGGAAGATCCCAGTAGGCAGCAGGAAGTCCATCACTATCTCCTGGTCCCCCTCCTTCTCCCATTCCTCCTGCATCCCATACTTCCCCGGGGGCATGGTGACGGCCTCTCATTTACCGTCAGCTCCTCTGCTGCTCACGGGAACACAAGCCAGCCGTCCACACAGAGGAAACACAGCCGGGGTTAATATGTCTACTATTAACACTTGTTACTGTGCAGTGTGTTTGTTGTTGGTTCCTAAAACCTTGAATGATCTATCTTTACGAGGTTGTTGATGAGGACCAGAAAGCACATGCAGAGTGTATATGTAGTAGCTTGTTTCCTCCACCTCCTCAACGTTCAATGTAATAATTCAAATATACAATGGAAAACTGTGGCGACCGTATTGAGATTTTTTTGTGCTTTGGGAGGGCTATAATTTATGATCGGCAGTCTCACACCTTCAGTACTTAATTCATACATCTCCACCTTAACAGACTGAATGTTCTGTCAGAAAAAGGTACAATAAGGTGAACACACTACAAAGAAAATTCAAACCACTGAATCATACACACAAAAAATAGAGATTTGGATTATATGTCCTGCTTCCTGTAAATTTATTCAGCTGACAGTGCAGACAGAAAATATTTTATTTTTAGTGTAATTTCCAATAGTTTGCCATAAAGTAATTCTACACTATTGATTGTGGTAAGAGGAAACTTGCCCTGCATGAGCTGAATTGGCTCTATATTAACGACAGATGTAGGCTGATTTACGCCTTTACATAACATACACTGTAATGTGTATACCCACAGTATATATGTGGATATATTTTTAAATGTTATATTTATATCTAAGAAACATGTTTTAAATCAGCGACCGTAAAGAAAACAGGTGCACAGACAAAAAAAAAACCGTTACGATATTTTGCTCATTGAGTAAAACTTGACATGTCCGAGCCGTGCCAACCTGTTAGCGCAAACACTTGCCTGTCAGCGCCACAAGCCGGTTATCTCTTCATGGCTTACTTCCAGCGAAGATGGAGGCTGTAACATGCGGATGTGTCCGTGAAGTTCACGCGAGGTGAGGTGTCGCAAATCCGGCTGCAAAGGGACGAGGCGCTCGCGCACGGCTCGCACGAAGCGGTGAAGTGTTTCCCTGCGTCGGTCAAGTGCGCCGTCATTCATGCAGAGAGGGTGTTGCACTGACCCGCACGGAGCGGCTGCGCTCTGCCTCTCCAGCTCTCCCCCGCGGGCCAAGGGACCGTCCGCCAAAACTTTAGTTTGCGAGAAGTGAAAGTGAATGTGTCTCTGACTCCCGCCCTCCGCCACTGTGTTGTGCCAGGTCCAGCTTCTCAAAGGCGACGATGAGCTGCTTTAACGTTGTACTGTCTTCATCTTTTTTTTATTTATGTATTCATCTTTTCCTCACAAAGTCCAACACAGCCAGCAAACAACCCGTAACAGTCCTTTGTATGATAGTTGTCTAAATATCTTTGGGTTTCGGAATCATACCACTGGGGGTACCTGAAGGCATCCCAGGGGGCACTTAGCATCAATTCAAAAATCCTTTACAAATAGTTATTTAATAAATATTCAATAATAGAAGCGTAAGTTCTTAAACAGAATTGTATATATTCTATATTAAATCAGACACTGATGGCACAGCGCTGTGTATTACAGTTTGTTCAACCAAAAATGCTATGTGCTGGTTAGAGGGTACTTAGGGGAAAAAGGTTGAGAATCACTGGTTTAGATCCTTGTAAGTAAAACACATAACTATGTGAGAAGTAAAATGATGTTTTGAACAGGTCACCAAAGTAAAATAACTCAATGCAGAAAAGAAATACCCCCTGTGATGTTATTGTATTTATTAATATGTGTACTGATACTTTCATGTAATGCAATGTAATGCTGTATTTTCGAGGTGGAACTAAACAAACACATCAAACTTAATGATTAATATTCTATAAACTAATCACATGTTCTGTATGCAAACAAGTTATAGCTGAAAAATATATGCAGACGTAAAATATTTTCTTCTGAAATGTAATTGAACACAAGTATAATGTGGCATCAAATGGAACTCAAGTGAAGTACAAGTACCTACAATTTAAAGAACACTTGAATTAAGTACTTTCGTAGACTTTATTTGGACTGTTGTTCGATAAAAGAATAATTGTGTCACTTTGTAGACTGGGAAATTAGAATCGGCCTTGTCACTTAATATATAAACAAAATGATTAATAGATGAACTAATAAAAAGCTTAATAATCAATATTGAAATTGTTTGTTAGAGCACTAATTTTGTTGTCACTTTATTTCCAATTCAAGGAAATCAGAATCCATCCCTTTGTAACATGCATTTAAGAATATGCAACCAATCATAAAAAGAGAGAGATTTTAGAAAATAAAACATTTATATTTGACTTGTTGTGTCTTTCAAATGTTACATGCAGGTCCATAGTTATAAACTCCAAACAGTAAATTTGCTAAATACATGAATACGCTTTTGTTGTGAAAGATGCACAATAACAAAATGGTTTCTGAGTTACTAACGTTAATAGTTAACCTCATTGCACTTTTACAACAGCCTTCATTTATCTGGACTTATCAGAAGTGGATTTTTTGTAATCAAACAAACTCTTCGACGGGAAACCTTTTTCCTATTTTCATGTGGTAATAAGACCAGGGACAATTTTAGTTTAGCAGCAAATAGTGAGCAAAGTCACCACTCTCCTGGAAGTGGAACACAAACCACAGTAGTACTACCGTAGAAAGGGGAAATGCAGGTACCAACACCAGCAGCGTGACATTACAAATATTTACTCTCGGCCATTTGATGCGCAGTACTTGTACTTGCACGGAACGATGCAAGTACATCGTTCCGTGACATGAATTCTACACCAGAGAAACACACCTCCCAGTAAATAAAAACATGCATAATATTTGTCTATTGGTGTGCAGGTGTTAATCCTTCACGTGAACACTAGACTCTTGGTGGTCTAGTAGCTCTGGTGAAAACAGGAAGTGAGTGTACAGAAGAGAAACTTTTGGCTCGAGCTGCAGACTGAGAGCATGAACCAGCTGCTTCCCACCCTTCAGTCAGTGAACCTTTATCACAATAAAACCTTGCCAGTAAACACGCTTCGCTGGTAGAGTCTGTCGACTCTTCCTGCTTTGATAAATACTGGAACCACAATAGTGCTTTTAGATCACTCGTGCATGTGTGAGGTATAACTGCAATAAACACAGGTTCACGTTTCCTCAGTAAACACTAGTGATGTTTGTATTGCTGTTATTGTACCACACAGCAATACAACCATCACTAGTAACGCTCATCAGTGCAGGAAAACATCAGACATTTCAGACGCTATTTATATTTACCCTGACAATAAGTGAACACATTCATAGGTTGGTCATGTGATGTTTAGATGTGTGACTTATTTAGTCTTTGGGTTCACCGCACTGCTGTGGGGGGATTCCTGGATGGGCAGTGGTCTCACAGCCACACAGAACGGCTGTAAAAAAGTACTTTTTTTCTGTTAATATTTCATTTCTTCTGAACATGATTGGAGGAAACTGGGCCTGACAGACATTTTGAGACTCACATAAGTGCTGATTGACATTCCCTAAATCCTTGCTGTAAAATGTATCAAAGACACAACTGGGACTTAAATAACGACCGGGATTTATCTGAAAATGGGAGAATAGACACAAAAATAATGTAAATTGTGAGGTCACATGGCTTTTTAGCCATGTTACCACCATTGTTGTTTCAGGAAGGACAATATCAGTCTGTCGGTCCAGCACTTTAGAAATCTCATCTTTAGTGAAATGCTGTACATACATTTGTTCCAGAGAGTGAAACCTAATGACCTTTGTTGATCCTCAATATTTCTATTAGTCCAAACAAAAGGACCACATATTTGAAAACTGATGACATTTCTAAACTAAGATGGAGACAATGGTTATCCATATAACCATCATTGTACACATGTAAGCATGTACCATTGAGCGCAAAGCACCACTGTGGCTGAGTACATCCTCACTGAGCCAATAGCGGTGATGTAAATTCAAGTCAACATTATTTATACGGCCCAATACCACAAATCATAAATATGCAAACCGCTCAGCTGACGCTGAGTCGGAGGTTTTTTCGCCTCCCCTTGGGAAGGACAGCGTGGTTAAGAGCGGTCAAACTGGAACTTCCCAGCGCAAAGTTACAAAACAAACTGAACCGAGTTTGGAAAGTTAGTCAGAGATGTGGCGGAGGGAATTAGAGGGCGCAGCTGTGGGAGCGAATGTGTGAGCACCTCGACAGTTTTGTTTTTAAACTTTATAATTGTGTCATTTATCCAACAGTTTGGTCACCAATGCACCAATAGTGGACTGAATTTGACACAGAGGATGAGAGCAACTATTTCTATGGAAACTGTTTAGATGTCAGACGTCCCTAAAGGCTTCAATGGAAGTCGATGATGCAAACCTTTAGATTACGAAACCAGCCATCCGACTGAAATGTTCAACAAGGACGCTCATCGACGCACTCAGCACAAATGTAAAGGCGAGGGCATTTCACAAAGCTTAAGGAGCATCGCATCTAGTTTTCACACATCTAGTAATAATAGATTTATGTACCTGGATGAATAGTAAACACTTTATTAAAAACGTATGGGTCCAGATGAAACAAGTCTGTGCTGCTCCTTACATTCACAGACAAAACAGCTGCTGCACACAAACATTTGCTTTTCTGAACACCACAGTGATAACAAACATCAGAACTGAACAGAGTCTAATGGACAACCTTTGATTTGACATAAAAGTGATGTGAAAAAGTCCGATGAAAAATCCCAATATACTTTCATTGCACTTTAAAATAAATACATTTTAACTGAAACACCGTTTTGTCTCATTCAGGAAACTCCATTTTGTTGAAAGAACATTTACATTTCAATATACACGGCGTTCAATGAATGAACCTTCAATGAACCTTCTTCAGAGAGGAAATATAAATATATACACGCCAGGTTACACATGATGTGCAAAAGCACCAGTCTGTACACAGGATGTCAAATGGTTACAATAACGGAGACAACTCCCAGTCTTTTAGGCCTTTCAGTAGCACATTGTTTTCTCAGAAACTTTACATTTACATAAGTTCAATTATTATTGTCCTGAAATCGCCTGAGCAATGTGACAGCTGTGAAAAAAAAATATTTCAATATCTTTCTCCCAGATAGTCAGATGATTTTGCATTCCACAATAGAACAACTTTCAGTGTTATTCATTTTTATTTCCTTAACCTCAGCACACTGTCTGCTTCACTTGCATTCAGATATATTTAGTGACATTGTTTAGGTACATATGCCTTCATCAGGTTATGTTACAAACCAATAGGAGAGCATTTCATATACATGTTGGTGGACCCACGCAGACCAATCAGGTCACGCTACAAAATGACATCACTCAGTCAATCAGGAATCATAACTATCACATCATGGCACCAAAGTCCTACAAACAAAGCATGAAAACACAATTTCATATAGAAAGTGTCTTAAAAAAAAAAAAGATCAAAACGCAAATACACATAATGAAGGAAACCTGCCATAGCTCCTATGCACCTGACGAGCAAAAGTTAGCTCTTTTTAGAGAATTTGTTAAATAATAATAATCCTAAATGACGTGCCCTTCTCTACCTCCTAACTGGTTGCAGGACTGTTTTCATAAAGGCTCTACTGGGCAACTCCAGATGTACGATGCATTGCTGCCGGTGGCTTCACCCTCCTCGGAGCATCGCAAATGAAAATGGGAGGAAGACCGTGGCGAGAAGATCTCGGATGATATCTGGATACTGTCTAAAATGATCCACAAAACCTCCATATGTCAGACACGTTTGATCCAGGAGTGGGCTTTCCTAACTGGTCAACGTTGCAACCAAGACCCAGCAACCCGTACTCCTCAGTTTTGGGTTCAGGACTTTGACAGCATGCCTGACAAGGTCATAGACCCAGAGCCAAGTTGTTTTTTAGAGAGCCGAGTCCCTCTAGACTGTTGCTTTCTATTAGCTTTAACAAATCTCATTTTATGCTAAGAATTATAACTGCATGGCTGTAACTTACAACCATCACCTCAGAGAATTTCTATTGCATCGATTAATTTAGTTTTACCATCAGTTTGGTTTTTTTCTTTGTCTAGTCTTTCATTTAATTACAAGTATTTTTTTACATTTATTTTCTTTCCTTTTGTTAACATTATTAATATAGATTTTTGTGGGTGTGTTGGCCAAACTCTCGTGGGGGGGATGTTTACATACTGTATATTTGAGTATAGTTTAATTATTACTTTGGCTCAAGGTAAGAACTTCAAATACACACTTTAAATGACCACAAATTCAAATTAGACATTGTCTGAGAAATTAAAACACACATAACCTAGTAATTCCGCAAAGTGGTGAAAATAATTCCCGTCTAAAAATCAAGTGCATGGTCATTCAACAATACAATACTTATTAACAAGTAAAATAAAGAGCCGAAAGCCAGACCCTTTTACACAAGAAGCCACACAAGCCAACTAACGTGTTTAGAAACATCTTACATATGTCTAAAATGTACAACTTGTTTTGTAACTAATGTTCAACACGCACACACACAATAATCACAACTGTGCACTTCAAATCTAAAAGAACAATTTCAAATTGAATCATCAAAACAACCCAAAAGGTGGACATTGAATTCAGATGTTGGATTACAAAGTTGTCTGAAAATGTCTCTATAAATTAGTTCACAGCTCGGTTAGGAGTACAACTTCAATCTAAACCTCTGTGCCATTTTTATGCAAACATTGTGTAAATGTGAATGTGTTTTTTCTTTAAATATATATTGCACTTGACCGTCAGAGTTTTGCCCCTCAGAGCCGGGGAACAAGCGAACTATCAGAGAGAATTGTTGAAAGAACCACTTATGTAGAGTGATTGTGACATGTGCCACCTTGGAATGAGATATAAAAGACGTAAGAATCGACTGTAAACGGTATCTAAAAAAAACACATAGGAGGAGAGTTTGACACACCACTCTGACAATGGCAAACATCAGTAGTGTGAAATGATAATGTTAAGTCAAAATTTGTATACAAATTCCCAAATTGCAAAACTAACTATGCACCACAAACAACATGCTTTTTAATGTTGAGTTTTGGCTATTGTATTCAGTCTGGAGAGTAATGCTCTCATCACGATCAGCATCAGGAGGTAAAACACGAACCTCTTCGTCCAAGCAGCACCAAATGAACAGCACATGTTTATTGCACTTTTTTTTTTTTACATCAGTGCAAGCCTTTTAAAATCAATTACACATGTGCCTGCGTTCATGTGAGAGGAGCGGTGACAAACCAAAAGACAAAACAAGGCCAGATCTCTCTCCCCCCAACCCCACCAAATAAAGAAAACTGTCTTTAATCACATTAAATCAAAAAGCATAAGATTTGATTTGACCACAGTTTTCTTGTAACTCCAAGCAAACGGGAGGTACGCTGTTGCAAATCTGTCAGCTGACATCCGCATTTCTCTCCGCACCAGCAAACAACAAGTAGCGGGCCGAAATTTGATGTTTTCTGACATTGCTTAATGACCTCCAGGTCCACAGACGCGTCGTGGTGGTCACAGGCCAGAGGCCAACTCACTCTGTGCAGGTCGCATGAGAACAGCAGCAGACCCGTCCACAGTTCATCTCCAGTTGTGGTACATGTAGAGGCCGGCGAAGAACAGGTTGGATGTCAAGCTGACCAACAGGAGGCCCGGCCAGATAAGACGTTTTATTAAACCTGGAGAAGTCACAGTGAAAGCAAATTCATTTTATGAGAAGTGTCATCATTAAACATCCTTATTGTGGAAAGAATGTTTTCTCTTTCATGTAAAAATGCACTACAGTGTTACTGTTAATTAACTTTCCTTTAGACTGAAACACGTCTCAGTTTAAATGTAGGGGCATGTGTATAAGAGCATGACAATGTAATCTGAGACCAGTTATTTGGTTGATAGTTGTTTTAGCACCTGCTGGTGGCCGTTTCTGGTACTTGGCTGATGTACCGTGTCATGTCACTTTGGTCAAGAAGTTGATGGTCTGCCTCAGGAGGAGTAATGTAGGGAGGGGGGAGGCAGTGCAGAACAGAACAGAACACATACTGGATGCAAATACTGCAGGCACGCCTCAGCATAAGAAACCGTCTACTTCCCTGACAGGACAACCTCCATTTCTAAGCACTAAGGAGGAAAGAGAAGACACCTATACTAAAAAACGAGGTCCAACGCATCAACCTCCTCCCGAAATAGCCGAGGCTACAGCAGAGGCAGGCTAACAACTCCACTATGACGGTTTGTCGGGTGCGTCGCTTGCCAAGAGCTTGTTCCAACCGGTCTGCTGGAATTCAACGGCCAAGCAGAGAGTTACAGAGCTTGAAGTCAAACTTTTCTCAAATCGATTAGGGGCTTAGAATTGACGAACTCCAAGTCTTCATTACCATGGTACTGGATGGGGTGTCAACTCAATAGTCCAGAAGTTACCATGTGGCCTGCAGGAGAAGCATCTTTATTTTAATTCTAGCTACAATCAGCAATCCTCCCTTCACTGTCTTTGTTAATTTTGTTAGCTGTCAACAAGGATCATGACAGATCCACGTTTCCAGCTCTCTGGCCAAGCTGATGAAGAGGGAAATCTCTCAGGCCGACCTGACTCAGATGGCCTTCTAAGAAGATTGAAGAGCCAAAGAAGCTGCGGCCTACACACAAAAGGCCTCATCCACGAGTGTCACCGTTTATCCAATACCACATTTCATGTCACTTTTTCTGATTTGCCCCCTCAATTCCATCAAACTAATGGCTTGGCTTTTTTGCTCCAATATGCATTGTTAGCTGTCAGACGTTTTTATAGACCGGTACGTGTCTCTCCAATCAGTAGAGACACCACAAAGATGAATTGGAGGCGCTTGAGGTACATTTCAAGTTTCATATATATATATATATATATATATATATATATATATATATATATATATATATATATATATATATATATATATAGCTTTAGGAGACATTCTTTGCAGCCAGCAGAGACAGAAGGAACAATTACAGTGATCAATAAAGCTTTAAATGTTTAATATGAGCATTGCTTTAAAACCAATTTGACAAAAAGTGAGCCCATCTTTTAATCTCTACATCAGACCAGGATCACAGTTTTATTTAACAAAGCCTAAGGTCTTGATACCGTCATTTCCTCTAGTTAGAACAGGCATAACAGCTAAATGAAATGTGATTTCTTACAGCATCCACCCACCCTGCCATGTTTCAATCGGACCGACCTCTTACCTTTAGGAGGAGGGGTGAACTCAGGGCCCTGGGTAGTAGTGCCAACTAGGCAAGCGGAAGACTCCGAGGAGCTGCCTCGCCTCTCTTCCTCTTCAATCACACTGCCGTCCCTCAAAAAAGAACTCAAATCTGGAAAGACAAATCATAAAGCCATGGATAAAACTATCTTAACATTTAAGCTATTGATTAACTCTCTGTAGAGCCACTATATATCAGGTTTTAGAATGCCATCTGGTGGAAATATCATGAATGACCCTGAGGTAGACAGCAATGCACGTTGCTAAACCCCCATACTGAACATTTCAGTTATCCGTTTAACCCGTACTTACCATTTTGGCTTTGGAAGGGCGATACGTCAGGTGAAAAGCAGCCACTGTAAATGGAAGAAGCCGACTTTACATTGAAATGCGACGAAGACACCGATGGGGACATGATTGTGGGTTCTGGCTCCGTCGAGAAAAGCCGGAGTTTCCGACCACTGATGTTGAGGCGCGCAGGGCTGATGAGGGGGCGCCGCTGTCTGGCAGAACCGGAACTGGATGTCACTGACCCGGCGACTGAAGGAGTCGGAGAGGGGCCAGGGGATGATGGGTGGCTCCCAGACATCAGTGAAAAGTAATCTGTGAAAAAGTGCCGCAAAGAATGTCAACCAAGTGTTCTGAAATTGTGTAAAAAGAGTTATGTGGAGATTACACAATCACCGGGAGGTTCAATACCTGAGGGCGGGGAGTCTTTGTATTGTGAGGCTGGTTTGCTTCCACTAAACAGGTAACCAGAATCTGAAAATAAAGAAAGAAAGAATCCCTCCATGAACCATGGCTTTCCTTCAACATGCTGAAACATAACTCCAAATAAAAGCTGATGTCTGATCAAGTTAAAAGTAGGTAACTTAATGCCATCAAATTAGGCCATAACAATTTTAAAGGTTAGTGAGATGTGGTGCTGGTCTATCTAAATAAATCTATAAAAAGTCCGCCCCCTAGTGGAAAATAAATGATGAATGCATCTCTAGCTGCAACTATTCTTTTTCATTAAAGATTAATCAGGCAGTGATATTCTGAATGAAAAATGTCAATATTAGTTTATTCCAGATAAATCAGTATCTGCATGCATGATGGTCAGTGAGCAAAGAAATGGCAGTAAGGGGAACATTAATATCTCCATTACATAGTTTGTCCTCCAGAGGGCATTGACAAGATTTCTTTCAACTTTAAAATGTTGTGCTTTTTTAAAAATACATGTGTAAAAAAAACTATACAACCATATAGTCCATCTCTGACATGAAAACGCCCCTTCTTCACACATATCTTTACTAGAAAAACAGTGAGTCTTTCCCGAGTTTGGAAAGTGTGACATGACCCAATTGTATGCCGATCAGCAGAAATCTAACGTAAATCTGCAGAATCTTATCAATTATAAATCTCGTCTGTATGCAAAACAGCACATTGTCTGAGCTACTCAAGATCAAACGTCAGCAGAAGTGGGCTGAACATTCCCACCGTCCCCGTTAAGGTGACCAGCTCCTCGAAAAGGACTTTGCGCTACTTTATCAATTGTCTTCAGTGATTTTATTTTGAATGTAAAATAATAAATCTAATCAGACAAGATTGTACCAAAAGGCATTAGAAAGATCTTCCAGTATCAGATGAGTGATTGCTAAATGAAATCATGTTAATGTTACCTGTCCTGGAGAGGGACGGGTTGGTGCCGAGGCAGAGGGCTCTGCTGAGGCGCCCAGGCAGGGAGGAGGGGGAAGCCTTGCGCTCATGAGGACTCTGCTGGCAGTGGATGAGCTTGAAGAGGTTGGGGGGCGGGGTTAGGACGAAGGAGTCTGCCAAGTCCTGAGAGAGCAAAGGAGGCTGGCTGCTGAAGGAGGGGACAGCGGCGCTGCCTGCTAGGCATCTGCAACACAAGAGCAACAGACCGTCTACGAACTGAAACTGTCAAAAGGTTTTAACGCTACAGATAAAGCATACCAAAATTGACATGACTCCATCATGTGCTTTACAAATAGTGCTTAAAGGACACTGAATAATTATAGATTTGTGATTTCTTGTGTAAATAAAGTAGCATTCAAATGTGATTGTATCTGTTCCACAACAATGTCACAATACCATTTGACACTTAATTATAAACTTAAATTACGTGACAAGTGCATGTTGGAAATCAAATCATTGAACGTTTCTTGAACCATACAGCTCGATACCCATTTAATGCGAGCACTTTATTAATGGCGGCTGTCACTGAAAATCTGCTGCAGCTGTCGGAGAACATGCAGCAGCTGAAAGCTCCTAAAGAACAAAAGCTCTCGGAGAACTGCTGCCCAGCACTACAGCTCAACTCACTCACATTTACACAGCAGACAGTGGCCCATACATGTCATGTGTCAAAGTACTTTGTAGTCAGCAATTAAGAGTGTTGACAAAGTTTGTCTTTCAAAAGAACATAATCACAGAAGTCTTATCCAACGTTAAGATGATATTTTCCCACGGCTTCAATGGTGTGTAATGAGGCTTTTTCTTAAAAACTGGGGAGAAACATACAGAAATGAGCAATAAGGTGTTTGTGTTGAAAACAAATGGAGGCATATCCTTTCAACAGCTGTTTATTTCATTCCATGTAAAGCAAGCATTCCTGCAAAGTATTCAAATTGGAGCCTTACATTAAAAGAAAGACACCCAGTTTCAGCATAAAAGCACCCAAAACGTAGTACGTTTCTTTGGGTATGTTGTATGTTGCAGGAAACCTTTCAGAATGGACGGAGAGCCATTTCTGAGGCTAATACACAATATATAAAACATATTAATCCAATTGAGATCTAGATCATTAGCTTATATTAGCTATAATCACGGCTTTAATTGTTTATTAAGTATCAAGATGTTTGCATTATTACCTTTCATTTATTAATGATCAGTTCTTTCAGTGTTTCTGAAAAACACACACCCAACTAAAACATTCAGGTACAACACAATCTCCTTAACTACATATGCATAGTGAAACAGTGCAGTAAAAACATTTACATTCACAACTCCATTAGTAAAAAAAACGTAGTTTTACAGCCATCACTGTTAAAACACCACAAAATATGTTTTTGGCTATGGCATAATGCTACAGTTGCATTTCCAGTTATTAAAGTAGTTAATGTAGTGTACGCTAGACTTAGATACATGGAACGGTTAACAGCCATACTTATCAGGTAGATACAACTAACTAACTTATCGGGTAGATACAATTTTTTTTAAAACAGACAAATAATATATATATATATAAATAAATAGCATAACAAACTGTTTATAGCAAACCCAAACTTAATAGACCTTACATCTAAAACAAAAGGTAAAATTACTGAAATACTATGCTTTTCTTACTTTGACACACCCACCCACACAAACGCTTCAATGTAAGTGCATCAGAATCTATATTTCATACGTGTGGATGAAGGATAAATATAATATATTTATCCTTCATCCACACTTATGAAGGATAAATATATTATATGTATCTTTAGGAGGCAGTTTGTCACATGATCCATTTATGAAAGGTAAAAAAACATAACACAAAAGTAAAATGTTGTAAATTATTATGTAGGTTGTGAGGAAAGTATGTGTAGTGTCTGACATGTATCATTTAAAAACAATTCAAAGCTTTGAGACATCTACACCAAAGGCGCTAGTTTGAGAAGTCCAACTACAGGAGAGAACATGCAATTTAAACTCCAGTTACAGCACTATTTCCACCACACAGTCTATAAACAAATTCTACAGATATTAGTTTTTAAAGCCTTTTCACATTATTGTCAAATAAATATCCCTCTTCACTCAATACATTCCAATAAAATAAAACTAAACGGGTTAACAGAAATAATTTGGTGAGAGGTGAATTGTTAGCACATGCAACTAGTACATCTGTCAGTGTAATCCATCGACATGTTAGACTGTTGGCAAAGGAAAGCTCAGTATTACTGCAAGTGATCGAGAGGTAAGTGCTGAAGAAATCCAATGTTTCCAGCAAACATGAAAAAGCCGGAGGGCCAACATCTCACTTGAGACTTACTTAAAGCTATTAGAATTGAATAAAGTGAATTCACATAAACTACATCAAGTCTCATAACTTTGATTCACTTGCTTGATGCTTGCAGTTTTAGACTAAACTATTTCCTTCAAATGGCCATATTGAGTTGCAGAGTTGAGCTCTTCATAATGACAGCATTCAGCCACTGACTGACACAACAGTGTCACCAGAAACTCTTTGACGTGATCACCTCAACAAAAACCAAAACGAGCCAGCAACCTGACAGGTCGGCACGATTCTTAAGCATGAGCTTTTTGCACAGCAGAGCGTGACAAAAACATCATTAAATAAAAGCATATAAAGTAAAAAAAAAAAAAGTATTTAAAAGCTCAAATGTTTTTCAGTAACTGAAGTATAATAAAAGTGGAAATCACAGGACAAGTTGACAACAAATGGGACGGGAGAAGAGCGGCTCACAGCCGTCGAGCCAATGACAAACATCAATGAACAATGAACTGCTTTTCCCAGATTAACTTTACATTGTCATTGTTTAAAAAAAACAAAAAAGGGAAACGAGCTACTGTTACTATTATGCAGATTCACAGAGTTTGTACTGTCCAGATGAAAATGCAATAGTAGCCACATCACTATAAAGATATCACGCACGGAGAACCTTCCAACGAGCTGTAGTGAGTACATTATAGTCAACCAACAGCTAAACCAGAGTTAATACATCAATGAGCATACTCAAAATGTTTTAAATTACATTGTTGAGTGAAGTACTAGTCTGGTAATGTTGAAATCACACATTTGTTATAGAATAGAATCATCACTGCAATCAGTCATAGATTAATGTTTTTTGATTTGAGAGAAAACATGGCATGGTTTTTTGAGGGAAACATGGTTTCCCTCAAAATACATTCTGTAAAATGTTCTTGAGTTAGTAACTAAAATTATAATTATATTGTATTTATTTATTTTTTACTTAATAACTCTTAATTCTTTTTGGATTCTGAAAGACTCTAGTCAGTTTCTTTCACTGAAACAATCCCAAAATAAGAATATATTATTGAATTAAGCCAGAGGGATTAAGAATCATTAGCTGTTTTTATATACTATTATTTGTTTTAATACCATTTACTACTTAACCTCTGAAATGTTACAAATAAACAACTGTAGACTATGTGCTTGAACATGAGGGTTAGATGTGATTTAGCAAGTTGTAGTGTTTTGTTTCCATCATGGTTCACACAACCATATGCTTCAAATATGCCATTTGCATCATAACCTCAGTCATTCACACACAACAGTAAAACAGGGGGTTAAGAGTAGAAAATGGACAGTGAAAAAAAAACAGCTTGTTCCTTGTTCTTTTACGGACCACAAATAGATAATAAATTGGGTTTTAAACTGGCTCTAATTAACACAAGGCTCTCATGGAAAGATGCGTCTTTACATAATCCCATATTCAAACACAACTTGCACATTACTGCTCTGACCTTCGATATCTGGCTCTTCTTGGACCCAGCGTTTTGCGAGTTGCCACAGCAGCGGCAAAGCTGACTAGGCAACATAGGGAGATGGTACCAAGCTTGGTCGTGTCCATCCAATCCGAGGTGTCGGTCAAGTAGCTCTCAGACAGGTGGAGGCACAGGGTGAGGAACCACAGGACGGAGGCTACAGCATCAATTCGCCTCAACCTGGAAATAGAGCAACACATGAGTTTGAATTAAACTTGTCTGAGATGACTTTCCCTAAAGGCAAATACAGAGGCAGTGACTGCTTACCGAACAGGTCCAGCTAAGAAGACAGCAGTAAGACAAGTCAGCAGGCCAACGGAGACTACAGCCAACGGGTTGTCCTTTCCATGCTGCCACACCAACTTCCCATGTTCTGCGACCTTGTCGGGGAGCAGCTCCAGCAGACCCTGCCACACGGGCACGGCGCCACTGCTTCCGTTGTTGGGGCTGGACTCGTTGTGAGGTTTCGGCTTTGGAGGGATGACCCCACCACTTAATGTCTGTGGGCCACTAAGTGATGCAAGCTGGTATGGAAAGTCATACAAAGATGTAGCAACTAGGAAAGTACATATCAGGAAGGCCAGGGTCCGTAACAGTATGACCCCAGTGGGAGAAGATGCAGAATAGGAGCTCTGTGGGAGAAAGAGATGTTTTTGATTTGAATGCTGACCTTTTCACAACATATGGAAATCAACAAACCTCCCCTTGAAAAAATGGAGCTTGATATTCTTTCTTTAAGTTATAGAGCTTTACTTGGCATGACATCAGTGGTGCTCTATTGGATTTACAAAGCAGCTTTACTACGGGCACTTCCGGGTTTATCAGTTCAGCTTTGGGCATTTATAACAACAAACAAAGCACATGCTCATAGGTGGCATATAGTAAGATAAAAAAATACAGTTTAAATAAATACTAAACTATAGTAAGAACAATAGAAGAGTGAAAACATTATAATGACCATATAATAAAACTATTAGGTTTACGACAACATATTGTTCATTGGTATGGAGTGATTGTGTGACAAACTGTTTTACATTAATTGATTAAGCCCTCGGCATATAGTTAACCACCAAACATTACTGTGTTTCATGTAAATTAATTTCATTCACACACTTTGCCTGCTCGGCGTCTGCAGTTTTTTGCACTGACCTTTATGAAGCCCTTGTCCAATTCTCCGCTGCGTCGAAGTGGATGGTTCAGGAGCACGTTTCGAAGTTGGCGGTTTTGATATTTTATGTAGTATTCTACCACTGTCTGACACGGCCTACATAACTTATAGGTCTGCTCCAGGTGGTGCTTGTATGCCTCAATTTCCTCATCGTAGTTTTCCTACAAAGAAAACAAGAGTTTTGTTTATAAATCTAGTGTTTAAAGTCAGTCATGGTGACAATAAAGACAGAAAATAGAAAAGAACACAGTACATACATCCTCCCGTGGGACAAAGGAAGCTAACTGCTTTACTACGACAGTCTGGTTCTTATTGCACTTTCTACACAAGAGCATCTGAGTGTTGACCGCTTGTTGAGTCTTTGTGGTCGAGGGAAGGCTACCAGATACTCCGTGGTTAAGATGCTCCATATACTGAGCTGGGATGGGTTTGTTGTAATCCCCATTCTGAAAACAAGACAGATCAACAAAAAGAATAATTTAAAAACACACATCTTGCAGTACTGGCAAAAATAAATGAATAACTATTTAATTGCAATGTATTATCCTGCAAAAAAAGAATTCACAGGTGTAAAACTAACCTCCTGGAAGCCATTGTATTGATCACAATTGGGACAGTCCCAGCAGTTTCTGTTCCCAAAGGGCACCACGGAATTCTGATTACAAAACCAGCAGTTCACGTCTGCATGGGACGGCTTCTTCCTGTAAATAAGAGATGGACTTATTACACGATGCAACATGATAATCAAACCTGCTAATGTATCTTTGAGGTACAAGTATCACTACTACATGAATGAGGCACAACTTGTCTTATATACCGAGTAAGTGTATTACATGTTTGATTATTATGTGAATATATCTGCACATAATATATTGTTAAATGTGTTTATTAGAATTACAACCCTCGAGATGTACCATCTCGTTTTCAAAGGGGGTCAAAAATATCACAATGAATGCACAACAGTGGTATAATAACTTAAATACAAAATATAACTCTATACAATAAAGTACAGACAAAAAAAAACATACATTAATTGATGGAACCATTATAGCATTACAGTGGCCAAAGTGACCAATAAAAGATAAACCGTACAGTGTTCCTGGATCACTAAATAAAATCAGGTACAAGATCAGAGGTAGATAATGTTTAAAGTGACAGCTTACTTTGAGATGGTAAGTCCACCTGAGTAGAGTGACTTAATGCTACTTGATAACTGATATGATAATTAAATACACCTGACTTTTATTAAAAGTACGCACACATAGCTGTAAATGTGCATTCAAGCAGTGAAAAACTATATTCGTAAATCTTAAGTTAGTTAGCAACACAGTTAGCAAAGTCAGCCCTTGGTCTATTAAGAAATAGACCACTCTCAAGGAATGGAAAAACATATCACATTTTTCCTTGAATGTCACATTTTTAAAACACAAACGCCAATGTTGAACGTTGTTTGCTAACTTGCACTAATGTCAAAGTGAATATAGCTAAAACACACGCAGATCCTTGAAGTTACCTTGTGGCAATTTTGTATATCAGCGCCCCGACGGCGACCGACGCCGTAGCTCCGACCCCACTGTACATGATTTCAGGATACTCCGACAGGAGCTGGTTTAACGCCTCCATTTCTAAAGAAATGTGCAACAAAAGCTAACAAAACACGGTAAATTAAACGTTCGGCTTCGGTATCGCAAAACACGGCGCGGGAGCGCACGCGGCAAGCGATCCCTTTTGTTCACGCCCATGAAACGGAAACGGAAGACGCGTAACAGGCTGGACGCATTCCAATATTAGTTTTTCATTCCTCCTCGTGGACTTTACCGTTCTTTGGAACCATTCACGGTTAAACTATTACACAAATATAAATGTTTTCACCAAATTTTGAGTGTCCTAAATGGAAATATTTAATTTGAATTGAAAGCAATCACACTAGTTTAAGTCTAAGCAAAGAGTAGTGTAGTGGACGGGGAGTATGATAGTGTTGGAATGAGAGCCTTAGAGATAGGGTAAGGAGCTCGGACATCAGGAGGGAGCTTGAAGTCGAGCCGCTACTCCTTCATGTCGAAAGGAGTCAGCTGAGGTGGTTCGGGCATCTAATTAGGATGCCTCCAGGACGCCTCCCTTTAGAGGTTTTCCAGGCACGTCCAACTGGTAGGAGGCCCCGGGGAAGACCCAGGACACGCTGGAGGGATTATATCTCCCAGCTGGCCTGGGAACGCCTCGGGATCCCCCAGAATGAGCTGGTAGATGTTGCGGGTGAGAGAGAAGTCTGGGTCAGCCTGCTTGACCTGCTGCCTCCGCGACCCGACCCCGGATAAGCGGTGGAAAATGGATGGATGGATGGATGGATGGAATGAGAGAGGGGACAGCGTTATGTCGTATTTTTCCTCATCGTGTTTTAAACCTCAAAATACTACTGTGCATTACGATTCGTAAAAAATAAATTAGTCTTTCAACTCGTATGCTGTCAAATATTGACTGCCTTCTGAAACGTGCTGCATCCTGTCACCTAACGTTAGCCTGCCAAGTATCAAACGTCAGAGGTGGAAAGCAACGATTTAGTCAGGTAAATTACTGGAAAATGTTTATGCTACTTTATTATTATACTGCACTACAAGTCAGAATCAAATATTGTATATTTTACTCCACTACGTTTGTTTTATAACGTTAGTTACTAGATGCTTTGCAGATTCAAATTAATATAATAATAACAATCAAACAAATATATGATCATGAGATAAATAAGGAGTTACAAAATAACCCGTAATTAAATTTAGCCCCACCTAACCAGCTGCTACATCAACTTGATGTAATGTATCAATAATTATAGTTCAATAATGTAATATGTATTATTCTGGATTTTACTTTTGGTTATATTATTGATATTACAACATTTTAACTTTTACTTCAATAGATGCATTACTGAATGACTGTATTTCTAGAAGATCTGTAGGCTACTTCTTTCACTGTGATCATGGCAAGATACTTTGAAAGCTGACAGCTCTAATAACTTTTGTATATCAGCCTACACGCGTTACAGTGGATGAATAGCACTTACAGTAGAGGAGTAAGACAATCAATAAGAGCATTTAATGCAAAAATAACATTTTATTTGAACAAACATGATGTATTTTACATCAAGTGACCATAAGTCATAGTGCTTAGATGTCTCCAACGGTTGCATAGCAGCACGGATAATTGGATAAAACAGAGAAAATAAATAAATAGCATAATTACAAATAGGTTTATCAAAAGTAAAAACATTTAAAAAGACGTAAAAAAACACACACACCATTGTTTGGTTCCAAAAGAGGCATAAACTAAGACTCAGACTCAAATCAACTGTCTTCCCGAAGCTTACACTTGATAAGTGATATTTCTATAACAAAATATGATGAGTAACATTGACGTCTCTGACATACATGTCCTTGGCATTTGGAACTGTGGCCTACCAATACATTTAACCAACAACTTATTAAACAGTCAATTCAACATTTCTGTACCTTAACAAACCAACAAACATGAATGTCCTCTGACGAGGACAAACCTCAGGGTGAGTGACAGACCAAAGTGAAACAGATGAACTGGCTGTCAATGGTCCATAACTCAAAACTCTACTGGTCGTATGAATACGCATGCGGCGCCTCCGCTTGCCTCGCATAGGAGGCGAACTGCTGGTAGTTGCATGCCACCGAGACGGTGCTTCCGCTGGGGCTCATCGGCTGGGTCACCGCGCCGTAGGGACACCCGTTGTGCGGCACCAGCACGGGCGGGTGTCGGTGGTAAGCGCCGTAGGGGGAGGGATGGAAGTGGGAGGGCGAGCAGTAGGAACTCACCGGGCCGCTCGGGGACACGCTGCGGGTGTGCCCGGGGATCACCTGGGGCGCTGGGTACGCGCTCGGCTGGGACAGACCCCAGGAGCTGCTCACGTAAGACTGCAGGTAGAGCGGCTCGGGATAGTCCGCGGAGCTCCCGGGCAGACACGGCACGCTCGGGGGGTTGTAGGGTCTTTTCACCCTCCTCCGCCGCCGGTAGTTCCCCATGTCAAACATATCCTCAAACGCGGGGTCCAGCATCCAATAGTTGCCTTTCCGGTCCCCTCGGTAATCCCTGGGCATCTTGACGAAGCACTCGTTGAGAGACAAATTGTGCCTGATACTGTTCTGCCACCCTTTTTTGTTCTTCTCGAAGAAGGGGAACTTGGAGATGATGTAGTCGTATATCCCGCTGAGCGTCTGTCTCTTGTCGCGGCTGTCCTTGATGGCCATGGCGATGAGAGCCACGTAGGAGTACGGTGGCTTCCCATGCTGGCCGGTCTGCTCCTCGCCTTTGGGTTCAAGCAGGGGCGAGTTGGTGCTGATGTCCAGAAGCTGCACTCCCTGGTCGGCGGGGGGGTTCTGCTCTGCATCCATGGCTCAGGTGTCTGTGTGTGCGTCCTGCTCGGGCGAAAAGAAGACAATCTGCACCAAACCAAGGCGCGCATGTGATTGTGTCCGCAGGTGCACACACTCCTCCCACAGGTAGAGAGGGCAGCAGTTATCGCCGTCTTTCATCTCGCCGGGTTTCCCACACTGTTTATGCCTTTGTATGGGGCCAGTGTGCAATGTGTTTAGGTTGAAACAGGGGTCACGGGACTGTGTTTTATCAGTAATCGACATGTACACTTTGGAGTGAGGCGATCAAAGACTAAGCTGCGTTACATTGAGTTTAGTTCAGCGTGGGAATAGTCCTTCTCTGCAGTCTTTTGACTGCATTTATTAACGTATTAAGTTCAGTTTACAGTGCAGGTTAATTCATTTAAGAGATTATTTTATTTAAAGAAAATATTTGCTACCGACTAAACAAGAAGAATCACAAATAATAATTTTTTTAGGGGGAAAGAAATATTATATATATTTAAACCAATTTTTCCTTCCCTCCCAAATGCATTTATTCACTTTTCAGTACACAGTATATATATATGATAATCAACGTAGCACTATTTACAGTTCAAATAAAAGGAAATATGTACTATAGATAGAAACAAATTATAAATAACATTCACAATACAAAATACTTAAAAGACAATAATAACCAAGTGAAAATAAACTAAATAAATTAAGTTTATAAAGTCATATGGATTTTGACAGAAGAACCAAGTGTGTGATGTTTGCATAAAGGCCAAGAATATTAGTTTGTATACCACTGGATAGCTTGTTAATGCATAACGCCCTATCTTATCCTAGCTTATAATGATAAGTAACTAAAATAATCAAACTAGTGGAGTAAACAGTGCAATATTTGTCTCCTTTTGGGTTGGCCATCATCACTGTAAAGGTATTTATTGGAATTACACTGAATACCTTTCTTAATAAATACAAGTATTGTCAATTAATCAGAATCAAAGGTAAAGTCTTGATTGTTTTTTGAATAAAGTTCAGCACAATACAGAAATAAGGGACCAGGACTTTGTCCATAATTCTTTACTCAGACACTAAGAAATGAAACTCTCTTATCCTGTTTTCCAATGGCATAATAAATAATATGCTGACATGACAAATAAATGCATATAAAATGATTTACAAGACATCTGAAGTTTTCAGTTAACTTTAATGGTGCAGAATGAAATAATGTAAATTAAATATTCACTATTCGTCAATATAACTCTATGCAAGGGAAGTTTCAGGCCACCCTGAACTGTTAACTAAATAATTTGACAACGCAAAGCTTGTCTCATGCATGTAGGCAGAAATTATGAAAATGGTACAGTCAATCAGAGGATGTTCCTATCGATGTTCAGGACCTTTCTTTTTATTAAATGTATGGCTACAGAGTGTCAATGAGTTACCTTCCCTGACTCTGAAGCAAATTATGCTCAATGAGTCCTGATCGACTCAAATGTCTCATCTGCGCCCCTGTACTTCCCTCTCTGATTTCTCAGTTTTTTACTTATGAAAATGATAAATGGAAACTGGACAGCCTTCTGTCCTATTTCTCCCAGAGAAACCTCAATTTACCTCCTGATGTCATATGAGTAAAGCGAGGCGCCAGGCTAAACTCAATCTGTGTTGTTTGAGCTATCTGAGACTAAAGAATGCAGCAAAACTGCCAAAAACAAAGATCATGAATTCTGGGTAGAAATAAGGAGTTGCAGTACTCATTTATTTCTGATGAAATATTATGTCAGTATCTTTTTGGTCAAAGTTTCTTTTAAAAAAAGCACATTTTCTACTGTTTTTTACTTCTTAAAGTAACTAAGTACATTTACTTAAGTACTGTTAGAATGTTTTCATTTGTGACACCTGCAAACCATACGGTATGACGAGTTTAAAAACGTTGTTTATTTAAAGTAACAAGACCACCTGTGCAAACATTGTAATGCCACTCATACTTCAATGCAGCTTTCTTTTTGATGTACACTTTTGATTTATTCTAGAGATACATTTGTATGTTGAAATGTGCTTTTGCTTGTAAAGGTGCATTTTTACAATGAAGTATTGCTTTAGATACCAGCAGTCACGATGAGCACTTGGAAGAATAACATTGACTGGGCCTGTAACAATCAGGAATTTCCCTGCGCTCATGCCACGAATACCTTTTATGCACAGATGCTGTCTACACAGCCGCACTAGTCCAGAACACCTAACAGATCAGGTGGCTCGACAACACCATTGCTCCTCTTCTTCCTGCATGCTGTCGAGGGAAGACAAGTTGAAGGTTGTGTGTGCTGTTGAAGTCGAGGCAACAGGATACCCTGCTGTTTGTAAGTGCCGAGTGATGTCCAGCTGCAGACATCTTCTCACCTCCGGCCTTTAAAACGTTTGCTCCTCTGGCTTCTGCAGAATCTCACTACAGATTACATTCCCGATCCTGTTGATTCATCATGTCACTCTTTTACAAATCAAGTTGGGGTTATTATAACAAAGTAACTAATTATTTCATATCCTTCCCTTCCAACATTCTGACTCATCATAGTAGGAAATGCTGAGGCCTACTAACAAAATTGACTATGGCTCCCGTGCATTCAGGGGTCCCAGTGAGCCATGACAGTTGGACGGAGAGCCAGCAAGCACAATACTGAGGCCTTTTTATACACACCTGGGCTTCTCAGTGTCAACATGTCTTCTGGCTTACCTATCATCCTATTAAGAAAGACAAAGAACACAAATTAAATATTGTAATTGGTAATCTGCAAAGATAATCAATGATTATTGTTTTAATTGTGAAGATACTATAATAGATTGTGAGGAATTCAAACAGAGTTATGAGTTAATGCTCATCAATAACTGTAATATTTAAAAAAATATATTTTAATAGCAATACTTTATTTACTATGGCACTGTTGTAACTACATAACTAAACAATCAGTTTCAACAATGGATTCAACCTTTGTTATATATTTTACAACTTGACAAATGCAAAAACATTTTATTAAACTTGGTTTGTTCCACTGGCTTTGAAGATCAGGAACTGATCACTGAACAAAATTAACAAGCAGAAAAAAGTGCAGTTGGACTGAGGTGGAGCTTAGGTATGAAATCCGACACACAAGGGCACCTGTAAAGCTGCAATTAGTGATAAAAGGAAATGCCAGTATGTGTTGTGGCTCCTGTCTAAACACAAGTGCATGAGGCAGACCGAAGCCGACTCCTTGACTTACAGTAGTCATTTTAGGCACCACTCCCAAACCTCCCTAATCCATGGATTACAAGAGACTGGACTAGAAGGAACACACATCACACTTCATCTAATGAAGTGGGCATCAGACAGATACAAAAAAAGTCAACATCCTGGTCCAAACAAAAAAGGTTGAATTTTAGTTTTTGGGCATGAATGTTGTTTACTACATTTCACATTCCCGCACCATCCGGAGCACGGTACCCGTCTTTAAAAATTGGTGCACGTTTGGATATTTCACAAGCAATAAATGTGATAACTTCACTCCTCTGGCTCTGCTTGTTGGCTAAATTCCCATGCTAGGTGCGGCTCTCTCTCAGGTGATGATGAGATGCTCTAGTTGTCTGTTCAGTTCATGATACCAATGACCCGCACCGCCTCACACAATGCAACCCTTTGTAAGGTTCTACATGACGACCTGTCAGCCAGTGCGTATTGGCTCCCTAAACTTAGTTTATCACACCTACAGAGATTCCAAAACTCATAGAAGATGATACAGGTTAGTGTGTGACACTTTGTCAGATTTCAAAAATGAAGTCTTTATTTTTATGAATGACTCAAAAAAATGTCCTCTGGATTTAATGATTTTCTCTGAAAAGGTGTCTTATACCAGCCCTTGTCAATCTTGGACTGATATGCTATCACGGTGGAGAAGAGTGTGTCAGTCTCAGGTTTAATTATAACATTGTTACTCTCTGAATCTGTCAATTGCCAAAATATAAGCTCTGCCAAGACAAAGTCAACGAGGATTCCTCAGTGATAAATTGCATGACAGTGTCTTTATTACTTGAACGCTAAAACCTCAGAGTATAATTTAACAGTCTCACAGCAAAGGTTTTTTTCTTTGCCGATGTTCTCTTGCCAACAGACTTATTCTGAGAAGAGAATTATTACTGGCCCGAATCAAACTTATGATTCTCCTGTTTGACTTGTTCCCTCCTGATCAACCTGTTGCCACACGTGTGTTTCCTTGAAGCTCTGATGCAAAGTATGCTTCTGCCTGCCTCCTTCCACAGAACAACTATACTGATGTCAGATAGCAGTGAGGCTTCTGACATCTCTCTGACAAATGATTTGGACTTACCCAGGACTTACCCCAGCCTCTCCCAGTTAGCACGATGAGTTCAGATCATCACATTTATCTGACAAAGACACTGCCAAATACCAACCTTGCCTTAAATAACACAATGCACTATGTTCTCGTGCTCCCTCATGCGTTCTTACTGTTATTGCAGTTATTAAAAACACCCACCTTTTGTTAGGGTATAAGACCTAGGATATGATGTATCCCACTTGGTTTAATTCTCTGGGAGGTAAAACCTTTAGTATTCAAATGAAAATGATAGGTTGTCTGTGCACTGAAGTTTCCAAGATTCCAATCGATACAATGTTTCCACCTGCAAATACTAATATGAACAAAAGACGGTTAAACAATATAAACTCAGACAAAAAACTTAGCTTCACCTACAATTAGGAGATCACATAATACAAGATAACGCCTGTAATCCCCCAAAATATATACGAAAGAAAGATATGTGACCCATTCAGGTCATGTGATACATCATTTCTATTTCTATATTTTTTGATGTATACATTTTTTCAGGAGGAGAAATATGCCCTACAGTCCTTTCCGTGTGGTTTGATATGCACACTATTCACCTTCTGCGCTCTAGAAATCTCAATGACTCAGTAATTGTCCCCTGAAGTCTTTATTTTTATGAATGACTCAAAAAAATGTCCTCTGGATTTAATGATTTTCTCTGAAAAGGTGTCTTATACCAGCCCTTGTCAATCTTGGACTGATATGCTATCACGGTGGAGAAGAGTGTGTCAGTCTCAGGTTTAATTATAACATTGTTACTCTCTGAATCTGTCAATTGCCAAAATATAAGCTCTGCCAAGACAAAGTCAACGAGGATTCCTCAGTGATAAATTGCATGACAGTGTCTTTATTACTTGAACGCTAAAACCTCAGAGTATAATTTAACAGTCTCACAGCAAAGGTTTTTTTCTTTGCCGATGTTCTCTTGCCAACAGACTTATTCTGAGAAGAGAATTATTACTGGCCCGAATCAAACTTATGATTCTCCTGTTTGACTTGTTCCCTCCTGATCAACCTGTTGCCACACGTGTGTTTCCTTGAAGCTCTGATGCAAAGTATGCTTCTGCCTGCCTCCTTCCACAGAACAACTATACTGATGTCAGATAGCAGTGAGGCTTCTGACATCTCTCTGACAAATGATTTGGACTTACCCAGGACTTACCCCAGCCTCTCCCAGTTAGCACGATGAGTTCAGATCATCACATTTATCTGACAAAGACACTGCCAAATACCAACCTTGCCTTAAATAACACAATGCACTATGTTCTCGTGCTCCCTCATGCGTTCTTACTGTTATTGCAGTTATTAAAAACACCCACCTTTTGTTAGGGTATAAGACCTAGGATATGATGTATCCCACTTGGTTTAATTCTCTGGGAGGTAAAACCTTTAGTATTCAAATGAAAATGATAGGTTGTCTGTGCACTGAAGTTTCCAAGATTCCAATCGATACAATGTTTCCACCTGCAAATACTAATATGAACAAAAGACGGTTAAACAATATAAACTCAGACAAAAAACTTAGCTTCACCTACAATTAGGAGATCACATAATACAAGATAACGCCTGTAATCCCCCAAAATATATACGAAAGAAAGATATGTGACCCATTCAGGTCATGTGATACATCATTTCTATTTCTATATTTTTTGATGTATACATTTTTTCAGGAGGAGAAATATGCCCTACAGTCCTTTCCGTGCCCAACTGTGGTTTGATATGCACACTATTCACCTTCTGCGCTCTAGAAATCTCAATGACTCAGTAATTGTCCCCTTGACTCTCTTCTGTGCCATCTTCTGGAGGTGAATGGTAAACACATCATTCAGTTGAGGAAGACTGGATTTTGAACAGCCCTCAAGCTGATGAGTGATACATGAAATAACGATCATGAAATACAATAAATTATCATAAAAAAAGACATTTCAAGTGTACCAATAAGATAAGGATGAAGATACGCTTTTAATAAATCCCCAGAAGGGAAATTTGGGTGTTGCAGCATCACAAAGACAGACAAGTATGTACAGATTAATAGGGAAAAAGTATGAAATTAATAAATATCAACTATGATAAAATAATATTACAACTAAACATATAATTCGACATTCAAGTCAATATTACAAGGCATGTATAACAAACTCAGTACTCACGGCCAGTGTTGCACCTTAAACTCATAGTGTAGAAGTGTGTGTACTAGTCTACTATGATGGAGATGGATGAGAGGATTACACATATTATGTTACATCTATTATACATCTTTCTGTCAAATACTGTCATGTGTTACTGCAAAAGCACATGCTAAGATATATGAACTCTATGGAATAAAAAAAGAATAATTTAAATAGTTGTATTTCTAGATTCTGGCAGCAGAGGGCAGCAGACTGACACTCTTCAAGGCTTCAGAGGGAACGCATGAATCTTTTGTAGAACCTGTTGATGTTAAATGTGAGGATGATTTCACAGTACAATGTGTTTCATATATTTAAAATATAGTGTAAAATGTCTGTTGTAGTGTAATGCATGTAGTTTGTTCTCAACCACAGAACACAATATCTCCCAAAAATCAAGGAAATCATAAATCATATCTGTTTGTCTGTGCACTTTATTTTGTTTTATATTATATTGTAAATGTAATATGTACCTATTTTTGTACTGTGTTTATTGTCTAATGTTATGCACCACCCGCCATGACAAATTCCTTGTATGAAACATACTTGGCAATAAAAGGTTCTGATTCTGATTCTGAACAGCAAATTAAAACATTTAGAAAACCTAAAAGCAATGGTCATTAAAATGCATTTTGTAACTATTATTGTAGTTTTGGTTCATCTTGTGGAATCATACCAGTGAGTAATGCACCACAGATATACGATACATAAAGAAGATTTTTCATGTTTTATAATCTATGTATACAATCTGGAGGTTTATGCCCTCTCAACCCCAGACCATGACCACATACATCAAAAACAAGGATTAGGTAGGCTGGATGATACTTTACATGCTGATACACTGTGGGGTGTAACCCATGAATTTAAAGACCATCAAAACAAAGGGGCCTTCTTTTAACTCGGGCAAAAGCAGGAGGAATGTTTTGCCCATTACATGATCGCAGAACTAACAAAAGGTCAATGCATGAAAAATGTTTTGTGCCGCCCCATGGGGACTCCATAGTTGTAATGTTGCTTGACTTGGTGAGATAGTTGGTAAACAACATCCAGTGCTGGACCCGGTGACCCCTCAGTTTCGTCATTCCGACACGTCCCGTTCCAGATAACTTTGAAGTCAAAGACAAAAAGAGGAAAATGTATCCCCAGGGTCTTTGGAATTCATGTGAGGAACCACAAAAACAACACTTCATCAGGGGCACCATTCAGAATGGTGATCAGAAATATATGGGGAAATTCAAATGAGAAGCATTGTGCGAGGGAAAAGCCAAAGAGATTTGTCTCGTCCAAGGCCCCTTCCTCCTTTTTACCGTCCTCTCATGAGTGACTTTGATGTGGACAAGATGATTGAAAAACAAAGCGGCGTAGCTCGGTTTAATTCCAGTGGAGAATAGGTTCGTGGGATGAGTGGGTGGGACTGGGAAACGATGGGGGAGAGTGCAATTTCATAAGAGAGACACAAGAAAATCACATTTCAGCCAGTGTATCAGTCTGCCGTGTAAAGGAGGGGAGCATAGAGAGGAAAGAGGGAGGGAGAGGAGGAGATACAGAGCCGGGTAAAGTGAGCGGGGTTTGAGAAAAGGAGCTCCAGTTGATCGCTCTTTAGAAAAGGCCCCCTACTCTCCTGCTGGGTGCTGCTCAGCTCTTGTCCTCCTGGTACAATGCTGGTGGAGGGGCTGCCCCCATTACCACCCCAGAACCCCCACCCCATGTGCCCCCCAACTGCCCTCCATGTGCTGGAGCAACGCTGACAGCCTGGACCACAGACCCCAGCATATGGAGGCCAGACCAAGAGGCCTGCTCTCCAATGTGCTCCACAGCTGGGGCTCTGCTGGAGTGGACAGTGGATCTTCATGCAACCACATGCTGTCTTCACTCCCAATGTTAAGCTTCCTGATTGGAGAAGACAGGCCCAAAACGGTCAGACTTATAAAGTCAGTGAACTCAATGTGTGGAAAAAGCCATACTTCTTGTTTTCTACAGCAGACATTTCCCTTTTCACAGTATTTTCACTTGTCATAGTCAGAAAAGCACAGGTTTTGCTAATAAACTTTACAATGACTCTGTTCTATTCATGTGTCTCAGTATGCTATGACAGTTAACCAAAAAGGAAACGTCAAAATTAAATTCAGTCAATATCTTTTTTACAACTGTGCTTTTCCTGCAAGCAAGGCCTGTGGAGCTGAGTGGAATTATTTTATGGTGCTCAAAAAATTGAAAAAATACATTTCCCGTTACTGTCCAGAACACTGTCAATGAACCTAGAAAATATTTGTTTGATTGACAGTTTATCTCCATTATCGAGTAAACTGTGGTAAAGCTCCACTACAGGGAAGTGTAGCATATCAGATCTGTTTTTAGATCCAAGTCCAAGTCTTCAGGTGCCTTGATGTCAGCTACATTGGACACATACAGGGACTGTAACCACAGTAGCTTAACTTAAACACAGGGCACAGGAAACATTTAGAGGGCAATGCAGCCATACAGCAAAAACAAAGTGTAGCAGGGTTCGTCATAGCCGTGGGTTTTCCGGAGCTCTCCACACAGAGACGACACCAAGATCGCACGTTTACGAGCTCTTTTATTAGGCATTTCGTTCACACACGCATTTACATGCCCTGCCTAGCTTTTTCCCCCGACTGCGTGGCTCTGGGAGCTTTTGTAGCTCCCTTCCCCGCCCACGCAATCCCACGATCATGTGGATCAGCTGTGCCGCCTCACGCGCTGCACAGCTGATCCCCATGATCGCCTCTCCCTCTCTCTGCGCTGCAGGTGCGCTAACCACGCCCCTCACCCCACATACCCCCACCGCCCGACTTAGGCCGGGGAGCCACCGGTCTAACCAACTCCCCCCCCCCCTCCCTCCCACTGGGAGCGGGAGCGGGAGTCAGCCCCGACCATCTGCCCCCCGACCTATGGACCACCATGGAATTAAGTTGCGTTTCCGCCCGATGCCACCGGGTGGTCCGGGCGTTGGCATCCTCCATCCGTGGGGGTCCGGGCGCGGGACATGGCCCGGACAGAGGGCGATCGAGCGCCCCGGGAGGCAGGTTCCTCGCGCTCCACGCCGCCTCCTCCCGGGACAAAACCGGCTCTCCCCCTCCATCCGACGCGACCACCTGCAACAAAAGAGAGAGAGAAAGTTTAGGGTCGCGGGTCCCAGGTGGTTCCCCACCATTCCCGCCGGGCCGCCGCCCGCTGGCTGTCCGTGCGGGCCCGAGCGGCTCGCCCGGCCCAGACTCTCGGCCCCAGCTGGCTCATCGGCCCCCGGTCCCTACTCCGGTCCCCGAGGACCCTCCAGAGCCGGCTCCGGAGATCCTCCAGCTCCCTCCGTATCAGGAGGGCCGTCTGGATCGCTGTCCCCTGGGCCCCCTGTGGCTCGGCCCCCTCCGGGTGACTACGTCCCCACCTCCGGTACCCCCCTTTCCGCCGGGCCGTCCGGAACTGGGGCGTCGGCCAGGGCGCCGCTTCCGGGTTCAGCGAGGGGTACGGGGTCCGGCCGTCCCGCCTCCCCCGGTCCCCCTCCATCCCTGGGCAGGTCCGCCAGACGTGCCCCAGGTGTCCGCAGGCCCAGCACCGCTTAGCGCAGTGGCGCCGCAGGTGTCCCGGCCGGCCGCACGTCCAGCACACCCGGCCCGCCGAGTCTGGAGCCGCCTGCCGATCCGGGCGGACCCGGCCTCCCTTCCTCGGCGCCGGCTTTTCCAGGCTGGCCGGCGGTGGTCCCTCCCGGACCCCCAGGTCCGGTGCCGCTCCACCCGACGCTCCCACCGTCGTTGGAGCGGCCGCCTCCGCTGCCGTCCCCGTCGCCGCTGGGGCTGCCGTCGTCGCCTCTGCCGCGCCCGCCGACGTCAGCGCCGCCGTCTCCGTCGTCGCCGGAGTCGCCTCGGCCGCCGACGTCTGCGCCGCGGCTTCCGCCGTCGCGGCCGCCGACGTCTGCGCCGCGGCTTCCGCCGTCGCGGCCGCCGACGTCTGCGCCGCGGCTTCCGCCGTCGCGCCCGCCGACGTCTGCGCCGCGGCTTCCGCCGTCGCGCCCGCCGACGTCTGCGCCGCCGCTTCCGCCGTCGCGCCCGCCGACGTCTGCGCCGCCGCTTCCGCCGTCGCGCCCGCCGACGTCTGCGCCGCCGCTTCCGCCGTCGCGCCCGCCGACGTCTGCGCCGCCGCTTCCGCCGTCGCGCCCGCCGACGTCTGCGCCGCCGCTTCCGCCGTCGTCGCAGTCGCGCCCGCCGTCGTCTGCGCCGCCGCTTCCGCCGTCGTCGTTGTCGCGCCCGCCGTCGTCTGCGCCGCCGCTTCCGCCGTCGTCGCTGTCGCGCCCGCCGACGTCTGCGCCGCCCGAGTCGTCAGGCGGCTGGCGTCCGTTTGGGTCCGCGTCGACGTCGTTGCGGCCGCCGTCCGCGACGCTGCCTCCCCCGTCGCCGTCGTCTGCGTCGACGCCTCCACCGCCGCCTGAGCCGTCACCGCCGACCGCGCTGCCCGGGTCTTCTGGTGGCTGGCGTCCGCCTCGGCCGGTGACGCAGCCTCCGCCGTCTGTCGGGCCGCCAGCTGCTCCAGCGCCGTTACGAGGAGCGCCTCCCTCCGAGTCTGCTCCTCCAACTGGCGCGCCAGCGCCTCCACCGCTTTGGCGTACTCCCGTACCTGCGCCTGGAACTGGTCCCTTTCCACCTCCAGCTGCCGCAGCCGGGCGCCGTCGGGCCGCTCCTGGCGCGCCTCGTCCTCCGGCGCCGCCGGGACCCGCACTGCCAGCGCCACGTCCCGGATCACCGGCGCCCCTCCGCCGGACATGGCGGCATACAGCCGCTCGATCTCCGCATTCCCGTCATCTAGTGCGTCCTGCAGCTCCTTCCCCACCGGCAATCCCCGTTGGGCGCCACTGTAGCAGGTTCTTCGTAGCCGTGGGTTTCACGGAGCTCTCGACACAGGGATGACACCAATGCTTCACGTTTCCGGGCTCTTTTATTAGGCATGTTGCATCAGACATTCACCTGCCTAGCTCACCTAACTCTTCCCCCCGTCTGCGTGGCTCTGGGAGCTTTTGTAGCTCCCTTCCCCGCCCACGCAATCCCACGATCATGTGGATCAGCTGTGCCGCCTCACGCGCTGCACAGCTGATCCCCATGATCGCCTCTCCCTCTCTCTGCGCTGCAGGTGCGCTAACCACGCCCCTCACCCCACACAAAGACTACAAGCTACACTGTAAAAAAAAATCCTAATTTTACAGGAAATAACTCTAAATTTTTACAGTAGTTTTTCTGTTTTTTAAAATTATATACAAAACTCTATAAAAGTACAGACATTATCTGTAAATCAACAACCCAACTTTTAATTTACGTATTATGCTAATAATAACAAATTACATTTTTTTCTAATTTTTTTATAGAAAAATGTCTGTATTATTTATACAGTATTTTTACTGTTTTCTTAGATTACTTACAAATTTATGTAAAATAACAATAATTACCTGTAATTAAATATCTAGCTCGTTATATAAAGGTTTATGTCCATACTAACAATTTAACGATTTTCTTTGTAATTGTAAGGTAAATCATATTAGTTTTATATTAACATGTACTTTTACATTCAAACTCTGTAAATCCGGATTTTAATTTAGCAAACTTTTTCCATTACATCAAACATAATGCAGTCTTTTTTTTTTAAAGAGTACAAAGTAGTACCAAGAATGATACATTTTTAGTTCTTTATGAGGAGCAACATAGGTTAATTGTGGCCCAGTGAGTAGAGGTCCTCTGGTAACCGCAGGGTTGGTGGTTTAATTCCCAGCTTTTATGTGTCTGGTCGGACTTTTCAAACCCTCCAGCCAGCAGACACAGCTCCTCTCTGGGCAACACATTGTGTTGGTGCGTCTCTGCTCTCTCTTGTTCCGCCTGCATCGCTCTTTTCCGTTTTTTAATGTAGCTACGAAGTTTCTTATAGTTGTGATAGTGGGCGGGCTGTACCCAGCATGCAGTTCGGCGGTGTAAATGTCATAAACGTACAATTATTAGCCTTATGTATTATTGTATTATAATTGTTTATGTGACATAAACTGTTGTCTTGTGGTGTTTTACCCTGTTAGAGCGTTAGAGAGTTGTGGGTTATTAATTGTTGTCATAAAGTTAAAACCATGACTCAAACTCAATGCACGTAACATAAGTAGCTCCGACTGCTGCACCCTCAGCATTCACTGGTGAACAGTAAAATGCGTTGCCTGTTGGGGAGGGACAATGTCTGGGCACCAGTGTGACAGTATGTGAAACATTCATACAGTATGTCAATTTGACGTTGGTATTCCGCCCAGCCTTACTTCTTTGAAGGTTTTGATATTAATGATTCAGGAAAATTATGTAAAATAACAGTATTTCTCTGCATAACATTGAGTGATATCACTTTGTTGAAGGTGATTCATTGTAATAATACGGGAAGAATCTGTTAAATAACAGTATTTCTCTGCAGAACTTTGAGTGATATCACTTTGTTGAAGGTATTTGATCGTAATAATACAGGAAGAATCTGTAAAATAATAGTTTTTCTCTGCAGAATTTTAGTGATATCTCTTTATTGAAGGTGTTTGATTGTAATAATACAGGGAAACTCTGTAAAATAACAGTGTTTCACTGCAAAACCTTTAATGAAAATGTTCGTTAATTTATGGTTTTCGGCCTTTATTTGAATTAAGATATTTGACCTTCATTTTAAGGTTTTTGTTTGGCAGCCGCAGCTGCCAGTCATTTGACCTTCATTTTACGTTTTTTTTTTTTACAGTGTAAATAAAGAGAAGAAAACCCAAATATGTCGCTATTACACACAATATAAGCTGGACATCTATATACCGTCTGCACAGGGTTGTGGAACAGGTGGTGCCTGTATGACAGTGTAAAGATGTCTGGAGAAAAGAGCGCTTCAGGCAAGTCAACGAAGATGTTTTAAAACGACTTTAAACGACACAGCATTTGAGCATGTTTCTGCACAAATGCTGTGTCAAACTATGGACCTCATGATTTAATATGCAACCTATCTTTCTATGCATGACCTGCCTGCCATCGTTTTATTGCATCAGGACTTAAGACTGAATTGAGTCCAAGTCTCCAGCTCTCAAGTGCACAGCTGCAAATACATTTGTTAGTCAACAGCCAAGTGCAGCCATAAATTATAACTCCATTACAGTTTTTTTCAATCGCTAACAAGCGCTTACCCATACTTCAGATACTTTTTCTAAACTCGTAACACAGACTCACACCTACAAACCACAATTGGCCAAATGGATAATTTTCTTCTCAAAAACAGCTTTTGTTAAATATATACTAACTCTTCATTTCAAAATAGAACACATCTTTCTCTGCACACACTAACTTTACCAAAACACTGGAAATCTGACTCAAAATGAAATTATTCTGTCAAAGAATAACTCTTGTTTTCACTTCACAAGGTCCTTCCAGTCAATCAAAGTACACCAGGTTTCAAAATACTGGCTATTGCTGAAATTACAAAAACTGCATAGACTTTTATGTTTCAGTTTTACAGGTATTTGCATGCAAAACATGCAATCCACTGTTTTTACACTAAATTTCTTGGTTGGGAACTGTATGTCCACATGTAATGTTCACATTCAAAAGCATTCCAGTAAAAACCAAATCAGTTTTTTTCCCTTTACTGTTTACTACAGGAGGTACAGTATAAATACTGTTTACAGTATGATAGAACAGAACAAGTTTTACAGTATTGCTTACAGTGAACAAAATATCCATGAAACACACAAGAGCATTCTGAACAAAAAAACAACGGCAAAAAGCCCAGATAAAAAGGGGGGGAACTAAAAAAAGCACAAAATTCCTGTATCTAATCTCTGCGATCTTCATGGTTAGGCCACATGTTTTCATCAACATCGCATCTGATATTATCCAAGGCGATGCACCTGCACCTCTCACTGCATCTCTCACTGGGCCTGCTCTTCTCCCTGGGCCCCTTGCTCTTACTCTTCCTCGTCCAGACATTACAGTGTTTGTCGTTTTCTGTTTCCAAAAACATGACTCCTCAAAGTCCTCCTTTTACTGTATAAGTAATGCCACCTAGTCTAAGCCAGACTGGAATCAGCTGTGGTTTGCCCAATTTACCCAACATAAATCAGCCGTGTGTCAATTATTCAATTGTTTGTTTATTATCAGCTGAGATATATTGTTTTAGAACTGATATCATTGCAGAAGAGGTTTTTAGACTATATCTAAGGTTTGGAATATTGTGTTTGACATTGTGGGATGTTGTGTGTTAACATTCATAAATAATACAAAAACAATCCATAATTTTGTTGGGAGGTATAGCTTGTCTGTTAAGAAAATGTAAGCATTGTGGAAATGTGTTCACTGACTGCATATTGTTTGAAAACGACATGAAATGTGTGAATGGTATGGCCACAAAAGACCGATGCTGTGCTAATTGTGTTTAGAGTTTTGAAAATGTGACCACTGGTTGGACAAACGCTTGGTAGCGCCTGAAAAAAACTGTAAGATCTCAAATAGTCACAAACAGATGCAGAAGAGTACAGTACATTATGTAAATTGTGAAGTTGTCCCATTGAATTATTGCCAGTGAAACTTAAAGGGAAATATCAATAATATGTGTGTTAAATAAGAATATACAGGTCCATATTCACGTAAAATGAAAATTACTTTCACCGTGTTACTTGTAACATTCATTGTTACAACCCCTGAGAGGCCACCGGCCCAACCCGCAAACTGAGCTCTTTTATTTACATCTTACAAAAAATGTACAAATCATCTAAACCCCACGAATGAAACGATGATCCAAGAACAAACTATATGAACTAAGTACACTTGCCGGTTGCAGCGACAGCTTTAATTTTTGGCCCGTCCTCGTCCTCTCAATTCTGACATGAACTAATGTTGACTCATGGCAGGAATATGTGGTCATTCTGACGCTAATGGGAGCTTTAACCACCTACTTAACCACATAGCTCTCACACCCTATACAACTCCACTCAACCTGATCCCAGTGTGTGTGTGTGTGTGTGTGTGTGTGTGTGTGTATGAGTGTGTGTGTGTGTGTTTGAGAGTGTGTGTGAGAGAGACAGAGAGAGAGTGAAATACAGAGATAGAGCCAATGAAATGAGAGGCAATATTTATAGGAATGAGAGAGAGAGAGAGAGATTAAAGAGAAAAGTAAGGTTTTGTGGTAGGAATCACTTGTTAACTTTAACTTTAGTCTCTATTCCAAATAATGATTTTAAATATATAAAATGTGTATAGGTAATTTCCCCACTGCGGGACTAATAAAGGATTATCTTATCTTATCTTAAGACACTTTTGTTCATTGTTCTGCCTCTTTGTTTTCCTCACACAAAGGCTTGTGGTGATTGTGCTCGTTACCTGTCTGGGTGGCTTTGACTGTCAGGCTTGTGTTGGTGGAGACAAGGGTCACCAGTTAGCAATATGACCCTTTAATACCATATGGATGCTTGCTGCTTGGCCTGGCATGGCACAATACAGTGCTGGAGCAAGGACAGGTGGTCATTAAAACTGCTGTAATCCCCTCACGGGCAAGGAGACGGAGAGCAAGCGAAGGAGGGAGAGATAGGGAGAGAAAGACAAAGGGGAAGAGACAGACAGAGCAACAGGGAGAGGGAGAGGTGAGGGTGGGGTGCGTTTGATGCTTGGACCGCGGGGCTCTTTAGCACAGTCTGCGGGCCGTGCTTCAGAGCGGATGTGTTAACAGTTTCAGGCTCAATGGAGGGAGAAATCCCCACAAAGGGAGGTGTACAAATATTGTGGGAAATCCGTCCGCTCTTTAATATTTCATGAAGGCCCACAATCTATTCATGGGACTCCATTCCTTTGGAGGGGCCCGCATTCAGGCTCACTCCGCAGGCTCAATGGGCAGCCCTTAATTGAGTGCCCGCTCATTCTTCATCTCCCTGGCAGATTGTTCCCCATGAAAGCCCCTGCCTCTTCATCCTCCTCTTCTTCTCCCTGAGAGTGGCCAAAGAAAAGGGGGCATGCCTTGCTGGTGGTGCATGTGGGAGGGTGAAATGAGTAAGGTGGTGGTGGGTGGGGGTGGGGTGGTTGTAGTTGTGGATCAAATATGATAATAGGGCAAGAGGGGATGGTGGTGCGTAGAGAGGTGGGGGTATATGGGGCTAATTCTTGGGGAGGGTGATGTGTAGAGGGCGAGAGGAGGGGGTGTCATTCCCCTGGATGGCAGAAGAGAGAGAGAGAGAGAGCAAGTGTGTGTGTGTGTGTGTGTGTGTGTGTGTGTGTGTGTGTGTGTGTGTGTGTGTGTGTGTGTGTGTGTGTGTGGCGGGCAGAGCCTGGTTAAAGCTGTTTGGCACAGAAAGAGCGAGAAGCTGTACATTTTCTTATCTTTTTTGAAATAAATTTGCAAAGGTTCATCCACATGAACACTCATTTTCATCTTTTATGGTCTGTTGCTAAATTAACAACAAACACCCTCTTAGACAAATGGGTGTTTGGGGTTCAGCTTCCTGCGTTTAAAAGGGCACTTAATTGATTATATACTTGGTGTTTACTTGTTCGGAGGAGGCAGCTACTTCTGGGTCTGAAAAGTGAAATCAATATGAAAGCGTCTTAATCTTGCATTATTTCTAATGATCAACAAGGGCCCTTTGGTCATTCTAATTGTATTAAAGTAAATGATAAACTAACCATTTTCTCACTTGATTTATTACCTTAGTAAACATGGGTTTATGGTCTCAATCACATTTTTAAAGACTTCTATAATACAGCACGGTATTTAATTAGTAAATTATGATCCCATTTAAAGTAAAATAGACAATAAAGCAGGACTTGCTTTAGGGCGTGGGTAACTTGGGATTGGAAGAACACCACAGCTAACCACAGCGTTTACCAGTCTGAGAGTTGTTATGTTTTTGTCTCACAACTTTTACCCTTTCACAATGTGTTCTTTGTTCATGAAAGATAATTGTATCCATTTTAGTCACCTAAAAATGTCTTATTCAGTGTTAGGTTGAACTTCCACCCTCTCGTGTCACTTCTTGTTGCAAAAAACAAGAGGATGTCGGCCAAAAACCAAGATGGCCAAACCGTTGTCCGCAAACTTATATACAGTCTATGGTTTGGAGGAGCAGTGCTTATCCTGTGAAAACGTAATAATGCCCTCTGTGGGAGTTTTAAAATGTAAGAGGTGGTCATTTCAGAAGAATAGGATTAGTGAAAGATGCCATTGAGCCATGTTATAGGGAGGATCCATTGTTTTGAAGATTCACCCATATGGACTAAAAGGATATATGAGCCTTTACTGCTTTGATTTTGACCATTCCTTCAAAATTCTGTTCTGTGAGACTCTCAACGTTATGGAAGTGTAATAATCTCTGGAGTACCTGTTGATATAAATTTGATGAAAGAAGTGTAAAAACGAAATGTGAGGCAAATGGCAGATCAGAACTTGTGTCCGTGGACTGTGTGGATGAAGATCTTGCAGATTAATGTTAAGACTCCATCATAAATGTACACCTCATGCCTGCACTGAGTGCTTCATCCGGCCTAAGGCTGCCTCAGTGTCCTGGCTCAAGGTTGCGGCCAGCTGGGAGTGTGACCTGGGGCTCCGGCATAATCAGGGTTCCTTTGGGCCTCCAGCTGCAGCCCGGGCTCCTGATCCCTGATTAAATGTCATCCTGCTCCTTCTAAAGGCCTGTAAGACCCTGGGAGCCGGGCTCGCTCCCAGTGACTCCCCTCCACCCCTCCGATGTGTGTCCAACAGGCTTATGCTAGCTCATGGAGGACGGAGAGGACCTGCAGAGAGGAGTCCAAGAGAGAAGAAAATCCTCTACATCCACAGCACAGACTTACATTCAGACACACACAAGCAAAGATACACACACACACAAACATGCATAATTTATCCCAGTGGTACCACGCCTTGGTACCTAGCCCAAGGCACCCCCCTGGTGGAGTGTGGCAGAACCATGCTAAATGGATTCGGCAGAGGAAGAGATTTAAAGCTTTCATAGCGCTCAGTGTGTTCCAGGCGGCTGCATCTCAGGGCTTTGATGGATTGTTCTCTGGTTCATTTCTGGATTTTCTGAGAGATTTTGTAGTGGAGAACTGACTGTGATTCAATGATGCCTGGGTTTACTGGGATTTGTATGAACACAGGATTCAATTTAGTTTTAAGTGAATGTCCTGTATGTAATCTTTAAAGGGTCCACCCCACTCGTAGCAGTGGAGTTTGCTCGAACTTTTGGACTCTTCAAGGATGCTTTCTTTACTCAATGCGCCTTCTTGCAGGAGGAGTAAGGGGGAAGGGGAAGTTGTGCCAGAATTCCTCGCTCTACTGTTCTTCATTTATTATTTATCAAAGAAATTGCAGAATTAATGCAAAGTTGCTGATCTTGCATGTTAAAGATACGATGCAGATAATATGTATTTTGCATGCCACCCTTAAAAATACTATAGATGAAAAAGACAGTTTTTACTTTAGGTTAGATTAGGTTGCTTTATTTGTACCCGTAGGAAGACTTGGTTTACAATATTGAATCAGACGGGAAACAAAACGTGTAATGCTGTGAGCTATGGTCTAGGTCTGCGTTTGCTGCTGTGCAAGTGCCTGGAAAAAGAAAGGACTTTGGCTGAAACTTGTAATATGATTGTACTTTGCTTGTTAACCTAACAAGTGCAGATGATTAAATTCTCTGACATAATCCCTGGCGGCCCATGGGCTCAGGAGGAAGTGGTTCAGGAACAGTCTAATCCAGCCATCTCCGGATATGGGACACCCTCGCCATGCCGCTCCACTGGGCCTTTGTATCAGCAGGTATTAACGCCACAAGTGCCGCCTGAGACTGAGATGGCCACATGATTAATAGAACTACTGACCAGCTTTGCTGAAAGCTCTAAGAAGGGGGAGTTGGCGGTGTCTTTCATTCATCAAGGCAGAACTTTGCAGAACTTTGCACAACTTTGCACAACTTCGCACAACTTTGCACAACTTCTATTTTCCATGACAGCATTTTAGAATATAAGCAACACTTTCTACTTTTTATTTCTTTAAATATCCTCTGCTGATTTGATTCATTTAGCCTCTGAACAACAATATGAATGCTCAACCTTTTCATTAAATGCTCCAAGTGTTAAAAAGCTTGACCTGCCGCGGCCCTGGTCCATAAATTAATTCGGTTAAGTGACAGCACCAAAGCCCACAAATTATTTATACTTTTACTATTGGTCAGGGTGTCACTTAGATAAACACAGCGGAGGTTCATCTCATCTGAGCCACAAAAAGCCAGAGTGTGCCGCTGCCAATGGCTCGGCTGAACTTTGACCCCGATGGGTCACAGAGAGCATTTGTCCCTCGGTAATTGGACAGAAGGGCCCTTTCGCTCTTCATTTAACCTTTGGGGTCCAAATCTTTCTTCCCCGACTATTATAAAGCCCCTGGTCCTGACCCAGTGTTTTCAGGCCTATCTTTCCACCCCCATCGCAGGCCTTTGAAAGCCGGAGAAAAGCTGGAGTGTGCTTGCCCTGTCAGAGACAATGGCAGAGTTAGTGACCCCTGACCTCACAGGCTGAGGCCTTTCTTCCTGGATCAGGCACTGCCTTTCGCTACGGTAGGTTATTGCTCCACAGCTTGGCAACAGAAAGAGGGTAAACACTTGTTAAGATTCTTCTTCTCGAGGCTCACCCCCAACTTCTTTTCTCTCATGGATGCCTGGCTTGTACTTTTTCTCTTTTGGGGGGTTTGTGCGTCTGTTTAAGGATGGACGAGAGTTAAGGCAGGTCTCTTGTTTGAAATTCAGGCAGCAGCTTCATAATCCATCATTCTGACAGCTCTTTGTCACTGGTCCAAAGGAGACTGGAGTCACAGTTGCTCTGAGCTTTGAGGGAAATACACTAGCTAAAGTAATGTAAATGGTTCAGACAAATGCATCTGCTTGTGTTTAGAAGCATTTGGACATTTCTTGAAAAAAAAGCTTTTGGACAAAAGCCTTTGTAAAATCACAAAAATAAAAATCACTAACCTTTTAGAGGATCAATTTATAGATATTTTGAATTATTTTATATAATGCTGACATATAATGCTTGAGTTTGTGGTAGACTGTAGGATTTTGTTGTGCAAATGTAAAATTGCATAAAAATTAAAATCTGTATTGTGTACAGGCTGATACTTGTTAGATAATTCTAAATTCTATTGAGTAAATATCACAGTGTTAACTTATGTCATTTCACATGACATTCAAAAGGTTTTTATTCAGCACAATAGAAAGTGACTTTCTACAAAGGGTTTAATCGAAGCATTGGTGATCTTTTTTGAATGACCCAAGCTTGTTATGCACATGGGGTTAAATCTGGTCCCAGTTTTTCATTCCTGGTGGGACTCTAAATCCAACAAAATTGGGATTTCACTCCATCCAGAAGTACTTCCTTTCCCTAATCTCTTGAGTGCTGCCCTGATTCCTTGTGAATTACTGCAGCGTTACCAGGGAGACCCTGTCGCCCTCCCTAACGCTGCAGTGGTCGCGGTGCAGAGCCGGTGGACCTCGTGTGTCCAGATGTTGAGCATGCGGCCGCAGCGAGAGGAGCATCCTGTGAGGCGGCCACAACCATATGGGCTGAACAGGAGGACTCCTCTGGAGCTGCTGGCCTTCTCCTCGGGGACAGAAGCCTATTGTCCCAGTCCTGCCCTCCATGCCACTTAATGGTGCAGAACAGCGCTGTACAGTATTGTAAGCTGCTCTCTGCTCCTTTCGCCCTGTCGGACCCTCAATAGCAGGGCCCTCTCCCTCTTTCCCTCTCACTCAGTGGGTGTTTTAGTGTCCTCTTCTTTCATCCCTTTCTTCAGCTGCCTCTTCCTTTTGCTACTTTTGCTGGGTTGCTCAATGTTCGCTTGAGTGATGGTCTAATTGTCAAGGAACAATTAAGCCATCTGATTTCTCCCCTCTCCTCTTGTCATGTGTGCTTTGTTTTAGAAGGGGGACGCCTGAGTACAGGAAAGGGCTGGAGGTCACATCAATATCAGTCTGGGCTTTAATGTAAAGCTCCCTCCATGTGGTCCTCAATTACACAAAACGTCCCAGAAAGAGGTCCATCGAAATTATGAGACATAACCCATTAATCTCTTCTTGACAAGACAATTTGCTCATGAATGACCTGCTCTAATGATGAGCTTATAATTCATATTCATATCAGTTGTGCTTGTGGAGAGCCAAACCTCCCAAAACAACAAGACAAGTGATTTATTGTCCTTTGTCTAATATTCAATCCACTTTAAGGTCTGTCCCTTGTAGAACCAATAAACCTGTCTCTCCTTATAGCCAACAAGACATATGTTCCCTTTTAATAGACAGGTGAACCAAACAGCTGGGAGACAGCTTTGCCCAAGATGGGATGTCTACACATTTTTACCCCCGCCACTTCTATTGTTAGTGTAATGTCACATCTGTGACCCTGTCTGCTCCCTTCTCCCGTTTTCTCTTTCATCCTCTTCTCTGCTCATACCTTCCGCTCCATTTCATACTGTCTGGGTTCCTCCCTACGCGTGGAGACAAGGCTCTGCATCATAGTACTGTGAGACAACAAGACCCTCATGTTAATCCCTCCTCCACAGACATGCAGCCATTCCCCACATTGAAAAACAGGGCATGTAAACCCACATTTCAGACATTAGGTATGCAGCTGATATTTTCTAACCATCTTTTCATCCTGCAGCTTCAGTAAGATTCATTAGTAGATTTTCCATCTTGGGATGCGTCACTGAACTAGAGGTGAAAACACTTTCTGTAAAACTTTATCATGTGACTAACAGGTCTGCAATTCTGTCTCATATCTTCAGAGCAGCACTAATAACAGGAAATGAGAAACTGAGAAGAGATATAATGTGAATGCAGAAGCTTCAATACAGGACATGAGGGGTTACATGGTTTAATGGGTATAAAAATGTTGTGACTCACATGCTATAGCCTCTGTGGACACCATATCTCCATACCATACAATATCTACAATAGTATAGTAGAATAGTGAAAGTGTAGCCATTTGCTGCCCTTGTCATGCATGGCTGGAGATAATAGGTAAAGTTGATGTAATATTTCTTTTTACAATCCACAGTTGATAAAGTTTAAGATTAGCTGTTCCCACATAACAGCACTTATATTATCTGTATTTAACATCTCTATGCGCCATTTCAGACCACGGCGCAATCAAAGTAAAAGTAAGTAAGTAAGCTTGATAGCTAAGAATAACCTTTTTTTCTTTTAATAGTCAGAGTATTTTTCACATCCCAGCTAGTGGTTAATGATCAGCCTGTGAGGGCTCGCTGTGTGACAGCAGTGCAGGGCACTGTGGTGCTAATGAGAGAAGAGGACGGCCAGGCCTCCCCTACCACACATACAGCCCTTTGTCTCTCCCTCTGCCCCCCGTCATTAGCTTAATGTGGCCCTCTCTCCCAACTAAAAAGGCCACTGCCAGTTTGGCAATGGGTTCACATGCAAATCTCTGCCCAGTGCTAATGAAAGTAAATGAAAATTAATTGATTCTCATTCAAAGAACTTTTCAGTTGCCTGTTCTCCCTCCGTGTTTTCTTAATATTCTCAATGTAACAATGCAAGCTTACCCCACCACCTCAACAATTCAAACATTTTGCAATATGCTTTCCATTGCTATGCAGAGTGGACGACACAAAAGCTATCCAGGGAGCACATCGTTCTGACACCTAGGTATGTATGAGATGTGTACCTTCGCTCTTTGAACCAGACCACAGTCTGGGGTGTGGCCGGCTTCTTAAACATTTAAAAGGCCGGGTTGTTTCTTTTCACTCACCTGCAAAGGGATGGCAAAGAACTCGCATGAATTATTTTGCATGAAATCTCCAACAATTTTAGAGTTATTTCTTCATACTGTACTAAATGTTGCTTTTTGCACATTGGATAAAGTTTGTAATCCAACCAAGAGTTTGATTAAGCAAAGGCTTTGACAATTCATTTTCTCCAAAACAGGATGCGGTAGGCAGTTGATTTATCCATCAAAAAATACTTTTACTGACAACTGGCAATTGTCAAATGCTAATTATTGACACCTTCATAATGTAGTATCTATGAATACTACTGAAATGTAGCAGCAAAAACAGATATAATTATCAGGTTAAACACATCAGAGCCTTAAAACATAAAGACATATAACACCTGCTATCAAGCAACCAAGTCTAAAAATAAGTTTCTGGATCCTTAAGCAAGGCATTAAAGGAGGAGTTATCTTGGGCTCAGGACTTAACATTTGAACAGAAAGCCTGCATTTCAATCAAGAGGTGTGACCATTTAGGCAAAGGTGGTCTAATTAAAGATGGTATCCAGTTGCATTATAGGTTCCCGGTGTTTTGAGCCTGATCCAAATTAGAGACTAAAGGTCAGGATAAATTGACTTCTTCTTTTCTGGTCCCCAAACCAAAAAACTTCCTCCTGGTTTCTTACATCTTGAGATTTGATGTCAGGCAGGTAATCAGCCCTATCAACACCTCTTGACACGGCTGTGATAATGAGGGCTGATCGATGGAGATGTCCCATTTGGAAGATAAGGAAGCTCGGCTCATGGGTCCCTTCTGCTCTGCCTATCCATCGTGTTTGTTTACCAATCAATCGATCACCTCCTGTTTTCCTTTTGTGATTAACCAAGCCTCATTTTCCTTCTCCCCCTCTCTTGCAGGCCGAGGAGCAGAAAACAGAGGACTAGTGAAACATTAACCAGACGGAGGAGGAGGGACAAGGATGAAATGAGCCTGGAGGGATGATGCTGTTGTTATCTACCAATGGGATGATTGTTCCTGAGCCTGTAAAGTGCTGCCCGGGGTCAGCTGAGAGGTCGCAGTAGACTTTCAGCCGGCTTTATCTTCTGGATGAGACAGGGGCTCATTATGCTGATAAACATGACTATATTAGACAAGTATATGACTTTCAAACTATAGATGCCAAAAGTAAAAGCTAGTGATTTTATGCTTTTTCTGAATGAACAGGATGTCACTTGCAGCAGTGACGAAGTTTTAAGAAGCCTGAGAGCATCTGAGTTGACAAGAAAGGATGTATAGCCGTTGTAACTGTGTGAACAGTTATATCTGTGTATCAGGTTGAATTTATGGAAAGCTGTGAAAATTGCCCACATGGTGTTTATCTCACAGAGTGGAAAAACATCACGACCTCCCAGGAAGTGCTATTCATATAAAACTGAATCACATTCTCTGGCTTTGGCCAATGACAGATAGCTTTACATCACTCCACAGACCATACCGTGAGACCACAGCGCCCATCAATTTAACAAGCAAAAATGTACAAAAATAGTCCCCCCCAAACACCACACACACACACACACACACACACACACACACACACTCCCTCGCCCACCTCCAAAGTGCACACATACAAAATCACACAAAAACCAACACGTTTCAGAATCTCAAACCAATCAAACCCAATAAAACTAACAAAGCTGGGCAAGTTTTTTGAGTAGGGTATGAAAGAAAACGAGAGATGGCCCTACAATGAAAGCTAGTGAAAGGAGGGCCATTTGCTAAGCTATCATTCATGAGGTATGGGTCCCATGCCTGTACAAGCTTGCTCCCAGCTCTACACACTTGTTGCCATTGTGACACACTGGCAGAGAGAAGCCTCTGTAGTCCCGGGGATCAATTCAAACCCTGACAACACCACACTAAACCAGGGTGCCATTTGTTCAGAGGAACCCCCCGAAACCCCTCTCCCCATCTGTCAGGGGGCCTCCAAGGCACTTTGTGTCCATGTGTATGTGTGAATGTGAGTGGGTGGGAAAGGGGGAGTGGGAGAGGAGGTTAATCAAGATTTGGATGCGGACGGGAGTGGGAGGAGGGCCCGCACGGAGAGATGGAGTGTGTGTATGTGTGCGTGAGAGAGTGAATGTGTGGTAGGGGAGCACGGTCTTTATGCTGATTTTCCTTTTTCTTTCAAGACGTTAGAAGAATACTTTCTTTTACAACCCCCTTTCCTTCAGCCAGGCGGTCCTCTGCCACCTATGCTGCCCACTGTTATGCTCCCGCAAGGGTGGTCAGAGGGACAGAAATCTGGGAATCAGGTCAATTATGGATGGTAGCTTGCTGATAAGAGAGAAAGAAATTGAGCAAGAGAATGAGGGAGAAACAGGGAGAGGGAGCAAGACTGCTGCTTTTTTATCGTTTGGTTGAATACTGCGCGGTCACAGCAGCAAGTCTGGCCTGACCTACTCGCCTGTTTTGTCAGATCTGTTGTGACGCTCCTAACTAGATCTGTTCTCACACAGACCTCCCCCTTGAGTGGCACATAAACTTTTCTTTTTTTTTGCCTGGTAGTGCTCCCTCCGGTAGTTTCACACGCATCCATGCACACCTGCAAATTCTCCAACCACAGCTTTGTTTTCTATTTATGTCCAAGCCATTGATGATGCAGAAAAGACGCAACAAAGCAGGACAACTATTTGTTCTGTACTTAATTAAGTAACCGTAAGAGTCCCTTTCAAGCGCTTCCGTGCGGCAAGCCGCCCTCAAAGCAGAGCTCCTGTTTAGTTCACACATCCGTGGCCCTAAAAACCAACCGGGCACTGTTTCCCGCTGACCGCACTGTTCGATTGGGGTTCATGTTGGTTCTTGCTCACAATGGGACAAGTGCTGACCTCTGGCCTTGGTACTGACCCCCTCTCTTCCAGAGGTTAGGTGCTGAGACAGATGTGGGTAAACTTCCCCATGTGAACAAAAGAGTGGGGCCCACTTGTTAAAGGACTCTGTTTTCTTCCTCGTCTTGGAGAAAGTAAACCTCAGAGTGGAAGGTGGGTCTAATTGGGAAAGGTCTGGATATGAGGGTTCAAATAGCAGTGGACCAGCTGAAGAGTACAATGGATATCGGTGAGGAAATGGGAGACTCATGAAAAGGTTTTGGTATGTCCATGCTCCTAATTGGCAGGATGAATGTGTAATGAGCATCAAACAAGGCATCTCCTAATATAAGTGCAACTAGTTACACACCTTTTTATTGAACAAAACAGGAGCATTCAGAACTGAAAATATCAATTTATAGAATGATATAGTGTCCATGCAAATATATTAACATTACAAATAAATGCATATTTTAAAATTGCATTTATTTCCCAGAAGCTAAAGGATCAAACTAAACCCAAAATAAACCGGGTTTCTTATATCTAATAGCCTGAAATGTATTTTAAACTCTGAATCTGAACAACTCAGTTTTCCCTGCATGCTTTTCTGATGAGGAACCAGTAGGTGGCACTCCATGTCTGAAGGCTATGAGGCCACATGAGCGAGTGAGTCTCAACCAGAGGTTCAACAGAGAGCTGCAGGCTGAACAATGCTACATAAACTATCATCAAACAATTTTATGTTAAAAGTTGTCTCCAGCTTGTGTGTGAAATAATTGTTTATTTCCTGTGTCAGTCTTTTGCATAGTTGATGCATGATTCTAACTATATTTACATTGCAATTCACTTGCATTTAACTGTAAACTGAGTCATGCCAATCATTTCCAACACAAAGATAAATGTTTTGAAGCCTCAATAACATGTGCAGAATTAAAGATAAAGGAAAACCCAAATGGGCTGTGAGCAGGTCAACCCATCTGTTCTTCTATTTTAATTCACACATAGACTTTGTTACTAGTTTTTGCAGGATATGATTCTGTAAACACTATAGATTATTTACATAAATGTTGCATATATTACAACATACAATACACTTATTGACCTAACCGTTTAGTCTTGATCTATACTTACATTCTCACAATGAAATGCAATACTTTAACTTCTCACATAATTATATGTTTGGGTAAATACCTTGCATACTTTTACCACTATTGTTCAGTGCTTAATGACCATAAAATTATCTAGCATCATATTTCAGTTTCACTCTAATCTCTAGCTGTCACTTATTCAAATACAATTATAATTTTGTAAACTATGATTAATGCATAGCAGGGCAAAAACACAGATGATCGCTCTAATTATATCTTTCCTATTAACTTACAACATTTAAGTGAGCGAATTTCTCACTTTGGTTGCCTGGGTTATCACTAGTTATTTTAACATGCCAGTGAAATACCAAGCCCAGATTCGGCTGGCTCCTGTCTAATGAGTGCTGGTGAAACTAATAATTAAATGCATCATACCAGTAGAGCGACAATGGCTGAGAAAGGTAATAACAAGCCATTTAAATCACCCCAAATGGGACAGCCTGGCTGGATTCAGGAGAGACCTTTTCTTCAGCCTTTCAGACACAGCCCAAAAATGTGAGGGGTGTCTGCACAGAGCAGCATCTCTCCCAGTGTGTCAGTGGGAGAATGAGCGGGGTGAGTGTCCTGAGTGTGAACCTTTAATTTTTCCCGTGGCAGAAGAGTCATAAATGTCTTGTTCCTATTGTGTGAGAACTCATCTTGGACATTGTCCCTGTGGCTCTGCCCACCAGTAGCCAATAAGTGGAACATGGTCTCCTATCGAGCAGCAGTCTAGCATTCCTGGCATTGCCAGCCGGCTGTCTGGCATAAGGTCGGAAGAGACACCGTCAAGCCGAGAAACCTTGTTTTGGTCCTTTTTCCTGGTGAGGAGGTTATGGTTGTCTCCAGAGTGGAATGTCATTGTCTCCAGCATGGTCTCAGTGCAGAACCAAAACAAACTCATTTTGACCCGATGCAACGACTTATCCAGCTTCTGACCGATTACAATATAACCAGAAATGTACCCGCTGATTCCTGCTGATTATTCACAATAAGAGGGTGATAGTTTATCTCAAAACTAACACAAATACAAGGCTTGAATATTTTGTTCAAATGAAAATAATATAATATGAAAATTACTTTGCAAATCCAGTCTGGTCTTACAGAATACATGAAATGACCATGACCTGTTAACAGCGCATTACATGGTGTCGGCACATAAAAGATACACTGTACACAGAGACACTGTTTTTTTTTATTTATTTTGACAAAATATTTATGATGTTTTTCCCAAACCCTACAAAGTGTTTTTGTTGCCTGAATGTTAGGTTTGTTTTGTTGTGGTGGATCAAACAAAGTTAAATTGTTTCCATGGTGCAGACATGTCATTTTAACATGACATGTCTGCACCATGTGGGCGACTGTGGCTCAGTGGTTAGCAAGTCTGTCTTTCAATCAGAGGATCGGTGGTTTGATCCCAGGCTCCGCTAGTCCGTGTCGTTGTGTCCTTGAGCAAGACGCTTAACCCTCATTGCTCACCGTTGCTGTGTCTACGGTCTACGGTATAGCATGTAAGTCGCATTAGATAAAAGCGTCAGCTAAATGTAATGTAATGTATTTCTGTGGGACCAGGTTGTGCAAAATGCACAACTGCAGCCTTGATCATTTTCCATATGTATTGCATTAATACACAAGTTATCAAAGTGAGATTTTGACTAGACATCAAAGGTTCCAAAGTTAAAAAATATGTATACCAACACCTCTAAGACTCAAGTTATATCTTGTGCTGGTGGGCGCATGCTTTCCCTTTGGACAGAGCCAGGCTAGCGAAGCTAATCAACTCCTCACTCAAGCTTCATATTTAGCGTTAGCATACAGACAAGATGGATAATGGATGGATGGATGGATACAGACAAGAGAGGGGCATCAATCTTCTCATTTAACTCTTGGCAAGAAGTATTGAAAACAAGAAATTAAGATCTGTGTGTTGGTTAAATGCTTTTATTATGGTTCCCAAAATGTGTTGCAAGATAAATCTGATGGGCCATGCAATTATTAACAGTAGAGAATAAGTTATCCCACATTAAATTAGGTTTATAAATTGTGTTATTACTTATCGAATGATTCATATTTTGTATAACAAACTGAATAGATAGAAGTTACTCAAATGAAACAAAGGGAGAGTCACTCCTCAGGAGATCAAATGTTGGTTATGGAGCTAGCTTTGTCTGAAGAGGGCAAGCTGGTTGGCTAGTGCTCTAAGTCAAAATATGAGCTCACTACCGATGAAGCAGCTCCAGAAAGATCTTGATGATCACAAGAGGCTTTTGGCTGATTTCTACCTAAGGGGAATTCTGTATTCAGGGTGGATTTCCTATTCAAGGCCGCCACTCACGGTCTCTAATATCTTCCATCACTGGGGTTCCTTCCTGGCTCCGCTACTTCAGCTCCAGATTAAATGAGTGAAGGAGAGAGGGTGCAGCATGGCAGGCTGTGTCGAGGTCGGCCATGAATTGCAGTCAATGAATCAATTGAGTCCCTGGAGGGCAGGAGACGGGCCTGACGCTCAGTCCTGTAGCCCAGTGAAGGCATCTGCCTAATCAACACTCCAGTGGGAGTCCTTGCTTCATCATGAAGTCAACACATGCCCAAGAGAGGTAACCAGGGGCGTTCTTGTCCTTGTGTCAGTATGAATTGGGGATTGATCATTTTCTCAATGGTTCCATGTTGCCTTTTGAAGGTTATTGTTTTTTATCATCTTACTGCCTATCATATGAATGATATTGCATTTTGTTCTCTTTTTGTTTTCTGGATCATGGAATATGGAGTTCAGGGACTGTGATAAATCCAGAAAACAGTATTGAAATATTAGTGAACGGTTTAAACACTAGCAGCTCTTATTATTGTAGAAGGGGACCTGAAAATGATAGTTTAAGTGTTGTGTTATCTTATTGATGCTCTGCAGTCTGTCATAGTGAGCGCATGTGATATTATAATCTGTGATTGGAGTCAAATAGCAGAAAACTTCTCTGTCAAAGTTGATGAGGAGCATTCCTTTCTTACTTGCGGTCATAAACATCACAAAGGCATCATTGAAAGTAGTTCTCAGCTGTGTGAATTAAAACAAAAAATGTCACCCCATTTGGTGAATCTTCCTCTTTGCTCGTACTTTAGGGGAAAGTTGATGAGCAGCATTAACTCTTACTTGTAGTCATAAAATAAAGTGTTAAAGTGAAAACAGCATGCACTGTGTGTCAGCGAACCCCGAGGCCCAGAGTTACCGCTCTGGATTTAATGTCTCGTTACTGGGAGATTATTAGACTTAATCTAGTAAAGAGGAGCGTGAAGTTCCGATCACCCTGAAGGCCTCTGAGAGTCTTTTGAAACAGTGGGGGAATTCATCCGAGCCAGCCATATGTTGCCTCCCTCGTGCCTTCTCTCCGAGGGGGGAGAGGTGTGGCTAATTCTCAAGTGAAGCCCATTCAAACATCACCTGAGGCTGTTAGCTGGCAGGTAGCACCTCAGCTAGCAGTCAGAGCGGTTCCATGTGTGTGAATGGGCTGAGATGTTGATGACGGAGCACCGGGTCACCCGCGGTGTGGAGGAGGGTGAGCTTTGCCTCAGGCCAGGTGGTGGCTGCATGGCAGTGGAGCAGTGAGGTGCTGAGGGTGACCAACATGGGAGCCCTTTGAACTGCAGGCTGCAGGTGGAATGTGCTTAGTCAGCAGGTCACTTTTTTTTATCCTGCTTAAGGGGTGAGCCTGGAGAGTCAAGCTAATGCTAATTGTCCTTGATGTGGTGGCCTGTGACTGAGATTTACCAGTCATCATGACGAATCCATTGTCCATATTCCACTGTTCCTCTTTGATCTGATAAACCAATGCTCATTATAACCCATCACTACTTCAGAAGGTTTGCATTAAAAACTAATGGCAGATAAGTTTTAAAAAACATATTCTAACTCTGCAACCAGATCCTGAATCTGCATACATCTTTTCTACTATTGAATTTAACGTATTCATTTTGATGTAGGCTATAGGTCCCAGTGATGACCTCAGGGGTTTCTTTCACCTGACACGATTCATGCCCAGGACCAAAGATCTGAAATAGGAGTGAGCCTAAGGGCCACAGCTATTGTTTTTACTAGCTGAATAAAACCATGATGTCCTCCCTACTGTTTCCTTCAATATAAATGTCAGAGCATCTAATCCTCAATAGAAACTAATTTTGCAAGGCAAATGAATGATAAATGAGTGGACAAAACCACTTTGCTTCCAGGCATATTTTCAAAACCATATATTCTACAGTATAATTAGAATAACTACAAAGGTTATTGTTCCTAGTAATTGAGGGAAATATTCTGAAGGTATTCTCAAAAAAACAGTGTTAATGGGTTTTCCGTGATCTAGGCATCATTGAGGACAAATTATCTCAGGTCTGCTATTTGAAAAACAAATTATAACAAATAATAATAACTAAAGAGTCCAAGTGTGTTTTGACTGTCCAAAAGTATTTTTGGAGACTTTTTGAGGGTGTTTTTTTTCTTTTTTCGATCAGAATGAAGACTGAAGGTTCCTTCCTTATGGATATTGTTTAAAGATCAATAAAGTAAAAGCATGTGACATGCTCTGGTTGGGTGGGTTTTACAGGTTACTATTTACATTTGAGCAATTCTTTTTTTTTAAATTGGCAGCATCAATTATATTGATTAAAAGGAACATATGTATTCAGCAAATCCGGTCCGGTGTTCGACAGCAGAATTTAATTTCCCAACAACATAATGTGAAAGTATTTGAAAAATTCACTATGTTTCTGCAAAGTTAAATTCCATTGGAGAGGATGTCGTTCAGATACTGTGATGTCAAACAGCGAACGCAGTCGGCTTGACTGGAGCCACATGACTCAGGAGACCTGCTATTGCTTCATGGGAATCCCTTTGTGTCTCCGCAGACCCGGGACATCTGACCTCAGGGGCTCCAGACCATTGGAGTATTGCACGCAGACACACCAACATGCCTCAGCATCACCCCATGAATAAATACCGATTCACAGCAAACAAACAAGGGTGTGATTTGTTATTCAAAATGAAGATGAGGTATTGAATTTGCATCAGCTTGACTTCAAAGAAAGCGTAAACTAAAGATACTCGTTATAATTGTTTTACTGACTGTTTGTACTGTGGCGATACCATCAACACAAACAGTTATAAACTTTTTGTCTGTCTTTTATGAGAAGGGGTCTGCAAAAAGAGTTCTCCTGGTGGGTTAACGGAGAGAGGTGTGCCTTTGCTAAGGAGACAATTAAACAGATTAAGCTTGATCAACTCAGGACTGTTGGAGCATATACTGTATATCTGATGGTGCTCTATGCGGTCCACTATGCTGCAGCAGCCCTGTCCCCGCTGTGTGTCACACTGCTGCTCACAGCCAACACATCAAGGACTCGGCCCCCGTAGTCCCCTGTTAGCCCCCAGCCAGCCTCCAGGTGGGCTCTGCTAATGAGCCCCAGTCGTAGCTCCAGCGTGGGCCTCATCTTCCCAGGGTTGGTGGGGCCACGGAGGGGGCAGAGGGGGTCTGCTGGCTGGGTCAGCACCAGGCAGGGGGCTAGGGATGGGACAAGGAAGAGAAACACAAGAGGGAGAGCTGAAAATCACACGTTTCAGACCTTATTAATGGTGAGTTTGTATATGAGTGTGGGAAGATTGAGTGTGAGGGCCTTGTACTGCAAAAGGTTGTGCCACATGGTGCATTACGAAACAGAAGTCCATTTTGTGCTCTTTGATCTGTGTTTATTGTAATTGCCTACACAGTAGTCCACTTGTTTCTGTGCTTGTTGAATGGGCCAGGCGGTAGGTTCTCTTTGCCTTTACAGTGTGAGATACTCTAGTAAACAACCCCTCCTTCGTCCGCGATGCAATACACGTGAAAGAGACTGCAGTGACTAATGGGAGTGTTTGTCTGATGCTGCCAGCCTCCGCTTTTGTTTCCTGGGCTTTTGATGTGATTGATACATGATGTTTTCAGAGACACAAATCGTCTCCTCTGCAATGTTTGGCCCTAAATAACAGTTAAAGGGAGGGTACGCGCTGTGAAGTGTGTGAATCTCCACATCAGCAGGAAAAGGAAGGGCGGCAGTGTTTTGAGTTTAGAGGGGACTTTGATGATGGGATGATGTTGGAGGTGACCACAAACATGGAAACCTGTCAACCCTTGGCCCTTCAACCCTTGATGGTCATTGCTAAATTCAGGTTAAACTAGTAATGACCAACGGACGTAATAGGTTTCTTTGCCATTTTACTCTGGACGAAATCCCAGCAACTTGTCCTGCTAGTCTGTGTCCTTTGTTTTACCTCTGGAATGTGCTGAGCTCAGCCTCAGCAAGAAAACCGTGACATAAAGGATGGAGTCAGGGATTGTCACTCCGCCAGCGTCTTGCAAAGTCAGCATCTCATGCGCTCAAAGGGGTGGAAAGGGAATTCTCTGTAGTCAATCAGAGAGCTGCCTTTTTCATGGTTCACTCTGTTCTTATGTTAATAAGGAAAACTGTACTATTAGATTTTTAACTGTTTGGTAAAACTGGGTTATAAGACTAGATTTAAATCAACCTGATGCTAAGTGTGCTAGAGACAAGGAGCTATCGTTACGTTAAAGTCTGGCGCGATTACCGGCCTCTGAGGCCAGAAGTCAATGTCTTTATTTGTCAAACACACAACAATCCCTGCTGACAATTTAATGCTTTGGCTCCAAGATCTCTCAACCGTGCAAAAGTTTTAAAAAGTAATCTCTAAGGAAGTTATTACAAAATAGCAAGTGTTGTGCTCAGTAGCTCAAAACCCCGGCCTTACATTAGCCACAGAGCCACTCAACCGCCGACAGATCAGTTGGAGATTCAGGTGTGTGGTGCTCGTAATAATGTGTCTTCGCGCTGCTAGCCTCAAGCAGAGATGAGGAGTGGGCTGCATATTTCTTGTAAGATTACTTCGTTCTCACCCCACATCATTTTTTTTTAAACTATCAAATTTCACTCAGCTGCCTCTGGAGCCACAAAAGGCTTCATACAACGTAAACTGATTTGTATGCGTACAGTTAGTGGAGTTCCCCTTTAAGACAATTTAGCAATCTATTTAAATAGTCTAGGCACAACATGTTAAATGGAAAATGTAACGTTTTGAAACGTTCCTCAGCTGATATTAGAGGTGGTAATAAATCTGAGTGACCGACACGCTGCCACACAGCCTGCAGCCTGTCACCTCGGCCCTCTGCGTTTCTTCGCTTCTCTAAACTTCATTATGGGTGTAAAAAGAGTTTGTTTTATTGGGGCACCATTTTTGCACATGTTGGATCTCCTGTGGTGCTGGTCAGTCAGAGGGGAATAGCCTTGCGTCATGGGTTCACGCCAACGCCATAAAGGAGTCTTTGTCACCGATGAGCGGGGTCATCTCTCTCTTCCACTGGCCAATAAACGTTCACATTCTCCACTTTTCTTATGATTTTGTTTAGCTCACGGCCTCCAGACAAAAGTGCAAAGACTTGAGTTATTCACAGGGAAATGAATAAAAGATTCATTTGCATTGATTTTGCTCCTCCACAAAAGGAGTAATTTTTTTGTCCAGAAAAACTAGAGAGCAAAGGATTTCTTCAACCAACAAATTTAACAAAAAGTTCAATGGCATCTTTTTATATGGCTATCAAGGAGAGACATCTCAAAATTGGTGCTTTGTGTTATATTAGCTTGAGAGATTTTCCACTTGGTCTGCAGACATAGACTGTGACTTTTGTGTGGAATTTACGCTTTGCTAACAAATTGACAAAACATCTGTCTTAGTCCTGTGAAGGTTTGGAGAGATTCTTTATAAACCAAAACTGATTGAGGAGTTGCTATGTTAATGCGGCGAGAAATGTGTCTTTTTCTGCTCTGTGTTCATCTGTTTGACTTATTCAGCAGCATTCACCACAGCCTGTGAAAAGTCTTGTTCTCCTTTTACACGTGTTTGGTTTGGCTGGAATGGATTAGACACAAATTTAGTTGACACCAAAAGAAGAAAAAGCTGATTTTCTGCCTGGTTTTCTATGTGCATATTGGTTATTTGCCACTAGTGACACTTGGTATGAAATGGAAACAATTTAGTAAAGGATAAGAAGCGTTCTTAAAAAATATGTATGTAGTTTTCACAATTATACATTTTTTAATCCAATAGGCTGCAAAAACATGGAAAGATGGATTCAGCTAAATACAAACCAAACGCTAAAGGATGGACACAGCCTTGGTGCTTCTGAAGTTTAATCACAAAATACACTCATAGTATGTACCCTGCATATCAGTTAGCTTGCAATTGTCTTTATCAAAACTATTTTCTTGGCTCCATGATATTATTTACAAAACATAAACATATCCACCTTATAAAAGAAGCTGTAAAATATGTTGCATGTCATGTGTGTATCGAGCAAGGAATTAAAATGAACAGGACAAATTAAGGTTAACAGGAACATATGCATATTGTTGCACTCAAACATCACTTCTTTGACACTAAGTCGATTTTTAGATTTTCATTGCCCTCCACGTTTGATCCTTTGTCTTTGCAGTGCCCACCCTCTGTTTTAAACCCAAGAACTTGTATGCAGAGGGATGAGGGGGTTGCCAGTCCCATGGAGTGCAACCTTGTTCAAGAGTGCCGAAGAGGGCCATATCTGTCATAGCACATTCCACTGTGGAGCTATGATATGAATGAAGTGCTGTGGTGTGCCCAAGCTGCAAGTGTGGAGCTCAAAGGGCTGCTGAAATGCTGTAATGTAATTATGTGGACAGTCAGATCCATTAGCTTGAAATGGTTCTACAGCTCCCATTCAGTCAGTGGGCTGCCATGTCTTTTCTCAAGGGGGGCTCTGAAGTCATCTGAAAAGACCTCCTCTGTACTCATTGTGCTCATTGTCTTTGTAAGCCTGTTATTAGTGGGGGAATGAAGTTACGGCACACCACTGATGAGAACTTCAGAGATTTTACAGTTACAGGTGGGGGGTTTATTCTTAACTGGGCATCTGTGCGTATTAATCAAATCAAATTTAAAGGAAAAGAATTGATTTCACCATGGGGTCAGGAACTCTCCAAACTTTTTCTTCCTTTAATGACTTCCTCCAATTATGAAATCTGTATAAAAGTGAATTATTTCGAGTTATTTTTTGAAGACGTATGCCGCTATGATTAAATGTCGTTATATGTTTTTTTTGATCATCTGAGTGATCTGACTTTTTTCAGCAGATGGGAATCATTCAGGAAATGAATCGTTTAAAACAACAAAATAAACTTAAAGAAAAAAATATATATTCTCATTGTCTAAAAAAAATATTTCTAAAAAAAAAAGAATCTTTCCCCATATTATGAAAAACTATATATATCACATTTTAATGGCACAATTTCTGGATATTCTCTCCAAAACATAGCTTGTTGCAAATGGAAAATATGGTCACAACATGTAATCTTGTCATTTGATAGTTGAAGGATTGTTTCAAGAAAAACAAATCTGATGATTTAACTTGATAATTACTGGCTTGTTTTAGCCACTGTGTGTAACGCTCACATCTTGTTCAATCTAAATAATAAAAATGTGTTTATCCCACTTAAAAACTATTTAACAAGTTGGCCGTGAAAACTCTAGTCTCATCCAAGTTTCTAGATAAAAGTGTAGATTGCATTAGCGTTGTAGTTTACAAAACTTTCCTAAAACATTTATTTAGGAATCAAATTAAAGGTTCCAGCAATTTCCAAAAATTGATTTAGTGCTTTGTGTTTACCTAATCTCTTGCATTCACACAGACACCAGTGGAAATGTCCAAATGCGTCACTGCACAACTTTAAAGGCCTTTTCCCATGCATAGCAGTCTAGTGACCCATTCTAAATAACCTATATCATTGGGGAACTGTGGTTTATAAAGGAGTCCATTGGGACCTCTGCTGAAAGGGTTTTTTTGGGTGGAAGCCTGGATGAAAAGTGCAGAGAGGAGGATAAAGAAAAAGTATAGGAGATGTCAGGACGCCTTTGGAAGGAAAACAAACTGCAGAGACCAATGTGAGTTGACTTAATCTGATTAGACTAACCTCATCAACAGCCCACTTAAAAGGGAGAAGAAAGCCCTGAATTGGGGCGAGAAGCAAGAGAAAAGGGTCCCTTTCTGTTCAGAAAGCCAAAGAGGCTCCGTGAATACACCACATTGTACTGGACATGCTGGTCTGCAGATGGCAAAATGACAACAAGCCGCTTGAAAAGTGAGGCAAATATAATTGATCTCAGGGTTTTTTTCTGCAGGTATGAAAACAGCCGAGGGAGTAATGAGATTAAGGAAGAATAAAGTGAAAGTGCATGAAAAATACCACTTTCCCTCACGTTTGTGGTGCAAACATGCAGCTTTGAAGCCTTTGACTGAACACACCCACCCCTGCAATGCCATGAGAAATATTTCCAAATTCATATTAATTTATTTAAATTCTGACCTCTTTTAAAGCACCCTGCAGTCCTGGTAATACATCAAACACAGAAAAGTTGAACAGGAAAATAGCTGTTATAATACCAGCACAATTGATGGGTGTAAAAAAAACTTTTTAATACATCTGGCCACTCCCTAAATTTAAGAAATCCCTAGCAACAATGCACATGAAATATCTCGTCCTGGCAGGGGAAAATCCCCTCAGATCGTTTGCCAATGTCTGTGAGTGAAAGAGTACACATCTTTACGCAAATATTTGTTCATATTTAGTTTAATTAGTTTCCATAATGAACCATCAACCCTGCGTTTGTGGTATTCTGCAAATCCCTCTACTTAAAGTGGGGGTGAATGCAGCAGCCACAGGTGTCCTTTCACTCGGAAGCTTAGATCTGCTGCTGTTGGGTTTCTGGCTTTACTTGTTTCAGAAACCTCGCAGCGCTAACTGGGACTAACAGCGCCTTTGAAGTCCCGCTGTCATCTCTGATGTGGAAACAGAACGTCACATGGTCGTGTCCTGATCGCCATCATGCATTTGGATTTTACTCTGTCACCAGAGGTGGAGGAAGTATTCAGATCCTTTACTGAAGGAAGAGTCGTAATACCGCTCTATACTCCATATGAGCACAAGTCCTGCAGTGAAATAGTGTCTTTTGTAAAGATACATTTGTGTTATATTCAGTGAAGACCCTGAGGTTATATCCTTATTCTCTGAGATACCATTGTACAATTAGAAACGTTGTTACATATTTATAGTTGACTACTTTTAGATCAGTGAGTAAATAAATAATTCAGCATTGCTCCACCTGAATTTTGAGCTTTGAAATGGCATTCATACCTTAATGTTGAATTAGAAAAGTAAATTGAACAGATAGAATACAAAATAAATCAAATATATTATAGTATTCTCATATTATTAAGGATGTGTCGAGGTGGAGGAAATTTAACTATTTTGTATCCACAAAGTAACGAGCAACTAAAGCTCTCAAATAAATAATAAGTTCAATATTTCTCTCTCAAATTAAGTGGAGAAAAACAATAAAGTAGCATAAAATGGAAATGCATTACATGTGTGTTACCAACATTTTACATATTTTTAATGCGATTTATGCACCAAAGTGCAGTTTTCTCAGGTTCAGCAGAATTCCGATTGGTCACTTCTCTGCTTTGCTTCTTTGAAGCAGCCACAGTATCTGAAACAAAGCAAAAGCCACCCAACAGGCATTGTGGCTGCTCGCTGTCTGGGACTCATCGTGGTAAACACATCGACTAGCACTTGATTGGGGAGTGTGTATAAAGGGATTGTCCAGCCGACACCAGCTAATACAGATATAATTGACTCTCCTTCTGCATTCTGCACATGGATTTGGAGAAGTGCACAGGCTCATTGTACAACAACAAATTAAGAAGGCGGTGTTCAAAAGGAGCCGCTGAGCATTCACTGGATCTGGACAACAGACTACTGAACTCTGCTAACACAGCTTCTCCCTCCTTCTGGGCCCTTTCATCTCCCCCTGCAGACCTCCACCTCATAAAGCTAAGTCAAAAAGCAAGTACTTTTGGCTCTTGTGGTGAATGTTGATTGTCTCTTATTACACAGCAGTGATTTTACATTCCCAGCGATGTCGGCATCAGCTTTTATGGTGCTCTAATGATGGAGTCTCTCAAAAAGTTTCTTTCAGTTGAAGGGGAATTCCTGCTCTCTTTGTTGTCTGAGCCCGAGATCTTTGAAACGCAGGATTGAAGAGGGGGGAATTATTGATGGATAATACCAAGAGTTGTCCGACTGGTTCTGACTTCAGATCAGGTTCAACAGGTGCCGCTTCACCTATACAGAATTATTAAACCGAAATGGCATTAACTCCACTGCTGCAGGGACCAGTTGTGCAATCTGTGCGGAGCTCTGTAGAATTAGATCTGCATCATTTGGGCCGATCCAAAAGCAAATAATGGCGATGTGAGCCCGAGCACACACAGCTGGCTCTTGAGACTCAGGATCCTGGGTAAACAAGGGTCCAGCATGCCTCAGCACAGCTCACCCATGGGGATGGGGGTGGGGGGTGGGGAGCCACTGAACAATGACTGATACTCTACTAGAGACTGGACTGAAGCGGGGCTTAGCAAAATTTTATTACATTTGGCCTGTTTCAATAGACTGCTGACCAAAAGAGGATCACAGACTTTGTCATCATCAGTTTTAAGATTACTATGACATCTACGCCTCCTTACACTCTGTAATGCTCCTATTGTTGCACTACACCTCCTGATTTAACATGGAAATCTGTTGCACTCTCACATAAAGGTTTCATCGGGGTTCCGGTTGCAGATTTATGAAAGGTCACCGGAAACTGTCGCATTGTGTTTTAAGGAGAACACCTGGTATCCGCATGTTCATGTGTTACTTTATCATCTTTTTATTTAATAAACATATCAGTGTTTTTGCATTACTGGAACAAACTCCAACATCACATTCTTCAAAGCTGTTTTTGTTTTTTGTTTCTGTTTTACAAAAAGCTGTAAAACTGGCTTACGTTAGTTAATATTTCACAGTAAACATCATGTCTGCTTTTATAACAGACTCAGTGTTTGCTGCATTACAAATGATACATATAAAGTACATATATCATAAACTTTATTTTAAATAAAAATTGCATGCAAGTTTTGGCATGTATGTCTGTAAAATAGTTGATTATGCAGTTTTATATGTGTATTTGTACATTCACATGTAGTAGTGTGTAGTAGTAGTAGTAGTAGTAGTAGTAGTAGTAGTATATGCTGATCCTACTGTTTGAGTACAGGCTGTATGTGTGTGTATATGCCAGTTTGCACTCATGTGCAAGAAATGCATGATATAAATAAAACCTGTACAAAGTATTTGTTGTTTGCAAAACCTTAGATTTTTCGGCCATTATTCATATAAAACATCTACAGCAAATATTGATTTGTAATATAAATAATATACTGTACAACTATTTCCTTGAGTGGGTTCTTTCTCAGATCTTCTTCTTGCCACTTAATTTTCTTACTTTCACCTTTTCACCACTTTTGGCTTTGATTTGTGTCTGACTTAATAACAATTAGTCAGATATAATAACAACTATAAATTCACCAGATTATGATAACATTAGGTGCAATATATACTGTTACTATATAAAATATATTTTTCCTTTTTTGCCAAAATTGTGGTTTATTACTAATTTATTTTCTAATTTGGACACAGATGTGCCACCTTGTGGTCATCTCAATACAATGATCATAAAAGATTGTTGTTCCTTCAAAAAGATAAAGTGTTATTTTTCCTAGTTTATATGCCACAGCAAACAAACAAACCAAAAAAAAACAGAAATCACAAGCAGTTTTAGAAATTGTAAGGATATTAACTGCGGTAAATAGGAAAACAAATTGCAGAGCACAGACAAGATAATATCTCATGTAAAACATGCATACACACCTATTCCATTATAGGCTACAGTTGATGTAGACTTCATTCAAAATTACTTTATTAATAATTGATGTATTGACCTTGATGTATTGATGTACTTTGGTGAATGAGATCCATCACGTTAAATTGATTAACGTTTTACAAATCCGTCGCTAGATGGTGCTCTTCTCCTTCACACATTGTCACTCACGTTATGTTTCAAACACTCGCACATAACTCCAATAAAATTATCTTAAATGTTTGGAAACATATTCCATATGTGTGATAATTACACATGCATCATCTACTTTTTGTTTTTAAATATGCATCATACGAAATGCCCTGTCACAAAAGCCTTACATTTGATTGTTGGGTTATTATTTTCTTGTAGTTTACTTTTATATGCAGACATTTTCCGGTGATTTTCATATCCATAAATGTTATTATGCAATAACTTTACAGAACAACTGCCTCTTCTTCAAAGGAAACGGAGATCCTGCGGCCCAAATATATTTCTAATACAGCCTAAATGAAATCCATCGAAATGATTCGCATGTGCATATTATACAGTATTTAAATCTACTATTATTATCACTCTATTCTACCTAAATATAATGTTTCCAGATTCGCAGCTTCGACATTATACTCCTTGGTTTCCAGGATGTAATCTGCAAGTTTTGGCACGTGCTCCGCGTAGACCGGAGAATACTTTACGGGAATGGCACGCGGACAGATGTGCCCCCTTCTCTTCCTCCTCCTCCTCCTCCTCCTCCTCCCCTTTGAGCGGCTTCCGCGCCGGGATGATTGACATGGAGCTGCTCGCACAGCCAATCAGACAGCGCTCTGCTCTATTTGCATAGCGCTGCCGCATGCCATTGGCCTGGTGCGTGCTACTGCAAACCGCCTCGCGTGCCATTACCGACGTCTTCTCCGTGGAGGCGCACGAGGAGTCTTAAAAATAGATAATGCGTATTTGTATTCATGCAGGGCCAAGAACATGTTTATGCTTGACAACGTTTATTTATTTATTGACTCTGTTGCTATTAGTCGCAGCAGATATATCAAACTTAGAAAAGAGAACATACAAGTTTATAGGAAAGAAATGAATATGTTGGCACTTGCAACACACACACACACACACACACACACACATTACACCATTCACCTAAATATTCCCTTTACTCATTATTTTGTCAGAAGCATGAACCAATTTGCAGCCATAAAGCAGTGAAATAATGCCTCTTTATAAACACAAGTATATGCTACTGGCTGCACTGTGACTTAGTCAATACAGACTCTACATTCTTTCCGTATACACACACACACACACACACACACACACACACACACACACACACACACACACACACACACACACACACACACACACACACACACACACACACACGCACGCACGCACACACCAAGCCTATAACATTTTTGACGTGCACGTAGCAGAGTTGGAAGCAAACATCCAGCGCATTCCCCTCCCTTATCACTTCACAGCCCGGCCGCTGCTGCTCGCTCCGCTTTGTTGTTTGTCCCTGCAGGGCTGATTGAGCAGCGCGTGACTGACGGCCCGCGGGGGTGTTGTCCAATCAGCGGTCGGCCCCGCGCCCAATGGGTGAGTCCTCTCTGCCATTGGCTGAGGCGAGTGTGGGAAAGAATGCAGAGAGGGTTTCACACGAACTGGGAGCACGCGAGCCGTCTATAAGTACCGCCGCGGCGTGTGTCGCGGCAGAAGCGGAGACTCGCCCCGTACGTACGCTGCAACGCGCGCTCCTGAACTCAGATGACCGTTCAGCGATAACAAGCGACGTGACGCAAACTATCCGGCGGGACTGTCGGGCATCTCGTCCTGCTGCTGCTTAACGCAAACGTTCAACGCTTTCATTTTACCCCCGGAGCTTCCACAGAGGATTTACTTCTTTACGCTTTTACCTGGTTCGACAATGCCAGCTGATACTATGGAAAAGCAGACGGCATCCCCGATCGCCGGTGCCCCTGCAAACGGAACACACACACCGGACAAGCCGAAAAATGCCAGCGAGCATAGAAAAGTAAGTTTATTTTTATTTGTGTATTATTCTCAAGTGAGAACTTGGCAATGGTGATTGCTCGTATTGCTGTTAACACGTTTGTTATAACATGACATGCGCAGTGTGCACGTTGATATGTGTAAATGGGGATCAAGAGATTAATGTAGACTTGTTTATTCTTTGCAGTCATCCAAACCCATCATGGAGAAACGACGGAGAGCAAGAATAAACGAAAGCCTCGGGCAGCTCAAGACTCTCATCCTGGACGCACTTAAAAAAGATGTAAGTTGAGATCTTTTTGATGCTTTTAACTTCCACTTTGTGTTCATAAAACATGTCGTTTTCAATTGAATGCATACTCAACTGCTCATGTTATGTCCTATGCAGAGCTCCAGACACTCCAAGTTGGAGAAAGCAGATATCCTGGAAATGACAGTGAAGCACTTGAGGAACCTGCAGCGTGTACAGATGAGCGGTAAGTTCATTCAAAAATAAGTGGATTAAATAAACAACCTATGAAAGCATGGGGAAGCTGTTGAAAGAGTCTCCAACGCGTCTCTAATATCCGGCCTCTCTCTCTTTCCCAGCAGCTCTCTCAGCAGATGCCACCGTCTTGAGCAAATACAGAGCCGGATTCAACGAGTGCATGAACGAGGTCACCCGCTTCCTGTCCACCTCCGATGGGGTGAACACGGAGGTGAGGTCGAGGCTCCTCAACCACCTGTCCAGCTGCATGGGCCAGATGATGGCCATCAACTACCCGCAGCAGGCCGCGTCCCAGCAGGCGCACCTGGCTCAACCGCTCCACGTGCAGCTCCCATCCACGCTGCCCCTCAACGCCATGGGCTCCAAACTCAGTCCTGGCGAGGCCCTCTCCCCCAAGGTCTTTGGTGGGTTTCAGCTTGTGCCCGCAACTGATGGACAGTTTGCGTTTTTGATCCCTAACCCGGCCTTCGCCTCCGCCACCGCCCCCGTCATCCCCCTTTACGCGAACGCAGGAGTGCCTGTTACGGTCAACGCCAGTCCGGTGCACGGAGGCTCGTCATCGACTGCAGCTTCACCAGTCCACGGCATGACGTCGTACTCCGGGGGGTCCCAAGCGGGCAGTCCGGTCGGCGCCGGCTCGGAGGGCAACGACCCGGTGTGGAGGCCTTGGTAGCGCAAGGGACAAGAGACTCATGTCAAACCAGTTTGCATTACTTTTCCAGTTTAGACATTTAACTGACTGCACAGACAACTGTTGCGGGGTTTGAACCTGTGACTATTTCGCTACGGGACGGTAACTCTAACCACTTAATGCCCCCCAGTAGTTCTCATTGTTTCGTTTTATGGAACAAGAATTGACTTACTTGGCACACGTTTTTTTAATTTTATTTTTATAATTTGTTATCTGATTCCAATATTTGGATGTCGGTAATACATATGCTGTACTTGTGGAAGATTTATAGGATTATTTTGTTATGAAGAACTTTTTATGAAAAGATTTTAGTTTTGTACAGATTTGTTATTGATTGTTATACCAAAGCTGTGTTTTATATTCTTTGTTGTTTTGTGTTGAAAAGAAAAACTGAAGTTGGGTGATGGCCCATTGTTTAAATAAATACTTTTCAGAAATCAATGCATTGTCTACAGCCTGTTTCTATCATCATATTGCTTTATTACACTATTTAAGAGTATTATGGGTCATTAATTAGTTTTGGAAGCCATGCGTAAAAGGCACTTTTAATGCGTAAAAGGCACAGGTGAAGTTCGGGCATACACCATTTAAACAGACTCACAGTGGTTATAGCTGAGACCAAATCGAAGCTGCAATCTATCGATTATTATCCCAATATGAACTCCTATCGATTAATCTATCAAGTTTTGAGTTGCCACCTTGTCACACCAGTTTGGCGGGAGCTCCTTACATCTGGCCAGCTGGAGAATGGTCCAGCGGACAATGGGGGTATATTTTTCTATTGCTATAAAGGTAATTAAAAGTTTGAAAGGGGTCTCATCCTGTATGCAGCGGGAGCTTTAAGAAGTCTTAAACCGTATTCATGAGCCTGGGAAATGTGCTCAGGGGTTAATGTCACTAACAGATTGCCTCAGTGAAAGGAGAATATGGAAGGATCCTCGCTTCCTTTTGTGTATCAATTGTTCAATTCCACTCCCAGTGGGCCTACACCTCAATAAAGGAGAAAACGAGGGAACTTGGTTCGACTTTGTTTTGATGGCGGGGAAACTTGAGGAGGTCGGGGAAGATAAAGAAACGGACGGCAGGTTGAAGAATATTTTCAGCGATTCTGACTTCCTCTTGAAGTCACTCGCTTTCTTTCTCACGCAAACCCACTGACAAGATCATGTGAATTAGCCTTTTATTTATACACTGTCCGTGGGGACAGTTTCTCCCAGTGTATTAAAAGTCTCCCTTTCAGCCCGCCCCCTCCGCTGTCTCTGTTTATCCCTGGGTGTAAACGTATCTTTCTCCGGTGAGTGGGGTCCGGAACTGAGTGCCGTGTCTCTGGGCCGGGCGGCGTGGCGCTAGCCGTGTGTCAGCCACATGCAGCCAGCGGGCCCCTTTACTTGGGATTAGGTTACAGCCTGTTGACCGCCGCTCAAACCCCCATAACATTTAATACTCCACCGGCGCGCCGTGGGTGCGCATTTCTGGCACAATGAACTCAGTTTAAAAGTGTTTCCTGGCCCTGACCACCAGCAAACACAAAATAAACATTCTCAGTGCTTCCTTCATTTCAAAATATGTTTTGTTATGCAGAAACCATATTGACAAATATGCCCTGCCAGAGAACATGCATTTGGGATAAAGATCACATGATTAAAGAAAGAGTTTTGGAGTTAATAATTATGATGTAAATACGCACATAAAGGCTAAATGAAAACAAATTGTCCTAAGAAAAAGTAAGATTTGACAAAATTAAAACAAATATTATTTTCTATCCTGCAACTTGGCCTACGTGACATGTGATTATTGTTTTGGCACTGATAACGTGCCCAACTCCTGATATTCATCTTCCTTTAACAGTTGGACGGTCTTGTTATGAGTTGCGCTCTCACTTCCCCGCTGAGTGCCAGTGCCCTGTAGATGACACCGTCTGTAAACGGCGCACTGAAACCTCCGCCAGTGATGCTTAAGCAGCTTCCTCCTGCGAGGAGGCATACTGAAACACCAGTTGGCAGCGTGTGTGGGTTCCGCGGTCGCTTCTACTGCCTTCGTGTCTGAGTTAATAGTTCAGAGATGCCTTTGTGGAGCTGAGGTCGTGAGAACCGAGCGAACTAGTCAGCCTGCGGCCGGGCACAGCGCCAGCCAGTAAATCCCCGCTGGCAGGCCGGGTCGTGCAGCCGCTCTGCGAAGGTGAGGAGGCGAACACACACACGCGTGGCCGCCAAGAAGCGAGCCTGGTCCGGTGTAAATACGAGAGATCGTTGGGAACTCACTGGAGAGTCCATCCTATTTTTGTATGGCAACATGTTGCATGCTGTTAGCAAGCCAGGTTTCTGTTGTGTTGGGAAATAAGAAGGAAGATGAATAAATCACACATTGCACCGAATTCCGCAACCAAGCAAAAGCAGTATACCAAGACAAGTAATACAAGTTATAAAGAGACCGGTGTAGGAAGAGAGAGAGAGAGAGAGAGAGAGAGAGACACTTTAAGATCAATGTAACAACACAAAGCATTGGAAATAATAATAATAATAATAATAATAATAATAATTATACTAATTACACATAATGACACAGCAGCACATGTATTTAGGCTGACGTATCATGACATTATGCAATTATTATGCTACATTATGCTAGAGACAATTAGGCCTATATCCAGATAGGCTGATTGGATCCTCAATTCTGCATTGTTGGTCTGCTCCACTTATAGGTGTTGGGTCAACAATATAAAGGACTTATTATAGGAAATATTCAGGAAATTCGTATTATCAAGCATGCATATATCAAGAAACAGGCGGGAATCCGTCTTCGCCGATGAAAAGGATTCCTATAGAGGACTGAATGTCCCTCGGGGATCTGCGCCATTACGTCCCCTGGGAGAAGCTGCTATTGAAGAGGGTAGGGGTCGTCAGAGGAGCCACAAATTATCATTCTCATTAGCGACTGAATGGAGGAACGCGCGCGCAACGTTGCCGCCAAACTGTTATCATCAGTTCTCCCTCCAAATTCCCAATTGCTATTGTTGCGTTCGGCCTTGTTCAGCCAGCACTTAATGCTTCTACTTACAGCGAGTGTTGCATCTTCCATGCAGGACTGCAGCACATGAGTAGAGGCACATGTCTCTCGTCTCCTTACTCTAATTAAGCGCCAGACAGGACATCAAAGCTCATCAAATTAATACATGTGAACAGATAAATACATATATATTGACAAACCTTTGTCGATTTTAACTGAATTAAAAAAGGAAGTCGTGCAAGATTTAGCACACGTTTAGTTTAGTCTTGGAAGTTATAGTTGTCAATAGAGATGTGTTTTCTGGATCAGCCTTATGAAACAGCTGTCCTTAAGGAAGCCTATATTGGTAAGCTTTAAGGCAACCATGTGCCATTGCAACCAAATATATAATCAAGTGATTTTTTTATTTCTTCTTGAAAATTAAAATACTCCCCATTTTGCATATTACATTAGTCAGGAGTCACTATTGCTACATTCATTTAGGATTATTCTCAATATCTGTCAAGCAGCAGATCACCTCAAGCACAAAGAGCCTTTTTGATGCAAACAGTTGTCTTCTATACTCTGAACATGAATATAGGAAATACGTTAGCTACCCTGTTGCCCCGAGGATTGTTTGAGATCTCCACTGCTCTCACTTTCACACGGATACCCGGCTATATTTGCTCCTCAATGTGAAGACGCTGCAGCTATACGAGGACATAAGGAAATGTTCTGCATGCTTTGGCCACAGGTTTTGGTCAGGGGGGAGGCGGGGCTGGAGCATGCATCAAGCATTAAGTGTTTTTATGTGTCAGCCGGTGTGTGCATATGGACACTCCTCCTTGCACCTGTTTTTTGAGAATCAGAGGGAGTGATAGGGAGAGGCACAGGAGGAGACAGACAGACAGATTGAGAGGAGTGCGGCCGGATTAAAAGGTGTTGAAACTAGTCCAAATGCTTCCCTGAAGTGTGTGATTCAGCAGTGACTTCTGTGCAGGTGTTTGTTTTGAAGGGCGTTGGAGACTGGATATTAAGTCAGCACATTTTTAGTGTCATTTCCCATTTGACTCCTTGACACTTTATTATCAGGTGTTCCCTTTTTTATGTGTTAGCCACACACACTTTCCTCCTCCCACCACTCGCTCTTTTTTGGCTCCCTCCACACAAGCTTCAGTCCTGTCTCGGTATTTATAGCAAGGGACCACTTATCCCCGGGACTGGGTGTGAGGTGTTGGGTGTGTGCAGACGGAGGAGGTGAGGCTCAGACCCAATGGGATGCGTCAAGCCTGATCAAATTTCACAGGGTGCCGCGTGGGCTCCGTTGATCCTCTCTGCTTGTCCACAGAACGTATTTCTGAGGCCAGGTTTGGCTTTTCAGCCGCTTCTCCTGTTTCAAGGCATGAGGCTTGTGGCTGACAGCCTTTGCAACTGGTGCAGATTCCACAAGAGAAAGTAAAGGGTCCTCTTGACAGGGCTAGAGGTCAGCCTGCAGACTCCTCGGGGCCTTGAAGGAGCTGTGTCTTTGAATGCGGACACATTTTATTTATGTATCTATTGAGGGGGTCATCCCTGTCTTTCCCCTGCATCTGTCGCTCTATTTTAGCTCTGGGTCAGAGTTCAGCTGCCCGAGTCTCAGCGGTATATTTAAATAAGGAGGTCCTAATGTTGGGGATGTAAAAATGAAACAGCGAAGAGATAAGATTGTGGACCTTGAGAAAAGAGACCGTTAAGACAGTCTTCCATTTCCCCACAAATATCAAAGATAACACTGATTGCCGTTAGTAAGAACACTTGTAATTATGGGATATATAAATGTAATAGACTTGACATACCAGGTCTTATTGTTCTTACTGTTGAAGGTGATTATAGGCGGTTACTACTCACCACACACAATACATGTTAATGTTTTAAGTTATACAGGATATGATTGACATCCAATAAACAAATGAGTGTAAAACTAAACACATGTTGTGTCATCAACATACAGGATGCAGTGTTAAAGTCCACATTGGGACATTGATGAATAATGGAGTATCATGTTCATTGTTGTGGTGAATGTGATTATTGATCGATGATCAATGTGTCAATTTCTCTTAATGTTTAAATTGATGAAACTAGATAACTCAATATCACCACCTAGTGAAACCCCCCAGGACTGCATTCAAGCGTGTGAGCGTGTGTTTGTGAGTGTGCCTGCGTGTGACTCACCCTGTGTCTCACCACATGTCCGGACTTGTCCCCAATTTGACACTTGAAAATATCATGATCTGACTCAAGTGTGTCTCTTTAAGATGCCACCGCCTGTTGTTTTTGTGTGAGTGCATTTTATCCTCTTCCTCTCCTTCCTCCTTCTGTGTGTGTGTGTGTGTGTGTGTGTGTGTAAAGTATTCCATTTGTAATACTCCACTTACAACCCCTGTTTTCCCTATCAAACACTCGACTGTAGGCTTGGAAAGCAGAAGCTGCAGTCACCTTAGATTCAAAACAATTACAATGGAACTCAGGCTTTTGACATCACTCATATACATATAACCTCTATTTAATTACACATATTCTTGTGGTTGACTATACAGTTAGCCTTTTACATTTGTCACTCACGACCATCTACGTTCATGGCCAACATGAGCAACTTTCAAATGCAGGCAACTGAGATACAAAACCTGTATGAAACCATGCCGGCAGCCAATAGAAACAGTTTGTGCTAAATAGCACTTTGTCGCTCTATTCTTTTCATTCTCTCTCCCTTTATGTTACAAAAGATGCAAAGTAAGCATTCTACACAATTTCCTAAACGATTATTACAGAAACTCTGAGTCCCTATCTTGTATTCAGCCAATAAAATACAGTCGTATTTGAAGGATATTCTACTTTGGGAGGTGTTGAAACGTTGTATTTCCTGACCTGGCTATCCCACGGTGCTGAGACCTGAGGTCCTCTCTAGGCCCTGGCTGAGCTAGGTGGTGACAGCAGCACTGTTGCTGGAGCATTATCACTTTGGCACAGTAGAGACGGGGGCATTGTCCCCTAAACAGGATGTCCTGGTGTCTGGTCCCATCTCAAATGGGCTATCCTTTGTTTGAGTCTCTGTCTGTGAACATTGGGGCAAATCCTTGAAGCAGAGGTGACCAGGATTGGAAAAGTTGCCATCACCATTATAAAATGTAGGGATCTTCCTTCCTTCCATGTCAGTAGATCAGCATGTTTTTTTCCTTTCTTTGTCATAGTCTTCCACACATGGCTTTTGATGCAAAATGCCAAGCACTGAAAATGTAGCGTAGGCGATGAGAGCGTGTCATCGTGTGTTTGCACTGCGTGTGGTAGGGAGTTGGAGTTATGAGATGAGCTCTTCTCTTTTTATCTTCTTTTTCTTTCTTCTTCCCTATCCGCCTCTTTTCAAGCCCTGGGAAGGTAAACACTCATCCTCTTTGCTCGTGTTTTTCTGATGGTAACTGTTGAACAGTGTGTGCTCCACTCGTGGTTTTATTGCCTTGATTGTCATGCAAGAGGCAAGGGAGACAAGTGTCAATAAGTGGATGGCCTCACGCCAAACAAATGCGCCCAGAGAATGGGCAAAGAGAGCTGAGAATGCAGCTGGGTACACACATGCGCACACGCACATGTACACGCACATGCACATGCAGGCACACACACACACGCAACAAATGGTTTCCTAATGCTCAACTCCCTGAAGACATTTTTCAAACGTCATTCAAACAAGATATATTAGGCCAAACACTGATCAAGTGGCTATAATTTCCATTTGTTTGAAATACATATGTGACATAACACTTTAGTAGAGATGAAGCTTTTACATCTATTGAAGATTAATGTCACAGGATTCAGGTTTTGAAGATCTGTTTAAGCTGCACAGATACTGTACCTCATAGACTTTATTACTGTATATATTATAAACCAGACTTATAGAGAAACACAACCCACAGCCCTCAATATAAACAATGTTAATTTGATTTAAACATGTATTGTACAGTAAGTGTCAAGGACTGAGCATATTTTAGCTACAGTTGGATTTATATTGGGCAAGTTTAGATATGCATTGACCAACTTTATCACAAAGGAGCTTTACCTTCATACTGTTTGGTCGGGCGACTGTGGCTCAGTGGTTAGCAAGTCGGTCTTTCAATCAGAGGGTCGGTGGTTCGATCCCCGGCTCTGGCAGTCTGTGTCGTTGTGTCCTTGAGCAAGACACTTAACCCTCATTGCTCACCGTCTACGGTCTACTGTATATCATGTAAGTCGCTTTGGATAAAAGCGTCAGCTAAATGTAATGTAATTATCCAGTTATAATTGTCCGACCAGTATTTCTACGTTAGCAGTAGACAGATCTGGTTCAGCTATTGTTAAGTGGATGATTATGCACAATCCTGTTCCAAATTACTAAAAAAATACCGTTGAGAAATCACGTGTTACTTTCAATATTACAACTGACATAACAGGAAATGTTCAAACACATAATTTATCACCACTTTCAAAGTACCCTCAGACATCAGTCACCCCACTGTCATACTCTTATCTTTGTAACAAACAGCTTTTTAGTGGTGCTCAGCAATGGCCTGACAGAAGGTAAACAGTGTCGCTGCATGTGTCTCTCTGTCTGCCGGCGGTGATCGCTCCGGGATGGATGGCCTTCCGTCCTGCACTCATCTCCATGTTCTGCTCCGGGGAGCTGAAGTAACCGGGCCTCATGATGAATACATGGAGCCTTGATAAGATTAGCACGGGCCAAACACACACACGGGGCACTGTCTGGCATGTTATTCTCAGCCCATTCATGAGGGAATCCCTCCCTCCGTGAGAGTCTGGCCGTGTGTCTCTCACCGACTCTCCTCATGTCTCTTGCGTTATTTGGAATGTTTCGGAGGGATGCTGTATTTGTTTTTGTAGTTTCTATGTGTCTGACTCGTCCAAGAAAGGCTGTTCTTGAGAACTACTGTACTTTCTACTTAATAGATCTTGTTTTGAGAATCAGGACTAACGTCAATGTAACAGATAACAAAATAAAAGATAGAGAATTTAAACAGATGTTCTGGGCCAATGAACACTCCTCTTGATGCATGCACTCTTTGCTTCTCTACAGCTATTATTTGCATGCTACCATCTCTTTAGTTTTTACATTTAAAATCCATCTTCAGCTCTACTGTAACTATACATGTGATTATGTAGTTAGTGATTATGTAGTTAGAGATTATTTGAAAGGAATGCTCACTGCTTGGCAAATAATTTAGTGAGGAAAATGGATTAAAAAGTAATCTATTACATATCTTAATGTCTTAATTGTTATAATAAGGGCTGACTGTGGCTCAGTGGTTAGCAAGTCTGTCTTTCAATCAGAGGATCGGTGGTTTGATCCCCGGCTCCGCTAGTCCATGTCGTTGTGTCTTTGAGCAAGACACTTAACCCTCATTGCTCACCGTTGCTGTGTCTACGGTCTACTGTATAGCATGTCAGTCACTTCGGATAAAAGCGTCAGCTAAATTAAATGTAATGTAATAAGTGACCGACCAGCAATTTCATTAAACATAATGTGTCTCACCCCTAACTTCTCGTAATAATTATTAGTGTCAGTAATAAGTATTGTTATTGAGTATTTCTGGTTCTGCTATCCCTTCGTACCACATTCTGTTGTATTACCTCATCTCTCCACCAATGAAATAGTCCTTGATGTCTATTCACTGTTCTCTGTTCACCCAACGCAACAGGCACGCTTCTTTATTTATACTACTTAAAGTGACTAAATCAACCACGCAACTGTTCATAAGAAATTATGAATCATTTTTTAATCGTGTGATAAAAAGGACACATGTTGGTGTGTGTTTCTAAAAACTCGAGTAGCTCTAACTAACTGTTGAAATGTCTGAGAACAGGCTGATCAGCCCAATGTGAGCGGTAATGTCTCTGTGTGTGTGTGTGTGTGTGTGTGTGTGTGTGTGTGTGTGTGTGTGTGTGTGTGTGTGTGTGTGTGCGTGTGTGTGCGTGCGTGCGTGTGTGTGTGTGTGAGATGACGGCCACCCCCTGCAGTGTTGCCCTGCGTTGACTGACAGCACCAGTGCGGCTGTACAATAGCTGATCTTTGCTCTGTGTCTGACTGTATAAACACAGAGTGGGATGGCTCCCTCATGCAGAACTCCAGTATTGATCACTTCAGCGAGATCCCACAGCCGCACTCATTGTCCTCGTCCCTTTTCTCTGCTGCCAATCAATAGCTCTTTGTGTTGATTTTTACCCATTGACAAATCACTCTGCCCCACTGCCTTTGTTAAGCTGTCAATCAAGCAGAAGGTATCGCCTGATTTGATCCTCACGCAGTCCATAGTTTCATACTCCGAGTGGGAAGAGTACAATCAGTATTAAATAGCAGGAATTGCTTGTGCCAGCCTACAAAACCCACATTTCCCTAACAAAGCAAACTGCAAATTAATAGCTGGTATCATTACCTTCATCTTCTCTCTCTGACAATGCCAGCGCCCATCAAGCTGTCAGCAAAGAAAAGTCTTGTGAGTCATTAAACCCCATTGTTTAAATGAGTGATCTCCGTTGGCGAGAATGTGACCGGTGCCCTGATGAAGTCGGCCTCAGAGTGAGATCTGCTCTGCTGACATGAGCACACTCCTCAGTCTTAGATTCACAGGGCATTGATGAGTCCGTCTGATGAACCTGTTCATATGATTATATTGTTTGGGAACATTGTCATTCAAAATTATTTTTCTTCTTTAGGAATAATCCTTCAGTGCTTTCCAGCAGAAGCAAACGTTTGTTTGGATGCCACTAAATTCTGCAAAGATCTTGGTGCCTTACAATAATTTGTTTTCCCATGTTTTTACACTTAACAAGGAAAAGTAATCGCTAACTGGGTTATGTTCACTGGCTTGGTGAAACACATATCAGTGTACTTACCATGGCACTGTAAATTGTTACGTTCCTTCAATATTGGCCAGGTCCTTATGTATGAATGCATATGTTTTCATCAAAATGGTAGTTCAGCTTTTATAAACCATGTTTGCTATAACTTTGCTATAATAAATGTTGGTTAACGTGTGTGCCATCCACTCAGCACAGAAGTAATGCCATTCCCTCTGAACAAAGCTTTAGTTAATGTGGATGTTATCAGTGAACCAACATTAATTTACATTAGTGAACACCCTCAACATCTCATTCAAGGAATACATAATTAAATAAGTACATATTAACAAGAGATATAGTAATTGTTTAGGTGTTTGTCTGTTTTATTTATCAATTTCACTCATTAATTCGCACCTGATCCCTTTCCAGAAATTACATAAAAGTGTCCCAAACTTTGCTGAATTTATTTGTTTTTATTTCCCTCTAACCACGTGGGATTATTTCTTGTCAACATTGTGTTTAAATGAACGCTGCTTTGTGACATTTTAGTCATTTTAGTGTGGTGCGCTTAAGACCATGGCCATTGTTTGATGGAACAAAATTAACACTCATGACTTCACCTGCTGAATATCTGGCTTCGCTGTCATGGGTCGGTTTCTGTTTATTAAACTAAAGCTTGATAACAGGTGTGACCTGTAGTCACAGGAAACCCCCCATTGCCTCTGATTTTCATGCTTTTAACATCGTTTGCCAGCCTGTAGATACGTTTGTCCCATTGTGGACGCAGGTTGGCTTCCACATATGTGTTTATGTCATTGTGCAGTCCATTCTTTCACATATGGCCCGTTGCCATGAGTCAGCGGCGATGGTCAGAGGTTTCCACTCCTAGACACAACAGTCTATCCGGGAAAAACAACTCTCTGATGCCTCAGTCTTCCTATATTGTCTGGGACGATTCCGAGTCGGGAGAGGCTTATTGTTTGGATGTCTTTGTAGTGTAGGTCTATTGCTGCGGAATGTGGGGATTTCCTCCCTTGCGGGTATTTTTAGATCACTGTGTGAATACAAGGGAGCTCTGCATAATGCTGTGCAGTGTGGGGTCCAAGGGTGGGGTCTGTACACCCGTGCACATGTGCAGGAATCTGTCTGCTCATAAGATCACAGAGGGAATGTGTGTGTGTGTGTGTGTGTGTGTGTGTGTGTGTGTGTGTGTGTGTGTTGGGAGCCGTGCAGGATATTTTTGTGCAAGATTATATCCATGCCGTACAAAACTAGGATCAGGCTCATTAAGGCAAATGCTCTACAGACAGAAGCATCCCGCTCATTGGCTCGTTAATTGAGACGGATGCTCAGCCTGTGCTTCATTTGAAATTTCACGGTGTATTTGCCCTCTGTTTCCGGTTTGACAGCTGCAGATTGGCCTGCCGAGTGTCAGTTAAAAACCAGGTCTGGAATGGACACTGCTTGTTTGCTGAAGTGTTTCGAGGGGGCTTCACCGGGTCACCTGGGGGTCTTTGACCTCCCAGGGTAATGTTCTCCTGTGTGACAGCGGTCAATGGAGGCGTCCATGCAGGGGACAGCCAGGCGGATGGCCGGGGTGAAGCCAGGGAATAGACAGGTCACATCCAGAAGGACCTGTAACCTCCGGCTCAAACCAAGTGAGATCTCCTTCCGGGTCTCACTCACAACTCGTCACCTTAGCTGACATCAAGTGACAATTTGGCTTGACCTATCTTGTATATGTATGTGTGTGTGTGTGTGTGTGTGTGTGTGTGTGTGTGTGTGTGTGTGTGTGTGTGTGTGCAGCTCTGAGGCTGTACTGCTTTGCGCTAAATGCTAATGTCAGCATGCTAACATGCTCACAACAACAATGCTAAGATGCCCGTGTTTAGCAGGTCTACCCTGTTCACAATCTTAGTTTTGCATGTTAGCGTGCTAATCTAGGAAATCTTGATAGTATAATCATGTAATGAATTAATATTTTCAGCCCTAATACTGATAATATTGAGCACACAACATGATTGAATGTAACGTCTCCCCCTTTTAATTTTTTATCAAAAGAAACATTATACGATTCATTATTTTTTTTAAACTCAGAATTATTGGCCTTGGCTCATTTTCTGTGAAGAACATAAATCAGAACACATTTTCAATGAACACACACTCTACACCGCTCCTACACATTTATATTACATACAGGATGATTCGGCTAATAAGAGTGGCATTTGTAGGTCCTGTGTACCTTCACTCTGTCCTCCTGTCTGGGCCTGCTTATAGTGTGTGTGTATGTGTGTGTGTGTGTGTGTGTGTGTGTGTGTGTGTGTAACTCACTTTTAAAAGGTCTGAGAACAGGCTGATCAGCCTAATGTGAGCGTTAACGTCTCTGTGTGTGTGTGTGTGTGTGTGTGTGTGTGTGTGTGTGTGTGTGTATGTGTGTGTGTGTGGAAGAGAGTTGCAACATTGTTGATAAATTCAAGCACCGACACCTGTCTGCTCTCCCGTTCCCGCACATTTTACCTTCTGTCTTGCGGGAACCAGTCTCTACCTATTTGCTCATAATCCATCCCAGTTGCAAATTGGGGACGGGACACCACAATACATATTGCTTTGCCTGTGTGGTTCCTTATCACAAGTGATCAAGGTGGCCAAAAGATTATCTGATCAGAGGGCCTTGCAATTGATTTTAGAAGAGAGAAGCTTTTGATGATGATGGAGAGGAAGAGGCTTCAGAATGTGGGGATCACATTTATGAAAATTCAGAGTCTGACAGACACTTTGAAGAAGAGGATAAGATTGAGCATTAGCTAGTTCCAAAATGAAGACGAGCTCCAGGACCAGACCAAGCCGGTCATCAGCTAGAAAGTGAAGACATATGAATATAAAGAAATTGAATGGTCTTCTTGAATGACCGATGTGGCTGCCTGTGATGCCTCTTCCTCATTTGCTTGAACTTACAAGTTTACACAGGGAAGCCTGAGCATCAGAAAAATCAAAGAATGAGAGTTTTCCTCAGAGGACAGAGGAATAATGTTTTTACCTCACAAAAGCTGGGACAAGAGCTCCTAAAGAGGAAGCTGACCGAGGTGGGAACGATACACAAAAACAAGTCTGAGCTCCGACCCCAACGCTGACTACACAGAACAGGCCGGTCAACTCTTCCAAGTTTGTGTATCCTATGAGCCAAAGAAAGGCAGGAATGTGTATTCATGAAGGGATGGAAGAATATGTGGCCAGGAGCATCACTCATATCTTGATTATAATTGATTTTCATTATGTATTACATTTTATAAAAAAGTAGCATAGATGTGATCTAACAAAGGGTAAAGGGCAAATATTAACCATATGTGCTGTTTATATTGCTTTTAATTGGAATGAAGTAAACATCTGTTGAGTATTTTAATGTAAAATTGCATGATTGTGTTGAATTAAAAACCCTCAAAAGGCACCTGATCCACCAGACCCACGAACAGTGGCTGAATAACAAAAATATGAACACCACACAAGGGTTAATGATAAGTGATTGTTTTTCACTTTAACGTCCCATACTTTTTAAGAAAATTATAGCACCTTAATGCAGCAAATGAGAGGAATTGCTTCCATGTTTCTATAGAGCCACTTAGAAGAAGAGCATGCTGGATTTGGGAATGTGACCTGAGGCCCCCTCTCCCCACCACACAAGTCCTAAAATGACATCATCACATATTTCTGTGGTGAGTAATGAAACAGGTCAGCTCTTAAATGTCTTGTTCACACAATGCTTATCTTTCCTAATGGAATTAGGCCTCTTCTACCCACACGCCTGTTCTCTGAGGGTTTCCCCCTAGAACATGTTGGCAGGTCTGCGTTGATGCTGATTATCTTTATCTTTTATCTTAGAACCAACAAATCATAATCTTAGATCATAACTGACCTCTCACGACTTCTCACGACTTTGGCAAGAAACCCATAAACATAAAAGATCTAAGGTATAAAATCATTTATTTTTGTAAATTAAGTTTGAAAAAACGACTTGTACTCCTTTTGTATCCATTTGTATGATTGAATATGACTTGTATGCAATACCATGCTTTTGATTTAATTTAAACTAAATGTGTATTAACAGTATTGATTTCATTACTTTATGTTGAGACTTGGCTTCTCTTTTCAGTATATTTGATAAAGTTTGCACAGTACTCATCGAAGTTGAAGGAGTTATCTGTTTCACATTTATCCATTACTTTCATCTTTTCTGCTTGCTATAGTATAAACAGTGCTTATACTATACAAAGAATATAACATATAGTATACACATTTTTTTCCATATTGAATAACAAGATTTTAATAAATTACATTTTAAATGTGGACAGTTTACCAACTTTTGCACTTCTAGTTGAAACAGGAACATGATGAAGAACAACTAGTTTATAGTTTTAGTTGTTTCAAATTCTGTATCGACAATTACAATACAAGTATTTTATCAAATAGCCTAAAAAATAACTTATACGTTCCTTACAATGGAAGTCGTACGCACAATCGAGCAGCAAAGTTTTGGGTCAATAGATGTTGAAAGTACTGACATATGCTCCATTCTATTATGTCTTTGAGTTAATGCTTTTTCACCTTAAACAAAAAGAGGGGCCTTTAACGTCCGTATTAATGTAGAAGCAGGTGGTAAAGAAGCCTTTGTTAATCACTTAATGATGAATTCCCCCCACTTTACACGGTGGCTTTTTCACCAGCCGTTTACTTCTTAAACTTTATAAAAAGTTTATCTTACCATGAAATGAGTAGGCACGGATAAATGGCCACTGTGGGGTTTTGTCCTTCAATGCAGTCCGCCTATCGGGGGTCCACCGACTGGGCAGGTTTGGACCATATGTCATCATTCCGACCCTTTGTGTGGGCGTGTCCCTGTGGCAACCGCATCAGCTGTGGCCATTGTGTGCCCGGATTCAATGGCCCATATATTCATTGCAGGGCTAGTGTGGGCCCCGCAACAGAAACAAATTGATACATACAAGACCCGGCCCCATTTGGCTCGCATGACACATTTCAAATAGACAAAAAAAAGGACATTTTAGTCTGTTGAAAATCTTGAGAAAAGCTTGGTCGCCATAGTGACTGTGCGGGTAAAGCGGCCATGGGCCATTAAACTCCAATCAGATGTAAATTTGGGCTGCCCCCAGGCCCACGGACGGAAAGCCCCCTTCACACAGCAGACACAAATTAAACAGTTTGTTTGCCAATTCACATGTCATCTTAATGGGTTTTTATTCGTTTGCCCTTTGTTTAAATGGAGAGAATTACAAACCGTCATTGATTTATAATATCGGACCACTTCAGCTGTCTGCACAGCTATTCATCACTGACTGAGTCAGATAGTTAAAGAAGATAAAGAACACTTTAAAAACTTGTGAAATGTTGAGCCAAAGAACATGGTATTTACAACGGACCAGATGTATTTTGTACGTATTCACTAGTGATGAACAACAATTATGTTTGCTTTTTATCAATATGTCAATATGCCTGGACCATGTTTCTCAAATTTCCAATAGTTAAATTTCCTGTCCAAGTTATGTTCTCTGCTCGGTCAGCTGTTTCAAATACTGTCAACATAGCATGAGTGAGGGCCTCACGTCAGAATGGATTATTGTTTTCTACATAAAAATGTAACACAGGAAACGGGATTTATGAAAAACAAGGAACCATTGGGTGACACTGTCTCCAGGACAGGAAGCAACGTGCCCTTGCGATTGGGCAGAGAAAATATTGTGCTTGTCATGCCACTGGATTCGGTTCGAGATCTTGTGCGGCGTTTGATGTTATTGTAATAATCAGGATTATTATGTTCCACAATGCCTGGCATCTGTGAAAGTACAACCCAACAAAGGGGTAAAATGTCTGATGCAGGATAAGTGTCCAGAATGAACTCTGCTACTGATTGCTGCACAGCTTGTCAACGCACACATTCAGGCTACATCACTTACTTGTTACTATTATTATTATTAACAATCATTAGGCAGGGTGGATTCCTCTATTCTGCAATCACTATTAAATACAAATAGCCGTACAATAAGAAAAACAGATGATTTATATCTGTAGACAACAATAATTATGTGTAATAATGCACATAATTACTAGCAATGATTATTGCAGTCAGTGTTTAAAAACAAGTGAGGGAGCACAGGGTTCCTTTGATTAACTGTGATTATCTATACCAAGTTATCACACTTAATTTGATGATTGACTGAGAAATTCACACACAACTGATACAAACAGTACTCTTACTTTCTTCAGTATTTAAAGCTACATCATACACTTCCTGTTGCTACATTTCATAGGTTTAGGTCAGAAATATGAAAGGGAATAATAAAAGAACAAAACCACAACTGCTGTTGACGTTAATGAGAAACGAGTGTGTGGTCCTGTTGTTTCTGTCTGCCTTCAGGAGGCTGCAACCCTGTCTTCCCTCTGGCCTCATACAGTAAAGCCGCTGTGTTATGACAACACCGGACAGGCAGAGCGCAGCATGAGCTTCCACTGGCTCTGGACCAAGCTGACCTGGGACCTGACATTACCAGTATAGCTGCAGCCTCCCCATTGCTAGCTCTTTGTTGCGCAGTGCGGCTAACGATGCGCCGTCTATCTGCTGTGGTGTCTTCCATGCAGACAGGGGGAATGCTAATTTGACAGAGGGATGATTAACTACAGCAAAGTGCCTCATTTCATGTGCAATTGTTTCCAGTGTCCCGCCTCCCAGAGAGATTTGACTGCTCTATTAACGAGGTATCTTGCGTCTCGAGGGGATATATTGTGGCACAGCAGCTCAACAGCTCAACTTCCTGTAAGCCAGATAGGGCCACATTCTGTGTACAAAAATAATAATTGATGTACACCTTGTTAATTTAAGATTGATCATTGATATATTGTTTTGAAATGTATTAAATTGAAAATAAAACCTTCAAATAAAAGAAGTACGGTCAAATCACATGAAAAGCAAAATAACTTCGTAGGAACTTCTCAAAATATGGTTCCCCACTCTTTGTCAGAATGATAGAGGCCACAAGACCATGAGAGAGGCGAAGATAAATACTGAAAAGGAGGCCGGATGGTGTACTGTTTGGCTGTCTAGTGTCCACACAGAGCTGCGTCTTGTCCACTGGTGGCTGTGGAGGATTCATTAAGCTCCAAATTCACTCCCCCTGCACATGAGTGACAGGCCCCTACAGCCAGTGTCATCCCTCTCTAAAGCACCACAGATCAGCCCACACCTCTCTCGCCCATCTGGCGGCCTGGATCTAACAAGGGGTGTCCTCCAGTTATAAGAGGGTATAGAGAGAGGGAGAAAAAGTTAAAGACTCAAAGATCCCATCAGATTCTCCGTGGTCTGTGGGCTCCAATTATTCAGAGCTTATCTTTTCAGCTTGGCTGATCTCCAAATGAATAACGTGCGGGCCGTATTACTGCCGGCCGGGTGGACGTCTAAAGAGGCTGAAGAAGGATCAGGGCTGTGGGTTATGGTGTCAATCTGGCCCTGACCCCTGGGGTTAGGGAGGTGACGTTATGTAGTGACAGCGCTTAGGCATCCCCTTGTACCACCTCCATTTGGACCCCATCTGTATAAATGGAAAAGGGCAATCACATTAGAAGAGGTTTCTTTCCATTTTAAAGCAAAAAAAAAAGAAAAGAGAGAGAGAGAGAAAGAGAGAGAGAGAAACCTTAGTCACAAAGTGACTGACTCTTGACTTTAAAGTCAGCTCCAACTCCTGAAGTCAGAGGGTTAAGCCGGCACGGTGAGTGCTGTTGCTGGTGTCTAGAGCAGCATGGAATGGTTTAAGAAGAAGCCTACAAGCACCACAACAGATGGCAGACATGGACTATTTTAACATAAGAACACACTGCAAATGCTATGCTTTAGTGACCTGGAAATGTCAAGAATACGTGCATGCTGGATTCTTTTCTTTTACAAACATGAATATTGAGCACAAATCAATAGAACTAAACATTTTGCATCCACAAATCCTCCGATTTCTTTCGACTTTAATCAACCAAAGTTTCTTTTGTGAAGCAGACCTTCATGCATAGGACTTTTCACATTTCCAAAGTGAAACATATCCTGATGCTGGGCCGAAGCAACACCCACAACAACCCACTGATCCTGAGTGAGACCAGATTGGATCTTCAAATTCTTCCAGTTTTAACGGAGAGAAAAGATAAATCTAAAATGTACAGCTTCCATTTGGATGCAGCATCTCTGGATGAATATTATCCCTGAACTATGCATTGCCCAGTGTGAAATAGATTCCAGTTATTGAATGGTACATCACCAGTTCAAGGAGGGTTTTTGAGTTTGCTAAAAGCTGGGATTTTGCAACACCTCAGTGTCAAATGAAGTGACAGCCCTGGACGAATCCAACTCTGCACTTGGCACAGAGCCGGGGCACAATGGGAGACTGGTGGTCCTTCATTTCGCGGCAGCCCTCCCATCCCTGAGAATCTTCAACTCTCTGATCTTGCCGATGAAGTGTTGCCGATGCCTCTCTTTTCTTCTGCCTTCATGGAGATGGCCGGGAGATTCTCATGCCACCACACAAAGCCTAAACAAGCGGGTATGTCTAATTCAATTAAGTCTACAAGGCTGTGCCAAGTGGGCCCTGGTCCCGTGTGACAGGGATAATGAGCGGGCAGAGAGGGGGAGGAGGGGGGAGGGGGGAGGGGGATTGTAGGGGGCTGAAGAGGGAGACCTGCACTCATTCAAATGTTCATACTTCTTTCTTTTTATTTTCCACTCAGGACTTTAATGTGTCCGGGATGACCCGGCTCATTTAGTGGCAAATGGAATATTTTGCATTCCAACGTTACTGTTCAAATGGGCTTGATGAGGGACATTGAGAGTTAAGGAATTATAAGTAGCGTGCCCTCTGAATTCCTACAATTCAGTACTTAGAAATGTTTCCAAATCTGGATTCTTTCCCACTGCCGAGGATGCACTGTGTCACACAAAAGGTGTGTGGGAGAAGGAAATCTGTGAGTGACCCAACAAACAAACAACTAACCTGGGATCTACACAACCTTGTGTCGCCTCAAAGTTCAGCTAAAACTCCTGTGTGTATCCATAACATGTGTTCATAATGTTGTGAACTTAATTAAGTGCTGTAAAATCAAGCACATAGAACTGATGCTCAACTTTGACAATGTTTAGCTATGAGACTGTCCTCAAAGAACAACAACAGCAAAACCTTAAATATGACAAATGTTTAAGTGACAAAGCCTTCTAGCGAGTGTTATGACTCTTATCCGCCGCGAGCAAAGACAGAAGTCAGGTGACGTCTTTATAGACGTCAACAACAAAATGTTTGACTTTAAGACCGAAGACTGCTGTTCATTTTCAATTTTTTTACCCGCATTCAACATAAATCACTAACCTTAACCGAGTGCTTGCTATTTTAAACATATCGATGACGCTCCCCTAACTTTATCTACGCAGTAATCTACTAATCTTTTCCTCACCCTAACAAACTATTTATCCCCTAAACCTAACCAAACCTTATGTGTTTCGTTCTGGAGGGCAATGACAAACAAAGTACTTTGTTATTTAATTTGCTCCAGTTATATTTTTCTGTACAGCAAAAATATCCTTCTCGTGTTTTATGGAATCATTTAAAAAAAGAAAATACTTTGTATTTGTGTTTGGGTAGATATGATTGGAAGGCTTCGTGACATGCACTTATCCAGTGTCCAAGAAGAAAGTTGCTAAATAGCGCAGCAGTCATGGTTGACAGGGAGTTAGACATTGTTGAAAAGAAAACCTGCTTTTCTGCATTTTCAACACTTCTGACTTCAGCTGGGAAGTATCTCAGACCTGAGAGGCCTTTAGTTTCACTGAAGTTCCCAAAGGACTCCTGCTGCTCCTCTGGGACCCTTGTTCCCAACCGTCACAAAAAAGGCCCTTAAACGTTTGACTTTCTCACAGAAACAGCATGCAAAATGGTATTTCTGTAATGGACTCCTGCTAGGGTTTATATGCGTTGTATGGCCACGTTGCACAAAGTTGAGTCAACATAATTACCATGAGAATGCTTCCTAAGAAAGGTCCAAAAAGGGTTTTTTGAATAAAAATCTTAAACTATAGAATTCTTTGTTTTCCCAGGGAAAAAAGATGAAAATCAAAGACATCGATGGTCATTTTTTTCTATTGGAAAAGTGCTGCCGAAAGAATGTCTTATTTACATGCCAAAGGGAACGGCCCAGGTTTCAAAAGGATGGGAAAGCAGGGCCTCTATTATAGTGGTGCTGGTCGCAGAGGCCGTGGCTACTCTGGCAGCCTCCCTGCCAGGCAGCGGTTAACAAGGCCTCGCCTGAATTAAATAATGGCAATGAGTATTTAATTGGTGACACATTATATTTATCAAGCTGACAGCGGAGTGACTGCGCTGCAGCCTTCTTGTTTTGTCCTTGTGCGTGCATTACTTCCCCCTTTGTGCCCCTGCATGATACCCCCTATCTGCCGGGGTCCCTCACGTGTGAAGAGAGAAGAAAAACATAATAATCGAGGATCAAGTTGAATGATAACACTGAATTATTCATTAGGGTCCCTTAAAGTGTTGGATAAATCAAGCCCTCTCTCTCTCTTTTTTAACAAAAGCTTCTCTTTGTCACTCTGTCCAACCATGCCAGTTTAAGGCTTAGCATAAAGACAAGTCCCTTTCAGCCCTTTTTATCCATCCTGACAGAAGTTCTGCTGCAGGGCCGGAAAAGTTATTAACAAGTGTTTAATATTTGGATGGGAGTGTTTGGTCACTTCTTCTATACATGGCATTTATGTGTGGCCCTCCTATACAGAGAGCAGCTTGCACCTTTAACACTTAATAATGACTCTCAATGTTTCTAATGTGAGTATATGTCATGAATATATTTGAATTTCAAAGTTGCCTTATTATCAGGTTCAATGTACTCAATCTCTCTTTAAAAGGTTCATTCACATCACTGCCTACTATCTGCTGCTGGTAACCTGATTTAACATTTTAACTGATGCATACAAAGTCATATTTTTGGGGATTGACTCCATCATACATTATTGTATTCATATATATATTCTGTATTTGTGGTAATACAATATATATGTAATGACCTGTCGATTAAATCACAATACCATTTATAAGCAATAGCATAAATGATCATAAATAGATAAGAATAAATGATCAACTAGTATTGAAGTAATTCAATTTGGAAGCAGCACCCTAATCATTATGATTGGGTGACTTCAAGTTGTCAAAGTTTACAGTTGAGATGAAAAGACATGTCTTCAGGTACAAAACACAAACCATAAAAGCATCCTGACAGAAAAGTAGAATATGATTCAATAAAAGATCGTAATATGTTCCAATGAAGAACTGCTCTAAAAAGACTAAAAAGATAAGACAACATGTTCATAAACATACACACACATACAAATTATACAAATAAAAATGATAAGAACATAAACCGTGTTTGTTTTACATATAAGTGTTGTTGAATGCTGCGAGGCTGTAAAGTTTGTGAAGAAGAAAATCAGAAAGTCCATTATTTTAGATCGAGTTAGATTTCTAGTATAATTAGAAAGTTTGTATATATAATTTGATTCATAAACAGGAAGAAAGTGATGCATGCTTTTTCTAAATATATAAGAATGGCATTCACAATGATTGTTTTTGAGTAACAGCAGGTTCCCAAAACAGTTTTGGATGAAATCCTTTGTCGTCTTCAGGGCGGTGCCGAAGTGAAGGGGGGTAAAGAGTAGAGGTCCTGGTGATGCTCTTCAAAATGCTAGTGAAAGAAAGGGGACGGGGCGAAGGAGGCCTAATGAAATATTTAAGATTTAGGCTATAAAGGAACTCTGAAAAAGTTCGCAACAAAGGGGTCTGCTGAGGGCCTCCATTATCCCGGGGCCTGGCGGAAGCAGGGGCCAAGTTGCTACAGATATGAGGAGGGCCCATATTGAGCAGGGATGTGTAGGCTCTGCTCACAGCTGTGTCGCCGCACTCCCGCCCCAGCCACCAGCCCCCTGCCTTTGTGAGCCTTTGTGTGGGCCACAGAGCGGCGATTTTACACCAAGCTGATTGCACAGCAACGGCTTTGTGTCGCCAACAAGAAGGCCTCGCCCATTCCTGACCATCGGCGCTCAGTCCTTCTGCATCGTGGACACACACACACACACACTCACACACATTCATCCCAATCCCATCAGCCTACACTGACGTTCAGCCTCATAGGTTTTTATTATTTAAGGATGACATGGTGATGAATCCTCTTTCAGTGGGCTGATATGAACTGTGGTGGCTGGTTTTTGGGGCGAGGGGGGAGGACCACTCGCCCCGGCTCCTGCAGGATCTGCCTATTTAGTGCCTAACTGCTTTTGATTAATGGAGAGCCCATTCTTTGTAACATATGCCATTTTCAGGACCCAAAAGAGGACCACAATCTCTGATGTTTCTGAGTAATGATGTCACAAGGTCACAGTGAGCCGATTAGACACTGAATGAGTGAAGCGAAGGAAGAAAGTTAGCCTTTTCATTTGAAAAGGAGCAGTCAATCCAACATCTGTTGGGAAGTAAATGTGTTTAAGTCACTGGTTATGTGTTCTAGGTGAGAAGATGAGAATAACTTTAAATAGGCCATTTTAATGAGCAAACAAGTTGTTCAGACCAGATTCATCTTCTCTGGCAAAACATAAATAAAGTAAAGACAACCTTCTCACCTTCCAACATATTTTGTCTTGGATCTGAGTTTTATGCATCTTTTATTGTACTCATCTGCTACATATGCTTTGCTTTAGAGATGACTTGACCCCTCTAATAAGAGTGAAACCCTCCTGAATGCTGGGCCGTTCCCTCTAAATCCTCTGGTGTCACTCAGAGCTCCAAGGCGAGTTCAGGCCTGAGCACAAAAAGGGCGCAGCTGCTTAACACCGACCTTAACACATGGCTCACTCCATCCAAGCTCATAGTCTTCCTAATGTGGGTAAAGTGATGGACAATATAGCCATGCCCTGGAGCGACAGGGTCAGGGACCTGGAATAAAACAACTCACCTCTACTGAAACTAAGAAATATCTTTTTTAAATATTTGGAAGACTTTACCTGTTTACTGCAGACTAAAAACAACTGAATTCAAGAGGCGTATGAACCCATGGAAGTATGATGTATATATTCTTACTGTGTAAGTATATTATGGAAAACATACAAGCAAAACTGTAAATCACGAGCTGTATACAGAACTGTCACAAAACATTTCAACATTGAACACCATGATGTTGTTTTCTTAAATACTTTTCCATTAGTTAATAAGCAGGTTAAAGTATCAGTTTAGCTGTGCAGATATGTTTCAGAGATTACAATTAACCAGGACATTTCCATTTAAAGAGTCTATTGATTTCTATCTTTTTCTTTTAATTTTCAGTAATTCCACCACAAATCACATTCCATTCACTTGCATTATTTTTGCAGTGTTAACAGATATCTCAGAGACAGGTATCTCAAATCCTGTTCAAATGTAACCAAAACGTTCTTTATGGCTATGCATTTGTTTTCTTCCTGTAGTTTGGGTGAGGTCATTGGAACGATGTTGCTGAAGGAGTTTTCCTCTGAATGAGTGAGTATGTTGCACTGCCAACAAGAGGATGCATAATTGTACTGCAATGACGTCACTGAAGCTGGAAAATCTTACCTCTAATGATCCTGCTATATTATGTCTGTTTGGATCTGCCCTGCCAGAGTTATGGCTAGCAGTACAGACTCACTCCACTGGGATCCTTAATAGCCCCTAATAGATCTGAGGCTGTTGAAGCGAGTCATGCAGCACAGAGAGCTTGATATAAACCAGACGCAAGACTAGCCAACCTGTTAGCCTCCCCTTTATTTGAGCAGCAGTTTGCTAACTGCACCTTCCTGGGAGTTTGTCTCTCTGTCCTTAACAAAGACCTGTCACGTTTAATGGCCTGTTGCCTGAGTGGGCTGCTGTAGCCCTATAGAAGAAAGCCCCATGAAGAAACGCTCATGGTCAGCTAATGCAGCTTAATATTCTTTAAAAAGGTTTGGGGGACAATTAAGAGTGTTTCCCATGGTTCTCCCCCCAGCGGTGCTCGGCTGCCTGTGCAGCAGCTCGTCTGTTTGATGGACTCTGAAAGCATCTTATTGATGGGGGTCAGAGATTAGAAGCAGCCGTGCGAGGGGAAGAGAGTGAAAGGAGGGTCCCACACGGTGGCCTCAATGTGGCTCAGACACACACACAGAGAACCACTAACAGCTCTTCCACTTGTCTGTCTGTGAATGGTATTCATCTGGGCTGAATGAGTGATTGAGTGTTGCATGTCCTCTCATAGGGATTCACAGAAAACTCTTCTATTTTTCTTTTTCTTTCATCCAGCTCCCTCATGATCATGAAAACTGTCATGATGAATTTATTAATAGCAACCAGTCTCCCCAAGAAGCCCCAAAAGTCGCCCACCCGACACTGAGGACATCATGCTGTTTCATGGCCCGTGTCTGTCTGCACATGTCCTGTCGGTCGTCTTGCTGGCGGAGCAGCGCTCTGGCATGCGTAGAGATGCCACATGTGTGTGTGCTGGGTCATGACCCCCGACAGCAGACGCATGAAGCAAACGCTAAACCAATAAGTCCAGGGAAACCACACATTTATGACTGAAAGCACAGAAAGAAACTGGAGGACAGATGAGGACGGGACCGAGACACACTGTAGCTTTCAACATGAGCGAAGCATTGAATTTGTTGTTGTGGAATTCCCAGAGCATGGTCGGTAGTAAATAGTAAATGGAAAAAATACCCGCTTGCACTCGCATTAGGGAAATGGTTGGACTCGCATGAAAGCATACCAACCACCTTCCTGTCATCGGACTCATGCACACATTAGGTTGTTGCCATGCTTGTATGTAGATACAATGTTGCGGCAAATGCTTCAGCCTGTAATGAGCCTGTAATGTAAAAAGCCTGTAATGCTAAAGTATAGAAATAATTACATTCTTCCCCCTGATGTGTCATTGTATGTTTATCTTATAGTGCTGTGTGGAGTTTTCGGTTCCTCTGCTAAAGGATATTCCACGTACAGCTGTAGATGACCATGCAGTGGCAATTAGGGGAGTGTTTTGGGTCAAGGAGAGAGCAAGGGTTTTGTTTGCCTCCATCTCATGATTGAATGACCATGTATAGGACCATGAAAGAAAAGAAGCCAATTAAGTGCGGGGCGGTTTGATTTTTTTGTCCTGTGTTGTAATTAGGCCCAGGCTCCAAAATACTTCCTCAAGTACCTTTTGGGTTGTTTTGTTGTCAGGCCATATCATTAGGGCCAAAATGATCCGCCCAGGTGCTCACTGCCTGAATATGTTGAGAGACTATGTAAAGAAAAACTGCCGTCCGCAAGCTTTTGGGCCCTGTAACACACTCCCTGGCTCATACACAGCCACATGAGTGGAGTCCTTAAATTCTGCCAATCAAGCCAGTTCAAACAACGACGAACATTATTCACATTCGGGTGATCAGAGAAATGAAATGGACTTCTAACATCTGTGATGTACTTTCCGCCTGAGACTCCATACTGAGTGCATTCTCAAATAGACGGCCTAAAAAAATGAGAGTAATTATTTCTGTTCCTTGGACATTTCAAAGGCACTTCAGAGCCGTCGTTATGTTTGTTGGTGCAGAGCCAGGAAGTGACTCACATGCATGGCTCTAATGTCTTGTTTCTTTCACAACCACATCCAGTCGCTCAAATGTTGTTTCCTACTCCACGACAAGTTTGTGCATTTCACATTTTCCCATGTGTCCTTACAGCCACTTTAATAAAAGCACTTTTTTGGAGTTATATTTCTTTTTTATGACAATAAATTAAATTTACTGATTGATTGATTTACTTTTTGCTGACAAACAATGCCCTAGATTGTTACTGATAATGTTTCCAGAGCTTTGCTATTACATAAAGTCCCAGCTGTGTTGAGCGATTAGACAAATCAGCCTAAACCGAGACACAACAGGAACTGTTGGTATGCATATCGGACCAATTAATCAGATACCACGACCCCATAAAGTCCCCACCCCTAGACACACTCACCCACACACACACACACACACATGCTTACACACTCCCTGCTTCCTGACTCTGGGAAAGTGAGAGTCCGGCAGCTGTTGTCAAAGCGGGTGGTTATGGGAGGGGGAGCTGTTGGGCATGGGAAAGATTTGAGTGTGCCATGTTAATAACTCACAAGTGGCCCGGGCCAGTGGTCGCTCTTGTTATTAATGTGCCACCACGCTCCTGGCATCCGACCCAAGGATACATTCCTGGTGTAAACGGGCAGCAGCTGGGCCGAGATTTCCGGGAGGACAGCTGAGAACAAGCGTGGGCCATTGCGGGGGAACACCCACCATTAACCCCCACCCCCCCAAACCTGCTCCCTCCTTGCCCACTGGTCCCGCCCGACCAGGAAATAATTACATATTGTCTGTTGATAGAGGGAGAAGAGACAGACAAGTGATTATTTAGAGTTACATATCTTACACTCAGTACACAGTGGGTATACGTGAAAAAATCTCCTGTGGTTTGATTTCATGGCTTCGTTGAGTGTTCTGCCAATCTCACCAAGTATACGGTGTCCACATAAAAGTCAGCCGTCATGGCCATTACAGTATTAAGCCAGGGTTAGACATAACAAATTCTGCTCTGTCCTGGCCGTCTCATTTGGGTTTAAATTCAGCGCAAGATGGATGTTACTTTACTACACACAATAAGGAGAAAAAAAAGAAACAATAATTTATAATATTCTCTTATTACTCTTATTACTTCCTGCAAGTTTTACAAGTTATTATTGTGTACAAGGCAGCTTGAATGAAGTATGATTGACTTCCATTAGTGGACCTATTTATTTTTTAAGTCAACCTTTCCCTCCTAAATATGATAAAACCTGTTTTAACACTTAACACACATAATTGAAGAAGAGGATAACAGAAAATTATAGAAACATAAAAATATTTTAACATGAAAGTCAAAGTAAAGAACCACATCAGGCTGCAAATTACAACAAGTTAGAAGATGGCGGAAGTGGAAATGTCAAAGATGAAAACATTGTCATTGTCAGTTAAATGAACCACTTCAGTGTGGACTCTGAGATAACTGAGCTACAGTTTGGAAAAACGACCCAGTGGGGAAAAAAGCCCACTGCGGTTTAACTCAATTGCCAGGAATATTTTTCCACAAAAGCACCTTCCCTCTGTGTTCATGTGTACACAAGAAGTGGAGGCAGACACACAGACCTCAGTCTTGGCCAGCGACCAGCGGCCGGAGCAGCGTAGGCAGCAAGACCGTGAGAAACAGGGGGGCGACACCCAAATGTCATCACAGCTGCAAAACTGCTGAGCATAAAAGCCAAATTACAGAAATATGTACCCCGAGGCCTCCCGACAATGAAAACAGAGCCGCGTTTGAGTGGCTGCTGCCCGCCGAGCGCAGTGTAAGTTGTCCTGCGTTATGTTTCGTGGGATTTACTATGAGCAAGAAACTCGGGATTCCTCAGCTGCTGGCAGACATCAGCGTGCACGTGTTTGTGGTCGAGTGGGAATTCAACAGCGTCGCTATTATCGTGCTACGTTATTGCTCATCAAGCCTGATGCATTTCTCCAAATGACTTGGATGTTATTGATTCACAGTAGCTTGAATGTCTTAATCGCCAACATACATTATGAAGACTTTTGGGGAGAAGCATTATTTTGTTTTACTACAAGGTGTATTTTTGTTTTATGATTACCAGCTCATTGAACCTCGAGAGCTTGGGAGCTGTCATCATGTTGCAGCCCCTCTGTGGCAGGAAGTTTTTGTGTGGTTTGGAGGCCAGACACTGGTAAACACTGTGCCTGCGTGTGTTCAGGGGTTGTTGCTGAATGTGTGTGTCAAAACATGCTGCATGCTGCTCTTCAAACTGTTCTCCCTTATCAGATCAAGCCATAATATTCATATCAGACTGAATTTAAGCACTCTTTTATCCCAGCATAGCCTTTGACCTATATAGGAGCATGCATATGACAATACATATTCATGGTCGCAGTTACTAAGATAATCTTGAACATTCCCCAAATGTATATCAGATTGTTTTACAGAACACATTAAGTGATTGTTGTTTCCCATGAACACTTTTTCACTCTGCACACGGTTTGATGTAAAAAATGATGTAGGTTTAATTGTACCTTTTGAAAACGTATTGGAAGCAAGCACATATAGTCCCAATTGTTGTACCCATGTTCTACCTTCAACAGTACAGGACATTTTGAATCACTGCCTGTGCAATCTTTTCTGCCTGTTTTGAATGGCTAATTCTTCCCAGCAGTGGCCCTTGTTTCTGCTAATCTCACTGTTTGCCTATATGTATTATAGACAGACCAACCAGTAGGATTCTACTACTCTGTAGCCAGGACAGGATCCTTCAAACACTATATACCACCATACCAGAACATACATCTAAATATATTCAGCTGCAATATTGTTTTACATCCAAAGCCAATTTTTTTTTTATATTTTCTGTTCATGGAAACTACCATGGATGTGTCACAGTTCAGTTCCACACCCTCCTCACTCTATTTTTCAGTCCCTCTCTCCTCGTTAGTCTAACTCCCTTCACCTGTACACTCATTACGGTAAATAAAAAACATCAATTGCATACTGTAGTCTTCTGCATTAAAGTCCGTTTTTTACATGCAAATTGCTTATAATGGGAACACTACTTCCACTGACAGAAAATGTTATTTAACACAAAAAATTATTAATTATTCCAGGAAATGTAATTCCTCATTGCCTTCCCACCTATGCACACCGACAATTGCGTTTAGTGAGGCTAGAAGCTGCTTCCTGAGACAGAGCTTCAAAGATGTGAAGCTCTAGCGTAAATTCAGTCAGAAAGAGTATACTGTATGCTTAGGCTTGTAGTTTATTTCTTATACATCTGCCATTCACTCATGCATGCTCCCTCATAATCTCCTTGCTGTCAATCATACCAGCTGTTCTGATCAGCGGCTTTCTTCTATCCAATAGCACAACAAAACAATAACAGTGCTAGCTTATCATCTTGCTGCTATCTCTTTATAAATATAATTGCCTCTCTACCCTCAGTATGTTCATGGTGCTGTCATACGCACCCCTCCACCTCTTCATCTCCGCCCAGTCTTTGCAGATCCATCAGCTTCATCCCCTCATCATTCTATCAGCCTCAACATCAGCCACCACCACCAGCAGAGTCTTGACTCCACGGGGTGTTTATCTTGCTGCCCAAGCGCCAAAAACTTTACTTTGCACAACTTTACACATTTATGCTGGGTCAAAATTCTTCTGAGGTCCGTTTATCCATGTTATGAGGTACCCGTGGAAAGAAATTTAGTTTTCATTACAAATAATGTACTTCCCCTAGAGCTCTGTGTTTGTGTGTGTACAAATAATCCTTACAGTTAAAACAGCTACAGCCCTCCTGTCACAAAATATTAGGCATGTGTGTATTTATATATACACAGGTGTGTGTCAGCGTGTTTATATACGCAAGTGTACAATAGTAACACAGTACAGGTTGGTGTTTATTTTTGCATGTGAGTGAAGCTGGGAAAGTTTTAATTGTGGCAGTAGCAGGGCGGGTGGGTGGCTGCAAAGGAGTTAGATTTGTGGTTTGGTTGGGTTGACGATGTTAGAGATGTGAGCTTAAGGAGGCGGATGAAGAGAAGGGTTGTACAGAGAGGGAGAGAGGGCCTGTGCTTGTGCCTTTCAAGGTGTGTTATTTGTTCAAGGCTGTCCAAACATTTACAGAGCGCTGGCAGCCCTGGAATGCAGAGGCAGGGCCTAGGCGGCGAGCAGCAGCCGTGGGAAACCGCTGCTCTCCTCAACCTCTGCAGACTCGTTCCCCTTCGGGCAGAGTGTCAACACAGACAGTGCCAGAGATGTGTGGGCCTGATAGTGACAGGTCCCGTCAGCAGCCTCGCACACACACACAAACACACATGCCCACACACACACACACACACACACACACACACACACACACACACACACACGCGCAGCTCAGCAGGCACACAGCCGGGCTCATTGCCTCGCTTGCAGACTGACACACATTAACAGACAGAGGCAGCAGCCAGAGGCACCCGCCCTCTCTCCCACACACATACATGCTCTTGATTATTTAAGTCCAGTAAAAAACTTTGTTGAGCCATAATTACAAACATATTTAGTGATCATGGATATTAAACAGCACCAGAACAAATGCTCTGGTAATCTGTCCCACTCCTTTCCAGATGCTTACCAACATTTTACCCCCTTGAAGTAGAAATTTAGTGAAAAGATTGAAATTCAAAATTATGTAATTTATCAATTGAGTTTTTGGGTGGATAGGATAAATTTGAGGTCACACAGTTTCTTCTAACCTGAGAATCACCATCGTGAGCCGCTAGCCTCCAGCAGAGTTGAGAAGCTGGCTGCACAGGTCTGGTAACATTCACTACGTTCTGTATGCAGACCCAACTGACTCAAGTTACATTACTTGAGGCAATAAAAAGTATGCAGTAGTACCTCCTAATACCTATAAACCAGTTCCTCTGTCAATTAAAAAGATTGGATCGCTAATAGCAGACGCATGTATAGCAAAATTGCAGAGAGACAAAGCTGAGAATCTGAGACAAGCCCCAGGCTGGTTTCAACAAGGAAACCATGCCAATTAATGAAGTCTGAAATTTTTTTTGAATGAGGAAAGCAGAAACAGTGAATAGTTAAGCATTTCACCTGTTATTGCTCCTTGTCAGTCACACTGAGGTGACAGTAAACACGTCACCTCAATCCACCAGGTGGGGAAATGCCGGTGCCAAGCATGAGAAACCACGTCTCATCGAAACACATACCAGGAAGTCACTGTGGGCTGCTGATGTGATAAGAGCTGGCTTCAGGAAGCTACCCATGCACGGGTACATGATGTTCCCAGGTGCAGAGCAAGTTTACTCATTTCTTGGTATACCTGTTCCTCATTTAGAAAGTAACACCAGCCTCACCTGAGATCATGCACGACTGAACTGTTAAACCTCACACTTTGCCACACACAGTTTACTTTAATCTCCTTTAATGCCACAGTCATGTTCCATTTGACGCTGAGTGACTTGAAATAATTCGGCTCAATACTAAAATGGAAACCTTGACAAGCTGGTCCAAATTTAGTGATTTTTGTAATTTTGTCTACATTTAGATGTCAAAAGATGAAGGAAAACTGAGGAAACTACTGGAATGTCGTTTGTGTGACATTTGTATACTCTTTTTCAACTCCTGAATGACAAAGGGAGGGTCAAGAATGGATTTGAACAGATCTGTGGACTTGAGACTTGTGACTTGAACTCGAGTTGGCATTGAGTCATAATGCACATATAATGCTTAGTGCGGATGGACAGCCAAAATAAAGAGAAACTGACACAATCGTCTTTACCAGGGGTCACCAACGCGGTGCCCGCGGGCACCAGGTCGCCCCCAAGGACCATATGAGTCGCCCGCAGGCCTGTTCTAAAAATAGCACTTGTGAGCTGTGTCTGAAATTAAATTTTATTCTGTTGCTATTCTTTTTAAATCACACATGCATTTATATATATTTAAAAATGACAATATCTTAAAAATATGTTCATTATACATGAGTTTAGATAAGTTTAGGTGAACTCTGACCTACTCTAGTTCAAAAGTATTTTGCGCGAGACAAAACCAGTGCTCGTGGAGAGTAAGCTAGCGGGCACGGGCGCGACGAAGATGGTAGGTACGACTGAAAGAAACTTGCGTGTGTCTCATTTGCGGGGCGACTGTGCCGACGGCAAAGCGGCACAATGTGGAGAGACACTTCACTACATGTCACAAAAGCTACCATGCTAACTACCCACCGGGAAGTGCACTACGGACAGAAAAAGCCCGTGAGCTAAAGGCAGCTTTGGGTAAGCAACAGTCTTTTTTCACGAGGCCGGCGAAAAAGTCACAAAAAGCAACCGAAGCCTCGTTTAGAGCTACACATTTTCTGATCAAGAAGAAGAAAGCATTTTCAGACGGAGAAGTTTTCAAAGAAGCAATGATGATAATTGCTAACACTGTACTTAAAGACGAGAAAAATGGAACCGATCTAATCTCAACTCTCTCTGACGTCCAACTGGGTGCATCTACGATGGCTAGACGAGTGTCAGATATGTCTGGTAATTTGGCCGATCAGCTGGACCGGGATCTGGCAGAGTGCAGCTGGTTTAGCATCCAGTGCGACGAGTCCGTGGACAGCAGCAGTACAGCGCAGCTGTTAGTTTTTATCCGGATGGGGTTTGTCAGTGGCTAGTGAAAATGGGACATTTTTCCTATGAAATGTAGTGATGTAAGTGATCATTGAAAAATGTAACAATTACTGAGATTAAAGTGCTGAATATTGATATCTGTTTCCCTCCTTATTGTCATTGTTGCTAATTATTGTGAGAAATCATTTACGTGATTAGTGTCTTCACATAGATGAGTATTATTAATAATGTATAACTAAAGGCAAACTGAGCAAATTTGTTATTTCAGAAGAGCGTATCAAACTGGTAGCCCTTCGTATGACTCAGTACCCATGAAGTAGCTCTCAGTTTCAAAAAGGTTGGTGACCCCTGATTTAAAGGGTTCGTCTTGTCTTGTTTTGCTATCCTTGTGAGAACTGAATTCAGTGTTGCACGTTCCAATTTAAGTTTTTTTTATTATTATTATTGTAAAGTGATGTTATTTCATTGAAAATGTAAACAAGAGTGGGACGTATGAGCATCAGTGTAAGGGAATGTATCAATTCATCATAATGAAAACATATATTGATGATTTCTTTGTGTTTTGGATCAGATTGAATTCAAAGAGTTTCCAAAACATAAGATGAAAACAGAACAACTGCTGACTTTCATTCAAGTCCAGCAGTAGAAGGATGACATTAGTCACCTGGAAACTTGAGCCACATTTGTCATCCTACTAAATGACATCATGAGAAAGCACCTGCTTGACACAAAACCCACTGCGTGCCCAGGAAACAGCTGCTCATCTATTGTTGTCTGGTGTTTTGGTTTATGGACAACATGAACCTCTCAACAAAGCCAAGTCCCTGCGGACGACAATGGTCAAAGTAGGAGGCAAAGTGAAGGGCATGCAGTGTTAAATGAAGTGCAATGTCAGCCTTTTACTTGTTTTTATTGGGCAGTCAAGTGGATGGTGCAGCTCTGTTGGGGGCTGCAGTAAAAGAGGATGGCAGATTCTTTCACACTTAGGTGTCTATCCTGTTAATAGGCTCATTCATAATGCTGGAGGTGTCCAGTGGTGGGCAGTAGCAGGGTCCACGCACACTCTCTCTCACACACACACACACACACACACACACACACACACACAGGTGTAGTCGGGATACTTCTGTGCCTTGGGATTGAGCAGTGGTTGGGATGATGAAAGTAGAGTCAGTTTGATATTCTGATAAAGGTCAAGTAAACCAACCAATTGTATTGCAGGAGCTTATCCCCACTGTGTTTATGCCCACCATCCACCACAACCACCTCCCTTACAATTCCATGTATATAAATGTGATTTACATTATATAGTTATATTTGGGTGAAAGCATAGGATTCAAAAATAGCTGTAAACATGCAAGGCTAACAATAACAACTGAACAATAGATTTGAAGGGGCGACTGTGGGTCAGTGGTTAGCAAGTCTGTCTGGTTCGATCCCAGCCTCAGGTAGTCCATGTCGTTGTGTCCTTGAGCAAGACACTTAACCCTAATTGCTCACTGTTGCTGTGTCTACGGTCTAATGTATAGCATGTAAGTTGCTTTGGATAAAAGCGTCAGCTAAGTGTAATGTAATTTGACCAAAGTGAAATACCAAGAAGTTTTAACACACAAAGATGAGGTTGGGTTGATGATGGGAGCTCATGTGTTGGTTGTCAGCTGAGAGCTGAGAGCAGATCAGGTCATTCATGAATAAGCTACTGAAGCATCAACTAAAACAGCTGTTAGTCGATCAGCTGATAGACAGCAGCTTTGAAGCTATTGAATGATAGGCCCTCTATTTTCATTTAGATTTGGAAGGAACGCACTACCTCAATTTTAATCTAGCCTAAGAGCATATTGATGGTCTGGTGAAATACATATTGTTTATTTAACATGTGGGATATGATTGGTGCAGCTGAGGTCTGCCAGATGATCTAATTGATGATCCAGGCTAAGCAGATTTGACCAATAAGACTACGATCAGCCTAATAATCCTGTATGCGTCCCAGCCTAAACTGTGCAAGCAGGGAAAAGCCTGTACTTGCCTGTGCCTGCTTTTTAACTGCCTAAATTAGTCTGACAAGAGGGACATTTATTTACTTTCAGCGGACTTAAACTTGACAGCAGAACAATGACTTCAGCTCCACAGTGAATGATTAATGTTGTGTTTTGTTTGATGCTAAATAAATCACATATAAGAACTTGTGTTTCTTTTAACCTTTAGCCTTTTTCAACGGAACATGCACAGACAAAAAGTCGGATGTTATTTCATTAAGGCATTACTCGTGTCTGTACTGAGGGAGGCACTGTTGGATTTGTTGGTTCATCCAGAGGCATTTCCAAAATGGTGATTAAGCACAGAGAAATAAAAGTCAGCTTTTTAAACAGCTGGCAGACATAACTCATCTTGTCCTATTGTTTGAATATAAAACCTTCAGAAACAACCAACTGTAAAAATAGTTTAAGACTTGCATCAGCAGTTCACTTTAACTTGACGTATTGAAGCAGTTTATTGAAGTGAAACAAGAACACAGTTTGCTTTGAAAATCTAAGCATTTACAACTATTCAGCACAGGATTAAATGTATTTTCTCTCAAAAAACTGGAATTAAAAATAACTCACAGTGCTTATTTTTGCACACAAAGAAGAAGCTGATCCACTAATCCGATGCCACAGGTGCACAAATACCTGTGTAAGCAGGGTTAATACTGATAAAAGCTCTTGGAAGAAGAAAAAAGGAACTCGGAAAAGTTCCCACACTTTGATTGTTTTGTTTCTTTCTCTCTCTCTGTGTCCTTTCTTTTTTTCGTTCCTGCCAAAATGCAAAGCAGTGTGCCAGCCATGAATGAAAATAAATGATGAGGGAGGGAAAAATAATAGACTTCAGAAAAACCAACATTGACTCGTGTAACTCACCTGTTGGTGAGAGTTTTTGTTTGGTGTTCATTCAGACAGCGGGCGGTGGGGGCCCCTCCCTGAGGCAGCGCTGGTTCCCAGGTAGAGCGAGGAGAGATGGGAGGAGAGTTCCCACCACGCTCCCTAACCGTTCTCACCGTCGCTCATTGGTTGAACGTTGCCTCATCGCTGAAACATGACACTCTTGCAGCAGTGCAGGCAGGTGTATGCAGGGCCGAAGGAGCTGGGAAGTGTGTGCCAGACACGAGGACAAAGAGATGTGCGAGGAGGAGGAGGAGGAGGAGGAGAAGGAGGAGGGTGATGAGCAAGTTTCACTCAAGCTTTGTCATACCTTCACACTTTCAAAGTATCATTCATGTGTGGCGTTGTTGAGCTCCTTGTGTTTGGGAGGTGCATTCGCCTCCCCTTTGTGCTTAGCAGCTGCTCCACCAACCTGAGGACAGGTGTACACAAACAATGGATATTTTGCCAATATAGGCAAATGAGTCTCTTAAATCAAATGGGGATGGTTTCCACAGAACCTTTCCAAATCACTGTTGCCTTAGAAGGGAGTTGGTAAAGACCAGGGGTCACCAACCTTTTTGAAACTGAGAGCTACTTCATGGGTACTGAGTCATACGAAGGGCTACCAGTTTGATACGCTCTTCTGAAATAACAAATTTGCTCAGTTTGCCTTTAGTTATACATTATTAATAATACTCATCTATGTGAAGACACTAATCACGTAAATGATTTCTCACAATAATTAGCAACAATGACAATAAGGAGGGAAACAGATATCAATATTCAGCACTTTAATCTCAGTAATTGTTACATTTTTCAATGATCACTTACATCACTACATTTCATAGGAAAAATGTCCCATTTTCACTAGCCACTGACAAACCCCATCCGGATAAAAACTAACAGCTGCGCTGTACTGCTGCTGTCCACGGACTCGTCGCACTGGATGCTAAACCAGCTGCACTCTGCCAGATCCCGGTCCAGCTGATCGGCCAAATTACCAGACATATCTGACACTCGTCTAGCCATCGTAGATGCACCCAGTTGGACGTCAGAGAGAGTTGAGATTAGATCGGTTCCATTTTTCTCGTCTTTAAGTACAGTGTTAGCAATTATCATCATTGCTTCTTTGAAAACTTCTCCGTCTGAAAATGCTTTCTTCTTCTTGATCAGAAAATGTGTAGCTCTAAACGAGGCTTCGGTTGCTTTTTGTGACTTTTTCGCCGGCCTCGTGAAAAAAGACTGTTGCTTACCCAAAGCTGCCTTTAGCTCACGGGCTTTTTCTGTCCGTAGTGCACTTCCCGGTGGGTAGTTAGCATGGTAGCTTTTGTGACATGTAGTGAAGTGTCTCTCCACATTGTGCCGCTTTGCCGTCGGCACAGTCGCCCCGCAAATGAGACACACGCAAGTTTCTTTCAGTCGTACCTACCATCTTCGTCGCGCCCGTGCCCGCTAGCTTACTCTCCACGAGCACTGGTTTTGTCTCGCGCAAAATACTTTTGAACTAGAGTAGGTCAGAGTTCACCTAAACTTATCTAAACTCATGTATAATGAACATATTTTTAAGATATTGTCATTTTTAAATATATATAAATGCATGTGTGATTTAAAAAGAATAGCAACAGAATAAAATTTAATTTCAGACACAGCTCACAAGTGCTATTTTTAGAACAGGCCTGCGGGCGACTCATATGGTCCTTGGGGGCGACCTGGTGCCCGCGGGCACCGCGTTGGTGACCCCTGCTTTAAATCATCTCGAAGTTGAGTGAGTAAATGGCTCATTTGATTTGGCCTGGGTGAGGAGGATGTGCACTCTTTAGAGGATCATTCACAGTGAGGTGTCAGATGTTAAGAGTCAGGTTTTGTCCAACAATTCCCCAGGCCAATGCTTACAGTGGTCAAAGACCTTGTCCCACATGCTAGCTGGCTTTTCCCTCCTTTTCCCTCTGAGTGAGGAGAGTCATCAGAGAGGAAACACAGGAAGCTGAGGAGCCACAAACCCACAACGATGATTATTTGGACACAACTCAGTTATTCTTAACCGTAAAAAAAGTATTTTATTGGCATAGAACGTTTGGAAGTTACTGTTACATTTGTATTTGTGCTATATTTGCATTTCTTTTACTCAGCGGCTGTAAAGAGCTATACACCTGGTATCAGTAGCAGTTGAGTCAAACACAGTCTATTTAGTCTTTCTGTTTCAACTGTGATGCTTTCAAACTTCACTCCACTTTTCTTTACCATTCTGACTGCTCTTTTCCCCTCCTTTTGTTATGCATCTTTCAGTCTTTGGTTTACAGCAGGTCCACAGGGGAGAGGGGCATGTTTGCTCACTCTCTCACCAGAAGGGGCTGGCAAAAAGCTGGCAATCCCAATGAGCAAATATGTTCATGCAAAGTCACCCCAGGGAATTGTGAGTTGTTTGTTGGTGAATGCAATGCGAGATGGGGAGTTGGAGGACGTGCCGTGATCAAATGGGCCCCCCTTTTACAACAGTTATATTTATTTTTACATATGCCAACTCACAGTGGTGACACTTCTCCACAATGCATGACGTTTTGCAAGCCATGCTCTGTTTGCTGTTGCTCAGTTCTAATTCGTTCACATTTTTATTAAACCTGGTTGGCAAACATGTCCCTGTAGCTAAAGAAGCAACACAAACTGAATGTGTCTGAGGTCTACAGGCCTGGTTTTTCAGGGATCAGTTCCTTTGAGACTGACATAAATTGATACTGTAGCATTACATTTAGCTGACGCTTTTATCCAAACCGACTTACATGCTATACAGTAGAGCAATTAGGGTTAAGTGTCTTGCTCAAGGACACATCGACATGGACTAGCGGAGCCGGGGATCGAACCACCGATCCTCTGATTAAAAGTTGGACCTGCTAACCACATAATAACCGCATAATAGTTACAATCAGTGATGAAAAAATAAAAAAACTCACTGAATCACTGACAAAACTATAGTAAATTCTGGACAATGTATCATCCATGAAAGATAAGTGAACTACTCGGTACTTCTTGCTGTCTTTGGTGCTGACTAATGCATGCACGGCCAGGTGTTATACAAAGCCATCAAGACTAATTGCACAAACAGGTCTAACTTGTCTCTGTTGCTTGTTCTCTGTTTTTCTACCGTCACTACTGCTCTTAACACTTCTTCTACATCTTGTTTTTTGCAATAAGGCCAGAGCTCTAAATTAACCGACCCCTGAACTGCTTTATGCAGAAATTCAAAGGGTCAAAGGACTGTCGGACTTCCAGTAGGCCGTCAAGGTCTGCAGGGGCTGGATAAATCTACTGGTGCTTTTGTCCACAACAACACACATGCAGATACACACACACACACACACACACACACACACACACACACATAGTGTATGTATGCATCCTGTACTTGATCTGTTTGATCTATTAAACCGCGATCTTCATCTGTGAACTCGCACTATCTTGCAATGCAAATAATATTTGCTTGAGAAGAAGGGGGTCAAAGTAAACTTTGTTCGACTTCTTTACTGCCCAGTTAAGAAAGACATGTCAGTAAGTAGGTGGATTGCTCGCTTGACTGCACCTTTATTTGTCTTAGGGTGGCAAATGAGAGAAATGTGTCACCTTGCAATAATGTTTGATTCCACCCACATTGTATTGTTTCCATTAGCAGTGGTATAACGAAACACAAAAGAAGCAATTCAATATATGTAAAATACAAGTGAGTAGATAAACATTACAAAAAGATAAATCAATTCAGGTTGAGGCATGGACTTCTGTTTCATAGACAAAAGTTAACTTTTTACAAAATCACCCTTTACAGTTTTCAGTGAAAGAGTTTCCCCCAAGCCTTTATGTTCCTTTTCCTCAGTATTTCCATGTTCCCTCCCTGTCTGCCCATAGAGGAAGTGACTTGTTGCAGCAGTACAAAAGCCTACCACCTAATAAAGTTAGGGGGGAATAGGTAAAAGAAAGCATGGAGTACCAGAGGAAAAAGCAAAGAGGACAAGGGTGTGAAAACACTCAAGCAGGAACAGTTTTATGGCTCCATGTTAATTGAAGTGATTTAAAAAAGAATCCCATATTCCTGGAGGGCTGGAAGAGACAGGAGAGAGCTGAGGGCATAAGGGATGTAAACAGCTGCTCCTCACTTTTAGCCCGTGGACCACTGGACAAAGACTGGAAAAGACATTACATATGTATGATACTGAAATAGGGCATGCTTGCAGGAAGAGGTACGATAAAACATTAATGACCCATGTAAATATTAAATCTGAGACTACAAAAAGTAATATTATGTATTCTCTTGATATATACCTTTTGATAAAGCAACTAAAGAATGTTAATAATCAGACTGAAGCACTCACACACATTTGTGCAGGTCTTTCCAAATGCCAAAAAGCCCTTTCAGCGGTCAGGATGGCATGCGTACTGCAACAGTGTCACATGTGGAAAACAGGTTGTTTTCTGTATCTCTGTCTTTGTCATTTTAAGGTCTCTCTTCAGCCCCACAGCTCAGCCATTTTTAAGCCACACCAGACCCTCTATCTCTGGGTTTTGTTCCATGTGCCTCCTGCTGGAAGCTGTGCTCTAAGACAAAGCCCTGTTTACACTAATGGCCCACTAGGCATTTTGCCACAGAAACAAATAACAGTGGGGGGAAGTCAATAGAATTTAACATTTTGACATTTTTCCTTTAGCTCTCAAAACCAATATTGACCCAGCTCCCCTGCATGGCTGTCTTTGGTCCAGGACCTTGGCATACAAATCAAGCCAATGCAGCCAGAACCACAGGCAGCCAATCGAGGGGTGAGGCCAACAATAGGCGGCCCAGGATGGGGCTCTCCCACTGGGCAGGCAGAGTGGCCACTGTCCATGCTCTCAAGCTGGTCCACAAGGCCTGATGTATGAAAGAACTCATGCTATCCCACCCGCTTTAATGATTACATCTGAGAGGGCCAATTGTGTCTGTACTCCAGACCCTGCTGGTGAGTGAGGTGGACAAGTAGAAGGGACAGTGGGGGCCCTCACATGTGCAGAACAACCCCATAGCGGGCCAGTACTTCTCAAAGGCCAGATTACAATCAATTAGAGCCTAATGAGCGGGAAGCTGGACTTGTAACCTGTTGCAGCAGGGTAGTTGTTAAGAAACCTCCCAGTTGGCGAACACATCAATAACTTCTGAAATAGCTCCGGACTGAAAGCAAGACGCAGCAGGATGCGTCTGAGTGCGTGGCCGTCTACATCTGAGTCTAGCCTCTCTCCCTTCCTCCAACCTGACTGTGTCACGCCATGGCTGAAGGCAGAGAGAGGGAACACACAGCAACACAACCTGTTACTCTTAAACATGCTCTGTATTGTGCACCTTTTACTTTCATGGATTCTTCCTTTAGTCATTTGGCCATGATGATAAAGCTCATAGTAGCAGGAGGGTGACCTAAGAGCACATGCAGACACAGCAAACAGATGACATCACAGGCATTCATAAACATGCCAGTCAAACCAATGACAAAATGACAAAACAAATCTTATAGGAAAGGGTTACACTCCCAATGCATCGCTCTTGCTCCTACGTTGTTTGAATTAACACATTGCAAGTCGTTTTGGTCAAAAGCTTCTGCCAAATAAAAAAAGCTATGCAATGTCAAAGAAAGAAGTTAGCTTCCAGAGAAAGGGCAGAGTGTGTGAGTGTTTGAGTGTGTGGGCATGTGTCGCGGCCCAGCAGGGGAGCTTGTCCTCAGGCCGCTCTCACCTGTGGAGCCCCTCTTTCCACTGAGACGGTTCTTTACATGGCAGGTTGGCCCACAGCAGGGGAACAGGGGATGGTCATATAAGAGAAGGTGAAACAGCAGGACTAAAAGAGTAAAAGCAACATTTTGGCCTGAGGTGAAATCAGGAGGCGGTTGAGTGGTGGGGGTAAGAAGGCAAACTGTGTGTTTGCAGACATTCAAATTCATCTATAACAAGAGTAAGCCAGCTGAAGTAATACCAAAAAATACCATTTAATCATCTTCTCAACTTTGTGTTATATTACAAGCTTTAACACTGTAATCATAGCTGGATTACTATCAGTCGTTCATGCTCTTTGCTTGTGCACAAGCTCAAATAGTTCACCTGGTGCATTCTGAAAATCATAAGCATTCAGACCGAAACAGCACGGTGTCCAAATATAATAATTCAAGGGTCTGTTTTGATTGGGGTGCGTTGCTCCAGATGCTGTTAAGATGATACAATATGGCACGTTTCACATAACAGCCTGTTTCCAAAAGTCTTTACTATTTCCCCTCAGTCACTGTGTTATGTGTTGTGTTTATTTATGCAAACATTCAACACGCTATGTGTAACAACAACAACAACAACTTTGGTCCACATTACAAATGCAACACATAGCACACACAGGTAGGCTACCCGTCTTGCTCTCTCATTTACTGTCGCTCCCCGTGAGATCCAGGTATTTAGCATACCAAATATCTAGAATGTGTCTGACGCATGGGTAAAGCTCTGGGCTCACCACCACCAACGTAGATTTTTACAATTTTACAACATTGTCTTACAAGACCTGAAGATAGTGTCTGCCAAGAATAACACACGTTTAGATTCAAGTGACACAAACCTCTAGAGCAGTGCTTTTCAACCTTTTTTGAGCCTTTTTTGAGCCACGGAACATTTTCTACAATAAAGAAATCCCGCGGCACACCAACAACCAAAATGTCGCATTGTAGCACAATACCTCATATATGGTAGGTAATTATTGTGCTAACTGCTGGCATGGAAGAGTATTTAATTACTACTACACGCAGGCTCAGATGCTCAACAATGACAAATGATTTGCTGCAACTTAATATGTTTTTGGACTGTAATGGAAAATCCCGTCACAGGACCGATTAAGTGAAATTGGTCATTTTCCCACGGCACACCTGACGATCTCTCACGGCACACTGGTGTGCCGCGCCACAGTGGTTGAAAATCACTGCTGTAGAGAGCGACAAAGAACCCAGCAGGATGAGGTTGTGGTAGTTGGATAGGGCAACAAAACATTGGACTTTGACATGGGGACTGCTTCCTGTTTCTCAACACTAGTTTATTCTAACCATGACCACAGTGTTTCCTAACCTTAGCCAAAGGGGGCATTTTAGCCTAAACCATGATCTTTACCTAACACTACAAACATAGTTTTTGTTTCTCAAACTAACCAAACTTTAACCATAGAGGTGTCAGATCAGAAAAAATATAAATTTTTCAACAGTGAGTTTTAAGCATTTTGAAAGGCAGTGACACGCGACGTAGTCCTGCGTATAGGAGCATCTTTATATTCCTAGCTCCTATTAGCAGGGAGACCACAACACATCCACACGTCCTGCCCGACATCGACTATCAAACAACTCAGGTTATAGTCTGGTAACTATACAAAACATGTAAATGTCTTAACTGACTTATTACTTTCAGTGTTTGGCGTAACCAAGCTATGAGCTCATAAACTGAAAGCTGACAGAGACTGACTCAATCCTTTCAGTGGGACGATATTAAAAAGACCTCACCCCTTTAAATCTCCGTCTCCACATGCTCTCTGTCTTATGCTCAGATTGTTGTGGGAACGCTCATAAGCCCATACTGATCATTGTAATATACAATGCTGTTAGTTTCCTCATTGCAAGCAGTTGGGTACCACCGGTCACCACTGTGTTGAAACACTTTTAATCAACCAGAACCTACTGTGAAAGCCCGAGCCCCACCCGGCTCCCCACCTGCCAAAACCGAGCGGTTCACCTCAGCAACCTCAAAGCAACAGCTAGTATTTAGTAATATCGTGTGGCAGTCCAGCAGCTTCTACTATAATGTACCCACTGACAGCACTAACCTCTCACAGTCCTGGTACCCCCTTCTAAGGTTATATTACAACACAGTGGGAGCTCTGAGCGAGTAGATGAGGGGAAGGAGTGATTGTTTGGAAGTTCTCAAGACAAGCTGGCTTTTTCCCAGGCTACAGTGGGGGTAGGCTCTCTCCCAGCATGCCATGCTCGGTGCAGTTTGATTAAAATGGTGAAGTACACAGAGTTGCCCAAGTACGTGGTCTTTCTTGGCCCTTTTCTTCCAACTACCCATCACCCAGTTTAAAGGTTGCCACATATAAAAACATGCATTTTGACCCTTGAGATCCTTTCTGGGTTTTCCCAGTGTGATTATTCTGAGAAGTAGGCGACATTAAAGCAGTTTGTGTGGAAACATTACACCGCGTGGTAGGACTGACATTACGTTAATTTGTGAAATGAGCCATGATATTGTGACAATGAAGCCTTGTTGTCTGGTGACTACACATACAGCTAAGATTACAGAAGACGTGCAGACCAGAAGATTTTGCCCGGGTGCAGTGGCCTCGGCCAACTCTGTTGAAGTCCTCTGTGGTTTAACAATGAAACAAGATTAAGTAAGAACTTGAAGTGAACCCGAGGAGAGTAATGACATCATCTTCAACAGCGGCACAACCAAAATCTGGCAGGTGTTTATTTCTTCTGGCTCTTCTTCAGCCTTGAAGGAAATCACTGATATCGGCTGAAGCCTTACAACTCAGATTTAGTCTTTTTATTATTTTTACTTCCGTTGGTCATTGCCTAGCATTATTTCTTCAGTCTTGGGTTTCAATCCTGGTCCTGGCTGGTATGTACTGATGTAGTGCAATGCATTAAGTGTGTGTGACAAAGTATTGTCTTTATATATCTTCCATATGTGTGTTTGATATGTTGTAATATGATGTAATATGATGACATGCCATGTAAAGCCGTTTCAGCCATTAATGTGATACAAGTTAATCTAGTGCATGTTCCTCTAAGCTTTCAGGTTGAAGAAAAATGTAATAACAAAATGATTCAAATAATAGACATATTGAAGTAGGACATTTATATAAACAACCAGAAATACAGATTGATATTCACCAAATGTGCACCCATTCCATCATTTGACATACAATAACTGAGATTACGGGCAAATTGTGGAGAAGGACTAGGTAAATCACTTTTAAGAAGAATTGTCTAACTTGTGGGAGCGTTGTCCAATGGTCGCAGACTTTCTCAGCCACGTGAGCTGGCGTCCTGCCAGTGACCCCAACGTGCGCAAAGATGCGTATATCGCTGCTTGCAGTTTTTATTCATATTATTATACATCATGTGAAGTGACAATAAGTGAGACAACATCTCAATTTGGGTAAGGTGGGAAGCAAATATCTATATGAAATACGTTTGCAAATAAACGCAATGGCTTTTCTTTTTTTCTTTTGTCCTGTGTTTGTTCTCCTGACAATAAAAGAAAAATACATATTTACTGTAGTTTAGTGCAGAAATAAGACTACTGTTCAATAGTGAGTGAAAGCTTTTCTCTTACAATTGTATACCTGAAATAACTTCCATTTAGCTATTGTGGTAGTTTAATAGAAAATGTTATCCTATGTCTGAGTAAATGAGAAGCGTGTCACAGTATTGCAGCATTTAAATCCAAGCTGTCAAACTCCTGTGTCCAACTCAGCTAATCATCAAGAAACGTCCGTCAAGGCTAACGTTGCTATTGTCAGGCATCGAATTCCGCTAGCTCTCCTCCACACTGAATTTATGAACTTAGATCTGATCTCTCATCCGACACACATGGGCAAAACATGGCAAGGGGTAGCTGGCAGAGACGTTGGTGTCCAGGCAAACTTGAGCGGGACTGTTAAGCAGCCGCACGTACACAAGTTAGGCGAGTAAACAGAGATACTGATCTTTCTAACTAGACCAGGGAAACTGGGTCCTATTTATAAACTTCACATGTGTCATACTATGTACTTCACATGTGTCATACTATGTACTTCACATGTGTAAATAAACATGTGTAAAAAAACAAAGCACTAGTACTATAGCTGCAAGACAGCAAAGGACATTCAAAGGATGCATTGCGTGAACACCTAATACCTCACAAAAAAGTACCAGTACGACCAGTCTGATCTTCTGGCTACTGGAGATTAAGTGCCTTGCTCAAGGTGGGCACTGCTCTTTCAATTCGTCCACCTCGGGGTTGAATTGTCACCTTTCCTGTCACACGCTTCTCTAACCTGTATTTCACTATTGCCTCATGTTAGAAAACTTCTTCTCGACACAGAGTGTGAAATAAATATTCGGGTAACTTATTCTTGCAAGAAGGAGCAGAGATGAATCACATGTTTATATTTCTCATATATCTGCCAATCAGTTCTCACGCATGCTCACTCATTATTTACTTGCTTACTTCATGACATCAGCTGTTTAAATCAGCAGGTCTCCTCTATCCAATAAGTGCAACAATTGCAGCATTAGCTTAACACAGCATTCTGAGCTTTCAAGCATACAGTCCCGGTAGTCTGTGTTGATTATTCTGCAGTGTGAAGGAGTTACAGCTCTGAGGGGTTTTAGGAGCTGACAACATTGGTAATGCTGACCTCTGACTGTTTGCTTTTGTTGTGCCTCATTAGGCAGCGGGAACACATCAGCCAATACTACTTATTACCTTTTCTGTTATGGCAACTACCAAGCAAATAAGCTTCGACTTGCCTCTTGTTACCTAAGCTCTCCGTTTGGCCTCTGGCATCATACAAGTGAAGAGTCTCTTTCCTTGGAGAGCTGCCCTCCCCGAGGCCCAGACGAGGACTGGAGCACTTGTCAGGGACCTGCAGTATTGTAACGTGAATGGTGCGGCCTCAATGCAAATTCTTCCACACTCTCAGGCGGCAAAGGCCAGCATTGACTGACTGGTTGTGTTAATTTAGCTGCCTTTCAGTCCTACTTGATCCACAGTCTTCTGGACCTCAATGGAAAAAGAGTAAAAAACATCTGAAGTGTCAGCGCAAGAATGTGCCATTCAAGCTCCAAGCGATGCACCATTAACAAATGTCAGCCCACAAACAACCAGCTGTGGTTAAACAAACCAGGGAGGTAAGCTCTACAGTTTACCTCACTGTCGAGGCTCGGTTGTCAGCCATTGATAACCTTTTGCGTTGAGTGGTTTCAGGGGAGAGGCGTTTTAACACGGTGGGTGATCCACGTCAACAGGAAGCAAACAAGCTGCAGATTTGGAGGCTGAATATGTGGCTGTTAAACCACAAGGTTGTGGAGTTGCAGCATCAGTCAGTCTACCTTGTGACGAAGCTCAGACTGAGGTTACTCCGGGGGACAGCTCATGCCCTCAGCAGCAAAACGGCCACTCTCACCAGCCAGGCTGACTCAGATCCAGAGGGCAGCCAGGGATCAGCACAGGCCAACAGGCATTTGACTCAGATTCACTGTGTGTAGACTCCAGGCCTGAGGGTGTGCACTGCAGGGCTGTGCACTCCAGCTGTGATTTACAGGCTGGTTTTGACAAAGTTGCAACCTGTGCAATATGCCTTTCCCGTACTGGTGAGGAGACACCCTGAGAAGAGACTTCATGATCATGTTACAGCCCAAATCTAAAGATAACACTACTACAAGGGGCGAGGTGCAACTTATGAGCCCATTAAAATCTCTTTTGATGCTACAAAATGACATAAAAAAAAATTCAGAGCCAAAGAATATAAGATCCTGTTATCACAGTGTCTTCATCTTTTCAGATCAAACATTAGTTCTAAATGCTCCACAATGTTCACCATCGAGCCTCTAATTGCATCTAGTGTAATGTTCAGTGGGTTTTTTAAGCTTTTTGTAGCTATGGGAGCTATGGGAGCTGTGGTCAAGGCGAATCTTCTATACTTTATATTTTAGTGAGTTGTTTAATATGCAACAATTCATCAACTATTGGCTGCTCATAAGCTTTTGTTTAGATGTCTGTGGTTAACATTAGCTTTTGTTTTTGTTCATGGCTTCATGTTACAAAAATCCAAAAAGATAGTGTTAATTTGTGAAGATTAGCTTGCTGAACAAATCGTTTAAGTGTCATAAACGTTTGTTTGCCAAAGAGCATATTTTTTGCAATAATCCAAAATTGTCTTTTTTTCCAGGGAACCAGCGCGATGCTAACATCTGGGGTTGACCTACAAAAATACCACTTCCTTGCAGCGTTGCCTGTACAATGTTACTTTTCACTGCTGCTGTTTGCACATTAAGTTCTGTACGGTCTAAAGATGAGAATCCACACCGTCAAACGTAAATCATCCATTAATCAGAGTCAGAATCAGATCCGTTTATTGTCATGTACGTTTTTCACATTCAAGGAACTTGTCCTGGCGGGAGGTGCATAACATTTAAAGATTATTTACATACATACATTTAACATGAAAAGAGATACGCTTGCAGATACTTTGATTTTATTTTCATTCACATTAGTTTTTGCATCTTCTTGACTTCTAGACATAGCGCTAGAAATGTTTGCAACAAGTCTGCTCTCACTTTCAGTAGTTTTTAACGTCTTTTGATGGGTCATGCACCTGGACAGGTCATGTCAGGCCATGGTTGTTGGCACCCTCAGACAGTGAGCAGTAGTAAAAAATGTGAGGTCAAAGGGCTGTTCCATGCTATGTGACATGCTGGTTAAAGTGGTGACAGCACAGGATCCTGGGTGTATCACGTGTTATAAGTGGTGGAAGGAGAGCTCTGTTTCCCATGCAGCCGCACTCTGCAGAGTTGTGTGGAGGCATGCAGGAGGTGAGTGACAGTGCTACGATGTGATTGGTCTTACCACTTCCTATTGTTCCCCTGTCACTGATAACCCCCAGTGACCCGATCCAAAGGAAGGAAGGCCATCGCTCGGTTTGTGGTGGTGCTCTTGTCAGCTCTTTGTCCTCAGATAAATTATTAACCCGCCGAGTCCGCCGAGAGAAGAATGATTTCTCACACAGCTCGCCGTATGGGTAACCCAGGGTAAACAGCTTTTCAGGAGTCCGTCTGCGGAGGAGCAGAGACGGAGACAAGGAAGGAAGGAAGGGTATTATTTGGTTTCCAAGGAAAGTGAGCACAAACCCGCCAGGATGAAACAACTTTTAATTAAAATCAAGCCTCACTGAAATTGACAAATAAAATTAAGATAAGCCCAATGGTGACTATTGACAAATTGACAAAGATGCTGAGTAGGAGGCTTGAATATTGTTTTAGATTCAATGAGAAATTTGATTTTGCAGGAGCGGAGGAAATCTAGATACAAGTCTAAGAATTATAAGTTAGGATAAAAACAATAAAATACTGGAGATGATTATAATACATGGAAAGGTTCCGGTCTCATAAGAAGATTCTTATGGTCTTTGTTTCTAATGCAAGATGTGGATGTCCTGTCCTGTCATGAATCTCAAACAAAAACATAATGACAAAAGAATGATAATGAACACTACTTCATAATCATGAAGAGGTCAGGGGAAGAGGAATACTTGAGAAGAGCTAATGTTGAACTTTGATTCAATATATGTACACAGTCCAATATTAATATTGTCACCATAAGGATCAAAATCTGGTGTTCAAAGCAGATGAGGTGAATGGTGCTGGCTGTCTTTCACGACTCAACCCAGCTGACGAGGCCTGCAGGGCTATCTGTGGTCCGGACAGACAGAGACAACAGACGAACCAGAGTCAGCCCGGGTCACCACGCACCTCGGGCACATAGCTGATGTCACGCGTCTGCTGCCTTAATTGTTCTGTTCAGCTTCGCTAATGTGTAGGTCTCAGTCGTCTCGCTATACAATCACTTTAGCTGTCTCACTTCAAGGGAAGAAGTAGTGATAATGAGTGAAATTGTTTTATGTGCTAAGAGTCAGACAGCCTAAAGCCTGGAAACTGAAAGAAGAATTCGACTCGGTTTGTGGAGGTCTAAATTTACCCTGACACCAGCTAATGTGTAATGAAGTGGTTGTGTGCATAATGGTGAGGGGGGAGGAAGCAATGGAGATGGAACCAGTAGACTCAAGCATTGTATTTGACAATGGAGGACTCTGCACACTATGTACTATGTAAGTTTAAAATATGTCATATAGCTGTGTGCTGAGTTTCAAAAACAATATGCAGGGAAGAAAAGATTGTTGATCTCCACACAGCATCTCCTCACAGCATGTCACTCCACTCGGCTTCTGCAATCGGCTCGTAGCTCCTACACTGCAAGCTAAACACTCAACAAAGTCACGACTATTCCCTGTTCTGGCTCCTCGATGGTGGAATGAGCTCCCCATTGACACCAGGACAGCAGAAAGTCTCTACATCTTCCGCCGCAAACTAAAAACACATCTTTTTTTTGACAATACCGTGAATAAGAAAAGTAACACCGTAGTAGCACTTGAGTAGCACTTAATTGGCAGTTACTGATAGCACTTTGTAGTTTAACTCGTGAAATTGTACTTTCTTGGTTCTTGTTCTGAGTTTGTACTCATGGTTGAATGCACTTTTTGTAAGTCGCTTTGGATAAAAGTGTCAGCTAAATGAAATGTAATGTTGATTTTCTGGTCGTAAAAAAAAGACATAATTTAAATAATTTATTGCACAGATAAATGCAGCTTTATGTTTCCCTATTTACAGTAGTGAAATATACTTATGAAAGTAGATACTGCAATTAAGTTTGTTTAAAAGTACTTACCATACTTAACTGTAGCCTCCTACCATTTTATGCTATGTTCTACTTAGATGTACTACTTTTCAACTGACAGTTACACATACTAGTTACTTTGATTGAATGTCCTGCACACAGGGGCCTTTTTTTAGCTGCTTCGACTGTATGTTGGAACTATAGTCGAGTAGTAAATTCACCAAACTGCATGCACTAATAACATTGATGCTGGTCAAACACACAGCCTGCACTCCTGTACGCGCATGTCATGGCTGCTTGGCTTTAAGACAGCATTGTAAAGGAGTAAACGGCGTGTTAACGTCGGTAAAGTTTGCTCCACTCGACCGGATGCAATGTATCAGTAACGACAACAAACACTGCTGTCGGTGAGTTGCCTACTTATACTAACTTTATTACATTTACTTGTAACTTGTACTTGTACTTGAGTATTCAACAGTGTGGTATTATATGTAATAATTCTTATTAGGCTACATTTCAAATGTCCTCGAAAGACACCAGTGGATCTGGTCGGGTTTGGTTGTCGGTGGTCGCCACCTGGAGGTTGACAGGAGGTACTGCGTGCCTGCGTTGACGTCGATGTCGTCTCACGGTCGACCAGGACATTGAGGGCTCAGTAAGTTCAGTTATTTTAATATTTCCAGGCAGTAGCGGCCTTAAGCACCTCATTTATGTGTCCCTCTAATACAATGCGATACCGTGTTGAAACGTGGAACACTAGTCCGTTTCTAATACTTGAAACCAGGTGTGTGTCCTCCGTTAATGCCCGTGGCTGTGGTCAGGTGGTGCAGTCTAAATACGGCAGAGTCGACTTGGTGGAGTTTGACATGACCCCGAAGTAGCTCGAGCACTGATACCGCCGTGTTGTCGGTGATATTTGATTTGAGGACAATAACGTTTTGTTATTGCACCTGATCAAATCTCACTATTGTGCCTTCAGGGGCTGAGCCTCTTCTCACTGAGGTGAGGATGAACCAGAAGGCCACAGGTGCGAGGGTTTCAAATGTGGGACTAGACTAGTTCCTGTTTTGTGAAACAAACGACTACAACATGTAAGAGTACATTTTTATCCTGTGCGAAGTAGTCCAGTCTACGCATGGAAAGTGTTCCTGGAAGAATAGTACATTTTTAATACACATATATGGACTCATTTTGAACTGATGCAGATTTGATTGCATCTGAGCATTTAACAGAAGCACAAACCTGTAGGAGAACATTTGAAAAGAAGGCAAAAAACAAAACAAAGCAAGAGATAAGGTACTTATCTTCATAAAAAACTCAAGCAAGAAGCGGGAGCCAAAGGTATTGTAGGGTAATGTGCAGGAAATCATTCATCATATTGAAAGAACTCAAGTTAAGGGCATAATTTTTGAAATGCAAGGACATTATTAGTTTGATTTATATTTTGTATAAGATGAACACATTTCCTCCCCAGATACTGCAGCACATTTACACTGAAAAAGAAATTACAGAAACTGTGTCAAAAACTACTTTTCAATCAATGACTACTAACTAACCTGGAGAATGAGTGGATATATTTTTAAACATCAAATAATGTCACTCTTTTACACCTTTAAAGTTGTGTAATAGAAACCTTCTTTCCTCATAGTGTCTCACATAGTTTTTGAACTCTTCATAGTTAAGCCCTTCTGCAAGTAGCCTATATCATCCTGTGTGGCATTTGTAAATAGCGAAACCGGCTGAATGTTTTGTAAACACTCCCCAAAGATCTCCCGTTTTCTGTTTTTCTACCCTTTACTTTTCTATAATTAAGACCATGCGCCCCTGTTTGACACACAAGATGCCACCAACTTAGGATGCTTGGAAACGGGACCATACACAAACTCCCCTCTGTTTAAACGTCATGTCACTGAGCTGGTGCTGAATGTGTCTGTTTACCGGGCTTTGTTTAATTGACGCTGAATTGCCAGGGCCGACATGGTAAACAATTAGGGTGAAATTATGTCGCTTAAGCCACTGTGAAGCAGCCCAAACAGATTCCAATCTTAACTCCAAGAACTGACTCATAAGAGCTTAATCCTGTTGATGGAAACAGAATCCCACCCGTGTCAAAACGGCCCGCTGCCCCAGGTGCAGAAGCCACACAGGCCCTGGCTTGTCTCCCTTTATCACAGCTGATGAATTGAGAGGGCTCTTGGGCACACAGCCCAGGCTGTGGTTTGGCTAATTAGAGGGTCTGTTTTCTCATAAATATCTATAGTGATGAAAATTAGGCAAATATAGGCTGTAGTTACAGCCTGTGAAAGTGTGAGACAATTTCTTTGTCTTTACAAATGCAAGAATAAGGCGACCCAAATTTCACAATTTTAAGTTCTGTGATAAAGCTTAACATGCTGCAAAATTAAGACTTTTATTGGGAAGAATCTTCCAAGTTCAGCACTTTTCATATAGCTAATTCACAAAACAGACCCGTCAACTATCAGAATATATTGTGAGGTATTTATTGTTTTAAATGGGATGCCTTTATTCTTTATCAATACCTTAAACTGCAATTAAGACACATTAGGCATCTGTTAAGTACAGTTTTACAGTTGATAATGAGATCAGGACTGATAGGTTATCTTTGTATCTTTTAGGGTCATTGACATTTGGGCCGGCTGAGATGGCCCCGTAATCACATTGTCTTTGCTAAGTCTTACTGATAGCTGTAAACAAAGGCTCAAGACCTCCTCAGATAAGCCGTCCTCCCTAATGGTAGAGTTCACATCCAAGCAGAAATTAGGCCTGACATCTGTGCGATAATTGCAGCCAAGTGTCTCCCAATGCTCCCCAGAATGATCATTTGTTACATTTAAAGATATATTGTGATAAAGTAAATGTAGGCTCAGGAAGATTAATTGATTGAAGGTTCCACCTATCAAATGCAAAGCAGACACAGGAGGAAAAGACCACAAATATAGCAAGATAAGAAGTCAAAACGTGTAGTAATGCATAGTATAAAAAATAAAAAAAAACTTTTGATGAAGTTCATACTACGAAAAGCAACTTGGAGGACTTCTGAGCTTAAAATATTCGACTCTACATGAGACTTTGGGTTGCTGCCGTTTGATAAGGCAGATTTTAAAAAGGGTTTAGACGAGGGTCAACTAATAGCTTGGCTCTTAAATCATCCATTACAGTTTTTTTCAATCGCTAACAAGCGCTTACCCATACTTCAGATACTTTTTCTAAACTCTTAACACAGACTCACACCTACAAACCACAATTGGCCAAATGGATAATTTTCTTCTCAAAAACACCTTTTGTTAAATATATACTAACTCATCATTTCAAAATAGAACACATCTTTCTCTGCACACACTAACTTTACCAAAACTCTGGAAATCTGACTCAAAATGAAATTATTCTGTCAAAGAATAACTCTTGTTTTCACTTCACAAGGTCCTTCCAGTCAATCAAAGTACACCAGGTTTCAAAATACTGGCTATTGCTGACATTACAAAAACTGCATAGACTTTTATGTTTCAGTTTTACAGGTATTTGCATGCAAAACATGCAATCCACTGTTTTTACACTAAATTTCTTGTTTGGGAACTGTATGTCCACATGTAATGTTCACATTCAAAAGCATTCCAGTAAAAACCAAATCTGTTTTTTTCCCCTTTACTGTTTACTACAGGAGGTACAGTATAAATACTTGTTACAGTATGATAGAACAGAACAAGTTTTACAGTATTGCTTACAGTGAACAAAATATCCATGAAACACACAAGAGCATTCTGAACAAAAAAACAACGGCAAAAAGTCTTTTTCTGTTTCTGTTTCCAAAAACATGACTCCTCAAAGTCCTCCTTTTACTGTATAAGTAATGCCACTGAGTCTAAGCCAGACTGGAATCAGCTGTGGTTTGCCCAATTTACCCAACATAAATCAGCTGTGTGTCAATTATTCAATTGTTTGTTTATTATCAGCTGAGATATATTGTTTTAGAACTGATATCATTGCAGAAGAGGTTTTTAGACTGTATCTAAGGTTTGGAATATTGTGTTTGACATTGTGAGATGTTGTGTTAACATTCGTAAATAATACAAAAACAATCCATAATTTTGTTGGGAGGTATAGCTTGTCTGTTAAGAAAATGTAAGCATTGTGGAAATGTGTTCACTGACTGCATATTGTTTGAAAACGACATGAAATGTGTGAATGGTATGGCCACAAAAGACCGATGCTGTGCTAATTGTGTTTAGAGTTTTGAAAATGTGACCACTGGTTGGACAAACGCTTGGTAGCGCCTGAAAAAAACTGTAATCAGAATCAGAACCATTTATTGCCATGTTTGATTTCACATTCAAGGAATTTGTCCTGGCGGAAGGTGCATAACATTTAACAATTGACATGAATTGAATGAATGAATATTTACAATTGAATAGTAGAATATAAAATGAAGATAAGATAAAGTGCATGGAATGTAAGTGTTATGTGAAAGTGGCAAGTGTAGTGTTAAAGTGTCGAGTGTATCTAAGTATAAGGCTATGTGCAGAGGAGTGTCCAGTGGGAAATTGTCTGGGGGTGACAGAGTCATTAGAGTCAGTGGGGGACCCGGGCTCTGTTGATGAGCCTGACTGCCGACGGGAAAAAGCTGTTGGTGTGGCGTGAGGTCTTGGTCCTGATGGACCGCATCCTCCTGCCAGAGGGGAGGGACACGAACAGTTTGTGTCCAGGGTGAGAGGGATCAGCTACAATCTTCCTCGCCTGCTTCAGGGTCCTTGAAGCAAACAAGTCCTGGAGGGACGGCAGATTGTGGCCAATCACCCTCTCAGCAGAGCGAATCATGTGCTGCAGCCTGGCCTTGTCCTTGGCAGTGGCTGCAGCGTACCAGACGGTGATGGAGGAGCAGAGGATGGACTTGATGATGGCAGTGTAGAAGTGCACCATCATTGTCTTTGGCAAGTTGAGTTTCCTCAGCTGCCTCTGGAAGAACATCCTCTGCTGCACCTTCTTGGAGATGGAGCTGATGTTTAGCTCCCACTTGAGGTCCTGGGTAATGATGGAGCCCAGGAAGCGGAAGGACTCCACAGCTTTGACGGGGGAGTCACACAGGGTGAGAGGGGCTGGTGGGGCTGAATAGCTGTATAGATCAGCAATAATGCATTAATAAGGAAAATGTTTGGATTACAAGGTTGTGAAAAATGTAATTTGAGGGGTTGGCATAGTTTCTGTGGTCTTTTTATTTAACTGTTCTTTTAATGGGAATATTTCTCAAATTGATCACTTACCTTCTGGAAAAGAGCAGCATCCATTATTATAACATAATAACACTTACAGTCCCAAACATAGGGACTTATTGTAGAGGATGACAACTTAGTGACAGACCAATATTTACAGTTGCAGACCAGATGGTTTGCTATAAGAAATAATAAATATACAAATATATATTTTAACCTCATGCGCCCCAAACATTTTTTAGCCAAAATTGTAAATGGTTTTTCTCATACTAAATCCTGATTATCTCTTCATTCACAAGGTCTATTTGAAAAATTAAAAAAGCTATAAAGACAGAAAACCCGTGTGAAGCTAGATAATAAGGCCATATATGTGTTAGTGGTATATTGGTATAATCAGTCTCAGAGGGTCAAACCCAGACCCCCCCCATCTGGGGGCATGCGGGGCCCATAAGGTGCTATAAGACATCTCCTCTTTCACAGAGATCCATTTTAGTGAACTAGAACCTTCAATGTTCGTGTGTTAAACTCTTAAACATGTCGGAAATTTGAGATGAGCACATAGAAACATACCCTCTTCAGCAGATGTATTTGAAAAGTCTTTGAGGGTCAAACTCTGCACAGTGAAGCTCAAATATCAGTAAGTATTAATTTTAAAAACACATGACTGAAGAGGGACTTCAGTGGAATGTAATTCAAGTTTTTTTTAAAGTAACACTTTTAATTTTCTCTCAAATGAAGTGATATATGGTCTGTATTTCTGTCATTTCTGTTTAGGTGGGTCACATGAGTCGGCGTGATGCAGCTGCAGTCTCATCCCCCGATGGTTCTGGCCTCCTGCAGTGTCTGGAAACATTCAGATCCACTATCGCCCCATGACGTCACAGCAATGAGGTATCAGCTGACTGACTCACACTTCACAGGACCCCCCTCCGCGCGTCTGCTGAGAGGGCCAGCCCGTTGATTAAATCAGCAGATATAGAATTAATAAATCTATATCTGCTGAATCACCTAGACATTGCAGCTATATGCACCAACTCAAACAATAGTAACGTCTAAAATACTGTGTATCCAGTTCAGCAGTTTGCTCGAGGAAAGTCTATTTAAAGTTCTGAAACGTTATGCCTCTGTTGGAGATGGCTGCTGTAAGAACATTGCGTCTATTACGTGATCAGAAACGGCGCTATATTTATCAGATCACATGGGGCTCACCAGAGGACACACAACATGGTGCTGCTGAGACTCCAGACTTCCTAGACCTTCACCTCCTGTAGACCAGGGTCACAGCTGAAGCAGGACAGGTAGGAAACCTGCATGATGAACATAAATATCTATATTGTCAGATAGTTTTGCTAGAAATTATATCACGAGTTGCTGCATTTCAGTTATATTATTAGAATATTAGAATATTTTAAATTGTGCTGCAAAACCTGCTTAAAATTTAAATTAGCATGCTTATTTTTTTAATTCTATAAATGGCTTTATTAGTCTGTTACCTTGTAACAGCTTTTTGTATTCTTGCCTGCATTATGTTTCTTTATCATTTATTCTGAACTGATTATATGTTATAGCTTAAAAAAACATGAAACAAATCCTTTTTTTTTTTACGAGTGATTACTATTGAAATATAGCTCTTTTGATTGATTGCTTTTTATGCATCTTTTGCAGGTTATATTGCAAATTCAAAATGGAGGACTTTGAATACAGTGTGGAGATCTGTGACCGGGACTGGGAATGCTTCTTTGCAGAGTGCGAAGAGTGTAACCTGCTTCCTCCCTCATTAGCAGGTGTGGATGACTCGGGCATGAGTGACATTGATGAGACGGGGTCCATTCTTGCTAAGAGGCTTCAGAAAGTCAACCGAACAGCAGGCCACTTAGAGGCTGACCGGCCCATCGATGGCCCCCCCGACTGCGAGGGCTCTCCTGTGGAGCATTACCTCAGCAGACACGCTGTCGGCGGAATGGAGAGCGTGCTCTCCGGCAGCGATGAGGATACACACCTGCAGTCTGTCAATATGTTCTTTGAAAGACTGAAAAATCTCACAGAGGCTGAGAGACTTACTGAGCCAAGCCAAGCGAGGGATGGAAAAAACAGAGCGGCAATACAAGAGGAGCGGTTTAGTGATGGGGCACAAGCCAGCCGCGGTTCTTGGCAAAAAGACATCCACAAGTTAAACTCTTTGTCATCCAGTGGTGAAACAGCAGTTGGCAAAGAGACCACAGAGCCTGTTGACACCATCAGCAACATAAACGCAATGAAAAAAGACGTGCTTGGCTCCGTGATTTCCCCTGATCCTGCAGCCAGTAACTTTGTGCTCCAGACTAACAAATCAGCAAACCCTGAAACAAGGTTATTCACCAGAGAGGAGGCCTGCACAGAAACCAGAGTAAATGAAGCAACACAGCTGAATCAGTCTCATGACTCAGCGGAGGGCGTTGTCTGCTCAGAAACAGCACCTCACACTGACGGTGGGACAACAGTGGAAACGTGCACAGCTCTAAATCATGTTCATCAGGAAAATGTGTTGACAGGTCAGTTAATTTCCACTAAAGCGTGTAGCATTGATTCATTAAGTAATCTCAAAATGGTGATGCATAATCAAAGGAAGGGAGACCCAAACACTGATGTTTTACAGTCTGACGCAACACGCACCAAAAAAACCGCAAGCCAAGAATTGTCTCCATCTGCCTCTATCAAACGAAAGAGAAGGAAAAAGAGACGACTTAGTGTTGAGCCAGCCGACGGTGTGCATGGATACGACAGGCAGGTTTTAATCAAGCAGAGTGATTCAGAGGAAGAACAGTATGCATGGAGAAGGGGAACAGGTCTGTGCTTATCTGAGGATATTCCTTTATCTTATTTAAACGAACCACAACACATTTTTATTTCATCTTTAACTAGTTATTCAGCCACCAGCAGTTGCCCAGTGAATGTAACTGGTAAGGAGATCAAAGTAAATTACCCTGCTCACTACAATCAACACCAATATTTACAAGAGAACATAGTAAGAAAGGGAAGGCGTCAAGCAACAGACCCGGATGAAAATAATGCAACGAACGATAGGTCAGTAAACCCCCTGAGTCAAACGGATGACAGAGCAATGTCAGCGCCAAACGTTAGTGGTAATGTGGCAACAAATTTGCAGCCGAGCAGCAGATTACATGTTGAAGAATCAACTGGGTGGCCAGTTTCAATTACCGATGCTGTAACTGGTCAATCATGCCTGTCCACAGAAACAGCACACTGTGGAAGAAAGGGTAGTTATGCAGGAAGTCTCCAGACGTCTGACTCAATGAATCATTCTATCAATTGTTGTGAAGATAAACAAAATCCAGAGTCTTGCACAGCAAAGGTCAAATCAATAAGTATTGTATCACGCACAGAGTCAAATGATCTCGCAGTGGAGGTCAGCCAAAATGACAAACTATCTGCTGCTAAGTCGGTCCTGGCTGTGGAGGCTGGAAATGCTGGCAGAGACGAGCGCATACTGTGTCAAAGAGAAGCTGAGGCCCAACAACAGTTGGGAATGGACTGTCAAGACACAGACGAATATAGATCTACTCTGGAAAGGACTGACTTTCCTCTCTCTGCGAGCAGTTTTGATGACACAAAACCCAAGGAATTCAAACCTAGAGCCTGTCCGTTCTTGGAGATTTCCGATCAAGTGGGCTGTGCTAAATCAACATCAGATACCAGCAGTGCATTGCCTGATGAACACTTTCTGGCTAAAGGTCCCACCAGTTTTGATATAGATACTACAGCACAGCAAACAGTACATCCACTGGTGCCTCACACATTATCCAAACTTTATGTTTTGTCAGAGATAAACACAACAGCTGAGGGAGCTGAATTGACAGCATCGCAAAGTGGGAATCCCTTTCTGTCTGGTGAAATCACAGTCAAATGTCAGAGAGAAACCAAAGCGTCTGAAGACTTGTCAACAAGTCTTTCAGACATTACACCGGTATCATCCTGCTGCACTCTGGACACAGAATCTGTCATGTCAATCTCAAATGAAAATATCACAGACATGTCAGGAAGTTCTTGTTTATCTGTCAATCAAAATGACCACGGAGATCAAGGAAAAACATCATCACCAATGCTGGAAAATCACCAGGAAGGAGATGGCACATCTGAATACAAAAGCCAGTCGGTATCAAATGACACAACAGATTCAAAATGTGATTTAGTGGTTAAAGTAGAAAACATCATCACAGCATTTGAAGCAGAATGTGAACCTCAGAAGGTACCAGATTCAAAGCGTTCAGTATTCGCTATGTCTTCTTTTTGGACAGAGATGGAGAAGCTGACAATAAATGATATTCTGGGTTTACGAATGATCAACAAAGCTGCTTCATCCAGCTCCCTCCCATCTTTACAGGAAAGTGAGGAGACCAGCATGTTTGCTTTGACGGATTCCAGCTTTTTGGCTCAACTGGATGAGACCAAGCCTGAACTAACCAATGAAGACACACTGAGCGATCCTCACTCTCTAGGAACAAGTTCAGGTTCTGTTCTAGCAGCCAAATCTTCCTCTTCAAGCGGTATCATGTGGGAGAGTCTCGGGCCGGATATTTACCCTGAGAATATGATGTTGACATCTGTTGGGGACCTTTCTCAACCAGCTCCCTCTGAAGGCGCTCAAGCGCGCCTCAGAAAGATTTCTAAGAACGGAAGCGTGCATGATCTACATGCCCTGGGATCCGAGTCTTTGAGATGCACAAGGAAAGTCCAAACTTTACAAACCTTAGACGAAGAAGGATTACAAAATGTAGAGTATTTCACTGATGGACAAATGCCTAAGCAGGAAAAGGACATGGAGTCAGCTTCATTATCAACAGACAGCTACAGAATATCTCTCTCGCATATATTTCAGTATCTCTTCAGGGGAAAGCAATCAGTTCCCAGCCAATCGGCCACAGATAGCATTACCGCCTGCTACACTGATGGAACTTCTGTCCCTGAAACTTATGACCATTTCTTCTCAGAGTTTGATACAGAGAGCTTCTTCTACCCTCTCATCCCTGCAGATCGAACCAAAGACGAGCTGGTTCCTATCTTTTCTCATTCTCGCTCCGCTAACAGAAATCTACAGTTCCCTGAGACCTACGATTATTTCTTGGCATCCTCTTCTTCTGATGAGTCTTCTGTGGACTCTGATGAAGAAGACAGTGGCGGCCCTGTGAGGGTGGTGACCAGGTTTAACCGTACATCAAGCGCATCTCAGATTTCCACAGACATATATGATCATTTCTTCACAGATCGCGACCTCAGACAGAACTTTTTTTGGAAAACGACTCTCTCCTTCAGGAATATTAATTTAACTGGATCTACAGTCCAGAAGCAGACTCTCTCAACCCCTCTATCCCGTGTACCTGTGAGGCAAAGCGGCAGATCTTTTGGAAGGGCAGTTCCTCGTCTAAATGCTCTGGGGAATCAAGACGGGATGTTTCCTGATCCACTTTTGTACCGGCAGCCTTTCCGATACGAGGACTTACAGATGGCTGTTTCCAATCCAAGTAAGTCCAGACAATCACACAATGAACACAATGATGTGTCATTAAAGATCAGAATTACGTTTTAACATATGCTGCTACAGTCATTGAAATAAGGCCTGTAAAATATTGATGTTTATTGTTACCATGGAAGCACACCTCTTAGATCAGTTTGACTTTTTTGGCATAAAAATGGTGAATAGTGTTTAACAAATCTAGGGTTAGTTGGATGATTCTCTATGAACCAGTCACAGATAGCTCTTACTCTTTAGTTGTATATACATATACCTTTGAAATCTTTAAAAAGCAAAACCTGTACATATGTAACTGCTGGATTTAAACAATAGTGCGTATTAATAGTAATCTATTCAGCCTCTCGGTTAAGCTCTTTGTGTTTTCCTCACACATGGACAGTTGTAGTGTAGGATTTGTCATCCACTCAGTCAGCTGTTAGAGTTCGGGCATAATCTGTCGGGACGGACTCAGCTGTCAGAGGACACTGGCTGGACGCCAGGCACGCAGGGGTGAAAACCTCGGGGAGTGGTTGTACGTGATAACTTGACTTCACTCAATGAGCGTCCTCTCTAAGCTCCCACTAGAGCGCTCTAGTTTGTTTGGCTGTGAAGGAAAATTAAAATACGTTTAATACATTTTGTATGTGCAAATCCCTCCTCTTAAACGTTCCCAGTGCTGTAGTTAAGACTTAATTACCTGACAAGCTACTAATATATCATCACCTGGTGTTCAGCAGTTTCCAGTTAGGATTATCTTCAAGGCCTCTCAAGTCATCATTTAAAATATCAGTAGCATCCTTCAGCCTTGTACGTTTGCATAACAGTAATCTGTGCAGGGGCTGCGAATTGACCGGGTCACAATGTGACTGAACAGGGAGCACCAACACAATAATGGATACCTGTGCTCAGCTGTTTGTGTGTTAGTGCCAATCACAAAACCCTTGATCTCTCACTGGACCTCTCTGTGGATGGTTATTGTCATTTTATGTTTTCTATGATACTCTGTCACTTTCTTTGAAGGGTTGGATGCCTCCTTTCTGCCTCTCAGACAGTCAGACATGTGTCTGGTTTGTATTGCATTTGCTTCGTGGGTACTGAAGACTGCAAACCCACAAGTTGGAGACACCTGGAAGGCTGGTATGTTTATGCAGTATTAATGTTAATTTTGCAAAAAAGTTAAAAGCTAAATTTGTAGGTTTTCTCTTCACATTTTTTTTTAAGAAACTGAAATAAAGCAGTTTGCTTTATCTGTCACTATGTTTCTATGATGTTACATTTGACTTTGAATTTCATATTGAAATCAGTTTATTTCCACTTTGGACTGGTATTGACATTCTAAAAATGTGTCTGCCAGTAAATATTGAGATAAAATTAACAAAGCACTGAGATAAAATCAACCTCAAGAAAAAGTGAACTCTATGTGAATAGATGAATTTAATGTTGCGTGACGACTCACTTTTAATATCAATTCTCACACAGTTCTGCTGGCGAATGTAAGTGCTCTGTCAGCCATCCGATACCTGCGTAAATACGTCAAGATGGAGGCGGCAGCCAGTGAGAAGAACATGAATTGCACCGCCCTGTCTGATTCTGGATGTCTCTAATTACGTCACGCTTAAAGTGAAACATTCTTCCTTGAACACCTGATACAAGCCAGTGCAAGACCTCAGTCCGTCATGGAATTTGTGAAGTGTTTGATATGCTGCTACATGTTTGCTTTACGTATTTGCACTATAAATGCTTTTATGGAGTTTTATTGATCTTTCCATTGAATGTACATGGAAAAGGATTTCAGGGAATAGCAGTTGTTTTAGTTCTTGATTCTAGATTAATTTGGCTGACACTTTGATCTTTAACTTTTGAAAGCATCCATATGAAATATGAAACGACCAAAAAAACACCCATACAAAAGTATATAATCATTTGAGGGATTGCATTTTGTGCCAGTATCAGTTTTATATTTTATGAAGGGCATTTTGTTCCTGATAGATGATTGTCTAGATGACTGTTAAGTATTCTGTCATTGTGAGATGTTTCTGTGTTTCAGTTTAACTATAGTAAACAATGTTTCTGTGATATTTGCAGTCTAGTTTTTCCAAAAGCACTCTGACCTGAATGTGAAGCGTTTAAACACTAGAGGGCAGCGTAAGGCCGCTGGACAGTCACAGCTGAGTGAGCTACAGTTATTTCCAATACTTGATTTTCAGTAATACTAGTACTTAAAGGTATTAATTAACATAATAAGTGGCAATAATGTACTTATTCAACACTATTGCAAGGTATGTACAGGAGATGTCCTCTTCAAGAACCATACATATTTCTCTCCAGCAGATGGCAATGTTGAGCCATAAAATATATCGCGTCCTGCATCCATGAAGCTGTAGAAGTATTCTACTTGTTTCAACCTGGTTATGCATTTCAAAATTTCACTGATACACTGACACACTTGAGCTCTCTGCAATACTTTATATGTCCAAATATAATATTGTGTAACACATTTTTGGAGGAGTTTTAACTTAAAATGCTGTGTTATCAAACAGTTGTATATTTACACATCCGTCTACACAACACTTAGTTCTCTTTTAGGTTTCATGAATCTCCCGAATAAGTAAAATAAAATAAAATAATATATCTGGCTCTCAAGCTGCTAAATGCTCCACTATGTTGACCAGCTGGTGGCAAACAGTGTCTGCTTGTGCTGAGGAGGACATGTAGAGGTTTCTTTTTTGCAGAAAACAGCTGCAGCTGCAGAGCTTCACATTCAGGTAATGAATCTGTAGGTTAATCACCCTGACTGACCTTCACATTGTTTGCACGTTGACGTTTTGATAAATTGACAATTTTTTATATCGTCACTTTGAATGAGAACAAATTGACAAGTTTTACAGTTTTATTTTGAAATATAAATAAACACTTCAAACAAATACAAAAGGAAGCCTCACAGGTGTCAGTACAGTACTGCAGTAGTAATAGTACTATTAGCACCTTTAAGGCAGTCGGTTAAAGCCACATCTAATTGCCTTGTTAATGCAGCATAATAAAATAAGAAATCTACAACATTTACAAAAATATACATCCGTTACAGAAAGCCCTGATGGAATGTTGGTTTTAGCCTTAAATACAACAAAATAAAATATAACTACGTAAACTGGACAGCATGTTAAAATACTGCTTTTGCACTACATATAAACCTTTAGTGCAATGTCATAATACATTAACAAAAAAACGTCACAGAGACACAGTATGTACACGCTGCGCTCCTCTGTTGAATGCTACATATTAAACAGCAGAAGTCTGTCTGTTATTACTGTTTTTATCCCGTTCCTCTTCATTCCTGCACTCATCGCTCCTCTGCTTGGCTGCCCAACATCTAACAAAGCCGTTGGTGGGATTTGTTGGTTCATACTGTATGCAGCAGGAGCAACACGGGCTGTGCTCGTTGGCTTTTTATTATCCCTCTGATAGAGATCTATTGTTTACACACGTCCAGACGAGTGCCGGGCTATTGTTTTGTTTTATGACCATCTCTGCTGGGTTGCCATGGCACCAAGGCCTCTGGCCCCAAAGTCTAATCCTGTCCGGTGTGTCGAAATTCCAGACATTGGCTGAATCATTCTAGCATCGCAGTCGTACTGCCAAATGTTGTCGTAGTCCATTTCCTGGTCATCTGGTTCTGTGGGTTCAAGGTACGAGTGGTAATCTGAAAGAGCGACAGAAGATTCCCAGGCTTTTAGTTTCAAACAATGAGACAAACCTCGCCCTGACTGGATAAACCTGGACACAGTCCCAACATACATGTGGTGGGATTGGCCTTATTGCCAACATATAATCTTACTGTAAAAACAGTAGTGTAACATGCCACTGCCACACCACCTTCATGCATTATGCATGTCCTCTTTCTAATAGCTAAATGCAACCTGTCGAATGAAATGATTCATTGCACATGTTAGAATTAAAGTGTGAATCAAAGTGAAGCGCCAGGTTAATTCTAGTGCTGTTTTCGTCTGTGATAAAAGAGCCTGTAGGTACAAGTGTAACCCTGCACAGTTGTGTGCTGTCAATCACAGGACATGAGTAAGCCCTGTCTGTGAAACAGTGTTCTCTTACACTGGGCTTTCCCCCACATGGGACATCTGCACGAGTGGCATTTGGAGCTGCTGTGAGCTCCATTTCACTGGCACATTTACGCATTTCCTGCACTTTCAATTCTGTAGCCTTTAGCCTTCGGTCTCGCCGCTGACAGACCCGAGAGTTCAATCAATCCAAAGTGCATGCAGTGTTTAATTTAAGGTGTAATGGAGTGTGAGCAATGTCCTGTGTCCTTGGTGGTATTTAGGAAGGCGGCTGCTAGTAATGACCTCCATAAGTCACACTTGTGAGGAAATACGATGCCACAGTGTTATAGCTACGATATAAAACAGTGGCCATTGTTTCTCAATAGAAATCTAATTTTAATATAGCCATGCCAAAGAAATAAGCGATGCCTTATGTTGTTTGACAAAATGAAAACTCTGAATTTTTTTTTTGTATTAGGACAGGAAACATATAATCATTTATTATAAACTCTGCACACAGGCCCACTACAATAAAAGGAATGTTTCTGACTGCATGCCTTCAGTTCTTACCTGGTGAGTAACCATAAGGCATTTGAGGGGTGTTCCTCACAGAGTTCAACGGGAGGAGGATCTATGAAAAGATGTGAAAACAAAACAAAGTTACTCCCCGTGATCAGCTATAACAAACATTCTTACATTCCCAAAAATATCTGTTTCATCCGTGGCATCTGTTCAAATATCACCTGCAGAACAAGTATATACACAAGCTCTGCTATACAGCGCATTGCCGTTGCACTTTGTGCCGCAGCATTCCAGAAACCAAAGTGTCCTGGGAGACGAGTATCTCTGTGCTTCTCACCTGCTCTTGCACTTGACCGGGCACAGGCAGCAGCTTTAGCCTCGACACGGCCTCGGCTCTCTGCTCTGCTTGGCTTTGAGTTGCCTCCATCTCCGGGCTCAGAGTCTGACCCTGGGAGTTGGTCAGGACCAGGCTTCTCCTGCAGCGCCTCCCCATGGGAGGGGTGCAGAGCTGGAAGGAGGAGGGTGGGAGTGGGGCACCCTGCTGGTGGTGGTGGTGGTGCTGGTGGTGATGAATTGGCTCTTGCCAGCTCTGCTGCTATTGAACAGAAGGAGAAGCGTCAGAGAAAGGAAGCTATAAGCATGTAAAGCCAGTTAATGATAAACATGGAGGATCATTTCACCATGTAGTCAAATAGATCTTAAAAAAGGGTCAAACTGAAATTAATACATTTTGCTATATAATCAGCAGGTAACTGAGCTGGTTCGAGGTGTTTTAACCTTAAAGAGTTAAACATGTCAGTATTGGATTTTATATTTAGCAATAGTTCAATCTTACATGCATGTGAATGAGCCCCCCACATGTTTAGCAATCTTAGATTCTCCATGTACTCAAGTCTCTTTTTTCACCGAACATGAGTGTTGGTGTGATATCGGACAGGCTGCACAGATGTAAATTGAACCTATGGATCTTGTATCGTTGACCCACTTACCACTGGCCTGGCGTCATTCAGGGAGTAGATTTCGGGGCTGCAGGGCTCGTCGTACAGGGGCGACAAGGGCTGTCGGGGGGCGCACATGTCCGAGTGGCGCTGGGGGGCGTTCAGGGAGTAGTTCAGGGATGTCTGAGGGGTGCTCCAGCTGTTGGACTGATCATAAAAGAGCAGTTTGTTAGAAACACCAAACAATGAGAGGAAAATCAATTGCCACTTTTCCCTCTGTATCTTTGCCTCTATCTGTATTTCTCTCTCCCTCTCTCCAGGTTCACAGAAGGAAATCACATAAGCCACGCTGTAGGATCAGATTACAAAATGCAGGTGTTGGACCAATGCCAGTCCTGATCTGCAGCATTGCCGGTGTGACATCAATCTGTTGTCTCGAAAATCTGCTTTGCTGTATAAAACCTGAACTTCCAACAGCCATAGTGATGATAGGGATAAGTATAGTAAATGTTTTCTGATTAGAGGCTTAAGTTTTGTTTATGAACTATAATAGAGCTTTCATCATAGCCTCATCAAGAAGAATGATCTTTCAACCTCATGTCTGCACAAATGCAACTATGACCCCATATGTCAGCACCATACAGTATGTATGAACCCTCTCAGCCCACTGCTTGGTGTGTCTATTTTAGTTACCGCTCACATGACATGTAAAATAAGTCAACAGTCTCAAGTGGGATATTCGGTTATCAAGTTAGACGGCAGACTGAATTACCTTGACAAGCGGGGCTTTCTCCAGCCGCTGTGGGCTGGCACGGTGCAGGGCGGAGTAGGGTGTGCTGTAAACCTGAGACCGCGCCGAGCTCTCAGCGGGCTGGAGGTAGGAGCTGCGCTGGGGTGAAGAGTACCGCAGTGACAAAGGTCGTAGGTCGCGCTCTGGCCTGGTGTGTGAGGACACGCTGTTGGTCCGGCTGCCCAGGCGGGCAGTCTCAGTTGAGGAGGGGCGACTGGAGCTGTACTGTAGAGAAACAAACAAATGCAGTGCAACAGTCAGAGCTGTGGCTTTTAAACACAGATGGCATCAGGTATTATGGTCTGTTTCTCCCGTCTGCAGCATTAGTTTTTTGGATCATCTTGTTGTTTTTTAGTGAACACAGGCGTCTGAGTGCGAGAGATATCCATCAGTTTAATTAGGAGGGTGGCGATTCAGGTCAGGAGCTGAACAACGTGTCTTCTGGGCACTGAGCCTTCTCCCCTTTAAGCTAATTGGATGGGCAGTCGGCCTTACGCAGCCGCTCTCCCGTGGGAGTTTGGTCAAAAGTCCTGATATTGCAGAGTGCTTCAGTTTTTACAAACAAACTTTTCACTGCTTAATTAAGACTCTTATTTTCCCTCCATTGAAAAGTAGATTTTTATGTTTTTGGTGGGAAATTACAGACTTTGTTTTGATCATTTTAACTGGAAGGACCGAGGATCATCACCTAAACCTTTGTAACAGGAGCGGTTTGGTGTCCAGACTTTGCTTAATGATTAACTTTGAAAAAGAAAGGTGCTGCTGCTCAGCTCCACCAAAATAAACAGAACATTTTCTTTAGCAATGTATAACTAACTCCTACCACATGTATATCTGTGTAAATATTGTATTGTTGACATGGTTGCCAGGGTTTATTGGTTCAAGACTTGAGAAGTATTACACAGATTACTTACACAGAGTGGTTCGGTGTATCCCGGGGAGAGAGGGTTGTCTTCATGAATGGGTAACTGAAGGTTGTGGGTCCCACATCCACTCGGTGAATGGCTGAACTTAAGAGACTCAGTGCGTCCATGGCTGTTTCCACTCCACCTGTCAAACTGTGGACCCTGTTATGAAAAAATACTAGAAGTTAAAATATTTGACTGAGAACCACTGAGCATCAGACATGTGTCTTTTATTAAACTTCTATTTGACTGTTGACTGTAGCAGCAGTATTTGTATGCGTTGTAAATAATAGTCACGATGAATGTTAATTTACAAAAGAGGCAGGGCCATGTTGCTTCTCTTTATCACTTGTCCTCATACTTGAGTGGTGTAATTGTTGAAAGGAAAGGGGGCGGGCCTCACCTCTCTGTGCGTTGGGGTGTAGATGATGTCATACACAGGGGGCGGGGGGGTGAGAACAGGCACGTCAGCACTTTTGAAGTGTTGGATCCAGTCGTAGAACTCGGCCCTATCCAGACACGACACCACTATGGGGTTGATCAGTTTCCCTGTAAGAAAGAGAGGAGGCGGGGGGGACAAAGCCTGTCATTTGGTCCGTTCGCTCACTGGAATGTGCAACAGTCAGATTGTCATTCACTGGGTGGGGATAAAACCAGCTCATTCATGGAGGGTGACATTCTGTGACGCTAGGGGATTCATGGAAAAGGCCACTTAGCGTAAAAACATGCATAAGAATGTACACTCATTTAAATCCCTCTAACGTGTCTTTTCAAACAGCAGTGTGCTAAAGAGACTGCAGCAGAGCAGCTCACTCACTCAGTGCACTTACCTTCGATCATAAAGGTGTTGGGCTTGACGTCTTGGCAGGGTGTGGTCACAGTAATCATGTTGAGCGGAAGCTTTCCCTGCAATCATAATGACTCTTTAACACAAGTGTTTGATGCAGACATGCTGTATGCAAACAGATCCGGATATGATTCATGTTAAGAGTGAAAGGTGAGTGAGGTCAGTGGTACCTTATAGAAGAGCCCATCATTCTCCTCTGATAGGATGATCAGCGTCGATGGGTACAGCACCAGCAGTCTGTCACTCTGTTCCTGTGGACACAAGATCAGACCTGCTAATAAGCGTACAATAGTGGAACAAAGTGATTTTAATTAGCAGAATAGCATTGTCATTTATAGGGGATACCAGTTGATCACTTCCTATGATGTGTTTGTGTTTCACGTTTTGATATTGTGCAAGAAAAAAGGGCACCACATGCTTTCTCCTGCAGGAAAGAAAACAAGCCTGGATAATTCCAGTTATTCAGAATGTGTGAAGATAAAACTGAATTATACAAAGCTAAGAGGCCACCGTGAGACCTGCGAACATTAAAAAAACACTGGAATCATCCTTTAATACTGAGTTGCGAGGCACACTTAGTCGAACCAGTTAGTGGGGCATTTAAAGGTGCGGCAGTTTATGTTTCCTCTCCCTCGCCGAGGGTGTGTCTGGACAGACAGCTGACATTCCAGCTGTGAGGTGAGTCGAGTCACTGCGTGAGCCGGGCAAGTGCCTCTCACACACCCAGGCCCTAAATCTCACACACTTCAATCGGGTAGCCGCAATTTCCCACAGTGAATTAACTATGGATATCCATGCAAGTCGTGTCATGACTTCTGTTTTTATTGACTGTTATGTGAAGCTGTGTCAGCACTATCTATCTGTGATTCGGTTAACAAGGAGGTTTTTAAACCCTTGGTTGCAGGTGTCTGACGCTGTCTTACACCTTGACAGGAAAATAAAGATAATAGTGGTAAATAAATTGGCAGGAGAGGTACCATTTGCCAAAATCCAGACTCCACCCTTTCCACTGACTCCTTTCATTGTGTTGAGGTAATGTGTGTTGCACAATTTCAAAACTCTGTGAGTCACTTGGACTTGCTTCTATTCATCATGTGAAAAAATTCCCATAGTTTGAAAACATGTATGTGTGATGAGTTACAGTCTGCTGTACTATATATTGCCATAAATTGGCAACAGCCGAGATACTGTCTTTTACTTCGTCTGACCGGTCCAAGTGATTCACTCGTCATAAGCAGCAGTGATGTCATACCTGACAGGGAAGGTGCTGCAATCGGACTTTTGTAACATAGCTGATGGTGCCCAGGCTGTCCCTCTGAGAGCCCTCCCACTCGTAGATGGGCTCTCTGTTTACCGAGTTCCTCAGCTCCTCTCTGCCTTCAGAGGACTTGTCCTGCTTTAGCTACACAATAGGAACACAGGGGAGAATCATCAACAAGGTGAATATGAAAAGAGTTCAGCCCATCAGCTAATTTAGACATGTTGATTTGGATATTTCTTTTTCTCAGAATGTCACATGGCTTTAGTTCCTGAGGCTCCTAAGCGGAGGCTTATAAATGCATCATCAGTTCAGTTGTTTTCTTCTGTCGTGACACATAGGGTCATGTGTTTCATCAGCCACTTGCCCACCTGTGGGTGTGGAGTCAGCACTTTAGCCCTTTGCAGATGTGAGGGTGTGTTTGATGTAGGCTGTGATGCGGACCTTGCCCCTCCCAAGTATCCAGGCCTCAGAGAGAGCACGCAGTGACCCACTTTACCCACACACACCCTGTTTTCATCAGAAGTGCGTGAAGCCAAAGCTTTTTTTCTGGCTACACCAGGTGGAATAAAAGATGGCCGCACTCAAGCGCTTGTTTGAAGTTTAAAAAATGGATGTTATATGTTTCTGCAGCACAAAACCCAGTTTGTATGCAACTTGAAGCCGGTTTGGAGCAAGGTAGCATCAACAAAGTTGTGACTTACTTTCACTCTGGTGTAGTTTTCATGTACTATTGGACAGCCCCCATTGGCCTCAATGTTTTCTTTGAGCAGGCCAAACCACAGGTCCATTTCTTCTTGGTTGGAACAGTAGACAACGATGGGGTTAAGGCTGACACCTGCCGGGTTCAAAGGTCACAAGTTCAAAAAGGGAAAGTGTCACCAAGGCTTCTATTTCTGAGCCTTTCTGCCATGGTGGTGAATCATTATTGGTGTTCACAATCTGTTCAGAACACGTGTGCATGTGTACAATAAGTAGAATAAACGTTAACACATGTTCAAGACTGTAAACCACATGTAAGACCTCTCGTGGAAGATCCCCCATGACCTGCTTTGTTTGGCATTTAAATATCATAGCAGGCTCTTCCTCCCACAGGACTGCTTACCCAGGAGGAATGAACAGGTCCGGGGATGAAAAGGGCTGGAATCTTCTCTATCTATCAGTCCCACACATACCAGAGATAAACAGCAGAGATAGCCCCATGCCTTTGCAACCGTAATTGCCAGGAAATGCTGACTGCTCCTTAATCAGCAGCCTCTCTGGACTCATTTGTTGACCCCTTTATTCATCCCAGCTCTTAAACTCTCTTAATAAGCTATCACTCTTTTTTTCTTCTTCACATTTTAAGCATGTGAGTGAAGCCTTGAGACTGGGAGCACATAATGAGATACTTAATAACCTCTGTAAACGTTATATAAAGTTTACAGAGGTTATTAAGTATTGTTCACATTAATTAACGATCATTAGCTAACTAATTATCTAACTTTCATAGCCACATTAACTCAACTTAACACAAAACATCTGAAGGCTTCCAGGAATTGTTTCCGGACCCTCTCATGCTGTGCTTGCTTCGTCACTCTATAAAACTCACCAAAACCACACTAAAACTGAATCATATTCTCAGCTGAATGAAAGGATGACGCAGGAGGAAATCTCTCCATGATCTCTTTAACTTGACTCAGAATATAGTCATGCTTCCTTGATATGTTTCCTGTCAGTGATGCCTCCCATAAAGTAAATAAAGGTTCCCACTGCAATACAATACCACAAAATAACAAGCTTGATCCGGGAAATTGCAAAGTTGAATTTGAGAAAACAACACCAAAGAGTGTCAACATTATGACAGCAGAGATGTGTTCAGATTTCAGTCAGATAGTAATGATAAATAAACATAAAGACAGAAACCTGACACGCTTCATGACTTGGGTTGGCTTTTCATTTTTTCCCACTGCGTAATTATGTGTTAATTCTGGACGTTACACAGATTTTTCTCAGGCAAGGACAAAAGCCAACAACAACAGCTTATTCCTCCTTAATGAAAAGAAGTCAAGTTTCAGATCGTATTTGTTCGTTCCGAGTTTGTGTCAGTGGCGTTTCTGGACATCAACCTGAGCAGTTTTTTGGAATGTGCCATAGATTAAACGCGGTGACAAGGCTAAGGGCTTTAGCTGGGCTTTTCTGCACAACAGCTGGGCTGACTGAAGTGCACCTGTTGTCTAACAAGCGGGTCTTTAAGGCCAGTTTACCCCCTGACCAAGGGTGAAGGGGGCCCAGCTCTAGTTAGTCTTGGGGTTGAGTGGAGGTGAAGAGGGTCGAGGCACTTTTGAGTCACTGGAATGTGATAACATAGGAAATGCTGCAGTTTGAAAATAGCGTGTGGTTCCGTGCTGGTTTTATATGTGGGGAGAATTTTTACTTTGATCCACAACTGATGAGAGGGATAGCATAGCAGACCACCAGCAGAGGTAAAATAAATAGTGACACATTATAATCATTAAAGTGAAAAGACCAGAACTCTCACTCGTCTTTTTTTTATTCAGCCACTTATGGATTAGCTGGTTTTCAGTCCAAGTGATTGATTAGCTAAAGTCAACACAACCAATAAAACCCCAAACTGATGATTACAACATTCCCGGGCTCTATGCCAACACCCACTTGAATCCTCACTTGTGAAGTCGAACTTACCATTTATTTGAAAGGCGAATTCCTCTGGTTGGCTGTGGTTGCAGTTCTGCTGTAGGTTGCAGATGGTGATTTCTTTCAGCGGAAGAGTTCCCTGCACACAAAACAACCAAAAGATCTGTCATGCTTCTTTGTAAAATCAAAATAAATGTCATTCTTATACCAAAAGCAGTCTAGACAAGTCTTGCTTGCTCTATTTTAGTTGACTGTTCACCTCTTAATTTTATCAAAGTCTTATTCACCTTAAGGCTGAGGTCAGCCTTGTAAGTCAATGATGTATTCATGTCTGCCTGACATCTGCCGTCATCTATATTCTGACTAACACTGGATACAGGTGCTGCTGTCTTTTTTTGACATGGAGTTGAGCTCTCAACAGACACAGAAAAACAGTAAAACTATGATTAATGGCTGCTCGTGCTTTATGAGACAGGTGAAGAAGCAGTGTTGTGTTTATCAACATAACGCTGGTTGACAGGGTACGCATGTCAAAAGGTATGATGACATCATATAAAACTCTGCCCTTCAGGAATACTAAAACTATAAAAACCAACCCAGAGGAATGAGCTGATACTTAGGGACCGTCAGTTTGAAAGGAAGGATTGTGATAATATTAGCGAAGTAAAACAACTCACCTGGTATGTCAGTCCAGTTGTGTTGTTGGAGACAAAATGAAGGTGTGTCTGGAAGAGGTCCAGGTAGCAATCATGTACATCCTGGAGAGATAAATAGAGAAGTTAAAAGTTAAGGGTTGCCAATTAAGTAATAATTCAAAATGATCGTTAATCTTCTTTCAATGGAATCACATTCTGATATTGTGACATACTAACTAAATTTTCTGATCTGAAATCTGAATTGACAAGAATTATGCCTTTGGGAATGCCGCAGTGTAGTTGAATCAAACTATTGACTGATTACTCTGTATTTGTGTGCATGCATGTAAACACAGTCAGCTGAAAGTATTTATTAATCTTCGCTGCAACAAAAACCTATTGTATTCACACAGGAGTAAAGAAAAGATGTGTTTATTTCATCTAGACTATTTATTTATTAAATTACCAACCATGCTATATTAGGATATATCGTTATCGACATATGAAATTACCGAGATTGTGATAGAATATTTTACCTTGTCCTAATGCGGATACAGTGTTCATAAAAATGAGTCCTGTCTGTGAGAATGATGTCTTTTCAGAACACTACAATCCTTTAAGGTGTTATACAAATTCACATCCAGGGTGAGCAATACAGCGGATTTCACAGTTCGGCACACTTTTAATTTGCAAACATCAGCAGCTTCGGTGTTGATGAGATGAAACCGTGCATGCACAGAGCCTGCTGTACTCTATGTCTGTTCAGATGTTTGTCTCAGATGAGGAAAGAGTCAAATATGAGATTGTCAATTCTGTCAATCCCTGCCACAGGTTATGTCTTATTATCTATTTCATATTGGAACATTTTGTTCATTCATCATCTTCATGATTGATGTTCACGATTTGGTAACAATTCTTCACTGACCACAAAAGTCATGTCTTTTTGACGTCAATCCGGTTTCTTTAGTGATTCATGAATGGCTTAGTAATACATGATTCCCTTCTGGGTGCTAATATTTTTCTGTTTATAATACAATGTGTTCTTTTACTGTAATAACACTAAACCTTCAATACATCTTTCTTTCTTTCACAAGTGTTTCACAACCGTAGCAGAAGTGAACGTGTCCAAACACAGGCCGCGGGCCGCTTTGTGGGAATTGGATTGGATTATTGACAAGCCAGCCATCACGTCGATACCGGCAGCGGGTTGTATTTGGTGGCCGCAGAGCAACATCCTGTTCTCGACGTGTTCTTTTTTTGGGGCCCTCACATGTTCCCATCGATGACTGGCATGATGTGTGATTGTAGGCGTGGTCTTTGTTTAAGCCTTAATTAACCACTACAAGGATTGTGCATTGTTTTCTTTAATATTTGCTGTCCTGATATTACAACATAGTTATTAAAAAGTAATTTTGTTCCACTCACCTGGCAGTGGACAAAGCGGAAACGAACTTTGGAACTGTGAATCATTCGTCCGTAATTCTTCACATTGATGCTGCTCTTCTTCCAGCCACTGGACAGGTCGTAGGGGAACGAAGGATTCCATTTTATGTTGTCTATCGATTGCAGATCTTTATGGGACATTTCCTGCAACAAGTCATAATGTTAGTATATAGACATGACATAAATTAACCAGTTAAATCTCCTGTTGAAATCAGAGACACCAATAAAAATCAAGTTGCGCATAAGTTGACATTTATAGGAGAGCAGTTTTGGTTTGGTATGCAGATGTTTGAGTGTCATGCTACGAGCTTTTTACCTTCCTGGGGGTGACGGTGCACAAGATATTGATGATGCTGTTCGACTTCTCCTGTCCCTCTTGGGGATAATTCTTGCGAAACAGCCGACTGCTGCCAGAGAGAGAGGAAAACCACGTGTCACCACTCACTCTCCAATGTTTGCAATGTTTACCATGTTTGCTGTTCAATTAATTTTCCAGTTCAGTGTCAACAAGGAATATTTCCTGTTCATGGGAGTTAAATGTTGTCTACTGTTATCAGATGGAGAGTTGACCTAAATATATTTTTTTCTACTGGGTTACATTTCAAAATTCAAGGTCTGTAGTTCCCCTTTTTTCCACTGTAATCAATGACACACAGCAGATTAATGACGGTGGTAATTTGTGTCCCATGTATTATAATTTGACCGGAGCACCTTCCTTTGTCCTCAGTCCATCAATGCCGCCCATTTAAATGTTAAGAACAATCAGGTCTAGTGTTTCTGATAGTCAGGCTATGCATAGGAAAATCAGCATTCAATGTCCTTCTTTGTTTTGCATGACCCTCATCTGTTACCATTAGTGTCACATCTTTACGAGGAAGCTCCCTCACTGCAATGATAAGGCTGTAGGACTGCTTTTACAATTTCAGCCTGTAGTTTATCTGCACATACATGTGCCAGTGTCCTCGGTGCAACAACGCAGGCTTTTGTTTGCATGGTGGGAATCAAGGTCTGCCTATTCGGGAAGTCCATGTCCAGCAATAATCATTGATTAGTGTTCGGTGATTGATGCTGTTCCACTACATCCTCGTCTTATGATGTACTCGTGCACAGAGAAACATTTTAAAACCATGCCCACGGATGCGGTCCACAGTTACAAAGTGAAAGAAAAATGTAGATAATAGTAGTAGTGGAACATGTAGTGGATTTACACACCCAACATTCTCCAAGTCACCACTGTGGCATTCACTCCTTTTCTCTGTGGGGAATACCTGAGCCTGGCCTGTTCACCAACACAATGAGTTTGTAGGCTACCCAGGAAACTTGAACACTGACGCTATTGTCCAAGCGGAACCATTGACCCAACTTGGAAGGTGTATCAGTGTTCAAGCATGAGCCGTTAGGTTTTAGAGGGCGGCCATGCCTCTCCTTTTATTTGAAAATTAAGAGTTACATCGCACATTTGACAAAACCAGACTCTGAATCACTACACAGTACAGGAGTGAAGAGGCTAATTAGAATCAGATGTGCTGGCCCAGCAGACTGGGTTGTACTAATTGTAACATGCCCAGGCATATAGTTGGATTAAAGAAAACTAGATAAAATACAGAGTATAACCCATTAATGTCAGTCGGCTCCCTTTATTCATATTCAAAGCCTTCAGGTCAGCTCACTATTTATAAGCCATTAACTTATATTTCAGGTCTCATAAACCAAGATATTATCAGCTATTAACTATAATTGCTCACAACTTAATAATAATGAATGGGGTCATGTCCTGATTTTGGAGGGAAACCAGATTCAGGGACAGCTGGCAGATTATCTTCACAAGGGTGTAAAGAGGAGGCAAATGGTAACTGGATCATTGACACCGTTGGCCAGACGGGCACCACTCAGACACGACTCCGGGACTATTCTGTATTACCATATGATCCTGACCCTGGCCTCACAAAACCCCCAACCTCTGTTTAACCCCACTACTCAAATCCTGAGAAATACCAAGGATTCCTTCCATCTGAAACGCAGTCTAAAATAAATAACGCCAGCCGAGGACATGACACACTGACAAGCGCAGTACAGTAACAACACCTGGACAAGTTGGCTTTTTCTTACCTGTTTCTGCGTATGAAACTCTTGCTGGAGAATCTGAAATTGTGTTGGGGGACACATGACATGCTGCTCCCCATGCTGCCGGGCTCCGAAGAATTGACGATTCGCTGAAGACAAACTGTACTCCTTCTGGGATGAATGAGTGTTGTCCAAGAGTGTAGTGTGCTCCCTGCTGCAGTTAGACTTAAACTGAGGGAGAAGTGGGCTGGGTGAGGGCTCTGTAGTCAGACCGGTGAGAGTGTGTCTGCGTAAGAGGGGTGGAGTCTGTGGCTGTGTCACAGGCCGTGTGTGTGTGTGTGTGTGTGTGTGTGTGTGCGTGTGTGCGTGTGTGCGTGTGTGCGTGTGTGCGTGTGTGTGTGTGTGCGTGTGTGTGTGTGTGTGTGTGTGTGTGTGTGTGTGTGTGTGTGTGTGTGTGTGTGTGTGTGTGTGTGTGTGTCTGTGTCTGTGTGTCTGTGTCTGTGTCTCTGTGTGTGTTGAATATCCGTGGGACTCACACCTTCTGTGAGTGGCCTCTTTCTGTTAATCAATCCCAACAACAAAGACAGCGGGCTCAAGAGAAGTGTGCCATTTCACACCTTCCAGGAGCCAAATGGGGCTCGTTCTTGGGTCATCACTGCATTGCCTGGTCACTGAACAAGGTGGATGGTGTGTGTCAATCAAGGGGATGATGGAAACTTCCACAGGCATGCCCGGACATGAAAAATGCCTGCCCACTTAAGTAGTATTTATTTCCCCTCATACTTTGGACACATCATTGTCATTTTGAAACTTAGGCTTCTGGGAAGTCTTGTATCATATGGTTGGCTCCCTTGTTGTTTTTGTTCTACTAATTTCAAAAGAAGACAAACTGTAGATTTCTTTAAATAGATAAAACATTACTGTGATATTTTAACTGAGGAAAATGTATCACGTATCACATATGGATTTATCAGTTGGAATATTTTTCTTCGGGTCTTTCATTCATCTGTGGAATGGGAGGGGTGAATAGTTTAAACAGGATGTTTGTATATTCAAAGGCGAGAGGTGTACGCAAACACATCTTGTTTGCATACACCTCTCATCTTGTAAAGAGTTTGCTCCTAAATGAGATATCCACCATCTAAAAATGAGCCCAACAAAAACTTTTTAGTAGTTAAAATCAGCTTCTGTATTTACATTTTCTTCTTAAGTGATGTATGGCATAATGTACATTTATTTGATAATACAGCCAACATCATATGAAGTAAAATGGGAAGTTGAACCTGCATCAGAATCAAACATCCTGCCCAAATATCCATTTTTTTAAAACTTTGAATTAAGTTAATAATTACACATTTTAGGTTGCACTCATGCTTCAAAACGTGTCATTTTACATGGACAGTGTCAACTGGTTCTCTCCGTCAGGCGGACAAACACTCCTGATCCTTTGTTTGCTCAATAATTAGGTCATTGTCTGATAGTGAGCTGCCGTAATCATAAAGTGAAACGGGGGCTGCAAATGCAAACCTGTTTAGCTGGATTGTTTAAACGGATACACCTGAGGCAACAACAGTCATCCTTGTTAAAGGTTGTTAAAAGGAACTGGAGAGTAGTCGTTGTCACCTTCCATTGCTTGGAATACTGTGTTATTGTTCTTTAAAACCAGTTTAATGGGCCATCGAGCTCATGAAAAGATCAAGTAATTAAATCAATGGATAATTCTGATTGAATTGCTTGATTCAATGGTGAAACCAAATATATAAATAGGTAAGTGATTGACGAGATATAAAGGCAACTAAAGATAATGTCTGTTATCACATTATCAGATGAATTCAATTCACTTACTTGCCCAGTTTGGTTTTTCCTCCATTACATAAGTCAATGTCGGCCACTCACATGATTTGCACTGGGTGGGTTTTATTCCATAGAATGTAGATGTAGATGAAATGTAATTAGAGCGGCTCAGAGTTTTAAAATCCTAAAGGTTTTGAAAATGGGTTGAATCGAACACGTACGGAGAATCTTCACTGCAGTTGAGAGCTGTGTTGCCTCAATAGCTGATGGTGATATTAAAGAGGTACTGCTTGTAAAAGTGACTGTCAATACGAGTCATTAACAAGTTTACAGAGCAAATGAAACCAGGGTCAACCCAAAGTACACCAAGAAAAACATAATACAACATGATTTCTCAGAAACAAAGTTGAAATAATAAAAACATAGGGCTATAATTTAAACTCAATTGTTACATCCTGTGTTTCCATGTTAAGTAACACCGAGGACATTGTTTCAAGAAACATTTTATTGGTTAAAAATATAATAATTCATATAACAATATGAACAATAAAAAGCATCTTTTTTACATGTTTCAGATCATATCTGTGACTTCTTATTAATTATTATTATTATATTATCCTTTTAGTCACCATTGTCGTAGTATTTAGGGTTTATAAGAAATCTGATTATTGGGATCAGTTTAAAATGATGAAATAATTTATATTGAGGGGAAAACACATATGTAGTCTGGTTGTGCATCATCAAGATGAACTTGATAATACTTGCAGGCATCATGGTGACTCACCTCTCTGGAAAAGGAAACCTGGGATCCTGGGAAGTCAAACCAGTATCGGTTCGATGTTCCAGGTAAAGTGCTTCATCCCTTCTCCATCAAGATTACAATCATAAGGTAGAATTACATTATTGCCACAGTTCATCAGATACAAACCCAGAGCGGTTTGGCAGATATGTACATATCTGCCCCAAAAATACAAACTAGTATTTATCTTCATCTCATTTTAAACTTAATGAGATAAAAAAACATTTTATCCAGATATTTAATGTCCTCAGAGGATGAGTCTTATCGTGGTTTGGTCACTCAACACCACTTTCAGTTAATGTATGTGATGCGGCTATACGGTCGTGTGCTTTACACATGCACTCCCTTAACCTTTTCGATGACCGGATTTGGGAGGCTGCTTCTGACCATCTTGTCTAACTTTCTGAAGCCAATAATCCGACAAGCACGCCTTTGGTGTTAAGTGGGTGGGAACTTATCGTCCCTTTTTTTTCATTCTTCCATAATCTTTTTTGTTAATCAGGTACACATCATAAACACCACTGAGGAGCGACTGTTTGAAAGATAGCACCGCTTTGCCCATTTTTTTGTTTAGCTCATCTTTCCCCATATGTGAGCTTTTTGGTCAAGCTGTTTGTGTATCTAAACTCTTTTCTTGGACTTGGTTGTGCCACGTATGAGGGGTTGTATGAACTAGCTTATTGAAAGCAATATTTACAGGACTCTGTGACCATACACTTTTTTTAAATGTAAAGTGTTTTAAAGATAACTCACTTTGTGGGTTAGTTTACATAACTTAAGTAGACATAACTTTAACTCCTCCAGTTTAATGTCACATTGTTCATCAGGAAGGGGAAATACCGGATGCCTTGCCTAAAGCAACACTATATCTAGAAAGACAAACAGCCCGTTCATTTGTTTCCCACTCCATTAGATGTGGTGGTGGTCACAGTTCCTGAATGAGCTGTTTCCTAACAGTCCATATAGAGTCCCATTAAAAGGACTTTATTTTTTAGTATGTTTGATTTTTTCAGTCTGTGCTCACCACAATAATGAATTAAACTGAGCTCATATGCAATTGTGCCTACTGTATGTATATTATACGTCTCTGGGTTCTCCTTTGAGTTTAATCTGCCAGTTTAATTTGATTATTTGTTTAAAGGAAGAGGCGTGAAGGCCGTTTTCCTAATGTCATTCCCTCCATGTGTGGCGGGTTGAACTTTGGCTCTCCCAAGGAAATCACTCGCTTGTGTTTATCCAGACTCAGCTGGTGAGAGCAGCGGTGCTAAAGTCACACCTCAGGCCACTAAAACGGAGTCTGGATCTGAGGCCCCCAACATCAGGTGTCCAACGGGGAATCTGACGCGCCAAAGTTCTCACACAGGACGACATAAAGGAATCTTGATTAGACCCCGGCCCTCCTTTGAAGGCAAGATCAGTCAAAGTCAGATTAACTATTTTAAATGCTCAATTCAGTAGATCCCTGTTTTTGTCGCATAAGGTTTATATGATAGTAGTGAGTGACCAAACATAAGACAGGGATGTGTTGATACAGGGTGTTGGACGAGGTTCATGATTTCCTTGGAAAAACAAAACTAAGGTGTGACATTGCTGCACTGGAACCTTGATCAAAGTAAAATATCTACAATATCTACTGTTTTGTATTCTAGATAAATTCATATATAATAGGGATGTATAGCAGAGCTGTCAAGTTATCATATAATCGTCATGTGTGATGCATCGGCTTGACGTTAGTTATCTTTGTGTTTGCAATAACATCTTCACAATCTGTTGATGTTAAGTTCTGTTTTTTATGTTTAAACAAAATTTCGGGCCACATATTAACCCTTTAAAATAACTTACTTGAGTAGCCGTCGTTTGAATTGTGATCTTTACTAGTTGCTACTTCATGGCTTTTCTGCTGTAAAGCGTTTATATTATTTAGTCCATCCTCTGGAGGTCTTCTACTGGATACATTTAATTTAGCTGACGCTTTAATCCAAAGCGATTTACAATAAGTGCATTCAACCATGAGTACAAACTCAGAACAACAAGAATCAGGATACACCTCTTGTCCTTGTCCTTGCTTGAGCAAGGCCTTCCACATTATTTCTACTCTGAACACACGTCCATGAGCTGTACAGTCATAAATAGTTTTGGTGGGGTTAAGAGTTTTTCCATTTCAGGCCCGGTCTTATCTTAAGTGGTGTATGGCTCCTCACAGTCAGTGTAGTGGTCCAATTGACACTTCTGTCCTTCCAGAGAGGGTGACAGCATCTCAGTGGCCAGATAAGGGCTGTGCAGGGGCTGACACCGGGGGAAAGAGGAACGGCTGCAGTGGCCGGAATGCCGGGAGGACAGAGAGAAGCAACTGGATCCGGATCAGCCGCTCTTCCAGAGTGAGCACATTTATGCACACAGGTTGTGAACTCATTAGCATCTTCATTGTAGCGGAGGTGACTCACTGTTACAGTAATCGGAGACATGGAAACACAAAAGTCCACGCACACCTTTAAATCCTAACACACACTTGCATACATGTGATACCCCATCCTCAATCTTTTCAGTTATAGAGTGAGCCAATAAATGTAACAGTTCATATGAATGGAGAATGAATAAATGTATTATGCCTCAGGAATGTTTTTTAATAATTGTATGAGGACAGTGTGATTGATTTTGTCTGCTGTACAAGAAAGCAATATTATATTATATATTTTAGATTTCTAAGAATCTGGCAATGTTCTCCTCTGCCATATTTAATTACAAACATAAAACTGACTCCCTCCTCTATGCAACAACGATACATGCTTTTGTTTTTGCACTCAAACACCACAAGTACAGCAAAGACCCAAACACACATGCAGAGATGTGTCTTCCCGTGCTGCCCTAAAAAAAGTGTTAAGCTCGCTGTATGTGCAGCTGTAGCCTTTTTTCTCCCATTCAAAGCTGTAGGTGTTTTGCATTGTGTATATTTGGCCTGTGTCTCTATGCGTTTTGGGAGAGTAGAGTTTGAGCAGAGGCAGCCACAGGTGTGAATGCCATGTGACTGAGGTCAAGAAGGGTAAAGTGAGAGTGCTCAGCTGTCTGCTGAGATCACTATGAAAGACGAGTAGGTTGGGAAGGTACCAAGAAACGGTGTATAGCGAGCCTAGCAACACAACCATATGTGTGTGTGTTTGTTTGTATGTTTGTGTTTTCATTGGGCATTTAGCTGCATCTCTCTGTATCACTCTGCATCCAAAGAGTACAGTGAAGCATTTCTGCAGATGCAGGGATAAAATCTCCAGGATATATCTTGCATTTGGTCCCACCCAGTGTGTACATGTGTTCAAACTCGTCAAGGCAGTCATCACATCTGAAAACATCTTTATTTCATTTTTTACAGTGTATTGCTCCATTTCGCAATAGTGCAAAATTCAATATTTTAAAGTTTCTCATAAATAACAAACGTATAATAAATAAACAATTATCACCACATTGAACAAACCAAAGAAAATTGCTACAGTCACATTGGAATTGCACAAATGGAGTTAAGATGAACACTTTCTGTATTTACAGTTCAATCAGCAGAATGGAGGCCAAAGTCGTATGTGGTTTTGTGTGCACATCTCTTAAAGTCTGGCCCTGACTTTATAGAATAACAGCATCTCCATAAGACCATCACAGCCACTATTCTACTGGGTCCACTCTAACAAATGGAAAGTAAGGTAGTCATAAAAAAACAGAACTGGATCAACAAATCCTTCAAAAGAATAAGGAAAAAAAGTCAACTTCTCAGAAGTTTGGATTAGTTCACTGCGCTACATCAAATCTGAACTGAATTGAGTCATGAAGACTCACGGTAATCCATTTATTTTCAACAATGCAAGTTAAGTGGTGAAATCAACCACACGTTATATAGCCAGTATATCTGCAGATAATTGTACAGTTGTTTCTAGTTCAACTTTGTTGCAATAGAGTCAGATCCATTTCAACAATGAGGTAATATAACAAGACACCACACTTGATTATGTATGGAAGGAAATATGACAGCACCAAGTGTCAACAGCATTACTCATTCATGTGGAGTGTTGGTATACAGTAGGTTAACTACTACTTGCTGCTTTAATGCCATTTTAAACTTGTCATGTGTCCAAGGATGGTGTCCACTTAAAAGTAATTCAAGACATATAGACTCCTTTCATTGACTGGACAATAGTTCTGCAAGCAACTAAAGCCTTTTGCACAAATGTAGCGGACATACCGTACAGTATTATGTGATATCATGCTTGTGGCAGTGAACAAACGTTAAGAAATGTAAAGGAAATGCTGCATATCAAAATGCAACAATCAGTCCCCTTAACCAGGAGAAACTTCAAATGCACACAATCTGAACAACAACCTCTCTCTCCCTTAGACATTCTCTTTGTCATTTCAATTTCAACGATATGCACATCACACACCTCAATAAATATATTAAAAACACTCTTAAATAGGAATAGGTCTGATCTGTTTCCTCCCTTTAAAACAGAATATATTAGAATTGATATTTTTTTTATAAATACATATAGTTCAACAGAATTCTTCTCTATTTTATAGAAAAAGGAATAAACTCATATACAGTTCTGAGGGGCTGACTTCTCTGTTCTCGGTGTCCATGCTGTCCTGCAGTGTGGGAAGGGTTTATAACATTGCATGTTACTACCACCTAGTGTGGCACAGCGGCACTACAACATTTTATCCTCCTGTTCGGAGTCAATCTGTAAACATGCATGGTATACAGAGTCAAAAGCTACATTCCAAAAGTAAAATTTCTGTTTCTCTCTTCTTCTTTTTTTTTTTTACATTATTGCAAAAAATCCTGACGCCAAACTTAAAGTATTGCAGAGGACAACAACATCAAACCAAAAACATTTACATCACACATGACAGAATTAAGTGTCCACCATGTTTCACGATGAGTGTGTCAAACACTGGAGTGGTGGGAGAAAGAAAACTGGAGCTCGAGAACATGTTCACACATCCAGGCACATCTTTATACTCTTGGAGAGTGGGAGCTGGCGTCTGTATGGTGGAGCTGTACAGCGGAGTTTCAGGCGTCCAGACCGGATACAGGCCAGTCCAGAATGAATGGCAAAGTTGGTAAAGAGGAGCCAGATTGGCCTGACCATAAAATAAAAAAATATAATGTAATATCTTGTAGTGGATCATTCAGGAATCACGAGTTGTCCCTTAATTGTTCATGACAATTCAAAATTACATGTGGAATATTTTTTTTTTTGCAGTGAATGTGCAGGTTACTGCACATTCAAACTTTTTTATTTAATGAGTAAAATGTCCTTAAACTATGGTTGGCTAACCTTTACCAAGAGTGCCACTAAATTTGTATGGTACTGTATAGCCTTATCCTCACCTTCCCTCTTGCTCCCACCTCCATCCATCCCTTTACCTGTCCACTCCCGTCCTCCTCCCAGTCTCAAACCGAGCAGTTGCGTTTCTTCCCAGAGCCAGTCTGGGCTGTAGCAGCGGAGGCTGAGGTCAGCCAAGCGGTGACCCCGTGTCAAAGGCTGGTGGAGGAAACTGAGAGGGTGGGTGAGGAGGGTGGTGGGAAGTTCAGCAGCTCCAACACAGCCACGCCCACGCTGCTGCGACGCGTGAACATGCAGGAGGCCGCGACCCACTTGTTGCTGCGTGGGTTGTACTTCTCGATGGAGTTGAGACTGGAGCTGCCATCGTTACCTCCCACTGCGTATAACCAGCCATCCATAGACACCAGGTCATGAGTGCTCCTGGAAGGAGGAAATAATCTAATTCAGTATATGAATTCAACATGTATGCTACAGCCATATTTGTATATGCCATATTCGGATTCATTTATGGAGCATTTATCAGGAGTGAATAGTAATCTTGACGCATTTATTACAGCGTGCCGATAGAAGCACCGTTTAATTTAGAGTGGGTGCAGGTTTTGCATTCCCTTCACAAAATACAAGACCATTGCAGGAACATTATCAATGACCGTGTAGAAAAATGAAAAGATGACAAAAGAGATTATGAGATGCACTGATGGGACAATGACTGATATTTGAGATTTGAGAAAATACTGAAGCTTCATTATTATCACATTAACTAATAATGGACACAATGGTGAGTTATTTCTGTGCCACACAGTTTGAGGGCACCAGGAATACTTCCTTTAATTATCCATCTTAGCAGTGGACCAGAGGAAAAGTTTATATTTGTGTTGGGACAATACAAAGACAACAGATGTTTTTTCTGCCATCAAAAGAGAAATTATTTAAAAAAAGAATAGTGTTAGTTTTTTCATGCTGCATCCAATTTCACAATAAAGTGAGATTATTTTGGCCAAGACAGTTATTCTACAATATTTTCGCATTGGCACATGAAGAGATAGATAGATTAGTGGTCAATACAGTGTGATGTTTTGGACTTTGAAAATTGAGTCTCCCAGCAACTGGATCAGAAAAGCACTCAAAGCCACACAGCTGATTAACACATGGTTTATTCATGGGGTTGCATAGTCCACGGTTGTGAGGTTTACCTGCTCCTATACTGACTCACACCCAAAGTGTGTGTGTGTGTGTGTGTCACAGGCCTGGGGAATAAGTGAATCTGCTGATGTATCCGCAAAAGCAAGACAGCTACATCTGTAAATCACCCTCTCTGATGCAGATATCATATCAGTACAATGCTGCGAGCCTGCTTTGATGATCACCCGAGGTTTCCTCTTCTAAGAAATAAGAAAGAGCCGACTGTTGTAGAAAATAGGTCATTTGATGTTTATGCCGTAAGAAGATTTAGACAGTAAGGAAGACATCCAAATGTCCCAAATCTTACGCCTTGAAGAGTTAAGATTTTCCACAGAGCTACATAATCCCAGCAGGGGCACCTTTTTTTTTTTTTACAAGCTTAACACAGACCGCTTTGTTCATTAGCTTTTTAAACAGAGATTGTATCTTCTAGTTTAAGGCAAAACTGGGGGAACTACAGTATTCACATGATTGTTAAGAAGCCTGACAAAAAGGATAAAAGGTGGACAGGCCCAGACAAAAAGGAGTGCATCTGAGGCCTCTGCATTTCAGCATTTAATTACTGAGAGTTTAGCCTGCGCAGTTGGAAAAGTAGAACCAGGGACTCCTGATGGCTGAGGTGTGTCTGCAAATTTGGGATTTGACACATTGTTCACTGTTGGATGAGTTGATTTCCATTCTTTCCTTATCATACTATAACTGAAAGACATCTTTGCGACCTCAACTTTACCATTCTGTTTTTGCCAATATTAATTCTGGGTGCGGACTAACCTGCGTATGTTCATGGGGGCCACTCCCTCCCAGGTGTTGGCCTTGGGGTTGAACCGCTCCACAGAGTTCAGGCAGCTGGTGCCGTCGTTGCCCCCTGCGACATACAGCATGCCGTCCAGCACGGCCACCCCGGCACTGCTGCGCCGACTCAGCATGTTGGCAATAGCTGTCCATGTGTTGTTCTGTTTGTGACATCAAGAGACTGAGCATTGGTCACAGGTTCATAGATACATGGGTAGTGTATGGTTTTGTCTCCACATTCACTTATTCCTGGCAACAGACAAGTTACTCTGATGATAAATTGAACGGCATGCTGTTTACCTGGGGGTCAAATTTCTCCACTGTTGCGAGATGTGAGGAGCTGTCATAACCTCCCACTGCATACAAGCTGCCATCTGGAGGGGAACAGGGAGGAAACACTCAGAATGTAAATATTAGCAGTCGAATACCAAGATGGTAACTCCCTCTTGATTTCAAATATTAAAATGCAAACAGTGAAACATAAACGTAGAGTAGATAAGCATTTTCATAATATAATGTTACTTGGCAAGTTCCTACCCAGAGTTGCTACTCGGACATATCTCCTACGGGTGCTCATGGCAGCAATCGAGGTCCATGTACTGGTCAGAGGGTCGTAACGCTCTGCACTGAAAGGGAAGAGAAAGACTTGCTTGTATTCAGAATAATGACCCTGAAAAGCTGCCCTATTTATTTAGAGACCCAGCCTTGAAAACAGCACCAAGACTACACAGCAACAGAGGATACAACAATGTAGCTCAAAAGTATCTGATCGTTTAGCACTCATCACCAAAGGCTGTGTATACCTATTGAGGCAAGAGGCTCCATCATAACCACCAGCAGCATACAACAGGCCATGCAGGACGGCTACACCCAAGCAGCTCCTCCGTGTGCCCATAGAAACCTCTGATTGCCAGGAGTTAGTGATGGGGTCGTAGGACTCCACGGTTGCGAGGTCCGAGGTGCCATCATACCTGAAGAGGCGTGGATAGAAAGGAATCAGAAACAGCTTTTTGATGATTGACGTGGAAGCATTTTGTCTTATATGTTTTGAAAACTAGAATTATTAATTGGCTGTTGGACTCCACCAACATGTCATGGTGCAGGTTAACTAGGTAACTAGTTCAAGCACTCACCCTCCAACGGCATAAAGTCTGTTCCCAATGGCTGCCACGCCCACCCGTGCCCGCCTGGTGGACATTGAAGCCACCATGTGCCAGCGATCCGTCCTGGTGTCGTACGCCTCGCAGTCTCCGTGGATGGCAAACAAGCTGCCGCCACCTGCAGACACACACAAACACAATATGGTGAAAAACAATGCATCGATGGCAAGCTGCAGTAAAGCAAAAAAGGAACACAGTGATTTTGGATAATGTATAACATCATTTCAGTGAACTACTCAAATATCTATTTTTGCGCATTATAGCCATGACACCGTGTCCTGACTTGCCGTTTGAGCTAAACCTTTGATGGACACCAGTTATCTACATGATAAAGCTGAAAGGAGCTGAAAGTTCCCTGCGTGCTGTTGGCCATATAGTATGTCATTATCAGTAAATATCACAATGTAAAACACAAATGTGGGATAGCCAGTACTCTTCCATCTCTTAAGTGGTTATGTCTCCAGTCTGATCTCTAGCGCACAGCTGCGTTTTCTGTCTTCAATAAGGTTGTTGTTGAATTATTCCTAGTTCAACTTTACATTTAATTTAAATTAATGAAAGTGACACTGAGTGACTCCCATCATTAAGTGTGCACGAGGCAGAAAGCCTGCTTTTTTTTCATGATTGAATATTCATTTTCATACATCAGTTTTTCTTTACATACAGTATTTAATATATATTTTTAATTTAGAATACAGTCAAATCAAAACTCAGCACCACCTAAGCAAACATTTTACAGCTAAACAGAGCAATAGCTTTCTAAAGATATTTGAGAAATATGCCGTGCTATAACAGAATATTGATTCATATTTGAACAGTCCTGCCTAGTTTTATATTTTAATTGGAGTTCACAAGCCTCACAGGTCAGCATTGACACTGCGTAGACACTTCTTGGTCCTTCGGGCGCGGTGGAATTTTGCAAATGCCATTAGGAGCACTAAGAGGAGCCAGAATAACCTGATTTATTCACAAATTCCCTGTGTATTACAATAAGAATACACTGACAGTTTGAGCAAATATGACAATAAAAAAATAACAATAAGATATAATTAAAGTTTTGAAATGCTTCTTTAAAAAGGTATAATATGCAGCACTATGTCAGTTGGTGGGAGCAGCGTTCGCGAGCAGTGAATCAGAGATTGTTTCACGGCAGTTACTTTTTCAAGCACAGATAAACACACTTCCGCAGACCCTACGGGAAGGTGCCGCGTTGAAGAGTTTTGAATGAATGCAGCCAAAGGGCACCCTTCATCGTGTGGGCTCCGCGTGGCTCATCCGGGCTCTCGGTCAAAAAAGACACCGATAGCAGCAGACACACAGCAGAGAAGCGAGAGAGGAGCAGGGGAACCCTGGAGCACATGCACATGAACACACACAGCGATGCAACAACCTGTCCCCCTCAGTGGTCAAATACAGACGTTTTGTATCATACAGACGCTAAAGGGTGCCTTGTGCCTCGGTAACAGACACCGAGGGGCGGGTTTTGAACACCTGAACAAGTTACACCACCACATGGGGCCCAAAGGCTCTTTGCTGATGCCTAGGAATGTCCCAAACACAGCGAAATAAGAAAAGAGAAAATACAGGTAGAGGCCAAGGTTTCTGCGTAGTATTATTCTGCGTACACCTTTACAATCTTGAAACTATTTAAGCCATTAAATGACAGTGCTACACAAATTCATTAAAATATCTCATCTAATATGATTAAATCAATATATAATATAAGGTTTTTTCAACTCCCAGCATAAAAATGCTGATGTTTGAACGGACGTTAATTACAATTTATTGAAGTGTGGCCTAGGTGTACCCTACTGGGTACCTTCAGGGGCACACTGACCAACGGCGAAGAGCACTGGGCTTGCACCCTCACAGCGTCGCAGGCGCGTCCGGCTGTTGCTGAGCACGCCCCTCTGCTCGGGCATCAGGTGGTACTTGAGGGCCTCGATCAGGAGGTCCTTGCACTCAGAGTGGTGTCGCACCAGCAGCTCTGTATCCACGTTGCTCATCAGAAAGTCTCGCCTCAGCAGTGGCAGCCGCACACACTTCATCAGCTAACGGGGGCCAGGAGAAGGGAAAGGAGGAGTTGTGATGGGAGGCGGGTTTTTATCCAGGTTGTAGTAAAACTATAGAAATGAGTAAGAAAGTCTTACCCAGGGTACATGTTGCCTTCGTCCATCTATATCATGCTTCACCCAGCTCAACACAGCCCGGTACACTTCCTCTTCAGATGGCACGTTGAGATTGTCACTGGAGATCAAATCCAGGACCTTGATGGACAAGACAAAGCAGATGAGACGTTTTATATAATCTTTTACAGAAGCAACTTCCTCAAATTCAAACCCTCCCTGTGCCTTTAAAAAAAAAAGCACTTGCAGAATTTGCTTTTGAAAAAAACAAGCAGTAACAGTAAGCTCCTGACCAAAAACATATCGACACACAGGAAGTAAGTTGTATTGGCCAAGGACTGCATTAGTTACTGCACATTGTACCCGACTGTCGGATGAACTGTTGCCTCTCTTCTCTCTCCTCTCATTAGTTGTCCTTTAGCCAGACCGATATTTGAAAGGGAAATTCAACACTCTATCAAAATGACACTCATCAAACAGAAACCCTCGATTCAAAATAAAGTGAAACGCAATAATGCCTGTGTGTTATATCGCGGTCAGTATGTGGGGTAGCGGTCAGTGATATATTTAAGTTACCCCTAGGTGTATGTGTGTGGCACACCGAGTGCTGCAGTCTGAGTGGCTGGCTGGCACTGTTCCCAGATCAACCCAAAGCTGGCAGGGCTGGGTGGGGCCAGAGCAGCCAGCTGCTGCAGCTGTCTAGCCTGGCCAGATCAGCGCAGCCTGCCCTAAGCCATAGTCACACAGGAAAATACTGCCACTGCTACTGCCCCGCCCTGCAGTTATGTGATGCAGTACATGCAGAGGTACTGCATCACATTAACTCAGACAATTGTGTGTATGTGGAGGGGATTGGGTGGACAAGTGTGTAATAACGGTCCTTGTAGTATGGCAGCAGGAATGATGGATGTAGGAATGGGTTTTGGCTGCGTCAAGATGCTTGAGATGTCTTTATACACCACGACACACAATAATTAGGACGCATCTATCCTTTGTTGTCTTTACAATGTCATGCATGTGATGCTAAGTCAGAGAAGCGTCACTAAATCAGACTAGTCACAACCTTGCCATGCCTCGCCACATCCTTCTCATATGGGACATATTTCACAGCTCTGTGAGCTCAGAGTCCTACAGAGCAGCCTGTGCATAAATCGAGATCCAATGCAGATTTACTCCAGACACGGAACAGCTGCAGACAGAATGGGACGATGAGGCAAAGGAAATAGACTGAAAAAGAAAAATAAGGAAAATAAATGGGTCTATTTTGAATGTGCCGTTCTGCAGCTTAACTTGGCCTGTTTCAATGGACAGTCCACTCACACTCCCATTGCAAATTCAGTCTCAGGGCTTCGAAGACCTTGAGCCTACTCCCATGGAGCACAATCTCTTTAGTGCAGTAGGGATTGTTCCTCAGAGAGGTGTGAAGATAGCATTACATTACATTTCATTTAGCTGACGCTTTTATCCAAAGCGACTTACATGATATACAGTAGACCGTAGACACAGCAACGGTGAGCAATTAGGGTTAAGTGTCTTGCTCAAGGACACAACGACACAGTTGCTTATGTTTACTTTAATTCTTTGCCACCTGGCAAGGCTGAGAGAGGCATTTGTTTGAAACAGACACCATGTCATATAAAAGATAATGCAGTACTCTTATTTATTTAGACTTCAACACAAACCCATCCAACACCTGACTGGAAGAACGTATCACTTATCACTGATATATTGAGGCCAAAAACCAAAGGCCTAATAACACAACCAAATCAATTGGGTTAGTAAACTGTGGATTCTAACGTAGTGTTAATGTGAAATGCCTTTATGATTTAGGTACATTCCCCTTTTGTTTAAGTTTAGATCAAAGACTATGCCTACATTGTTTCTTTAGCCTTAATTCAATCAACATAGTTTCTAATTTTTAGGACTACCCTGCTCAACTAACATTCACACTGAGAGGCTGTCAGTACAACCACAGTCTGACCTGTTGGCTCTGATGGAGCAGTTGGTGTTATGCACCTTGCTAAAGGGCTTGGCAGCTGTTTATTTATCTTGTCCGGGAAGCCGAAATCTTCCCTACATTTCCAAAAAAACCTTGTCTGAAAATGTCAAGAGAAAAATGTTCAAACCCAAAAATAAACCCTCCTTGATACCTCATAGAAGTAAGCAATGCTGTGAACTCTATACAAATCTGTGGTAAATGTCACTGGTTTTGCCGAATTTCCACTTCCAGGACAGGGACCACAGCATTGCCACTGCTGAGCACAGCTGATGATTAAGTGATGCATTTGGCTAAGTTGACGCGCCAGATAAAGTAGTTCATGTCAGCACGGGGGAATAAAAAAAACAACCACAAGAGACAGTGATTGATGCAGTTAGCTGAGGAAGAAAAGAGGTCTTTATAATGAATGGTAAAAACAACAACAGGCTAGCCTGTAACGTGGAAAACATACAGAATATACAGGCAGCAATGCTCATGGTGAGGAAAGGGCGATAAACAAAATGCAGAGCTAAACTGAGTGTTTCTTAGTATCCTGTATGCTTATATATGATGCTGCCATATTTCTAAGCAATTTGGTAAATTAATCAAGTTTAGTCATAAAAAGTGTAGTAAGCAGCAAGTTGTGAATCAAAAAGTGAATAATTATAATTTTTTATTTACAATGTTTTTGTCTTGTGGGCAGTGGCTTTTACATTGAAAAAACATTCTACTTTTATACCCATGTTCCCCATGATGAATATAACAACACTGCTAAATCAATTCAGCAAATGACTGGCAAACTGAGGGAGCAGGTACGAGTAGATAGATCTACCAACAACTTTTCCCCACTGTGAATATGCCACCATTAAAACGATTTCATTTACAAGCGCCACTCGGCAGTGGTCACAGCAGGAGACAGAGGAAGCGTCGGCCTTACCTGTTTGAGTGGCAGCAGCATGAACTCCTCCGTCTTGGACACCTCCACAAAGTGCTGCAGGACGTACTTGTGGGCTGACTTGAGCAGGTCGCTGCAGGAGTGCGTGTCAGCGAAGCCTCGGATGCCCAGGCAGTTGGAGGGGTCCAGCTGGCTGAGGAGGAACTTACAGCAGGCGTCCCGCACCCCGTTGAGCTGCAGCAGGCTGGCGGCCGGGAGCAACGTCTGGAAAGAGGGCAATTACAGGTGGAAATACACTGAGTCAGTTTGATGGATGGGGTCTAATTTAACAATCTTGTCTATAAATCGGAAATCTTCCACCTGCACGTTGCCTTCCCCGACCACAATCTCTGCTGTGTAGGCATACTGGACGAGCTGCTCCAAAGCCTGGCAGTCGATGTCATGAAGGGTCACATGGGTCTGCCGACTCTCCGACATCTCATCTGCAAGACCGCACGGATCGAGAGCGGTTACATTTTTCCTATGAATTATAACCAGTAAAACTCTGGCTGATATAATTGCCTCCCGGGTCAATCATGCCGACACACGGAGGTTCCTAATGTCTCAGCGCCGCTGTAAAAATCTGTTGCTGTCCATTTAATCGGTTGTTTTTATTCTTGAATCTATACACCCTTGCCCAACATGGGTGCTCCTGCATAACTCTGTGTCGGGAGGTTCCACATCAGCAGTTAAATGTTTCATCTCTTATTCCTTATTAGGGATTCACCGATCTGACTTGTTCAATACCTAGGCTTTGGCCGATACAAAGTATCCCATCAGATACCAGTGTTTCATTCATAACCTGTATCGCAGTGACTGGGATCATTATTTTATGTGTAAGGCAACATCAGGCTTGACTTAAACATTCTCAAACACAATATCTGTAGGGAAGCTGAGATTTTGCCGTTTGGATGATCATGAAAGATCTGCAGATCTGTTAAAATGGGCCAATTAGTGACTTGGTCAGACGAGAGGAAGCCTTGCAGCTGGGACTCAAAGCCAGACAACTAAATGTCTGGAGACACATTGTACCCTCACAAAAGGGAGGAAATGTGACACTGACACACACACACACACACACACAGACACACAGACACGCACACGCACACGCACACACACGCACACGCACACACACGCACACACACACACGGGAATACATTACATTACATTACATTTCATTTAGCTGACGCTTTTATCCAAAGCGACTTACATGATATACAGTATACAGTAGACCGTAGACACAGCAACGGTGAGCAATTAGGGTTAAGTGTCTTGCTCAAGGACACAACGACATGGACTGGCTGAGCCGGGGTTTGAACCACCGACCTTCTGATTGAAAGACTGACTTGCTAACCACTGAGCCACCGTCGGAATAGGGGAAAGGAAGCGATGATGCTGAATAGACGAGGTGGCATTCACTGCACACACAAGTTATTGTGTTATCAAACTCTTAACAGAGCAAAAATGATGCACTGTTTGATGTCAGAGCTTAAAGTGTCTGAGGCATGCAACATGCTGGGCTTCATGGATTTCAGCAATAAAGCAAAGCGAAGGCAGGCAGCGCGTGTGGACTGAACCTACTGGTAAACATTGCGTGGAAGTAGGGGCTGCAGGATGCCAGCACCACTTTGTGCGCCTTGATTTCTTTGTTGGAGACATGGAGCACAATGTCACACAGCAGGCCACGCTGTCGCATCCTGTTCATGGACACAAAGGAGTCGTGGTAGTGGCGCTTCGAGTTGTGCGAGATGCTGTGGCCATCGCGGTTGAGCAGCTGTATGCCCCCCTCCATCATGGTGCCTGATGTGGCGGTCGCTGGCTCTTGCCTGGGCCACACTCTGGGCAACTGAAACATGCAGAAAAACATTTTCATGTCTGTAAGTACCAGTGTCATTAACTTGAAAAAATGTCTTGCCATTATGAAAAATGTCACATCTGCTGGGAGGCAGGTGTTATGATAAGTGTCCTGAGCAATGATTGTACCTATTTCTTCTGTTATAGTACCCAACCTGACAGCTATGACAGTAAGCCTCTCAGTACAATCACAAAGTGTAGTAGGTTGGCTGGCCTAATTATTTGACATTCAGCGTCATGACTGATTAGATCACATTATGACAACAGACAGTCAAGAATGGGAATAATTACTTAAACTTCAAACTTAACAACTGGAATCAAACCAATGCTGACTTATCTATTTGACACTCTTGGTTTATCTTATTACAATGACTCCTGACTGGCCAGTTTAATTGCACCAGAATTAGCTGTGTAAACCCCCCCACCTTACCCCAGCTGCAGTCTCGGGTATGCAGGCTGGGAGAAGAGGAGGATGTAGCCCGAGTTAGCCTGAGTTTCTTTAGCTCTCTCATCCGCCCTGCTCTCAGATGGAGAACACACTTCAGAGTGTTGCATAACCGCCGTCACGCAGCATCTTAGAAGTTGTTGTCTGATAAATATTTAGGATGCACCAAGGCAAACTACTAAATAAAGTTAACCGGACATGAACTAAATTAGAAACATCATCGGCCTAGAACAGACTTCACTCAACTATACTGTTATGGATGCTGTGATACATTACAAGGGTAGAGAAATAGGCACATGAGCAAAAAAGCCAGATACTCAGAGCTTCCACATAATGTATTGTTTGAAATATCCTTAAGTGGTGTTTTACTTTATTTTAAATTAATTATTCAGGTTTGTAAATGTGGAGGGTTGTTTGTGACAATAACGAAAGGTTATCAGAACAAATAGGCAGCCACCACAGCCTCACCAATGAAGAATATTGATCAGTTGGAAGTACAAGACATGCAACGCTTCAGGCTCAAACAAAACAACATTTCTTTCTGACCAAACACCCAATGCACTGAGAATAAATGCATCATAATCATGTTGTCATCTGTTCAGTGGCACTGAAAATACTCTGCATTGTCCCACCGAGGAACATCTCAAATGTCACCACAGCTGCCTGGCGACTAGTTTCGGTTCCCATTTTCCAAAACACAATGGACCACAAAAAACACACCAACCATGTTGCTCTATGAGGGGGCAATCTGCTCTAATGCCCAACGGAATAACCTGGAACAATGCTGCAAGCTGGAACATGGGCACACGGGAGGTTGAGGCAGAAGTGAAAACACAATGGCCACAGCTAAAACTAACAGACTAAAGCACTTATGCTGTTCATCACAGCCTTGTCTCTTAAAATTGTCTCTCCCCTCTCTGGCTCAAAACCTTGGTTGACATCAACACAAAGACTATGTGGTACCTTAGCAAACACGCACAACATGGTTGGAAACACAAATGCTGCACTGTAATATAATTTGGACACCTGAAGGAGGTTTCTATTCATTGACAGCCTCCTTGTGTGCTCTGAAGAGACCCCAACCCCCACTCCATCTATTTTGAATAACAGCTGCTGCAACAGCAATAGAGAGGATGAATGTGTCATTTCTTTACCGGTGGTTGCGTTGCGGTTATCCTCGGACGCAGTGTCTTCCTCAGTGTGATGGGAGATAAATCAGCAACTGTCGCAGTCAGATTGGTTTAAAACGAGCACCAGTGTCCGGCTATCTGTCCATATTTCGACTCAAGCATACGAAATATGAAGAAAGCCCGTTTCGTGTTGTATGTGGTTGACGTCAATGCAAAAAAACTGCACGAAAGCCGACATCGTATGTTAAGGTGGAGCTGGAACTGCTGGAGATGAAAGTAGCAACTGCTCTAGCTGTTGCAATGTGATGCCGAGGGACGGAGATTGCACGTTAGAAATGCGCACGAAGCGAGGTCTTAAGCGCACATGTCAAACGTCTACAATTGATGTTTGTTTACTATGCGAGGGGACACGAACGACCTTAAGCGCCCCCCTTTGTCTGGTCAGGTCCAGGAAGTGCGTTCAATAAACGAGCCTCCGCGAGCGCGAAAGGCGGGGGTTTTACGTAGAAGCGCGGTGATTGGTCAGAACCCCAACCTCCCCCGCCTCGGTTAGCTTGGTCACCAAATCAAACAAACCGTGGACGAAACACATTAACTCAGTGAATGAACCGATTATTATACTCCTTTCTAGATTGTAAGGCGACACTTGCGCTGAAACTGTTAATTTGATAGTTTATTTTGAGGGTAAAATAAGAGTCACGACTGTTATCATAAGTAATAATTGATTGTATGGGGCGGTTGGCTAACGTTAGCTATGTCCGACGGAACAATTAATAGCAGGACTCCAGCTTTGCAGCTGCGTAACGCAAAGCACAATAAATTAAAAAGACTCCCTACCTGCTCTGTGGATTTTCAGCTACCTGTGTCTCGTGATTGCAGCCGATCATTTCATTTAAACTCACGTGTAGCATCTAAACACTGCTTGTTCTAGTACCCGGTTGTGACAGTGAAATATCAAGGTTGCAGTGCTCGCCGGCTTTTTCTTTCAATTTATGGTTCCATTAAGTGTCAATAGCGTCAAATATTACATGCTGTACTGTATCAACGTTATCAAACACAAAACTAAAATCCCCCTTCAGCGTTAGCTCAAACGAAAAATACTTATTCTATTACATTTGTAAACTATTTTAAGTTGTAGCAGTTTGGCAGCCATGAAACATAAAACCAACCGCTTAGTTTTGCACCGGGGCATTGTGGGTATTGCTGTTTGAGGACGTAGTCACGTTTTGGATCCAGCATGGCAGCGAAGCAGAAAAGGCACGTAGATGTTTTCTTTACTATGTGCTGTATAATTAGAGTTTTAACGAGTTGCACATGTGTGTTGCGTTTGTTAGTGTAACTGTTGTTGGTCTAGTTCGTGTGTTTGTGGGGTTTCAAAGACTCGTTTTCGCTGACATTGTGTGGGAAAGTGTGTTAGCCTACCATGCTGTTAGCGCTAGCTTAAGTAGTTAGCTTAATATAAAACACCAGCTCCATGTTCAGTATTTTCTCCATGATGAAAATGTTGAGTGGTCTAACTCGTTAATCAACAAGCTGGCAGTGTTTTAATAAAGTTGTAGCTAATACATTAGAGTCAGTAACGTATCATATACCTACATATATACAGACCCCCCTCTCCCACACACATGTTAGTCAACTTATTTCATATGTTGAATTGTTGTCTTGTTTTTGTAGGAATTTAGAGGACCTCAGTGTGGATGAGTTCATGCTGTCAGGCTTCGCCAGTGAAGGTGAATCTGATGAAGAGACTAAACAGCAAAATGGACTCAATAAACGGAAAAAAAAGAAAGTGCTGGAATCTGATGCCTTCACGACGTGGTATGTCAAGTATTTGTACATACTGTATATTTGTTGTGATGGTAATAACAATGTGAAAACCTATCTAGTACAGACGAACAACTCCCTTGTGTTTTTGTGGGTTTCTTTCTCCATAGGGATGATGGCAATAAAGGTAAAGCCTCTCAGCACAAGGAGCAGCTGACAAGGTTAAAGAACAAAGATCCAGAGTTCTACAAGTTTCTGCAAGCAAACGACCAAACTCTCCTAAACTTTGACGACTCAGACAGCTCTGACGATGAGGATGAGAAAAAGTATCACAAATTGCCATCTGCACTGGAGGTAAGCTGGCTGCTGGTGTGTGAGTTCATGATGAGTTCATTAGTGAAAACAACGGTCTTCATATGTGGTGGTTTGCATGTAGGAGGCCGACTCTGGTGATGATGATGAAGACAATGAAGAGGGTCAGAAAGCTTCAAAGAAATCCAAGAAGGCAGTGGAGACCATCAAAGTCACAGACAAAATGGTTGCAGACTGGAAAGCTGCATTGAAGAAGGAACCCAACCCTCGTCTCTTCAGAGAAGTCACCCAGGCCTTTAAGGCCGCTGTGGCCACAACCAAGGGGGAAGGAGGGGCTCTTTGTCGATACAAAGTTTCTGACAGTTCAGGTAGGACGCCATGTTTGAATTCAAACTGTTGCATTTCGATAATTGTTATTATAGAAATGTCAATATACAGAGCTAAAAATGCTTTATGTACCGAAAGCTGGCATCAAATATCTGGTCAGATTTATTAATTTCTGATAACAAAGATGATTCAATAGACATATTCAGTCTAAAAATATTAAGGTGTATCACCCTCAAATGTAAATTTAATTAAATGTTTCAACCACACAATCTCAGCACTGCACGGTTTCTGATGACATGTGACTAAATTCATTGTGACATATTCATTGATTAATCTGAATGTAATGAATTGAGAGGATTTTACTGAATGATACAAAACAATTCAACATTTTTACACTCTAGAAATATGCATAAATATCTCTTTCCTTTCACTGTCTGCAGTGTTCAATGCCCTGGTCTTGTTCTGCATCAGAGATATTCATGTGGCCCTGCAGAAGATGCTCAACTTGAAGCCAGAAAAAGACCAAAAAAAGTATGACGTGGATGTCCCTTTTTTTTTTTTTTTTTATTATAAATTGTCCTCCTGTTTCTAGTCTTAAAGTAGCTGTGGAAAAATGGTTAGTTTCTCACTTTTGTTTCTTTTGTTCTGTTCTCAGGTTAGTGCTCCCATCGTCCAGTTCAAAGTGGCAGAAGAATCAGATCGACGTCAAGATGTATCTCAGTGGAGTAGTTCAGGTTGGTTTTGCTCTTCGATTCAAGTGTCTCTCTTTGTCCTTCTGTGTTTATTTCCCTTTGAGTTCTGCCTCTCTTGTTCTTGGGAGGTAGGCAGGATGAGATACAGCCGAGACAGTGCAGAGAAATGTCTTTCATTGACATAACAGTCACTGTATAACCAAGCTGTATGCGCCATGGTGCATCCAGAAAACATCCCTGTATTAACTTCTGTTTCCCTGTAACATCTCTTTTGTCTCACTCTCCTACTGTAGCTGTTATCCTGTCTGACAGAGACTACAGTCATCAGTGCAGTCCTGCGGCACGCCAACCAGCTCGTACCGTATTACCTTTGTCTCCCCAAACAGTGTCGTCACCTGGTGAAGGTAATGCGTAAATTATCATAGGATGGTGTGGCATGTCATCCTCTATTTAACGCTGCAAAAATAGTTTTTTGTGTAATTATTTGCTTATAAGCCTTCTCATGTTGTTGTGTACAGCAATTGTTGAAGCAGTGGAGTACAGGGGAGGAGACCAGTCGGGTTCTTGCCTTCCTGACACTCAATAAGATCTGCAGACACAAGCAGGACAAATATCTCACCCCCATTCTCAAGGTGAGCTCAATGCAAAGTGATACAGAAATGGAAGCACATTCAGCATACCTGGATTTACAGTGGACTAGAATTCACTGAGTGGTTTCTTGAAAGAATAGAATTCGATGTCCATTGCAAATGCTTAAAACCACAACTAGCCTGTTAAACCAGTTAGTATTTTCATTTGTCCTGCTTATAATGTGTTTCTTTCTCTTTGCAGCAAATGTACATTTCCTATGTACAAAACTGTAAGTTCACATCTCCCAATGCACTGCCCATGATCAACTTCATGCAGCGAACTCTTACAGAGATGTACTCCCTGGACACTCAGGCCACTTACCAGCACGCCTTCATCTACATCCGACAGTTGGCCATCCACCTCAGGAACGCCATGACCATGAAGAAAAAGGTTGGTTTTTGACTGTGTATGTGCACAGGGAAAAAGTCTGCTCTTGTGCTTATGAAAGCTTTGAAGAGGCATACCTTGACATATAAAGACATATTTCAAATGCTCTCCTAGATTACAGGGATACAGGTATTGGATAACTTGTGTTATGTTTATGAGTGATTAAAGGATTATTCTTTGAGATGCACCTATTTAAAACTAAATAACTATAATTAACAGCATGGGTCAGGACTATCCTTTTTATCTTTCCCTGTTGTCCTGTAACTCCACAAAAAGTAATTTATTTATGCATGGGAATAATTACAATGTCATACATGTCTGATCCATTTAGTAGTTCTAAATATTTTTACGGTTGTTCTTCCGCAGATTATTTTTGATGTGTGTGCGCGAGCGAGAGACATATGTTACTATGTAAAACATTTTGCTTTGTTATGACCCTCCTAAGTAAAGCACATTGTCAAGAAGATAATATAAGAAGACAAATATAACAATTGAATGAACAGACTAAAGTTGGGATCCTATGCAGGTTCTTCGATCTTTAAGTATCTGTAATTAGACACTGACCAACTGTCATTGTGTGTGTTCTGTAGGAAACGTACCAGTCAGTATATAACTGGCAGTATATCCACTGTCTGTACCTCTGGTGTCGGGTCCTCAGCACCTTGCACCCAAGTGATGTCCTCGAGCCTCTTATCTATCCACTCTGCCAAGTCATAATTGGCACCGTGAAGTGAGTATATTTATATAATCTTTTATTATTTAAAGTTTTTTAGGCTTGCGGTGCTTTTATCACCTTGTGGGAATAATCCACCAGTGTGTCTGAAAAGCTATTTGTTTTAGCTATGTCTGGTCAAAAGTTGTATGTATTGTAAATGATGCACAATATTGCAGTCGCCCGTTTAAACCATGCCTGTTCAGAACGGGCCGGATGCTTGTCCTGTGGTGTTGCTGCTTGTCGCTGACTCCAGAACCATGCATACCAACAGCTTCACACACGACACTGTGCCTCCATGGGTCCTGATCAGTGAACCTGCCATGACATAGTTGTGTGTTAGTCACAGTCAGAAACACCTACAGTCTAGTTCATATTCATATTTATTCATTAATCTATCAGCATCATACTAGAAGAAAAAGCTCCACCTTGAGCAGACGTTAAGTACATTTAAGTGCTGACGATACATCTCTTTCACTCTTCATGTGAAGTAAACATTTGCATGCAGGATCTTTACTGTGCGGTATTGATATTTGTACTATTAATAGTTAATAGTTTTACATTTCTACTCCAGGCTGGAGTTACCGACGATGAGACGTCAGTTAAATGTACTCAGTAGGGGTAATATCAAAATGGGCTTATTAGTCTTTATTAGTCACTTGGACATTAGTACCGTTGTAATAAAATAGAGCATGGATTTCATTAGCAATGGTATTGTGCTGCTGGTGGTTTTGTAAATATCAAGCCTTACAGCGCAGAAACTTTGTCACAGTGAAAAAACACACCCAATGAATTCTCTGCCAATACTCAGCTCTCAACAAAATTTAAGTACCTGCCAAATTAGAAAATCAAAAATGTCCGGCATTGGCTGTTGATAATGTACGTCATACGAATGGATGAATAAGAGGCACATTTCAAAGTGCTTTGTCTGGTTTGGTAGAAAGGCTTTATATAAGTGCAGTCCATTTCCCATTTGTTCTGAACATCCACTTAATATCAACACTAGCTTCACGCATCAACATAAAGCTCTCAGCAGAAAATGAACAGAGCAGAACTGAGAATAAAGGGTTTCCTGCTGTGCAAAACTGTATGAGTGACAGAATGGCTGCTGTCAAAAATCGATTATTAAGGCAAGATTATGCACAGAGGACTGCAGTGGTGCTGAAAATTAACGCAGGGGGGGAAATGTTAACACTGACTTAGGTTAATATAAAAACAGTGTAATCGTGATGTTTTTGGTCTGTTGGAGAGTTTATTGTTCAACAGTGAAATCATCAGCCTTCAGTACATATCTTTATCACTACTCACTAAATTACAAAAATGTTTGTATGCATATTAAATAATATCGTTACCTGTTTTTTTTATTCACAATTAATGATTTGGGTTTTATCCCTCAAAAGTCTATCAGTCATTTGTTAAAGGTGCTCAAGCTGAAATTTGTTGGTGTCACTGCACTTTGCCAACAGCAGGTGGAGACATTGACCGCTGTTTTCTTTTCCTGAACAGACTGGTGCCATCATCAAGATACTACCCTCTGAGGATGCATTGTTGCAGAGCCCTCACCCTGCTGTCCAGCAGCACCAACACATTTGTACCTGTGCTGCCTTTCCTCTTGGAGGTAAGACTTCACCTCATCTCCAAGGACCAGGACTCACAGTCCATAAATGTGGATCTGACAGGATTAATACAGCTTGTCAGGTTTCCAGCAGTTTCAATTGTTCCTGGAATCCGTATACTGAACTGAAAGACCTAAATTGCTTTTGAATTAGTCAGAATAAACAAAAGTCAGTTGGTTGTCTTCGTCTCAAACGGAAACGATAAAAAGGTAGATGTGATGAAATGTTCCGTCAGTCGTTTGCTGTGGAAACATCAGTGGCGTCTGAAATGCATTTTGGTCTCAACGGCCACAACTGAAGGAGTTCAGGGGGAAACGCATCGAAAGATAGGACTTTGTGTGTGTGAGAGCGTGTGAGACACCTTTTGTTATCATACCAATCACAGGTCACCAACTGACAACACTTTCTCTGGGTCAGGTGTTACGCATGTGATCGTGCGGTCTGTGTGTCTTTTGTGCGCGAATGTGCGCAAGTGTTTATGCACGCCGTGGGGGGGTGCTGTCATGTGTCAGAGAGCGGTGTGCTGGCGGCAGCGACAAGCTCGCCCCATTTGGATGTGTGTGTGTGTGTGCATGTGCATGCAGCAGTTTGACCAAAGCGATAAAGGCTCGGTTGTGGTTTACACTCTGGTCCTAACACGCTGTGCAAACCACATCCTCCCTGCTTATGACCCACTCTCCACCTCTTTTTCCCCGTACACACACTCGGAGCCCCCTCCCCGAGCCCCCCGACAGAAAACCGTGTTTATTTGTGACGCACGTTATTTCCTGTGCTCTTTCTCCCTTACTGTTCCCCTTGTTAAAGCACTGTTAAAGGCAGGCTGGGGTACGCTGCTACTGTTTTAATTAGAGCAGTAGAAGCAGCCCCTTCCTCCTGTGTGTCTGTGCCTGTGTGTGTTCTCGCATCTCCAAGGGGGGTGTATGATTTGGAGCTTCCTGCTTCACTAGCTGTGCGTGGATATGTGTGTGCGTGTGTATTCATTTGTGTGTATGTGCATGCACCAGGGTTGGCCCATGCCTTCCCACTTCCCCCTGGCTCCCCCGCAGACCGCCACCACATCCTATGTTTGTACAGACAGCACCGGCCAGGAGCGTTGCTCTGCTTCGCACACTGAGCACAGTAACGACCACACACACACGCACAGAAATGCACAGAGATACGGGCAGTCAGAAATAGCTTGATACACAAATACAAGACAGAAATTCACTTGCGCATTGTGGGCAGATGTGAAAGCTAAAGCTTGTAGACAAAAAGCCCACACAATGGCTAGAATGTACTTTCACAGACTAAGAAATGTGTCCCCTCAGTAACACTGCAGGATTTAAAGAATGATAATTGTCTCATGAAGGACACTATCAACATATATTGTACCTGTAGTTGTTCACTTAGGTTCCTCATGTTGAACTTGTGAAAAAGTGCAATTTCCAGGCAAGAAGAAAATGTAGCTTTATTAAATGTATGTAAATTCTAAATTCAGGAACTGAGCAGGATCAATATAGTCAAAGGACTGCTTTGACCTTCTTTTTATAGATTCCTTTAGTATGAGATGTGTCAAGATGGGATGGTTGGGCAACAGGTCGAACCAAAAGACTGATAGGAAGCAATAATAATAAAGAACAATAACCCCAAAAATAAACTACGGTTATCAGGTCACATGCTGCCCCCATGTTTTGCACTTGGGGCAACTGGGTCCATGTGCTTCCCTGTTCTCATAGTATGCATTTCATTACACGACCAATACAATTGAGCATTTCTGAGCAGTCAGGTGTGAACACTATCTTTCCTTTATAGATCCTCCAACAGGTGGAATTCAACAAGAAACCAGCTCGAATGAGCAAAAAGCCCATCAACTTTGCAGTCATCCTGAAGCTAAGCAACGTCAACCTAATGGAGAAAGCCTATAAGGTAAGAGCCACCCCTTGTGAGGGGAGATAGCGGGACACATTGTGTGTGTGCTCCCGTTGGTGACGGTGCTTCTGGTCTTTGTTGGAGCAGCAGCTGATCAGATGAGTGGTTCAAATCTTAGTTAATGTTATTTTCACGTTGTTCCCGTCCACTGCGTGTTAGCTGCGTGTGTACATAAGGGGATTGAGGGCAGCACTGAAAGCCCCTTGTCAGGGCTCTAAACTGTCCCTCTGTCACCGCGCTCAGCACCGCAGCCAAGAGGATTGCAGCACGGCCGTCTGGGATTATCCCCCACACTCCGCTCACTTGAGCTATTTCCACTGCCGTCACCTGGGCAGCTGCCACGAACCCCTGCCTCATCGGCACACAGCGGACCTGACCACACAGGCACTGATCCGTCTGAACCTGAACACTTGTTAGGCCGCATAGGCTACACCATCCTGCATTTGTGTTGACAAAGAGAGGACTACGTGTCAAGTAATTCAGATGATGCGTTGGCTTGCTTTAGCTGAATAGGTTTTTCAGTTACATTTTAATCAATCTATTTAAATTCCAATATGTTTGATGGCTTCATGGATAAGTATTGGGTCCTGTAGTAGTTGCCAGGCACTGCTTTAACTTATCCTGGTAAGACTGGAAATGGAATTTTCATTTCACTTCATTCAATCATTCAGTCTGACATCAAGTTTAGGGGAGGAAGTTATTTTCTTTTGCACTGTCAAAACAACATAACTGCCTTTTTCAGTTCAAATCGACCCTGTGGCCAGGAGCCATCGTTGGCTGACTAAAATAATATGATGTTATTTTTAGCTGTGAATCTCATTCATGCTTATCACCATTTTCTGTCGCTGTTTTTTATTAAGTTATCTCAGAAGCTAACCATCGTTTTAGGAGGAAGATGAGTTCCCATTTTTAATTCCCCCTTCTAAGCTCTGATTGCTTCTCTGAGCGGAAGAAACAGCCATCGGTGGGCAATGCACACCAGACCTATCTGAATCGAGATGTGGGCAGAGACTCGGAGGTCTGAAACAGACTAGACTAGGCTGTCAATTGGGAATCTTTTGTGAAAAGTGAAATGCAAAGAGGATATCAGTCCTGATGTGTTTTGGTCTCGATAACCAAGTTTACATGCATGTTTTAAGGATGAGTATTAGTTGCCAATCTCACTGTTTTTGTTGCATTTTAGGACGGGTTGATTGACCAGCTGTATGACCTCATACTGGAATACTTCCACACTCAGGCCAGCTCCATCGGGTTCCCAGAGCTCGCCCTGCCCACCGTCATTCAGGTAACACAACCTTTAAACTGATCCTGGAATGGGCCCGACTCCCGAAAGACCTAGGTCTCTCTTTACCTCCCCATACCATTGTACACACACTCACACAGGTGATGCAGAAGTACATTAGTCTCAGCTAATTAACAGAGTTTAAAACCTGTCTGAATAGATGGTTCGGGATCTGGTTCAGGATCTGCCAGGCTGAACCTGCTCTCCTCAGGGGCAACAACCACAAACCCTCCTCGGCTGTGCCTAAATGCACCGTATGGGCGGACTGGTTGTTTTTTTGTTTTTTTACACAGGTTCCTCCTTTCTCATACTTCTCCTCCATGTCCCTGCAGCTGAAAGCGTTCCTGAAGGAATGCAAAGTGGCCAATTACTGCAAGCCGATGCGCCAGCTGCTGGAAAAGGTACAGGAGAACAGCAGCCACATCACAGGACTGAGACAGAAGGCTGCCTTCGGAGTGGCCGATGCCACTGCTGTGGTGAGTGTGTGAAAGATGGGAGGGCAGGGGGCTGTCTTGTTCTGATTTAACGGGCTGCTTTTCCAGAGTCCTTATTTAACCTCTTCTGTCCGTTTGTATTTATTGTCAGTTCTATTTCCTAATATATGCTACGTATTGTTGACTGTTTCTTGGGTCATTTATACAAAAAGGTAACAAAAACAGGCAACGTCATGTATAGATGAACTAAGACAGAAATCAGGAGATTGCAGTCGTTTTTTAACTGACGTGTTTCCTCAGAAGTGATCAATCTGAAATTGAGCATACAATATCGCCCAAATCCAATATCGCCCAAATCCAATATCACCCAAATCCATAGCTTCGACTCTGTTGAAATATTCCAGCAGCGTTCTGTTAGACAAGCTCCTCATCAGGTGAGCACCACTCATTTAATGGTCATGTGACTGCATTTTCCTATCGTAGTTTAGTTAAAGAAGTCAGAAAAAACGTAAGGTTTATTAATTTCAACTTAAATACTCTGCGTTGAACTATTTTATTTGGGAATTTTACAGTCAAGTAGGACTATACTGATTTTTTAAATTTTTTTATTTATTTTTAATTTAAAGCTTTTATTGAGGTTTTTCAATGAAGCTTTGAATGTCTGTTGTAATATTTTTTGACATCATCACCCTAAAAAGGCGTCTGTGCCTTCCATTGTGTAGAGCAAGCATACAATTTTTTTATAAATATTTTCATGCTTCATGATTTGTTTTCAAGTGATTTTGTGAACGTGTATCTCAGTAACTCCTGGAAGGAATTACCCTTTGAACTCATGGATGAACTGATTTGAATTCAGGTGTCCAAGATCAAGGTCACTGTGAACTCAAAATACAATCTTTTTGCCATAATTCACAAATCCATATGCTAATTGTCTATATGACATTATTTATACAATGTTATACTATGAACGTTTTGTTTTTCATGGCATACTCATGTTTTTTATGGAATATTACACATTATTTACTGATTATAATATATCATTTGTATGGCATTTCTGTGGCAGACTTTACCTTTTTTTTATTGCATTTAAGGGTTTACTACTATGACTGTGTACTGTGACATTATTTTTATGACATATTACACTATGACATTTGTATAACCTTTTTAAAATCATCTTATAATATGCCATTTTCTGGGATGTTTTTATTGCATTCTCTTCTGAGTTTTTTATGGCATTTTAATAAAATACTATACTATGCCCTTTTTCATGGCATACTGTACTATGACTGTTTTAATGATATACTATACTGAACATTTGGAGCACATTTTCATGGCATACTATACAATGATATTTTTCTGTTAGATTTGAATGACATTGAAAATCATTTTTGGCGGGGCGGGATATTTTATTTATTTACTTTGGCAATTTCTTGTCAATTTCTGTGACATTATTTGCATTTTACTTGCAATTCAATGACATTTTCCAAGGCATACTACACTATGACTTTTGTTTTATGACTGTACTATGAATTTGTTTTGCATTTCTAATGCCCAAGTTTCCTTTTTTGCATGGTAAGGAAATACTATGCTATAACATGTTCTATGACATTTTATTATGGCATATTTTGCATATTGCATATATTTTATGACATTGTGGACGTTTCTTATTTGGGTTCTTGTCCGGTTGGAACCGCCCTGACTGTCAAGCCCTTCAGTCAGCGATTGATAATGGAGGCCACTTCCCTGTATAACTCTAAGCCTGGTTAGGAATGACCCTGTGGTTATTGGAAGCTCTCATGTGCTTTTGAACCAGGGCCGCCTCTGCTTTAATGAGCAGCCATTAGTGTGTTTTCTGTGTTGACTTGCGCTGTCTGTTTGCTACCTGTCTACACAAACATGCTTTTATGTGGCTTCGCTCCTCCTGAGAGTCTTGACATGTACGGCTGATTAATATTTAGGAGTGTTTAAGGATGAAATTAAAGAGGTTGGTTTGTGTAATTTAGCTGATGAGAAAATGTGTGTGCGTACACGCATGGAAGTGTGTGTGTGTGTGTGTGTGTGTGTGTGTGTGTGTGTGTGTGTGTGTGTGTGTGTGTGTGTGTGTGTGTGTGTGTGTGTGTGTGTGTGTGTGTGTGTGTGTGTGTGTGTGTGTGTGTGTGTGTGTGTGTGTGTGTGTGTGTGTGTGTGTGTGTGTGTGTGTGTGTGTGTGTGTGTGTGTGTGTGTGTGTGTGTGTGTGTGTGTGTGTGTGTGTGTGTGTGTGTGTGTGTGTGTGTGTGTGTGTGTGTGTGTGTGTGTGTGTGTGCGCGCGCGCGTGCGTGTGCTTTAACAAAACACAACAGACAGACAGCACGGCACCGCGACAGCGCCAGCTCCTGTCGCCACGGCGCTCTGCTCAGCAGAGGCGGTCGCCATGGCATCCACTCCCTGGCACCGTGGTAGCAGTAGGTGTCACCGCAGGCGAAGGAGAGGGGACAGCCTCGATGCTGCTGCTGCTGCTGCTGCTGCTGCTGCTGCTGCTGCTGCTGCTGCTGCTGCTGCTGCTGCTGCTGCTGCTGCTGCTGCTGCTGCTGCTGCTGCTGCTACTGCTGCTGCTGCTGCTGCTGCTGCTGCTGCTGCTGCTGCTGCTGCTGCTGCTGCTGCTGCTGCTGCTGCTGCTGCGGGAAAGGCCACGGCCTCCTTCCGGCCACGGTCCCCTGCTGATGTCACCCTAACTGAGAGCTAGCCTAATTAATGATTCCCTGCCTCCATCCAGGTTGCACTCTGAAGTCTCTCGTGTTTCTCTGCTGCCGCTGTGTTTTTATTTATGTTTTGTTAGTTTGAGTCGAGGCGGAAGCTTTTCTAGTTTTCATTATCCTATCCTGCCTTTTTTGTGTGTGCGTGTGCACACGTCACCCATCTTAATAGCGGCACGGTAAATGTGTTAAGCTAACAGGCGCAAACGCGGCCCGTTTTCTCTATTGGATTTGTTGGTCAGATAATGTGATTGGGCCTAATCAATATCATCCACACAGACCTTTAGGGGCTGGAGAAAATCTTCAGGTCTCCCGTTTCAGACACCTTCAATCTGTCTTCCACATCTTCTGACTCTTCACTGACTCGTCTGTCCATCCCTTTCTACTGGTCAATTGATGTAAAGTTGCAATGGAAAGCCACATGTTATTACAATTATTATGAATAATTATTACCTGAATAGAAGTCTCCTCTTAAAAAATATCTATCGCTGTGCTCGGGCACCGTTATATAAAACCCCACATACATGCTTCAACAAAAATATTGTCATTGTGTCTTCTGGCAGGCGGCTTGGGAGAAGCAGGTCCAGGAGGAAGGGACTCCCCTCAGCAGGTACTACAGCCAGTGGAAGAAGCTGAGGGAGAAGGAAATCCAGCTGGAGATCTCTGGCAAAGAAAGGGTAACTATTCAAGAAAAATAATTGTGCCTCATCCCACTTGGTCATCACGAATCACTTTTTCTTTATGAATGCCACTGTTACTCACAGTAGAAGCTTTGTTAAATGAATCAGTAATGCTATGTAGTGGACCGTTTTACTTTAACAGGTTTGTGTATTTACCTGCTGGTTTTGTGTTCCTTATAGATGGAGGATCTGGAACTCCCTGAGATCAAACGTAGGAAGATTCAGGAGAAGAAGGTGGAGGACAAGAAGGAGTTCAAGGATCTGTTTGAATCGGACAGCGACTCGGACGGAGATGACGGAAAACTCAAAATCAGAGGCAAGCTGACTGAAATATACTCACTCACATTGAAATTGGCCTGCTGAGGAGTTTTACTTGTGGAACAGAAGGCTGTGATGTCTTGGCCTCTAGGGGGCTGTGTTACAGCCTGGTGTTCTGCGGCGCTTAAGCAAAGTTAAAGAGGTGATGACGAGGACGATTTCTCTGCAGTTATCTCTGTTTCTGCAACAGCCACTATCTTGAAGATCTGGCTACATGAGGCAGATCACCTGCAAAGCAGTTACCGCAAGACTCTGCATGTTTTAATAAGTCAAAGGCAGTTTCTGAGGAACTGTAAATAAAATAAAAAATCACTGCTTATCAGATTTGCCTCTCCCTACGCAGAGAAGAACCGCCAGCCTGATCTTTCTTTAGCCCCAGAACTTGTCCTCTCAGGGTCGTCCACAGTTCACACACAGCTGCAGCTGCAGCCTCACTTTTACAGCTTTACACTCGGACACGCTCCAAGCAGCATAAAGCCCTACGCAAGGTCATAGAGGAAAGGAGTAGGCGGCAGGGGGATTTTTTTTTTATTTTTATGCATCTGGACTTCATTGTAGGGAGAGTCCCAACAAACCGATGGGCAGCTGCCAGCAAGCAGCGAGCCTCCGCCTCTCCCGCTCTGTCCAGCCCTCCCTCCCTTTCGCTCGTCTTTCCTCCACCCCTTGCACACACATACGAGCTGAAACCCCCTGACAGGAAGTACAGGCTTGGATCCCAGCGGGGGGTTCCTAATTCAAACCAGCCCAGAGGTGGCCGCTCCCACTCTCCTCGCTCTTTCATTCTCTCTCTCTCTCTCTCTCTCTCTCTCTCTCTCTCTCTCTCTCTCTCTCTCTCTCTCTCTCTCTCTCTCTTTCTCTCTTTCTTTCTTTCTTTCTTTCTTGCTCTGTGGGCTTCAACCAGCTGCCCCCGCATGTCCTCGCAACACGTGCGCACACAAAGACATGCACACCCACCACCCTGTCGTCCAGTCTTGAAGAGCCAAAAGCTTTTGGGCGGCTCACCAAAGCTTTGTGGTCGCACACACTTCTGGAAAAAATGGGGGAGTTTGAGAGAAGGGGGCTAATTTTGTTTGTGTGTGTGTGTGTCACACGCAGACAGAGGAAGTAGATCTGTTTTGCTTCTCTCTCCACGCCCCCAGCCTCTCATCACACCTCTACTTCAAAGCCTGTGGACCCCGGTTGTCCCTTTGGCAACACACACACACACACCGCACCCTGAGTATAGCACAACATAAATTCAGACAAACTCCCAACTTCTCTCCAGTGCACACAAACACACACAACTCTCCCATCATCTTCATAGCTGTGCAACCTGCCTGCTATCTCCATTTGCTATATTTAGCCCGTGAGCATAAGATGTCTGAAATTGCCGGTAGTAAACTGTCATGGGTGTTTGTGCAGCAGCAACGGCGTCTGTAATCGACTCTCAGTTCCATCTCAGGAGGAAATAGACACTTCCCGCTGCCTCTGATGCCTGGCCCACATATAGGTGTCTCCAAAGTCCTCAGACGTCAGCGATGCACCAACGCAAACTTAGAAATGTCTAAAGAAAGTAACAGCAGATAAAATTCAACGTAATGTTTTTCCCCATCTCTCCTCAGGGAAAAAGGGCCGCCGTGGATCTGATGATGATGATGATGATGATGATCTTAAAGAACTGTTTGACATGAGCGATGACGAGGGGGTGGAAGGTGGAGACTCAGGTTGGTACAATAGCAGTATCCAAAAATAAGCATACTGAAACAAGTTTTCAAACATTTCTACAGTGCTTTTTGTCATGTATTTATTAATTTAGTATGCAGATGAGACCGTGTTACCCAACATCATCAGTGCATGTATATACAGTCATTACTATGGAGTCTGGCAGGTATAAGGGCTAAAATCATAAATCGTTTTTTAGAGCTGCAAAGATGAGATGATAATTCAGTCAATCCAGAGAAAATTACTCAGCAACTATTTTGACAAGTTCATGGAAAAAAATGATAAATACTCCCAAGAGTTCTGCCTGTCCAATCGGAAAATTTTGACTTATTTTAACATTATTGTAAAATAAATATCTTTGGGTTTTGGACTGGTAAGACAAAGGAAGCAGTCTGATATTTTATAGACTTACTAATTCAAATAGAAAATGATTAAAGTGCAATAAACCACTACTAGCAGCACTGATATGTTTCACAACATTCAATCATAAATTAATAGTGTGGAGAGGAAGTAAAAAATGTATAGTGAAAGTTGTTATAATTTAACAATATGCTTTCATAAGAGAAGCTATAATTGTTAAATGTTGTACATTAATAAACACTGACTTGTCCTCATATATAATGACTGCATTTATGTGCACATATTATCAAAATGTTTACCTCTTGTTACCTGCCATACTTCAAACATTCCCATGTGGCTGAATGTGGCGTTAAGTGCTTCCTGTCTTTATTCTAGATGAGGATGATGATGATGAAAGGGCCTCCACGGCTCCTCAGGCGCTGTCCTCCTCTGCTCTAATAAAGCTGGCAGAAGGAGACGAGGATCTGGTGGAGGACCTGGAGCTGTCTGATGATGACTGAGGTTCATGGACGCTCACCTGAGAGACTTTTATGCTCTCCACCTTATCTACCATCTATAATTAGAATATTATTGTGTTTGAATTTTGTATTACTGAATAAAAACATGTTCATGATGTAATTTGATCACGTTTTGATTTCTTAATTGTCTGCCTTGATTTTATGTATTTTTTTAAAAGATGTAAACTCAATGAAGCATCTACATGCATGTTGATGCATAAGTTCACCTGAAACGAGTCATTTGTGTCCTCTGTACATGTGCACACCTGTAGGCAGCCTCAGGCTGTGTGAGGACGGGCTATTTGGAGAGAGCTATGAGCCGGGCCGGCCAAGAGGAGGGGTACAGAGAGGCGGGTGTTGAGCCCTGAGGCAGCAGTGCTGTGCCAGGCTGGCAGGGTGGTGTCTGATGGTGTGCCAAGACTCCCTGCCCAGGTGGTAGAGCAGCAACACAGGCTGGTCTGTTTCTGTGCCAACTCCTCACCCACCCCCCGCCCTGACTACTGTCTTCTCTGTCTGTGTATTCACATGCTCAGACACTGCTTTCCTACTCCCAAATGATCCCCCTTTCCTTCTAAACTTTACTGCACCTTTCTCCAGCATTGTCCACCTAACTAAAAGGCGATGCCGACCTTAATTGGGTGAGCAATGGTTGCTGCATTCAATGGTGATACAGAGCAGACTTGTTGTTAGACATGGAGTTTTGAGAATACATTTTGTGTCGTCACTTTCCCCCTGTAGTTGTTTTTAGTGAATGCAGAACCTTGTGGTGCAGAGGCCCAGTCTAAAGCGAGGGAGAGTGTGTGTGAGTGAGATACTGCTTCAGTCTAAACTCTTTGAACAAGGAAGGTAAGTGTGAGTGGGGGCTGGTTCTGGTCTTGTGTGTGTGGGAGGATGAGGAGGGTCAGGTTTATCCCCACAGGCAAAAGAGGCCATGGCCTGTGGCTGAACCTCACACTCTGACAGCTGGTGTTGACCAGAACTGGGCCCCACCCCCATGGGACACCTCCCCTTCACACACATCAGGAGACCGCATACTCCTTACATGTTTTTACAGAATAACCACAAACACCTGAGGAGGAAAAGGCATATATACGTTGTCCGACACAGGCCCACAAACAACGAGAGAGCAGAGGAATTTCTTAAGGATTTATTTCACCTGTGTGGTGAATAGAAAAATAGGATGAAGACAAAACTTTTTAAGGGAAATCTAGAGACCATTTTTAATTAATTGCTTGCGTAGTTAAAAAAAAAAAAGAAATCCATAACAAATTCCAAACATTTGCAATAAGAGCTTTGTGCCTTTCTTTTCCCTGCAACCAAGAGAAAACAAAGTTAAAGTATCTTTGGAATCCATCTTAAGGGCTAATTATAATACATATCATAATCTGCTTTATCTACTACATCAAAAGTCCTATAAATATTTTTCCTCATATTTATATGCTGAAGTAGCATTCAAGATCGGAGCGACTTTTAATATTACACTTTTTTAAAAATGGCGGAACAAAAGAGTATGAACAAAAGTACCACCAAAGTTCAGCAAGTCACATTTTTCTTCAGTAAAGAAAACCTTATTCGTGCAACTACGTTTTAACAAAAAGTAAAAGTACCACGTATGTAACCTTCAGGATATTTTCATCTTAAGCATGATTCTGTACAATTTTGCATGTTTTTTTCTACCTCCCACAGTAGTCAACACGAGCATACAATGACGTAAGCAGTACACACCATATCCGCCATTAAGGCTTCTCCATTTCACCAACATCTTTTAAGCATTTGTATGCCAGTAAATGACAGCGCTTCCTGTGTCACACCATGTGAGGCACTAGCCTTTCCCTGTTGGACCAGTCTTTCTGTGTGACCATCAATGCAAAAAGAAGCAGACATGTTGTGGAACATGGTTTCAATTCCACACATCCGGTCATCTTTGGTATCGGGACAGTGGAATGCATAGTTGCAGTGATAAGAGGGAGCTGGTCAGATCTGGTGCCGCTCAGCATGATGCTTCAACTCCAGCCTCTAAAAAGACTGCTCCACGCTGCTGTTGGGAACCAGGAAACAAGCTAGGGAAAGGAGGAAGATGACGAAAAGGGAGGACGTCTCTCTTTATTTCCTGGGTTCTTCTTGTGGTGAGAGCAGTCAGAGACAAGAGAAAGAAAGTGAGTGAGCAGAGCTTCCTCCAGCCCAGGAAGGAAGGAAGAAAGGGTATCCGCTAGCGTCTGACTTGCAAGAATTTCACATTTGTGGCAGGCCTTCGCTCCCTTTTTTTTTTTTTTTGGCAGGCTGTCTGTGACCAGCTGTCTCCTCTTCCTCTTTTTTTCATTCCCTTTTTTCCTCTGTCGCTTCACGTGTCTCCCTTCCAACCCAGTTTGTTGTGGATTCTGTTCGGCTACAACCAATGCAGAGGAACTTATAAGCTGATTGTTTTGCTGGATACGGTACAGTTGTCTCTTATTCCAGTCCACCAATAGTTTTCCTTAAATTCCAGCATCAAGGTCCCAAGATGGGAAGAGTCTGGCAAAAGGGGCCCGGAAGACGATCTCCCTGGGTCAGGTTAGTTTGAGTCTGGCCTCCTCACCCCTGCCTGTCCTTTCCTACGAAGGAGTTTTGGCTTCGTATCTTCCAACTACCGTGGAGCCGTTACCATTTTCCTGCTTGGGGGAGGAGCACCCTGGGGTGGGGCCGCTGTATGGAGAGGAGCTGCTGCTGGTTGAGGTGGGTCTGTGGGGCAGGGACAGAGAGAGAGGCAAGGGGGTGTCAGATGGCGTTGTCAGGGGGTCCCGATCACGCTCTGGGGGGCGCAGTGCGGCAGAAGGCGGAAACGGGAACGCCAGCGGGAATCCAGTCATGTAGAAAAGCCTGCCAACGCGCCGTGCCACCTGAGGAGACAAGAGGAGACCATATGACTGTCAGTACAGCCTGTTGAGTATTGTATAATCGACTAATGCTGTATTTCAAACAGAGAGAGAGAGAAGAGAGGCTGCAGCCTGTGGGGGGGATCATCTATGCTACACTAGCAACTTCTCTTGGGCCTATGGACAGAAACACACATTCAGACACACACACACGGGTCCACACGCAGGTCTGTGGTGTGTGTACCTGTGAGCGGATCTTGAGCGCAGGCCCCAGCTTTAGTCCCATGGTGTTGAGCAGGTGCTCCTCAGTGAGCAGCGGTAATGTCTCTCCATCAATGGCCTGCTCCCGAAACACCTGGCGGAGAGACAGCCGCTTCAGCCACAGCCCCGACATATACACACACACACTCACACACACTCGACACACATGCACACACACACTCGACACACATACTACATATTCATTCACACAACCTACAAAACAGTGTCTCTATTCCAAAATGTTACATATCCATTTTGAGTGGGGAAAATAATAGCCTAAATTTACAATAATAACAATGTAGGGGATGCAGTTGTTGAGGAAGTGTCGTCTTAAACAACATGTTATATCTTAAAGGATAGGTTCTCATTTTCAACTGCCAAAATATGCTATTGTGAGTATTATGGGTCACTGAAATCATTATTCATGTCACTACTGGCCATGATGTTATGTTACTAGCTTGACTTCAGTGTAAGAAATTCCAAAGCCTGAAGTACATCGGGATCTAATAGCCCGGAAAAAGGATTGTGGATTTTTTCATTACATTAAAGTAACATTAGGAAGGAATCACTAGCCACCACAGCCAGAATCATTACAGGGACTAATGAGTCTTAAAACATAAATATTCTTACGTGAGTTTTGTTTGACACTTGTATATAAAAAAAAAAAAAAGAACAATATGCACAACGCACACAACCATTTCATTCACACACCACAGGCTACAGGTGTCCATGCTCTGCTAACTCATCCGCATTCACACAAAGCCCACAGATATGGCAGACAATGACCATCCGCACACACACTCACAATAACGTTGAAACAAACTGTTCTGTGCAGGTTTAGGGCTCTACCTAAACTTAACCAGATGCCAGTGGAGGCTCTAGAGTATTGTTGCAGTATGTATGATATCTTGGTCACTGTTCTGTGATTAGAAGTCAGCCTGCCCCTGGCCTCCATCCCCTCCTCTCTCTCTCTCTCTCTCTCCTCCCTCTTTCTGTGTCCTCACCTGTGTGTATTCAGCACATCCGGCCAGGCTGCTTATGAAGCCACACACGTCCTCCACACTCCACTTGCTGATGTCCTCCACAGGGTTTGCTGTGGCTGAGTCCTCCCCATCCATGAAAAGACCTCCCACAGAGCCTGAAAGCAGCAGTGGGTGAAGATGATGTGTCAATATAACCGGGTACAAAGTTGCTATTAAGACTGAGGATCTTGCAGCCATTTTTAGAGATGCATTACCTGAAAACTGAAAGCCTAGAAAGACTAAAAACAAATGTACGACCAACAACGTCTTATGTCTCCATGTCAGCCTGTGATGCAGTAAGTCTATTTTTATGACACACCGTACTATATACACACATACATAAAACCTTTTTTGTTTCCTCTATTGGTGAAGCTGTAGAACTATATAGATGCCGTATAAATAAAGTTGTTGTTATTATAGAACAACAGGAAAGGGGGAGAGAGGTAGAGACAAAGGCAGCACAGGCCTGCAGCTTGGAATTGAATCCAGTGCCAAGGACTCAGCCTACATGGTGCTCTCAATCAGGTGAGCTAAAGGTCGCGCCTATGATTATATTTATAGAAAGTCAATAGCATCCTATACTATAACCTTTTTGGGGCTTTTTTTAATGGAAAGTACAGAATGCTTTTTTATGATATACTATACTGACTTATGACATACAAAGCTATGACTTTCTTTTTACATATTATATATATACATACTATATATATATATATATATTTATAGACTTTTACCTTTTTCAATATACTCTATTAGATTTTTTTACATACTATATAGTATGAATTATTTTATAAATTAATTCGAACAATTCTTTTAACATACTATAATATGACTTTTCATCGTATAGTATATACCATGACTTTTTGAGGTGGTATAGTATTACTTTTTTTTAAAATATGTTTTTCTGACATACTAAGACTTTTTAATCACTGTTTTCAGCTTACAATTATGACCTCCTTTAACATTCTGTGACTTTTTATGACTTTTTCGCGATATTATACTTTGACTTTGTTGTGATATATATTACCATTAAATCTTCATGGTATACTATACAATGGCATTTTTTATGGTATGCAGGTGCATGTAGGGGTTTATGCACTTGCTTTACTATGTCATACTACTATATGACTAAACTTTAATTTGACAATGAATTGACATTCGTTTGGCGCACAAATTTTTTTTCTGACAGAATTATAGCATACTTAAGACTTTTTATGACTTTTTAATTTAATATTTATATTCATCTCCCAGGACCTCAAGTGGACTTCCAACAAAGATACGACCAGGAAAAGGGTCAAACAGGATGTACTCAGAAAGTTGAACCTGCCTCAGGAGCAGCTTACACAAACACTGCAATCATCCAGTCTGTCCTCTGCACATACATCCGTGTGTTTGGATCAGCCCCAAACAGGACAGGAACAGACTACAACGGACAGTCAGAACTGCAGACAAAATCAATGGGGCCAGACCGACCTCCATTAAGGACGTATGCACCTCTGGAATCAGGACACTACAGCTTGTAGTATCACTGCAGATTCATCACACACAGTTTGAAGTTCTTTTCTCTGGTAGGCACCAGAACACCATCCCCCAAAACAAGCAGCCACAAGAACAGTGTCTTCCTGCATGTTGTCACTATGATGAATAGTTAAATCAGTCCTACACTGTCAATGACCCTTTAACACACAAATATCCAGGGCTTCCATTATATATTATAATTCCAGTTAATCATATACATTTTTTTGTATATATTATGTAAGTATCATCAGTCACTGTCAATCTAAATCATACAACATATACAATGTATAGACATCATTACATGTACATACTGTATATGATCACCTAGTCCATGTATATACTTTTATTATTTATTTCAATGCACTTCAAATTGTTTACAACTTACATAACACTTGCCTTGTATATAGACGTTTTAGGCATTACTTGTTTATAATTTGTCATATCTTACAGCTTATTATACCATTACTTTTTTTTATAAAGTACTATATAATTATTTTATCACATTTTCTATGGCACTTTTTTATTTAGCTGACGCTTTTTATCCAAAGTGACTTACGGACTATACAGTAAACACAGCAACGGTGATATTTTAGCAATTGAGACCATAAAGTCATGCTCACAATGTTTCTATGGTAATAAATCAAGTGAGAAGTAGGGTCATGACTTTCATACAATGTGACTTCTGTTTGCAACCAGAGGTGTGCTTCCCTTGTGGCCAGTAGCGAGAATGCAGGTTTCAGGCACTTTGGCTTCACTTATCAGAACCGGAGGTTGCTGCCTGATCTGAACATGACGGATGAAGTGATTAGATGTTGGTGGTCAAATGTCAAAGTGCAAGGTCAGGGTGACCTTATGACCCTATTCTCGTAAACCTGATATCTCAGGAACACCTTGAGAGAATGTCTTCGAATTTAGCAAAAACCTAGACTCATAATTCAAACTGATTGTGGTGGTGAAATATGGGAAATATAGCCTCCACTTAAAATAATAATTTCCACAGGATTATCTATGTTGGTATTACTGTCTGTTTCTCCAAACTGGGGGTGTGCCAACAGCCATTTACTGTAGTAATACAACGACTATGGATCAGTATCTCATAGAACCCCACTGCAAAAAACATGAATTATCCCTTTAAGCTGATCATGGTGGGTATGTGTACTCCTTTCTGTCAACATGGTTGTGTTGCTGGTGGTGCGCATGAGATCACACTGAGGTCAGATGCAAGGCCTCTAACAGGAAGAGGTCTTCCCACAGGAGACACGCACACAAAGAGTGACGCTAATGGGCTTCACATGCCGGCTTAGTGTGTATTTGTGTGTGTGACTGAGTCTCTCACCTGTGTGAAAGTAGGGGTTGGCGTAGGGGAATCCGAAGGGCAGTGACTGAGCATGAAGACCAGGCAGGGGTGGCATGAACCCAGGTGGCAGGTGGTACTTGACATCAGCCTTGCCCAGTCCAGGGGTGAAGAGGTGGCGACTGGGTGACTCCGTACCTGTTGAACTACAAGGAGCACTCAGTCTGCCTGAGCTCTCTCCAGTCTCCTTGGCACTGTCACACACCGCCTTTCTGCCAGTCTCTTTACCCCCATCTCTCTCCCTGTCCCTGGGTTTACTGCTCGACTTGGCAGCGGCGCTGTCATGCCTCTCCTCACACATCTCTGCGTCACTGTCCGAGTCCTTCATCTCCTCATCATGCAGCTCCCTGTCCACCAACCTCCCCCTGTCCTCTCTTCCTTCTGTGTGATCCCCAGCACGGAGCTGTGTCTGGGGGGCCCTGCGGGGGGCCTTCCTGAATTCAGCATCTGGTCCAGCGGTAGATCTCTGTGCCTGGGTGTCTTTGGGTGTGGAGGGTGGTCCTGGTTGTTGATGCTGGTGGTGGTTGAGGGTGAGGAGTGGTGTGGCAGCCCCATGGCGGAGCACCAGCATGGCATTAGAGCGGCGGGCCAGTTCCTCGCGGAGCGGATGGCCCTCTGGGATGTCGTGGAGGCTCCGCAGGGCTGGGTGGTCTGGGGACAGGCCAGGTGGAAGAGCTCCCAAAGGTTCGGAGCCCAGGAGACGCTGCTGCTGCTGTCGCTGGTGGAGACTTTCCAACTCTTTCTGTCTCAGCAGCTCTGCCGACATCTCAAGTCTAAGGCAATGAAAGACACAGGGGCGTTAACATACTGGGCAATGTTTAAAAAAGTAAACTATTTCACATTCACAACACTGCTTGTGGGTGCATATCAAAAACATGTCTGTGTCCACAAGTTTGCCCTCTAAAAAAAACTCTCGACCTTGAAGCTTCTCTTTTGCTCTATGTTATAATGAACACATAAAACATAGATTTTAGCTGTTATCATTTACACTGTGGCCATAATTACACTATTGTCACATACTGTAAAAAACACACACACACACACACACACACCTGGCCAGATTTTGCTTCCTCAGCATCTCCTGTTGCCGAGCAAAGAGCTCAGCTTGAGCTGGTTGGAGGAAACCATAACCTGTGAATAGAAACAGAAATTGCATTCCTGTAAGCAAACATTTAACAACGGACATGAAAGCTGCCAAATGTTAAAAACAAAAATGCTAAAATCATGTTTAAAAGTTACCAAAAGGTAATCAGCATTAAAACAATTCTACATTCCTTGTCTGTTTACTGCAAAATACTATCTTAAGAGTAATACCCTACAACTACCGTGACTTTATGACATTTTAAAATATACAAATGTAACCCGCTTTGATAAAGAACCCTGTAACATTCGTCTCATATCATTGCAAATGTGATATTTTTTTACAAGTATATGTACATGCCATGCATCCCCATTGGTACTATGCATTAGTATTATCAATGTAGCCATAGCATGATTCATGACTCACCAGGGGCCTGGCAAAGAGCAGAGGGCATGCCCAGGAAAGGAGGCCGCAGGTGAGGTCCTAAGGCGATGTGAGGGCCCGTTGGTGGGGACAGGAGGGGTGGAGGGTGGGACAGTTCTCTATGGACACAAATATGATAAAATAAAATTAGATTCAGTTTGGATTTCACTGGATTTACAATGATGAAAACATTAAACGCGGAGAGATGCATAATGTTAAATTCCCTACATAGCTAGAATAATTATTAAGTGCATCTCAATTCTTTCTTTGCGCGTGTGTAGACGCTGCCACACCAATGTATGCAATGTATTTTTATCAGTGGCGCTCCAGAGGCCCCCATGTCGCCCCAGTGCCTCATCAGTCTTGTCACGCCGCAGCAAGCGCCGCTGGCCATTGCTGTACCCTGGACTGCAGCCTTTTCTTCCCCTGCCGCCTCACACATACACACACAATATATACACAGAGACACACACAACACACATACACACAACTCGAGACCCACACACATAATGAGGGCTGAATGCACAATGCCAGTGTGTCATGCTCTGACAGCTGGGGCGGCCCCTGCGTCTTGACCGGGGCCACGGGCTGAAGGACCTTCTAATTAACACTCATCCCTCCTCTCTTCTCTCCCTTTTTTTACGCCCTCCTCTCCGCTTCCCTCCCTCTCTCCCTCTCACTCTCTGGGTTGCATTGAAACGGGTGAAAAGATGGAGCGTCCTGCAACCTCCGCTTCTGAAAAGGCCTCTCCATTATTGGCTTCGTCTTTTGTCCTCCTGGAGGGGGAAAGGCGCCTCTCACCTTGCTCCCTCTCTCTCCGTCTCTTGTTCTTTCTAAACCATCTTTTTTCTGTTCTCTCTACTTTTCTATGACCTCTGAAAATCTGCCTTGTTTACTCCTTTCTTTTCCTTCAGTTTTATTTCTTTCACCTCTCTCTACATATTTTCTCTCTCCCCTCTTCATCACTTCATCTCATCCTGTCTCTTTACCCCAGCTTTGTCTTGCCTCTATATCTTTATTTCAGTTTCTTCATCCCCTTTCTTTGTTCACTGTAATCCTTTCTATTATTATTTCCCTTTCGCAGTTTTCCTCGCAGTTTTGTGCAGATCATCATGGGTACAGGAACAGGGTTTTGAGAAAGAAGATAAAAAGCTTTCAGAGGAGTGAGGCATCTGCACCATGACCCTTTGAAAGTGGCATGTGTGGAAGATGATGCTCTCCGCCTGCTCTGTGCCTCAAATCACAGCTGTTTCCAAGGCCCTTCCTGAGCTCGCTAGCTCCCCACACCTCTCCTCTTCCTTTTCCTGTCTCTTCTGCTCTCCTCCTGAGCCGCTGCTATCACACCAATCAGAGATCAGCTGTGTGTGACTGCCGCAGCACAAAAGGAACAAGCTGAGGAAAACAACAAAATCTAAACCAACACTGGGACGTATGCAACCGCAAATATTGTTTTGCAACTGTGTTCAAATTAGCTAGCGCCTGCATGTCTCCCGCCTCACTAAATGGTAAGGGGAAAGGAGAGAGAGGGAGGAACTGCAGGGAGGGAGGGCATGCATACAAGAGCGGAGAGATGAGATGAGATGGGGGGGGGCTGTACTGAGAGAGTGGTGGTGTGGTTGGGGGGTGAAACCCATTCATCGATCGCCTCCGCCGTTGAAATGTTAATGCTAATCGTATAACCGCTCTCTCCGGCGGTGCCTCGCACTCCAGTGGCAGCTCCAATTAATCTTGGGTGAGGGCTACGGCGCGTGACCCCGGAGCCGCTAGCCGGGGCCCCACTCGCCGCTGCTTATGTAATTACACCGCCCAGTGTGTAATCACCTGGCCTAATCCCTTGGGGCTAGCAATTAGCTCTGTGACGCGCAGCTCCACTAGGAACGTTAAGGCGCCCGCAAAACTCCCATATACCTCGCCATGGCTCCCGCATGCCAAACTCCCCCCCCCCCCCCCCCCCTCCCCCCAAACCCCCTTTCTGATACTTCCTCCCTTTCTTCCTTCTCCGCGCACCGCCTACCCTTGCCTAGCGTTAGCCCGCAGATGAATAACGGTCAATTAAAGCTGCATGACTGGGGCTGCCAGGCGTCTGCGGCACCATAATTAGGCCTAATCACGGGGAGTGAGAGAGACAGAGCGGGAAGGGGAGAAAAAGTGTGTGTCTGACACTCCCCTCCACTCCCTTCCTCCATCTCTCCCTCCTTTTATAGGAGGCAATTTTAAGAGAGGAGTGGCAGACATTAGTCGTTTTGCTCTGGGGTTGTGTGTGTGCGTTTGTGCGCGCGCGTGTGTGTGTGCGTGCGTGCGTGTGTGTGTGTACACATGGCTGTCTATGTGTGATTTTCTTTATACCCTATCTGAGCATTTTGTTGGCAAACCACCAACGTGCTATAAAAAGACGAGGTAAAAACACTCACCTAGTTTTTTGCATGAGACATGAAAATATCAGAAAATGAAAATAGGCAGATTCACAAATGCAAGGTGGGCTTATAACCACGCAAAATGATCTCTCTCTCTCTCTCTCTCTCTCTCTCTCTCTCTCTCTCTCTCTCTCTCTCTCTCTCTCTCTCTCTCTCTCTCTCTCTCTCTCTCTCTCTCTCTCTCTCTCTCTCTCTCTGCCTGCAGTGAGGCCAGGGGCTCCTGGGGAATTCACTGGTGTGTGACGACCTGTCAGAGTGGCGACAGCAGTCCCGTCCCGCAAAAGCCCAGGCAGTGTGTGTGTGTGTGTGTGTAAGTGTGTGTGTGTCCTGGTGTGCGTGTAGGGGTGTGTGTGTGTGTGACAGGGCTGCCCTTAATGACGGGAGCGTGGGGGGATTAGGAGCGCCGCGCGGCCGCCCTCGGCTCCTTCTCCGCAGGAACACATTTACACAGGAAGCTCATTAAAATGGATGAGGCTCCCTCCACGGTCGTTCTCTCTCTCTCTCTCTCTCGCTCGCTCGCTCCCTCGCCCGCTCCCTCCCTCTCCTTATCTCTCTCTCTCTCTCTCTCTCTCTCCGTCACTTCGTCCTCTCGCCATCTCCTCTCTTCTTCTGTTTTGCTTCCTTCTCTTCATCCCCATTTTAAGCGACCATGTTTTCCACTTCCGCTCTCTCTCTTTATTTTTCTCCATCCTTCCCCTATTTGCCTTGCAGATGCTTGGTGAGCTTTGCCATTTAAGGCCAGACAAATGGAGCGCCAGGCTCTAAGCCCATCGAGCAGCCCTAATGATTTGTTTTTAACAATGGGCCCTAATGGGCCCCAGATAATCAATGATGAGGGGTCGATGGAAAGGTGAGCCACGCAGAGAGTTAGAGAGGGGGAGAGCTTCCATTGCTTCCTCACATTTTCAGCCTCTGCTTTATAATACTCTACAGTTTTCCGCTCTTATTCATCAATTACCTCAATTAAAATGTTCTCTTCACTTTGCACTCATTCTACGCTCAAATCTCTTTTTAATTTTCTCCTCTATTTTTTGCAGGTTCTGTATATTTCAATAGGGTTGAGTACAGTCTTTACATTTGGACAGACATTACATAGCCAAAAGTATATGGACATTACAGTCACTGCAGGTATTTACTCCCATTCACTCACAAGGGCATCAGTGAGGTCAGGCTCTGATGTTGGGCGATAAGGCCTGGCATATATTTTGCAATGCAGTTCACCCCAAAGGTGTTGGATTGGACACTATTTAGGCCAGCAAGTTCTACCACACCTACATTTCTTTATGGGGGATTGTCACTTTGAAACATGAGGGGCTCGTCCCAAACTTTTGCAACAAAACACCCTATTATCAAAAAAGTACGTACAAGTAAGTATTAAAAGTGGATACATGCTACAAAAGCCCCACAGCAAAGGTGTGTGAGTATGTTCAGGTGAAACATTATAAAGGTTTTGCGTCACTCGTTTCCCTTTTTTTTTGCATTCTCTCATTTAGACAATGGTTCAAGTGGTGGAAAGGGCACTTCAACATTTTCCTTATTAACCTCTCTTTTTTATTCTCTCAAAAACCTGCTGAGACTAAAAGCATTGAAGAGGAGGCAGGATGGAGCTAAAGGGGGACGGAGTGAGGTAAAGATGGATGGATGGATGGATGGATGGATGGAGGATGGATGGATAATGGAGGATGGGAGGGCGAGGCCTAGTTAACTCTCCGTGGCCCTGTGCGGCTAATTACTCCGTGCTGTCGGAGAACAGCCGCGGTTCACTGACTAAATTCACATACTGCGCTACCGGCCTCTCACACGCACGCACATGTGTGTGCATGTGAGAGGCCAGTAATATAATATATATATATATATATATATATATATATGTATAAATATATATATACATATATACACCCCCACAGCCTCCCAGAGCTGCACCACACAGCGCCTGACCGCTCTGCTTCCTGCTTATATCCCCACCCCTTCCCCTGACCACCCTCTTCTGTCTCACACACACACAGACACACACACAGACACACACACACACACACACACACACACACCCTCCCTCCCTCCCTCCCTCCCTCCCTCCCCTGCTGCCGCACCGCCGGCCCATTATCGATCCCCCGCCTCTCCCCGCGCCACATAAATAATCGACAAGCAATTACCCGCCCACTCCCGCTGCCCCCGGCTTTGTTTGGGAGGCGCAGGGGCCAGCGCTGGGGGGAGAGGAGGGAGGGAAAGCCGGGGATGCAGGCGTGCAGCTCCACAGTGGTAGTCAAGAGGTTATTGGATCCTTAGTTTAACCATGTATGTGGAGATGCACACACATTCACACACAGACACGCACACACTGCAGCACAATGGAAAAGCCAAATATGAGATCAGATCTTGCTGCGAAAGCTTGGAATGAGTGGAAGAATGGGAAGAAAAGTGCAGCGGTTGGTGATGCTAAGTGGCAGGTGATTAACTCATTCTACTATTTCTTCCATTGACAAGCTTTTTCTGAAAAATCGGAACATTGTTTCTCATTTAAGTGTGCTCACATCAACTGGGGCCTCGGTTGCAGTATATGAGTGTGTGTGTGTGTGTGTGAGGACAGCTATGGCTGGCCTGACTGGCCTGACAGCACTTTGCAAGTGAGTGTGTTTGCGTTTGTTTCTTACCTGTCGGTGTAATGTGCGTCCCGGTGCTGCGGCAGACCCTGCTTGCGTCTCTGGCTGGATGAAGAGGAGCTGCCCGCCGAGGGCAGGTGAGCTTCTAAGGCCGCTGGATTTCTGACTGCTGCAGCCAACGCCTCCTGGCGAGCACGCAGCATATCTGAATAAAGAGCAATGAAACGAAACAAGGAAAGCACAGTGGAGGGAGAGAGATGGGAGGATAGAGTTGATATGACAAAGATGATGAAGGATTAAGTTGAAGAGAAGAGAAGAATGGAAAAAAGCAGAGGGGATGCGAGAATTGAGGGGGAGACAGAGAGGAGAGACAGAGAGGGGAGGATAAAAACAAATTTAGTATCCAGCTGCTCAAGTCTATGCAAAGATATTACCAGAAACTCAGGTTTGGATTGAAACAGAAAATCCTACTGACATACATTTCACCAGCTTATAGTTGACTATGTGTTGTACATTATCTGTAAGTGAGAAGGCAAAATAAGTGAAGCATCCTTAAGAAACCTATGCAGGTAGCTCTACCACTGATCCACAGTCGCCCCCATATACACGCACAGACATACATTAGCACATAAAAGCACACATACTGAACAAGGATAAACAAAAACAAACATCTTGGCAGAGACGTATGAAAATGAGAGCACATAGCGCTCAAGTCCATCTGTCACACTTTGGAGCTCAGCTGACCGGTTTGAGGTAAATATGAGGAAAAGAAGTGGTGGAAGCGGAAAAATGAAAAGGTGTGTTTTTGTAAAGGCGAGCAAAAACAAAAGACTTCACACATCAGGGGCAAAGTGTTTTTACCCCTCCCCACCTCTGCCACCATCGCACCTTCTCCCACTATCTCTGCCTGCTCGCTCTCTTTCTCTCTCTATATCTTTGCCTGCTCTCTCTCTCTCTCTCTTTCTCTCTCTATATCTTTGCCTGCTCTCTCTCTCTCTCTCAATTCAATTCAATTCAATTCAATTCAATTCAATTCAATTCGCTTTATTGGCATGAATGTACAAAAATACAATATTGCCAAAGCATTACAACAAGAGACAAACACAAAAATATACAACTTACATGGACAACCACAATAATAATAAAACCATTCCAATTCCAGACGAAATGTCACGTGTGTGTGTGTGTGTGTGTGTGTGTGTGTGTGTGTGTGTGTGTCTCTCACTCACTGTCCCTCAGGTTGTGACACAACAGGACATAAGGAGCAACAAGTTGTGCTGTGTGTCCTTCTCCCAGAAGGATTCTTAGTTTAGCAGATTCTCCCAGTTCTTTGAAACCTCTCTCTCTCTCTCACTATCTTTGCCTGCTATCTCTCTCTCTCTCACTATCTTTGACTGCTCTCTCTCTCTCTCTCTCTCTCTTTCTCTCTCTCTCTCTCTCTCTTTCTCTCTCTCGAAGAGGCCTCATCATTATCAGCCAGGCCAGGCCACACCAGGAGACATGGCTTCTAATGAGAGAAAAATCCATCCTGCTCTCTCTCTCTCTCTCTCGCTCTCTCTCTCTCTCACTCTCCTCCCTCTCCTTGCCTCAATCTATCTATCCTCTCTCTCCGCCTCCCCCTCTTTTTTAATTAGACAGATCCCTCGGGAGCTAGGGGCCATTTCCGCCGCCGGTACGGGTGTGACGTGTGTTTGTGTGCGTTTGTGTGATTTAGGTGCTTGTGTGTGTGTGTGTGTGTGTGTGTGTGTGTGTGTGTGTGTGTGTGTGTGTGTGTGTGTGTGTGTGTGTGTGTGTGTGTGTGTGTGTGTGTGTGTGTGTGTGAGCGTGTGTGCTGAAGCAGTTGAGTGGGCGCCGGGGAGGGGGGGTGAAGCGACAGATATTAATGCGGCCTAGCTCCGGTGTATCGATCTGTTTGCTGCGCCAGGCCACAGGGGAATCGGCTGGCGGCAGACAAGAGTGTGTGTGTGTGTGTGTGTGTGTGTGTGTGTGTGTGTGTGTAAGGGGGGTTGGGAGAGATAAGGGAGGGACCAGAGGGGAACTGGAGCCCCGGAGCGCACACACAAATACACACACAGTCTGTTGTGCACTTGCATAAGGGGGGGACAGGGTGGAAGAGCTGACCTCTACGAGCTTCCTGTGGTCACAATCCCACCTCACCAATTATTTTGTATGCCTGGGTCAGTTAAAGGGGTACGCCAGTGGTTTAGTATTGCACTTCCATAAAGTTTGGGGACTTCCAAGCAACAGATTTATAAAGGATAGAATAGATCGATTCTGCAGAGCCCACGACATCCTGACTATATTGCAGCCAACATAGAAACATGGAAGAAACAATAACTTTAGGCTGCAGACCTTAATTAGTCAAGCTCTAAAACACTGTAACCAGCAATTCCCATAATGCAACTCAACAGCATCTTTCACTTGACTCTCCCTGGCTATACAACTATCTTCACAGGTTGAGTAATACTGTGACTTTGACTTTAACCAAAGTCAGAGCCAAGCCACAAACTATTTCACTTATCAATTATATTTTATGTAATTAAAAAAAAGCTGCTTCTTTACACAGTAAAGTATGTAATATTGGTGAAGAATACTAAATAATGTTAATTTTACTTAGTAAATAATATTTAAATAAAAATATATTTAGTCTAAAAACATGGAAATTAGGCTGGAAGACTAAAATGTGAGACGTTAGGACTCTGACTTTGACGTGTACAGTCAAGTCAAAGGCTCCTTTGAACCCAGACAATACGAGCTGTATAAAACAGTGAAAATACAACTGTATCTTGATAATTAATCTATCTTTTCTGCCCGTTCACATCTTATTCCATTCTCATTTTATCCAATGCATGTTTGTAAAGCTTCACGGCAACACTGCATCCATATTTTCCTCTCTCTCTCTATCTTATGCTATCCCCCCCACCCCCCCACCCCTCCGTTCTCTCTCTAATTCTCTTTCATGTGAACTGAGAAGAGCAGGGTCACCTGGGGCTCTAACCTTCTGTGTGTGTGCGTGTGTGCGTGTGTGTGTGTGTGTGTGTCTGTGTGTGTGTGTGTGTGTGTGTGTGTGTGTGTGTGTGTGTGTGTGTGTGTGTGTGTGTGTGTGTGTGTGTGTGTGTGTGTGTACAGAGTGGGTACTCAGATTTAGAATTTCCTCTCTAAAACTCTTGGTGTTGCAGCTGCTGGAACACAAGAAGTGAGTCCCTTCATCTGCAAATTAGAGTCCTAATTGAGGACACACATACACATATTTTGTTGCATGAGTTATTTTGGGAGGTCCCAGTTTACCACTCGGACCCATCCTGCTTATCCCTCTTTTGTGCCATTCCATTTTTCTCCCCGCCATCATTCCTGGTGTTGGGCCTAAATCCCCTCGGTTAAGCCGGGTTTTTCTCGGCACGAGAATGCAGAGGAGCGCCGCACTGATGCGACTTTGCCAGCCTCATGATGGATTTGGCGGACTGGCCGGTACACAAAGACCGACATCCATCCGCTAAAACGCACCATACATCAATCATAAAATGAAATATCTTTTCAGGAAGAGGTGTTCAGCCAATATCAGAGGCTAAGGAAGCAGTAAATATGTGGCAAGTTTGTCACACTGAATGTCTTTAACCGCCAGTACTTTGACCAATCACGTGCTGGGGTTTTCAGGCTCTTTGGCATGATGATGATAAAAAGATGGTGTGAGCAAATCACACTAAACTGCAGGAGACAAAACAGAAGCACGCCCCTTTCATCGCACCCCTCCCTTCACTTTCATCTGGATATCTACCCCCACCCCTCTTTTTCTTTTCTCTCTCCCTCACTCTCCTTTCATCACATGAAGAGGGAGGGAAAGCCCTCCTGGCCATTTTTACAATCCTGCCACTCCTCCACCGCCAACCCCAATTTCAGCCCCCCACCCCTCTTCCATACTCTTCTTTTGCCCATCAGGTCCAGATATAACCACTCAAACAACACCTACACATTCATCCACACATCCACACACATGAACACAGAGTTCCTCCTCAGCCCTGCCTCTTTCACGCACACACACTCTAATTTTCTGTGCCCGGCACTTCAAACACATGAAAGGATGCTCTGCAGGGACCAAGGCTAAAGGGAAGGTTGGAGGTGGGGGTAAGGGAAAGGAGGAGGGTGAGGGGAGAGGGTATGAAAGCAATGCTAGAGATGGAGATGTGTAGGAGGGATGCTGAGGATGGGGGCCCAAGAGGGAGGAAGGAGGGGTCACAAGGGCCCATCAGAGACTAGGTCAATGTCAAGGGGCTCTTGCTGAAGTGATTCGCGTCAGCCTCTAAGGAGACAAAACAGCCGTCCATCTGTCCCACCTCCTGGATTGTTTGTGTCTGAGAGTGTTTCTTAACAAGCGCCGACTGTTAATTGGCAGAAGGGAAGATGGGATGGTGGCGATATACTGAGTTTTCGACATAAACTTGTAAGCAGTTGGTGGATAGACGGAGGAAGTTGCCACGTGTGGAATCAAAGGAATATTATTAACACAAAAGGCGTGGCTGTCAGTGTGTTGGCAAAGCCTCTGATGCCCATGGCTCATCGTTCGTTGAGAGGACGCAACACAAACACAACAGCAAATGTAAACACACACATCGCTAAGAGGAAATCATGCCATGTAGATGTGTTTGAAATGACAGTTGTATGTAAGTGTGACCCGAGCATCGTTAATAAACCATAACCTTGTATGTATGTGTTTTTTTATTTCTTGTTTTCCAGGGGAAACTATTCTACTCATCTCTGTTCCTCCTTCAATTTCTTTGAGCATGTCTCTCCTCTTGGACTCGTATGGACCTCTTTCTCTACTTCTTCTGCACATAGATTGCTTTTAAGTGCGGCTTGGAAGAGGGATGCATGTGAGCAGAATTAAGGACGCTGAGGAAACGATCAAACGATTTGGAATGTGGAAGTGAAGAAAGGGATCGAGTGTGTCTATATTTCACCAGAGCGTCTTCCTCATACCAGCAAGGGTTCTGGGAAAGGAAGCCAGTGATCAGACTGCACCCTGGGCCATAAAACCCCCACAATGCACTGCAACTCCTCTAAGACACAGGGAAAAGGCAATTAAAGCGTTTATAGGCTTCGCCCCCTAGATTTGCAGCCAGCAATTAAAAATCATTACTAATCAAATAAAAATAAAAGTAGCTCAAACTACAATTCGGCCGGGGCATCAATTGGATTTATGCTACTGCAGAAGAGCTCATAAAGACTGGTAGGACTTAACGTTACATTCTTAACAAAAATAGGTTAACATGTAATGGCAGGCACAGTTAAATTAATATAAGGCCAACTTATACAATTCAAATGAGGCACATTTTCTCATTTTCTTATTTTCCCCAATCAAACTACAGTTCTCTCAAGCTAAAACCAGTACGTTTTATGTGACTGTTGAAATTGAGAAAAACTGGGACACACTGGTGGTTTCCAGGGTGTTGGGAGATTTAGAGGGTTGGCAGGCAGCCAAAAGGAGCTCCTAGATCAATCGCGGTGTTGATGCATGCACAGCCTTGTGGGTGTTGTTAACAACGGAGGGCCAGGGTGGTCAGAAATCACCCAGAGTGACACTTTGACACTGGCTGGGCAAGCACCGCAAAGAGAAATGTCCACCGTCTCCATGGCTGGGGTTTTACAAGGTCAGCATGTGGCACACCTTAACTTTGGTACCCTGAACCAGGTGCATCACAGTGACTTGGTGACAGGTGACGGAAGAGATGTTTTTATCCAAGCTGGTGAAGTGCTTCCACAGGAATCTCTTTTAGTTTGAAGTAAATCGCGAGTTACTTCAAACAAACTCTGAAGTTATTTCAAAATTTGGGGGAAAAAAAACCTGAAAGGAAAAGTACCTCTGGATCTTTCATCAGTCAATTCTTACCTGTAGAGCAGGAAACGCTATTCTGAATATAAAAATCAACTGTGCACTGAAGAATATACAGTAAGGTGTAACAGAATAACAAGAGATATCAGCAAGACGACAGTGAGAATGATGATGACGATGCACACACCTACAAATACAGAGCCCGTGGACTGACCATGGCCAGGCAGACCCATGCTGCTCGCCAGCTGGTAGAGCCGTTGCTGCTGCTCCTCATAGGACCCCTGCTCGCTGAGCGCTGACATCATGCGCCTGTAGTGCTCCTCGGGGCTCATGTGGCCGTGGCTGCCGCCTGCTTCCACCACTGGGCTCTGGGAGTTCTCTGGAGAGAGGGGAGACACGTATATCAATGGCTGTCAAGGCATCCATTATCAGGGGATAAATACTAAGCTGACACTGCAGGCTTTAAAACGCTGTCTGGATTTTTACCTCATTGTTGTACATTGAATTCATCTTTTCCGCATTTGATTAAATAATGATGTATTCATCCACCTCTACATTAATCTCAAGCATGATTGTGAGGAATATACAACCATACTACATTTACTACGCAGTTTCAAATGGAAACCCGAGGTCAAGTTGTATACAAAAAATCCCATTTCACGACATCACTGAACTGAACGCAGAACACTGCTGTTTATCAACTCTGCAAAGTACACTTATCACTTTACCCCAGATAGACAAGAGAATAACTTAATCTAAAACTAGTGAGTCCAACCTTTTCTGAATGAGCTCCCTCACTGCTGCTCAGAAATCAGTTTGCGTTTGTTTGTTTTTTGCCATGAGGATCGTGCAATCGCTAGGGTGCGTGCCTACGTGAGGGAGTGCGTCTGTCCGCAGCTAAACTTGCATTCTGCTTCAGCATTTTGCATAATATTAACAGCTCGGTGAGTTAAATTTAGTTTTTGGCAAGGTTGTATAAAATGTCTTATTTGACGACTGAGCCGATCGCCTGCATACGTCGGTGTTTGAATGAAATGTGTTTTAGGACGCTTTACAGCACATTAGTGTCTAGACCGGGGTTAGCCAAATGTGGGTTATGTCCATTCAATCACACAGCAGTAGTCATTGCAGACACACCTGCTGGACATCTGCACTCATTGCCATTGTAACCCAGACATACCAAATAATTAAACATAAATCATTTTATACTCTATCTTGGATTTTTTTTTATTGTGAATGCTTCCTCAAATATCAGCATGGTTGTACACGTATTATTCATTAACAAGAAAGCAAAGACAGCACTGATGGACTGGAAACTCCTTTGGCTGAAGCTATACGTACACATACAGCCATGCATTGTCAATGGTCTGGGTCTGACCTGAGCACGAACTCCCTATTTCTCAGACAGAAAGCATAGAATAACCATGCATTAATGTTCCCATAGGGTGAAAGGTTAATATTGTGTTGTACTGTATTTTAAATATTTTTTAATGCAGACTCCTGAAAGAGGCCCTGCTTCTTCCATCATGTGTGTGTTCATGTAGTGTATGATATCTATCTAGCTGTCAGTCCCCACACTTAATCTCTCTCTCTCTCTGACCTCCCTCCTCCCTCTCTCTGTCAATAGTAACATGATCTAAGGTATGGGTGGTGGGGGATATGGGGCAGTGTTTTGGGACTTAGAGGAGGGAGGAATAGGATGAGGAGGAGGGAGAAGCAGAGGAAAGCAGGGGTTATTTTTACCACCCTCCCTCTTATTGAAACCTGAGCCTGGCCCCGGGCAGGCGAGCAGGAGTGGCGCTAAGGAGCGGAGGTGGGTTGGAGGTGGTGGTGGAGGAAGCAAGCACGCAAGCGTCTCTGTCTCCACCGCCGAGCTCCAGCTAATCCACCCAAGGTCCTCAAGTGTATGTGTGTGTGTGTGTGTGTGTGTGTGTGTGTGTGTGTGTGTGTGTGTGTGTGTGTGTGTGCACGCAACTAGTCTGTGACTGTCTGAAGTTTTCTCGCTCTAAACACAGCAGGGGGTGCCGATTTTGCAACAGAAAGAAAAACAGACATCATTTACACAGCGGCATCCAAGCTCTCCTGCTCCATTCCTACGCAGCGCTGTCTCTCTCTCTCTCTCTCTCTCTCTCTCTCTCTCTCTCTCTTTCTCTCTTTCTCTCTCTCTCAATCTATTTCCTGACTTGCATTAGTCATTAAGGGATAGTGTCTGTCGCCGAACTTGGAGAGCATGAAGACATGCATAGATAAAGAAACACATGCAGGTGCAGAATCTGAATGTGGATAGAGCTCAAGGTTAAGACACAGGATCAGCTGTGTTTTGAAATGGCTTAACTTCCCTTCTCTGGACAGTAGCATGCACACACACACACACACACACACACACACACACACACACACACACACACACACACTCACAGTCTTCTTTATCAGTCACCCTTATGCAAATATACAGAAAATGTAAAATATATGTCATATATGTCATATATGCCATATACAGACGTTGTTTGCTTCAAAAGCCAAAAACCTAACTATGCAGGCAAAAGAGCACAACGTTAAAATAAAAACAGACAAGCCCCATTTGCCTTTAGAGAAAGCCAAGCCCGAGTACACACACAGAACTCACATCCACATAAAAACCCATGCATCTTTCAGAAGCTGAGTTGTGTCTAAATAAGACTATAATGGCCGGGAGTGAGTGCTTCTCTACTCAGAGAAAGAGGCTCCAGGCAGGGCGGATGTCGGTCAAAGATCACCCAGGGGGCAAAGGTCAACAACAGGCTTAGGCTGAGCTCCACACAGCTAAACCAGCACAAATTACCCTCACCCATTGATTTTCCCACAGAATTTAACTATGATAAAATAAAATAAATTGTGTCACTGTTCGTGTTTTTTTAGGTTTGTGTCTCTGTGTGTGTGTGTGTGTGTGTGTGTACATGTTGTTCAGTTGTCTCCAGAGATGAGACTGGATGTGCGGTGAGCTGCCCTTGGTTTCGCGGTTTTGCCTGCTGTATAATGCATCAGTCAGGAAGTCTTCCTCAGGAGCCCAGAGGGACGGTTGTGCCGGCTCCACGCTGGGTTTCTCGCCACATGAGGGAAATATGAATAATAGAGGATGGCGACCGGATTGCAGCACTACAGCGGGGAATTGTCTTGCCAACGTATGCCTTTTTAAGATTTTTTATTTATGTTGTTCACATGTCATATAGAGAGCAGATGAAAAGGTAATAAAGTTTATATTAGGAATCAGCAGCAGCATTTATATTCTATCAACAGAGCCATTATCTGAGGTATTATAACATTTATATTATTATATTATTATATTACTGTGTTCTGCATTTGGAGATACCCCTGGCATTTCCCTACCACCCATGTTCTGTTTTTTTTTGTTAAAATCAGGGTTTTCATTGGGACTATTTGCCACTGCGGGTGTAGTCACAAAATAAAAAGCTGTTCACTGAGGCCTGTTGAGTGACCAGAGGAATCCAGACATTGTTCATGGGAAGAAATGTTTCTGTAGAGTTTTAATCAATGTCATTTCTCAATGTTTTCAGCAGTACAAATTCTCCTTTTGTGGTGCTCAAAACATCCATCGTATTGGGTGAGCAGCAGAATCTAGCAGACCAAGCTCAGCCGACAAAAACATCATGGTTCCATAAGTGTATCGCGCTAACACTGACCACCAGCTGCGAAACCAGCACCACCTCATGTTTCCCTCTTCACTCTGCAGTTTCCGTCCTTTCATTTCAACTTGAAGTAAGCCATTCTGTCTTCTTTCCCACAATATTCACGTCTTTTCTGCCAGGCAATGTTCGTCCAAGCACATCTGTAAAGTCACAAATACTCTGCTTGGTCTTACCTTTGGGGGATACGCTACGTGACTTCTTGCTGTCAGAGGGACACTCGCTGCTGCTGTTGGGAGAGAAGCTTCTTCTCTTTCCTAGAAGCTCATCTGAAAACACACAAAGAGAGAAAACACAAGTTAAATGACCAAAGTAAAAGCTTGATATAGAAGTTCTGCTCTGTGCCACCTGTATGCATGGCAGCTGTTATGGAAATACAAATTTAAAAGAGAGGGAGTGGAAAAAGTCATGGGTAGAGAGAAAGAGAGCAAGTGAAGCAAGCCACAGGCATCTGGAGATTTGCTTGTTCTGTCAGATATGAGCGGGGCCTGCACCGCCGTGGATGACAGGCCTGCCTTGCTCATTCACGTGAGTGTGTTTGTCTATTTGAAGGAGGGAGGAGGTCTCTGTCTCTGTGTCTCCTCCAACGTCTCTGTCTTAAAGTGTTATCGCTGTTCTTCCTCGCTCCTATTCTCTTTTTCCAGATGTTGGCACAAAATGCTCTGAATGAACTGAAGTGCACGATGGCCTCTCAGGTGCTTGAGAAATCACTCTCAGCCTACATTATGTCTATATCATGTGTTATTTTTAGTTTTTGTACCTCCACGACAGATCCTCCCCTCTCTCCTGTTGCTGTCCTCCCCTCATAAACACACTTCTGATCTTCTCGCCTCATTTCTCATTTCTTTGTCTCTTTCTCCTCTTGGTGCGTTTGAACCCTCCTCCCATTAGGAGTTCTCTCTCTCCTCCCATTTACACCCTCCCTGCCTCCGTCTCTTCATCCCTTTTTCCCCCGACCTCCTCCCCTGCCACCAAAGAAGAGCATCTAGTGTACAATTATAGCAACCCCTACTGCCTCCTCCCCCTCCCCTCTCATCCCTCTCTTCCTTCCCACCCAATCGCCTCACCTCCAACCCCCTCGTACACACCTCAAATCAATATGGGCCTAATCAGAGAGAAAGGGGATGCAGAGCACATTGCATGCAGTGCTGGCAGGAAGGCTGTTTGTCATTGCTCTCGCTCTCTTTCTTTCTTTCTTTCTCTATTTCTATCGCATATACCTTTTTTTCTGACTCTGTCTCTTCCTCCACACAGATAGCCAAGCCACAGAAACAACTGCTTCCCGTCTTACTTTTTTTTTCTCGCTTTCTCTCTCACTTCTCGTGCGTATTTTTAAGGATGGAGAGCATCCGCCCCCCCACTCCTCCTCCTCCTCCACCTCCCTCAAGGAGAAAGGATCCTGTCTCTCTTTCTCTCTCTTTTTTCAACAAAGCAATTTTTCATCATTTGCACAGCATGTGTAAATAGTGCGAAGAAACAATGAACAGGGGGTACAATTCAGGAAAACAACAATTTCTGTCATGTGTCCACTCCTGTGTCCACTTGTTACCTTAGCAACGCACGGACAATCATCAACGGAGGAGTGAAGCTGGAGGGGTCTGACCTTTAACCCCTAACCTATCACCCAAACTTATGCTCTTTCTTCACTATAACAAGACAAAGATAGACAGGTACGAGAAAGAGACAGACATTTAGACAGGACTCAAAGGATTTTGTTGGGCTGCTGAAGGTGCCCCGGTGTTGATGAGAGGGCGAGCGAGCAAACAAGAAAGGGAGAGAGTGGGGTTCACTAATGATCCAGTGTTTGATGTTGCCTCTCAGGTCCTGAGGAGATCCACTCCCTATAGCATCCTAAGGAGACAGTGTAGTGAAGGCGGAAGGGGGGGCACTAATGGACAAGTACACACACACACACACACACACACACACACACACACACACACATCTTGTGTCTTTCATAATTTCTACTTTTTCTGTCAGAACCTTTATATTTCATTTAGTTTTTTTTTTCATTTTCAAATAATGTTTAGTACACAAAAAGATCTCCATCTATCGTATTGCTGGAATATTAACAAAGAAAGAGTGAACCCCAATAGTTAAACCCCCTCTTTGAGCACACACACACACGCGCACAGACCCTCTCATGATCAAACACACACACTTGAGTCGTCTCTTGAGCCGACCTCACTCAAGACACTGCGTCTCCTGAGTGCCCGAGGGCCCGAGATTTGAGGGCGGAAAGCTTTTAAAGCCAATTAAATGGGGCTTCTTAGAGCACCGGCGCTCCCTTTTAATGCCGAACCCTGAGCTCTGCTAGCGTCTATGCTAACAGTTTTACTCCCACTAACACTGCTTACACTCAAGTTTGCTACCCCGGGCATTTCCCTACCACCTGCTTGTTAATACTGCTAAAGAATGAATGGTTATGGAGTCAGGAGTCGACTGTGACTTTTCTGTCAAAATAGTTTTTATTATTAGCTGCTATGATACAGCCCCTTGTTTTTACCATTGCTGGTCAACAAATACAGGCTAACCTTTTTTCAACCACCCACTATTCTAGCCTCTGCTTCAGTTCCTCTTTGCTAGTTAACCTCCTCGTTATCTGCCCTTCCTCCTACTTAGAGAAAAGAGGGATGAAAACAGGGGGACGGATAGAGAAAGAGGAAACAGCAGGACTTAAACCCCTTCCTCTTTCATGTGACACCACCAGGGCGAACCGTCAGTCAGGCATTCCTCTTTACTCTCTGATTTCCTCTCCTCCCTCAAACTTTAGTCCTCTTCCTCTCCACTCTCCATCCTATGGAGCGTGGTGACAGCTCAGACAGCCAGACTCCTTAATTCCTCTCTTACTCCGTTAATCTGTCATCTTTATCAGGCCGGTGAGGGGGGGCTGTGCGGAGAGGAGGGGGGAGTGACAGGCGGGGACGCGGGGTGGGCCGCCAGCCGCAGCCCCCCGATCAATCTCCACATTACAGCTGACAGAATGGTGCTAATAACTTATTGATCCCCCCTCCGTGCGCCGGGGCCTCCGCCGGCCCTGAAAGCCCTACCATTGATTGGCTTACAGGCCGATGCAGCTGGGAGAGGGAGGGGAGGGTGGGGGAGGATTGAGGGTGGCTGATGGGGACGAGGAAAGAGACGCTTCTGCTCACGCTGAGGAGAGGATGCGCCACCTCCAACACGTGCAAATGTACACACACAGTAACACTGAACCACTGTTTGTCATGTTGTATGTCTTTTCAACCAGAAGAGAGAAATAAAGAGAGGTGGAGCGAGAACAACACAACTAAAGAAGAAGGGGAAAGAAAATCATGGAGGAAGAATTGTACGTCTAGTCAACTGCCTGAAGTATGACTGACCTTAAAGTGAAAATCTGGGACATTGTCATATAAATAAATGTCCCCTTCGCAACGCATATAGTTGTGTAACACAAATTATGCCGATTATTTTGTTGCTCTATAGGCCCTCTGTCGAGTACAGTAGCATTGCACTACCTGTATAATCTGATGTACAGGTGGTGAAGAAGTGATGTTTCCAGCAACAGTGTTGTCTTTACAATAAGTCCCGGGCGGAGACAGCCATTGTTCTGATAGTTATTAAGAAAAGTTGTAAATAATAAATTACTTTACAAAAATGGAACCAACATGCAAAGACAGAAAATGAACCACTCAATGCAATATTAGAAAGGTGTTTCTGACCTCTGAACACAACAAAATATTACTACGAAAAAAGTATATCTACGTTTTCGAATTTTCTGCCATTCTTAAATGTGTTTTTTTTTGTCTAATCTCTCTGTGTCTGTCATCCCGGTGTTCATTTGTCTTCTTCAGGCCAGAATATACATATTAATATGTTTTATCAAATTAGTGCTCAGGTCACAGGTTATTAAAGGCTATTAAAGTTTTAAAGGCACCATCAAATTTTTTTGTTAAATATCTAACTGAAAGGCAAGAAATTATAAACAAATGAAAATTACGTTAAACTTTGCTCTGAAAAGAAGCGATTGTATTTTCACTATTTACTCAGCATTTTATTGTGGCACCTGTGAATTCTATCTCTTGACAGAAGCATTAGCATGTCTTTATGAACAATAACCCTGAGAAGGCACGTACAATTATGTTCCTATTAAGCAGTGTGATGTTTTTTTATATTTACAGCCCACATTTCCCTTTTTGATTCTGTAGGACAGAACTAATATCATGAGAAATCCTGGAGTGTTTACTTTTGTTTAGAATTGCCTTTCTATGCTAATCACGTAATAACGAGCTGGTAATATTTTAATGTAATGTAATGTAATATTTTAAGAGCAATCCTCACAATCAGTTTGAAAACGAAGGTCTTGCACAAACATGCCGGGCTGCAGATTCACACGCAAGCAAACATCTAAAACCAGGCATTTAAAAACCACACACGCAAAGGTGCACACACACAAAAATGTGCTCAAGCCCAAACCACTGCTACAACCCCCAACCACACACACACACACACACACACACACACACACACACACACACACACACACACACACACACACACACACACACACACACACACACACACACAGTAACTGCCTCTGGGAGTCTGAGTGCAGGGAGCAGAGGAGAGAGAGAGTGGCGGTCCAAAAACACCTTATCTGCCCGTTTGAGTCTCCAGTCTGACCGCAGAGCCACGGTTTACAGTCTCCACAGGCAGCCAGACTCTCAGCGTCGGCGCCCCTGCTCTACCCCTCCCTCACCCCCTCCCCCCTCACAGAGCCTCTGAACAGCCAGCGGCTGGGGAGTGAGAGAGCGAGGGAGGGAGGGAGGGAGGGAGAGGAGAAGAGAAGGAGGGAGGGAGGCAGGCCTCCTGTCTGTCCCTCAGATTTAATTAACGGCCCACTACGGTGCAGAGACGACCCGGCAAGCCTGCTTCCCTTTCCTCCTGACCCACACACACACACACACACACTCACACACACAACAACACACAAAGCCGTCCGCCGCCATAGCTGCCGCCTGCCCTCCCCTGATACCACCACCGCACTCATTCATCTTTTTTTCCTCTCTCTCTGCTCTCCATTTCCAAATGTTTCTTCCATCAATGCATCTCGGCCTCTCTGTTGCAGACTTTTCCTTTATGTTATCCTTAATTTCTCTCCCATCTTACTCCTCTGCCTCTCACATTTTCTCCTTCCACAGTGTATTGAATGACTTTGTGGAGGATAAGTCCAATAGAGGAGTTGACTGACAGAACGGAGTAAACACAATATTACACAGCAAGCTGCGTTTACCGTCTCATTTATCTCAAAGTGAAATAATCCACTGCTCTAAAACTTCATACGCATTACACCCACCTTTATTTGGATGCAAATTTAAACGTGTGTTGATTGTGCGTTGGCACACATCTGTATAACTATGTGTTATTTGTGTGTAATTGTGCGTTTGTGAACGCGTGTGCGTCTAATTTCACTGGCAGACAGAGTTGGAGCCAGTGGCTGATCGGATTGGACTTGTTTACAGACACAGAGCGAGCAGCTTAGGCAGCCTGTTAAATCTCCCTTTAGTGCTCAAACGGACAGATTTTAGGGTCTCAGACCCCCCTTGGTGTAGGCCACACTGTGCTCACCCTTTCCTCCATCCACCCCACCCACCCACCTCTATTCCCTTGTGTCTTCCTCCATTAAAATAACTACCCACGGCTCTGATTTCTCCATTAGGTTTAGCGGCTGATTAGGCCGGTATTTGGGTGGAAATCCGTCACAAACCGTGGTTTAAGACACTGGCTGGGTTGGCTGTTGAGCAGTCTAATACCCTCCGCCTTCCACCCACCCACCCCGGCTGATATCACAGGCACCGTATGGACAATTAATCTGGCAGACAGAGGAGATGAGCACACGGAGAGCGGGTATGGAGGTGTTGGGTCTGGACTGATTATGGTTCTCGCTGTGCCTCTGGCTAATGTTATAAGAAGGGACAGGGTCAAACCCAGGGCATCATTGGAGCAAGGTATGGTCTTCACTGATAACAAGACAACTCATGTTAATTAAAGGTGAATTTATTTGTTTAGATTTTTATAATTCAGCTGATTATTTTTTCATGATCAGTATTTTAGACTTACATGTTTCCTGTTTGCAAAAGTCAGCAGATATTAGAACAAAATATAAACTAGTATAGTATCATTTCTATAGTTCATTCTAAACTGACTTCCACGGGTTAAGTGTCGAGGAAAGACACCCTGATAAACATTTAAAATAGGAAGAAAATTATAATACGAGAGCCTACAATATCAGTTGAGACAAAGTTTACAGTCATCCACAAAACTCAGAACCTAAGTGTGACTCATATATCAGTTCAAAGCTGTTTCAATAAGTATTGACAATATTATAATTTTAACTACAATTATATGATAATGTGTTTGAGTTGCTTGTGAAGCACTGTTGCACTCAATTATACCTTGTTGGGATAAAGTACGCAAATATATATCTAAAAAATAGGTACAACCTAATCAGTACAGTAGCTTGATTGCTGAATAGAGATATCCACAGAGGCTGTTTTACAAACATATGTCTTTGAACGCAACACAATATCCTCATACAAGCTACATGACAAATAGCTGTGATTAAATACTGTCTGTGTTCTGTCTGTAAGCTGGAAGAAAGGCTCTTAGCATGTGCACACCATGGTTCCTCTGCTCATAAGAAACTGGATTAATGGCAAACAAAGCTATTTATTCAGAAGTAATCTAAAACAGGGGGTTTAACAAAAATCCTGGAGTGTGGCAGAGAATGTGGGAAGACCATTAAGTAATCAAATTGAGAGCGACCTCCAGGAATGAGTAATAGGCTTATTTTAACTCCTCCAAATTACACAAATTAGGGAAAAATAAATGGATAATTAAATGTTTACATATGTTACAGGAGATTTAAAG